>JARLTB010000060.1:24367500-25652500 GCA_030141615.1 Unio pictorum
TCCCAGAGCCTACCCATTGCGCCTTTCGAAATAAAAACTTGTAAAAGAAGAAATTTAAGCATCATAGAAATAAAACAATTACGGAAATTGTAATGGATAAAATACACCTGTAGAATATGTCAGCGATTTGTGCAATTCGAAACATGTTACAGCAATGGAAATCGAGTTAGGATATAACCATTCACATAATTTCGTGAATCGAATATGTACTGACAAAACGTAAGGATTTGCTATTATGTAAGGTGTACACCGTGATAACTAAAATTCACAATCCAAATTAAACAAACATATGGACGATCGTAGAGAAAAATATGCATTTAATCTTTTAAATATTCAGTTGAAGCGATTCAATCGATGGCATTACAAAAATATAAAAATGATAGTAAATTCTACAGGCCTGAAAGAGAGTCGGTATACATTTCCACATATATTTCCTGTGAAGAACAGGACAGAGAATTTAAGCTTAGCAAATAATTTTAGGATCATGATAAGAGATAACGTTGACGTGGCATTTAGTTATAGACATCTTTGTTAATATCGTAACATTGCCAAGAGATTTTTTTTATAAAAACGTCAGCTACAGATGTTCTGTCTTGTACTTGCAAAAAGTGCATTTATGCTGCCAATATATATATATATATATATATATATATATATATATATATATATATATATATATATATATATATATATATATATATATATATATATATATATATATATTTGTGATTCGCACACATATATAAGTATATATTCTCTTCTATTGTTATACAGAAGTAGTCATATATTTAAGAAACAAACAGAATTTAAAATAAACGTTGACTTGACTAATGAATTTAAAAACCTGTAAAATATTTATTAATTTAAAAAAAAAGTGAGTAGCTAAATCACAAATTATCACTTTGCTGTTAAAATTGCTTTGATTGCATTCCTTTAGCTTAATACCAAAATAACGATCTTTCAAAAAGGTATTGTTTCCAAGTATACAATTATTAATAACAAGCGTAGTACAGGATCGGCTGAAATAATGGGTTACTGAAGCAGTTAAACCTGGAAAACACACAAGAGTATTATTATTATTATTATTATTATTATTATTATTATTATTATTATTATTATTATTATTATTTTAGTAATAATTATTAGACATAAATATATATTACTGATGTAAGACTCACGACACCTGTATTACTGGTCAGGTCATTATTTTATAACGATGATATTGATTACAGTAATGGCCTAAATAAAATATATCTTATATTCCACATGTTCTCTATTTGAATGATTTCGACCCGTTGTGTTTGTTGCTGCAGATTTATCTCCCGTGAGCTTTTGTTTAATGGCTCGTTATAAATAACATTTCAGTTGCTTCCCATAGGTGATGTAACTATCAAAGTGTACCATTCCACGAAGATAACTTTTGAGAGGAAAGAAAACTAGAACAAATCTAGCCAAAAAGTCGATAAGTTGGCTTTCAGGAAATCCCTTATAGACTCCTGTCGACAAATAACAGGCTGAGAATTATTCTTGATCTGATGCAGACAAGAGTATTGAAATGTTGTAATTAAGTACGAAGTGTACTGCTGCCATGTATTGAAAAAGTATGCGAGCTGCCAACCTGTGCTCCCCTTTTATCGCAGTGAGACTGACCGACTTCTTCATAATGGTTTCGTTATTGAAATCTTATCACAAGAGAGAAAGTGTACTGTGAGGAACATCGCCCGGGTAGCAATATTTCAATCGGAGATGAAAGCACATTCAGTCAAAGGATACAGAGATTTAATTATGGTCCAAACATGATTAAGAAGACCAACTCTGTTACCTATATACGTACGAATTCCCTTGCATTACCAAGCTATCACAAGCCACAGTGTACAAGAAATCTGTAATTGTGGCTTCTAGTGAAGATGAAAATAATTAGCTATCGGATAGAAAATAATTCATCTATTCGATTTCTTCGAGGATTTAATTAAATGATCAAACTGTAAGAAAGGGAGAAAAATGTAGTGCTTATGTGGATGAATTCCAATGCATTGCCAAGGTCTACTGTATCACATTAAAACTGATAGACGATGTATACCAGAGTGGATGTACTAGCGGTCTATTGCATTTACTACCTAATTGGACCTGGATTAATTGTTCAGTCACTTTATTTAGGTAAGTAAAATAAAGTCAGTTATTAGTTCCACCAGCATTTATTTTATATTATCTTCTGTTTCATAATGCAGTTGCAGTAAAGCTAATATGACGTATTTTGTTGAAACGTGGACATCCTGTCAATTTCAGTAAACCCTGTCAATTTCAGTAAACATTGCCTCGTACGGATTTATGAATCAAACTGAGGATCAAATTCACTGTTTCAATAAGAAGAACAAAAGTTATTTATTAATGAGTGCCTACCTGTAAAATGCACTACTGGCGGGGGAGGGGGGGGGGGACGTCACATTGAAATTGAGGCTAATATGCAGAAAAGTCACTGAAGCAAATGAAAAGAAACAACAAACATAATTCCATAGCATTATTATAATAATTAGTATTAGTGATAATATTAGTGGTATGCTGTAGATAAATCGTTAAGACAACAAGTAGGTAAGTATAAACAAATCTTAAGGACAAAATGAAAACTAATGACTTTAATTTTAATTTTAAAAATGCCTGCTTGTCGTTATTGAGGATTAAACCATCATATCGCGATCACACATTCATTTGTGTCTGCAATGGCATGTCTTATTTATCACACAAACACATGCACATGATATATATATATATATATATATATATATATATATATATATATATATATATGTGTGTGTGTGTGTGTGTGTGTGCAAAGTTTTATCGAGTCTTTTGTTTTTAATTCAAGTACAATTACGTATTTCCGTTTAATCTCCATGGATATAGTTGCAGTTGTAATATTCATTAATCCACTCAACATTAATTGATTTGTTCACCTTTGTGATTTTACCCTCCATTAAGCTTGTATTGTGGAATGCTCTGAATTTCGCAAATTATAATTAGTCAATACATAATTATGTCATACACACGACATTGTGCGTACATTAATTGATTATTGATAATGTATCGCTGTCTATCTTGCTATTTTCATTTATCAATCCTGAATTAATCCCTTATTAATTATGAATCAAAAATTAAAAAAATATCGAATAAGTATTTAATAAAGTTTCATTTATTTCCAATATTTAAAAATGAAAATGTTAAACTGTGCAAAAGGAAATGAGTGGGGATGTTTTTCAACAAGCAATACACTTTATTAATCTGTTTATGGATTGTACATTCTCACTTGAGAATTGGTCTGATGATGTATGTATGTATGTATGTATGTATGTATGTATGTATGTATGTATGTATGTATGTATGTATGTATGTAAACTACATTTCCTCTTTTTGTAAAGCCTAGCATGATAAAAAATTATTATATTTCACAAGTCTAATTACCAGTGTATATTTACATAGTTGTGATAAAGAAGACAAAAATAACTTTAATATGTGCACTTTATCGAAAAATACCTTTAAAGCTGAAAGTTACTTTGTATGGTCCATATTCTAAACTATTTTGTCTGACCATGGCAGCTTGGCTCTCACATGGTCAGATCTATCAAAAAATACAGTGGAATCAATTTTTTTGTTGTTGGCCAGACTCCGTGATCACGAAAGTGAGACGCCGACTAAACTTAACATATTCTCGAACTCTGTAATTAAGAAACATATTTCGAGTCTCTTAATATTGTTGAAATTTTTAGCACGTGCATGGGCATTTTAACAATTACATCAGCCCAAAACGTTCATGATTTTAACCTCCAAGCGAAATTATAGAAGATATATTTTTTTTAAATACGGAGAATGTCCTGAGGTTTAGGCGACAGACAGTTTCAAAAATGCTTAGCATGACAACATTTGGCTATATGTTATATGTAACCAAATAAAGCTGTGAAAGTCGGATCGCATCTTGCAATATGTTAATTACAGTGACACTTTACAGATCCGATTGTCTCCAGATACCTGTACTTTTGTCTGCTCCCGATATTCTTATTCTTTACACTTTATATTGTGTTTTCCATTCGTCGGCCATTTGTAAATTACGAAAACCAGTCAGAATTTATCACCGGTCTGGATAGTTTTCGGTAAAAAAATCAGACTGAAAATAACAGCCCGGTGTGTCGTGTCGTGTATGCTCTCCAGCAACAGCCGAAATCCCTGGACAAATTAATCATAATTAGTGATTGATTTTCTGGTGTGAAATGATGTCCATAACATTAATTATTAACTTTTCAATATGATAACGAGCTAAATACTGTTTTTCTTTTCATTGTTACTCGTTGATATATGTAAAGAACAGCGCATTGTTTAAGCGTTCTCATAATATTTAGCTCTGGTAAATGACTTATAATTTAGCTCATCTATGAGAAAGGACCAATGTGTAAATAAATATAATCAAGACAATGACTGGTGTTTATTCAGAAGAGTAGAATCTTTAATAGTGTTCCAGTTTCCCATTTTATTCTGGTGTTTCCATCGCATGAATATTTTATTTCGGTACAGCTGTAGTCCGAATAACTAAAATGTTTTCCATATAGAGATAATAAAGTGGTGTTTGAACATTAAGCATTCATTGGCTAGATAAATTAAAAGTCTCTCATCATTTTAAATTTGTTTAGTCTAAAATAATAATAAAATAAAATAAATACATAACGATGAGCAATAATAGCCAAACGTCAAGAATTATGATGCCAATACATTAATCCATTTATTCGTCATTCTCAATTGACAACTAAACGTTTGGTAATGTTGTGATGTTGCGGTACGTTTCGAAGATTAATCTTTGATTCCAGACATAATGTATGTTTCTAAGAAACATTTTACTTACAGATGGTATTGTGCATATAATTTCAACATACGTTTTGGTAGACATAGTAAGTCGCGTATTTGAACTCCGGCCGAGTCATACCTATGGAGGGGGATTACCGCCATAATTCTATGCATGTATTTTGTAATCTTCCTTGATGTATTATTGTAAATTGATGTTTGCAAGTGCTACTTTCATAATTCTATCCATGTATATTGTTATCTTTATTGATGTAAACTGTACGTGGCAACTTGCAAGTGCTACTTTCCTTCTGCATTATTGTAAATGGCTGCTTGCAAGTGCTACATTCCTAATTCTATCCATGTATCTTGTATTCTTCATTGATGAAAATTGTAAAGGTCTAGTTGCAAGTGCTTAGATCTACTTTCCTTATGCGTCATTTATCTTGCTTTTTGCCAAACGCTAACTTCATACCATAGTTTGTCGTATGGCAAATGCTATGTCAGTTATTACGAGTTGTATATTCTATTTACATAAACTTCCAATATTACAAATTACATCATTCCAACTCCTGATTTCATTTAGAGTTGGCCTTGCAACAATCTAACTTTGTCAGGATCATCTTTCTTTTCCAACTCGTGTCGCCATCTGTTGTCATAATGGGATACTACATGGCATTATGACAACAGATGGCGCTATAAATTTCCAAGTTTTTCCTCAATGAAAATAACAAATGCTCCCAGGGGAAGTTAGATTGCTTTACGGCACTAATTTTGTGCGGCAAAAAGAACCTAATAGATAGATCTACGTGTGAAGAAAAAAAAACAACCTTTTAATTCTTTAAGTCCCGTCTTTTTTAGGTGTAAGGTAGCGACGAATTTTTAATTGTTCTATGAAACCATATGCTTTATCGAAGCTCTAAGTGATTTTATGATACCTTAAGAAAACAAAAACGCCATCACAACAGCAGGGTGGTCTTAGTAACTTAGTGTTATCGGCAATTGGTCGATTCGGCCTAGACCAGCTAGTTGGTCTCTAAGCCTTCTTTTTTATTTTGACACCAACTAGCTGGTCTAAATTCGGCCCAAATTGGACCGAAAATAAGACAATGCGGCCCAACTTTAAAGACAATTCTGCCCAACTCGAAAGATAATTCGACCCAATTTTAAAATACAACAGGCAATGGTTTTAACAAGTACTTATTTTCAACATATATGTTGACAATTCTTATATAATATGTTTTAGAATAAAATTTGAAACATTTGGTGAACAAGATAAATGTTTTCCGAAGTTATAATGGTTAGGAGCTTTATGATATATTTAGGAAAAACCGTCCCAAAGCCAAATATTACTGTGGAGAAAAAAAGAATTATAGTAGAGATGGACGTGGTGCTTTGGGAGTTACGTAGACACAAATGAGATGCATCATGTCTGCTGTGGAAGAAAGTCGATTTAGATCTCAAAAACTTAATTCTCAAGCAAAATACATATGTTACAAGATATCTTCTCGTATTTGAACGTATTTGTTACAACTAAAATTATACAGGGAAAATGGTTGAAAATTGCATAATTAGGTATTTTGCGATAATTTTGCATAAATTTAATTCAGAAGATTATTGTGTTTGCTAAGTTACGAAAATGACAGATAAATGTGCACAATATAAAATGCATCTTTACCAAAATTTCTCATATTTTAAATTTTATTTAAATTGATAATGAATATTATAAACACCAAAAACATTTTAAGTTGTCAAATTAATACCATTCTAATCATAACAGTTTCTGATTAAAAATATAAACGCAAACGTTTACAACGTGTATGCCTTTTTCAGTCACTCCAAACATATAATGTATGTATTAGATACATACGACAAGAGACTTCATTAAATCTGTAATCGTTTTCAACAAGTAAGTATTCATTAAAAGGTAAGAACATAGGACCCACTCTATCATACTATATAAAAAGAGAAGGTACGTAATATCCAAATACTTACACATGTAAGACCTGAAGCTGATATTTATGTTTTGTGCGTCTAAACAAAATCAATATGTGCTATGTCTTACATGTAAACCTAGGTTACACCGCTGACCCTCTATTTTCTTTCTGCTATTTCCGTATTTAAAATCACAAGACCATTATCTTTGGCTTGTTTTACTCCTGAGATATTTTTCTATTCATCAATCCATCATTGACTTTTCTACGTTGTACCAAACTGAAGTTACGGCTTCCGAAACGTGCGATTTTCAAGTATTTTTCATCTTGGGACAAGTGCGACAACCGATGAAAAGAGTTGTAGTCATTTAACATATTTAATATGACCCAGAACTTAACTTGACAATGAATTAAAAAATGTATTTAGTAGGAAATGTTTCACATATTTTTTTCTGGAGTATTTGGGTAAATCGTGCCACCCCATTTTTTAAGTTTATGTTAGGGTACACCCAAAATCAATTTCTACAACAATTTAGGCCATATAATTCTCAACATATTTATTTTGAGAACGATCAAAAAGATGTCTCAGCAACTTGGAGTTCATGCAGGTATGACAGTATGTAATATCGTTTTAATTTTGTTTGTATGCTGTTATACCCTATCATCCTATAATACAGGTTGCGGTAAATTATACGTACAATATTTTAAAATAGACGCCCAGCAATACCGTAAAATGGTATAAACTTGTGTCGCTATAGTCAGGGGAGTAGTCGTTTTGTAACAAATTGACATTTCACAGCGCCATCTGTTGTCATAATGAGGCATTATTTTATGCCAATTTCCTTTATGCTAACTTGCGACATGCATGATGCTACATTATGATCATCATTTTACATGATGCAGTTTGTCATAATGCATGGACGAAGAGAACATTTTGGAGTTACGGTGTTGCAAGGCAAAATCTGTCAAATGAGGAACAAAATCAACAGCTGGAACGATGTACTTTGCGATATAGCAAATTTTATAAATAGAATATTAACACTTGTAATAACTGACCCAGATTTTGCCATACGACTTCTACAGAATGAATTAAGCGTTTGGCAAAAAACAGCAAGATACAGTGACGCTAAAGGAAAGTAGATCTAAGCACTTGCAACTAGCCCTTTACAATTTGCATCAATGAAGAATACAATATACATGGATGGAATTAGGAATGTAAACAGCAATTTACAATAATACATCAAGGAAGATTACAAAGTGCATGCATATAATTATGGCGGTAATCCCCCTCCATACATACCAAGGTCTTATAAAAATTGTAATTACAGCAGAATCGCTTGGCGCTAAGCATTACGAGGTTAGTGTTAGGACTGGCCCACCTTGTGTCAGGGGAATGTGACTCTGTGAGAGATCATGCTACATGTGTGCGACATGGTGCACCAGTGATAGACACCACTATTAACAGCCACACTGAAGACATCATAGCGATATGACTGAAAAACTGTTAAAGCCACGTTGACCGCTTCGGTGGCCTAGTGGTTAGAGCGTCCGCCGCGGAAGCGGGAGGTCGTGGGTTCGATCCCCGACCGAGTCATACCAAAGACTTACAAAAATAGTACTAACAGCTGCCTCGCTTGACGCTCAGCATTAAGAGGTTAGTGTTAGGACTGGTCGGCCTGGTGTCAGTATAATGTGACTGGGTGGGACATCACGCTACATGTCTGCGGCATGATGCCTCAGTGCTAGACATCACTATTAACTACCTCACAGCAAACATCGTAGCGATTTGACTGAAAAATTGTTAAAGATACGTTAAATATCCAAATCAAAATGTTAAAGCTACGTTACAAACTCAAATCACGCACACACACACACACACACACACACACACAACTTCACCGCCTATCGAAGCGGCAGCCATGATTGGACATGTGATCATATAACATTAACAAACAACGTACAAAATAACTAAATCAACAAGAATAAATATTGTTGCTACTGTTCTAAATACTGTCACAAGTATGAGCTAAGAAAGTGTACGCAGTATATGGTTGAAAATATTTACACACACACACACACATATATTTGTGTGCCGAATTTTTTTTAATGGATCAAAATATTGATATTGGTTTCTTATTAGTTTTATTTGAACGTCAATGCAAATATGTCCTTGAATTCGAAATTAGCTTGCATCAACAACAACAAAAAATCATTACATGACAAAATTGCATCCATTTTAGTTGTATCTATGTTGTCTCTGCAGATTTATCGTGAAGATATTTGAATATTTTTTGTACTGTAATATATTCAGTTCCAAGTGAAAACTAACTCTTTGACATATAATGTAGTTAACTTTTTACGATTGTCTAAATTAATGATAACGTTTATGGTTACCGAGGTCCACAGTAAGCACTGTTGTTAGGAATCAGACAGCTGATGTGTATGTGGGTGGGTGGGTGGGGGTGTGTTTGTGTGTGTGTGTGTGTGTGTGTAAAGGCCGATATATTTTCATGAATTATCATTACAAAAATAATCATAATCATCGTCATCGTTAGCATAATTTTCATCTTCAACAACAACGTCATCATCGTCACAAAATACAACATCAATATCTATAATGGGTGAAATAAAACCATGCATCTAAGACTTTCGTGAAATTTATTATTTATCCTTTTGAATGATATGTCTGTATAGGTGCATATTAAATCTAATCGAAGACAATAGTTTTTATTCCCCCATGTTTACTGTGTATGCCATGACAAATAAGATGCTGCTTTCTCGTCGTAAAAATTGATTATAAGCATGTTAAGGTTGTTATACGTCAATGAGTGAAGCTATGTATCCAGACGGGCGGTGCGTGGACAAATTATCAGTACTTCTATGTACTTATCTGCTTTTATAATACTCTGCCAGTTCCGTCTATAATATAGGTGGGACTTGCTTCTAAGCGGACGACGGAACCTCTCTAAAGGAATTCCTCTCTGCTAATACAGCGGCTAATGCAGATGGTTGCGTGCGCAGCTTTGTCGGTATTGGCACACATGATACATCATGATTTCATTCTGTGTATATACTATTGGGACATGTCAATCACATTGACTATAACCAATGGGAGAGCTACATGAGAGAAAACCATACTCTAGTGGTTACATTATATTGCATTCTGTAGGTCAGATTGTCGGCCCATATTTCACAAGCATAAAATGTGGGGGGAAAATAAGTAATTCGGAATTAAAACAACTTAAAAATTGTTCCGCTTTTGCTAAAACGGACAATTATCTTTTATTTAGATTGAAGTTATGTGTATCTCAAATATAAGAAGTATTCGATACCATATGAATAGCTGTAGTACGTATGAAAATGAGCTTCGCCGGAATGTAATGCAAATTTTATAAATGCCATTTCAAGTTCTACATTTTTAAAGCATGTAACGCCGGATTATGTCTGGTTAACACAGTAAATTACAAAGTATACCTTTTGAAACATAATGCAAATCACATCATGTAAACCTGTATATTCCCTCAAACCTCCTCCTAATCCAACCAGTTAAGTAATAATCCGAGATCAGACTACGGTTATGTTTACATTTGGAGGTTGTCTGCTTTAATGGCAAACATCATTTAGAATTTGAAACATTTACATGTATATTGCGTGTTCTATATATTTGTACACTATATAAGTGCTAAATTTCTTGGAGTATACTAAACAATCAGCGGCGTTAGCAGACCCTTACTTACTACACACGGTTTTAAATATTTTCAACATGGAATCTCTATTGAACGAGGGTACATGTATTATTATATGCAAGTTTTCATCAGTCATCCAGCAAGTTCAGTTGTTGATAATATTCTCAGAAAATGTTTTCACGTGGAAAATGACAAAATAGGTCGTTTCCCTTTCCAGTAATTTTCTAAATGTCAATAAAAACTAAAAATAAACCAACAGCAATAACGGGACATTTAAACGTTTCTAACTCACGTATGTTTGCGTGAAGGGAATTCAATAGCCAACCATCTTGGCACTTGTTCCACGCTGAAAGTTTATATTAATTACCAGAGTAAACATAACGTTATACGCAAGCAATTAAGAACCGTCAATTGGTACTCTTTCTGGACAGTAAACAGGATTATAGACCAACCATGCTGCATGCCACATGTGAATCGTTGTGTAATGAACTCTGTAAGGATTTGCCTTGTGAGACAAAACTTTGCTAATTAGACAGTTTGCGATTATTAAGTTACACGGAAGGGTTCTATATTAATGGTCAGTTTCCCACATATTTAGTAAGGCGTTTTTGGTGTTGGCGGTTGGGGTGGGTGGTGGTGGGTGGTGGTAAGGTCGGGACATATTAGCAAGTTTCGTTGGCCCCTCTTTTTGCGAACACGCATTACAATATATATATATATATATATATATATATATATATATATATATATATATATATATATATATATATATATATATATATATAGTTTCGTTGGCCCCTCTTTTACGCACACGCATTACAATATATATATATATATATATATATATATATATATATATATATATATATATATATATATATATATATATATATGGACCTCAGGGTGGCCTAGTGGTCGAAAAAGATCCCATTATCTATCAATACCATCACATATCCGTCCGCGTGGGTTTGAGTCTCAGAAACGAAATCAGCACCCTGAACAAGTCAAGGAGAAATTTATTTGGAAGCTGATAGTTCGAGGCATAATTTACATAATTTATGTGACACCGAGTAAAGTCCTGATCTATAATTGTCAAGGGGATACAATCAGAAAAGCCAGTGCATGCTTAATTATTAGTTTTCAGAGCCGCATGGCCATCTACGTTTACGTTCGTAACAATGCACACATTAGGGAGTTATAATGATACAGTTTTGATCCGTGACCATCATCTAAAGCAAAGATTTACGCACATACTTTACTTAAATAATCTATCCTTTGATCATCATTTCATGCAGCCGTGTTTTGTAATTTCAATCAGGTATACACATACGTTTAAAAAATTACAAACATGCACACGTATAAATTATTGGGACGTCCTACATTCTTACCGTGTTTTTAACATTCCAACAGACAAAAAAACCAGGTTAAAATTCTTTGCTTTGTCCGTGTTAGCTTATACTTCATTTATTTTCAATGAAATTATTATCGCATGACTTTAGTGTAAACGTACGCCTACAGTGAATGATTTTTCCTTCAGTGATATCAAACAAACTGCTGATTTAAAATATAATATAAATTCTTTCATGTATCCCCATGTTAAATCAAGTCAATACTCAATATGAATCACCTTATGTGGTTCAAGACAAAGTAATACCCCCCCCCCCCCAACAAAAAACGAGATTGGAAGAATGGTTATTTAGTTTACTGTTTTATAAAACATACAAATATAAAAGTGCACTTTAATATTACGTTTCAGCCATGAATTTGGTATTTTTGTATTGACGTTTCAAACTGTGTTTCATGCCTGAGAAAGCTTAATGTAAGTTAGACATCACAGCGAATGGCAAAAATCTTCATATAACTGGAAATAGATTAGACGGACATGTTCACTTAGAGAATGTGAGAGAAACCGGAGACCCAAACTGGCACCAGTCTGCAGGTGTCTGTTTCAAGACACAACTTTTATCAACAACGACACGAAGAAAACTGCTTGAAAGCCAGTATGAACACAAACAAACATTGATAGTTGCAAGTGGATCAGATAGCTTGTTTTCAGAAAGAGTTGAACGTTGGCAAGCAGAAAGGATCAAAACCAATTTGCAAGAGAATTTATACATAAGAAGACGTCTTTGCCACCATCTTAACCAGTACTGACAATCGTTTGAAAATGGTGAAATTCCCAGCTCTCTGTAATGACAGTGGAACGAATATTTATATACTGGCAATGCAGAACAGTTGTAATTTTCCCTCTAAAGTCATAAAAAGCAATTCCAATGAAAACGTTACAAGTGTCAGTTGGCTACCCACCAATGCCCGAGGGTTTATAACTTTATTGTCATGGGATACACCATTATTTCAGACTAGACGTCCGTACCTATATTTCTTACTTTATCATATACTTTTGTTATTTTCCAATCGTCAGCATTCATATTCAGATTTATCAGGAAACCATATTTGTATTCATCTTTTATTCTGCCATTTATTGCCATTGCATTTAAGTATAGATGAATGCTAGTTCATTCCATAGTGTTTGCCAGGGTCTATGATATTAATAAAAATCATATTTATTCACTTACCAAAACGTTTACTTATTTAATTTTAAACGGTAACCACTGCTTCAAAACGCCTATTAATCATTTAACGTTCTTTACGGACATGTGCAATCATTCATAACCAGGTATTTTAAGTCTGTCATTTTCTCTTGCAAGCGATTTAGAATGGTGAAAATATTGGCGTACATTCTGCATAATTTCAATGGTATGTTTAACATCAGAAATAAATGTGTACTACCTACTTTGATCGTAGGTAATGAAACGATTGTTTTTATTTGATGGCATTTTCCGATGTAGAAAAGAACAAAGTCAAGTTGAAGATATACGATGTTTGAGAATGTGTATTCTTCAAATCTGTCATGCATAGACACCAATCAATCAATTACATTTATTTTATATTTTACATTTATTTTATATTTTACATTTATTTTATATTTTACATTTATTTTATATTTTACATTTTCTTTAGAGTAATATATGATTTGTGGACATGACAACTAGTAATTTCACGCACGCTGATACCGCCTGATAGCCTA
This sequence comes from Unio pictorum, assembly GCA_030141615.1. Lineage (NCBI taxonomy): Eukaryota > Metazoa > Mollusca > Bivalvia > Unionida > Unionidae > Unio > Unio pictorum. The sequence goes on from JARLTB010000060.1 coordinate 24,381,033, forward strand.
TATATAATGATATATTGGAACATAACGTCTAGTCACAAAACGTGTTAGTGGACATAAACTCATACAGACATGACATTATATAGAGATTTACCGTATTAGTATTATTTAAGATCCTTTCCCGAAATTACAGGCAGTTCAGTCCTACAATCACACTCATATTTGGCGGCGAATATGAAAACCATTTGTATTGCTTCTTCTTGGATTCCTGAAACTTATATCTCCTCACAAGAACACGAGTTCTTAAATCATGCCTTCTGCAAGTGCGCGATATATTCAATACTTAAAATTACATTGAGATGAAATAGTCGTTAAATTTACAAAGGTACATAACTCAATGAGACCCTGTCATTTGTGATTTACATCCTGCTACGACGCTAGTCATATTGTCGCGTATGTGGAATCAAACCTATACTATTGGAATACTTGAAAGGGTACCAAAAGTATTGCTCAACTATGGAATATGCTATTTTTAAACCGTTTGCCACACAGTTCTAATTTCCCCTCAGATGACGAGAAAGCCTTGTTTAAAAGAAATAATTAAATTATTCGGATACGTAAATCGAATTTGGCTCTTTATGTCATAATATTGTGTTAATCTTCATAAAGAACGATAATTCTTTGCCGTTTGAACATAAGTGTTTTATTTCCAAAACAGTCATGCAAACACTGTAAATACCCCAGTTGATTTGTGAATACTAAGGACGTTGAAGCATTTGGAAGACTTTGATGTCAAGGACATGATTTTGCTTTCTGTAAAGCTGTATATGGCGCAATAAATTAATACTAACGAAAAACCATTTTTGATGTAAAAAAGGGTCATTGTCTAAATATTTATAACTTGGGTTTCTCTAAAGGTAATAACATTTGTAAAGGCAGTGTCCCTTTGTGCTATTGTTAGTTTAGTCAACGGGTGTGTGCATATATGAATATATAAAATCTATGTTGGGGTTTGGATCGAACCAAGGAAATCCCAGTCAAGGGGGTTGTCATTTTTTGTGTCATCACGAGGCTTGCCTTAATGGGGAGACTTATAATGATATCCCTGTGGCTGGGATTTCCTTGTATCTGTTCAAACCTCAGTGTAGATTATTTTTCTCACCCAACATTTGCCTTTAAAGTATTACAAGAAACGGTTTCATTTCTTCCAATTTTGAAAAAATTACACCTCTGTATATAAGACCCTCCAAATTTGGATCCTCACGAATAACCATGTGCTAAACTTTCATGTTCATGAATTCTTTGAAAATTATTTATTTTTGTCATGGAAATATGGCAAGTGCGGCAGTGAAATTTGCTTATGGATTAGTATGTTGACTGATAAATGATTCCTTCTGGCTGGTAGGTGCATTCATTTTCAATATATATTGCAGGTAGAGTTTTGATTCAACTTGGGCACAGTTACTAAGTTTTCCGTAGTTGTTAAGGGAGTTCGGAGGCTATGAAGCATATTGGTCTATAGTCGATGTGCATGGATCAGTGTTTTCTGCCATAGTTCATTTTACACAGCAATGACAATTTTATTTAATCTGTAGCACAGTCCATTTTCAGATCAGCATCATTAAATGTAGCTAACAATATATAATTAACACGAAGTATTTAAAACTAGTTGGTTTGCTTTACCTACATTTAATGAGGCTGACTTGAAAATGTACTGAGCTAGCTGCATATATTTTAACATTTACCATGCTGTGTGGAACGAAATACCATAGTACCAAAAAAGCTCGACATGTATACAACGTTCCCTCTAAAATGCGCGCGTCGCGCGCAGCTACTCAGACATCCCTGCGCAGCTGAATTGTCAGTCCAACGTTAAAGTTTGCATGTCTCCGTAATGCTTGCACAATGCAGCGAGCATTGCGCGCACATCTACCATTCGCTTAGAGGGAACGTTGCATGTATGCGTGAGTGACTATGTCTCTCTCGACATATTTTTGCATGGTGTGTTCTACAAGATGGATTGACCTTACATTACTATGTTTTTGTTATATCTTTGTTGTTGTTTGATGTTAGAACAACTTCGTCAGGCACATCAGAAGACAACAAGGTTTTTTTTTTTTTAAAGTAGTTTTAAGCGCGTGGACACCTTGACTGTGACGACTGCTCTGAGACGACTAGACTGAGATAAGAAAATCAAGGTTAGCAAAACTGATCGATTTCACTTTCGCATGGGTGAGAAAATGTGTTTGCATAATTTATTAGACAAAACAAAATCGAAGACGTCGTTATATTGCAAATTCAAGTACATCAGATATATTCATATTGGTATCGTTTTGGGATCCTGAATGAAGAAAACTAAAAAGTATATTGAACGGCAATGACTCAAAACCAGAGTGCAAATTGTGTATCCTTTTGCACAGTTGATGTATTGAAGCAATGGGAATTTTCTTTGTCATTCTAATTTAGATCATTTGTCACATGTAGTTATGTATGTCTAAAAATCTTGAGCTCACAAGCAATTGTAGACAAATTCCTCAATATGTTTGTGGGATTGCTGGCTTATTTGCATTTATTGTTTTTATTTGGTCTTTGCTGGTGCGTTTGTTCTTGTGGTTCTCTTTCATTCTCCATAACACTGGAACGCTATCGAAACGTTTGTTACATTAAATGAATGAAAAGGTCAAAAATAATACGCGGTGTAATCCCAGGCCGACAATCTTTTCTTGCACTGCTTCTCACGCATAGAAGGAAAAAAGTAACTGTGTAAAGATCAAGTCTTTTGCGTCTGATATTTGTGGATTAAAGGTCATATTTTCAACACATAATGTATACTTTACAAGTTTGTTTAGTCGAGAAAGTACATTGGAAATCTCCGTGAAGACTTATAACCCACGGGAAGCTACAGGCAAACTTTCTCATATACCCACGTTGGCCGAGCTGATAGTCGAACCCACGCGGAAAGTGGTGGGATGTTAATGATATGTGACTGCAAGCGCCTTAGACAACGGGCTCCTTACATGTTAAGTTACAACACTTCTGACAGACTAAAACAAGACAGGACAAGATATTTCAAATGAAACCAAACACAGCAGGACAAGATATTTCAAATTCAGCCAAAACAAGATAGTCATATATCAAGATGGTAATTTGAAACTGACGTACCATAGCAATTGTATGTACTGCGTTACAGCTAATAACGATCAATGCCACTTTGCTTGGATTTATAGAGAAGATGAAATTACAGGCACACATAAATCGTAGAAAACATTAGGTAATTAAGATATGAGATGTGGTTTTTTGCGGGGTATGTGATCACGAGAGCAATATCTTATCGGAATTCATCTTTATTTACATATTATTGTGTTAACTGCCGGAATGATATATTAGGCTTCCCAGCCCTAATATAAATTTCGGAATCAGACAGAAGATTTTCCAATGATTGTGCAGAACAAACCGATAGAAAAGACAATGAAATATAGTAAGCAATGTAACAATGTAAACGGTTTCCTTGAAGAGACATTCTTCTTTGGCATCAGTTCTGATATTAGTGGCTAAACATAACAAGGGTATTTAATTTTCGTTGGATTTCAGCGCAAACATATCTATAACACGCATACATATCCAGTCATTTAAGTCTGGTTTTTGTGTAATGATTTCGAAGTCGGATGATTTCATTGCAACTGGGAATTCTTATAATACCGATTATAACGTCTAGAACGTACAGGATGCTTGCATTAATGCCATGAGATTTCCCATTGACGCCTTATGTAGAATGGTATTATGTTGTATGGTTATGAGAAAGAGAAATATAATAACAGTACTATATTGGCAAGATGAAAGATATATCAGTCCACAATCGTCTGGTGCTGACAATCAATGGCAGCTTGTTGATATAGTTTGTCAGCCCTTGACTCGGAAAAATTTTATGTGTACGTCTACACCTGCATTTAATGAACGAACGTGACTCGTTAACTTAAAACATTTACTGACAACTATTTTTTAATTTATTTATAAAAGAAGGAGCTTCATCACTTTAACATATTGCGCGCTTCAAATTCCCTGATGTAAATGGAACCGGTATTAAGGTAGAAATAATTTTGGATATTAACTAGCTCGCATCCACCTCTCCATTAATTCATGAAATATATTCATATCGAGTTGATTTAAACTAATTACAATCCAAACTTGGAACTACGCTTGAAACCGCGTAGTAAATATAGATTAATGAAACGATCATGCAAACTTTGAGACAGTTTATTCCGACAACTCTACCTAAAGATATAATTAAATCTGACATAAATATATTAAATGGACTACTAATACGATCTTGCCTGTGCAACGTTAATCTGGACATGATTTGGAAGTAGTTTTAACCACAAGGGAATGCCAGTGTTTCTTCCCTCACCTTTTGACTGTATATTGGATATGTAAAAAAGTGTAATTGTTCTTATTTTTCTTTTGAGAGAAGTACATTTATCTTATTTAACGGCTTAATTGTATCTTGTAGATTGGTTTCTTTATTTACTATTAAAATTTCAATCACATAGCGTTGTTGCAGGTCCTTTATTCTTATTACTATTTATGATCGATATTACTTAGGTTGCCTGTCATGTGATAGACTACTATCGAAGATTCGTAAGATCGATATTTAATACTTAGGTTGCCTGTCATTTGATAGACTACTGTCGATTATGCGTAAAATCGATATTTAATACTTAGGTTGCTTGTCATGTGATAAACTAATATCGATGATGCGTAAGATCGATATATAATATTTAGGTTGCCTGTCATTTGATAGACTACTATCAGAGATGCGTAAGATCGATATTTAATACTTAGGTTGCCTGTTATTTGATAGACTACTATCGATGATGATCGATGTTGAATACTTAGGTTGCCTGTCATGTGATAGACTACTATCGAAGATTCGTAAGATCGATATTTAATACTTAGGTTGCTTGTCATTTGATAGACTAATGTCGATTATACGTAAGATCGATATTTAATACTTAGGTTGCCTGTCACGTGATAGACTCGTATGGGGAATCCAATAATCCGTTTATCGTTATGTGCCAAAAAAAATAATTTGGCTGAGTTTACAATTAAGGTCGTAAAAAATTTGCTTTTATGACGATTATCGATGCTGATGGATCTTGAGTGAGCGCAACTACAAATGTAACACGTCCAAAAGATGTGCGTGTGTGTGTGTGTGTGTGTGTGTGTGTACACACACACACACACACACACACACACACACACACACACTTCCGTCGCATTATATCAAGCTTCAGTCACGAGTCAAAGTTTGTATATGACTAGTAATAGTAAGTCATCGGGCACGTGACCGATAGCTGCTCGGATTCGTGAACTTCGCACCATATTGTCATTGTACTGTCTTTGATTCTATTAAGAACTGATCATTGACGTGTTTACAACATGCGGGAGAAATTTTACATAACTTTTCGTCTCCAAAAAATGGAAAGTGTGAATGACTTTAACCTGGTAAACAATATTTAAAAAGATTGGAACTTATATCACAGTACAATTGAGGGTCGTCAAGCGTACAATTAGGGTCGTCAAATGTACGTATTAGGGTCTTTAACAGTACGGTTTAGGGTCGTCAGCTGTATGATTTATGGTCGTCAACTGTACGATTTGGGATCGTCAACTGTACAATTAGGGTCGTCAAAGTCAATTGTACACTGTATGGTCGCTAACTGAACGAATCAGAGTCGTCAACTGTACGATTAATAGTCGTCAACTGTACGATTTAGCTTTGTCAACTGTACAATTTATGGTCGTCAACATACGAATTAGGGTCCTCAAATGTGCAATTTAGGGTCGTCAGCTGTACGATATAGTTGTATCTTGACGAGGAAGAAGTATCTTTAAATAGCTTTAAATAGTATAAATCATTCTATGAAAAGTGTAAAGTTTGTAGGATTTTCTTCGTTCTGAGAGAGATGACCCACCGCATTCTGTATTGATATTGCACGCGTTGTCATGGCAGCCTCTAGCTGTATTCTCTCTGATCTCTCTGAGTCTACCTTAGAACACCCATCCCATACAACAACTGCATATTTTAATAAAGGCCGAATATATGACATGAAAATTATTTTTGTGGGATTTTAAAATATGTAGCTCTTTAGATGCATATACTACTACTACTACTACTACTACTAATACTACTAACAATAATAATAATAATAATAATAATAATAATAATAATAATAATAATAATATTAATAATAATAATAATAATAATAATAATAATAATACATTTTAAAAAAAGGATGTTTCTATAGTTTATTTGGTGTCTCTGGATTCCAATTTTGTTCAAAATTTTACCTTGCGCTCGATTTTGAGATGAATCTATTGTTATGTGTTCTTTAGACGAACTTCTGTCAATTTAGGTGTCTAAAGGCATAACTTAAGTTTTGTGAAATAGTGCACTAGCTTAAAATCACGTGACTTTTATAGTGCGCTAGTGTTGCTCTGTTGACTTAACAACATACGGCTAAAATGTGATTGGTTGATACTCGTGTTTACCGGGTCACCGGGTCAAGTGCACGCGATGTTAGTGTCATAACCATTGCATCTGTTCACTCTCACTAAGCACACGGTTACTATTAATAGTAACGGTACATCATGTTACTAATATCTGGCTGGGGCCGCGAGTGGCCGAGTGGTTTAAAGTGCTCTCCGTTACGGATGCAGTAGCTTTTCATGGGTCGGTGCCTATGTAATTTGATGTATGGCTTCTTATTCTTATGTACGACAACAGCATACGAGAGATGCATGACATATTTTGATAATAGAACCACAGCATTTTAAACTTTAAATTGCATAATCAAGAGATTATATTTCATTATTTAGCAAAAATACATGTCAAAATTGTTATACTTTTCTTGCAATCTGCATGTTTGAAATTGTTTGGTGATACAGGTTGGAACAAAAACATGTAATATCGATCCAAATCTTATATAATGAGATGTATCTCTCTGTGTAGTTTCATTGTTGCTACAAATAATGAATAATGTTAGCGAGATCATGAGCAAAACTCTTTTTTAAAAATATTTTATTTCGTTTCCTCTGTAGCTGCACGCGTCAATTCAGAGAAGGTATAAAATGTCCTATATTGTATTGTTAATTAATCCTTCAAATAAACAACATGACAGCTTCGTTGTTTTCACACCTTTCATGCGTCACATATGGTCAATTAATCAGCCAAACAGACCTTAATGTGACTTCCTTCTTATTTTCTTGACAGAGAACGACTTTATGTTGTGCAAAAGAGATCATTAAAAGCAGGTGTTCTAACACCGAATTCATCACTGCGCATGACAGCGTTTAATAGTATGTCGTCCATTTAGCCATATTCAGAGAAAGATGATTAGTGGATTACTGACGAATTCAGTTACGGTTCTATCTCATGTACAACGTGATTCCTTTTTGTCGTGTGTACATGTTTGATAAGGTGAAAGTCTAGTGAAGAAATAAATTAAGATATATGAATTACAAGGTATTTGGATTATTAGCATGTTTTCTTTGCACAAGCACAGCAGTTTTACTGCAGCTGTGCAGCATGAAAATGTCTGATTTCTACATGGTTAACATCAAAATAAAAATGTCTGTTTCGTTTTACATTTTCAAATTATTTAAGACATAATTATAGATTACTGTGTTATTTAATTCTATATTTAATTATTTAATTATACTGTTAGATTTTGTCAGCGAGACCCATTTTCGAGTTGAGGGACATGAGATTGGGAGCTTGCGAGACCAATATACTTCGAGCGAGACAACAATAATCAACAGTGAAAATAACAATATACTTATTACATATGACCATTTCATACTTAACACCACCCAATAACTGTTATATTTACTGGACTAACCCAAGCAGTAGGATATGGATCCGATAAGTTTCTCTCTCTCTCTCTCTCTCTCTCTCTCTCTCTCTCTCTCTCTCTCTCTCTCTCTCTCTCTCTCTCTCTATATATATATATATATATATATATATATATATATATATATATATATATATATATATATATATATATTTGCCGCGATCTAGCTCGAATCACATCTTGTCCGCTTTACTTCGGTCTCGCCCACAATATCTAACAGTACCAGCCCAATAATCTATGAACGGGTATTGCGCATGCTCAACAATACACACTACATACTCGACACCGTCCAATAAGTGAGCACGTTACAGGATCATGTGCACTGTTTCTAGCTTCCTACCTTGGACCCTGATGTCAGTGCTGATGCCATTGGTGTTATTGGTCTCATAATTGTGGTCTTCTCTGCACTGATTTCCATGCCGTAGGCTGCATATGTTTTGTCGAGGCTCTCTTCTAAGCTAGCTAGTACTCAGCGGCGTCGCTAGGGCTGATGTCACCCAGTGCGGTAAACTCATGGTGTCACCCCTACAGACTTCCACCATGGATTTCTTTTTCTTAACACAAGTCCACAGTATAAAAATGACAAGAACAAAAACAAATTAATTGAAGGTCAGAAGGTAAAAGTATTCAAGAACTGTAACAACGTTAAGTTATAGTTATTTTTACATTAAACTTACTTTACCGAGCAGTGTGTGCTCTGTAAAATTTGCAGTTTTTCATTTTGGTGTCACCCCTCTGAGATGGTGTCACTGGGTGCGGTCCGCACCCCTGCACCAGCACCCCCCTCCTAGCGACGCCACTGCTAGTACTTGCTTATTTCCTGCTAGTCCGCCACTGTCGTCGACAAAACTAAGTTGGTGACTGGTCTGCCTCCGATGCTGACTGTTCCTTTATGCTTTTCAAGTGCGTGAGCATCGTTCGCTCCAGAAACTACAAATAATAATAATAATAATAATAATAATAATAATAATCATAATCATAATCATAATATATAATATACAATCATAGATAAACATTACCTATGTAATATGGTATTTTAAGAAACAGACATTAGGTTGGTCCAACTTTCTATCCTAAATTATGTACAAAGTTTGCAGAATACAAATTAAATATAGATAACATATAATCATGGACAAATGCCAACACACAATACAAATTAAATATAGATAACATATAATCATGGACAAATGCCAACACACAATACAAATTAAATATAGATAACATATAATCATGGACAAATGCCAACACACAATACAAATTAAATATAGATAACATATAATCGTGGACAAATGCCAACACACAATACAAATTAAATATAGATAACATATAATCGTGGACAAATTCCACAACACAATACAAATTAAATATACATAACAAAAGGAATTGAAGTCCAGTACACAATGGAATGTAAGTTCTACCCTGCTAGTCACTCACAGGAGTGATGTGTTCCGGTTGCATCACGACAGAGATAACAGATAAAAACAACCTCTTCTTTAATTATTGTTAATTTTGTTCCTCAAACGTTTTGTATTATTTAGCAAATAAGCTACATGAAATTCTGATATTTATTAGAATCTTTTACCGAAACCAGAGGATTGCAGTATGGAAATTTCACACCAAAATGTTATTAAGAGTGCTTTAATCGAAACAAAATGGACACTTGACCGGATGTCCGCTACTGATCCAACTGACTACATTATAAAGTAATAACTACACTAGAGAAGCAATGACATGTCCAGGACCTGGTTAGGTGTAGCCTGGAAATAGCATGGGATGGTGGTTAAGTTCCTATGTATGTATGTATGTATGTATGTATGTATGTATGTATGTATGTATGTATGTATGTATGTATGTATGTATGTATGTATGTATGTATGTATGTCTCTGTGTGTATGTGTGTGTGTGTGTGTGTACATGTATTGTTCCGTTCGTGTGTACCTTTATACTTATTCACAAATGTATTTATGTACAAACACGGGGCCTCTAGTGGCCAAAAGCACTCAACGTTCCGGATCACTGCCATGTCACATCTGTTTGCGTGGTTTCGAGTCTCAGGCTCCGCTAACGTGAGTACATGGGACAGCTTGCCAGTAGCTTCTCTTGGTTCCGTGGGTCATCCCGGTGTTTACCAGTATTCTTCCTCCACCAGTTATACTGGACGCCATGTACAGCCTGTATTGTGCTGAAAAACTTACGTTAAACCCTACTGCTTTACAAGCGTTAGGCGTTTAGGCGAAATGTTTAAAACATACAGCGGAGTTGTACTTAATAAATCAATAGATTTTCAGTTCGGGGGGTGGGGGTTTGCCGCACAGGGAGAGTACAACTTAACTCGAATACCCTTTAGCTATAATTGTATTAATGTGTCTGTCAAAACAGTGGTAATGGATCTAATATATTAAAATTAAATCAGAAAGAGATTAAAAACAAAATACAAAAACAAACATGGTAACTGACTTTTCTTCTTCACATCATTATTAAATAAGGATCGAATTACACGAGGGTTCATTTTTTATTGACAGCAAAGAGGCTTTCCTAATGCTTAGTGACCCAGTGTGCCGTAGCTTGTAAAGCAATTTATAATAGATTTGTCTTATTTAGAACACCGGCAGGTAAAATTTATCAATCGGAGTTCTCCATGCATTATGTCTAAATAATTAAGTATACACATTTGAAAACAGTCCTTAAGAGAAAATATATAGCAAGAAGAGTAATCGGTATTGCATGACTTTTAAACGTAGTACGTCAAATTGATTACTTGACTTTGGCAGATCGGCAATAATAATAATAATAATAATAATAATAATAATAATGATAACATTACTGCTACTACTACAAATATCAATAATAATAATAATAATAATAATAATAATAATAATAATAATAATAATAATACTGCTACTACGAATACAAATATCAATAATAATAATAATAATAATAATATTAATATTAATAATACTGCTCCTGCTACTAATACAAATATCAATAATAATGATAATAATAATAATAATAATAATAACAGCAGCACCAAATTATGTTACCTGATATATTTCTCGATACATCGATCATGAAACACAGTCAGCCAATTTGCTGTTTTTGGTAAAATTAGGTCAAACACTGTCAGACAATTTGCTGTTTTTGGTAAAACTAGGTCAAACACTGTCAACCGATTTGTTTTATATTTGAAACATTGTCAAGCTATTTGATTTCTTGGTAAATCTATGTCAAACACTGTCAAAATATTTAATTTCTTGGTAAAACTGTGAAACACTGTCAGCCTATTTGATGTCTCCGCAAACATGTTAAACAGCAAACTAAATTGATGTATTGTTAAAACTTAAACACTGTCAACAATTCGAAATATTGTCAACTACCTATTTGATTTCTTGGTAAAACTATTGAAACACTGTCAACCTATTTGTTTTATTGGTAAAACTATGTGAAATACTGTAAACCTATTTGATTTCTTGGCAACATTATATGAAACACTGTCAACGTATTTGATTGTTTTGGTAAAACTATGCGTAACACTGTCAACCATTTTGATTTCTTGGTAAAACTATGTGAAACAATGTCAACCTATTTGATGTCTTGGTAAAACTATGTGAAACACTGTCAACCATTTTGATTTCTTGGTAAAACTATGTGAAACAATGTCAGCCTATTTGATTTCTTGGCAACACTATGTTAAACACTGTCAACCTATATGATTTCCTGGAAGAATTATGTCACATACTGTCAACCTATTTGATTTCTTGGTGTAATTATGTCAAACACTGTCAACCTATTTGATGTCTTGGTAAATCTACTAAAAGCAGTGTCAACCTATTTGATGTCTGGGTAAAACGATGTCAAACACTGTCAAACAATTTGATTTCTTCGTAAAATTATGTGAAACACTTGTCAACCTATTTGTTGTCTTGGTAAAACTGTGAAACACTGCTAACCTGTTTGATGTGTTGGTAAAACTATGTTCAACACTATCAACATATTAATTTTTTTGATAAACCAATGTTACACAGTCAACATGTTTAATTTCTTGGTAAATATATGTGGTATACTCTCGACCTATTTGAATTCATGGTAAAAAAAATATGTGAAACACTGTCAACCTATTTGAGTTTTCGGTAAAGAAAAAGAATATATGCAGAACAACGATAATCAGCAAGACACTGCTGTTACTGGTAAATAGTACTACAATTGCTTATTGTAGTATATGCGACTACCACTACTACTAGTACTACTGTAGATGACGACGATGATGATGATGATGATGATGATGACGACGACGAAGATGATAGTACGCATTATAGAAACAAAACAATATCAAATAACACATAGTGCGCGGGAAAGGTACAATAAACTCACAGTCAATTGCGTTTGTATCCTTTGCTCTCAGATTTATTCCCTTTGCGGTGTGATTTATTCAGCTAGTTAGTATTCTTGCAACGTTGTAAAGAACGCTCCAATGACGGCGCCATAAACCATGCCGACCAATTCGCCACACTACTCGTAGATCATGAAACGATACTTTTCGGGAAATTTATTTCTAATCACATGTATAAGAAAGTGTGACCAGAGTCTCTCTCTCTCTCTCTCTCTCTCTCTCTCTCTCTCTCTCTCTCTCTCTCTCTCTCTCTCTCTCTCACACACACACACACACACACACAATACTAGGTATTATAGACTTTTTTCGTAATCCATATTTGATGCTTTTTCAACGCTGACAAGGTCGCAAAAATATGTTCGTATATTAGACGATAGGAATAAATTAGATTAAATTGGCTTTTCGAAGAGAGTCACTTTAAATCAGTCGTGTTAAACTCGTGGCCGAAACCTTCAACTTTGTGTGGCTCGCGGTCACGTAAGCAGACCTTTTACAAATAGACATTTTACTTATTATGCGTCATTATTGACAAGGAACTGTTCCTGCTCATGCAGCCTGCGATCTTAATCATTGTTTGATAAAAGTTAAAACTGAGCATATACATAGCCATATACTCAAGATCTTTAGGTTTACATTCATTAGAGTTATTTGTTTGGGGGTTGGGGGGTTGGGGGTGGGTGGATGGGGCTATAAAGTAGCTTTCAAATCATGCTCTTTTGCTCTGCCATTTTTATGGATTTAAAAAACCCAAAATATCTTGCCTTAGCTGCAACATTAAAAAAAGAAAGTGAATCTTGATTTTATTATGTTTGGGGCTTCATCGTGCAAATTCACAGAAACTTTAGTTCATTTTCCGCTGGCTGTTCAAAAAGAGGTATGTTAAATCAAAGCGAATAATCAGTTTTTTGAAACGCGTATACCCAGCTGGATGCTGGCAGACCTGAGACTTCATGCTATCCCGATGTCAGGGCACTATCAGACACACTGTTTGATCCCATCTGCTTTACTCATCGTAGTGGAGTAACGGAACTTGCCAATCATTACCTTAAGCGTCATTTACTGCGAAGCTCGTTATGTGTTGTTCAGATTTATTTCTGTGCACGGAATACTTGTATTTGACTAATAATCAGAAGAAACATTCAGGTATGACAACAGCAAAAAAGACTTGATGAAATAACTGATGTATATTGTATACTAAAAGTCTATTCCGCTATAGGAAAAAACTCAGGAAAAAGATTTCTCTCTCTCTCTCTCTCTCTCTCTCTCTCTCTCTCTCTCTCTCTCTCTCTCTCTCTCTCTCTCTCATAGTGCACATATTTATCTATTCGTCTTTGGACCTTAACTTATTTGGTAGTCAGGGGCGTACCTTAAGTATTTGTCACCTAGGGCGGATCTTTCCTTTCTCACCCCCACCCCCCCCCCACCCCCCAAATATACTATATTTGCAAGTAGATTTTTAAATAGTACAGTGCTGTTAAAAGCAAATAGGGCATATCATTTACTTTGGTAAATGTTCGTTTGGAGTGAAACCTTGTACTGATATTTCCACTCTCCTCATGGCAACCGCACGTTTTCTGGCGGTCACCCGGTGCAGACCGCATCGGCCCCACCCAGCACCTCATTTGTACGCCCTGTTGGCAATAAAAGCTCAGTGCTGAGAGACAGCACGTGTATGTGCGTAAATGTGTATGTGTGTACGTGTATATGTGCTTACATGTGTGTCAGGTGTGTTGTATAACTGCGTGACATTTCTCGTATGATTCAATGCATTATGTCATTGTACACCTTTAAGATCAGAGAGTCGTCAATCCTTTATACGTTCTTCATACAGAAATCTAGTAAATCGTACCCAGACAGGATATATAAATTTGATACCGATATCTAGCAAATTGTATCCAGACAGAAATTATAACTCTGATACGGATGTCTATCAAGCCATACCAGGACAGGAATCGGAAGTTGATACCGTTATCTAGTAAATACTGTACAAAAAGCTTTCGTACCAATATCTACTAAACCTCTACAAACAGGACATATAGATTCCATATCAATATATATTAAATACTTTATAAACAGGAAATATAGATTTCGTACCAGCCGCAACGAAATTGTTTACAAATAGGAAATATAGATTTCATGCAAATATCTACTAAGCCTGTATAAACAGGAAATATAGATTTCATACCAATATCTACTAAATCAGGAAATATAGATTCCATACCAATATCTACTAAATCAGGAAATATAGATTCCATACCAGTACTACTAAAACCTGTACATACAGGAAATATAGTTTTCGTACCGCAATCTACTAAAATACGTACCTATAGGAATATAACCTTGATACCAATATCTCGTAAACGGTACTCGAACATGAATTATAAATTTGAAACTGTTGTCTGGTAAATATTAAACAGACAAGAAAAATTACCTTTGGTCCCGATCTCTAGTAAATCGTTTTCAGACAGGAATTATAATTTTGATACTAATATCTAGGATATCGTGTCCGGAGAGAAACTTAGACACCTATATTTAGTAAACCATGTCCGAACAGAAAATAACATTAATTAGACGCCGATATCTAGTCAATCATGTTCGGAAGAAAACTTTTATTAGACACCGACATCTAGTAAACCATGTCCGGACAGAAACTTAATTAGACACCGATATCTAGTAAACCATGTCCGGACAGAAACTTAATTAGACACCGATATCTAGTAAACCATGTTCGGACAGAAACTTTAATTAGACACTGTTATCTAGTACATCACACAACTTGTAAATTGCATCCGGAGAGGAGTTATATCTTAAGTCTTCTTATATCGAAATCATATCGTAATTTCAACTTTAAAATAAATTCGAGTCAGCATTATGTTTTTCATATTCTAATCTTTCTGGCTCAGACATATACATGTAGTTATATCGTAATTTATCTTTGTTTTTATTGTTAGATATTGTATACAGGGAAGACGGAAAGACGACAAATGTAATGGACGGGTGGGTAAAATAACATTCAGTTGTTGTTACTTACTGCCATTATTTAGTTACAGCGTGTGTGTGTGTGTGTGTGTGTGTGTGTGTTGGATTTTTAGTGTAGCTTTTTCAATGTAAAGCCTCCACTTTTATATGACCAGCATGAGGTTTTTAATCGAATGAAACCTCTTTTGTCTCATTACAGAAAGCTGTGTTCTATTTGCAAGACACACACATTTATGGCACGAGCTACCCATAAATATTGGAAACTATTTTTACATTTGAAACTGAACGCAGGACCAGATGAAAACGCTCCGTTGTACCAGTTTTAGTATTCAAATGGACGTTGTCTCATTGTCACTTTTAGGACCCCATTAATA
Source organism: Unio pictorum (assembly GCA_030141615.1). Taxonomy (NCBI): domain Eukaryota; kingdom Metazoa; phylum Mollusca; class Bivalvia; order Unionida; family Unionidae; genus Unio; species Unio pictorum. The sequence continues at coordinate 24,396,620 of JARLTB010000060.1, forward strand.
TTTCTTAAGATGGGTACACAGTAATTGTCTTTTGCTCATTTTTCTCTTCTTTAAATCGAGATCATATCGCAAATAAGACAAGCATAAATCGCAGACTGCTTTCTGCTGATTATATTTTGATAAACTCCGGGTAATAGGTTCCATCTTATTATTGTTAATCGCGGACAATCACAATCTAGTCGTAAAATCTTAGACATATATTTCGGGCCGGCTATTTCCAGTCCTACTGTGATCTTTCGTTTATGGCAACGTTGATTTCTTTGATCAGTATAATGTTTGTCAGAACCAGTTTTGCTTGACTCGACTTTAGCGAGTTCGGGGCAACAAGGCCCCGCAATCTGATAAAAATAGCAATCTTCTTCTAATAAGTAGACCTGACAGGAACCGATAACGGTTCATGTTATGGTACTCTTTGTGATTTCCTGGTCCACCATGTTTAGTAAGGTGTATTAAGCCTTGCAATTCGTCTCAGTGAGTTATCTTTGGCAACTGTATGTTCCAAATTACGTTTCCAGTTTCGCAAAGTTAATTTGATTGGTGAATCGGAAGGTCAGCAGACCATGACCACGTGTCTGTGTCCAACAGATCTCCGTTATGTTGCATATCTCGATCTTAATTAGATTGTACGGTTCCTTGAACAGATTCAGATTAATACCATGTCCATATGTTCTGACCTTAATTTGTGTTCGAAGCTTCATACTATGTTGGCGGCTGTGGAAACGATGAAAAGCATAATCCGCCACAATTTTAACCTTGATACGGATCCATTACCTAAACAAAGGGATATTATCTAAGTAACACGTCAGTTGACGATGATAATAATAATGGATTTTATAGGTATTAATTTTATAATAAGTCATGTAAATGGATGTGTTTGTGTTTGTTCGTTGCACTTGTTCAATATGATGTCCGTCAAACGGTCGTTTAACATGTTATTGCTTTTATCTTTCTAAGAATGTGCCAATTATTTAATCATGTATGTACTGTTCCCGGATAAAGTTTAGTGTATGTACTGTTCCCGGATAAAGTTTAGTGCATGTACATTTCCGGATAAAGTTTAGTGCTTACACTGTTGTGCCATAGGTATCATACATCTAATCTCGTACTTTTCAATGTCTATTGTTTCCCAAATATATTGTACAATTTATGTAATATTGTCTTATAAAATGTCTGTAATGTATTGTAGATTCTTTCGCATTCTACCGATGTAAAAAAAAAACAACCGATGACAGGTATTAAATTTTTATGATGTTGCTATTGTGACGACTAAGACAAATGCAATTTTGTCCAAAATGTGCAAGAAAATGTCATTTTCGTATTTAGTGGCGAACAAAAAGTTAAATCTCTAATCTAACTGGTCTTGTAATTGCTTCATCTTTACGAATAGTAACCCAAGTTGAAATGGTCTTGCAGTGTTTCATTTTTTTTAATATATAAAACATTAAAGTCTGACTGTTCTAATTGTTTTTATTTTGAATCTCCTATTACCCCAAACTATGACATAAGACATGTCCATATAAGTGAAACAATGATCCCTCGTTGACATCACTCAGATTATAGATTATAACGCACTTGCTCTCGTGTGTCAGGTACATCTGCTTTGGATGGTTAACGTTGGCATATTATTTCTCTTTATGTTGTCACGCTTGGTATATTCTGCAACGTGCTGTTCGTACTTTGGGTCTAGGAATCTGGTTATACTTGCTGGTGGAAATATATGTATGTAATTGTTCCAACACATAAACACTTAAACGTGTAATCATCAAATTCATCTAACACGTAAAAACACTCTTTCGATTTTCCTCATTCAGGCTGTTTTTTTAAATCAACAGTCTCTACGACATTAACATCTGGCGTTCATATGCTCCACTACGTAGCGTGATGGTAAGGGTACGAAACTGCAATGAAAATGTTGTCTGATTCATAAAAGTGTAATGTAAGTAGAATATAGACTTTATAAAAAAAAATGTAAATAATGTAATCAGAATAAGGACTTTTTTTAAAAATTTTGTTTACATAATGTTAGTAGAATATAGACGTTATCAATTTATTTTACATAATATAATTAGAAGATAGACTTTTTAAAAAAAATTGTTTACATAATGTAAGTAGAATATAGACTATCAATTTTCTTTACAAAATGTAATTACAATATAGACTATTTTAACATGTTGTAAGTAGAATATAGACTTATTTATTTTGTATTACATAATGTGAGTAGAATTTATACTTAAATTTTGTATTACATAATGTGAGTAGAATTTATAGTTTTAATTTTGTATTACATAATGTGAGTAGAATTTATACTTTTAATTTTGTATTACATAATGTGAGTAGAATTTATACTTTTATCGATTGTTGTTACTACTATTTTACAGCATCAAAATTTTAACTGGTACTTAAATATGAATTTAATAAAATGGGATAATGCCTCTTTTTTCAGACTGCATTAGTTTGGAATGTGGGGCATATACTTAATAAAACAAATGTGAAAGTCTATATTTAACTTACATTACATTATATGCATGTGAGAAACGTTTCACCGTATTTTTCGTTCGCTTTATTTTAATTGTACAGCCCGCAGTTGTTGATATTTTGCAAGATGTATATACTATATATGTACCAATTTTTATATTTACCTACGCGAGCATCCGCGTCTTAACCATGTGCCGTAGAATGTATTGTAGACTGTTCCGCCTACTAATATTGACAATTGGTTAACTTTGAACTCACCGATGACGACTTCATTTTTATAATCAGAAACGTTGGCGCCGACAGAAAAAGGGTTGGTTTCAAATTGTTAGGGCTTAGAGGAATTACAAAATGATCTGCTATAGGGTAGCTGTGCCAGGTAGATTTTTTCGAAGACCTGAGGTACGTTCATTTATAGATCGGAGTCAGACTTAGGATGAACCTAGGTCATCGGTTACATCTGAATAAATTCATCCATAAACAGGCCTGAGAGCACATCAATTTGTCAAGGGCACGATTTATCCCACCATCTCGATTGCCCGATATAAACAACATCATTTCAATGGACTTGCACGACAACTGTCCGAGTACGTTTACAGGATGTTTACACTCGCTTCTTTGCTTTGGTGACGACTTCAACATGTACTAAATCTGTAGTTTCTGCTGATCATCCTTGAACGTTCTCTCTCACATTATCTTTCTGCATATGCCACTTCAAACAGTATTGAAAACACGAATGTATTTGTTGATAGCAATCTTTCAAGTCTTACGGATCTGTACACGGAACCTTGCTTCTCCAAAAGTCTGAACTCTTACAGGATGTGAGAGAGAACTTCCAAGGATGATCAGCAGAAACTTCAGATTTAGTACATCTTCAACTCGTCACCAAAGCATAGAGACTATTATGGTTTTTTTATTTCCGTCAGGAATGCTAGGGAAAGGGATTGTAATGTTATCGTATGTACCTGCAAATAAATCGAGTCCAACTGCAAATAATATGGACCCTGATTTTACGCAACATGATGCGCTGGTAGGTCAGGATCTATATTGTTCTACCAATTACTCCTCACAAACTGCAAAGACCCCGATCTGCTGACACATGATGCGACCGCATCTTTCGTTATACATAATCTGCGGATGGACTTCACTTACGCACGAGTACAAACAGTGAATGTTTTTACACCAATCAGCTGTAGGTGAGCGTATTGTTTGTTTTTGTCACCCTATTAGAAATCTTTAGACTTTCTCGTCTGAAAATAACGTGTTATCTGTTTCCCTTTTTAAAAGCTGTAAATCAGACGTCCGTACTATGTTTTGAAGACGAATAATCTATTCAAAGGTTAGAAAATGTACACACACACACACACACACACACACACACACACACACACACACATACATACATACATACATACATACATACATACATACATACATACATACATACATACAGAGAGAGAGAGAGAGAGAGAGAGAGAGAGAGATTCTTCCAGTGAAGACAAGATTATACACTTTGCAGGTGTATGAAATAACTTATATCAATTTTAATATTAGTCTTCTTGATTTTAGCCACTCATTTTGCAGCTTTACAAATATTGTATGTGTACAGATGTCAATCAGTTTGGTAAATACAGATTTTATACTAAGTGTAAACACGATAATCATATTGCATGCATTAACAGACAGACATAAGCTGTCCAGCGCTTAATGGACACTTGGGAAACAAACACTTGCTTATCTGGATTGGTTAAAAGCAATGGATAATTAAAGACAAGGGTGTTAAAAATAGCCAAGAAAAGGAGTGTACAAAAAAAAACTGATAGAAACAGCAATAATTAAATACCATGAGTAAGTAAAAGCATCAGTTCCAACAGTCTTTTAGTTCTTTTGGTTAATCGTTTATATTTGCCGTTTGTAGACCAAGTACTGAGCAGACAAGTATGTTGTTCCTTAGTTTCCACAAGAGGCTACTTTAAAAAGGGTCATATCATTGTACGCATTTGAAACGTAAAGTGCCATACCAGTGTACATAACGTAAGTCAAATTTGGTATTATTTTAAATAGAAAATAAAGTCTGGAAGCGGTTTAAACAAATCCGATGGAAAAAAATCTTCATAATAAGTGAGAAATTCGCTCAGGTGTGTTTTCGAAAATATTACACATCGGACCTATTTTATCGCTCGGTAATTTCCGGAGTGTATAGATCGTCTGCCGTCACATTATGAACACACGCCTTACTTCCGTTTCTATCGAAACATAAACAAAGCACGTTTTCCGTTCCATATTAGTTATTTTATCATCCCAATCATGCCCAAAGCACATCTTGGACGTACAAGCAAGTGCAGCGGGGTCAGGTGTATTGCAGCAAATTGTGGGAATACAAATGCTGATGGGTTTTCCATGCATTCCTTCCCGAAGGACCAATCACTTCGTCGTAGGTGGACAGACTTTCTAAAAATGAAAAGAGCAAACTGGGATAGTCCGACTGAGTTTTCTGCCCTCTGCTCCTTTCATTTAACATCCGAATGCTTCCCTTTTACGTATAGATTTGAGGTTGAGCATAGGTGTATGGCACCAAAGAAAGTCAAACTCAATGAGATAAACAAATGTATCATAACCTTCAACACCAAAGCATCGGCTGTGTAGACTTCAAATGTTGTCACCATCAGAAGAAGTTACTTGTCAAGTGTCACCGCCAAAGAAAATAAGAAGGGGCTATTCAAAGAGAGAAGCAGCAATGGTGAGTTTTTAATGACAAGTACCATATTATTATATCTATGATATTCAACAAATCAGTCACCATATCATTTCCATGTGAACCCTAAATCAGTCACCACATCATTTCAATGTGTACGCTGTAGAACGTTTTCATAATTTCCAAAATAATGCAGTAAACATCAAATCAATCAAGAACTGAGATATAAACATTTGATAAACATAATATAAACATGTGATAAATATTGTCACAACTTTCGTAAAATTTAATCTAATTAAAGTAAAAAGAAATTAGAAAGCAGAATGCCAAACAACTGCTCTCTATTACCTGTCTAATGAATTCGAAAATAATTACCACGCAGATCCCAATCATAATTTCAATCTACGATAATGAAATAGATCGTGGAGAAAAAAAAATAAAAGCTTAAACAATGATATACTCATATAGCTCGTCAAGTCGGAAATCTCTATAATCAATCAGCTGACTAGTGACGTGAGTCTGCTTTTTGAAAGTCCAGAGTCAGAGTCATTTAATTACTTATTGAAAGTCTAGAGTCAGTGTCAATTACGTATTGAAAATCCAGTCAGATTTATTTACTTACTAAATGTCTAAATTGTTTTCTCTACCCATATTTCATAAGTAACTGTCAATGGAAATATGATTTGCTGAAATACTTAGCATAATTAATTAATTATCTTTATGTCAGATAATTATTGTTCTGTCTTGTACGACATGTCAAACTATCAATGTTGTCTCCTATGTTAAGATTTTTTTTTAAATTGGAGACAACGCTATAGTAGAAAGGTTTTGGCTAACGAAGACTAAAATCTTTGATTACGCGAATAAAGATAAATAGGTAAAACTATTGGCCTCTGCACGTCACATGCTGCCATGGATCCTTCCCTTTCGAAATGTACTCCGGCTAACGTCGCGCCGTATTGGGGAGGTAAAATATGACCTTTTCAACCGGCCATTGGCTCTGATGTCGTCTGTTAAGTGACTAGCGCCTACCCTTGACCCATCATTTCCTCGAAATGTATAAATCGAACAGTACAGTATAAGATTGGTTCGATAAATGAAAGAGGAACGTGGCAAATACACCACTTTAGAGGCTCATAATAAAAAGTATGAGATTCTTGCTACATACAAATAAAGGTGATAAAACTGGAATAGTGTGGCGACATTAAATTTATACCATATTAAGTTTATACTAATATAAGTTATACAACAGCATAAAGTGTCCATCGTTTCGTTACAACATTATCTTCTATCTTACCATCAATTGCAAGAAACTGTTAATTCTGGATGTATTAAATAGTTGTATTGATCACGTTTGGCACTTCTATTTAATTTTTATATTATATACAAGGGAAGCTGTGGGGCTTTGGTGTTTTCTGCGTTTGACTCCTGACTATAAAGGCTCTGGTTCGATTCCAACTATCAAGATCAGTAATGACTGCTTGCAGTCGTGTATCCGTGTATCATTGGCAGGGCACGTAAACCTACTTGCCGTGCTATGATATAACCTTCACTTACTCACGTATATCGACCAATTCGAAAGAGAATACGTGTACCAATGAATAAGGTTCTCAATTTCGTATTAATAAATGAACTTGTTAAAATATTGCGATACTTCCTTTTTTTGTTATAAGTTTTATAATAATTTTGTTATAATATAATAATAATATATGATAAAGGGATGGCGTTACCTTCGCGTGACCAGAAATGTCAATAGTGTACTAAAATATGCGAGACAGTCGGTGGGTGGTGTAGACTTCGTCAAGGGTATGTTAAATATAAAGTGACACACTGAAGTGACCAGTATTGGATTAATTTGCCGATTACCTGGCTGACCAACGAAACCACACCGCGCAGTGATTTAAAGGTGAGGCTTGTCACCTGAACTTGACAAGTGTTACGTACTTAGGCTAATATTCAAATAACAATGCACTATGAGAAAAACCAATAGGTTTCAGATTTTTCGCACCCTTTATGTATCATCTCCTACCACGTGGCTAAGCAGAGCGTCTATGTAATGTTTTGTCTAGCGTTTATAGTCCAACCGATCGGTTTGCACACTGCCATAAAGCTGTGTTGTTATCTTCCATGCAAGACAAGAAGCATATCCTTAGCATATAAGAGAATAAGTTTTGTGACTTGTAGTTTCTTTATTAGATCTACTGGTCAATCACCACTGGCCAATGACCAGAGAAGTTTATATTATAGTCGTTCGTCCGTACTTCCGTTAGCACACGGTCCGCATTATTAACCCTCCGAAACTACTTTGGGGATTGATATGAAACTTTACAAACGCATTCACTGCATGAACTAGTTGATCCTAAATGGAAATAGTGCTGCTCGGACATCCAACATAGCTACCAACAACAAAGACCATGTTGAAAACATTGTCATCGCTTCTTCTACTGAATAGGTGGTCCCATCAAAATGAGGTTTTCACTAAAGTATTGCTCATGTTGTGTTGTTGGTCCTAATTGAAAAAAATACGGATCTGATGTCTAATTTGGCCACCACAATGGCCATTTCTTTTATCTTGTTATATTTCTCATTCCTTCCTAGATGGTCGTATCAATATGCAGTTTTGACTCAAAAATGTCCAATGATGTATTTGGTCGTAGATGCAAATGATGCTAATTGGCGACCCAATATGGCTGCTACAGCGGCCATATTGAAAATCTCGCTAACATTACTCCTTGTCATTGGAGATTCAGATTGACACGGTGCTTTCACCAAAGTACACATCGTGATGCCTAGTTAGTTAAATGAATATTGCTCTGACCGGGTGTTTAATATGGCTGCCACAGTAGCCAGCTCGAAATCGTGTCATTACCTCTCTTGAACAAATAGCTATATACGTTTGGGGTTTTCATTAAAAGACGTATTATAATGTTTGATTGATTTTTCATTGATATGGCGCTGCTCTGGCCCTCACAGTTGTGGCCATCTTAAAAATCGTGTTAAATAGATAGAAAGACATTTTGTAATGGGGTTTCCTCGCTGGAGGTCGTTATTACGGTGTCACGATGACCCTGGCTGGGAATGGACACCATGGTGGCTATAACGAAAACATTTTTATCGCTACTTTTTCCAAGTTGATGGATATACTAACATCGAATTTTTGCCAGTAGACCTCCTATGATACGTTTTGGTGGTTAGTCCATAATGAATATTGAGTCCGTTGTCCATCCGATATTGCCACGAAGACTGTGCTGCAAATCTTGTTCCCACTGTTTTGCTCTGAATGGATGGTCATTAATACATGGGATTGTCACCAATGGACTCCTAATGTTGTCTACTATGTCTGACATTATCATGTCTGCTTTGACATTATCATGTCTACATGTCTGTTTTCATACCAGATATCTTAATATTGTATCTTTCATATCAATTCTAGTATTGTCTGATGTGACAAACCTGCTAAAAGAAAATACATGATTTAAGTGGCAATAGGTTGCTTCGAGATAGTGATGTTTAATTATATTTCTTCATTAAATCTTCACTCAGTAATTTTAAATATTTATCCGGAGTGGCGTAGTCAGATCAATAAATCCACGCGTTGTAGACAATATTTTTTTAACTTAAGATTAGTTTCATTCTTTAATTTCTTAAGAAAAGAAAACACGATAAAGAATATCTCTTGCTATGATGTGCATATGTCTGCTTTGCCAGGTATTTATGTAATAACACTAAGCAGCACGACTGTCTAATATAGATTTTATTATTAACTGGTAGATAATGGCGAGTCCGTTTCTATACAGAATGGCAAGTAATACTGATATTGGAGATATTTTGTCTATATATTATTGATAACGTCGTTGAGGAACGTGTTTAAATGCAAGCAGTATCTTTTAATGATTTATTTAGAGAAACATGGAATCAGAACGTTTCACAGGTTGATCATATGTTCTGGCATGTACTGACCAAGTCGATGGGTTGGGTTGACTCGCAAACAAATTGTCACAAAATTCATAATTGTTTTGAGGCGATTCATTCGAAAGCTAGTCTAGAGTAGATGTTTCTCTCTTTTTACGCGACCGCTATTTTATGGTTTTATAATACACCAAATTCATGCGGCATGTTTGTAGTACTTTGTACTTTGTTTCTATATGTACTGGAAACAAAATGGTGAAATCTCAAACGGATGACACGTATCTTAAACGTATCATATAGTTTAGTATGTAATAGGCCCCATTGTTTTCAAAACAGCGCATTCTGCCGGAGAATTTCGTTTTGCATCAATCTTTTACTCTACTGCTATGATGCTATGCATTTTGTTTTATGTGCCCCGACAATACTATTTTGTGCAAGCATATCATAAAATTCGCCAGAACACACCAGTTTTCTTAAGATCTTCCGCAATTGCACTCTGCCATTTTGTCTGTGATTTGTGTTACTAATCCTTCGGCAGAAACTGTAACCGTGGACTGACATATACTGATTTACACTTTTGAGCAGTATCTGTACTTTACAAAGAGCGTCAGGTAATCTTGATAAGAATTCTTTATGAACACATTGTTCGTATCATCTGTACAATGCATTCGTCTTCGTGGAGCCAGAATGTTATAGGTGCATTTAAACTTAACCTAAACTAGGCGTAAATGAATTCTGAAAGGTGATTTACTCCTGATCGTGCACAAGAATGTATAATTAATTAATTAATCTCACGTTGTCTCCTTTTCTTAAATGTCAGTGACATTTGTGATATTGTCTGTAAATCAGTTTATTCGCAATTAGGCTCCAACCGTCATACCTCCTCCCCTGGATAAAACTCCCGAAACAATATTTAGTTATGTTGCATCTTTTGGTAACTATCTGCGGGGGATGTGTCATCCTGGTTCCTCCCCTTGGGTCCCCTAAGGTAAGGCAATGACATAATCTTCATTAATTAGGAAGACAAATTATATTTTCAAATAATTTCAAACATTGTTCCAAACAAACTCCAGATATGCAATAGCAACAGGCAGACACATCGTATATGCGACGCATTTGCTGTATGACACAAGAGTCAATGTCGGTGGATGGGGGTAAACAATATTTTTAAGCTGCCTAAATGTTTAATCTAACCAATCTAGCCCAAAGTCGATCATGCGGATTTTAATGTTGATAATTCAGGGAAACGACCAGGTTTACATGTATAAAAGAGTGTACTTGTACATTTAATAAACGAAAGACAGGTAAGGCATTGTTTCGACTATAACAGACTCACACATCCAAACGTTTCACAAACATATGATGATATGTTAAAACTGGTGCAAAGGTTTGATCGAACAGTGTCAGCTAACAATCAATAGGCAATTGTAAATTGTATATACGCGTTTTAAATAAAAGCATTCCTTTATTAGCTATGGATACTAAATTTTGTACAGGCCGTTCCATTCCTGTGAAATATAAGACATAAATTCTTATATTCATTTATTTACAACATCTATATCGGCATTGTTTAACCTAAATTGACATGTATGCTTTTTGTGAACCAAATACGATAAATTTTGCTTTATATATATATATATATATATATATATATATATATATATATATATATATATATATATATATATATATATATATAGTAAGTTTTCAGATATATCAGCAGTAGTATATTGCATGTCAGCAGGATCATCTGCGACTGTTTAGTGTCATTGGCATATAAAAGCGACATAACGTTTAACATTTACAACCATTTACTAGTTGCACTAGATGTATATCTATATTTTATTTTAACACCTGGTACATAAATTTATCTATTTTATGTTTTAATTTTTATTCATCGCTTAAAAAAAAAAAATATATATATATATATATATATATATATATATATATATATATATATATATATATATATATATATATATATATATAATCAATTCAGTCTGCTTTATAAGTCTACACATTATTTATGCGAGTATGTACAACCCTCCGTTGGAGGTGGGGAATTTGTTGTTTTAATTACCCCAGATTGTAATAATACTCTTTTGACAGGCTGTGGTCGCAAATCTCATTATGGTCGCGTCCATTTGGCTATTTACATTTATTGCCCTTTTACTCACTAGCCATCTCCTGAATAATACCCTTAAGTTGGCTTTACGGCGGACAAACTGTTGAATGACATTAGTGGCTTTGTGATCTGGAATATTCAAGGGTCATTATTGAAATTAACATTATTGGCATTTATATAGTCCTTGGCAGTGTCAGTTTCTCTCCTAGAAACATAAACGGAAACTGGGAAATGTAGTCGTAGTTCCCTCAGAAATTATATGGAATATGATAGATATTTTTCAAAACCGGCATACGTAGTTTGCGTCAACTTTTTAGTTATATGTTCGATTGATCGATTTTGTTTCGGCATTTGCTGTTCATTATCTTCTATATCTCTTGAACGTTTCTGCGCAATTCTGGAGAGCTCGACACAGGTAGCTCCTTCCATAGCATTATAACGTTTGGGCCGAGACGTTGCTTCATTGTAATGTGTGTATAGATTACCCATTTTCCTGTCATGTTCCTCAAAAACGAAAGTATTCGATGTTATTGCAGCTACATTATACCTGACCTAAACCAGAATATATATATATATATATATATATATATATATATATATATATATATATATATATATATATATATATATATCAATATCACAGGCAGAGAGGAATTTTCTGAACATTAAGGCGGCTATGAAATACATTTAATATATTTTACCTTATATAGGCATGCCTCTCAGTGGTTAAAGCATTTGTAGTTAAAGTCCACTCCATTCACATTACATACAAAAATTGTTAAGGACATTGAATTCAGATAAAAAATTAGAGAACTCTTAAAACCGGAAGTGAATGCTGACATATTACTGTTTCTTCTTCATTAGTTTTGTGTGTGAAGTATAACAAAGCGTTGTGAAATATGTGACGTATAACAGGCATTGCGAAGTATTCTGTGAAGTACAACATGCATTGTGAAGAATATATGAAATATAGCATGCATTGCGAAGTATATGTGAAGTATAACATGTATTGTGAAGTATTCTGTGAAGTACAACATGCATTGTGAAGAATATATGAAATATAACATGCATTGCGAAGTATATGTGAAGTATAACATGTATTGTGAAGTATGTGTGAAGTACAACATGCATTGTGAAGAATATATGAAATATAACATGCATTGCGAACTATATGTGAAGTATAACAGGCATTGTGAAGAATATATGAAATGTAACATGCATTGCGAACTATATGTGAAGTATAACAGGCATTGTGAAGTATATCCTCATAACATGTTGTTATAGTATTGTGGCTGGAGCTTTATTGAGATGTATAGTTACATATAGAAATGAATATGTTGTCACAGATCGATATCCTTTACCCTCGTAATAATGATTACAATATTAACGTGGTCATAATAACTGTATTTGAAAGGACCTTTCATGCTGTTAGTATGGCCTACTTAACATCTATTGATGATGCTGGATAGTATCAGTAACCAATCAGTGAGACGTGGGACTTCAGCATGGCAAGAGGTGAAACAGTAACCAATCGTTGGGACTTCAGGGTAACAAGAAGGGATGACAAGATGAGAAAAAGTAACCAATTAATGGGACTTAAGCATGATCACGTGTGAAATAATAACCCGCTGCACTGCGTAAGCGTTACGGAGACGAGCAAACTTTAATGTTGGATTGAGCAAAAATTGACAATTCAGCTGCGCGGGGATGCCAGAGCAGCTGCGCGCAGCTTAAAGGGAACGTTGGTTGGGACATCAGCATGTGAAGATGTGAAACAGTAACCAATCGTTGAAATTTCAGCGTAAACAATCGTTGGGATTTCAGCACTACAAGATCAAGAAAAGTAACCAATCGTTGGGACTTCAGCACTACAAGGTCAAGAAAAGTAGCCAATCATTGGGACTTCAGCAGTGACAAGATAAGGAACAGTAACCAATCATTCAACGTGACAAAATGAGAAGGATCACTTTACCTTTTTGCCCAATGTAACTTTCTGTAGTTCAATGTCGGAATATATCTGTCCATGTACTTCTAGGAAGGGTTCTCAATTGTTATGGAACATTTGTATTTCTACTGAGTCATCAAACTATTTTTGGGAACCCTTCAAAGACATACCGGTACACGCACTGGTCGTTACGATTTACAGATATTGCTGATCTAAGACGAAATGAAGCAGCTATAAATATGTCGTTAGGCTTAAATGTTGCGATCACAGGCGCAAGTTTAATATTAAATTATCCATGGTTCATTAACTCTTTCCCTTTCATGTTTTCGTTTGAAACATGAAATAATCTTTTATTCAAATTCCTTTGCAAAGCCAATTTTCCCGCCTGAGTGTCATGTTTATGACAGCAGCTTGCCCCAGATCTCGTTTGCATTATACTCTTCAGGGCGTTTTCTTTTGTGAGAGATTTATATTAAATCAAATTAAATGTCAGTAATCAATGTTAAGTATAAAAACAACGGGTTCAAAACAGTTTCAATGCCGTCATCGTATTTCCGTTGACCAATAATTAAAAGCATCTAACACACGAACTGGAGGGGGGTGGGGTGGGATGAAATCCGTGATACATAGGAATGACAAAATTCTGGTGTAATACCCGTACCTGGTCTTATTAACTTAACTTTATCTTTAAACAAAATATTAAAACATTTAAAGATGCTGCTTGAAATGTATCTCTGAGGGGTGTACGTTTGAGACGTGTCACAGATGAGGATAATATCGGAATAAATCAATATTAAATACGTTTTGTACGTATTTTAACTTTAGAATCAAATCAGAAAGAAACATCAGCCATGATGTTCTTGCGTAGACGGGACGAGAGCCGTGTCGTTCTTGTGTCATAAATTATTCGTATACTATGTGTTAGCACTTTTGTTTCAACGATTAGTCAAAATATTGATTAATTTCTGTTTGAATCACCATTTTAATAACAAATATTAAACATTAGGGCCTATTAATACTAATCAATATTAATACTCCTGTTAATACTGATCTTTAACAACATTGCATGTTAATACTAGTAATACTGATATTTTCCACCATTGCCTAATATTACTTATCAATATTAATAAAACTGTCCATAAATATTGCAATTAATAAACCTGTCCATACTAATTTATATTGATTTGCCTATTAATGTTAATTAATATTAATAAAACTTTCCATACTAATTAATATTAATACTCCAGTTAATTCTAATCTCATACATCAGCGTCTTTATCAACGAGGTAGGTGAAGCATAATTGCCCTCATGACATATTGCTTTCTTTCTGACACTACTCGACATTATAAAGTAGATAATTGCCTAACAACGAAAATCCAATTGAAACTGATAAAAGATGAAGGCTTTTTCGTTTTATTTTTCACAACAAACTGGTCAAATATACAACATGGACATCGGAAATGAAAACTGAATGTCTTTAAGTTAACATATTGTGTGTAACATTTGATCGTGTGATATAAGCATCAGGAATGAAACACAAAAAGATGAATAATGCATCATTTATTCAATCCCTTTTTTTGATGGAAATAATGGCAGAAATAAGTAAATCGTAATATATAATTAAGATCGTGGAGATATACAAGTCTTTTTGATTGTTGATTATATTTATTTTATAGCATTGCTTTGCCTAAGAAAGGAGGAAACATACTGTATAAAGTGAAGTCTATAGCTGATGACATGAAAATGTCCAATTTCGTTGTATTGTGTTTCATCCTTGCATTGACCCAGTGGCAAGTGTATAACTCAGACCTGGCTGACATGAATGTCAACAGCGATATTTATTGATTCATTTATTCATTAAGTTATCAGGTCTATGAAACGTGAAGGAATGTCTATGAAAAGTGATGGAATTTGCCAATACACCATGCATTAACACTGTTGGCCACACAAACAAACATAATGTAATATTAACTGGATCTTTACAACAGCAATGACTTATGGCCCCGGAGATTCGATTATAATGGAAATCGAACGCCATGTAACAATCTATCAGTGTAATACTTGCACAGGGTTTTATGCAGAAATGGTCGGTGGAACGGATTCACTACATGGGGTATCGATTTTTCATTTTAGCAATGCCATGTGGAGGAGCTTAATTAATCTGCATGCATGGATACCCGACTGTTTAGCTATATAGTTAAGGTAATTCCGCAACAGGAGTTCAAGTACGGAATTCCACTACTGTTATGCATTCGTACATTTTTAGTTCATTAGGATATGCATTTATGTTATGCTATTATATACACTTCGTTGGTTATTAGAGTTTTTGTTATATTTCACTGAGTAGTTGTTGTTTCGGTAAAGTCCAACAATTTACGGACTAGTATTTTATGAGTTAATATGGCATGCGGACAAATTGTTCTTTTTTTTAAAGCTATTGTTACATTATCATGTACGAATTTCTTCGCCAGACATGGTCCAGTTAACGTTAGTATGTACAGAATCAATAATATGAGGCTTTTATTGTCACATCTGTTCGATTGTCTGAAAACCAATGAGGCCACAATAATAATAATAATAATAATAATAATAATAATAATAATGACAAAGCAAGGTCACCTCAGACATTATATGCTTGGTAGCATAGATTCACACATTTGGAAGGGGTAAACTAGAAAGGAACATAACATGAAACCGAATTTGAAAGATTCAGCAGTCGATGGGAAACTGTCTTGCATGCAATTATTCAAAACGTTTCTGTTTGAATTCAATAAGTCAATCAGTCACGATATGTATGCACGATTATACACAGGCATATTCGAGATTTTGTAATTCAAAATATTATGTTCAACCATATTAAATTCTTATAAAATAAATGCATCGTGGGCAGTTTCGTGTTTTTGTCCTTTTTACGAAAATGCACAAGATGTAAAACCTAATTATTATGGAGTCTGTTCTTTAATTTGTAAAATCTCCTGGATGAAATCTTTGTTACATGATTTCATTTATTTTCTAGTTCGGTAAGTTTGGTAATTGAACCAATGGATATAACCGCAAGAGGATCAGGAACTAACATACCAATTATGACCTTTCCTAGTACGCACTCTTATAAATGTGTCGAATGTTTATACAATGATTTACAAATTTACATGAATGCAGAACAAATATTGAACGATCAATATGGCTGGAATTAATTCCTCCCTTTGTGCTGATTTCAGGAGGTATGCCATTTGTTCATGATCGCGTTTCCAAGGCACACGGGAATGATGAGTTTTGACAGCTGAAGTACATATAACTGTTCCACACAAATCGGAATAGCAATGCTATTTGAGAGCGTGCAATATGGTTTTAAAGCATGTATTCCCCCCATAGCCTCCCTTTTGATGAGAAAAGTCTATACTATCAGATTAGATGTCTTGGCTTGTTCTAGAAACAAATCTCGAGACACCACTTGCTTCTTAGACTAAGACTAATAACTTATAATAATAATACGTAATTGCTTGAATTGGTCTGGAAACAACGCCAAAGTGTCTATGCAGGACGGAAATGTTATCACCCATGTGCTCGACACTAGCCACAGTAAGGCTTGAATCGATTACTTTAGTCTTACAAACGTGGACCATAGAAACGTACAACAAAAATAAAGATCATAAGTTTTGAAGTGTTTAAAAAAAGCAGGTTACTACTGTACATTTACTATTATACGCGGGGTACCGATTTTCTTGAACACCTTGGGTGCTACGGAACACTACAGTAATTTACTAACTTAATTAAAATTACTTTTGTGAAAACTGATTCACGAATTTAATACCCAGGAAAATGTGATTAATTGACATTATTTGTTTTAAAATTGATAATAATGGATGCTTATATACCATGTGTTACATTTGTTCCGACAATAAGCATATGTTGAAAGAATTAATTTCATAAACAACATATCGGGGTTTTGCCAATTTCCATCTTGTATCCCTTTTCGCTATGGATCTTAATAACTAAATAGATTAAAGTCATATTTGACTATTATTTGAATGCTTGAAATTGTAATTTCATCACATTTCGCAGCTATGATTGACGAACGTTAATGAAAAACCGATTTTATGACGACATCGTCGATGCTTTATGACTAATAAAACAGTAAATGTAACTATAGATGATTACACATTTACAGTTAAACGATAATAAACAAGGCTGGCATAGATATCAAAAGTGAAAATTGTATTCTTCTGTCTGTTAATGACACTTATAACGATGATTCATTTCCAGTAAAAATGGACAAAGATGATTGATTCATGGTACCCAAAATATAATGCCTATAAATCTAAATAACTGCAATGATGTTTCCGATTGCCTTTATGAATGCACGATTGCAATCGACAACTGAAATATGTCAACGTTTTAAAAAATAATACCATCTTTGAAAATGTATTCACTTTCCTAGCTTTTAGTCATCTTTCAGACGAAAGCGGAGAACGATGGATTAGTCACTGTTTTTCAGGGTCACGAATATCTTATAATATTCACCACACATTCGCTTCATGAACAGCCCCAAAATGGGGCAAGGTGAGGAGAGTGACACATATACAAATACTCTTAATAACATTTGGCACCCCCCCCCCACCCCCACCCCCCCCCCCCCCCAGCACGATTTCACTTCTAAACATGTTTTGGCCTACATCCGTAAACTTAATAGCTGACCACTATATATTTGCCCCGCTCCCAAAAATAATTTCGCAGGCGCCCTTCTCCCGGACATAACGTTCACGTCTTCGGCCGTAATAAGTTTATTTTGAGAAGTTTTAATTCTCCTAAATATATTCTTTAAATATAATGACGATGTTGCTTTTCGCTCAGCAAGTTTTTAGGCTGTTTGGCATGGATTTACATGTCTGTATATGTAGATCGCTGACGTTAGAATCGTATTTCCCATTTTGGCTACGGCAGTGGCAATTTAGCACTGAGGTGGAGGTGGGATGGGGTTTACAAATATGAGAAACTCGAGATTTAGATAGGAACAATTGTTTGCGGCATTAAAGTTTCAAAGTGTTTTACCTCAAAGATCGACCGAATAAATCCAGTAGTTACAAGCGCACTTAGCACAAAGTTGAGGAAAGGCGAATTTAATGTTTATGCAACTTTCACTCTTGCTACGTACTTCCATGATTTAGACCTTGCCAGCATAATCTTAAAAGCCATATTTATGCATTCATTATTCTGAGTTTTTGAAAACTTACAAACGCAACTCACTAGGAAGTCATGTTCCGTATTAATGTATAATGAGCCACGCAATTCTTGAATAAATTTAACCTTTACATCAAAGTTTTGTTACTTACACGTTTTCGTTCACACAAGATCCAACGTTATAATGACGTACATATCCTGAATTGTTCTGAAACTGGATTATGATTAAGGTGTAGTTCAACTTATTGTAAGTTATTTCTTCTTAGATAATAGCACGAGAGACCAAAGTGCTATTGCTTTATTTCGTGCAATGTCTTTAGACATTATTGCTTGATTTACTAATCAGATCGAAGTTTGCTCCATGACTTATAGACTGAGAGAGAGAGAGAGAGAGAGAGAGAGAGAGAGAGAGAGAGAGAGAGAGAGAGAGAGAGAGATCTCATGCAGTTGCTCGTTAATAATCCTAACATACGCCACAAGTGTAACAGGAGTAAATGAGTTCACCTAATAATGAAATAGAATTATGTGCTCATCTGTTTACGCTTTACTCGATTTTTAAAAGAACGTTTTGTTCATTAATTAATAACTGACCAGTCCTCAGATATAGGTACATGATTTGATCCCTGTTGATCACATTTTTTTTAGTCTTGAAGCTGGTAACATTGAAATTAAAGTTTCATGATAATTATTACTGGACACTTACAAAACATTTTAGACTGGAAATGTATCTTGGCAATCCTCGTTACAGTGAAGCAATTGTACCCTAAAAATATGATTCATAACATATTTTCGAGAAATAGATTTGATTATTTCGGTAGGTACGTTTAATTGCAATTAAGCAACTATAATTCCGATGATCCATCTAATACTGGACTTTTTCTATCTTGTGTTGCACTACACTACAAATTTAGATGTAAAACCCAACACATCGCTCTGGTTCTTTCTTTAAAGTAAAACTGAAACTTGTTCCTCTTTGGCTTTTTGAAGATAAATATTTGATAGCTTTTTTAACAGTTCACTATATGTGTTAGATGCAGTATGTTAAGCAACGAGAAAATGTTTCCTTTATTTTTATTACCGGTAACGCTCATAATAGGACTATAGCAATCATATTTCTAACTTGCAATATTATTTAAGTATTTGAAAACCATTCGATGAAATGTGATATTAACTCTGCTACAACCTTTTAAAGACTTGTATGTATGATTGTACACCATGTGTACACCTATTTTGCAGATGGGTGTAAACATGCCTTGGGAATGCAGTCGTATGACATTCCTGACTCGGCCATCACTGCAAGTTCTTTTCACGACGAGAAGACAGTTGGACCACAAAATGCAAGGTTAGTTTCTTTTATCCTCTGAATCGTTCCGTAGTGTTATAACCCAAAGCTATATGGCACGTAATTGTAAAGGAAATTAATAAAGTAAATATTCTGCTTCCTATAATTTCATATAACAAAGAAATTATTATATTTACAATATTATAAGGATATTTTAAGGAAAAGGAAATAAAATTGCCTGGATGGAACGAAAATATCAGCACACCCTCCCCCTTCCTGGCCTCCAAAAATTAAGCGGTCTGTCCCTTAAATCAGTTGCGTTGGAGAGAATATTACATAAGGGTAGGAAATACTTTTTGCAGTCAGTGCTGTTAATGTTTGTTTTAAAATGCACATTGCAGATGTGGATAATGTGTGCAAAGCTTGCATTATCCATTTGCGCAACACTCATTAATGGAATTATGTTCTTATGTTCTCGCATGACGTTATTCTCGACAACAATGAAGTCAGCCGTCGCAAAACGTAGTCAGCAATATAGCTGCATAATTTTGTCATGTGCGTACTTTGTCTGCCTTATTAAATACAGGGATTGATTATATTATCATGTCTTCCTACTCCGATCAATATCTTTGTTATTAAACAGCACTTGTCGCTGCTAACGAGATCTCTTCCAAACACAGAAGGCTATCTAGTAAAATCAGCTTTAGATCACGAATAGAATTACTGATGGATTTCTTTTAATTTGAATACATTTACGTGAAGATATCTTTTGTGTCATTAGTCCCCGATCATAGCACATCTGTTATAGGTTAATTTTATAGCCGGGCATCGTTCTTTTACGTTAATGGGGTGACTTGTCACGTTATGGAGTTCTAGAACGAAGTTTCTGTTATAATAAGACTAAAAACGGTCTGGCCACGATATATTTATATAAGAAGAGAAATGACTCTGAAACTCAACAACACTAATGGGACTCCAGATGAGAAGACATCAGTAAAAACTGGTGATGGTAAAACGGAACTAAAGCAATGCAATAATATTGGTATATATGTTATTGATATTAAGAAATGTGGTCATTGTCTATCTAGTAGTCTGTCTGTCTACTTCTCTCTCTCTCTCTCTCTCTCTCTCTCTCTCTCTCTCTCTCTATATATATATATATATATATATATATATATATATATATATATATATATATATATATATATATATATGTATGTCTACCTACCTGTCTATCTGTTTGTCTGTATGTCTGTCTACCTGTCTACCTACCTGTTTGTCAATCTACCTACCTGTCTGTCTATCTTCTGTCTACCTACCTACCAGTCTGTCTATCTACCTACCTGTCTGTCTACCTACCTGTCTGTCTACCTATCTACCGGTATGTCTACCTGTCTGTATACCTACTTGTCTGTCTGTATACCTACGTGTCTGTATATCTGTCTACGTACCTACCTGTCAGTCTCTCTGTCTACCTGTCTATCTATCTATCTATCTATCTGTCTATCTGTCTGCTGTCTATCTATCTATCTGTATATCTGTCTGCTGTCTATCTATCTATCTGTCTGTCTGTCTCTGTCTATCTGTCTATCTATCTATCTATCTATCTATCTATCTATCTATCTATCTATCTATTCTAGACTGTCTGGTAAATATTGATTGAAGCTCACCCTTTTTTAGCACAGCCAAATTTAATAAAGCTAACGCAACGACCATTTATAGCTTGGAACTAGTTATGGTGATTTTGTAAATACTGAAATCCACCTTCATCGTCAAATCATGACTTCAAATATTTGGTAAACTGCAGTGTGGCAGTAGCCAATGCGGCGAAGTGGACAGCTAGGCTGATGTAATGCGTCTATTATCGTTCTTTTACGTTAATGGGGTGACTTGTCACGTTATGGAGTTCTAGAACGAAGTTTCTGTTATAATAAGACTAAAAACGGTCTGGCCCCGATATATTTATATAAGAAGAGAAATGACAATACAGGTCATGTAATTGGTACACATATTTTGGGGTGGATTGTGCAAGTTATACAGTAAAACTAGTTTATGCAATTAGGAAAGAGAGCAAAATCGTGTCAAAATTATTTTCCGTAATATTTACTTTATAAATGACTTAGCTGATGTGACAATGAGGACGAGTTCTGTGAGAGAGAGTAAACAGAGAAGCAATCAGGAAAGCAGAGAAAGCTTTCGAGGAAGAAAACAATACATACAACACTACTAGGAAAAAGAGATAGGAAGGAAGCAAATTATTTTGCAAAACTTTTCTAAGAACCTAATTTAACAAAGCTGCTGATTCGTTTGGCGTTAGATTTTATTCAGTAGCGCATCGCGGGTAGGATACAATGCGTAATATTTGGCGTTAAAGTTAAGTAAGTAGCGCATCGCGGGTGGGATGCAATGCGTAATGTTTGGCGGTAAAGTTAAGTAAGTATCGCATCGCGGGTAGGATGCATGACGTAATATATTCAAGTTGTATGCTTTGCTCTATAATCAAGGTTTAAGTTTCAAGCAGAGATTTGAAAATCATGTTTGCGTTCATAGTTGTTTATTGCCAAAAGTCAGTTTTGGTACAGTTGCATCACTGGCTTCAAATATTCGATGCTACTGTATTTATGTATTACATATGACATTAGCTAATGTATATTGACAGTACGCTGAAAACGCCGAAATTGGTAAGATCATCCAGGAAATAATAAATAAACCAAAGGAACGATTCATCTGTAGATTGTTATCAAAGAAGATTTCGTCTGTGTATTGTTATTCTATAATTAATTAAGATACTCCTCGATTTACATTCTAATGTGAAAGCTGTGAATGAACTGAAAACTAAACCATCAATGAAAACATTGGACAAAATCATATTAGATCCAATTTATTATTCCTTGTTTGAAATAAAGTTTCATTAGTACTTCGGCAATTGTATTTTTCTTGCTCCACATTATGGTCTACGCCTTAGTTTATGCATATTAGATCTTTTCATAACACCAACAAAAGATTTCATATGGTAAAGACAGTGGACACGGAAAACATTGACATTGTGTGATTTTCGTTTGAGTTTTCCCTCCTACTACTCCTATTATTATTATTATTATTATTATTATTATTATTATTATTATTATTATTATTAATGTATTATTATTAGTATAGTATTAGTATTATTATTAATGTACTATTATTATTATTATTATTATTATTATTATTATTATTATTATTATTATTATTATTATTATTATGTTTTTTTTCAGGATTAGAACGGAGTTGTATGGCGGGGCATGGTGTCCGAAGGCTGTGATAAGTAAGGATTCGTATGAGAAAGATTCATATCAGTATCTTCAGATTGATTTGAGCAAGCTGACCGTCATCACGCAGGTCGAGGTCCAGGGGAGGTTTGGAAACGGCAAGGTTAGTTTCTTTAGGTGGCATTTACTTGACCTCGTCCAGGCATGTCATCACTGCAGCATCTCAAGTAATATGATCAAAAATAAAGCAAACTCAGTTTATCAAATTTAAACAAAAATATGTTACTGGTCAATTAAAGAATTTATTTCTAAGTAACGCATATATCGTGGTTTATAATAATATTTTCTAAGAGCATAACATTTTTATGTGGTGGAGTAGGAATGCCGAGGCTTTTCAAAATGTTCTGGGAACTACATTTTGTTATGTAAACGAACTTACACTGTTTGATACAATCATAACTAGTAGATATGGAAAAATGGGATTCTTAGAATTTTAGCTCTAAAACCTTTCATCAATCAAAAGTGAAACTTTTTAAATACTATCTACATGCGAAGTCCGAGAGCTAAAATTCTGTCTAAAATGTTTATTCAAATATATGGGATTTGAACGAAAACTGTTTGGATTCGTAGACTTGCTTTTGGAAGAACACAATTTCAAACACTATTCTTTCGATGGCGATAATAGACGTAGTGTTATACTAAGTGCTGTATATTACTGTATAGTCCTTATATTTACTAATGTTTCACTCACTACTCTTTAGAGATCACGCGGAATTAGCATGCATACAAACTTAACGTGAAAACAATAATTGACACCGAATCGGACACTCGGACACTTGTGTTTTGTAACCATAGTAATATTTTTTTTCATTTGAAGTCATCCAAGTGGTTGATCTTTTCTATTATTATTTCTTCCATAAGGTACTAATAGTCATATAATGTAAAACAAAACAAAGTGACGATAGTATTGGTTTTACTATTATTGTATAATACGGTTAGAACGGTTGTACATTCTTGCTTTAATTTCGTTGCATTATCGGTCTAATATCATTACATTAACATCTACATGTAATTGTTGGTGATTATCATGTTATTGTGACCGAGTCGCTAATACTGGTTGAAAATTTGGTAAATTAAGAGTTTTCCAGACATTCTATTATCTTACACAATTGATTACATTGCGAAATGGCCAATACCGCTATGTTGAGAAGATTGAATAAGCATTGAAAATGAAGACTAATTCATAACACCTGTACCGATACACTGATATTCAGATTGTGAGCTTACGATTGTGCGTAATACAAGTTTGATTCAAATGGCTCTCTTCATCCAGTACGCCATAATCTGCAGCGAGCACTACATGTTCTTTTTCCCAAGACCATATTATTTCACACTCAAATTTGACCGTAATGGTAATATAGGTAAAGGAAATTTGTATGGGAATAAGTTATCGTCATTTTATTTCGTGAAGATGACAATACCTTCCATAATTCCCATGAATTTCTTCATATTTAATTATATTTGTTGCCTCCGTGCTGTTTCCACATGAACCAAAGCAACAGCAATATTTTATTAGCTAATCTGACATTTCTAGAAACATGAATGGTCCTTCAGCAGTCATTATATTTTTATACTATGTTCTAGTCAGATGTTAGTTCCTGTTGGGTCAGACTGAACGAGATTAGTTCCGCCTATCCGCCATATTGTATGCCTTTCAGTGTAAATATTCAATCTGGTTTTTTGCTTTGTTAACTATTTTCGTCACGTAGTAAAGAAAGTAGAGTACCAGACTACTTATATATATGTGTGATGCATACCGGAAATCTTGGGATTGCCCATTTATCCGAATGATGACTAGTCTTTGATAGACGTCCCTTCCAGATTAATACTTTTCATTTTGAAATATCTTATTACTCGTACAACACGTATAAATCAAAATGATTTTAGACTTCAGCCGACTTGCATTATGGGCGAAAGTTTCTGGAATCAGATGTATTAGTTACTGAACGAAAAAATAACATTTTACTATCAAACATAATGTAAGTCCGGTGACATTGGGCTTTCACAAAGGACACATAATACGTTTGATTTCATTTGCGAAATTTTTAAGAAATTAATTGATGCATGTTATTGGACGTCGAACTTGTTATAATAAAGAACGTTAGTTTTGTTACGACTCTGCAAAAAGATTCCGTTTCCGCGAAATCCAATACCGGTAAATGAGTGTTTGCGACTCATATTTAAATGCGTGAGGCTGGGTTTACGTATGTTTTCAGGGCAAAGAGTACACCACACACTTCCTGCTAGAATATCAGAGGGAAGATGATGGCGAATGGATTCGATTCAGAAACAAGACTGGAGGAGAGGTTTGTGCCGTTTATGTTTTCCTTATGTTTCTGAAAGTATTCATCGTGTGTGTATGTATGTATGTATGTATGTATGTATGTATGTATGTATGTATGTATGTATGTATGTATGTATATGTGTATGTAGAAGTGTAAATATATCACATACGTTTACCCTTTCTTACAGATCTTCGATGGCAACTCTAACACTTATATTGCGGAGTTACGACCAGTGTCGCCAGCTATCATTGGAAAACGCATCCGTTTCATTCCGTACAGCAGACATCCTCGGACAGTCTGTATGAGGGTTGAGGTTTATGGCTGTCCATGGCTAGGTGAGATATTATTTGTCGGCTTTCACAGACCGAAAACAATAATATAATCAGGTTTGTATAGTGGCGTATTTTTATTCTGCAAACGTTGCATGATTTTGAATATGTTTTGCTCATGCTGAATTTATTTATCCGACAACTAGTTTCTAAATTCACTGTTTAAGCATATATGTATAACAAATGTAGATGTATCCGTCACATAACAAAGTGCGAATGCATTGTGCCGACGAATATAAATATAACCCTTATTACTTCAGATTGACTATCAGAATATTACAATTTTCTGTTGTCTGGTAGAAAGGTTCTGCGTCGTAGAGGTTTTAATTTATTTTGGATTTTTTTTTCTTCATAAGAACTTCATATAAAACAAACTGAACTCTTTTTTTTTCTACACGAAATAAACCGAAATGGCAAATGGACGCATAGGCGATGATACGAATTTGAAGAATATCATTTGATTTCCCTTTACACAAAATTGTTTAGCGTACAATACTCGGTCCCTTTGACGCTTTAAGTCATATTGAAGTTCATAAGAACAATAAATGCAAAAGACAGGTATAGCACAAACAAAAGCATAGAGATGAATTTATTCAATTTATTACTGAAATACTAGAAAATACTTTGGTCACATTCCTTTTGTAAATATATAGTAATACCTTTGCGAAAGAAATAATACCCATTTTTAAGAAGTCTTCCTACATGATTTAATGTAGTCAATGCTACCAGAAACGTAATGTGTCACGAACGAGAACACACACAAGATAACATTTCAAAGGATTATGGGATCAATCAGAAATTATGTTTTGTCTCTTTCCGCTTCCTGTATTAACGTACGCTTGGCAAAATTCAGTTTTGTCAAAAAATGTCTTATTGGTCGACATTTCATAATAGTGTTTTTTAACAATCGGATTACACTTAGATCATCGGATCGGCCCCCTTAAAAGGTTTTGTCCCTTTTGAGACAGGACCGTATACGGAGCAAGTCAGAGTAACTGATTTTAATCAGATTGGAGTCTGTGGGTTCCTAACATGGGATTCACACAGTTCGTAATTGATCTTGACAAATCAATCTTGAGACCGCCAGCTACAGGACGGATCTAAACCTTTGAATTCATGCTAGATTGTTCACTTTAAAACCCTTCTAATCCAAAGTGCGTGTCATCACAATGGCTGAAATATGATCGCTATGTTAACAAATTCAACATAATTCATTGAAAACGAATATTTTTCATTTTCCTGCCATTAGGAAATAAATTCAATTTGGAAAAAAAAGCAACGTTTAACAAGTATATACATTTTTGCACACATAAGTCGAGGACCTTATATGGGTGCCGAACGAATAAAATAATTCCTGTCTTTTGCGTATATTGGCTAGCAATATATTAAAGTTATTTGACGAGTTTCATGAATTTCATCTGAAATTAGCACAAATTAAAGATTATGTTGATCATTCAACAAGAACTACCTTTTTTTACCAAACCTCGCATTAGTGTAGTCAAATGATTTAAACATACATTCGTATGCCTCGGTCGTTACTCCTTGCGTAACGTTGTGACGTCATGCTGTGTTATACGATGTGCTATATAGATTATACTTAATTTATGCACGCATTAATGTCAAAAGGTGAGGGGTCACGTGATAAATAGTGTAGTTCAGTTATCAAACTCTCTTCAGATGGAGTTCTTTCATATGATGTCCGCCAAGGAGACAAAAGAGGAACCGAACTTGATTTGTCGGATTTCTCGTATGATGGGATAATTATGGACAACTACCTCACACAGGGATTGGGTCAGCTGACAGACGGACAATATGGGGATTCCAACTTTCGGTTAGACCAGGATGGACTCGGAATAAAGGGCTATGAGTGGGTAGGATGGAGAAATGACTCAATTCTACACGGCGGGCCACTGGAGATCAAGTTCAAATTTGACACCGTTAGAACGTTTACTTTTATGAATATTCATTGCAACAATTTTTTTTCAAAGGATGTAAAGGTATTTCGAACGGCACGAGTTTATTTTAGTATCAGTGGCAAATACTTTTTGAAAGATCCAGTTCAGTATGACTTTCAGCCCGATAATGTGGTGGAATACGCTCGAAATGTCACGATTCCTTTGGAGAAAAGTACTGGACAATATATCAAGCTCAAGCTGTTTTTTGATACTAAATGGTTGATGATCAGCGAAATACAATTCGATTCAGGTAAGATCTCTCTCTCTCTCTCTCTCTCTCTCTCTCTCTCTCTCTCTCTCTCTATATATATATATATATATATATATATATATATATATATATATATATATATATATATATATATATATATATACTTTAGGTATTACTGTTTTAAAATTGTCTTTATCTCGTAAATTTTCAATGGGAGTATGTGAAAGCAGCATGTAGTAAAGCTGCAGAGAAAACAATAACTGTTATCGTCATTGCAAACCTTGTCTGTGCATATCATGTCATTTAAAGGAGTCGATGGGAAAATAACTTTTAGTGTCTAATTGACGACGTGTACTAAACACGTTTGACTCTATTTCTGTTTTAATACGTGAAGCTGTACAACTAAGTGTATTTTGTAGACATCTGGTTACAGTTTCCTCTTGAAGCAACAGCAAAATAAACCGATTTTATTTTGATTGACATAATGCGCACGCCCAGTATAATAGAGGTCATATGGAGTAATGCCAATGTCAGTTCACTAGTACATATAAAGGTGACGTCATTAGCTTACGTTAGAAACCAATAACCGAATATTGCTGTTGCTGACGGCGCCAATTTCAATGTTAATGTCGGATGAGTAGGTATTGGTCGATGTTATCCACTTCGTGCTTGTATCAGATTCTATCAGATTCCAATTGTTAGTAGTGGCACTAGAACATTATTCCCAGAATTCTCAATATTCGATATTATAATACTGTCAACAGGTTCAGTGTTGTTGTTTATCTTCCCATGGCTAGCTGCACCTGGATAAGGAACAAATATTAATATAATTAAGATCTCATATCTCTATATCTTGCTAAAACAAGAGCAGAGTGGTAGAGCGGGCACTTTTTAGTTTTAGTTGCGCTTGGAACTGTAAGCAACACTTGTAGTTCTAGTTTATGTGAAGATTTTAGATTAATGTTACATACGATTTTAGGACCCTTACTTGGTGTTTGCGTGTCCTTTGAACCATAATGCAACACATGGAAGGAAAATGACAATATCAGTTACGAAGTTGGAAAAACCTTGTCGATTGGTTGATTTTAACTTGTATCGCCCACTTGCTCGATGTAAATGATACATTCAACTATTTTCCGCAATAAGGGTTTTTAAACTCAGAAAAGTTGTTTTACTCTTTCCAGTTGTTGCTAACGGCACCTTCTATTCAGAGGATCCCCCTACCACCACGCATGCGCCAACCCTGACATCAGAAAATACGTCGCATCAAGCATCAGGAGCTGTAGAAGAAATTGACGTTCAACAACATTATGGTTAGTGTCAAAAGCAAAATTACTCGTGCGATCAGATTAATTTCTTGTAAAATAAAACGTTCAATAATGAAGACAAATACGGTATTATTATGGTAACTTTCATTGATGGATACTGTTGTTTCATGAAAAGCGAACTAAAAGTAAGGCGACTACGTCTAAGGTATGTTTCTACAAGGTAAACATTATGGAAAGACGTTATTATTAATTAAATATTAGTACGGAGGTCCTAAACAGGGCGTACACATTTTTAGGGTCTAAGACAATAGCCTTATTAGCCTATGTATTAATTGTCCCTTGAACACACACACACACACACACACACACACACACACAGACACACACAGACACACACACACACACATGCGCTCAAATTAAGCTCTTTCGTTTCGGGCAGTGTAGATTTGGAGTCAAATATAATAGTACAATCTCATTTAGCTGACAAGTTTGGCACCATCCTTTTTCTAAATCATAACATGTTTGACCACATCGTTAGTATTTTCATGATAACTAATTTATGTATTTGTGTGTTCGTCTGTGTTTAATACGTGTTTTAATACAACAACAAACGAGAGACAGTTAAAGATAACTGTAACAGAATTGTAACCGAGTGGGTATTGGATTAAATGAATAATTCAGACACAATGCGTGAAAGATGAAAATGTATTAACTTAATAAGTAAAGAAAAATGTATGATGTAAAAATACAATGATTCTCACACACGCTCAATATACGCTTGATTCAATCACTCTATACTATCACACATTGAAAATAAACCATTAATATATATCTCTCTGATATACAGCTTAAGGAAACCTCAATTTCAAATAATAGTACACACTAAAATAATCATATAGTTTCACGTATAGACAAGGCTTGGGATTCAAACAATCTCAAGTTTTCAAATACGTTAAAAATGTTCTGCACTGTCAGTAAGATTCAGAAATCTCCTGGAATTCATCTAAGATTCAAAATAATCTTATGTAAATACCAATATATCAATTTAAACAACAATTGGAATAAACATATGCTTCTTGACCCTTGTACAGTCGAACGATTCATCCACCGATAAACAGCACAGTTTCACCACGTTCCTCGGGTTGAGACACTCTTGTATCGGCTGTTCACACCCTTCACGGATCCACTACATGTACAATCAGTCATACGTATACACGTACAGACAGCATACATTACCCTTGTATTAGCTACGTCTACAGTCGTGGCTTCACCACATGTACAGACATACGTACATACATATAGACATCTAGATAGCTCGTTACATCACCTCGTAACCACGTAACGTCGTAACCACCTCGTAATCTTGTAATCTTGTAACCACCTCGTGACCTTGTAATCTTGTAATCTGGTAATCTTGTAAGCCCTATGGCTTTTAGAAATACCACGTGAAAATACGTGCTCTCTTCACTAGATCCAAATGATCACTGCCTCGATTATACCTTAATTTTGCCTAATTCAAAGGTCGGTGAGTAATATTAACGGTAAAATACCCGTGCATATCGTGATAATGATTTATAGCCTCAAGTAGTTTTCTGCGGCGAGACATATGTTTTGTTCCGTCGCTCGTCTGGAACACATGTTCATTCCAGACAGCGCTATAAGCGTGCACAACACAAACAAATTTAAATATTTCTCAGGCAAAACAAAAGTTTTTTTTCTTTCTAATTCTGTTACAATAACAAAGAAAACAAAGAAACATACGAGATATTGCTGTTAACTCTTAACGTTGTATATTTGACTTTAAAATCATTTCTCCAGGAAAACTTTTTTCAAACGCAGTGTAAGCTTATTGCAAAAGAAAGCGAACGAATGTAAGTTATATCTCATATCATCACTTCTATTTGGGACTAAACGAATGTAAGTTATATCTCATATCATCACTTCTATTTGGGACTAAACGAATGTAAGTTATATCTCGTATCATCACTTCTATTTGGGACTAAACGAATGTAAGTTATATCTCATATCATCACTTCTATTTGGGACTAAACGAATGTAAGTTATATCTCATATCATCACTTCTATTTGAGACTAAACGAATGTAAGTTATATCTCATATCATCACTTCTATTTGAGACTAAACGAATGTAAGTTATATCTCATATCATCACTTCTATTTGGGACTAAACGAATGTAAGTTATATCTCATATCATCATTTCTATTTGGGACTAAACGAATGTAAGTTATATCTCATATCATCACTTCTATTTGGGACTAAACGAATGTAAGTTATATCTCATATCATCACTTCTATTTGGGACTAAACGAATGTAAGTTATATCTCATATCATCACTTCTATTTGGGACTAAACGAATGTAAGTTATATCTCATATCATCACTTCTATTTGGGACTAAACGAATGTAAGTTATATCTCATATCATCACTTCTATTTGGGACTAAACGAAATGTTTTCATATTCATTTTTATTCACGCATCAAGGCTAGGTGAGAGGTTTCTGTTACTGATAGCGACAGTTTGTTTTGTATTTTGGGACTTTTTTTATTCCTATAAATATGTCTTATCTCTCTCACAAAGGAAGCGTTTGGGATTAGCCTTGTGTCCGTTTGTATGTATTATTATATTCGTATGTGCGATTATTTTGTCTATATTTACCATCAATACCTAGGATCGTATTCAGTGGCGTCACTAGGGTTGGTGACACCCGGTGCGGTAACTCATGGTGTCACCCCCATGGACCTCCTTCTGTAACATACCATACAAAACCTTTATAGACTGTCATTTTGGTGTTACCCCCTCTGATGGTGTCACCCTGTGAGGTCCGCACCCCAGTAGCGACGCCACTGTGATCAGTTATCCGCTTTTGAAATCCGACTAGACAGAGCAGTGTGTGCTCTGTAAAATTTGCAATTTTTCATTTTGGTGTCACCCCTCTGAGATGGTGTCACCCGGTGCGCTCTCCACCCCCCGCACCCCCCTAGCGACGCCACTGATCGTATTTAATCTACATTTGCGAAAAGTAGTATGTAGATGAAAGTACACTGTATGGATGGAAACACGTGGTGTATGGATGCATGAAACAAAATAACTCGGCCATATTAAAAACAAGTTATGGCTCGATTTATCTTTAATACCTTCAATCGCACATCTACATAGATTTATGCAGCTGTTATCTTGATGTAACCTGGAGTGAGTAGTTTAACCATTTAAAACTTAGTTTACCGTGACCTACTTTTTTCGTGTCATGCCTAATGTTGGTTAAATCCTCAATACATTGGACTGGTGTAAATATCTCTAGACGAGAGCAAAAAACGAGGCCAAATTAGGTCACTGTGATATAATTGTCAGGCTGGAGTTACTTCAGCTCTGAACTATATTGATTTTTTACAATTCAAACTTTGAATCTAAATTGATGAAATATTTGTCTGTTGAGACATGTTTTATAAGTATTCTATTGTTGTAATATGACTTGGTTTGGTGGTAGCTTAGTTATGTTAGACTTATAACTAGAGGTGAATGGGCTCGAATCATATATACCGGCCTGGGTAAGAGCATCCGTATTCGAGGAACTCCTACTGCATCAGTATGAGTTCCTGTCAGTATATTGTCGATTTCTTTCTAAATAATGGCGTGAAATACGTCTCCACGAGCAAACATCTTGTTTTAAAAAAATGGAACAACTATTTTGTAGTAATAAATCTCATGTCAGACATTTATTTTGAACAATTAATAAGTCATTCTCGCACAGCTTTAAGTTGATTAATTACTTATTCCGCACACAACGTATACAATTGTTCTCTTCTAACTGATATCATTGTTCCAATTTTAGGAACAAGTGAAGATTCCAGTTCGGCTGAAGACAGATTAGGAAAAAAGAAAGCAGCCTCCACAAAGGCTCCAGATGAAGACTACTTCAGCATTATTATCGGAGCTCTCTCAGCTCTTTTCGCTATACTTATTGTGATAGTCGTCATTATTATTGTCAGAATCAAGCGTCGCAACAACAACAACAACATGCAGACATTAACGATTGTTGGTGAAGCTCAGTTGACTCTGAAACTCAACAACACTAATGGGACTCCAAATGAGAAGACATCAGTAAAAACTGGTGATGGTAAAACGGATCTAAAGCAATGCAATAATATTGGTATATATGTTATTGATATTAAGATATGTGGTCATTGTCTATCTAGTAGTCTGTCTGTCTACTTCTCTCTCTCTCTCTCTCTCTCTCTCTCTCTCTCTCTCTCTCTCTCTCTCTCTCTCTCTCTCTCTCTCTCTCTATATATATATATATATATATATATATATATATATATATATATATATATATATATATATATATATATATATACCTACCTACCTGTCTGTCTGTTTGTCTGTATGTCTGTCTACCTGTCTACCTACCTGTTTGTCAGTCTACCTAACTGTCTATCTTCTGTCTAACTACCTACCAGTCTGTCTACCTACCTACCTGTATGTCTACCTACCTGTCTGTCTACCTATCTACCAGTATGTCTACCTGTCTGTATACCTGCTTGTTTGTCTGTATACCTACATGTCTATCTATCTATCTATCTATCTATCTATCTATCTATCTATCTATCTATCTATCTATCTATCTATCTATCTATCTATCTATCTATCTATCTATTGCAATATTCTAGACTGTCTGGTAAATATTGATTGAAGCTCACCCTTTTTTAGCACAGCCAAATTTAATAAAGCTAACGCAACGACCATTTATAGCTTGGAACTAGTTATGGTGATTTTGTAAATACTGAAATCCACCTTCATTGTCAAATCACGACTTCAAATATTTGGTAAACTGCAGTGTGGCAGTAGCCAATGCGGCAAAGTGGACAGCTAGGCTGATGTAATGCGTCCATTATGTACCTATGGATCAGAAGTATGTAATTAAGAAAGCAGTCTTCTAGAGTTTAAATTTATTATGAATTCCATATAATATGGTGGATGAGCAGTGATTTTAATTGCATTAACATGCTCAATATTTCCCCTTCCCATGTTTTTTGTCATGTATCTTTCATTCATTTTTGAAGACATAAAAAAATGAAATATATCATTTGATTAACCAATTTACGTTAGTTTGCTAAGTTAGCTTGTGATCATTAACTAGAAATGATAGGATTAATACTATGAAACTTATTAATTCTATAACATAACTAGACGGCGGATCTTAATTAATCAATTTATAGGGGTTGTGGCACCGATGGATTTCGAAGGACCAGACATAGAAAAAGAGCGGAATCTGGTGGTCGCTTTGCCACCGATGACAATCCAAAGTCAGAAATCCTCTTTCAAGAGACAGTCTCCAATGATGTCAAATCTACTGGACAATACCTCAAACTTGTACGCCGCATCTGATGTCATAAACTCTCAAGTTCCCAACATTCCTAGTCTCCAGGGCGTAAGCGGGAATAGCATTTATGCTGTTCCTAACGCCGACCTTTTGCTTAGTGTAGATTATTCTGTGATTGAATTCCCGAGGAGGAACCTGCGCTGTGTTGAAGTCCTTGGGGAAGGACAGTTTGGAGAGGTAAATATTGGTATTTTCAAATATACATATTCATACAGGATACTATCTAGGCAGGTGAAAGTTCCTCTCAAAGAAACAGCGACTTTGCGACGAAGGAACAGTGATATTGTAGTAATAATAATAATGAGAACTTTGTATAGCGTCTAATCATTAGAAGCTATAAGCGGTTTACACCATCTATAATGATATGACTAGAGAACAGAAAGAAAAAAAAAACAAAAAACACCCCACGAAATTGGAAAAAATAAAAAATCCTAAAAATCTTTCAGGTAGGAAACATTTTTGGTTTTTAGGTTTGTTCTTGCAGTCGAAAAATATTTTTAAGAGCAAGGACGAAACTGTTTGAAGGACGTTGTCAGTCCAGTTTGACTCGACATGTGGTACATTATTGCTACTTTCTTAAGTTCCCGGATAAGATATATTCGGATTACTAATTCTAGTTTTAATCAAGTTATTGTTTTTACTTTCCCCAAAACAGGACTCTTTCCGTATATTGGGAACACAATTATCGTAGTATATATGAGATAACTGTAAGAGACCACACTTTAATTTCCACCACGAAACGACCATTTTTAAGGAAAAAAAATATAACGATGTCAGCATAATCCTTTAAAGTTTTACTGTACGTTTTTCTAGTACCTATTAAACCCGAAAACCTCTACAAGCGTTAGTTATCTTCAGAAAATGGATCATGAATCGAAGTCCCTTTACATTTAAGTTTCACATCAACACTCTATTAACTGATATAAGTCTATTAATACAGATGAAGATCCAAAGAGATTTTTCGATGTAGATATGACCCTTTATCTTATAAATTTATAACTTATACTTGGATTCTTTAATCTTAAAGGCAGATGATTATGTAAATAATGGCTCCCTTCACAACTTGTGTATTTCCCCTCTTCCGATAGGATTTGTCGACAAATAAACATTTAGTTTTCTTCTTAGGTACATCTATGTGAAGCATTTGGTATCCAGGATCCTATGCAACCTTACACCGTCAACAGGCGAGCATCTTCTTCGGCGCTGGTTGCAGTCAAGGTCTTGCGTTCAAATGCGGATGATAGAGCTAGGTAAGACATATTCGAAGGACACATACAGTTCAAATTTGTAATGTATGAGGGAGAACTTGTCAGTAGTAGCCATTTTTTTTTTATTCTTGGAAGTGAAATATGTGTAAGAAAGAAAACATACACAGCATGTGAGAGGATTCGAGTACCTACTAAAAGCTTTAAGCGGTTTTTTTAAATTTGTCATTAATGGCTGCCGTATTTTATACATTACGTTATCTGCAGGTATACTAGTCGTTATGTTTTAGATTAAGTAATTACTTGGGATATTTGAGCAGAATTTTAAATAATGTAGTTGCATATTTGAAAACAAAAACATATTCCACGTGTGTACACCGATTATTTTCAAGTATATGTAATTTAAATGAGTTGGGACCCCTCCGGTGGCGTAGTGGTAAAGCGTCCTCCTTGGATGCGGAAGGTCGCAGGTCTAAACCCCGGCCGAGTCATCCTTATTATTTTCAAGTACATGTAATTTAAGTGAACTGGAGTGTACCTGCACCATGAAGTCAATATGATTTGCGTATAAATGACCACAGACTCCAATAAAGGCCATGAAATCTCAAAAGGCAGAAATGGGGGTGGGGGGGTACAAGGATATCAATATAATAAATCAAACTCGTGTTTATGGGCATCTATTTAAGGTACTGAGATATGCTATAGGAGAATATATGTATTGTACCGTAAACAGTATGACGTATCAGACATTGCAGACAACGGCACGCAAACATTCTTTGTTTATACGTTCTATAGAGATTCAAATAATTTCTCAACGCAACAGCAACGTTGTATTCAATTTTAAGCATATTGTTTCAGGGCGGAATTTCTTCGAGAGATCAAGATTATGTCCATGTTGAAAGACCCCAACATTATTCAAGTTCTTGGTGTTTGTACCCGAGAAGAATCTATTTGTATAATTTTGGAATACATGCAATATGGGGATCTGACTCAATTCCTTCTCGACCACGTTTCCGAGACGAACATGACTGCTTCCAACGCCAAAAAGTTGAGGTGATTAATTTTTGCAATGAAATCTTTACAAAATGTATGTACTGCCAATTTTACCAAAATTCGTAGATTTTCCTTTTCGTTTCGCGTCATATTTGCATGTTCACATTCCCCTTTTCATTTACCTTATAGTACAGTCAACTAAACGCTCAGTGAAATGTCCTCAAATAAATGTTGCAGGAAACCATTGGAGTCATCTGACTTTATGTACAAGAATCTTGTTACCTACAAATGAAAATATTATTTTTTCTGCAATTAAGATCTGATATAAGTCGTTACATTTGTTTATCTAAGTTCTCTAAAGACGATAATTGTAGCTCATCTTCATTTAATCCATAAATATTATGTCTCACTAAGTCTGTGCATGGTTTTAAAACATTGATATTTCTGTACTCATAGTTACGGCTGTCAGATATACATGGCCTCACAAATTGCATCTGGGATGAAGTACTTGGAATCCTTGAATATGGTTCATCGCGATCTTGCCGCCAGAAACTGTCTGGTCGGTACCAAGTTCACCATTAAGATCTCAGACTTTGGAATGAGTCGGAGTCTGTATAGTGCAGATTATTACAGGATAGAGGGCAGAGCTGTGCTCCCCATTCGTTGGATGGCTTGGGAGAGTATTTTGTTGGTAAGATATCATAGATCAGCCTAATAGTTCGATTTCCACAAGACACAATAATTACTGCTTCAACTTCCTCGTGTTCCACTTATTGTTTTGGCTTAAGGGTTGGGGGCGATATTGTTTTGGGTGTATGTTACTAACAGACGCAAATTAGAGGCAAACAAACGCAATATAAAATTGTTGTATAACTGCATCTCGTTTTCTGCTGATGTTATAACACTTGTGCAATCTGAATCTCGGAATCTCCACTAGCTAACGTTGCAAAGAATGGCAAAGGTTCGTGAGAATGCTTGCCATTAGCTACCCGTGGGTCGGTGGTTCTTTCCGAGGTTTTCACGGGTTCTTCCTCCACCAGTTGTACTTGTCGTCATGTATCGTATATCTTGTGCTGCAAAATGGCGTTAAACGTAGCAACAACAACAACAACAAATATTGTTTCGTATTTCGGATCTTTTTTAATTAGTAGCAGTTCTAGCAATACGAGTCACTTCTCTTCATAGAAGTGTCACAAATGAAACGTTTAACAGATTTAGCTAGCATTTTCCTCTTCTAAAACAATTTGAAAATAAAACTAATACTTCAATATAATTAACGATTCGTGATTTTCCGATTGCGTTTATGTGATATATTCTATTTTGTCTTAAAGCATCAGTCATTAAGAAACTACAGTCTGCGTAGCGGAACTGATTCTTGCTAGTTGTCATATAGTTTTATTTCAGTACCAATATAAATTCTTGAATACTTTTCTGGCTTTCATAATAATTTGATCATAACTAATGTTCTGGAGTTACATAAATGGGAATATATTACGAACCTTTCTTAAAATCATTACCTACATGGCGCTACGATTTAAGTTAATAAAGATGATGTGGTACTGTAACATTTTCAATGGAGTAAAATGGAACGACCAAATTACATCGTTATATATATTTATCTTTGTACATTACGTTATTTACCAATAACACTATTTTAAACATGAAAACCACACGTTTATTCACAGGGTAAGTTTACGACGAAGAGCGACGTCTGGGCTTTCTCTGTAACATTATGGGAAATTCTCACATTTGCCAGAGAGCAACCTTATGAAACCTTGTCCGATGAGCATGTTATTGAGAATGCTGGTCATTACTATAGAAACGACAATCAACAGATATACTTGCCTCAACCTGCAATTTGTCCAAAGGAAATATATGACCTAATGTTGGAATGCTGGAACCGGCTGGAGAGTGAACGGCCTTCGTTCCGAGAAATTAATATGTTCCTTTTGCGGAAGAATATGGGTTACGATCCTAGACAAGAAATTCTGGGAGGAATAAATGTACTTGATGGTTGAATGGTTGTGCCAGGAAGATTGCGCAGCAAACATATAGTAGTATACCCTGATCATTGATATAATACATGTGTTCTGGGGATGATGTTCTAGGAATAATGTCTACTGTGTTTTAATCGACTAATGGTGAATATACCTTTAATTGTATTATTATGGGTCATGTGATCAAATGAAATACAGAGGATATTATGGAAGATATGCTCACCTGTGTGTTAAAAAGCGATACAAAAATGTAGCGAAACGAATTGGTTATTTTCGTCATTCCTAATGTAAAAAGGAGCCAGAATCAGATGATTGAAAGAGTCTGGCATGTAAGGTGGATCAGATGGCTTTAAAACACTTTACTCAGTTAGACAACTAATCTACCTTCTTAGATATATGACGTTGCAGATGGTGATTTTATATATTCCCACTGAGTTCATTAAACCTGTATGACGTCATTGACACTATGTTTTAAAAAACTGCTTCAACCAGTCTTATATGACAATATTTAGTTCTGTTCTCCTGTATGAAAATATATCTGTTAAACTTCTATAAAAAAAATAAGTTGGAAAGCGAAATTCCATTGAGTCTGTGTAGTACAGATACAGTAATATTAGTAATCTTATCGTAGTTTTGCGTGTACGTTCCATGCATATTCCAACTCCTAATGATTAGCACAAGTTTTTGATTAAGATATTTATATATTATAAATTATTGTGGCCTACATTCAATGTAATTTGTTTCACTTTTTCCCTGCTTTCTGCCCTCATTTCCTTATTATATTGTGTTTAGAGATTCAGAAAAGGTAATCGTTTTGATAGTAACGATTAAGGTATTAAGCATTTCCACGTCTATTTACGAATGCTTTCTGTTTCGTTGTATATGTTTAGACCATTTTCCAAACACGTTTAGGTTCTACGTTCAGTATCAGACAGATTGTGACTTACTGGCCATTACTTTAGCACTTGATTTATGCCAAATTATTGCATATGAATATATATATATATATATATATATATATATATATATATATATATATATATATATATATATATATATATATATATATATATATATCAATCACGTCTTATATTACCCAAATGGAGAAATCATCATAGCTCTGGGTGATACAGATCGGAATTGTTTTTGTGGAGACCCTCCCACTCACGAAATTATGCTTATTTTGACTCATTTCGTCGCTCTATGTTTTTATCAACTGCTTTAATCATGTACAAAGTTGTATACAACGATAAGATCATTGTGAACACAAGAAATGTCTTATCCTCATCGCTACCTCTCTGTCCTGAAAAGAGCAAACACGAAATCGTCTGCGTTCAAGAGCGTTTAGTACATATCAATCTGGAAACAGATGCTTTACTCTTGCCAACACTAAATCTAAATCAACGAAAGGCTTATATTAAATGTTGCTTTAAGTTGTAAAATAATCTTCTGCTAATGTTATGCAATCTCTTACATATCCAAATAAATTTAATCGTTTCTTTTCTTATTTTGAAAACAACCGGAACATCCACTACAAACATTGACATGCAAATTTATCGTTGAGATCATAGTCCGATAACAAACACAGTTCCTCTCCTTGTCGATCTTTGGTAAGTTATGTAAGTCATTGATTCTTTATTTTCAGAATCTGGAAAGAACTAACTCTTCGTGCAAGTCGTGACAAGTCGTACGTTAAACACTACAGCAGTATTAAATTTGCCTAAAGCAATCTCTCGTCTGATGATGAAACGCATGTAGCTTCATATGGTATACTATATACTATCCAGAAACTCCATTATAATATGAAACTCCATTATAATATAAACTCCATCATAATATGAAACTCCATCATAATATGAAACTCCATCATAATATGAAACTCCGTTACTTCAGACACTATCTCCATTTAAACGAAAGCTTCGGTACATAATTCGTTATCTATGCATAATGATGTTTAAACAACTGAGAAATAAATTGAAAGAAAGAAATATATATATATATATATATATATATATATATATATATATATATATATATATATATATATATATATATATGTTGTCACCTTCACGCAGAAATCCGCTTAGTTTGCAATATCTCTTTTTAAAAAGTTTCAAAGCATCCAGGAAAAAAGTGATTCAGAAATATGATTATATCAACGTAATGATGCATACTTTTTCATGTTTGTCCTTGAAGTAATAATGATGCATACTTTTTCATGTTTGTCCTTGAAGTAATGATGCATATTTTTTCATGTTTGTCCTTGAAGTCGTCCTTGCATCAAAACCTGGATAGATTAATCATGCTTCGAAATATTTCCTCGATGTGGCATGGGGATTCCCATACCCGTTTATTACATTGAGTTTAAAAGCGAAAACAACTTTATAAACTGAATGTATTATAATGGAATCCAGCATGCATTCAATATTGTCTCATGACTCTAAAAAAAACGATGTAATTGTTTGTTGTGCTTTTCGTCGATTCCATACCATACATTATCGACCTTTTGCATGCTTTAGTAACTAAAATCTTTCCTTAAGGCTAATTAATTT
The DNA here is from genome assembly GCA_030141615.1 of Unio pictorum. NCBI lineage: Eukaryota > Metazoa > Mollusca > Bivalvia > Unionida > Unionidae > Unio > Unio pictorum. The sequence goes on from JARLTB010000060.1 coordinate 24,437,731, forward strand.
CGCCAAAAATGCGCTTATGGTCCAAAAGTTTGTGTATTCTATGTGGCATATTTAAATAATGTGCAAAATTCATACAACTAGAAAATATATTTGATTCCAATATATGCAACACGAATCTCTTGTCATTGTTTAAAGGATAGGTTGTGTATTTGGCAACTGAGATACTATTTTAGGAGACAATATTTTCATTGGTTGTGATGTAGTCACGCTAGGTTTATTACGTTAAAGCATCAAATTCGAAATACTGGATATCATGAGATCTCTAACAGGGATGCTTTCTATCTCAATAAACATTTATTGAGCTGGTAATTAGGAATATTTTGATGCATTATTACAATCAATATAGTTTGCATAATATTCATACAAAATTTGTTAATTATATAGTGTAAAAATGGTAATGTTGTTTACTTAACTCTAGGTTTAAATACATACAGATTCTTACTTTAGTTGCAATGTTTGCAACTAGCGTTATGGATGAAAATAAATAAATTTTTTGATGATTATTTCTCGAGTTTTCACTCTAATTATTATTGTACCCTTGCCTTATAGATAGTACACCTGTAAATATAGATATTATACTTGTATATATGGATAGTAGATCTACCTGTAAATGCGTTAATTTATGTTCGATCCTTGTTGGGTGTTTATTCAGAGTTCACAGCTGCTGCTCATCAATCGTTTCTAGAAACATAACATAATACGACATTTGTTGTTTCAAAGCTTGTTTCCCTTCTATAAGGGAAAAATATCGGATTTTGCATTTCATTTGTTTCCTATTTAACTTTAGTGTGTACATATAGTTTGTGTCCATGTATGTATTTATGTATGTATGTATGTATGTATGTATGTATGTATGTATGTATGTATGTATGTATGTATGTATATAGGTAGGTATGTATGTATGTATGTATGTATGTATGTATGTATGTATGTATGTTTGCACGCATGCTGTCTGCTGGGTAAAATCGTCAAAGACATACATTTCCGTGGGATATTGGAAAACTCTAATAGTTCTAGTATGTTGTGTAGCCTAATGTGACGCCATATAACGTTGGTACTTGTGTCCCACCAGAATCTGTGTTATTTCCGTAGCAGGATTATCTGTAACATTCTGGTGTCAAGTGAACAATGTCTTTCTCACTAAAGTAATTGTTGTCAGCCAATCAGAAAGTGAGACATGTTCATTTCATGTACTAATTTGCTACTTGCTACAGTTGAACCAATTATTACAAGTTTTAATTGGCAAATTTATACAGGTGAAAACGCACCTGAATTTCTAACATTAGTAAAAAAAAATAAAAAAGAAACCGCACACACCCACTCATGCCAATAACGTTGCACTCAATTTGCCAGATTTTAATTCAACCACACATTTTCTACACATGTATACATACTATACATCTAGCTTATCAATAAAAGCTTAGCACATTAATCAAAAGTGTGGCATATTAATCAAGATGCGGCATATTAAGCAAAGTGTAACATATCATTCAAGGCTAGGCATATTAAGCAAAGCATAGCATGCTAATTAAAGTGTAGTGTTGATAATACAAATGTGGCATATTAATCAATGTATAGCATATTAGCATATTAAGCAAACTGTAGCATGCTAATTAAAGTGTAATTTTGTTAATACAAATGAGGTATATAAGTGTAGCATATTAAGCAAAGTATAGCATATTGGTCCAGGTGAAAATTATCAGTCTCACTCTGGCATATTAAACAAAGTGTAGCATATTAAGCAAAATCTATCATTAAGCAAAGTGTAGCATTTAAGCAAAGTCTATCATTAAGCAAAGTGTAGCATTTAAGCAAAGTCTATCATTAAGCAAAGTGTAGCATTTAAGCAAAGTGCAGCACATAAAATTGATCCAAGTGAAGATTATCAATCTGACTGGCATATTAATCAAATGTAACTTGTTAACAAAAATAATGTGGCATATTCAGCAAAGTGTACAATATTAAGCAAAGTGTAGCATATTAAGCAAAGTGTACAATATTAAGCAAAGTGTAGCATATTAAGCAAAGTGTACAATATTAAGCAAAGTGTACAATATTAAGCAAAATGTAGCATATTTAGCAAAGTGTACAATATTAAGCAAAGTGTAGCATATTAAGCAAAATCTACCATTAAGCAAAGTGTAGCATTTAAGCAAAGTCTATCATTAAGCAAAGTGTAGCATTTAAGCAAAGTCTATCATTAAGCAAAGTGTAGCATTTAAGCAAAGTGCAGCACATAAAATTGATCCAAGTGAAGATTATCAATCTGACTGGCATATTAAGCAAAGTGTAGCATATTAAGCAAAGTGTAGCATATTCAGCAAAGTGTACAATATTAAGCAAAGTGTACAATATTAAGCAAAGTGTACAATATTAAGCAAAGTGTACAATATTAAGCAAAGTGTAGCATATTAAGCAAAGTGTACAATATTAAGCAAAGTGTAGCATATTAAGCAAAGTGTAGCATATTAAGCAAAGTGTAGCATATTTAGCAAAGTGTACAATATTAAGCAAAGTGTAGCATATTAAGCAAAATGTAGCATATTTAGCAAAGTGTACAATATTAAGCAAAGTGTAGCATATTAAGCAAAGTGTACAATATTAAGCAAAGTGTACAATATTAAGCAAAGTGTACAATATTAAGCAAAGTGTACAATATTAAGCAAAGTGTAGCATATTAAGCAAAGTGTACAATATTAAGCAAAGTGTACAATATTAAGCAAAGTGTAGCATATTAAGCAAAGTGTAGCATATTTAGCAAAGTGTACAATATTAAGCAAAGTGTAGCATATTAAGCAAAATGTAGCATATTAAGCAAAGTGTAGCATATTAAGCAAAGTGTACAATATTAAGCAAAGTGTAGCATATTAAGCAAAGTGTACAATATTAAGCAAAGTGTAGCATATTTAGCAAAGTGTACAATATTAAGCAAAGTGTACAATATTAAGCAAAGTGTAGCATATTAAGCAAAGTGTACAATATTAAGCAAAGTGTAGCATATTTAGCAAAGTGTAAGAGATAAGGGCCCTATTCATCTTTAGCGGTACAAAATGATACAAAGGTAAATCTCCATCTTACCAAATATTGTAAACTATTATTGATAGGAAATTGTGGACCAAACTTGATCGTACAAGATAAGGCAAACATATTTCTTTTAATTCTTTCTTACTTGCAACAAAACGGATTCAATATTGTGTTCAATTATGACTTAAATATAAACATAACAACTTGCATAATAGATTTACCTACCCATCTGCTGAAGACCTTGATCGAACAAATTAGCGCCAAATAGTTAATATTTTATAGAAATCGTTGGTTAATCAATTTAGGCAAGACAAACCGAGAAAAGTGGCTTTAATTCCTTCTTCCTATGCATATAGTCCCATAAATCTCTCTCTCTCTCTCTCTCTCTCTCTCTCTCTCTCTCTCTCTCTCTCTCTCTCTCTCTCTCTCTCTCTCTCTCTCTCTCTCAGACTGTTTTCGCACATGGTAGTAGGTACATACCATGGATAGTGTTGTTGTTGATTCTTGGACACAGCGAACACTAAACATGGTTTCAGAAGCTATAAACGAATGGTGGATAAACATTTTTTTAATAAGCAGTACCTATGTTTGTCAATCAATCGTATCGAAAGAGACCATATCACTGAACATAGTTATCTGACAAAACGTTAACAAAAACAGGATACTAACAAACTTTGAAATCATTTTGTGCAAATAGAATTATATAAACAAGACCTACCCAAGCATTGGAATTTGGGTCATAAATACGAATGCTAGATATTTTAAGTTTCTCTTCCCATTTAATATCCTGTTTAGAGGACGATGTTTACATTATGTCTGAAAAGGTCAACAACTACTAGTGATTTTTGTCGGTTAATTTCATTTTCTTATGACATGCATGTATCAGAGGAATCAAAGGCTTAACCATAAGGCTCAGACGTAATCCACCTTAATACAAAGTGATCAACATCACACGCGCCCGTGGTAATTCAGTGAACCTGTTTTGTCAACTTCTCTTGATCTATTATTCAGTTTCCCTTATTATAGGGGAGTCGAAAAAAACTCTCCACTTTCGAAGAAAACAAATCTCCAATTAACGAATAAATGCTAGCAAACGGTTTGAAACCGGTTCACTTTTATTAGTGCTAAAATACAAAACTATTCATACCCTAGGTGGTTTGACGTAAACTTTGGCTTGCATATTGCTTGTTGCAGTTGTTGTGTGATGTGTGACATTGACAGGTTCACAAGGTTAACAAGTGAATTATTATTAATGAATTGATGCATGCTCTAGTTATTGTTACTATTACTACTACTTCAACTATGAGTTATTGACACGACTAGTGTCACTGATGTCGGGGTAACATATACAACTTTAAAGAGAAGTTAAAATCCCATCCCACTGTAACTCCAGCTCTATATGTTAGCAGAAGCTGCAAGGATGCCTAAACAAACAACGTTTGGAAGGCTGTGGGGGGAAAAAGCCAACGACAGTACCGAATGTGAATCTGAAAATAGAAACATAAAGAAAATATTAAAATGGGCATTGAGCCTCAAACGGATCAAAATAATTAATCCCTTCTATGAGTTGAGGTTGAAGTTTTGTTAAACCGAAGAACAAAAGAAAACAAGTTTTTAAAACGTAGGAAATTTAACCTCGTGGAGAAACAAAATGCGAATCGAGATTCCAGGATGTGGTCGAAAGGAATCTTATCCTAACGCAACAGACGGAGCTAGGGGGCCAAAACAAATATAAGGAAGAAGTAAACTCCCAAATCGGGGTAGAAGAAGAAAATCAAATGTGGAATTAAGCAGGCATAGTCTCTAAATAACGTCAGAGGACGAGGTAAACTCCCAACGTTGTAACGATCAAAGCAAAAATAGTCCAGAAATAACGCCAGACACCGCCGCGGAAAGTGGAACATAATTAGAAATAAATACTCTAAACAACGAAACCTAGAACAAACACATGAACTACCGAGGAAGAATCAAACTAGAGTAGAAATACAGAAACAAAACAATGCAAATACAGGAATATTCAAAGTCAAATAAGCGAAATACAAGTCAATGCTCTCTCTCTCTCTCTCTCTCTCTATATATATATATATATATATATATATATATACGACGACTGATTCTTATTTGCGAAAGTAGTGAGCATATGACATTGTTGTCGGTTTCTTAACAAAGTTTAATCCAATTTACAGTTAATAATATATTTCATGCGGTGTCTTTCAAAAGCGCTATAATTCTTATATCCTGGAACACTTACTACTATTATTTAGCTAGAAATTTCATCTTCTAAATAATTCATATAAGCTTCCAAATAACTCGCACAAATACACAGAAATATTTTGTAACCATATCCAGGCTTTTGCTAGCTCCAGGGGATTTCTCTAAGACTGCATTTTTATAATGCAAAATTGGCTTATTACAAGTCAGGAAAAAAAAGAGCAATACTTTACGCACAGAAGACAACATTATTGTCTGATAGTCTTAAAATAATTTCAACCTTGACCGAAAAGCATATTCGCATTTTGCCATCATGATCAAATCATGATTATCTCCACTAATATATAATGCGTTTTATTTCTGTACCTGACAGCATTGAGGCTTCACCTTTTTATATAAAGTTTACGTACATTTTCAAAGTTTCTTAGACGCTCACATTCTTTGATTTAAAGCTGGCATTCAGGATAGCGTTCTATATGATTGTAGGCACTGTTAAATTCTAAAAGCCTTATTTTCTTCCCCTGGCTATACCTTAAATGTAACTGTGCTAACTGTAATGGCCACAAACACAAATGGTGTTCTGAATTGGAATCATAAAACAAGACTTCAGACGGTCACGTTCACACGAGTAAAGTTATTTATATGTTTGACAGGGAATATTATAACATGTGCTAACTGTAATGGCCACAAGCACAAATGGAGTTCTGAAAAGGAATCATAAAACAAGACTTCAGACGGTCACCGTCACACGAGTAAAATCATTTATCTATTTGACAGGGAATATTATAACATGTTATGGTTACATGGGAACCAATGCAAGCTGAAGAAATCATATGCTAGTTATACAAAATGAGTCGCTATCTTTTCGTAATTTACAACATCTTTCATAAAAGAGACTCGTATATAGTTGATACGAGAACTATATGATTTAGATAAATCCTCTTGGGAAGCATTTGCGGCTATTATCCCATATTCCATAAAGACATCTAAATGAACTAAGGCACCAATGAATCAGGCCACAACTGGGTACTTTAGTATACACGGTACAGAACTGATGTAAGGAAACTTAATAGTAAAAATAGTACAATTTTGTACATATCAGTAGAAATATAAATTCTGCAGGGTTAGAACTTAATCCCAAATAATTACTTAAATACATCGCCAAACCATAAAAGGAAATAATACATAAATAATACAGTTTGGCAAAAAAACACATGATGCGAATAGGGAACATCGCCGTGACGTCACGGGCATGATCACGTGGGGGGGTTCCCTAGTCTGGTTGGCAGAAAGAATGTAGGCTTACTCTTGTTACCATTGTTAACAATGGTCGTGTCTTGCTGTGTCGTTAATTGTGCTAGACGTTTTAAACCAAAGGACATACCATTTTATCGCCTACCAAAGGATCCATCCAGCAGAAATGGTTGGTTGCGATTAACCGAAAAAGCTGGATTCCAACGGAGTACGATCGCGTGTGCGGGAACCACTTTATTTCAGGTACAGTAAACATCGAAGTGATATAAATATACTGCTGTTTAACAGTGACATTTATTGCAATAACCATTGATTCTCGTCACTATTTTTTCTGAAGCTATCACGATAAATCTTTAAACGTGCAATTAAAGCTCTTTAAAATCAATACACCCACCCCACGTTTATTTTTTCATCCCAAGATTAAACCACAAGTTTTGTCATTGATAAAACAACATTAAAGAATTATGTCTCCAGCTGTTTATGTTGGTAATCTTTTATAAACCAAGTTAATATAACATTAAACGATAACACTTGGAAATAATTTTAGGCAAGACGAGTGACAGTCCTAATGACCCAGATTATGTACCTAATGTCAACATGGGATATACAGTAAGCACTGCCGATTCATTGTCATCCAAGAAGAGATTTGAGCGAACCCAGAATCGGTCAGCTACAAAACAGGGTCAAGTGGAATTGGAGGCACATAAAAAAGTTTATATGTCTGCTGCAAAAGCACTTCTTGACTTAAGTAATAGAAACAACGAGAAATTAATTCTACCCAGTGAGAACATGTTACCAAACTGTGGCAATCATGCAAGTAATATTTCAGAATAACATAACAAAAACAACTTATTGTAATATAAGGAAATACATATTTAGCTTTTAGAAATTTAGAGTAATACTCTTGTTGTATTGATTATAGTTTGAACAGTAAATAAAAAAGTAATGGTAATATTTTTATAAATGACCATAGTTTGATTATATTTAGATGAGCATTTGCTTCTATTAATATTGTATGCCTCAATTACTTTATAATATGCAACCTTTATTTGCATCCATTAACTGCCATTTTTCTTGTTTTACAGGTGAACTTCATGACACTTGCCTGCGAATGATTGCCAATCTTCGGATTAAAAATGAAAAAGCCATGGATGAGCTTGAAAGACTGCAAGAGGAAAATCTTTCCCTGCAACAGCAGCTTAATGCTGTCAAGTTTACGGACTCTTTCCTTGAGCACGAGGATAAAGATGCCAGGACAAGATTCTTTACTGGACTGCCCCACCACTCTTCCTTTGTTTGGATGCTAAACTACTTGTCAGAGATTCTTCCTATGTGTAAAGCTTTGTCCCCTGGTTCAGTTCTTCTTCTGATTTTGATGAAGTTGAGACTCAATATTCAACACCAGGATCTTGTATACAGATTCAGTGTGTCACAAACAGTTGTGTCCGATATTCTCAATCAGGGGCTGCCACAGCTTGCCAGGAAATTATGTTTTCTGGTGCAATGGCCAAACAGAGAGACAGTGAACAGGAATCTGCCTGATGTATTCAGAGAAACATACAAAAAGTGTCGCGTTATCATTGACTGCTGCAAAATTTTCATAAAGAGGCCAGGGAACTTGACAGCACGTGCAACTTCATGGTCAAATTACAAGCACAACAACACAATACAGTTTCTCATTGCCATTTCTCCAACAGGTTCTGTTAGCTTTATTTCAAAAGCCTTTGGTGGTAGGACCTCTGACAAAGTGAAAACTCTGCGGTCTGGATTCTTGGATCTACTTGAGTATGATGATCAGGTTCTGGCTGATATAGGTTTTTTAATAGCAGAAGAAGTTGCATCACGAAATGCTCACTTGATCATGCCTGCATTTACAAAGGGAAAGAGCCAACTAAGTGCTAGGGAGGTTGAAAAAAAGTAGGATTGCACGGGTGCGCATTCATGTTGAACGTGCTATTGAGAGAATAAAAAAAACTTTAAAATATTAATTTCTACAATGAACTTGAGGATGGTACCTCATTCAAATAATATCATGACCATCTGTGTAGCATTAAGTAATCTACACCCGAAGCTGGTTAATTAAGTGTCCAGCATTTTAAAGCCATGATTTCATGAATAATAGAGACCTAATAATATTTTGTATCTTTTATGTTTTCAGCATGTTTTTATGTTTTCCAATTTCATTGTTTTTGTCATTTGTTTTTCTGTAGTGTAGTCATATCATTATAGATGGTGTAAAGCGCTTAGAGCTTCGAAAGATTAGGCGCTATACAAAGTCCTCATTATTATTATATTATTAATATTAACATAAACAAAGAAGATATTTTGTATTTCAAGAGCATATTTATTTCAAAATAAGAGCTTCCAATACTCTGGTACAGTTCTGAGTAACAGGCTTCCAATACATGTAAAATATGCTGAAAATATTTGGGTATTTAAGAAGAGATATCATGAACATTTATGCGCTTCTAATAGATAATGAATTTAGTATATTTTTTGGAATTTTTTTATGGTTTAACGTTATTTTTCAGCACAATATAGGCTATACGTGGTGGTCAGTATTAATGGTCTGTAACAGACAGTGCTTTAGACCACTCAGAGCCCCTCAATTTAGTATCTTATTACAAAACATGTTAAAATAAACAGTAATTATTGCTAGCTTCATGTAATGTGCATTGTTATACTTAAGCAGTCATCAAGGAGAACAGTCCCTGACTAATGAGTGAAACTCTATAAATAAACCATTATTAACGCTATATCCATGTGTTACCACTTCTCATTTTTTCTCTCTCTCTCTCTTTGCCATGTGTAGCATTCACTATCTGACAATGGTAAAAACTAATTGTCTATACAGCGTGGACAGTACCATTTTCCCCTTGGTTTTCGGCGCACATTTACACATGCATAATGGAACCGCTGGAATGAGCATTCATCATTGTCACATTGTATCATTTTTCCATATTCTTGCTGATCACATATGCAATATGTGGCCACATTATCATTCTCAGCAGCATCAATGCAAGTGCAATGTGCACACTGGACTGTAGCTTCCTTTTTTCTTAGAAACACCCAAGGGTCGTGCGGCTTTTCTTTCATTCTCTGCGACGGTGTCACCTTAGCAGAAAGGAAGCAGACTGGGCTGTCCTCTTCAATACAATGATAATACACTTCCTTCACATGTCCACTGACAACATAACTGGAAGAAGAAGAAAAACAAATGCCAGCACTGGTTGTTCAGAAATGCAAAAAATTATGTTCGTGTAGTAAAACATGGATAATTGCAATTTAATGCACAATTCTGCCGCGCATCATATAACTTAAGTTTAATTAAAATCTACTTTTAAATGGACAATTTGCTTACTAATGTTAGATATGTGGGAACGTTAATATGCTCATATAAAAATGAGTTGATGCAAACACTACTGTGTTATTTCGAACCACACACCATCCCCCCCCCCTCAAACCTACAGCAAATTTGTTTACACGTCTGGTTTCCTTTAGTGTATTTCCAAAAAAGAAATATACATTAGGATCTTATAGTGATAAAAAATATATTGTTTTATACGCTTACCTGTACGCATCAAGAGATTTAAAAGACTTCATCCTCTCGGCGAAGTAAATAGGTGGTGTATCAACCAGGTAGCAGTAAATATCCGCAAATGTCAAGTCTGGCCAAATGCTGGGGTCTGACATCCATCCACACTTAAGATTATATGGATCTGTCAGACCCTTATAAACTTTAATACTATTTAATTTTTGCATATAACGAGCACGCGCTTCGTTTGGTAAGCCATTTGCATAAGCTGATAGACCGTCTTCCTTCGCCGCCATAGTGGTTCTGCCAACCAGAGCTATGCGGAAGCCGAGTTGTGACGTCATACAAGGAATCCTCGATATTCCCTATAAGAAGGTAACATCACAAGAGGAGCGGTGTCACTTATTGAACTTGAGGACGAGTTATCATTCACTGAGATTTCTTTTAGCAATGATTATAGCAAGATTAAAAGCTAAAAGGAAGAATGAATCCTAAGCAATTTAGATAAATAGAATAGTTAAAAGCAAAGAAGTATACGTTTAGGCTGTGTTTGAAAATCATTCTGAACACGACTTTTATCAACACGACTGATTCTTGTAATTTTTGCTCCAGACCCATGTCACAAATATGGATCAAAGTGAATGTTTTTAAACAGAGCGTGCATGTACGATTCAAATATATATATATATATATATATATATATATATATATATATATATATATATATATATATATATACATATATATATATATATATATATATATATATATATATATATATATATATATATATATATATATATATATATATATATATATATATATATATATCTTCTTTTTATACAAAGGTTTTGTACAATTGAGCTTTTAATTTTTTTTAGAAACTTAGCATTAGTTAACATCAATCAACCGTTATTGTGCTCTGCTGCCGGTACAACGCTGCTACAGTTAGACGTGTTCTTTCGAGTTCACACCTCTTTCAGAAATTTAATCAGTTATACGCTAACACCCCCCTACAGTCATGAACGGTAGACTGCAAGTCGCGGAAATGATAAATGAGAAACAGGTTATCGATTGTCCAGTGCAAATTGGTCATAAACGAGGCAAAGAGATAGACTATCAACTTTAAAATTCGACCTGATATGTAGAGTTTGCCTATTTGATATAATTAGGTGAATGAATAGTCTTGCTTTCGGTGATAAAGCTACGATTAACAACATTTGAATGTGAGCGGTCTCCTGGATGTCAAAATGCTCTAGGGGCATTTAATTGAGACTTAATATTAAATAGAACAGGTAAAGGTGCTTCATTATTTTATTTTCTTGGGGGTGGGTTGGGTAGTTATTAAATGGATCCATTAATACTGCTCATATAAATATTAAAAATGGACGAAATCCAACATATATGCATTAGAGCAAACATCGTTTCATCACTCCTTCAATGTGTGATGCGGACAACTGATGCTGTACTTGTGTAAAATTCATACCGACTATTGAAACGAGAAGAGTGCCTTTGTAATCTTTCGTAAGATGGATGAATATCTAGAACTGAGTTTAAATTCAAGCGAAAATCATGAGTCAAAATGTTATAGGTGACATTATAGCTGGACTCAATAGTTCATCAATCACAATGGTAGTCAGATATAACGTCCTTTGTACGCCAATTTTCTTGACGTCATGACTTAAAATTCAAGAAAGGAATATGAAACGAGTATGCGTCCTTTCTATTTTTCATATTGGATTGGTATGGGCACAAAATTCTTCAAGCAAAGAAAGGTGAGAAGAAAGAGTCGTTCATTGCTACGTCGCCGTTTGCGGTTTCCGTAGCTGTTATAAAAGCTGGAGTGAGTTGAACCAACGTAAACAAAATCCAATAAACAAGCACCCAATGTGGACACGTCAGAAATTCTTTTATGCAACTTTCATGCTACATGTTCATTTAGTAATGGGACAAAATATTTATAAAGCAGTGGTGCGCACATAGCGTTATTTACAAACGTGTTGTTCGCGCGTATTCAACAGCAGCATTGTTTAAAACAGTTCTTAAGACATGGCAAATCTATGTCAACTTGTAAGTAATTAATCCGATCGCTATTACTACAAAGGCTACATATCATTTGAAGTGAAAGTCGATTGATAGATCTTAGCGTGCTATTGGCATGGTCCAGCAGGCAAGACCCTTAGAATCGATACAACAGCTAGTGTACAAAAATAAAAACAGCAAACTCATTTTCTATTCAGATTATCTCATCAAACTGATTTAATTGAATTTCGGCATATTCGAAGACTATCAGAGAATCCTTCCTGTGAGAAACATGACACAGATGTTACAGGTAGCTGCCTTGGCGCTTGTTTCGTACTTCACTCCGGGTCTACTATTGCGATCGTTTTGGAGACCAAATGTTATGGCTTAGTGTGGATAGGTGACATAGATTTTAAGGACTTGTTTGCTTTTGTTTTTGTCGATGTTAGCACTACTTTGGCTATATACTGCCATCCGGAGTTAAGTGCCTTTCCCAAGGCCTTTTTTGGCTGGCCGAAGCGGTATCCTGTCCACTATCTATTAATGACGAATCCGATTGCCTTCCAACTGAACAACTGCGGCACCCATGGAACACATATAACATTTCAGCATCGCAATGTTATTTCTCATACAAACCATTTTGCTAATGATATTTTGATTTAGCACCATCCAAATGCAACGTAAAATCCTGCAGTATCACCAGACCCATTTTTACATCCGATACATATTGAGTATACCTGTAGATTTCATAATTATAATTCTTTAAAGGCATGCAAAAATGTATAAAGCAAGACAATAACTTAAAGAAATGTGTCGAGCACTAATGAAGTTATGGAAAAATATTTCACAAAAAAACGACTTTCGTAGCTGCATCAATGTTAGTGGAGGGCAGAAGCAAAGTCTGGTGTATGGGAGCTAGGTGATAGGTGACGTTTACGTCAATGCTAATTTATGACAGAAGCAAAGATTGGTGTATGGGAACTGAGCGATAGGTGACGTATAATTTAGGTATATTGTACATATGTGTGTGTTTGTGTGTATGTACTGTACAAGTTATATATCTAGTCTTAACATATAACGCCAAAACACACCTCATGTTTGTTGCGAAATGAGAGGCTCAACCTGACAGCAAGATGCAAGCCGTTTGTGTTGAGTCGTATAATACAATATAATTCTTTCCAATATATTTTGTGTCCATGTGAAAGTGTCATTGAACAATAGAACATAAATAGTATCTGACTGAATATGTCTGCCAATCTTGTTGGCCTGTCTATGTCTGTGTATTGATGAGTATAATTTTACAAGTATATAGGGAGCCCCGGATGACCAGGTGGTCCAAACCACTCTCCTTTACCAAATACCTCTGTTCGATGGAATGGATTCGAGTTGCGGGCTTGGACTGTGGTTGATATATGAGAAAGCCTTACAGTAGCTTCACAATGGTTCTTACCGGGATTTTCCTGGATTATTTTTCTCCATCCTTTTTTCTGGTTGCCATACAATATGAAGAACAAAGTTTATGGTATGTATCATTCGTTTTGATATTTCATATGTATTGCTTCTACAGATCTGTACATACCTTTCTACGAGGATGTGTTTGGCTTGCGGTATCAATTTAATTGATGAATTGACTTTTGCTGCAATGTAAGAACACATATTTTTTAGATACCATATTGTGTCCAATGCTATTAATCAAAATAACGTTTCAAAACGAGTAAATCTCACAAGTTAGCGACTGTTAACTTTACATTTAACGCATCTTGTCAAAGCAGGCCAGTCTCAGGTTTCACTAACATTCTCAAAATATTTCCCCAAATACATTATCTTGCTTTTGATATTTCCAACAATATTAATCGAGCAGAAACTGCGGAAACGATCAGTTTTAGTTTACAATGTAACAGACAGAAACCGTATCATTCTTCAAAACTAATTGTTAAAGTTCCTAAATTCTAGGACATCTTCATATCTCATCAGCGATAAGGCAAGACTCATATAAACAAAATTAATTATTCGGTCTTTTAGTATCTTATGTGTCCTGTACATTCTACGAAACAATAATTGTTACCAAGCAAGTAATAAGAAAGACGGTAACAAATTGTGTTAGAGGATGAAATGCTACGATCTGTTTTAGCGAAAATGGGGACAAGACTTTTTCAATCAATTCATCAATGCATTAGACTTTAGCTGCAGCTGAATAGTGATTAAATTGCAAAAGGCAATCAAATTTATACAAGGGCCTCCAAACGGTGTCGATAATTCATCTTTCTAATATAAATGGAACAAGGAAGATGGTGACATTACAACAGTTTCCATGGCAACCAAGACAGGAACGAGTGTCTGGTTTTTGAGTATTCTCCTTAATTAAAGACCTTTATCACGTATTCGCGGAGTCGCCTGCTACTTTCCAAGTTCTTGCTCATTAATCTCCCTGGGGGGAAAATTGGAGTTGACAAGTTCTGAGAAAGTAAATTTAAGTTGCATAACCCTCTTTTAGGCATAGGTTCAACATTCATTTGAATATTATATTCAAATAAATAGACAAAATAATAAATGCCATTAACCGTTGCAACAATGCCTGCCTTAAAGGCATAACTGCGTTTAACGATGATGTACCATTTAGTTCAACTTATCTCAAAAGCGCAGCAATTCTCAGTGACTGGGGGGTGGGGTTTTTATCTTTTAAACCAGAACAAAATACCGTATTCATACACTAAGCTCGGCATAAGCAAGAAATAAACAATATAAACAACATCGCAGCTAAACCCATTCAAGAACAGAGCAAGTGCCATGCATTTTCATTTATTTTCGTTTGAAATTTGGCTGACGATTTTAACTCGGATCCTACTCAAATGGCAACTGAGATACGATTAGAGCCATCAACAATCTAATCTTTTATGCAAGGCAGATTCTATCGGCTTAAGCGAATTCGAACAAAATAGTAAAGATGGCGTTTCCCTAAAATACCAGATTTAGCACGTTTCTAGCATCTGCTCATTCGTGAAGCAAATCTGGAAAATATGCGTAGAACTGCTATTGACACAATGGAAATTCTAAAATGATAGTTTAAAAAAAAAACAGGTGAACGAGTCACTTTTTATTTAATATTATTTAGTATCACATACTAAAAAATACATTTGATGAAATTTTGATTTAAATTATTTTAAATTTCAAGCTTAAAATGGGACGTAAGCCTCGTTAGTTTCCAAGATTGTTCTTGAGAGTATCATGACAGCTATGTCGTTAAATGAAATGATAAATCACCATTCTCATCCAACATAAATGAACCTATACGAGCAATGAAGGGGATGGAAACGAGGTACAACTGCACTTGGTACATTTTCAAATATTAGGAGAGTATACTCTAACCAACGAAGTCCTCCTACCATGTAACCCTTTTATTCAAAACAACTTATGTCAGGTTCAGTTGGAAATTTTCTAAATTATTTTTAAACTTTAGTTGAAATTTGGGGGAAAAGCATCGCGTTTCGAGAGAGGGATTCGTTTTCATAACTTGGTTTCACCGGTTGTAAAGATAGTTCACATAATGCCTTGACAAATTGTTCGGAGTTATTTTATCTTGCAATTTCACCTTTCCATCAAATATGAGGGCTCATGCAAGTAACAAAATAACTGATATACTTCAGAAAACGTATTTCATGACATACAATAACCGCCGTAATATAGTCTCGAAACGTTCATTACAAAATATGGCCATATTAACAGAAAATGTATGTCTCTCACTTAAAGGCAAAATATGGTCATGAGTAAATTTAATACCACTGGCTGTTTTAATGTACCATTTCCAGTTCTTTTCAATATCTATATACACGTAATTTAGCTAATGTGAAAACATTCCGTGTTGCAATTGTAGCATATAGAGTATTACAGTTATTAGATTTACTTTTTCATCTTGCGTTTGCAATTTTATTAGCATATCATTCCCCAATACTTTTCAGCTTATATTCATATTAACCTATATAAAATAACATTTTTGCAAACTTTGAAGAATTACAAAAATAAATGTTTCTTACGGAGAGACAGCTTTGATGTGTAACATATATTTTTAACTCTCCCCGATGACGTTAATGGTTTATAAAATAGCATTTCCGGTTTATGATTAGATACGGAAATATTCAAGCCACATTCTGCACAAAAAATATAGTCAATAACATATGTAATGGCATCCAATGGTCCGGTTGTTTTTCAGTGAAGGATGTTTTTTAAACAGAAATTGTACAATTGTGCATCAGAGTCAAGATTACATGGGTTTTCAAGTGCGGACCCATACTAATCGATATTTTCCAATATGATGTTAGTTACGAGCATGAACTGCGATATAATCTAACCGGCTAAAAGGACGCCGTGACAAATGCTGCTGGACACAATTCACCCATAATTAATTTGACGATCGCCTCTGCAAGTATACAGCGCATGTCCTCTTAGTCGCGGTATAATAATAAACCAAACAAAATAACCGGAAACATCATCGCCAACACGCTGCAGGTTTACGATCTGGAGAAACAAAATACCCACATGACTGATTGGCTATTCTTAGTTTACAGCACTTTGATGTCTCAAAAGAGGACGTCTGGTTTATAGATTAATATGAATGTATGTATTTCAATACGCACAGTCCCATTTTCACAGAGCGCGATATTCAATGCCATTTGTTTTACATGGCACTGCTAGGTTAACCTCATCTCTACATATCCGTGTACTTCAACATTGCCTTTCCGGTATATATTCTCGGTGTGTATATATAATAAACTTCCAATGAATATGGACTGTATGAGGATGACATAAAGTGAATAGTCGCCTTTCAAAGGTATGTGTAATCGAATTATAAACTGCCATCCATTATGGTCGGTAACAAAAGCTTACATGACTTGTGTGACTGGTTCTTGAGCTTTCTTCCTACCAGTGTCAGCGATTCTCTCCATTAGAGCACCAGTCTACACGCTTCTTTATTTCAGGTTTTTGTTATAAAGGACATGTGTTTATAAATTGATTGCAGAGAGATTAAAATGACTTGTACAAAACACGCTGAAAATAAACCCGAAACAGAATAACAGCAGTAAGAAACAAGAATATTAAAAAACAAGACGGAAATCTAAATTGTATGACATAATGGTGTTACAATGCAAATGGATAACCTAATCTAATGCGATTTCTACTATTTGACAAAATTTTAATAACTTAGCGAGAATTCCATCTTGAGCTAAAACATCTCAGGCCATACAACTTAAAGTGTCCTCCCCTGTCTCCTGATAAAATTCAGGTCATGGTAGATCGTTTCCATGAAAACTATAAACAATTAAATTAATCAATTATTTTCTTTTTATATTGCCCAATCGCGCTACCTCATTTGTAAGATCAACAGCAACACCAAAACCTTTTGGCTTGACGACTACAACGATGGGATTAAATAAGCATTTCATCAAATGGTTGCTTTAATCGGGTTGACTTACCAAGACAGAATTAGATGACTGGCAGTGGAATGCAATTTTAATTTAATTCATGGAGTGTTGTTGCGACCTGTTATCATTGATTAGCTTGATTAGGTTTGGCTAAGGTATCGGAAGACACATGTTTGTGCCATTATCCCTCAATAAATTTGCAAGCTCCCATACACTGTTCGATATTTCACCTTATAACAAATATGTTCTACCTCAGAAGTTTTACTATTCTGAATCTAATAGAATTTGTAATCAAAATATTTAAGTCCTTTTTTGATTGGTTTAAACCATTTTTATATTTACAGTACATGTACTGAGGTAATACGATCTCATAACCTAGCAACAGCATGTCACCAAATACACAAGAAGGTCAATGAAACGTGGCAACGGCTAACGGAACGTGCATATCGTTATGCACGATCAGACAACAAACAAATATCGAAAATTCATCGCAGAAAGGCAGAAAATGGGGTGAGTGTGCCTTATAAAAATAACGTTTCGTGCCGGGTACCTTAGAGAGATCATTCAAGTAGTTAATTCGTCCTTGACTATTATTTAATGGTCAAAGCGACAGGTTACGCCGGTCGGGACACACTGTCTAGCGATATCTTGAAGTCGAAATGTACAATCAGAACTACATCCTTTTTTTAATGAAACCAATCCCAGTAAAATATTCTAAAATTTATATACATTTGAGAGTAATTGAAATAAAATAAATCGAATGGGTCTTTTTTTTTTAAAGAAAGTAGGGTATAATTCTAAACAGTCTGGATATGTTGATGTGTTTGTTTGTTTGTTGTTGGTTGTTTATATTTAAAAATAAACTTCCAAGGAGGAGGATAATCTACCATGTAAATGACCTCTGTTTAATAGAGTTAATATTATGACATGCAGAATTCTTTGCGAAATTTGATTTTACACATATAGTTACCCCAATTTACGGTCTTCGAGAGGTACTGGTTTTTGTTTGAAATCCGCCATGAAACACAAAACAAAATATGGTTCTTCCAAACTGCCAAACCTTAATGACAAGCAAACATGTATACGTTTCTGCATACGAGTTCTTTATTAGCTCATTGGACATCCACTTATAAAACAGATTAGTAAATTAGGTTTATATTCATAAAATAAGACATGGTGAAACAAATTAATATGGTTCCGTTTAAATAAGCAATTTATGTCAATCTAAGATGGTTGATCGAAACTAGTGCAAAAGCTTGGCACCATAAATAGTTTGGTTTCATTTTTAAATAACCAATGTACTTGACACAGCCACCACCACCTACCAAAATTATAATTTAGGAAGTGTGTATGATCTCTTCTGGAACTACATAATTTATACATCCTTTTGGCAAAGTGGTTCCAAGTAGATTTTAGCCAAATTAGATAAACAGTACCTCTACAAAACTAATGAGCTGATTTTTGGAAATGCCAATTCCTTTGAAATTAAGTCTTACAGTAACATTTTGTGACATAAGTTCAAGGCCATTGACCTAATATAGAAACCTTTAGCCCAGATATTACACGCCATCCACAAATTTATTTTTCAATAATATGTGGTGTACATAGAACATAACTTCCTTTATGAATTCTATATTAAGGATGTTATCATAAGCGTAAAGTTACAACGTGATATCCCCATTTGATCGCCACATTACAGCAATAAGAGCACCATGATTACAGTATTGCTTCACAAAACGCACATGAGCACCTCGCATAACACACGAAAACGTGGCCGAATGAAGACCATGCCTCAGGTGAAAACTACCAGAAAATTCCGTTATCTTTTCTTGTTTGTTTTGTTGGGGATTTTTTTTGGGTGGTTTTTTGGTTTTCTTCACTTAGTGTTGCCTGTGCACTATTGCCATTTTGATCAGAGAAACACGTGAAATGTGCTAATGACGAGAACACATCTGATGACAGGGAACGTACTATCTACGTCATAGCTCTTTATTTCAGTAGATTGGAAACGAAGTTGCATAGGCTTTCAATAATGGTGGCGGAGGGCACATCTCAAATCTAGACAATATCGCCGATAAATGCGTGGCAATGGCAATACATGATATCAAAATAATTGAGATATTTTGCAATTTCTATTGGTAGGTGCCGTAATATGTTGGCTATTTTAAATGATACAACAAATATGTTCAGTTGATCATGAAATAGATTCACTATTTGTATATTCTGCTCTTCTCATTACTGTAATAATTTTAATTTAAGTTGTATGCCATTTCATGTCTTGCCATAATCAGATTTAACGCATATTGCATGCGTGGGTGGGTGGGTGTTTGCGTTATGTGTCAGAATAGGTTACCTTTGGTATTTTATTTCAAAATCTAAATATTAAATATCATATCTGATATAATAGCATTCGTAACTTTTAAATGTTCACAAAAAACAACTGTTAAACGAAGTGTCGGTGAATCACTTTAAATGGATTTTAATGGCTGCATGTTTTGCTTTATTAATGTTTTGGGGTTGGGGTTGGAGTTATAATGCAATAAGCGTAAGGCAGGTATATTACAGTTGTCATGCTTTAAACACAAATATCATCTCACATTGTGAAAATGTCAATGTAATTATAATCGCACCCCACCCCACCCCCTCCGCAAAGAAAAGAAAATCGAAACCTATAAGCAAACCTGTGTAAGCCGAAATACCTTAAACTAATATAGATTTGCTTCCCCGGTATTGTAATACTTGGCGTTACAAAGACCATGTCATACGTCAACCTTTCCTGTTTGATGGCAAATTATCACGTCAAACATTGGTTGAAAACTGGGTGCCAGGAAATCTGGACACGTAAATTAATTAGGACCTCAGCACATCATGATGGAAAAAGACAAAATCAATACCAATTCCATGAATCGGTTGTGCGACTTCCATCAAATCAATTCAAACCTGACGATGAAATCAAATTTACAGCATAATTCAGTGATTACGAATTCCCTCGGAATTGAATTTCAAGTGTTGGATAACAAATCATAGTCCCATAAAAGTTTCGGAAATAATGTATGATGATTGTATTTCAGATCAGTGTTGTGGACAGTATTGGCTCCCAATGGTCCTTACATTTCTAATGATAATACAATTAAACAGAAATGAAAGGAGTAAACAACTAAATGCGTGTGTTTGGGATCTATCACGAAGATTTAAAAATTTTTTAAGCCATATCGCTGCGATGTCTGCAGTGCGACAGTTTATAGTGATGTCTTTGAACAGGTGCATCATGCCGCAGACATCTAGCATGACGTCCCACCCAGTCACATTATCCTGACTCCAAGTCAACCAATCCTAACACTAACTACTTCATGATGAGCGCCTAACGAGGCATTCACTAGTACCATTTTTATAAGTCTTTGGTATGACTCGGACGGGGTTCAAAACAGCGACATCCCGCTTCCGAAGCGGACGTTCTATTCACAGTACCAACCGAGACGTGGACAAATAAATGGAAAGATAACCCTATTTCATAATTCAGGAATAGTATGTTTGTGTACGTGTTTGTGTGTGTACGTGTTTTTGTGTGTATGTATTTGTGTGTGTACATGTTTGTGTGGCTTCAATAGCATGTTTAGCTCATAATTGGATATACTACACCCAGAAAATGGAGACTAAGTGCGTTTCCAAAGGACATACCAAGGTAGCTAACCCAAGCTGGTCTTGGCCGATATCGAACCCGCGGCTCATGGATAACGGGCCTGACGCTCCACTAATAGAGCTACCGGTGCTCCCCGGGTATGCGTAGACTATACGGGTTAGCGAATTATCATAAGTCCCCTACTATAAATGGAACCCAGGTCTGCAAGTTGCGGCACCAATCCCAGCATGCACCAGCTGGTATATCCAGTCGACTAAGCGCACATCCCCGAAATACTTGAAATTAGTCATGAATGTGGGATGTCATGTGTAGCTGGCACGTTAGCTTGGTGACTCACCAATTACATATTCTCATAATACACAGTCTCTGCAATGTCTTCTGATAGAATACAATACATACACACGTTACTATTGAAAGTTACAAATATAAACCACACAGTATGGGAAGTGCAATCCCTGGATGCAAGATGATGCATGATACAATAAAGTGAATTTACAGGGCAAGAGTGCAGACAATGCAATGGATGCCGTAGCTATCCGAAACTGGTTCGATACCCTTCAGGAAACAAATTATAACTCTATAATCCGTACGATATAATTATTTCCGTACTATTCATATTTTGATCCATTCTGTAGTATCGACGGATAGCAGTGCCCGTTGTTTTATATATAATAATGCCCTACTATGTTATAGATTGCATCAAGTATTCCACATTGGAAGGATCTATCGCATCAGTTGACTAGATCCAAAACAGTTATGTGACAGAGATAGTTCGTGGATCTAGGATCCTTGTTTTTGTTGTATCGAACTATTTGCGTCAAATCAGTCTGCTCTGTTTGGTGGTCAACTAACGGTTCGATAAAGTCATTCTATGCGAAGACGTCCTCTGATGTCCTAACACATTCCAAAATGGCAGTCATTATTCTAAGCCAGGTAGAACAGGAACTTCGTGTAATAGGATAACCTCCTTGTTGAAGAGCGTGTTGGCATCATTGTCATCAAGGATGAGTCCAGTTGATAATCATCACATCTACACCATTTAAATTAGCTGTTTCTTGACACTCATACTTCGTTGTAAATTAAGGTGAAATTAATAGTATTTAATTGACACTATATATATATATATATATATATATATATATATATATATATATATATATATATATATATATATATATATATACTGGTTCCTCTTTAGATTTGGTAAAGTGAAATATGATTGATAGATGAAATATAAATATAGCGTGCCAAACAGTGGATTTTACCATTGATTCACGCAGCTTAGAGTAACTAATGTGCATATATAATTCCACTACAAGAAAAATGTTTACGAATCACATAAAAACATTAACAGGAGTTTTGTGTTTCACATAGTAAGGTCACATACACAATGTGAACAAAATCTAGTTAATATGTTGTGAGTCATCCCAGCTCAATGTTGTTATATATTTTCTATTATATTTCAATCTGCTTTGTAGGATCTTGAGAGTGTTTGGGGTCACGTGTTTACACCTTTAACATGCAATTCTAACATACTACTCTGTACATGTACTCAATACAGGCCATAGGTAGTGGTCATGTTATTGGTCCCATGTAAAGAGATGACTAGGTGCTAAGTAGGTAGTTGTCATGGTGATTGGTTTCAAACATGCATGTAGTTGATTGTCGCAATATGATACAATGGGATTTGATACAGGTTCTAATACATCAGACCTCTATGTACATAAGACAAGTATTACGACATATTCAGCATGATAAACGGTTGGAGAGAGAGAGAGAGAGAGAGAGAGAGAGAGAGAGAGAGAGAGAGAGAGAGAGAGAGAGGGGGGGGGGGGGCGGGAAACAGGCGTCATCATAGTAGTCACGATTTTACTGAGTTATTGAAATTGTCCAGTAAAAAAAAATTAAAAAGTTTATGCTTGTGTTAATATCATGAAGATGTGTTTTAAAGGCCGTACCTTGATATTTAATTATATCGATTGAACCATGATATTTATATGTATGAGTCTTAATTAATTAATTAATTAATATTTAATTATATCGATTGAACCTTGATATTTATATGTATGAGTCTTAATTATTTATATGTATGAGTCTTAATTATTTATATGTATGAGTCTTAATTATTTATATGTATGAGTCTTAATTATTTATATGTACGAGTCTTAATTATTTATATGTATGAGTCTTAATTATTTATATGTATGAGTCTTAATTACGTTTACTTGATACTTCTATGTTGAAGGCCGCTGATAAGCTACTTCAATACATCGATCAAGGTCGACAGTGTGGTATATGCACGTAATGAAAAGATTCAGATTCGATTTTGGAAAATAGTGTATGTACACAAAGCGAATAATAATGCCAATCGATTCAAACCTTCCGACGTCTGCTACCTTATTAGCTAAGTGTGTGTCTAAGTGCGGATTAAAGCTCGTGAATTTAAATACATTCATTTAAATGACGGGATTATGCTAATGTAAATACAGATTTCGTGCTGTTTAATTTAATTTGTCTTTCATTAATATCCTTTGTTGATTGGAGAAAAAAAAGACCCCGTCGTGTCTTCTTTTCGATTGTGACAGATATTAATGATTTCATTATGTCAGTTATCTTTACTGCTTTGGAGAAAATAACCAATATATATATATATATATATATATATATATATATATATATATATATATATATATATATATATATATATATATATATATATAATATTCATAGGATATGGCCAAGAATCCCATTCCTCTTACATTGAGAATTCCTAATCGATGATTAACAAATGTTCTTTTAATTCCATGTCTTCCATTGCTGCAAATACACGTGATACAAATAATTTTCTTATAAATTTCGTCAATTAAGATTGAATCGGGAAGTTCTATACGATTGTTCCGTCCATAGAACGAGATGCGAATTTCCTCCCTTGTGTTCATATCATTCGTATATAGCGTAAAACGTAGCTAAAACTTTCACACTTTATGTCAATAAATATTAGAAAATGATCAAAGAGACACTTCAGCTATGCCATAAAAGTCTAATTATACCTTTATATATGCACATCCTACCGACAGAAATAAACTGACGTCACGCAATCAAGATATAATCGACTTTTTAAGGAAGAAACGGAAGACATTTTAATAGAAATCAAGAACGGACGCGTATGCGGGTTATTACTATTCAACTTTGTCGCCATTTCAAGTTTTTTATGGTCAGACAATAAAATATTCATTTAAAATCTAAATGTGTGCATATCATAAAAAGGGGAAAAGAAAACTGTAACACGTTTTTATCATTGATAAACCTTTCAAAATCGTATGGGCTGGTTTTAAGACTGCTAAAATAAAAGCATGGACGTCACTATGCCTTTCTGGAAACAAAGAACTGTTTCATTCTGACTGATATGAATTAACAATGCGCCTACTTTTTTCAGCATCGCTGATTTTTTTCTCCCTCTTTCTGGTTTGCGATGGTTCCGAAAATCATAAAGTTTTCACCTGGAAGTGAAATTAAATGATTGAAAACAGATTACAAAAATATTAAATGCAAACAGAAAACAGCATTTCATTGAGCGGGTAACAAGAATGGTATTTAAATAGTGGCATCTTTACCAGCACATCTCGAGTAAAATAATCCATCTTTTCAGTAATCCATTGACTAATTCTGAATGCCTAAATACTCTTTGATTGGGACAAGTCATACAACAACCGCCTAAACCAAAGGGCAAAAAATGTGATACGTATTCCTATGAAAGCAACTTAACATAAATTAGGTCGCATGCACAAGTATAATCGCAAAGGTTGATAGCAATCAGAACATGTCATAAATGATGCCCCATTTGTCCATCATAAATGCATATTCCGTGTAGGTACATAAAACTGATCCTCCATTTTTCACATCCTGGCGTCTTAAAGCTCCAAGAACAAAGTCATTATTTATCCAGCAAGATTTAAAACAAGACCGACTGAACATATGTCTAGATAGAATATGTTGTACAAAATACTAACAATGAGAGATGTATTTTTAGCTCTGCAAGAAATGAAGCCTGAAGCACTAGTTAATGAAACTTGAGGCAATATGTTGTAAGTTCATCAATTTGTCAAAATGGAGCAACCATCTGAGATCAAATAGTATGTCTGATAACCTCTTGCCATCAGGTAAGCTTTGAGACGAATGTTTACTGGCATCCGGCTATGCCACAACATCATTCAGACTCGATTGCTCCCTATGTTGTGGCCAAAATCACCAAGTACCACATTTCTAAAAGACAGCTGTACATTTCTAAAAGACAGCTGTACATTTCTAAAAGACAGCTGTACATTTCTAAAAGACAGCTGTACATTTCTAAAAGACAGCTGTACATATATGCAAAACAGCTTACGCTTGGTATGTTCCGATACGTTTCCAGACAGGCGGATAAGAAAATGAAAATAAATGGCATTAATCTAGAGGATTATCCCAAAACCTAGTTTTGTACATGACGACATACCGATATGGATAGAGGAACATACAAGATTCAACTTTGATACGCGCCTCATAGTTATATGAGAGATATAAATGGGATTTCATGATTTCGTAGTTTGGCAGTTTTGTTCACACAAATGTAAATGTATTTAAAACTGACTACTTAAACAGATAATGCAAATGTTCATAACTAACAATTATGTCATATTGGTGATTATTATCTCTGAGATATTTTGTTTGTAATTCTTTGCATTTAAAACTTTGCTTTATGCGAAGCATGTCTTAGAATAGTTTAAGGATACAAAAAACATAGACTGCTCACAAGTTTAGTTAGCAGGTTAGCAAAATCTATTTTATCTGTGAGTAGGATACATTGCCTCACAAACACCATTTTCGGTACTCTGTGTTGCATGGTGACCTAAAGACACATACACCCTTTTCATCCGTGTTTTTCAACTTTCATACACAAAATAGGAATACAAGGACTTTAGACGTTACGTTTTCAAAAATGAAAGTCAGTCTAAATGCCTAGATATTCTTGGAAGACTTTTGACTTCTTACGTTTAACAGAACATCGACGGGATAACATGAAAACAGCTGAAACTGCAAATTCTAGGAGATTGGATTCCTGTGGTTGTTTTTGTGCAGACTAATTACCTACTGATTGTATTTGCGCCTTCTGGAATTGCAAACTGTTGTTTCCTCCAGAGACCAGTCTGAGAAGGCCATTATGAAGTCTCCATACCCTGAAAATGATTGGCTAGTTTAGCTAATCCATAAGATTTCAACGATCTTTCAAAACATTTCAACGATTTGAATGACCATTCAGCCAGTGGGTCGTTGATCCAATTTAGGTCGCTCTACGGCTGACTTGCTATGTTTTCAATCAGTTTGTACTGGTTGTCGGTCCTAGTTTCCAATAAAAACAATTTACAATACAGAGACTTGCCTGCTTTGTCCATTTTATATGCATGGGCCACTGTGTCGTGTTGAACGTACAATTAGAAGGTTATATGGGCCTCAAGTGAGAGTTATTTTGTAAACTAGTTTGGGTACCCTGAGTAAATAGACCTTATTATTATTATTATTATTATTATTATTATTATTATTATTATTATCATCATCATCATCATCATCATCATCATCATCATCATCATCATCATCATCATCATTATTATTATTATTATTATTATTATTATTATTATTATTATTATTATTATTATTATTATCGAGGTATAATGGCTGTAATAATGGATATTAGCCCTTACTCGCTTCTTGTTTCACTCGCTAGTCAGAGTTAATCTGCTTATTTTATAGATTCGGTAATTCCTGCTAATATTGATATGGGGATTTCTCTCTTACCAAAATAAATATAAGAACACGTTTATTAAAATGGAATGTTTTAGCTGTAGAAATTTAAAGCATATTTTCATTGCACGTTATACGCTCATTTCTATTTGCTTTTCTTAAACAGCTAAAATGTATTTACCGTTCATAGGATAAAGATTGCAGCAACCAAAATATGAAGACCATCATAAACGTCATACCAACTTTACACAAAACGAGCAAAAGCGTCTCTGCCGCCTTTACCTTCTCATAAAGTTACTGGCGTACATAGAAGCGTACACCATTTCAACGTGCGATCAATCTGTCTTATCGACAAAGAAACTGACATATATATTGAACGATTTTTTTTAATTTCCACATAAATCTGCTATTCGCTGTCCCCCTTATTAGACTTAAACTTGAACAAATATATTTGTGCATTACACAGTTTATGCACATTATTTTTTCTTTGAACATAACATTTTTATCCAAAACATCAAAAGTAATATTCCTTCTTTAGATATTCAAATCACTAAAGGGTGGTAATTGATTGGGTATGTATCCTTATGCACTTTGCATTAGTTTAACTATCGCTTGTGTAAGAATAGTAAATAGTAATACAAAAACACATCCGTTTAATCTTGTAATGTAATGAATAACCTGAGATTTTGCAAGTTGAAATGTTGGTGCTGTGTATCAAAAGAGTTTTGTGTTCTTGTATTTCATATCAAAGGACGCTCTTTTAAAAACGAGCCTCCGTCTATTTTTCAGCGCACCAAATGGACATCACCTCGGCAGGATCCTACGATGCGTAACTATTTAAACCTTTTTCCTATGAAGCAAGCTTAAACAAATCTATGTTTCTATACACAAATTTATCATTTAACAACTAAGTATGTTTCAGCGATTTCAGAAAGATATTCTTTAAAATTAGTGTGTCCCGACTTTAACTTTGGCTGTAAAGGAAAACAAGATATCATTGTTTGGATATTGTAGTTGGATTTTGATTCTAAACTAGATGGACTACTGACTCCATTCTTATAAAAGATAATTTCAAGTAGACTACACATATATGTAGCAACGCCTTTCTCGCATGTTTACTCCAAAGGTAATTAAACAGTAGTGTTTGTAAAGCCTAAACGTTTAATTGATTTGCGTACATTCTATGTAAAGAAAAGCACGACAAAAATGCGCAGCATTCAGCATTTTAATTAACGTCTGCACACAATGGTTAAAACGTCAACCTGACAATATCAGTATTTATGAAACTTATAAATGTCACAAACGCGTCTGCCAGAAGAACATGAAACATTCTTGATATTTGTTTTTAAACTGTTGATTTAGTACCACCCATGCATTGACACTTTCAGTATGATAAGCTATCCTGTAATTATTATGCTTCAGTAGTCATATCTCGCATTGCAAATCCACGAATCTTGTGAACACTGTAATTCATTGTATCCTAGGACAATTATTGTCTTCTCGTTAGTCTATTTCAGAGACCTACGTGCTTTACATGTAGCCACCTTGCTGTTTAGAAACCCAAGCCATCCCACTTATCGACTTCCTTGCAGATATTTGAAGAAAACCGAACGGTTCCAATTAACTTTAAGCTCAGGATAAATATTTATCTTCGCGTTACTTGATACTAAGAAAAGGTAGATTGTTGTCTTTCAAGTTAACAATACAATAAGAACATCGTTATCTCCTCGCTTTTCCAAGGAATCTAAAATAGAACTCTTTAAAGAGGAAACTGTCTTTAAATTAGCTTCGAGGTTGCTTGTGTTTATCTGGACTAACGTATCATACATATTAGCTTTAAAGACAACATCAAATATTTGCTCAATAAAGCTATCTAATGAATCGGCAAGAAGAGGCACTTCAAGCGCTCCACATTTGTTAGCCGCCACTCCAGTCGATATCTCTTTCGTAAATATTATATTTGTAGAATGATGTTTCTTCTGAAAACAGAGGCAACACTCGAGATAACCATTCCATGCCGCACCTTTTGTAGCAATATTTGTGGACTTCAGTGCCTATGACCTTTTGATAATACAACCGCACACGATGGGATAAAAGTTCAAACACGGAGCAGGTCACCTATATCCTTTAATGAATACGAATTCGTATTTTTCCATTATATACCTGAATAATCTTTGCGTAGTACAGCATCTACAATTATTATTATTATTATTATTATTATTATTATTATTATTATTATTATTATTATTATTATTATTATTATTTCAAATAAAACAATAATATTAAATACGTTTTCGAAATAAAATTGATATTTCGTCCGCTACGTTTTAAAAATATCTACAGCATTTTACAGTTTTCTAAATTTCTCACATTTTTTACATCTTTTTCAAAGGTGTGTTGAAGCGTTAATTCCAAGCATGGTTGCCAATGGATTTTCTTTTTTATTATTATAAAGTACAATGGATTGCAAGGGTTCTCTTCTCTGCACAAGTAATCACAGGGATTCGTTGTTTTACCCTTCCCTTCTGCTGTACTTGTAAACAATGTCTCGCCGTGTGATATATGAGTTTGTAAAAGACAAATTGAACACAATTATAAAAGGACTAAGCCAACATTTCTTAAAGGCATCATAAACACCTTGGCTTGACTGAATCTGGCAATGTTTAGACAGATAGTAAAATCAGGTTCCATATATCCAAAATGACAAATGTTTGAGGTCCGCTCTCTCATATATAATATCTCTCTTCCCGTCGCTTAATTACTAATACTCCCAAAACTGCGGCGTGGTGCTGGAAGAAATGAGACTCAACTTACCCGTAACGCTTCCATTAATAACATTTACAAAGACACCGGTTGACTCCCACTACCGGAAAGAAAATTTCATAAACTCGTTACATCTCACACAATTGTATATGGTTCTACTCCATCGTAGCTCAAAGATCATGTGCCTCCGTTAGTTGGACAATTAATACAATATAATTTGAGAATTAAAAAATTAAATGTCCATACTAGACTAGTAATCTCCAGAAATGTTTAAATATCATCCACATGTATGGTTTGGTACAATGTAAGACATGAAAAAGATTAATACATATTTAACGTCCAGTCTCACATAATCAAATTTATATATATATATATATATATATATATATATATATATATATATATATATATATATATATATATATATATATATATATATATATATATATATATATATATATATATATCAGACTCGCTGTATCTGGATGCCTGGCGGTCCGGACATATTTCAACAGGAACGGAATTTCAAATGTTAATTTGCTCCATGAATCCAAACATTCGCGTTCTTGATCCAAAAATCGAAGTCGGTCAACAAGGTATCAAATTATTATAAATTTACCTCAATAATCCGGATATAATCGGTTTAAAAAACAGAAGAAAACTTGAAGTATATGATATGAAAGTGCGCTATGTCGAATAAAATATTCACTGTCAAAGTTTCAGGTGTAAACATTTCTCAATCTCTGATTATTCAAATTCTATTGGTAAGTTATAAATTCATCGCATACTCATTATGGTACATATCTTAATTAGCGCGACCGTGCTGTAACCAGCGACTGTATAAACAGTGTCAGTTTTGCCTGTCGTCGACGGGGATGTTAATAAGTAAACAAACACATTGGGATAAAATCGTCCACACGTTTGATGTAATTTATCATTAATAACCTATGCGAGTCACGTGAGGAAACTCAACAGCTTCCACCTGAGATGCTTGCGGCGCATTCTGCGTATCCAGTGGCAGGACAAAGTTCCCAACACAGAGGTTCTAAAACGCACTGGCATGAACAGCACGTTCTCCATTCTCAGCGAGAGGCACCTTCGCTGGCTAGGCCATGTTAGGAGAATGGACCCAGGCCGCATACCCAAGGACCTGCTGTACGGCGAGCTAGTAGAAGGTGCACGAACGACTGGAAGGCCACGTCAACGATACAAAGATGTCTGCAAAAAGGACATGAAGACAGCCAACATCAACATAAACAATTGGGAGAGCTGTGCTGACGACCTTTCCGCGTGGCGTCTTGCTGTCAGACAGGGCACTCAGAAAGCTGAGGAGATGAGAAACACAAACCTCGCTGCAAAGAGAGCCAGGAGGAAGGCGAACCAAAAACATCCTCAGCAAGCATCAGCATACACCTGCAGCAAGTGCAACAGAGACTGTCATTCAAGGGTCGGACTCTTCAGCCACTCGCGAAGGTGCAGATAGGACACCTAAATCGGAAGCTACACCATCGTCTCTCGAAGACGGACGGATGCCGACGATCATTAATAAAGTATACGCATCATTAACTCTCTTTGCTGTTTACAACTTGTATATAACTATCACAGTGTTTATGGCTTTACAAATAGAGTTGATTGATTTAAGGTTTGGTCTGTACAAGGCTTTATTTCACAATGAAACGCGACATCAGTTATTGGCCCGTTCTCGGATATAACCGTTGTACAACACGTATGATAACAAATAACTGCTTTTTATTAGTTTACCATAGCGCATGTAATAGCAAGCAATAGGTTTGTATTCATTTACATTACATGCGTTATGGCTACACTATAAAGAAAGGTGCGTGTGTGTGTGATTTTGATTTTTAACGTATCTTTTTAAAACATTCAGTCATTTCGTCTTACCTAGTAACATTATCCTGACAAAATTGCTATTAAATTCTCCGCATTCAATTTCAAATTGGCGCTAGTGACGATATTATCTAAAAATATTAATGAATCCATTATTCTGGATTTTACTCCATAGATGTATCTCACATACTTAATTCCGGAATCGGAAAAACGAAGCGCGCTTCTAAATTTCAATTAAGCTAGTATATCAATAGCATATCTATGCTGGTAACTTTAGCCTGTACGGCGGATGCTCTATTATCACTTTATCACTGTTATAATATGGTTAAATGTATGGTATTTGGTTCTTATCTACTCTTCAGATTTTAATATATAAATTGGGCGTTTTTAAAGTTACAAGTGCGGGAATTGAGAAAAGTATCTGGCAACACTGGGTCCAACCTAAAACTGAATTATGTGTGTACATGCATGAGAGAATGGTTAGACGAACTGTTTCGACGATCAAAGAAACTGCTAAATGCATATCGGTGATATGTTGTCAATATATTAAGAGTGTTTAGATTCATGGACCAGTCTGAGGTGCAGTTGCGGACAAAGCTGATCCCATCAGAACGTTGTAATTGACATTTAATGTCATAATATCCAGAATTCCAATGTAACGTGTTGTATGAAAAATGCTTGTCCTTAGGTTCCATTTTCAAGGTCTAGATTTTAGATTGTGTCTGTTGAATCAAACAGTTGTGGTTGAAAGTTATATTTTCTATGTTGAGGGTTTAGATTGTGTCATTTGAATTACACGGTAGTGGTTGAAATTTCAATGGTATATGACTAATTTATGTATTGATTCAAAGAGCATAAGTTGAAAGTTCCATATCATATGTATATTATTTAGTTTTCATCTGTTGAATTACAGAGCGCTGGTTAAAAATTATATGACCAATCTCGAGTTTTTAGATTGTATCTTCTGAATTACACGGCGGTTGTTGAAAATTTAATGTCATATGTCGAGAGTTTCAATTTAACTCGTTGAATCACATTGATTGTGCTTAAAGTTCCATTTCCTATGTTGAGTGTTTAGATTGGAATTTTTTAATTACACAGCGGTTGTTGGACATTTTATTGTTTGTCAGAAATGCTATTTTATATGGAGAAATCAATCTTTTGTGGTAAACGTAATGTTATACTATATCCACTTTAACAATTTAAAACAATATCGAGTATTAAGATAAGATACATTATACTTGTATTCAATTTATGAGGCAGCATTACATGTGTGTGTGTGTGTGTGTGTGTGTGTGTGTGTGAGAGAGAGAGAGAGAGAGAGAGAGAGACGGGGGGGGGGGTAGCCGTAAACGAAGGACAAGTTTTCATCTTACATGGTGTTAGAAGTCAGGCTAGCATGATTCTTATCTTTTGCTCCTTTTACTCAGCCTCAAATGACTTTACTTTCTGAGATCAATGCCACTGCTTTCTTTCTACCGTATTTTATTTTGGGTCGGTACTACAAGAACATTAAGCACAACATCTAATGAAACCAACGTGCTACTGCATTCACTTCTTCCATTTGTGTCTGGAAGGAGGCCACAATGTTTCGCCGCGTTCTGTCGTAAGGACTATAGCTTCCGGAAAGGGCGTGATTTACTGTCACAATAGTTTAGCAAACGTTTAGAGAATAGCGCAGATACCGCGTCTGCTGAAGTGGCATTACTGTTCTGCTGATTTCGCATTCTCAGCGATGAGTTTGATTTATTCCGACTGATGAACAGGTCAAGTACGTCCTAACTGAATATCAGGAACGACAATATAATAAAATTTGATCCTTCCACATTCCTACGCTTCAAGAGGAAGATCAACGTGTATGACAACATCCTTTTATTTTGTAACAGATTATATGGGAGCTTCACTTCACGAAGTCTCATTCCTGTAGCAAGCACATTCTGATATGAAAAAATATTATTGGTAAACGAATGATATGTCTTCAGCATGTAATTAGCGGATTTTTCACTTTTTTTATAACGATATCTGAATAAGATAACAGTACATGTTGAACTCAATGTGGTCAGATCGGCAAGTTTAAGACAAAGAAATAATATGAACACATTGATATTTTTTTTAGTCTTGTTTCTAAATCACCTGGCCTGAGAGAGAATTGTCCCATGCTGCTTTTTAGGAATCCATTATCTGTATTATGAATCTCAATGATGTCAAATAAATGAATAAAAACTAAACATGTAATTCCTAGGTTTCGACTGTTTTCAACTCCACATGATATTACAAATACTCAGTTAAAGACACCTGAATAAAATATATGTCTATTCCCTAACGAACATCATTTTAATATGCAACGGATACAATTTATTCTAAATTATTTTAGCGCAATGCAATTCGAATTAACAAAAATGATACGAAGGGGAAACTACGGCTCCTGGTTCCTATCGGGACATCAGGAAACGGTGTCGGTACTCTCAAACACTGATACCAATGCGCTGCGATGCATTTATCTTGGTGTTTTGTTATCATACGATCTCTGCAATATCTTTGCTAAAGGTTTAATTAATAGTTACTGACCGAATATTATGGTAAAGCATGAAAATCGACAGGAATGAAACATTTTCCATACCTTGTCTAAATTAAGATCAATGTCAGACTTAGGATTACAATGTGATCTGAATTATATCAACTATTATTTAAAACTATGCTCCAGTTGTTCCAAAAGTGAGAGATAGTGAATATTTATGAAGGCTAATTCTTAACATTTCATTCCGTTCCACATAAAATGTTATTGCTCTTCTGCATCTCAGCCAAGGAATAGGGACGATTAATAAGGGCTTCAATTATTTGGACTCAGATAATAATGATGAGGGTTTTGTATAGCGCCTAATCTTTATAAACTCTAAGCGCTTTACACTATCAATAATGATATGACTACACTACAGAACAACAAATGACAAAAACAATGAAATTGGAAAACATAAAAATAACGATAACGATTTTGTTACATTTGTTTCTAAGAAATGAACTTTGCACTGTGTTTAAATCTTAATAAACCACATGATTATTGAAAGTTCTGTAAATGATGAACTCACGGAGAAGTTCTTGGGTTTGGTTCTCCGGCACTCGTTTGAGAGACTGGACTATACACAAAGCAACTTGCAATAGGTCACCGAATTCCGGATCACTATCAATGCCTCATTACTCAATGTGCACTGTTGCCAAAATACACACAGAAAACTATGTATGTTATTGCTCATATCCCAAAGAATAGACAATTACCTTTAAATCAATATCAAGAATACCTATATATAAATTATTGTGTCACCACCAAAATGAGAGACCTAACGGCTCAAACAGGAACTACTTTCGTAGATTCTGACCATTGCAAACAGGGACTACTTTCGTGGGTACTAACCTAGAAGCAACAACTGTGATCTGAGTCCATATATATCAATATAAAGATTAGCGTGTGATGTTCGTGTCAAATACTAATGGTTCGCTTAGTTAAAATAATGCAAGCTAACTGATCCAACGAGTTAATTTTGGAAAGTTAACAAGTACAGTGTATGCATTCAGCAGAGCTTAATAACCGCATGGGAAACATGTACAACCTATAGTATCGCTATGGTCCTCAATTGTGGCATGATCTGCGAACATTAAATTGTATTGTTTACTAACCTAATTTCATCCTTGTCCAATGATTCTATTCATGAACATAGTATAAGTGCAGGTCTCATAAAAAAGATGGTATAGCTATTTCACAGTTGACGTAGCTCGGAAATTGAAACTGTTTCCAATTTGGTTTTGGAGCTGTAGTGTGATTCCATCTTCTGAGAAAGGATTAGGACCAATTGTATGCGGTTGGAATATCACATTTGATGCAGTAATATGGCACAAGATTTATGTAAATAGGATTTAGCGGTCAAATATATCCGACGTGCGGGATAGAGAATATTTCATTCAGTCTGTCATGACATACGGAATTTGACCAAAGAGAAACAAAGTCGCTTCGAGGGGTTCCTTGTCAAACTCTCATCAGCTCGTGTACACCGGTTTAAAACAACCATAATGTGCTCAGAAAAGAACAATGAATAATTTAAACTTTTATCAGAGCAAAATGACAGATTGAATTGTTATTATCAACTGTGTTTTTAATCAGCAGTGGACAAAGATAAGGTTGCTAAATCGGATTTAATGTATTGTAGCCAAGGAAACGCAACTAAATATTGATAATAAGAAATACGAATTAAAAAAAATTAGCCAATCAAATCCAGTTTTAGATTACCATTGTGATTGACTCGACGTTGCTGTCACGGTAACTGGTAAATTTGAAATGTAATGTGTGCCTCATGACTATTGCCACATTATTGTTTATATATCGGTCCTGGATAACAAAGAAATACAAATTTAGAGGTTCATTTTGGAGCACCTGCTGTTTCATTACATGCATAACACTGGAAAAAACAATGCTATTCAGAGCTGATATAGGTGCACTGTTTACGTGAAAGAGGCATTGATCACTTATATATTGTATCAAAGGCCAGTTTCGCTCTCATTTATGAGGTTCCTAGTGGTATCAGATAACTGCCATCTCACCTCTGTCTACGTGAGAACCGCTCCTGTGGCCAAGTGATTAGAGTGTCCGGCGCGGACGTGGGAGGTCGTGGATTCAATCCCCGGCCCAGTCATACCAAAGACTTACAAAAATGGTACTAACAGCTGCCTCGCTTGACGCTCAACATTAAGAGGGTAGTGTTAGGACTGGTCGGCTTGGTGTCAGGATAATGTGACTGGGTGGGACATCATGATACATGTCTGCGGCATGATGCCCCATTGCTAGACAACACTATAAACCGCTTCACTGCAGTCATCGTAGCGATATGATTGAAACATTGTTAAAAGCTACGGTAAAAATCCTAATCAAACAAACAAAACTGTCTACGTGGGTTCGAATCTCGGATTAGGCCAATACGGGTATGTGCGAAAGCTTTCCAATTGCCGGATTTTCCCGGGTTATTCACCCACCATTTATACTGGCAGCCATGTATAGCCTGTCCTGTCCTGGAAAATGGATTTAAAGCCTACAACAACAACAGCAACAACTCTCTCATTTATATACGGATTAGAGCTAGAGCTGGTAATTAAAAAGTACTGGAGCCAGATAGAAAGAGTGACAGTCGTCAGTGGTCTCTGGTAACCATCAGATTTATGACGTGGTCAGCGTTTAACGTTTCCATCGCTATTTTATCCACCTAGAAGAGGTTCGTGGAATGTGAGCACGCATTTATATGTCTGTGTTGAATATTGTTACTTAACCGGTCAATACCGATATACATATATTGACCGATGACAGCAGTATTAACTTTGTGTGAATTTTTAAAAATAAATTATATCATAAACTGCAATTTATCCTAATGAAATATGTTTTATCCAATTAATCTCTTCCATATTAATATTCTTTGCATTACATTCAGGAGGATGAAACGTAATCCCATGAGAAGGATGAACGGAAGAGGCGCATTAAAGAAAGATGGAGAAATAGCAGGAAATGTTAGAGAGCTGTAGAACAAAATGATGCACACTTGGTTCTTTCCGGTGGAAGCAGGACCCATGTCTCCGCACATCGACTTGGAGGATGCTCATTACTCTATGTACTAAGGAAAACGATGAAATGCACGGACATTACTGCAGACATTGTGCATGGCAGTATAAGGAGCGTCTAGTTGGATCTGGCCGAGACGTGGAGACCAAATCTGGCGGCTAGCACATATTGCAGTGTTTGATCAACGCAACCATCTAAAGGGTGTACCCCGACAAGGGGAGAAACACACCGGGAAGAATGATGTCTTCTCATGACATCTGTCTAACTGCTGTCCAAATATATATCAACACGACAGTGATATAGACGAACTAGAATTGCGACTTGTCGAAGAAGTCTTGTAACTAACGAAAAAATGACGAATGTCGGGTGCAAGTGGTTGATCCACCAACTTGAACACACTTATGGTTCTTTTCAAGGTTTTGACTCAAAATTAAGTGCATCCGATGTCATGCAAAATAGAAAAATGGATGAAATCACCGAAAAAAATGACGTATGATCAGACAAGAAAATGTAAGGTTAAATCAATAAATGCTGCCTTATTCGTGTGGTGCGGTATATTATTATAGTAAACTATCAGACAAACTTTTAACATAAATCAGAATATTTTGGTTAGATGTCTCACTTTTTCGCTCATAAAGTCAGTCTTTAGGCGAAACTGTCAGCCATTAATGTTTAGGGTATAATGTCTCTGTCTTTATTACTACTACGTTTTAACATACGTGTTTTAAATATGACTTACTTCTCATGATTCGAAAATTAATCTGCTGAATTCGCAAATAGACTGACTTTGTCTGTATATAACATTCCCGCTAATGTTACTGGCTGACGAGTTACTGCCAATATAACCGGATGGGGAAGAAAATGGCCGTATGCTCAATAGAATGCCACCACGCTTGGCGAATTTGACTGAGACATACAGTTCTAAAGTCAGCATATAGAACAACGATATAGACACGTGCAGAACGCTTGTTGTGTTTCTTTTTATTGATGCAATATTTGCGATATCATTTAGATTTAATGAATTTATTTCCACTGCCAAATACCATATTGAATATTTATAGATCCGGAAGTAGTTTACTGATACGGTTAATAGTGATGTCAAGGAGGAATCACTCCGGAGAGAGGCGATGGCTTGGCGCAAGAATATGACTGTCAATAATAAGAGAACCTCCGGACTCTATTCAGATATTCATATAGGTAGACAGATGAATATACGACTAATAAGTAGAACCGAGATATGAGATAAGACAAAAGTTAATGTATTTCATCCAAGAAAAAAGAAAACGAATTAATGAGATATAAAGATTACGATCTATTGTAATATATGCGTAATATTCTCTTAAACAATAATCCTTTTCATTTTCTGATTATGTAACTCTCGCAATTTTACAGGCTGTATGGTATCAGTATGCCCGCATCCGACCACTGTCTTGCAAACAATGGAAATCAACCGGCCTGCATTAAATATTCTTCGGAGCGTTACTTGAATATAATTAAATATTTAAAGGATGGGTCATGTCCCTGGTATGTTTGAAAGACCCACAAGTTGCTTCCATTATATTCCATTATATTTTATTTACTGATGTTCGGGTATCTTAAACATACTGATAATTGGATCATTTGCATAGATATCCTACGGGTGCTGCCTCTGTTTATCAACTCGGCAGATGTGGATCTCATCCCCATCATAAGAGGTTAAACTTGATTTGACAAACCCGATAAAGTCGTTTTGGTATGCCAATCACAATTCTAGAGGAATGACACATTGAATTAGGGTTTGTCATATTTTAAGCAGTTGTGCTTAACTGTCCCCAAACAATACACAAAGACGTTTTAAAAACCAACGCCTGCTGCAAACGAAAACAAACAAATTTACTGATGAATATTTCGATGTCTTGGGGGACAATATGATAAAATGATGATTGAATATCATAGTGGGAGAGCAAAATTGTCATCACAGGAACTGAATGCACGATATTGCGTGTACAGCCACTGCGCACAGATGGCGTGTGAAAAATATTCTTAATCAAATGTGCCCTGTTATTATTAAATATGAATAAGCTGCTCTAAATGTAAATTATCGTCCTGGACTATTTGTTGGATTACTACATTGTATACTGAATGAAACCCATTCCAATTTGGTAGAGAAACATTAATCATTCTCTTAAATCATTTTTTATACTAGACGAACATTCAAAACTTTTTCAAATGTTTGTATCCTACGATAACAACTCTATTCTCAGCAATAACTGACACTCTCGGGTGTTCTGTGGCATATTGTTTCCAGGCTGATTCTTATTTTCTTCAGCTTGATCCGTTGGTTATTTTTTTGTAACAGATGAATACGAATGCTTCGTTACTAAAATAGTTAATCTTATAAAGCAGAAATACCCGTCTTTATTTCAGATAAATATATTAAATGATAAAACCAAACAAAATCACTATTATTGTGTGCGATTCCACTGTTCTTGCATATAATGTATACAATGATGCATAGGATTTGGAGTAAGAGAGAAAATAATGCATTTTTAAATTAAAAGATTGTTAAAAATCACAGGAACTACCAGACATTAATTAATCATTTCATTATGCCATCTATGTCTGGTAGTAGATATAGGAAATGAATGAACAGACTCGCTGGGTCCACAACAATGAATAACAAATCCAATATATTTGACACTTACATCTCTCTCTCTCTCTCTCTCTCTCTCTCTCTCTCTCTGCTTACACGTTACACTTTATCAATTCATGATCCCATGCTACGGTCTGATAAAGGGAAAGCAGGTCTCAAATTAAAATATGCTGGACAATGAATGTCCGAACACACTGTTATTATAATCAAAACTAACGTACTGGCTCTGTACTCCTTGAAATTTAGATTTTTTTAAAAATGCATTTAGTAGTAAAAGATATTCCACAATGAACCAGTATATGTTGTAAGTAACAATGAAATTCATGCATTGCTTTGCTAATGTCACCTACTTAAATAAACTTTTAAAGAATATTGATTCCCGATATCTCATGATCAAACGCTAAACATTGTCTACGTACTTAGTGCGTTGAAAGAATAGTAGTGCTTGTACTTAATAAATCTATTATTAATCAACAGATCCTCTGGAAAGATAGTATGAAATATGTTTATGTTTTTTCTTTCTTATCTCTTGTTATCTCTTTCCTCTTTTTATTTATACCGCTTTTGTTTGAAAACATTTTTCAGTAGTAGTAGTAGTAACTAACATAACAACCATCACATCGTTGACATGTCACAGAGAAAAATGTTTATTGTGCCTATCGCGTTTCGGACAGATATATTTGACTCCATACATACTTCGACCAGAGTGGATATAGAAAAAATATACATTCGCTTTGTCACCTCTTTAACTGTTATCATTTTGTGCCTTATTCTACGTGGCTTTTGTAAGGTTTTGTCTTCTTGTACGTCTTGTAATTCTCTATATGTGCTTTTATAGATCTTAACGTTAATATGTATTACGTAGCCTGTGTTGTAATGACGTGAGGTTATACATTACAGCTACTCATCATTTTCTGCTCCTTAAAATCGTTCCTCTTCAGAACATGTTTGCGCTCATCGACCATTTTGAAGTCGTACGGTTGCTACCTGTCAAGGAGTATCTCGCATTACAGACAATATCCAAAAAAGTATGTAAGTAAACGGACAAGCTCAGTTGGCATCACAAGTCCGATTAAGCAATCATCCACATTACAATCACGTCAGTTGTGATCAACCAAACTTATATTTTCCTTTGTAGGAAAACATGTAATGCACTGTAATAATCATTGAACACATTAATATCGTTAGACTATCGAATGAACTATTGTTAGGAGGTAAGCATAGCTCTCATAATCAAACATTCAACAATAAATAATATCCAAACTTGTATTATAGTTACCAAGATTTGTGTATTGATCGGATGTAAGAATGATTTTAGACAAAGCAGTAAATCACCAATGTATATTGTCATTCTAGAAGTATTCTTTGTCCTTCGTAATTGCAAACGCTCGCAAATCACCCAAGAGGAAGATTAGTGCCTTCTTCAGCATTCGAACACAGAAATCCTATTACGTTCTGCAACAATAGAACTATAAAAAAAATCAAAGTCTAGGACTGTATTCTCCTTTGAGCCATTGCGTTTCCATGCCGTTATTCAAAGATCCGATATTCCATTCCCAAGTATATCCTATCCTTTGTACTGAATGTCTTCTGCCACGGGAAATTGGGCACGATACTAGACCTTGGTTCCATTAAGATTAAAATACTGACCCTTTAGATAAAAATAAATTTTGAAGATAGTGTTAACACTCTGATTATAATCAGATAAGATGAGAAATATTCCAGCCTTCTTAAGATTGAAAGCTCCATTTTGTAAGGGATGGTATTGAAAGAGGTTGCAATGTTTTCTGTAATATAACGGAATTATTCTACATATAAACTATTACTTCGAGAAATTTTCAGTTCAAAGATCGTCAATATACAGTTTAACCATTTTGTATCAATCGTGGAGAAGCAAAATGTAAAAATTACATTCCCGCATTAAATCAGTTCAATTATGAATATTCAAAACACACCTAATTTAATTAATCAAAACAAATCAAAACACACCTAATTTAATTAATCAAAACAAATCAAAACACACCTAATTTAATTAATTAATTAATTAATTAATTAATTAATTAATTAATTAATTAATTAAAGCTACGTAAGAGTAAAATGATGAAA
Organism: Unio pictorum; assembly: GCA_030141615.1. Taxonomy (NCBI): domain Eukaryota; kingdom Metazoa; phylum Mollusca; class Bivalvia; order Unionida; family Unionidae; genus Unio; species Unio pictorum. The sequence continues at coordinate 24,479,554 of JARLTB010000060.1, forward strand.
TGAGTTAAGACGAAGCTGAAGTAAGCCCACAAAACAACTGAGAACAATATAAAGAAATGTTTGAGATCAAGTAACACTAAGCATTTATATGGCAAATTTGGAAACTGTCAGGATATTTGCTTCCATTTTAACGGGTTATCCTTTTATGAATATCTTATCAAGACGAATTTACGGGTCAAAAGGTTATAGACTGAAGCTCTATCGATATGTATTGAGAATGAGATAAATATGCGCTAACGATACTTATCGAGCAGGAGATAAATATTATCAAACGATATTTAGTGAGAATGAGATAAGCTAATCACAGCTGAATGTTTAAATAGTTTCTCTAAAGGATAAGATCATATTGAGTGGGATATATTACAAAATTTCTCTGGGTTTATTTTCCAGTTTGGATGAGGTCATTGCTTCTGAACATTTTAAATATATTCGCTGAATTTGCAAAATTATTGTTATACCTGTCCATACTTGGAACACTAGACAACGGCAAACAATTATAAAGGAATTAAATTATTGAATATTGCCCCTAAATTGTTTGCCACAACTTTGACATGCCATCGCGTGAAATGAGAACGTAAGCCCAGTGTTTGATCAAATGTATGATTTGCATTCAACAACGAAGAGGCACTACAACTGATATTTATATGATGCAAACACTTTTTTTCTATTGCATTGAATTACAGACTAATATAGTAGCCTCGTCTTATTGATCATGCGGAGGCGTTTGATGTAGTCCAAATGTCAGAATTGTGTTGCAATCTGATAAAACCGAGAATACAATGTATAATTAAAATAATATTTCAAATATTTATTTGAAAATGTTATCATGTGTCAGGTATATTTATAAATTGTTATATTATTGTAATACAAAATTCTAGAATGGTATAGGGCCAGGTTGTGTAAACATCTTCTTTGCATGTGAATAAATCAGTCCAAGTAATGTATATTTTGTTATGATGGTGACAATATTGTTTCAGACAGTGTCGAGATTATTCACAAAATAATTAATATCTTAATAATATATTGTGGTAACTCTAATTCAAAATGTTAGTACTAACAAAATAACGTTGTAGTTAAGTAAAGTCTAATGAAAAATGGCATTACAAATATTACGACAGAAATTGTTAATGCAAGTTTCGACTTGCGTCTGACCCTGTTCTTCAACAGTAGTATTAACATAGACCAAGAGCAGCATGTATTGTAAGACATAATCGATTGTATTGTAAGACATAATCGATTGCATTGTAAGACATAATCGATTGTATTGTAAACATAATCGATTGTATTGTAAGACATGATCGATTGTATTGTAAGACATAATCGATTGTATTGTAAGACATAATCGATTGTATTGTAAGACATAATCGATTCGTCAATATTTGCAAAATATATAACGATCAACACTATTTTATACTTTGCAAGAGTTCTACGTTTTTCTTAGATATTTTGTGTTTGAATCCAGAACTAGATGTTGAAGAAAATCAAGCACATAAACTGTTATAAGGAATGTCTTCGTTTTCATAAAAATCTACAATTATATGATTTTTAGCACCGCTTTGAATGCATATGGTGTTACTTAGCAGCTAATTAAGAATAATTGTATAAAACTAATTATTACTATTTGTATAATATTCCAGATGTTACGAGAAATGTATCCTAAATTTCTGGGGTTTGCTGTATAATTTTGTTTACTCAAGATGTTATGATACTATTTTATCTGACTATCTGACTGCTAAAATTTCCATGCATGCAGAGTTTTAAAATATCGGAACTTTTCAGTGCATGAACTAATGTATAGCTGTCTGTCCTCTTAAAAAATGCCACTCTCGTGAGTAATGTGAAATGTACGCTGAACTTTGAAACTGGTTTAGGTGAAATGCCAAGTAATATTAAAATATTTTGGTTACGTAGAGACGGCCGTTCTTTACCCTTCACGAACATTCTGCAAATGCCAGACTCCTTTCCACTGACAAAGAAAATGCCTATACATTTCACGCGATATATTAATCACACGGTCCACCGGCACTGGTAGCAAAGAAATTTAAACATACATGCTGTGCAATGACAGGTTAATATTGATCTCGGCATTTTCTAGATATAGACGAGATGACTCCTATGTCGCTTACATCATTAAATACTTATTTCATTAAAATGTTCCTTTTTATGGGGTATATTTCAGCTCCGCAGAATTTGAAACAAGTTTGATCCAGTTTCTTCAATTATTAATCTGCTACATTATTAACTCAGCAAACAATATTTTTGTTTACTTTAATACTGACAAACTGAGCGTTACAAGATGATTTAGATTATTTCGGTTGACAGAAAGATTGAAGACAATATCTTTCATGCGACTTTGCTTGTTCCATATTATTTTGGCATAAAACCCTAATTCCTCAAGCATTATATATTCAGTGTACTTTAAGAAACTTATAACGAGTGAATATAGGATAAATGAATAACTTAACACTACTGAGGTTTCTTATGTCAATTATTTATTCATAGAATGACAACGTTATTAAGTTCCCTTGCATTACACAATGCGTGAGGCGTATAATAACCCCAACGAAATTTGACGGCTGTCAAATATTTATCGTGCCACTGAATAAAATGATTATTTCTGAGTTCAAAAAAAAACATGCGATATTCATTAATTTTGGTTAGTCTCCTTTGTCTGACAAAACTGAAACTCATTTGAAATATAAGGTATAATTCCGTATTTAGAAGCCCGATACTAGCAAGGACAGAAGTTAGACAATTATTTAAGAAAGACAGGATAGCTTGACCCATTTCTTTCTGACCGATATCAAAATTGTTCCTTATCAATCAACACGCACTTATTGATTAGTTATGCGTAGTGGAGAAGTGATTTTGCTGTATTTTAGTACATACTCCATTTTTTTTCCGACACTATATAATATCTATTTTAAAAAAACGTTTGATTCCTGTTAAGGCCTATGATATATGATTGGTAAATTTTACAACTGATTGCTGTATATTTAATTTTAATTGCAGCCGTTCGCATTATCTACCATATTATTAGAACGATGTATGTGTGAAATATTTTTTAATGATCTGTAGTAATAAGTTCATTCATATTTTTCTTCCTAAATTTCTTTTTCCATCTTTTCTTCATGTTTTTCTGTTTTGAATTATAAGTTCTAAAGCAAACTACAAAAACGGAAGACCTTTTTGAAAATGCCTCAACTGATTACATAGTAGACTTTACAGACCCAGTAACATTATCATCTATGTCTGCCTGTATGTCTGTCTCATTCAAACTGCTAATGGTTAAAATATAAATTGTCATAACGTTGCGTCATACAATAATATGTTAAACACTTTTGCTCAGAAGAATTATTACAATCATTATAAATTGCATCTTTTTTGCATCTTTAGTGAGCATCACCAATGTACGTAAAATACCTTTATATTATCATTTTACAAATTTGGAAACACGGATTAGACAGTTGTATCGAACTCCGAAAAAGCATGTAAGATTCGAGTATGTAGTTAAATGAAGAATGCTAAATTACTTGTCTACAATAATAAAAAAACCACTTTTCTTTTTTAGCAAAACCCTCATAAAATACAAGACAATATAACCAATACAAAGTATGTGTGTATGTATTTGTGAGATTTATATTTTAACATAGCTTTAACACGTTCTTGGTCAATATCACTACGATGTCTGCAATGTGACATTATGCTGAGTGTTCAGCGAGGCAGTCACTAGTACAAGTCTAACCAATTAGACCTCCAAACACTCAAAGACTTACAACGATCTTTCATTGTAATAAGTATTCAATCTCATTTAATATATTTTTAATCTCATGACTGGGATTAGCTTTAGTCCATTATTCGGATAATTTAAAAGATGTGTGTGCCTTTCTCACAATTCAAAAAGCAAGACTCGAACACTGCCTACATATTCCCATATATGAAAATACATTTTTCTCTTGCAAAGTCTTCCAGCCAAAAGTTCTTGTTCATCCCAATTCGCACGTAATTTCTTGTTGATTGTACTCTGTGATCTGTTCGTTTCTTATACGGCAGTGTTAATGTAAGCCCCTTTACTTTACACAATTTTTGAATCTCAATTACTCGGTATTTTTTGTTTTTATTTCCATTACAAAATATTATTTTTTTGTATTGTGAAACGTTTAAGAGTCGTATGTATGTACGATATCCGTTGTTTTAGGACTGTTAGTTTTCAAAAATGCCTTGCTTCGGGCGACAAAAGGATTTAAAGCGTTAGCGATTATGTTATCTCTTCAAATTCGGCGGTCTAAAATGCATGTAATATCCTGATTAAAAAATTAAAAATCGGTTTTCAGTATTCTGTTCTAGTGCTAGTATTACACCGCCTTGCAGGGTCCCACGTGCTCATCGTGCATATTAATGGTTAAAGAATTAGTTTTAGAAAAAGTTCATGCTTATATTGTGATGTCTCTGCTTAATAACATATATGTCTATAAAAACATACATACATACATACATACATACATACATACATACATACATACATACATACATACATACATACATACATACATACATACATACATACTTTTCTCTCAGCGATCATTTAAGCTGATAATTTCAAAGATCACGTTTCAAAAATCGGATAAACAATTTGGGAAATTATCGAGCATCGCATTAGCCTCTGCTGGTTATAGTTACCGTGTATTACTTACGTGACGATACGGTGTATTCTAAGCAACCCTAGTTAATTTTCCCTACAAAACTGAGAAATTTGATACAATACGCACCAAACATGTATTTTCAAAAATCGCGTAATTGGATGCATTAACCGGTATATACGAGTACCAACAATTATGCCGGATGAGCATTAACATATTGGTAACATATTGGTCGAAGGTTATTAACATGCAATACGAAGAATACAGTTTTTTTCTTGAGAACGTATGCTTGCATTGTAGTTCATCAAGTTTACGAAATGAATGTTGACGTCCCGTTAAACTCTGCACCTACTACTATCCTGCTGCTGCTGTTTTTATTCAGTCGATCAAAAACTACTATCATATAATCAATCATTTTAGTTAGCATCTGTTATTTTGATACTAAAGCTAATAAATGTAAATAAGCATGCTTTTGTGGAGTTTCACCTTCATGCTATTATATATTTGCTCATAAGGACATGTTTTAATATATAACCAAGCATGTGCTATCGACGATCCGTGTATGAAAATATATAACGTTTGCAGTTATTTTCTTGCTCTTATTATGGGAATATATTCTGACTTGTCTCCAATTGTACAGAATGAATTCATTGGTGATAATAAGTCTGAGTATCTACATCCGCCTTCATAGCTAGCGCATTATGTTATCTTTTTCGAATGTGAATTGTCGAGATTATCACCAACAAGCCATGACGAACTACATGGTTTTAAAATTTCGTACAAGCATTTCGCTGGCCGTAGAATCGATGCGTCAAATGATAGTGCATGTGTTGCACCAGTAAAAGAACAGACTGTGTTTGGTTCATAGATGCTTCTCATTTGTTTGATTTCTTTTCAAAGTGGGCGATACATTGTAAGACACTATTCAAGGGGTGTAACTCATGCTAAACTCCCTCAACAATGTAGCAGACTACTTCGTATTCAAAGATTAGAATTACTTCTTTCTGTTTTCAAAGGCTGCAGAATTCGCAAATCTAATTATGCTTGTTTCGTTTTGACTGACAGGTAAACATCGAGGTCGATTGAGAGAGTACATGTTGACTGGCATGTTTAGATACCTGATACAAATGGAAACAGATGTTTGTCAGCTATGAAATTAAGACAAGGCGCCCCCAATCTCTCTGGCCGATGTCAAACTTAACCCCTATCACAAAAATTTAAAATTATATCTCCTGAAGGGATGCGCCATAAAACGCACAGAATGCTTGCTGCTAAGTTGACGCGGAACAATTACATATCTTCATTTGGAAGTTTCACAATGAAAACTGTCAGCGATTCAGCTGCCAAATTTGACTACTAAGTAAACAATGAACTCAACGAAAACTTGTAGTTCTCACTAGAAGTTGTTGATTCTGACGGTACACTTACTTAACTTTGCTTAAAGGAACACGAAGTTTCTTCTTTGTTTGTTTTCTTCGTTTAAATTATATTTAATATTTTGTCATTAAAACTGAACGTTATATGCCGTAGATTCACACATACCCTTTAATTCAATGAATAAAATCATTATAAACCACTGACGTTAGTTATATCACCTTACCTTACGTAATGTACATCCTTTAATATCCTGTTACCAATTAATGACATATGACACGTTTTAATTAATAGAGGGCAGGTAAGATAAATGAAAGAACATCCTTTATAAGAACGAACTCGACAGTAAAATTGCAAGAGTTGTTGAAAAGAAAAAAGAAAAAGAGAAATAACAATTAGCATCCAACATGCAATCAAACTTGCTACTAACTCGATATCAATCAAACTTGCTACTAACTCGATATCATTCAAACTTGCTACTAACTCGATATCAATCAAACTTGCTACTAACTCGATATCAATCAAACTTGCTACTAGCTCGATATCAATCAAACTTGCTACTAACTCGATATCAATCAAACTTGCTACTAACTCGATATCAATCAAACTTGCTACTAACTCGATATCAATCAAACTTGCTACTAACTCGATATCAATCAAACTTGCTACTAACTCGATATCAATCAAACTTGCTACTAACTCGATATCAATCAAACTTGCTACTAACTCGATATCAATCAAACTTGCTACAAACTCGATATCAATCAAACCCTTAAACAAAGTATTTAGTTGTATTTTTTTTAATTTCTTACCAATGTGCGATGATCTCATCAGTACTGGCAGTATAGACTCTATGACTACAAAAGAGTTAAATGAATTCAAGCAGTTACTTGTTGGTTCAATAGCAGTTTTAGCACATTAGTGGCTATGTCATGCGAGTGAACTGTTAGCAAAGAGTCGTTCCCAATCATAGATCAAGGTCACTGACTCGTATCTAATGCAAGGCACATACAGTGGGTATTTTCCACTTATTAGAATGCGACATATACTTTCATGCAGTCGGCTGTGAAGCCCAATTATCGTTCAAAAATACAAAATAAACGATAAATAATATTTTAGAATGAACAGTTTAAAAATGTAAAGAAACAAATACAAGTACAAGAATTCTGAAACACTTCAGCATATTTATTTTATTGATAAATTCAGTATATAGCCCAACCTTGTGACTCATTTGTTGAATTTCCACTTCCAACAGCGCAACGTTAAAACAAAATTATATCCCTTTCTTAAATACACGTTATGGATTTTAAAGGAAGGTAGTTTCGTGCCTTAGCTAGGAGTTATATTAAACAGATGTCATATTTCGCTTCCTGTAATGGATGCTGGGATTTTTTTCTATTTCCAATCTTGAAAATCAATCTGCAATACACTGGTCACAAAAAATATGTTAGCTATACATTTTAACGTTTATGTACCTGACGAACCTTACTGTGACCACGAACATTACCTAAAATGTGGACTGTAATGAGACAACGCCAATAGACCGTGAATTGATCAAACAGTCTTACTCAGCACGTGTTTCCGGCAGTTGAAAATCTGCTAGCTTTCGCATGGTAAAATGTGCATGTTTTATTCATCCAGATATGTGGTAACCAACAATCCGGTTTTACATGTTTAATTATGTTTTTCTTTTGGAGAACTCTCTCAGGTCATTTCTTCTTGTGAAGTTAAAACAATCAGACGATAGACAAAGGTGAGAAAAAACGAAACGTCATCTATTTAGAACATTCTACCAAAATGATAATGTCTACAAAGAAAGCTAAGCTACTCTTGCTTTTTATGTATTAATTCCTGCCACTCTTAATAATCTTATATTCAACATATTCTGGACTCGCTCCGCTGTCAACTTGTATCGAAGCCTCGGTCATATAAAGGAGGTGTCCTGTATTGATTCCACGGATCATACAATTTTTACAGCCTGTTTACTGGGATCTATTGAATCGAAAACTATTCGTTCGTCATTAGTAAGCCATACAAAACTGACAAAGCACTCATGTTCCTTTGCTTAATGTTAGGCTAAAGGGACATTGAATGGAATCCGTAATATAACAACGTCACTGATTTTAAATCTTTAAATATGACTAGGTCACATACTTTAAATATTTAAATATGACACAGTCACATACTTTAAATTTTTAAAAATGTTAAGGTCACAGACTTTAAATATTTAAAAATGGTAAGGTCACAGACTTTAAATATTTAAAAATGATAAGGTCACAAACTTTAAATATTTAAAAATGATAAGGTCACAGACTTTAAATATTTAAAAATGATAAGGTCACAGACTTTAAATATTTAAAAATGACAAGGTCATAGACTTTACATATTTAAAAATGATAAGGTCACAGACTTTAAATATTTAAAAATGATAAGGTCACAGACTTTAAATATTTAAAAATGATAAGGTCACAGACTTTAAATATTTAAAATGATAAGGTCACAGACTTTAAATACTTAAAAATGACAAGGTCTAATACTTTAAATATTATCAGCGTCCGATTGTTGGTATCTTTAGAGCCTACATACCATGGCTTCAAAAGTTGGTTCATAAATATAATGTTGATCATAATATCAAGGTCATAATTTTTTTTTAAAATTATACATTGCGTGCAAAATATGATATTTACAAAATTTATATCGACTTAAACCAATTTAGAAGATTGTTTCTTCACCTTTCGAAAGACTTAGGTGTTCATACGAAATTCACATTATAATTGTTCTCTCTATGTCCTGCTAGGGGCCTATGCAAGCGATTGTTTTTATTATCACATATCCGTGATGTCTATTGTCAACATTTCTAGCAAGCAACTACTTCGAACTAAATGTATAAGTAACCAAACTATAATCTTTTAAAACATGATGTTATTCAGCTGGCTATTACAATTTATTATATTTACTAATATGCAAGTAGCAAACATAACATACTTACTTATGAATGAAAAACATTTATCTGATGAAAATATTTTTTACTTATTGTTTATATTTATAAACGAAAACCTACTGAACGCATCTAACGACAGCGCAAAGTCAAATATCCTTTACCTCTCGAGTTCCATTTCAGAACAAATTTTATTTTTTTTAAAATCATTTTACTGGTTGATAAGAATTCATAAATGCCATGTTCCTCTGTAAACTCCTTTGGCAGAAAGCAAAATGTTAGTTTAAACATCGCATTGATATTAATTTGTACTATACCTGAACAATTACAGATGAAGCATGTGCTTCGTTTTGTAGTAAGCAAGTTACATCTAGACGTTCGTTATTCAGAAATGCAAGATTAGATTGCCCTTCTTTCACTCGTGCTCTATCTCTGTTTTATCTTTCTTCCGCAATACAAAATCTACTCAAACGTTTAACTCTTCCTTTACTTTTATGATCAAAATGTGCTTTTTTTCGTTATGTAACGGATACAGAAGATAGTGCATGGGAAGTTCTAAGTCACGGCCGTAAATGTACGAATCGCTAAATTCCGGGCATCGTAATAGCTACGGGACGCCTTTTTCTTGCAATAATTTTGGTTCGCTAATAGAATGAGGACCACTGATGAAGTTTAGGAAATAATAGTATTATAATATATATATATATATATATATATATATATATATATATATATATATATATATATATATATATATATATATATATATATATATATATATATATATATATATATATATATATATATATATATATATATATATATATATATTTAAATTTATATACAAAAAAAAATTTAATTAAATTAAATTTAATATACATTATGAACACAACCGGGGAAAGTACATAATGAGGACGTTATGGGGATATATCACATAGCGCTACGCGAAGTGAGCAGGCCTATGGCAGAGTTTGGAAAAATCACCCCATTAGCTCTAATTAGCTCACAGTTTTGCACCTCCTCTTCTCTAGATACTATATCCATACTTTTTCTTCCATGTCTATATCCCGTAATAGACATGGCACTCATTAAAGGGCAGATTTAAACAATTTTGGAAATTTTCTATAGATTAATTAAAATAAATAAATAAAGGACGGCCCTAATTGAATCAATAACTGTACAACTAAATAAATTCGTACAGATCCTGACTCAAGGCAGACGGACCTAGAAATTTAAATATTATTAGATATAAATTGAAGTACATTAAACCTTTAACTAAAAACACTTCAATTTACACATAATTCAAAATAAACTCAAAATATATTTAAATAAAGAGAATGATGTGATAACCCACATAGAGGGATATCACAATGTAAGACAACTATCTCAAGAATTTGAATGGAAATGGCTATCCTTACAAAAATACAAAGTATATACTTATATATAGCAACATACAAATAGCACCAACACAAATAGCAACACAAGGATACCAGGTGACCACTAGCCATGGTCAAACAATAAAGAACAAAAGTAGACTACTAGTTTTGGGTAGATCAAATCCCATCTAGTAATGATCTACTTAAGAAACACTAGGGATAAAAAAAAAATACCCCTTCTCAAACATATAACCCCGATGGGGAAAACTTAAATGGGGCGATAAATGAAAAATAAAAAACAAACAAACAACATATCGGGGGGAACACACACAAACATAAAATCTTTTTACTTTTTTTGATTGGGGGGGGGCACATGTCTGGTGCCCCCAAAAAATAAATTTTGTTCACAATTTTGGGTATGAACAGGGGAGTTATGAGTAATATATGTTGTTGATGGTAACATAATGTAGACCCACATCAGATGAGTCGGTCAGCTATTGTTGTTACGGTGATTTGTAGTTGGGTGTACCTGTTTCCGTTTCATTTAGTGGACTACATAGGGTTTACCCTTAATGTCACCAACAAACATATCTGTCTTGTTTTGGATGGAAAAAGATTTCATTTTATTCCCATCATTTAAACTATAATACTTCATAAATCGTGGAATTTCACAGCATTTGCATTTCTGCAATACCCAAGAAAAGCATTTAAATTATGTTCCTTTTCTTCATAAATATTCAACAATTTCCTCATGACCAAGCGCATTTTTTAATGTTAAGTTGTACACATTCACGAGCAATGTTCGCAAAGGTATGACCACTTGGAAACAGTCGAGGAAAGCAAAAGAAAGAGAGAAACGAGACATTTAGTCTTCTGACGTCATCCACCTTCATAAACACACGAGAGACAGCGAGTACAAGCCTTGCATGTAGCTGATAAGCATCGCTGATGCTATAAAGATTACCTTGCGGATGAAAATGGCGAGCCTCTTGTCCGGTTTCTGCTTGCAAAGTCAGAACAATTAACTCGAGAATCATAACGCTTGATCATAACATCTAGTGGTCGCGTGCAAAGTCGCATAATCTCTGTAACTGACTATATCAATTGCTGTGACGAAGAAGAATAAAAGTCGTCTGCAACTGTGAGTTCTTTATCGTACTAATCACCTAAAGAACCCTTGCGGTTTCGTCCTCTAGATGGGATGAAAACATTGTGCGCCATACTTTAAAAGTTATATACAATGAGTGAAAACTGCGAGAGTATCGCGGTATTTGCATAATACTATCCAAACTGGCGTGTTTTGTCGCTTGGACCATAAATGTCTGTTCCTAACAAATGCTGACGTACGACAACAGGTAGAGCAGAAAAAAAAGATATATATATATATATATATATATATATATATATATATATATATATATATATATATATATATATATATATATATATATATATAGAGAGAGAGAGAGAGAGAGAGAGAGAGAGAGAGAGAGAGAGATACATACATACATACATACATACATACATACATACATACATACATACATACATACATACATACATACACATATATATATATATATATATATATATATATATATATATATATACATACATATATATATATATATATATATAATATATATATATATATATATATATATATATATATATATATATATATATATATATATATACATACATATATATACACATATACAATTGGAGCAGAACTTAAATAATCAATATGCATTTTTATAAATGTCAAAGTTTTCCTTTATCCAAATTTTATAATTATATATAGTACAGTCTGATCAAGCATATATAGGTGACAATCAACCGGCAAATGTCACTTATTTAAACGTGTTTGCATCATCAATGGAAAGCTGAGTTAGCTGTAATAACTGTGTTTTCTTGTTTTTGAATGTGAAATTATCCCTTTTCCACATTTACCAAAATCTAAAATTGTTCTCTTTTCAACACCGACAGTCAGGTTTCAGGTTTTAAAATAATCAGAAAAAACAACGAAGCACCGTTTACATGCCTTTCTTATGGGTAGTTCATCGTTTGCTAACATTTTCTATAGTTATCAAAATACGTTGCATTCCGATTGTTCAAAGTGTTGTCTTGTAACTCATTTATCATGCCTTCCAGCCTGAATTATATTTTGTCTACCGCTAGCATTACTTGCTAACGCCAAGACCGTTTTGAATACAAACAGTGTTGATCGTAGTTATACTTTCGTTATTGATAAACCGTTCAGTCACCTAAGTGGTGAAAGCGTCCGCCTCGAATGCAAGAGGTCGCGGTTTCGAACCACCGCCGAGACAAAAAAATTTAAAAATGGTACTAGCAACTGCTTCACTCTCCTCCCAGAACTGATAGGTTAGTATTATGACAGGTCGACCTGGTGTCATGATCATGTGACTGGGTAGGACATGATGCGACATGTCTGCGGCTAGGACACTGTACAGTATAGATAGGATCATGTCAAGATATATCATGTTTAAAGCGGTGTTCATTTTGTAGTAAAGGAGAGATATGGTTACGTTGATACTCACTCATGATAGGTTCAGAAAGCCGTATGTAGCCGCTTATAAAACGATTTTCTCTGAAAAACGGAAGAAACCCAGAGCTGCCTCCGCATCATGTGCAGTTTGTTAGGAGTAATCAGTGGAACAAAGAATAGTGAACCCGATGTGTAGATCAGTATATTTATTTTTTGATGTTTGATTCGACTTATAAGTGAATATCTACGGCGATATTAAAGGCCGTTTAATCTCGGTGATTGCAAATACAGGTGTTCTTATAAATACTTGCAACTTGTATTTTTATTTATCATTTAATTACCACGTGTTCGTACTCCGGTTACTTACTTTAAATTTTGCATTATTTTCACTGCAAATTTTGTGTCATGTGTGAGAAAACTGCATTTAAATGAATATATGTTATGCTTATGTAACAGGTACAATATTTATTTATATTAAATAATGTTATTATCTGAGCGAATTCCGTAGCAAACGCAAGATTATGAGCCGTGATAATCCGTACAACTTCGCATGTCTTGAGGATTTTCCGTACAATTTCGCATGTCTTGAGGATTTTCCGTACAATTTCGCATGTCTTGAAGATTTTAATGAGGCTTTCAAATACGTTAGGCGATGAAAGAGGAAGGATACCGAAATTATTATTACTGAAAAGTCCTTCTTTGTTGGTGCTAGACAAACAGCCAGTTTAGAGTTTTAACCAATTTTATTATTGTACATAGAGGAGCCAATTGGAATAAATATATTAAATATATAACATCAAAAACAAATATAAAAAACATCAATGAATGTAGTTGATGGCATTATATTAAACATAATGTGAATATACCAGCAACCATAACAACCGAACTATTGTTGTTATCAAGCCATTCCTATATCTGTAATTTGCAGCTGTATCGGTATACGAACGAATCGTAATTTTTTGTTGCATTATATTTTCCTATATGCTAATATCGATCATAATTTTACATGCGCTTGCTTTATAATTTTTTTTTAAGGGGGGGGGGGGGTGATAGGTGGGTGTGGGCACTAGACATACCCTGTCTCTTCGATTTGCCGGAAAAAAAGTTTTCATGTGGTTTTAACCCTCAAAAGTCTGCGGTATTGTGGTATATATGTTATTATAATTTCGTGATATTTTTTATTACTTAAATCATTTTTGTTGTCCAGCGAAATTCCTAACGTTGATGTACCCAGGCTGGTTCCTCATACGAAGCTTGCTCATCCGTTTATCAATGTCGGAGTTACTTCCTATTAACTTATGTGATCCTGGGTACATTTATTTTTTTGTATTTTGGGGGGAGAGTGCTCTCTCCCTTTATGTTGATCTTTACATACCATTGGGGAGGCCCTCCTGCCCTAAAAATATGTTGGCTTTATATTTATTTATTTATTTATTTGATTATAAATGCTGTTGCCATTTTTTGTGTTAAATATTATTATTTTTTAATTATTTGTTTTTAAAATTATTTTAAAAAAATATAATATATAAATATTTTACTTCAAACATTCATCAAAATGAAAAAAATCTCCCATTCTTTGGTTTTCTTCAAGTTTTCGTCTTCTTTTCGCTTTTCTCCTATCTCGATGTCTCTTTTATTCCTCGTATATCTGTTTCTCAAGTTCTTGATTGCTTTGTTCTTTTATCCTCTTCTATTATTGTCTCTTTTCCTTTAACTCTTTTCTCAATTTCTTGTTTTTCTTCTGTAACGATTCTTAAGGTCAATGCTGTTTGCTCTACTTGATTTTTGGTTTGTCCTGTTGTATTTTAGTTGGACTTTCCACTGATGTCTTGCTTTTTCTTTGCGTCTTCTGTGCTGTGGTGGCCGTCATTTCGTCTTTTTTTAAAAGGCTTTTCCTTTCTTGAGCATTTGACATTCTCTTTGTTGTTTCGTTCGTCTTTTGTTTATCTTGTTGCTGTAATGGTATATCAATTTCCTTTATCATTTCCGTCGATTGTTGTTTCCCTTGTAGCTGTACCTCTTGATTACGTTGTTGTATTTCCCTTGGCTCTTGCATGTTATTAGAGGTGCATTTATGTGGTGTATGTCCTGTCTGTTGGCATTTATAGCATTTCCTGTTGTATATACTAGTACTTTGATATTGATTTTTTTTTCTCTCTTCAAAATGCTCTACGAAAGCTTTTAGCGTTATTTCTACCGGGATGTCTGTTATTCGCACCTCACCGGTCTTCTTTTGGATTTTTCTAAGTATTGGGGATGGTTCCTTAACTATTATTATTCCCTTTGTAGTGCGTAGTTCGCTTGGTCTTAGTGTGTATCCTCTAAACCCCATTGGATTAATTGAGTATATCGTCTCTATGTATGCCGATTTTGTGATTTATAACGCTATCATTATTTCAGTTGTCCCGGGAAAATCTTCTCTGGGTATCTGAGTCATATCCAAATATTGAGCACCTTTTTTATATTCACACTGTAGAAAGCTCCCGTCCTCTGTCTCTATTCTTTTGACCTTAAAGAATTTCTGAAGGTTACGCACTATTCGTTTCAGTATATGTCTATTTTCTTCTTTCCCTTTCCTAGTTCGGCAGTAATTTCCTTTTTGTAATATTCTTGCAACAATTTTTGATAATAATTGCATAATTTTCATGTTGTTGTTTTGGCACATTCGCCTTTTCTTCTTGCGCTTCCTATCCCAAGATCGTGGTGATGGCACCTTTGCTCCCTCTTGCTTGATTAGGTGGCTTGCTCATCCGAACGTAGACCTTTTTCTATCCTCCTAACTTATGTGATCCTGCGTGAATTTAGGGCTGTAAAGTGAACAATTCGAAGTATGTACGGTTCATTGTATTAATTAAAATAACCATTACTTCATCCCGAACTATCCAATTACATTTGCGCCATATTTTAACAATGTATGGCCTGTTGATAGGTAATGTTCACGCAGTTGTCCCCAAATTATCACAATGTTAAAGCTATGCGAAAATTTCAAATCATACATCACACAAAAATTATCACGCGGACCTATCTATTATCAGGATTATTGAATTGCCACCTGTGTAAATATGTCGCCCAAAGAATGACTAATTAGCCCATAACACAACATCATGTACCCTTGATATATGGTACATGTAACGGCATGGTCGCTACATGACGAGAACATTCGAAATTCAGCCTTCATGTAATAATTAGAGAAAGGAGGGGGGGGGGGCGTGGTATGTTGGGAAATAAATAAAATAATTTCAAAATTGCTAGGATTGGTCCACGTTGCAACGAAAAAATGCATTTCCAAGTTAATCTCAATGCATCCAAAAGAACGAAAACAAAGCGATAAATGTAAATTCCCTTTATCATCCTTCTTTGGAACTGGTATCACGAGACGAAAATCAAATGGTAGTTAAAAAAGATGGAATATAACTTAATGGATGGACTGAGCAATGCAACGGGACACAAAGCCTGACAAAAGTTGATACTGGTATGCATGTATGCATCACGTATGAATCATGTATGTATGTATGTATGTATGTATGTATGTATGTATGTATGTATGTATGTATGTATGTATGTATGTATGTATGTATGTATGTATGTATGTATGTATGTATGTATGTATGTCTCTGTCTGTGTATGTGTGTGTATGTGTGTGTGTGTGTGTTGTGTGTGTGTGTTTGTGTGTGTGTGTGTGTGTGTGTGTGTGAGAGAGAGAGAGAGAGAGAGAGAGAGAGAGAGAGAGAGAGAGAGAGAGAGAGAGAGAGAGAGAAAATGAGAGAGAGACTTAAAACGAAACCGTTAATAAAAACATAACTATGTCAAGAACTATATTAGTAGTTCTGAAGGTGCAATGAAAATGTTAATTTTACAATGAGTATAATAAGAAGACGTCTGGAAGGTACCGCGTAAAGGCTTCATCAGAGATATTGTAGAATGGATAAAGAAGCAATTTATATAGTTTTATTTTCACAAAGCAAAGGCTTGGAGATTGTTCCTTGTTTCCATTTGTTTTTCTTTGCAGAATCCCTTAGGAGTTGTAGATATCGTCAGTAGCTTTGATATTAACAGTATCTCCAGGAGATCCTATGATTACATTTTGATGTTAAAGGATTTCAGAGGAACAAAGGAACTATTTGGCATTGACAAATGATGACGACTGGTTCCTATGAACCTGTGACCTGCATCTTTAGAAGCGAAGGCTGAAAACCTAAACGTTCGATGATTCTTGCCTTTTAGTCTCGTTTTGGCTGCTGTTTAGTTTTAGATATGCTATAGTGTTAGAAACAGCAATGTCCCATATTCGTTTCTAGTTACTGAGAAAAGAATTCATGTAGAATTACAGCATAAGCTCCACAAGATTTGACTTTGCTCTTCAAAACAATTATTTACTTATTTATCGTACAAATTAAATAATTCAATTCTTTTTCTACATTTTCCCAAGTAAATCTTGTTCCGGTCCAGTTTAACCAATTTCTGAACACTTATATGTAACTGCATCATTTCTTTCACAGATTCACAGAGCACATTCTGAGTTCTGGCTTCGTACAAATCGCACGATAATTCCATCCGAAACGCATCATTCACATACATGTTTCGGCACGATAGCCAAACAAATATTATACGGTCAGAAACTGGATCAATATGGCCGATAAGCAAATTAAATTATCATATATATTTACACTAAACTGTAATATTCTAATTCTGTTTTTTTTTTTTTAAATTACTATGATGGAAAATCGGAATAAATAAATAAATAAAAGATTATAAATAAATCAATAAAAAGATAGATAAATAAATAAATCAATCAAACAGTTTAGACAGACACTCAGTTTTTCCTCAGAAAATTGCAAACCAAACCAATTTAAACGCCGTTGTAGCAGTGTTAATTTTCCTTTCTTTTTGTTATAAAGAAAAACAAAAACTTTTACTTGCAACGTTCAGTGAAACATCTGAGATAGTTCTTGACCTTTAACCAAGGAATGAAAAATGTCAGCTTTAAACTTTTTTTTGTCACACGACATGTCCATACAGTATAGTATAAGGCAGTACGTTTCTAAAAGTATAGGTAATCAGTGCTTGGAGAAAACATAAAGACATTTAGTCTATGTGGGTGTCTATCTGTGAGAATGAAAACCAAATTTGATTGGACGATTCTGAGTGCATATTCAGAGTTGTTAAGGTATGAAACTGTTGACCTGCTACTAATCAATCCCAAACGTCAGGGGTTGGGGTGGAGCTACATAAAGCTGCTTTCAATGTTATTTACTATTAGTCAAAGCATTGAGCATCAGAATTCACGAGAGCTGAGACGTAATGTGAAATTAGGTTCTAAAATATATACTTTTAAAAATGTAATTTTTTTTAACATTATAAACTGCCGAAAATTGATACCAGTATACAGAATGGCAATACATATACACAACAAGACTATACAAATAAGTGTCATCAATTTGAAAGACAGCTGATCACTCAAGATCTCCTTGAAATCCTCTAGCGTTTTCCTCAATAACGACGCAAAAGTTCAGTGTGTGTTTGTTAGAAAACCTATTTAAACATAAATTCTCTCTCTCTCTCTCTCTCTCTCTCTCTCTCTCTCTCTCTCTCTCTCTGATCCACATTACGATCGTCGCAGAAACAAAACAAAAATGTTTATCTTTCTTTAAACAAATGCTATTTACAGACAAGAGAGCTGTCTAGACGCAAATGTATATGTGCGTCTCTATTAAACAGCCCACTAAATCATAGTAACGAATTTACCTTTCAGTCTCAAGGACATACGTTTGAAGAGAGATTTAAATTTAGCACATATTTCTATCTACCCTATCTGTCACATTGACGTCCTCCACGTGACTGTCATTTATCATGGATGGACTCGCGCGTTCGGAGCAGTGATATACTGACTCGTGTGTGGTCAAAGTTTGTAAAACTCGAGACTGAAAAGTGAAATGAAGTCTGATAATGCATACCTTGATATTTGTATAATTTATATTAACGGTAGTTGTATGTCAACTAAGTGAGCAAGCGTCACTTGTCTCAACTAATTTACTACAGAGCAAAGAAAATGCAAGACGATGCCGTAGGGCTGTTGCAATTTTATCATCAGCGACTTATAATTTTGTTGCACACTTGATGTGCAAATTATTTATTAAATATACAAGTTTAAATACATCGATCAAAGAAACCAGATATTGTATATGTGATAAGCAATTTCCTTTGGTGTGATACGAAAACGACCCTATGAAACATCGGCTAATGAAAACTACCATACGTGTTATGAATTACAGGAGTGGTATATTAAAGCACGAATGGATTATGTTTACTGGTGAACGAACAAAAGCCACATAGGACAGAATACCCCATGACAAGTGTAGAACAAACATCCTCCTCCACAACGACAAAAGCCACTAAAAGGGAGAATAAAAGCCACCACCATCAATTTACATAACTTGAAATAAATGATTTATAGTTTTCGTTGTTTCAAATTATTTGCTGTGAATCACGTCAATTTTAACACGCATTCACTGTGCGTTTTTAAAATTAAAATTAGAAAATATTTATAATTTGTTTGTAAGTAATATAATTCCTAAATTAGAACCTTTTACTACATGTTATATATTTTTAATTTGATCTTTTGAATTAGTAAATATTACAGTTATGCATGCTTAATTAGTTACTTGTTTGCAAGTGCAGTTATCCAAACAAAAGTGGGTAATTGGCTTTGAGAAAAAGGTGTAATGAACTAAAACTGCAAATTGAACATAACTTGTATATAAAAAGAGGTGTTATGTAGGGAAAACATCTGTTAAAGCAACACCTGTCAACAGAAAAACATGTATTATGCAATGTAGTTTGATTCTTTAACCAATATGCAGCTACATATTTTGAAAGCATGTTGTTTTATATTATGAATGACATGCACTTGAAAACTGTTAATTAATAAAATCTCGGGGGTTTAATTAGATGTTAAAATGCTTATACTAATTCTGCTTCAATATAGTGTACAATATATATATATATATATATATATATTGGATTATTCTTTGCAGTAATGATTTGTATCCTAGTGTGTGATAAACAGCATACAACTACCGTTAATATACACAGGTCAATAAATGTGATTATTTTGTTTGGCATTTATGAAAATAGCTTTGTATCAAAAGAAGAATTTTTTTTATCAATACTTTTATTAATTCGTGCATGGTCATTACACACGATACACGTTACTTTACACACTGTTGAAAAATTACTACATGGCGCAAAGGAGACCATGGTACATTTAAGTAACAACAGTTACAATAAAAATATAGTAATACATAAATAAAATTTCAACGAAATATATAAATAGTTCTTGAAAAATGCTGAAGAAAGCATGATACTATAGATTTCAAACATCAATGTGTGTGTGTGTTTGTGTGTGTGTGTGTGTGCGTGTGTGTGTGTGTGTGTGTGTGTGTGTGTGTGTTACTCCTCTGTGCGTATATGCGTGTATTTGTGATTAGCACACTCATCCATCCATCTTGCAATCCAAACATATCTTTTTGAATGTTTCCCTTTCAAGAAATACGTTGGTCAATAAATATATGTCCTGCTAAAGATCCACGGAAATATATAATGCAAGAAACCGCAACTGTAAATTTCATGTGCGAGATTACAGTAAGCGATATATATATTGAAATATTTGACAGATAAAAGACTAAATATAAAAGAAAATCCCAAATTTAGACGAAAAGCCTTTCATTGTAACACGTACATTGGTTACAGATTTCCTGTTTACTGGAGAATCTTCGAAAACGAGCTTTCAGTTAAACAACAAACACTGCAAATGCCTTTCACGCTTCAACCCCCTCCCCATTTATAAGGATCACATGAAGTATTATAAACTTGACGCGGTGT
Organism: Unio pictorum; assembly: GCA_030141615.1. Classification (NCBI taxonomy): domain Eukaryota; kingdom Metazoa; phylum Mollusca; class Bivalvia; order Unionida; family Unionidae; genus Unio; species Unio pictorum. Next base: position 24,500,272 of record JARLTB010000060.1, read on the forward strand.
GTAGTCGCATGGCACAAAACCCATCCTGTTAATTCATCTGCTTACTTGTATTCCTTAAAACAACGTAGTTACAATATCATGATTGACGTTTTTCATCCTGCTGGTTGACATTCCTTGTCCATTTCTCACCCGCCGTCCGACGTTCCACACCTTTCAGGTGGCTCAATCATCGCCAATCTGTCACTTGAGATTAGTGAATTTGTGAAATTCAATTTCCGGGGGAGCATTAATCAAACCTTTTTGTACTACCCTCGGGCGAACATCTTGCTATTCACGTTTCTGGAGTGAAAGAGACCACCTGTGGAGACTACGGTCCATGAAAGGTCCTTGCTCAAATGTGCTGACATATACAGGGATAAAAAAGGAAAGAGACATTGTTTATCTTGTTCAAATATTTCTTCCTAGGATGACAGTGATGATTGCTAGACTTGCAAAATAATTTGTTTATTGCAGTAGACCCGACACTACTACTTACCTGTGCATCGAGAAAACCACACACGTGTAGCTAGCTACCTGTATGAAATCAAGTTATTATTTTTCCCATCAAATTCATGGCCGACCGCATCGGTAAGAGAGAGGTGAGGGGGTGTAGCACCTCTTGCCTCTCTCCCCTCGCCAAAAAGAAGTTCACACACGTATAAGCATTCCATATCATGATAATTAGGCTGACCTAGTTTCATTTCAATAAAAAAAAATTGATTCATGGTTAACTAACTGAAAACTGAACGAACAGCCATTTACTTACTGCCCTGTATATTCAAACGAACGAGGGATATAAACTAAGCAAAATGACAAACCAGTAAGGGCTAATCTAAACATTTAAATGTATTTACAGCTGACCTAAGCCATTATTATGTCATAGATAAATTTCATGGAAAGTGTATACATACCGTTACGATGACCAACGGTCATGAGGGTTACTTGATGTAAATTTAGTTTCTAATGTTACAACAAGCTCAAATTCTTTTCTCTCTTATTCAACTGATTTTCACTTAATTTTGTCCCTTACGCACGGAAGGATGAGAGAGAGAGAGAGAGAGAGAGAGAGAGAGAGAGAGAGAGAGAGAGAGAGAGAGAGAAAGAGAGAGAGAGGTGCCTTTGGATATTTTTATATTTGATTAATAATAATCGATTATAGTATGTTTAAGAAGCACCAAGAACCACAATATATGTACCAAGTAACCGAGGAATTTACTCTATAATGGTTACAGGACTTGCAACATTTGTATCATTTATTAACAATGTAGATAAATCCCAAGAAAGGGCACAAGTATCGTTACGACGAACAATAATCTTGTAGGTTGTTTGGTGTAATTTCTTTTTCAAGGATTTAATAAAGCGCAAACAGATTTTCTCTCTCAAGGGAGGAACATAAATCAGAAAGGATTGTGATGAAAATGTGTACCATATTAAATTCATGTAGAACAAGAGCATTATTAATACTTTTTATCGTTAATTTCATACGTCACTAATATGTAATGTGGTGGAAATTCATCACTGTTATAGAATCAAAAAAAGACGTTCACTAGAATGTTTATTATATATGCGTATTATTGCGCCATGGGTGGATCACAATTTGATATACCAATAGTATGGTTAAATGCCATGTTATTGTTAATCTCTCTCTCTCTCTCTCTCTCTCTCTCTCTCTCTCTCTCTCTCTCTCTCTCTCTCTCTCTCTCTCTATTACAGATACTATCGCCTTTAGGCATTTCTTGATGGCATCTCATTGAATACATTATAGTGTCTACAGTTGACACATTTTATGATTAATACAATATGAATCCCGATGTGTAAGGTGAGAGCGAAGGAAAAACAGCCGAAGAAAAATTCCTAGCCAAAATTATGAAAATACACCCTTTAATAGGATGCATAAGTGCAGACTTATTTCCTAAATGGGGAAAAGGTAATTCCGAAAGTCATATCGTTACTGTGACGATAAAAGTGGTATTTACATAATGTTGATATCATTTTATAGCACTGATATATTTCATATCTTACTGAAATTTATAATAAAAAAAAACTGAACACTGTAACAATAAACTGGCTATAGACATGGATCTATTATGTCAAAATACTGTTTAAACTCACTCCCGCTAATTCTGTCGCCGGGACAAGATAACAATTTTGGATCATCAGGAACATTCCACGTGAGCATCGAATGTAGGTTTTATGTATATTTAATTTGCATTGTTTGTTAATTTCATTTATCTATTATATAATGTAGGTTGTGTGAAATTGAATATTATAACTAACCTTGTCTAAAACCAAGTTCAATGTGTACCTGACTAAAATCAATGATTTATTTTTCTTCTATTCTGTAAGCAACTGGGTTTGATATTATGATCATTGTCAATACAAGTAAAAATATATGTAGTGGACTGAGTCAATAATATTGTGTTTATCACATTATAAATGATATATTTAGTAACATATTTTAACTTTTAAACATTCAGTTTTCCAGAACATATTTTCCAATAGGTAATATTTAGTTTTAGAAAATGCTAATTGTGACCTAAGTCAGGTAGAAGAGTACGATATCATGTTTACTCGAAAAATTATTATTCATGCGATAACATCTGGGCATAAATCATTTATATTTGTTTTTCTGAAATACAAAGTGATCTGTATAATATTCTTGGAAAGAGATATTAGTTGGGAATTATTGTGAATTCAAACAAGGAATGTTTTGGGATTATACTACTAGAATTCAACAAAAGACTAGTAGCGCAGTCACACCTTACATCACAGGCACATCAACACTTTTAGTGTTTGATTTGTTTTGGAATAACATTAAAATTTATTCACAGCTTACTGATTTTAAACCTCGTATCAAAGAGTACCTACGCCAGAAGTAGCAGGCTACGTGGAATGATGCAGTGAATAAAAAAAATTCACGCCATCAAACCAACCCTAGGATAATGGACTCCTTCATACATAACCATCCGTAGGGAGGAGGTAGTCATTGCAAGAATCGTAATTGGCCATACATACATAACCCACTCCCACATAATAGAAGCTGAAGATCCACCGGAGTGCATTACTTGTAATGAACCATTCAAAGTTAAGCACTTCATGACAGAGTGTTTCGACCTGCAACCTACGCGTAATAAGTATTATAATGTACTTTTTGATACTATACGTATCTCTTGTATTTTAGATTTCCTGAAGGACGTAAATCTTTATTTTAAACTATAAATTGTATGCCATTACCTTGAGCATTTTTATCTAATGTAAATTCCGCCCCTTATTTTCAACATCTTTGCATCTGTCCTCATTCACATACACCATTGGCATGTCCCCTTGATTGGGAAACTTCATAGTTTACTGTTACTAACAACTTACTATTTTACTTTGAACTATGGTTTTTGATATCCCAGGTCGATATTAAACATTTTAGTATTTTTAAGCACGTATATGTATATGTATATGTATATATATATATATATATATATATATATATATATATATATATATATATATATATATATATATATATATATATATATATATATATACAACCTATTGTATGGCGCTAAATAATCTAAAAGTGCTGGTGCGCCGTTAAAAAACAAACACTCATTAGGACTTGTGTTAGTAATTCTAGGATTGTTTGTGTTTTATTCGTAATACCGTAAGTTATTTAAAAATACATTTTCACTTTGTATTCTAAGGAAATAAATTATTTTATGGCGCTAAATAATCTAAAAGTGCTGGTGCGCCGTTAAAAAACAAACAAACACTCATTAGGACTTGTGTTAGTAATTCTAGGATTGTTTGTGTTTTATTCGTAATACCGTAAGTTATTTAAAAATGCATTTTCACTTTGTATTCTAAGGAAATAAATTATTTGATGAATTTTACAAACCTTGGTTTTCTTACAGCTTTCTGTTACGTATTTTAAGACCACATAATCGTATTAGTATACTTGATCGTTTTCGTTCTGACATTGAAATTTTCAACGCAATGAAAGAGTAACCGTACGGTTTTCTTTGCATGTAAAACATGTTAATAAGATAGGGTGACTCATGGACATCTTGCATATTTGACCCTTAACTTCCGTGCCTCACGTGATCAAAGCACCCAGATGCTTTATCAATATCAAAATCGTGTCTGTTAATGTGGATTTGCTGTTGTCATTGACAAATGACACTACAGTTTGAAATCGTAAAGACTTCGTAATTTTATCGTGTAGAACAACTTTGGTATTTTTAAAATTAATTAAGCATAAAAGGTTGCAAACACAAGATTTATTTTGTTTCTCAAAACACGGATTTGCTTAGAGTTTACTCACAGTCAATAATTACGGTAGCTGAGGTGAGAAATTGAAATTCATTGCCTTAAAAAAAGGAATCGATACCAATAAGATGAGATGGGTTAAAACATGTTCAAGATTTAGATGCATTTATATAAGCATTTAGTATCTTGTTTGGTTCATCTTTTACACGAAAGTTAATGAAATACCCAGTACATACATATTCATGGGGGCTATATACATTTAGTGGAAATTTTGGCGACAGAGAATTTAATTTGTATTGGTCTTTTGCGTGCTGTCTTCGAAATTATATATAGGATATTTTGCCTAAATGCTGACATACAACCTTGACATATAACTTTTAATGGCGTGGTTTTAAAGGAAAGACTGACTATAATTAAAATGTAGCCTAACCGAGTCTATGGTAGTTATTAAGGTGTTAATGGTTTGGTATGTATTTTGAGATTTTTTTGTATGTTTAGCATCTCTTTCTCGAGATCATTTAGTGTTTAGCGTCTGTTTTCTCGAGATTTTTTAGTGTTTAGCGTATGTCTTTCTCGAGATTATTTAGTGCTTTCTTTAGCGTATGTCTTTCTCGAGATTATTTAGTGTTTAGCGTATGTCGTTCTCGAGGTTATTTAGTACTTATTTGTAAGTCTTTCTCGAGATCATTTAGTGTTTAGCGTATGTCGTTCTCGAGGTTATTTAGTACTTATTTGTAAGTCTTTCTCGAGATCATTTAGTGTTTAGCGTATGTCGTTCTCGAGGTTATTTAGTACTTATTTTTAAGTCTTTCTCGAGATCATTTAGTGTTTAGCGTAGGTCTTTCTCGAGATTTTGTAGTGCGTATGCGTATGTCTTTCTCGAGATCTTTTAGTTCTTTCTCGTATTTCTTTCTCTACTTCTTTTTGTACTTAGGCGTATTGTCTTTCTCAACATGACCACTAAGTTCATTATATTCATACATACGTTTTATTGACAGATTCAGGGCTGGGTAGGGATGAAATTAACACGAGACGTACAAAGGGTCGATAACTAATTAATAAACCTTAATTAGGACCTAATAATACTAGTCGTTGTTGAGATGACTATTCCTTAATCAATGTCTAATTAATGGAAACAGCTCCTTTGATATCGCTCCTTTCGAACGCCTGAAAACGAAAACACGTTCACAGAGACAAAGACACGCATACTAAATATCAATAAAGCATAAAATGGAATGCTGTGAAAGGTTGGCTCAGTAATTAACGTTTGTTGTAGCACATTACGATACTTGAGTACGAAGTTAAGCAGTATTGAATTTTTGTCTAAAATTGTTACGAAATTTCGTAATTTTCTGCTTTCTCATGATCCAAAACTCAAACATATGGTTTAGTAACGGAGAATATGTTATTTGCAAACTTACTGCACGATCTGGAAACGAAATTCGTCAGAAATAAGATCTTACTGACACAAAAAATAGTACGGTTGTCATTGTCTTGATAAAACAGTGATTGAATCAACAAACCTAGAAAACATGTTGAGACGACGGTTATTACTGAATTGTAGATATCGACCATTGGTTAGTCTGTTTTTACAATCATGAAATATATGACGATAACGGCTGTTCCAGCACTAGCTTTTATAGTCTCATTTCAGTGGTTGCAAATATGTCATGTTTTATTTTAATGAAGCGAGCTTAGTCGATAAATATATTCGAGTCTATAATAACAGAGAGTAAGATAAGTATCTTGAGTTTTTTCATTTGATTCTTGTTTCTTAAGAAAACTACTCAATTTAACGTAACTGATATCTAAAAGCTTACCTCAATAATCAGATTTTAAAAGCATTTGATATGCATTTGTTGGGTAGAATTCATCCTGATCCTTCAAAAAACTCCAAATGTCATTTGCATTAGTATTGTGCATATTTAATTTATATCGTGTGCTTGATATTTGTCCATGATTGAAAGTAAAGTTTTCGCTTACCCGGCTATGGTCATTTATTAAAGATATTTACTAACAAGTGGTTTCAAAACTTGTTTACGAGTCAGTGAAGTTTTCCAAAATTACTTTTTCGTCAAAGGTCACGTGGCAGTATGTATATAAAGAAGGTGGTAAGCAAACTATTCGTTCCTGTTTTAATAATAGTCATCGGAGTAGTGGGATCAATTATAATTTGAGAGGAATTATTTATTTTAATTATTCATTGGAATTACAGTGTTCATTGACTTTTTGTTTAAACTAAGACACTATTTTGGGATTTTAGATAGTCACATACAGCCTGGATTATATCACTGTCGTACAGTGAGACTATTCGCATATTAACACATTCAAGACTATTGATAAATCAACTCATTCAAGTCGCCGTTCGAAACATACTATAATTTTGGACTTGGGATAAAACATTTGGGATTATTTTAGATTTTGTTCACAATACTGTAAGCGTCTTTTAAATTTTCACTTTGTATTCCAGGCAAAAAAAAAAACGTCTTTGCTAATTTCGCCTAACTTTGTTGCTTTCGCGTTCGAAATTTCTGCTACAAAGTTTAAGACCTCGAGTCATAACATACAGCATTGATGGTTATATTAGGATTCGTCTTGCGGAGATATGGTAAATACACATGCTTTAGCGTGTATAGCTTTAAAGCATGCATTCATGCGACGGTTGCAGTTCATTTAACCACGTTCTCATACGTTCACATATTCGTCTTCGCGAAGATTTCTTTTCTGTTGGCGTTATTGTTGTTATTGTTGTTGGGGTTTATCGCCATTTTTAAGGCACAATATAGGCTATACATGGTGGCTAGCATAACGGGTGGAGGAAGAAGCACCGACCCACGGGAAGCTACTGGCAAGCTTTCTTACGTAGCCCCATTGGCCGGGCCCAATACTCGGGCGCATGCTGACAGATGTCAGATGGTAATGATCTGTAACGGTGAGCGCTTTAGACCTCTCGGTCTATGGGGGTCCCTTTTTATGTTTTATAGAACTGGTAGATGCTTCAGCTAATAATGGGACAAGTCTGCAGAAGTGTCCGCGTAAACGATGACCTGTTTTAAGAACTTTGATGAAACGTAGTTTCGGAAATTAAACCTCGGTTGGAGTATCATTGCTTTATATTTACTTGTTAAATAACGTTTGTATTTCCCTTATTAAGTTTGTCTGGATCAAGCATCATTATTGATTCGAGAACAGCTCTATATGTGTTGTTGTTGTTGTTTGTTGTTTGGATTCAGCGACCTTTTTCAGTATATGACAGGATGTACATGGCGATCAGTGTATTTAATGGACGAAGAATCCGAGAAGAACGACCAAGACACCGGAAGCTGATGGCGGGCTTTCTCACATATATGTGAGAATCAAGCAGGCGCGAACAGATGTCATCTATAGATTTATAGTTTCGTCATTGCCATTAAAATGATTACATATCTTTAGATGTTTTATTAGTATCTACAAGATGGTTAATAAATTAGGCAAACAATATTGAACAGCCTAATCTGAATGCAATATGCCTCGGATTGTGAGATTCAGATTAATACATTATGTAGCAATCTATGGATATTGAATAAGTACATGTCTGTCATTTGACCTGAAGATCGTCATAATTTAAACACTTGAAAGGCAGAAAAGGTTTATTAATAATACGTTAAGAATCGTGTTGACGAATTTTATTACTAATTAAATTAAGGACATTTTCTTGCTGCTAGAATAAATCTTGGTTTATACAAGGGTTTTAATCCCACCCATCTCTCTCTCTCTCTCTCTCTCTCTCTCTCTCTCTCTCTCTCTCTCTCTCTCTCTCTCTCTCTCTCATATGGCTCACCAAACTACGGTATCTATCGAAAGCAGCGATAACTAGTCGCCGATAACAATTACCTTTGATGTACCGCAGGTAGATCGGATATTGACTCATGATGGTGTAACAAACACCGAAGGAACTCTGGATCCTGATTTCCAATATCCGGCTTAGGGCAAATACTAATACAGAAGATGTTTTTAATCATGATATCATGAAATAAATCATGCGCTTAACACGGGTGAGGTTTACATCGATATCGATCTTGCTAATTGTTTCAAGTCTGAAAATTTCATCCCAAAATCAGTACAAAAGTACGTTTCGAGAACACTACATGTCTGGATATTATATTTTGATTTGCTGTTTGCGAAATTTGCCAAGACAGATGAACTCCAGAAAGATTCAAGTGCGCTCATTTGGAATTTCATTTTTTTTATAGAGCATTTCGTAACTGTGAGATACCTTGTCAATTTTTCCTAGGCAAATATGGTTTATGTTTCTCATTCATATTACATTTTTTTTTCTTTCAAAACTCTGATCAAAAATAGTATACTTTGGTACTGTGAAAAGTACAATGTTTAGATTTTAAACAAATATTTTTTTTGAGTGATGAAACGTACAATGTTTACATTTTAAACAAATATTATTTTTTTTTGAGTGATTAGTAATTTACTTTTAAAATTATCCATTTTCAAATGTATGCATGTGACTTAATCCTGCTCAAATCATTAGGATCACCCAGACAAAATAAATAAAAAATAAGAAATAAACACATAAATAAATTTAAAAAATAAAAATGAATAAATAATAACATAAAGATAGGTACAAAGCACACAATCAGGCCCTACGAACTGAATGCACTACTAGTTTCACATTTTTTAAATAAAAAACAACAAAGAAGCTAAATTCATGTACATTTCAGAACTGTTAGCTTTGATGACATATGTAAGTCTATTACATGATGTGTTCACATTATGTATCTGATGTTTGACAAGTGCTTGTTTAGGTTTAAATTTCGGACTGAAACCGTTTCGAGAATACGAATCACGTTTTTAGTCTAAAAGAGTGTCATGTTTTTCTAACAATTTGACGTTTTATTTTCTTTCTTTCGATTTTCCTGTTTTACGTGTAAACCTCTTGAAATTTGTTTTCTCTCAGTAGGTCTCTTCTAAATGAGACAGACATTTTTATTGCAACTTCTTCATATTAGCATCCATGTGCTTCTTAAACAACAACAATTATTATTATTATTATTAGTAGTAGTAGTAGTAGTAGTAGTAGTAGTAGTAGTAGTAGTAGTAGTAGTAGTAGTATATTTGTCTCTTATGTCTACTACACCGCTCCAGTGGCCAAATGGGTAGTGTCCGCCTCGGATGCGGGAGGTCGTGGGTTCGATCCTCGGCTGCGTCATACTTATAAAAAAGGACTTATACAAATGGTATTAACAGCAGCCTCGTTTGGCGCTCAGCATTAAGAGATTAGTGTTAGGACTGGTCGGCCTGGTGTCAGGATAATGTGAATGGGTGTGACGTTATGCAACATGTCTGCGGCAGGATGCCCCAGTGTTAGACATGACTTTAAACTGCCAGACTGCAGACATCGTAGCTATATGACTGTAAAATTGTTAACGCTAAAAATATAACACACACACACACACACACACACACACACACACACACACACACACACGTATGCCTACACCAAGAGCCCAAGAAAGCGCGAGAATAAATGACACAGATCCCCGATACGTATCGCTCATTTCTGGTTGAAACATGTTCTAAAATTCCGTATTTCCCATCAACAAACCCCCTGAGCTTGTGGCTCTCTCCGTTTTATACATCTTTTAAAAGCAGCACGATACCTTTGATGTATTGACAGTATCTCTACACGTTACTGTGCATGTAATGAGATTGGTCTTTGGCTCGGGATATTTTTAAAATTAATTTTATCCTTTTGTAGTGTGACTAATTACCAAAGCCTCCCGGCGGTTGTAGATACATCTGTCTTTCTTCGCCTATTCTGTTTCTTCACTTAAAAAAAGAAAATATCCACCCCACACCTACCCAAACAAAGCAACAACAAAAAAATGAAAACAGTGACATTAAAGAAAAAATGTACATCTGTTTATTTTTGTTTTACATTCTATTATCAACGTGAAACATTCTTAATTTTTCCATGTGTTACTTTCTTACCTTCACTTTTGTCAGCCTTTTATTCCTACACCATTCCGAAGAGAGAAAATCGGAATTCTATAAATTTGTAAGTTTAAACAGTGCATTCTACTAATCAATTTATTATAACAAGGTGTTTATATTTCCCATTTAATTTTAGGTTGGAACTGTCCAAAGAGGTGATCAAAGTTATTTTCGGTGTGAATGTTTACAAAATGTAAAAAGCAACCTACTATAGGTGTTGTTTATGACACGATTTAGAAACTGCCGGTTTATACCAGGTTAAACGCAGTCGAAAGACGTTAATTAATGAACTTTTTTAGCGATGTAAAAATGATGCGAAAATAAATTCTAAAACTAGCTTTACATGGTGGTTGGAATTGAGCATATTGCTCGATTTGACCTTGTACTATACAGGTAAATGAGTTAATATATATATATATATATATATATATATATATATATATATATAGATAGATAGACAGACAGACAGACAGACAGATAGACAGATAGATAGATAGACAGATAGATAGATAGATAGATAGATAGATAGATAGATAGATAGATAGATAGATAGATAGATAGATAGATAGATAGATAGATAGATAGATAGATAGATAGATACAATCTCGTGATTAAATAGAGTAAAATATGTTTCTAAAGTAACACTTTTAGATTACATCACAATTGCGGTTGAATATGGTAAATAAATCGGGCGTTGATCAGTGTTGACTGCAACCCGAAATTAAGTGACAACGTGAATTGGACTCATTTTGTATTATAAGTAGAAATATATCCTCATAAATATAAATAAATATACTCAGAAAACGCGGAAATCCTCTATTTATATTTTAGTCATTGGAAATTAAACTTAATATTGTGCGTGTATGTGTGTGTGTGTGTGTATGTGTGTGTGCTTGATTTTATAACGTAGCTTTCACAATTTAAGGCTTATCGATACGTGTATGTTGAGAGGCATTTTTAATTCATGTCTAGTACTGGGGCATCACGCCGTAAACATGAGACATGATTTCCTACCCAGTCACATTATCCTTACACCAGGCTTGTCAGTCCTAACACAAACGTTTAATGCTGAGTTCGAAACGAGGCAGCTTAAGTACCATTTTTCAAGTCTTTGGTATTACTTGGTTGGGATTCAAACCCGCGACTTCCCGTATCTGTGGTGGACGCTCTAACCACTTAGGCTGCCAGACTGAGAGGGAGTTAGTGTTTGGGCGCAGGTTAAAAAATGAACACAAACTGGAAATTATAGATAATGATACGTCAGGTAAGAAAAACATTAATAGTCTTCCACATGTCGACAGTTCTTAAGATGTGCCAGTTTAATAGGAACAATATTCAGAATTGTTACTTATTTAAACTTTTTACAAAATGGTATGCAAAACTTACCTGGCATCCGAATGTTTATACGCTAGTGGCATTAGGCAGATAAACTACCTTATTCAAGTTATACGTTTATTGTTTATTGTCTCTATTAAATTTTTTTTTTGACTTTTGGGTTAAACATCCATTTATGGTTAAAGTTGATTGATATGGAACAAGTTCTTTGATTACAGGTTAAGTCACAAGGTCGTTGCGGATTACTTGCTCTCTTAAAAATTGTTTCCAACAGAGCCAAATGTTGTCATCCTAGGGCTGTCCGATGACTATGCCTTGACCAAGGCTAAGGGCGACCAGAAGGAGTTGCTGCTTTCTACTTGCATTTGCACATACTTTAAATTTAAGTATGAATTTTGATTGGATTTATGTGGGTACCATTCAAATATGTATCAGAAGTATGTTTTTTAATACTGTTAATATGCATGAGTGGGCTATATACTTAAAGTAATACATATTTAGTTTATTTTAATGTCATCGTTCCTGTATAGGTATTCAGTGCATTTCTTACTTATTTTTAACCATGATCACGGCATTGTTACTCTTTCAGGACGGAGTCATATATTTTGGATTCTATTGGCGAGTAAATCAGCTTTCCGAGCCAGGTACTATTAATGAAATGACAGCATACGCCGCTTAGATGTTCGTTTCTAATCTACCTTTCCGTTTAACATTGGCAAGTCCGCCTGATTTATATGTCAGCCACACAACGTCTGCTAGAGAAAGCTTAATAAATGCATACTCCATCGATAAATGGAATTAGTTCCAAGGTACAATAAACAAGGTTTGTTGACTTGTTAGAACTTCTCCATTTATAAAATTTTTGAACGTTTTGAACTGAGAAGTATTTATATGGAAACTCCTCACGAATCACATTTTTTGTGAAGTTTCGCGGTAAAATATGAACTTTCTTTTATATTGCTGGAGTTGTCGACGTTATCATTGTCATCATCATCGTAATAATTATCCACATCATTTTCATCTTTTCCATTATAACCAAAAGCATCAACATCAACAACAAGATCTAAAACACAAGACCAAAAACATCATCCTATGTGTATTCAGCCAATGGGCAATAATGAACAAGTCACTTCCGTTGTCACTAGCTACCAATTGCTCTTTCTAACTATCACGTGTTTGCTCTAATTGGTAACCCATGACATCTATATATATATATATATATATATATATATATATATATATATATATATATATATATATATATATATATATATATATATATATATATATATATATATATATATATATATATATATATATATATATAATATTCCTTTTAAAATCAATTAACCAATGATACAATTTCTTTCTTTCATCCTATAATAGCATAAAATTGTAGACTTTGCAAATATAGTTATAATTTAATTTTCACCTTGTGTTTATCGAGACATGTGGCCACCAAAATTAGCAAAGAAATCTGCGATATACCAGCATATATGTTTTATTGCGAGCAAGGCGTCAGTACCAATTTACTTTCGTGTCAGCTCAGGATAGCTAGGTGCTCCGACGTCGTAGTATGGATTTAATTGTATGTAATATGACACGGCGTTGATGAGCATCCTCAGCAAAGTTTTCAATTATAAGGTGATAGGAGTCTTTAACTTAATGTTCACTGTCAACAGCAATTTTGAATGTGTGTTTAAGATTCAGTTCTTTAAATTAAAAGGACAACATTATTTCATCAGAAAGCCAAGTTTAGTTTTTCCTGAAGAGTCCAGTTTATAATACAATGTTACTGCCAGCATATAGAATAATACATCTTAACTTTTAGATTTGTTCTCTACTTTGTGATTTTCACGAGTCATTCCGGTAATACAAAAGTAGTCCATGAATGTGATCCAAATATTCAAAAGTTCATAATATCATACAAACGTTTGGTTTGAAAATCAAATAAGGGGTGAAGCTATTTAATTTGTCCGTAATGCTTTAAGCGTATGATATTTGTAATAGCAAATGCATATTTGACATGAAATCGTTTGTGTGTGTGTGTGTGTGTGTGTGTGTTATGCGGGTGCTAGTGGCGGTGCAAAATATTGATATCTAGAAGTTGATCGAGGTTGGTGTTATTGCCGGTATCGATTAAAATTTGAATTAATGGATGGAGTAAACGGAAATCTGAAAAGTGATATAAAACAGAACATTTGCCTCCGTATATAAAGTATAACAATTTAATCAATTAGATAAACAACTTAAAATAAGAACAATACACATGAAGGAAATACTTCTAACAGAAAATAGTTACTAAAATGTATTACAAAATGCAATTAGCAGTTCAGTTTACATATACATGTATATAACCAATTTCATCATAAAATCGAGTTAGCGTTTTTGAACAAAGTTGTCCAACACGTCTGCTCAACGTGATTACTTGGTTGGCGGGTAACTCCTGATTCAACACTTGTAGTAGGTTGGGGTCGATTCATCCTTCATGTCCCTTCGTGCTGCTGCCTACAATGACTTCTCTTCGGCATCCAGCCATTGTTTCTACGTCCAAAATGGAGCCATTTTGCTAGCTCTCATTTGCCTGTTTATATAATCGTCTCTTTACTGATCTACAGAATTGTCTCGTAAGACTTCCAATTAACGTCCCTTGGGCATTCGTTAAGATGGTGTACGGCCTGCCTCCTGAGCCAAGACATTCGCACGCAAAACTGTGACTAATCTTTAGGGGTAACACAATTATAAAATCGGAAAACCTGAGAAAAACAAACGAAAAGCCGTTACATATTAAATGTTTTAACCATCACAATTTACGCATGCCCATCGAAGTTTCAAAGATATTTCGATCTTCCCATAATAAACCGATCTCTGCAAAGTTGCAACTGCTGACATATATTCCAGCAAGTACAAAGTATGTTTCTGCAACATCGCATCCCTTGACTTTTTTCTATACTTAGAACCAATTCACCATGTCTTGATCAATCCACGTGGCACAAATACTAGACGGACCCTATTAATAATCAACCATTTTCCCCATCAGACACCTTAAAATACACAATCTTTATCCCTTGTCATGGATCTAATTCCCTGACAATCATATACATCAACGTTAAATGGTTATGTGTCACCCTGACAGCTGCAAAGTTATCTCCGATATGTGTTCCAAGAAATCTTTTAAATTCAGTTAGAACGGATGACGTTTCTACATAAAATATGCCGTCTACTACAGGAGGGGGATATTGCTGAAATTCATTTTATAACTGACGTTTAAGACATTCGAAGTCATTTCAACCCATTATATTCAGTTACGAAATAGAATAAGCATGGGAAGGATGGAAATACTTACAAACACAGACAATGCATCAAGTAATGTCTTTTGGAACACCATTCAGCTGGAATTTATTCTTCAAGAAATTGCATGCGAGTATGAGGGTAATACATAGGATGTTGTAATATTTCTATGGTGGTTTCGTCTCATCGTTCTCATCATATCTACTCGCATAATACCATCTGCAAGAGCAAGAACCATAAACATTTCCATGAGCATCTTGTCCTTGATACAGTTGTCTTGAATGCAAAATGTTCTGTATACACATTGCCAAGATCCAAACATGCTTTCTACAAGTGATAAAACATAATTTAAATGGTACAAAACAAACCCTAGGCGTTAGTGTGAATTAATCAACGTATGCAAACTTTTGTTACTGATAAGCTGTTGTGACTTGGTGTCTCTTATGAAATGGTTATGTGATTCTTGAATTAGTAATATCAACTCCATAGCGGACATTTTCTTCAACACACATACACAAATATGCACACGCATTTATATTTACTAATTATAGAGATTGTAACGTAAGTAGAAAAATGTGGATCTATATCTCCGCCAAGTAAAACATGATCTTTGTGTTGGATGATCGTGGATTTAACTATAACTTTAACATATATATATATATATATATATATATATATATATATATATATATATATATATATATATATAATCCGATGTTTCTCCAATATTCGCGCGTTTAAAAGCATCAGAAGATATTTATGATCTTGTTTTCTTTCCGAAAGAGAGGCTGAAATTTACAAAACTAATACAAGCACGGAACACTATATGTGTTTCTCATGAAAGTGGCACCATTGTTTGAATGTATATATATCTATGCTGATGCTGAAAATATTTTATTTTGACCTAGAAATCCATGAGCCATATCGCCTTATGTTTTTATGTAAATTTGTGAAATCGAAATCATTTATTGTTATAGTAGAAACGATAGGATATTGGGTCACTAATAAGCACAGTTGAAGCATTATGTAAATGAAACTGTGTCAACTGCAAAAGATGATGACGTTGTTTATGCGTGACTGTCTCTTTGTAGTCTTCGTGGTTAAACTGTTTGGTTTCAATTTTCTAAGACGGCTTAGCATGATGAACATTTTCCTTCTCTCAATATTTTAGTAGGTCATCACCGTTTCTTCGTTTAGCGCTCTAGGTTTCGTCAGCTATGAGAACTTTGTAGTAACCTCCGTTAATCAGATGTTCAGATAGCTCCGCAGATCTTTTTTGGAATGTTTTATAGTTGAAGCACATTCTGCGTATCCTCAGTGCCTGGATATATGAGATGTTCCGAATCCAGTGTTCCGAATGGCAATTGGTTAGGATAAGATAACGGTATTTATCGGAAAGTTTTGCATAGATGTCTTTATGGAGTTTTCTGCTTGTCTGGTTGTTGCGTCCAGGAAAACGTAGTTTGAGTTGGATATTTCGAACGATGGAAGTTGTTAGCATTTTATATGAAATCATTAGATCTTCTATTCCATGTTGTCACTTCATTTCTTTATCATCGATAAAGCGTACCCGCTGGCACGGTGTAAGTTCTACCGATGCTAAATCTTACTACAGTAAAATAAATGTAAGGCGGTTGAATCATTCGCATTGCTCTAGAGCTTGGGGTGATAATAATAATAATAATAATAATAATAATAATAATAATAATAATAATAATAATAATAATAATAATGATAATAATAATAATATGGACGTTGTATAGCGCCTAATCTTGAGAAGCTCTAAGCTCTTTACAATATTTATAATGATATGAGTACAAAAAGGAAACACTATGCCATTATAAAACAAAAAATGAAGCAAATATTTAAGGAAAAATAACATTATTAGGTCGTTAAGTTCTAACAGTCGAGAAAGATGACTTTAAGAGCACTCATGAAAGAGATCACTGTGTCTTTGTGTCTAATTTCAATGGGCAATTCATTCCACGTTGCTGGGCCATGGTATGAAAAAGAGCGTTGCTCATATGACTTCGTTTTACACGTGGGAATAATGAGATATGATTGTCAGAAGAGAAGCGTAAGTGTCTTGCTGGTGTGTACACATGGGTGAGGCCAGATAAGTATGTTTGCATTGTGTTCGCCAGTGAAACATAGAACAGAAGAAAAAATATTGTGTTTGATTCTTTATCGAATGGATAGCCAGTGTAGGGTACAGAGCAGTGGGGAGGTGTGCTCTGATATTGGTACTCTAAGGATGTTCCGAGCAGCTGTGTTTTGAATCTTTGGAAGTTTCTGGATTAGATATTGAGACGAATCAAACATAACTGAGTTACAATAGTCCAATCTTGAATGTACTAATGAACACACAAATGTTTAAGTGGCATGAACTGAGAGATATTTGCAAATTGAGCTGATGCGTCTCAATTCAAGATATCAAGCCTTGTTCATGACCCATTGATGCAAAGTGAAAGTACTGTCCACAGTAACACCTATTTTCGTACTGGCCGTGAATTTAATGTTGGTGTTGCCGATATTTATTGTTTGAGGTAAAGGATGTGAATGAGAAAGTCTTTGTGATTTGATCAGAATGGCCTCAGTTGTATCATCATTCTACTGCAGCTTGTTACATGTCATCCATGATTTCAGATCAGAAATGCACATAATGAGTATCCTTTTAACACCAAAGTAATACCCCACTTAACACCCTGTAAGCTAGACTATTTTCATTGCGCTAGTGAATGTTACTTTTTAGCAAGCTTTTTACGAGTGGCATATTTAAATTTAAATTTATGAGGCACAATACAAACTTGAATGTGTGCAGTATGAGATGATATTTCAGTGTTGGTCGCTGTATATCATCTCGCACCAAATCTGTCAGTTGCAAAAACATGTCTCTTGGATAGCGATATCTTGATGTTTAACTGCGATCAAACAAAGCATTCGGGACGTGTTCTGTCCCGGAACACACGTTGGCGTCTGATATTGTGCAAAACATATGCCAGCTAAGTGCCTGCCTTAAGTTACGTTAAGTATTTACGTTAATGCGCAGTTTGCAGAACGTTCGATTCAGCTTTAGCAAGGTCGTTTGCGTAACGTACGCCAGACGTTCGTTACGCACTGCTTACGCACTTTCGTGTAACGGTTTCCAGAAGCGTTCTAACGACTTAGACGACCAGGGCGGTCTCAGGAAGCTTGAAAATATATTCGAACATTTTCACGAAGGCCTTATCTACATCTCTACATTCAGTGTGTATCCGATTTTCAAACTTCTTGATTTCGTGTATGCTGTAAAATGGGCAATCCAATTAATACCGTACATACTCAATCAAATTACAAACCCCAATCTGTCGTCGCATGATGCTATAAAAGGTCAATTTCGATGTTGATTTGTACTGATTACTCTTTACAAAACTGCAACAAACCTAGATACGGCAACTAATTATGCAGTGGACTATCTGTGTCTGCCCTGTTTGAAGGTGAACTCGATTTATTGGCGCGTGCATATAGTATAATACTTGCATAACTGTGTATGTAGTCCTTCACAATGAAGTGCCAGAATACGACATGAGATCGAGACATGTGTGCGTTATAATTTCATTCTACTCCTCAAACCTACCTTTAAAATATGAAACTGATTTAGATGATAACTAGATAATATTTTTTCCATTCTAAATCAGATATTAATTATATAGAAATTAAAGTATTAAGACTTACTAGTATGAAAACCTTACCTACTTATGTGATTAGTTTTCAAATAAAGTTTATGCATAAATATTGCGAATGGAAAATGAATAAAGACATCTTTATTCGTATCGTTTATTGAATGCCTTTGAGAAAATTCTACATGAATTACCAAACTATCTTCGGAAAAAGGTATTAGCACAAGTCTCTTGCAATTATCGAAAAAGGTTTTGCAATATCTTGTGATACGAATGAGTAAAAGCTTTCCACCGCCATCCGTTATAAATGAAATACGAGCGGAAGGGAACCATAAAAAGTAATTATTTACATTTAAATGCGTTTCATAGTGAAAGAAGACATAAAGTGTTTATTTCACGAGGAAATCGCAGATTCGATGACTTTGACTACGGATATCTATCTATTACTGCCTAGAAACCGTTACCGATCTTGTGGAAATCAGTTGAACAAGCGTACATCTTCAAGAGAATCACAATCTAAGCGAAAGCAATACAAATATGTATAAAGCTATTAAAAAAAACCAACATGTACTTTGCTTTATGTCCACAGAAAAGTATTGGTGTATACAACAGATGCGATTTACTATGAGATATCTTGATATCCCGAAATAGTTACCTATTTAATATTTTCGGGTATGCTCAATTCTGATAAGTATTCCTTCAGAATAAGGTGACACATATGCGTATTCAAATATCAAAAACTAGATATTTGTGTAAATTAAAATATTGTTCGCACAGAGGGTGATCCTTTTTAACAGCAACCAGCAATTTATAGTGTTGTTGTCTCAAAGGGTGCAACTGGAAAGTTGAAAAATTAGTACAGAAATCTGACATAGAAAGGGAACAACACTAAAAGGCATATTTTAATATTTTTCTTTATCAACTAAAAATGTTGCTGTATGAAGAATTTCTTCAAATACACAAATAAACATGTAAATATGTATTAATTAGATTATTTATACGTCAATCAATCTGTATATCCATTTACTTAATGACTCTGAGTGTGTGATACTAATACCCACCCATATTTAAATCAAAACTATAATACGTATGTGATTTTGGAGGCCATGGCCGTTTTTATGATTTGGACAATATTTAATTCCTCTATATTCCATCAATCCATTTGGTTTCGTCAAATTGTTTGCATTCGTTTTGTTAGTTTGATATCGGATGTTAGGTGCCTATATCTTGTGAAGGGTATTGACCAATCCCTGAACATCTTTCATATATTCAAGACTCGTTGTGCTTTTTGTAGGCAATATATGCGTCTAATTAATAATGGCACGTTTTAATCAAATGGACGCTATTTAGGTCTCCTTATAAGATAAATCCCTTTAGAATCGTGACATATTTTGCAATGTTTTTTTTTCGCCTGATATATCGGCGGCTAGATGTATATATTGTGCAAAGGATATTCAAGAACGTTTAGAGTACCCGCAATAGTCAATACACCTTTAAAACAATTTTTCAGAGATGACCTAACTTATATCATTTATCCTTGAAAAATGTTAAACCAATTCCTGAGTATCTTTCGTATATTCAAGGCTAATTTCAAAATATGTGACCAATCCACAATGCGATGTTTACGTGATATAATATTCTGGCGACTGATATTGTAATATTGGTCCGGACTGATGGTAGACATTGTATCACGTGGTTTATTTCTAGAGAATATACCAGCCATATTCCACTATGGGTAGTTGGAATGGGGATCGTATGGAGTAGAGAATATAGCTATCATAAATAGCAACTTTGACATCTAATAATACTATAATACATTAATTAAAACTTATAATAAAATATCACTGTTCTATCTGATTGGGTATTTGTGAGAAATGACAAAATATATCGGACAGTTTTCAGTTTTCTTACCATTCCACCCCTGCATGTATTTGCTTGTATAGGGCCTTAGCTGGCCATCTAATGTCACAAAATGGTTCTCATACTAAAGGACATTGGGACTGACAGAATATTAAGTTAAACCGGAGCCACTACAGATTGTTGATGCGTCTTGATAGAAGATTTACATTACCTCCGTATTAGGACAGGCGGACATAGAAACATTGGAATGCATGAAAACAATAAACGTATCATTTCAGCAGGCCTGATCAGTGAGTAATTTATCTATATAGCTCATCGACTTTGCCTATCAGGTCTGCACAGGTGCAAGGGTGTTCTTTTACAACAAATTCACTAAAAGTCAAATGTTCAATTTTATTTACTTATTCCACCGTGTGGTATGAAAGCTTTGGTAATCAGAATTAATTTATGTTCAGTTATCCTGCGATCCAGTCATCAGTTGACATGTGGGTATCTGGTTTTGTGCGATATGTCACTTTTGATGAAACTGAATCATTATTACCCTTGTTTGTCATGCAGTAGAAACCAGTTGCTCATTTGTAACTATAAATGTACTTTGATTTGCAATGCAGCCATGGTTAGCAGACAAATAGGACATAACGTGGTTTCAGACGTGAGCTATTAAACCCATCCTAACCCATCCTTTTCTCTCATCCCCCGTGCATTATGCATGGTAACATGGTAACATGGTGGCGTGTGAAAAAGACGAACTTGTTTCTTTGTGTTTGATTTAACACCATTTTGCAGCACAGAATAAGCTATTCATGGCGGCTAGCATATTGCTGAAGGAAGAACCACGAGAAAGCACATAGATAGAAGTCCATGAATTACATCGACATGTTAATGCATGTGATAAACACAGACAGCTTGTGATAGTCATGCTATGCCGATCCTCGTGTTGAAGATGGTCCAAATAATTACATGATAGCGGGGTTAAGATGGTACTTCATAAATTTAAATTGTCAGAAAGCAATTTACATAATTACAATATGATGACGTCACAAGTATTACAGAGCTTCAACAAGCACAATTTATTTTAATCTCATTTAAGTCTTGAATAGACTGAGCCAAACATATTATATTAGTTACCTTGTCTGTTAAAGTAGGCATGCGCGGACGAATTTGTCCATAATGATTGTCAGGATTGATACCTCGATTTTGGTGAAATATTTAAAATGTTAATTTCACATTCGTCAAGTCCTCTTTGTTCTTTTTTCCGCATGGACAATCTTAGGTTCTTCATTCCATAAACTTTGCATAATGCCAATTACGAACTGATCAAATGCAGACTATAGCGCTGGGATGTGACGTCTGCCTCCATCAATTTTCCATTATCTATTTACATGTTCTAAAACATTTAGGTATATGCAAATAACACAAAGCCTTGGGCTTCGAAAGGGTTTGATATAGCCTTCGCCTTTACAGTGAAACTTGATTTTATATGATTTCCATTTCAAAAATCATTAAGAAGTTTGTACATATTCATGCACCGTATGTACTCGCTTGTAAGAACTACACAGCTCCAGGCCAAGGTATAATGCTCTGGCAAATCTATTTTGTTCCTTCAGTTTGTTATGAGTAATCAGCAAAACAAAACTAAATCAATAATCAATAATCAATACGACAGATCAGGATTGTTACTTGCAATTATATTCGATTTATTAGCTGGTTAAATTCGGTATAGGTCATTCGTGTTTTCCAAAACAATCGTTAGATAACTCTAGACATTTAAAACCGGAATCAATTTATTTCTAGTTGTGAATAATTCTTGTTAGTTATAATCAATCAACTGATCAGATACCATATCTTACTGTACGTCGTAATCTTTGAAAACTTCTTTGTGGTAATTCAGTTTCCGAATAAAGGTCATAGAGTCCTACATGACGAAACTTTGAGCACATGACAATCTTTAAATGTTATGATTTGCAACAAGCAGGCCTATCAACAAAAATAATCCCAAGTTTCACGCCATTATAAAGTTATACATACTGCATTAAAAGAGAATATGTGGCAGTACTATTAAATCTAAGCAGTACAAAAAAGACATGAATTTATCTAGTCGGATACCATTTACCGCTGTGAACTGCCCAGATGCAAAGGACTTGTTGACCCCTATAAAACTGTCTCATTAAATATGATTAACATTAAGGCACACTCTAAGTCGCGAGTGAAATTAGACGACTTGGAAAATGTCTCTGTAATTACAACTTCACATGACTTCTTCTTTTTCATTCCCATAGCAGACTATACTATTATCACACATGCAAGTGCTAACCTGTCATGTGGGAATCGTATTTCCATTAAAGGGTTACTCCTGACTGACGATCTTCCCACTCGTCATTTGCAATGTTCTACGAAATGGAATGCGTCTGGCTAATATGGAGGGAATATAAATGCAAGAATGCTTCATTTAATTTCACAGTTAAACGAAACGTGTATAAAATCATTATATGAATTCGCTCCCTGTATTACACCAAAACATTTAACAACGGTCAAGATTAAATTCCATTTATAAATTTGACACCATTCGTATGAATTTTCCTCTAAATGGCAAAGAAACAATTTTATTAGGCAGTACTTAGTGTTCTTGCCCGAAAAGATACATTGATATCAGAAGCGAACTGTGACCATTTTCTTTCTGAACAAATATTACACGATGCAAAGTGACAACATAGTAATAAGTTATCTTCTAGTCACGCATACGCTTATAGTTGTATAGTTCAAATCATTATAGCTGAAAAAACATCACGGCGAAATAAGAAGAGTGTAACTGTCATTAAAAAAAACCCATTCCACCAATCTCTTCATAATGATTGTCTTCACACATTGTTTCATCTTCGAGCACCTCATTGTCCTATTCCAACTCATTCTGTCACAAACATGTTCCATTAGAAGTGTTCGATTCATTATGCCTCCTAAATCATTTATCGTTCGGCACAATATGTCATTTCTCTTTTAAAGCCTTAAATGCCTTTTAAAAGTAAAGTGTAAGCTTATTTATATTACATTTACGTATCTGCTTCGCCTGAACTTGCATCAGCCAACGTGGTTTTAAAAATCAAATTGTTATTATGTCTCTTGCTTTTACCTTTCAACCGTTCTCCCGCCAACATTGTTTTAAAAAACTCAAATTGTTGTCATGTCTCTTACTTTTACCTTTCAGCCGTTCTAATTGCAAACTATATTTTGTCAGCGTCTAACGTTAAAGTCTTTCCACTCTTTGATAAGCGTGCCTTCAATGTGTTTGGTCAAATTTGCGAGGGGAACACTAACACTTCACAGTTATGACTACCTACCTAATAGAGTGAAAAAGAAAATATGTTAGGTGCTAAATTTACATTGCTATTTGCTACATATAAGTACATAATCTAACACAGTAATTTAATGATGTTTATTTTGATACCGCCTAATGGTTTAATATGACATTGACTGTATGAAGCGAATTTGTAATTATAAAATTGGAAAAAGAAACAAAATTATCAGAAGGTATCATGCTTTTAAATATTCTGCTGCGTTTGAAAAAAGAGCAGTGTGTGAAACGTGAAAGAAAACTGCGGATACATTTATGTAAAACGAAGCAACAAAAGGCATGACAATTACAGCCTGTGAAAGCTGAAAGAAAATTACCGAACGATTTAGATAAAACAAGTCAAAAACATGTAAGAAAATTAGTGTCTGACAGCTGAAAGGAAACCATGGGACGATTTAGATGAAACAAAGCAACAACATACATGAAACTTAGTGTCTGAAAGCTAAAAGGAAACTATGGGACGATTTGGATGAAACACGGTATTAATTAACATGCATGACACTTTTAGTGCTAATGATAAATAAGATACAACAATCGGATAAATCAAGTGAAAAGATATTGCAACATATTTTAATATATAAATGTAGCGTTATGGAGAACAGCAATCGATTAGGTCTAGTGAAAAACATGGATTAAAGTGAGTCACCGTTCAGGAAAGTGTGGAAAGTTAGATCATGGTAACTAAAGCGTGATTACAAAACTACGAATGACATCAGGATTTCAACGGCAAATCTCAACACATAAATTACTTGTGAAAGAGGTATAAACATACAAATTTTATGGAGGCAGCAATTAAAACCTTTAAAAAAACATTCAGTTAGGTTAGAACCAAACAATACACAAGTTATCGATGGAAAACAAATAGCTGAAGCCATTTCTCTAATTCCTCAATTTCAATGCAAGGCGTAGAAAGGTGATGGTATCAGAGACAGGGATAGAGGAAGTAACACGTTTGCTCTCAACGATAACTCGTACATCCATTTTCCGGGTTGAATTAAACACTAAAGAGTTTATCTCAACGTTAGAAATACGGATTTGTTCGTCTACGACGTAAAGCCATTTCTGAAGACTCATCAGGGAAAGTATAAATACAAACCGACAAAATACCATGTGAAAAATATGGTCGTTGGTTTCCGATATGCCATTGAAAAGAAAACACATCGAAATTAACTGAATATTTCAAGACATGAATTACCATGCCTTTGGTTTTCGTTGCATACCATGAGTCTTCAAAATGCATTGTATAGCATAGTAATGTCCTCATCCATTTCATGATCCTGTGTTTTGATGCTTTTTGTTTCATTCCATCATAGTAAATTAATGTCGAGAACTGGTGTTGTTGGTGACTAATTATGCATATAGATGTGATAGTAGTAATGAGTCATTGGGATTTCCTTATATTGCTAAGTGACGGTGTAAGTATAAAACGAATGCAGCATCTTTCTAACGCTGCATTTAAACTATCTTTGGGTTACTTTGATATTTTTGAAAATCAGTATCATTTGGCCCAAGATCATAGACTTGTACACGACGAGCTTGATTTGATTTTCATAGCGAAACCTATGCTGAGTGCTTCCCATTGAGAACATATTACATTATCCCTGCAAAGATATATCTGATATGGCCGGCGCATATTTCCGGGTGAGGCAATAAATGTTATCATTGCATTTTAACAAATCACAAATAAATATCTAGGGATTAGAATGGAAATAGCTGCTATTATATTTGTACATTTGTTCGTCATTCTATCAAGTCATCGATGAATAGGGAACATCAATACAAATGTATTTTGGCATCGCAACGTAGGGTAACAAATAATACAGAATAGAATGTCTCACAAGGGATACTTGTCTGCCATTTTAATTCTTCTGTATCTATTACTTTATGCTGGAATCCTTTTTTGTAATGCATATAATGATAGTGTTGGGTTTCATTTTATGGATGCCAAGATTTCGGAACAGAATCTCCCATAACGGTATTGATAGTGTGGTTTAGTTTTGCTCAGCTCCGACGTAATCTAACAACAGTTCCTTGTATAGATTGTTGCTGCTTCGCCTTGTCTACGTCACTGTTTTGCAAAAGCGTTGCTAACAGATATATTGTGTATTTTGTAAAAGTTTAAAATAGAAGAACTCAATACATTGGAATAATAAATACCTTTTAATGTCTTCTTTGAGAAAAGCGCACTTAAAGAAGTCTGTGGAAGAATGGGTGCGTTTAGCGCTTGAGGAGAGTATGAAAGAAATACAGACTGATTATTTTGAAAGTCAATGATAATTGGGTAGAAAGGACAAGACATTCCAAGCTCTGGTAGGTGCCCTGTTGTTATAAAACAGCATTTTCTCCAATTGTTGGCAAACACGACACGAGTACAAAATGTAAGTGTCAGTCATTTCCTTTGCTTCGAGGGAGTATAGAAATAACGAATCATCTTCTAAACAGTCGCAAAGATGATGGAAACAATAACTACAAGCTTAATATGATTGTCGTTATCAACATTGAAGTAAATAATTGTCGCTGTGCTCCCAACAACTTCTAAGCAGTCGCAAAGATGATTGAAACATCAGCTAAATGCTTAATATGATTGTCGTTGTCAACAATGAAGTAAATAATTGTCGCTGTGCTCCCAACAACTTCTAAGCAGACGCAAAGATGATTGAAACATCAACTAAATGCTTAATATGATTGTCGTTGTCAACAATGAAGTAAATAATTGTCGCTGTGCTCCCTAAGGTGCTTTATTAAATTCGGATACAGTGACGACGGAATTAAATGTCATTAGGTATTTGTGTTTCGTATTAGGTGTTATGGAACATCGCTTTACATAATAGAAAACTTAGTTTTAAATATATCCATGGCGACGGATCAGTTTTGATGAATCACGTTAATTTGGTCTAGTAGTTGAATTAAATATCATTATTACAATATCCATTAAAAGGGTTCCTCTTGCGCATGCAAAGGGAGTGAAAAATAGTTTGGAATTTAGAAACTACTATATATATATATATATATATATATATATATATATATATATATATATATATATATATATATATATATATACATACATACATACATATATATATATATATATATATATATATATATATATATATATACATACATACATACATACATATATATATATATATATATATATATATATATATATATATATATATATATACATACATACATATATATACATATATATATATATATATATATATATATATATATATTTATACATATATATATATATATATATATATATATATATATATATATATATATATATATATATATATATATATATACATGTCTCTAAAATTAAATTGTTCCAACACTGCGATCAGAAATAGTTTTCAAGGATTAATGTTTGGAAGAAAAATTGTGAAAGTTTTTGTTTCAAATGAGAACTGATAACTGCATCTCAGAAAATACTTTGAAGATTCATTACATAAATTAAAATAAGTGCGCACGTTGTTCATCAACAAACCACACAATTGCCTATCACTCCTCCGTATATCCTAGTGTCAGCCATGATCCAAAGAGTTATGTTCAGTAAGCCTCCCTGACTTACGTCACTTCTTATTGCGTATTAAATTAAGACTGTACTTAGCCTCAAATAAAGTGTAGTTGACGGATTGCTTAAAATGCTTCGTCACCGTCAATGTTGATTGATTGATAGAACTAATGCATCTCTTTAGGATTGGGGTCGTTATGTTATGGTTGGGTTTGATGCTTAACAAACACTGCAGAAATAAGATGGTGCAAAGCCCGGCAACTGACGCATGCATAATCTTTCAAAATAGGCTAAACTTATATTTGGATGTATCTATGATGTATCTGTCTCATATGCAGCTGTGTGTGACTTGATTTGGTATTAAATGTCGCCCACCTATCCGCCCGTTAGGTGGATGTATATTGAGTATGCATCTGCCTATCCGTGCATCACACTTAACCTGCAAACTTTCAAGCAATGTATACGAATCTGTTTAACTAAGCCAGAGCAAGCTGCATATTTAGATATCATGTGATGGTCTGAAGACTGAATACGTTCTGGTCACCCTGACCGCGCTTTTAAGGTCGAATATCGTTGCTGTGTGGGAAGTGAAAGAATTCGGTTGTTGTAAACAATATGTATCCAATATGGTTAGAAAAGAAGTAGACCACATGTAATGAAAATATGCTTTATTTCCGGGAGGGAGAGAGAGAGAGAGAGAGAGAGAGAGAGAGAGAGAGAGAGAGAGAGAGAGAGAGAGAGAGAGAGAGAGAGAGAGAGAGAGAGAGAGAGAGACACAATCCGTTTAGAGCATGATAACCTTGAACCAAGTTGGAAGGTTACAGAGTGACAGTCTGTTTGCCTGGGTATGTGCTCACAAGCGATCTGAAAAGTAATTTAACCAAACCAGTCTGAATTTTAAAACATTAACATTCCGTGCGAAAATCTTATTAGTTTATGGTGACTATGACCTACTTCTCAAGTTCACATGGGGTTAATTTGTGCCTAGTAAAGGAATATGCTCGTAAACAGGTAATTAGTAGCAGGTAATTAGTAGCAGGTAATTAGTAGCAGGTAATTAGTAGCAGCTTATTAGTAAGAGACATTCAGTAAGATTTGACAAAACTTAACCAAATATGATCTGCTTATGCGTTACAGGACTCAGAGCCGGTGCAAGGCATTTTGGCACCCTAGGGGAGATCATATATATGGCACACACACACACCCCTCCTTCCCACTAACGCCATCCCCCACCCGCTCATCATGAAATAAAACCCAATTTGCAATTTTTTTCTGGCGCCCCCCCCCCCCCCCCCTTAGCCCAGCGCCCTAGGCGATGTTCAAGGTCACAAGACGACGTTTTATTTTATATCCTTTCTTTCTTATATCATTTGTATTATTTAAAGTGATCTCGGCTATGTTTAATTCCATAACTAAACCGCTATATAAACTACAGATGTGTATAAAGGACAAACGTGAATGATTCTTTGCAGACACGTTTCGCGCTGTAACTAGTTCATGGTCTTTTAGCACAGCCATCAAAATCAAACGGTGACCTTATTTGATCATTTCAAGTGGTTTCCAATGTACCTTTCATACAGATGAACAGGAACACCTTTTTCACACAATATAAACAAATAACCTTGGAAATCATTTTGGTGTCAACTTGGCAAATACTATGGCTGATATAGTGTCTTGGCACATAACAATATGTTTCTTACATAATGATTTCTTGGAGCAAAATAATTGCCTTTCATCTTACGAATTTTTAACGTTTTATATCACATTCTTAAAACATAATTTCATTCATTAAGCTAAATTGTTATATTTTAGCTCTGTCAAGTAAAAGCATCCTACAATGAGTTTAGATATTTTGGTATGCAGCAAAGATAACACGTGATGGATGGCTTCAATAGGTTTGTCACTAAGATGAGTTTGCTTCATATCTGTTTGTTTGCGCTTTGTTTCTCTGTTATTTGTATTGTTTGTTTTTCTGTCTTATTTTTCCCCCTGTTAAATCATTTCCCATTTAATCATTCTTTTTATTAAATCCTTAAAGTAAACCTCGTTTTGAGGTCAATTTTCATTTCATTCATTTTGCATAATCATTGCGCTTGTTTCATATTTACGTCATCACATTTGACGTTGGTAAATGCTGCTCATCATGGACCCTTTATAATCATTTGAGGAGATTTGTTTGTCTTCAGATGCGAGTTCCTATTATTTGTTGATATTTTCTTCTACATTGTACTTTTTGGAAACCTTTCTTCCTTCAAATTATTCGCCTGATAATTTATTCGTAACGGATTAAAAACTGAGGCATGTACAACTCTTGTCTCTCGATTCTTTTGTTCGAAGAACGTCTGGTATCTCAGATTTCTCCTTTTTTGCGTTTTTCCTGGTACCGTTCTTTTCATCTACCAGGTGTCTTGGTATGTATTTCAAAAAAGTGAAGTCATTAAACGAAGTCTTGTAAAAGACCTTTTCGCTGGCTTGCTAAAGAAATGAGAATTGACACATGTGCAAAATAAACGCGTCCACCCCCACGTCGAATTAAAAAAAAATCTTAGCCGTGGGAGAGAAGAATTATACGATGTTATGATTTTCAAAGATATCAAAGTATCAGTAGAAATATCATATACAACATAGTTTTGTGAAGACAATTTATGCTTGTGCAGTTCAGCCTTCAGCTCGGTGTACTGCAGCCAGCGTCTGGAACAACGGATTATAGACGTAGCCCCGAGTTGTGTTATTGATCCAGCATGCATTAGCACTTCCAAACTTGACGAAAATGGAGATCCTGACAACATAATAGACGACATTGTTATCTTCGAAAGACATTATCTCATTGGAAGCAATTTTCCGCTGCCACGAATAAATCACTTTTCTTGATTTGTCACTAAATGTTCCATCAAACGAAATACAAATAGGATGTTAAAATACCGTCAAGGATTCTACGAATTTTACTTCGACTAAATTATGGGTGTTGAGAGAATTAGAGGTAACAGTCGCGTCTCCAGTATCGACGAATGCAGATTTTCTGCAATTCAGCGAAAGGAAAAGTCAATTTGCGTCAAAACCATTAGATGCAAAATTTTATCGCTCAAGCAAATTATATCTTGCTTCCTTAGAGGAAAGTGCATCTTATAGTGACAACGAGTGTGGAAAGAAAAAGCTTATGTGATGTTAAAGCAACCGATTTTGGAAGCGGACGTCGCATGGTGCAGCTGACCTCACGCAACAGGTGGCACGTGTATAAACCACACGATAATGAAAAGAATCTAAAGATATTGCTTGAAACAACAACAACACCATGAATGAAATATCTCTAATGAATAGTCTAGTTTAGTCTCGTTCTCTGCGTTCTCGAATTTTAAATCCTTTTCTCTGTGTACGTCATTGCACGTGTTCTACACAGCGAGGTTCATTACAGGTAGAAATAAATGATATACAATTAGTACAAAGGAGGTGGAAGAAAATAGTAATAAACCTACAGTTCAAGAAAAGAGCAAGGCTGATTAACCTTGATTAATATAATAGTATATAAATGTTATCAAGATAGACAGAAACACTTCATTTTTTTTTCTCTTTGATGGTACGCAGCACATAATTGTTCAACTGCAGTCTTCAGGGATCGATACAGGTAACCCGACATTCAGAACCTTCAGTTCGCTGTAACTATATCGTTAAATACAACGTAAAACCCTAGTCATTCCTTTTATATAAAAAAACACTATATGTAGCAATTTCGGGGCCTTTACTTAAATTTACATGTAAGGAAAAAAGTTACATATTTAACAGACTAGATAGAAGAAAGAAGATATTATCTCCATATATTTTCATTTGTAATGGTTTCGAAATACATTTGGAATGAGAAAAAATGGCAAGTCTTTACAACTGTCATTATTATGATCATAATTGTTCTAACGCTTCACGGATATAGTGAGAAAACAAACCGTTTCTCGCTGCAAAGTTCTACTTTTAAGCCACCAGTTGTAGAAATCAAACCGCAAAATATATATATATATATATATATATATATATATATATATATATATATATATAAGGGTCTAATAAATAGTAACACGGAAAAAGTCAAAACAACAAGCTTTGTAAACTTGAACAAATTATTTATTTCACTGGAAAAGATTGTAAAAATGGAATAGAACTTCCGTTTTTAAGAATCAAATACAAATGTAATCCAAGACAAATCAACCAATTAAATTACAAACGTCCTAGTAATGAACTGTTCTAATAGATGCAAGTTCGAGTCGTGATGGAAAATCCAAGATGGAAGACGATGACGTATGCTGAAGTCTGTTTTGTACTTAGCTACAGTTTCTTTATGAAACACAATATTTAATTCTCCAGTGTTGGAAATCCGAATAATATTTTTAAAACTGTATTTTTCCAAGAATTACGTATTAGCACATCAAATATTTCCAGAGATACGAATTAATCCTTTAAAATCCAAGTCAACGGAAGAAAAGTTAACATGGATTCAAAAACTGTCTACAACAAATGAAAATGACTAAACTTCAGATATAAAAGCCCTAAACTAAGAATATTTCACTAAATACACTTTTCCGAGAAAAAAAAAATCCCGCATTAAGAAATCACAATAAGGGATCACATGTATTACGATCTCCTAACATGACCCTGACGAGAAATATTTTTACTTTAAGAATCAAAAGTTGTTTACTTCTTAATTCACTAATGCCATCTTGACCCTGACAACATCCAATCATTTTAAAAATAAAAACCTGTTTACGCAGTCGCCACTTAACTTGAATCAAGGTCAGAATATTGATCAACATTTTTTGTTTAGCAAAGAAAATTCAGGTCAACCGATTGAAACAACTAAATTAAAACAAATCTATATCAAATCAACTAAACTTAACTATATATATATATATATATATATATATATATATATATATATATATATATATATATATATATATATATATATATATATATATATATATATTTATGTGTGTGTGTGTGTGTGTGCGTGTTTGTGTGTGTAATTGTGTGTTTGTGTTCATGTGTGTATGTACTGTATTGTCCTATGATAAGAAAAAACATACTGCTTCTCCTTCACATACTCGTATAGTCTTGTTTGCTTTATGTGATAATACTGGTAAACTCATTTTAGCCAGTAGACAATAATGGAATTTCATACCATTTTACATTTGCTTCTTACGTATTGTGGTGATTAAAGAGCTTCTGACCACACCATATCTGACACCGTTGGCCAAATCGATAAAATATTGTACTCCTGCTCCGTTTTCATGGCAGAGCTACAAGCCATGAGCAGTCAGGTAACTGAAGGCGGTCACCAGCATACAGCTCAAACGTAACTAATGATGCAGACAATTGAAGGAAATGGATAATGTTCAGTGTGAATCAGCAAGAAGCAAATCCATCTGAACAGTCTTTTCTTGGACGCTGCACGTAAAAATTTGAATTTGAATCAAATTAATGTTGAAGCTGATTCAAGAAATACAGTGCAGACGACATCATTGTACATTGAAGGGTCACATCTGCCTACCTTAGAGGCATACGTCTATCGGCGACAGCATTTCTTTAGTATTTGGGCTGGCTTGCAAGGACTCCACAATTAATAACAGGTTATACGGTGAAAGAAGGGAAAACGACGAAAACCACACTGGCGCTGTAGACAATTAAAATGAGAGCAGATTTTGTGACATTGTGAGAACTTGGTATTTCGTTAGTCAGTATTAAAAGACTGAATATTGGGTCTGTTTTGAATTTGTGATTTTCCTTAGCAATATCACATATTACCGATCTACTCGTTATGTATAACTAAACCAAAAGCACAACGATTGCAATGGTTTCAACGGTAGATATGTGTTGTAAGACTGGCATACTACGCGTACGGTTTTCTTCGTGTGTGCGTGTGTGCGTGCGTGTGTGTGTGGTTTGGTTATTGCCATAGCTTTAACAATTTTTTCAGTCATATTGCTACCACATCTGCTGTGTGGCAGTTTATAATGATGTCTATCACTGTGGTATCATGCCGTTAGTATAAAGCATCATGTCCCACCGAGTCACTTTATCCTGATCTAGGCCCCGACCAGTCTTAGCACTAACCGCTCAATGCTGTGCTCGTTGTGAGGCATCTGTTAGTACCGTTTGCTTAAGGTTTTATAAGTTCAAATCCGCGACCTCCCGCACCTGAGGCGGACTCTCTAACTATATAGGCCACAGATATATCCCTCATTTTTATTCATTATAATTTGTAAGAGTAAACTTTGAAAGCGATGAAAACAATATGCTGCGCAGCTCGTTCTTCGACCTGAAAGAAATAACACCAAGACTCCATCCATTGACTCTTTCCGTTTCCGGCTAATATTCTTATCAGCGCCGCGACATCGATAAAATGGGAATGGTTTCAACTCAAGTCTCTGTTGCGTACGATGTCAAGATATCAGCATATCCAGATGGTACTCCCATGAATGAAGAAGCAAAATTAGGTCTTCATATACCGATAAAACGGCCTTGTAATACCGATAAATTATTTTTTCAGTGCAGTCGCTGTTTAGTTAAAAATATGTAAAAAGTGGGCTTATTTTTAGATGAATATTTTAATTTAATTCAAAAGATCACGTGTTTTCGACCTGACATTCATCGGAACATATTTTTGATAATGTAGTCTTTATTGCTCTCAGGTCACGAATGCGGCAAATGAAGCGTGCAGTGGAAGTCGGAAATAGATAAGCATACGAGTAATATAGACACAATGTTTGTACACGACACTAGTGTTGTAGTTTCGATCGTAGTATGTTAAATAAGGTTTTCTAGACAAGAGTTAGATGGTTATTTTAACATTATTCATCTGGTAACAAAAGCTTTATACAAGATGCTAAATGATTATCGTTCGCAAGATAGTAGGGGCATTCTTTATTTAGATTTGAACTGTTATTTAAAGCAAGGTATAGGCATATTGCAGCATGTGCAATACAACGTTTTACTTACAATACAACGTTTTACTTACAATACAACGTTTTAGTTAAAATACAACGTTTTACTTATAAAACAACGTTTTACTTACAATACAACGTTTTACTTACAATACATTTTTCTTACAATACTTACAATACAACGTTTTACGTTTTACTTACAATACAACGTATTACTTACAATACAACGTTTTAGTTTAATATGCTTTTTGTATTTCATGAATTTAGCCATTCAGGTCGAATTCATAATAACACAAAAACATAATCTATGTTAATTGAATTTCACGCATTAATTTAATTTCTCTTGTGATTTGAATTTCACGTGTAAATTGAACAACAACATTATAATTTGTATAAATATGCACAACTTTAGAAGCAGACAGTTCAACATTGGCAACTTTTCAGTCTAACGAATGGACTGACTCACATGTATCTTCCTACATTGATCGCAAACATAAACTTAATCAACATACATACATACATACATACATACATACATACATACATACATACATACATACATACATACATACATACATACATACATACATACATACATACATACATACATACATACATGTCTATGAAATTATTTTTCCCTAGTACAGAGAATGGTGCGGTTAGGTGCTACTTTATAACACAATTTTGTTTCTGCAAGTCGAATTAATTAAAGTCATTAATAATAATAATAATAATAATAATAATAATAATAATAATAATAATAATAATAATAATAATAATGAGGACTTTGTATAGAGCCTAATCTTTCGAAGCCCTAAGCGCTTTACACCATCAATAATGATATGACTACACTACAGAACAACAAATGACAAAAACAATGAAATTCGAAAACATAAAAACATGCTGAAAACATATAAGATACAAAACATGATTCGGTAGCTAAGTTTGTCCCTGCAATCGAAACTAGTGAGTCTTAAGAGCATTCTTAAAAGGGACCACTGTGTCTTTGTGTCTAATTTCAATGGGCAAATCGTTCCACGTCGCCGGGCCCTGGTGTGCAAACGAACGTTGTCCATATGACTTTGTTTTCACCTTGGGAACAATGAGTATACGATTATCAGAAGAGGAGCGTAAGGATCTAGCTGGTGTATACACATGGGTGAGGCTGGATAGGTATGTTGGACTGGAGTCTGTCATTGAAACATAGCACAGAGAACAAATTTTGTGTTTGATTCTGGATCGAATTGATAGCCAATGTAGGATACAGAGCAGTGGTCATTAATAAGTCATGAACTGTTGGAAAAATTTTCTTGTCTTTTAAGATACAGATGTTAATAAATAGTGCTTTAAATACATGTACATATGTTGCTTAGAGGCTTTCGAATGCATTTGTCGAAATATCATTCCATTTATCAAGGCGAAATGGACGAGTATTTGTTCTTTCAGAATATGATATTTTCTTAGGAAAAGGTTTTATTGTTGGTTGTTGATTATGTGCTATATCCCATGTTACCTCGCTAAGCGTCAATATTGTTAGCACCTATTATGGCCTTAGCGATCTGGTCATGATTAATTAACGAAGAAAGTTTGAAGGTGATATCAAGACTGGGTCACTTGTACTACCTCCCACATATGGAATATCCATGTGCAAGTACACTAGAGAGTTCAAAGCAACTTAGTATCTTCCTTTCCTTCCATTTCATCCTGCATCTCCTCATGTTACGGGTTGACTTGTTTCTCGTTGAAACATCCGCGTATGTCAGTGCAGTTCAGGATGTTTTCCAAAATGTGCACTTTGCTGTATCTATCCCGTATATGGTTGGTGAAGTTATCAGCCAACAATTGGCTGTTTTTTCAGTGACTGGACTTCTGTTATCGCATCATTAAGTGCCACCGTATCTCCGGCATGTTTGCCAACATTGGAGTATGCCATATCTTCTGTGTCAGTTCTGCTTCATTATTGGACATCTCTGTGTTTATTTTGCGTCGTCCTTTTCTTGTAGTTTCTGACTGTTTTTATCACCAATTTGACTATCTCTTGTTACTGAAGTGGTAACGCTCCTAATATAGATATTGACTCAACGTATGATATGACAGTCATGTGTCGTATAAGTCTGCCTAAGATCAGTAGAAGTAAAGTGTGTTCTTTAATCTCCAATGAACTCCAGCTCTGATATCACACATGTAAAGCACACTTGGATGGATTATTATGTGATACACGTCTTTGCGAGCCATCTGGAGCTGTTCTATGGAACTGTAAAGTCCG
Organism: Unio pictorum; assembly: GCA_030141615.1. Lineage (NCBI taxonomy): Eukaryota > Metazoa > Mollusca > Bivalvia > Unionida > Unionidae > Unio > Unio pictorum. The sequence continues at coordinate 24,536,711 of JARLTB010000060.1, forward strand.
ATGTTAAGATATATGACAGTCTTGCAATAAGGGTCTACTGTTTTGGGCTGTTTTGGGCTGATGCATTGGTAATTACTGTCAGATTGCTGATCACTGTCAGAAGCATCTGTCACTCATTTGCAGGTGCAGTAACAAAGTAGTGGCCTATTGATTCATGTAGTAGGTAGCTCTTCGCCTATCAGTGAAAAGCGTACAGACCACATAGAGATGTTTCCATCGATAGTATTAGAGTGTTCATCAAGGACTGCATCGTCCTCCATCGTAGTTACTTATCTCACTCTATCTTGAAATCTAAACAGGATTTGTCCTATAATTCATACATCATCCACGGGCTGGGGAAAGAATATAATGGTCGTTGCACATCCACTTTCAGACTGAATAAGCATAGGCTGAACTTGATTGCTTGGCGTATGTCAGTCCAAGCGTGCAGTATCTTGTTTCAACAGTTCGTTAATCGGTAACCTTAGATTTGGATCTGTGAGCTCTATGTTAGATGTCTCATTTTCACCTTGACATCTGTGGTAGATATCCATGGCATTATGCAGGGTACGCGTTGCATCCGAGGTGTCTTCTGCAATGTCAGCATTGTCAACAACAGGGTGTCGTAAAATCAATGGCAAACAAATATAATTATTGATCAGCATTTTCTGACATATGGTTGTGGCTATCTGTCGTTCCACTCGCCAGTGTCCTTTATATTTAACTGACATCTCAAACCAATACAGCTGAAGATAGTTTGCTTCAAACTGATTCACTAACCGAAATTTTTAGCAAACGATAGCTGGTGATGCATTTTGCGTATTGACATCAGTGTCAATGCTATGTAGTCGCCATCCTGCTTCCAAGACAGGAACATCATCACTGTACTTTGTACTAGGATGATACTATACGCATTCACTTGACTAGACGTCTTGTGTTTGAACAGAGAAGGACAACCCGATAAAAGCTGTACAGCCCTTTTGCTAACTGTAAGTGAATAAGCATATGTCGATTTGTGTGGGTTTATTGATTAATTGTTTCAGCAAGGATACAACATTGCATAAAACCTTCATATCCATTTCAGAGACACCCTTGTTCTCTTCCACCAACTGAACTGAATCCTCTATTGTGCTCGTCAGGGTTATATGTTCTGCAACATTCACATGTTCTGGTTTGTGGAATTCTAGATGAGGTATTTCAGCGTGATTGAGTTGTATCTGTTTGATTTATATTTTTTTTTTGTAACTCTAAACATGGTTCACCACATTGTTGATTGATGAATTAAACATCTGATGTCAATTCAGCAGCTGCACTGGGCTTAAATGGGAAAAATTCATTGCTTTGCGTTGAACGTTTGATGTCAGCTGAATGTAAACCTCTAGCTTGACGGATGTGCACAGCTTGACAATGAGCTTCTAGTTTCAATTCTTTTCGATGGCTTCTATTATATGCCTTTATCACTGGATATGACATGTTTCAATTATGTGTCCTTAAAACAAACTGACATACAGGATCATTTACTTTGTCTATCGGATAGACTATCATTAAATACTATTTTGCCACGTAAGCTTACTTCCATCCAAAAGTCCGCACAAATTGTGTCTATAACGTTTTGAGAAAATAAAATTGCATATAGCATCCGTAGTGGCATTCTAACAAATTATGGAGAAAACAATGCATCTGGAGAATTGTGGTCATTTCTACAAGGAAAGGGGAATGTCTACTTCACATATTGATATGCTATATTTAATGAGATAAAAACACACAAACCCAAGATCTTAAACAATTGTAACTTCCTGTCGAGAACTGTAATGGGAAACTGTTTTCCATACGTTGCAAAACCATTTCCAATTTTGCCTCTGCATTCCCAAGGTTCACTGTGGGGAGTCAATGTCAGCTCTATTACAAACAACAACAAAAACTAAAATCCAGGTAAATACCACCAAGACTAAAACTTGCATCACGATCGTTTCCTACCCCGCCCCCCCCCCCACCCCATTATGTCTAAAGGCGATTAAATGATATTTCAATCATACTATTCGTGTAATCTGCAAGCAATGTATAGCTCTTAATCATATTAAACACAAGTTGTATTCAGAATACTAAGAAACTAATACATTTGCAATATTCGCAAATTTTCTATTATATCCAGTCCTTATGGACATTTTTCTAATCTATCAAATCCTTTGATTTTAAAACAATCTTGATGTAAACAGCTCAAGGTACAGCTGAGGAAATAAATTAATATAAAAATACTATATAATTTTCATTATGTAAATTAAATTATCCCCCAACCCAACCCATCTCCAAATAATGTCTTTTTGGGGAGTGATAATTCCTTAAGGCTACCAGCTCTACCTTACGCTTATTTGCTACATCCACGTTGATTATCATCACTGCTGCCGATAGAAACATTATTGCTTCGTGTAAGGCAGATGCAGCAGAACTGATATCTTTTGAAGTAATGGAATTGTCATTTATTTGAATGTAGCAGACGACATTGACATTACGGCCTCTAATTTGATCTGATATAGACATGAAATGCCATCCCCATTATAACCCTTAAGACGAAACGAGTTTGTGGGAACAAAAGCCTACTGAGAATTCAACGCAATTTGAAGCACCTCGTAATAATCTGTTTCACGCTTCAGGTATGATAAGTAGACACTAGCTCGACACTTTGTGATTCAGAAATGTTCAATAATGTCATTTATTTGGTTGTTACCGACCTCTTAGACGTAGTTTTACTGTTTTCCATATGCGTTTACTCCCGCACTTACATGCTTTAATGATGTCTCGTGTTGATATTATGACTTTTAGGTTTGCTTTGTTCCAAGTCTACACATAACATTTTCATGATTAATGCAATATATCACGATTTAAACAGTAAACATAAACATCTGCGGATTTTGTTGGCATTTTCGACTGGAATCTTTCCTTAAATCATAATGACAATACTGACAGTCGCCAAAACGGGCAGCAATTTGTCTCCTTTGACTACTTTATACCTACCCTTTCCAATTTCCCATTTCCCACCCCCACCTCCTTCTATCTTCTCATTCATGCTTGAATGAGATATTCCTATCGTATAAGAACCGTTCAAGTTTTATTCACTTCCGTCAAAAATATATTTTGGAGGGTAATTTCTTCTCATTAAAACACATTGTACAAGCACATATGCAATATTCCAACAACTCTGTCTCGACTGATATGCGCGATACCCCTGGACTCATAAATAAACATATGCGGAAAGTACGTGAAAGAAGGACGAGAAACACTTGGGTTTATTCCACTGTGTAAGTCGGCATTGAAAGCATATTTAATTGAATCATATGGTAGATATGCGAAAACAATTTTGTAAGTTCGTAATTTTCCTCTTTTCAGTGGAGATAATATGATAATGTGATTTAAAAACAGATGTCCAGATAAAAAATCAGTATCTGGTTTGGTTCACTTTATGCGGTGAACGGGTGTGGTTGATAACAATGACAGCTATCATAGCAGGGAACCAGCAACTTGTTTTCTACAATTCAGATGGAATTCACATTTTTATCGTCAATTCGAGTAAACTTTTTGTATTCAATTTCAGGTTAACATCGAATTCATTTTTTTTTAAAAAAAATTAATTAAAGAATATTTGATACGATTTTGGAGATTATATCACCGAACACACAATCAGAAAAGTAAATCGCGAAAGAGGGGACAGGCAAGAAAGTTGTTGCTTTGATGGACAGGAGTTAAGAATGTAGGCTTTGCGCAACAAGAAAACTTTTCCCCGATTTATTGTATAATATATACAATGTCAGATTTATCCAGATGTGTTATATCATGGTGAAACATTATCCACCCTGAATTGTATGCTAATATTTTATATAAATATTGTCTTTTTATATTGCATCTAAATACTTAACCCATATGTATCGATGTTCAGGCCGGCTTATCCTCTGTGGGTTACAAATCCTGTCAAAAATGACAAAGCCATAGTCCCTGTTGGACGTGCTAATTAAAACTACACATAATATCGAGTGTCTTAGAAATATAACTTTGTGACGACGAAGGGAGGAAAAAATAAAGAAAAACAAGACTTGTTACAATAATATCGATGACAAATTAAAGGCAAGAACACGAGAAAAGTATCCTTTAGTTTATAATGGCCAGGTACTGGCTTTACAAATCATGCACAAAACGTAACATGAGAATAAACCTTAATGACTGTCAAGACCTGGTAAAATAAGCTATTTTTGTTTGTTTATTTGATTAGGATGTTTAAAGTAGCTTTAACCATTTTTCAATCATATCGCTATGATGTCTGCAGTGAGGCAGTGTATAGTGATGTATAGCACTGGGGAATCATGCCGCAGACATGTATCATGATGTCCCACCCAGTCACATTATCCTGACCAGTCCTAACACTAACCTCTTAATGCTGAGAGCCACGCAAGGCAGCTGTTATTACCATTTTTGTAAGTCTTTGGTATGACTCGGCCGTGTATCGAACCCACGACCTCCTGCTCTAACCACTAGGCCACCGGAGCGGTTGGTAAAATAATTTAGTTGTCAGTTGAGTGTACAAGTGTCAATTGAGTAGTAAATATTAAGAAATCATTACCTTGTATATTCAAGGATATACTTGGATCTTGATGACAATTGATACAATTTCGTACAATAAAGTATGACCTGTGCTACACTAAACCAATCAGCGTCACCTATATTTCAAATAGTGTTCTGTGATTGTAAGTAAGATTGTAAGATTGTAAATTGTTGTGTAATTCTCACAGTCAGTACGGAATCTAGGTGTTACTCTAGACAGTACTCTCACATTGCACCAACATGTCATGAACATCTGCAGGGCTGCTTATCTTGAATTGAGATGCATGAGTTCCATTCGTAAATATCTTTCTATTGATGCCACTAAAACACTTGTGTGTTCATTAGTACTTTCAAGACTGGACTATTGTAACTCAATTCTGTCTGGTTCGTCACAATATTTACTCCAGAAACTTCAAAAGTTCAAAACACAGCTGCACGGATCATCTTTAGAGTACCTCGATCAGAGCACACCTCACCACTGCTCTACACCCTACACTGGCTATCAATTCGATACAGAATCAAACACAACATTTGTTCTCTGTGCTATATTTCAATGACAGACTCCAGTCCAACATACCTATCCGGCCTCACCCATGTGTATACACCAGCTAGATCCTTACGCTCTGATAATCGTATACTCATTGTTCCCAAGGTGAAAACAAAGTCATATGGACAACGTTCGTTTGCATACCAGGGCCCGGCGACATGGAACGAATTGCCAATTGAAATTAGACACAAAGACACAGTGGTCCCTTTTAAGAGTGCTCTCAAGACTCACCTGTTTCGACTTCAGGGACAAACTTAGCGACCTAATCATGATTTGTATCTTATATATTTTCAGCATGCTTTTATGTTTTCCAATTCCATTGTTTTTGTCATTTGTTGTTCTGTAGTGTAGTCATATCATTATTTATGGCGTAACGCGCTTAGAGCTTTTAAAGATTAGGCGCTATACAAAGTCCTCATTATTATTATTATTATTATTATTATTATTATTATTATTATTATTATTATTATTATTATTATTATTATTATTATTGGTGTTGTAATGTTTTAATTAGCATCATTTGCGTCCAGCTGCCCTTGATACTTCCATCAACACTTAATTTTATTAAATTTTTAAATTATTAAACTTCTTTATTTCTGGTTTCTTGTGTAAGGGATAGCCACAAACATTTAACAACGCTGTTATCGCGGCGATTGGCCTTTCTTGGTTACTCTTGATTTGTTTGCCCCAACTGTAAATTTCTGACTTCATCGTTAAACTAATTATTTTCTGGTTTCATGTGTCCGTCACATCCACAAGTATTTGCCTACAGCTCACGCATTCAATAGTATATGCTACTATGAGGCGCTTATCGAGCTAATAATGGACGTTGAACTGGTTCTCTTTCACAAGCATTTTACAGGACCAGAACTTAAAACAATTGCAGATAACCAATGAAATGCACACTGCACACATGTCACCCACAAGGACAATGTGCGAGCGTCACTTCCATTACACGTTTGAAAGATACAAATGCGACTTTAAACAAAAAGAATGTATGATGTGGGCATTCTGTGAAAATGAGTAACGTTGAATTATCATAATGAATTGGCAAAAAAAAAAGGAATTTTTGTGTCTTTGACTCTATCCCAATTTAAGACTTCGCTGATAATTGCATTAAGTTAATGCAGAATGGCGATAACTGGACAAAACAGAACGAGTGATTTGCACACGACAATACAAACGGTAATATTCGAAATCTGCGTTTCTCCAAGATATAGTTAAATATATATGTACTTAATCACACGATCGTCGCTTATGATTTGTAGTGTTATATTTGATACCAGCAAATGTTAGTGTTTCTACGCTAAAACACATGTTATGCCGTTTTTAGGTCTTATCTATCTATCTATCTATCTATCTATCTATCTATCTATCTATCTATCTATCTATCTATCTATCTGTCTATCTGTCTGTCTGTCTGTCTGTCTGTATCCATCCATCCGTCCGTCCATCCATCCATCCATCCATCCATCCATCCATCCATCCATCCATCCATCCATCTATCTATCTATCTATCTATCTATCTATCTATCTATCTATCTATCTATCTATCTACCTTCCTGTTTGCCTGTCTGCTTGTCTGTCTGTATGTCCGTCTGTCTCTCAATATAAAGGTTAATGACCTTTCAATGAATCAGAGAGACAACTATATAACTGTACAATGAAAGTATAAAAGCGGTTTCAACCGTTAGAACCAGTGTTAGAAACATAATCTAGAAAGAGGTATATTGTTTACTACCTCGAGGTACACAATATCTTTACCGAAATAAAATAAAACCCTGGTATATATTGCCTTGATGGGGCAAGAATATAATCCTTTCTTTTTAAATTTAAATTAACATTTCACCAGTTTATAATAATGGTGCATGCAGATAACAGTGACAACATGCATGACTCCAAGATCGTTAAACACGATGGTCAGTATGGTAGAGCTTGATTGCTGTTTTATGCCGGGGAGGAAAAAAACCTCATTCATGTTTCTTTGGATATATTCATTCTTTTATGATTCAAGTCGTATCCGTTGATTGACTATTTTCCAGTTCACCATGCCAGATCTCAAAAGCAAACCGTATTGCACTAGATAAAGCTAATGTTGTACCAATCATTTAATTTTACAGCTAATTCAGTGACTTTAGTTTAGATGTGTCTCGTGGCATTGATGGCATAATGGTAATATCATCGGATCTCATTATTGTTTCTTTAGATTCAATTAAGAACATGCTTTTTTAAATGTTATCCGATTTAACTTTTAAGCCAGATTAATCCAACTTGTATGCCAAATTAAACCAGCCTTTAAGCCAGGTTAATCCAAATTGTATGCCAGATTTAATCCAACCATTAAGCCAGATTAATCAAATCTTAAAGCAGATAAATCCAACCTTAAAGTCAGATTATTCAAATCTTAAACCAGATTTAATCCAAACCGATCGACAGATTAATTCAATATTTAAGCCAGTGTAATCTAACCTTTACATTAGATTAATCCAACCTCTAAGCCAGAGTAATCCAACCTCTAATAAGCCAGAATAATCCAACCTCTCCAGTATGGAGTTATCGTCTTTCACTTGACATCATTAGAGGTTGTTTCAATTTTCCAGAAGGTCTGTAAATAAAAACTACATATGATGAAAACATTATAATTATTATCAGTTGTTATAATTGCTTTATCTTTTTTATTCGATAATCGTAATCGATATCTTGCTAGTTAAACACGATATGCCTGAGATGTCCAAAATTTAGAAAAAGAAAATTTCCCATTATGCGCGCCCCTTATGCAAAGTTAGTACCGCATATACTGTTGAAGAGTGAGATGGCGAGATAAGAAGAGCTATATCTTGCCTCTCACTCAGATTTAATAAATCACATGGTAACGATGGTGCAAAACTATAATATAAAACAGTAGTCTGGTGAGAGGTAATTCGCAAAGATATACCGTCTCTTCCACAACTCAGTATGATATCTGAAAAACACCGCACTCCCATGCAGATGTTCACCACGATAAGAGCAGTAGGTATTCCAAATCGTGCGGCACTGAGAGTTTATAAAGTTTTAGTTCGTTTGAAATTTCCAATAAACTTAACCCATTGCAACAAACCAAGCTCTAGAATATCCGAGTGATTGCTTTAGAACGGCGTATCAGATTAGTGTTGATCATAAAGACCAGATTACAACAGTTTTGTCGAGCAAAGCGAAGTGCGGACAGATAAGTGCACAGGATCAAAAATGGGATCAAGGTTATAAATTTTCATTGCTCACATCTTAAAACAATCATCTGCATTTTATTATGTCTGTAAAAACAATTTATTACATGTGTATTTCCCGACCGAATCAACTATGAATTGCAAACGGGAGAATTTGGAGACTATACTGGCATCAGCAAGAAAATGTGAATTCCTAAAAACATTTTTACAATCCTTGAAACGGAATTATGTTCCATTTTATACTACAATACTTTACAAATTATCCATTACTACATTGTTGCTAATTAAAAATAGTAATGGTACAACAGAGGAGATAAAGTAATTATACAAAATACTTCGTTGAAATATAGAATGATAAAGTAAATAACGCACTTTACCAATGAATATGACTGATACATATTTTTAAATTGTATGACAGTCATAGTCTACGTGAATAGTAAGCCAATCAACAAGCAATATGACAGGCAAGTATCATCTGCTTCTAGTAATACACGTAGGAAAACAGAAGTTCGCAACCTATGCCTGCTTGTGTCACAAACGCTACGGTTATCTAAAGCTCTATAACCTTCCTTAACATAGTAGAACTATCAAACTTGGTAGTGTTGGTACTATGAAATAACTTATTTTATGGTTTTCGGGCAAATCTTGTAAAGAAACGCATGCTATCACATTGTATTAATATGATTATTATGTTATCACATTGTATAATATGGCTATTTCCTTCTCTTCTTTTGGATGGTGTGTAGTCCGTAATATGTTCGCCCGGGGTGATCAAAGGTGCCCGAACGAAGATAACTAAAGTACGTAAGTGTTGGGTCAGCCGGAAGTTGTAGACTATCGGGATAGCAACCCCACCCTATAATGCATCATCATATCATATAGATAAAGAGCGACTGCTCTTGCGAGTTCATTCTTTTTTAAAATAAAATTTATTTTGGATGTGATTGTTATGATCATCTATCAGAAAAATAATTAATATAATATATGTTTGGGTTTGGACAGAGACAAGAAAATCCCAGTCAAGTGGTCATATTGTGTTTCTCCCCGCGAGGCTATGCCGAGAGGGGAGGCATAATAAAATCAGCAACTGGAAATTCCTTGTTTTGGTGCAAACACAAATATAGATTATTTTTCTCTTACCCATTTTTTCCGAACTAAATTTTAAAAAATCATGCACCATTGCAATTTAGCTAGCAGATTCAAAACATAGTATTCATCATTTACTATTATTGTTTCTCACTCTATGAAAAGGACATCCGGTTTTTTACTCTAATGAAAATCTGAATAATTATCTCAGTAGAGTCTAGCTATATATGCCACTCTTACAAAAGAAGAAAAATCAGGAATGTGGTGCAAGTAAGTATTGCCCAATGACCGTCTCGTGCCACGTGCATTTGTTTTGTCAAACCCACGCATTGCGCATAACTACGAATATGTTAATGACGGCAATGGAGTGGCAATTTCGACCATAAGACCACAAGTGCTAAACAGATGAAAATAGAACATAAAATCATATGATATTATTAGTGTATTATCACTTTTAATCGATGGATGTCATATAAATATCATTAATGTGGTAAAGATTTAAGTTTCATGAGTTCTAATTTGGAAAACGTTTTATAGTAGGCAACGGTACGATCAGGGACATCATTTCGAGTTTTTCGACTGGGTGGGTGGGCTAAACTTGATTGGGGGGGGGGAAACTTAATGGGGAGGGCAACATATATAGGTTACAGCAATTTTACAGCACATGCAAATTCAGGAGGGGGAATGCTCCAATCCACCACCGCACCACCCACAATACGATACTGTGCAGTACAATATGACTACAGGGTACAGTTATAACGAAGTATCTAGTGACGTCACGAAATTTCCAATTCATGACATTCTTGGAAATTTATATTTTCTGTCCTGAATATAGTACTACCACTGGTAGTGATACGGTACATACAAAATCTGTTTGTTTAATCGCATGTGGACTAATGAATGAACCACTATGTTCGGTAAGTACAGGAGTTGGAGTTGTATTATTATATTTTATTCAACTGGGACGGAGTGTGGATGTTATACAAAGTTAGAAGAAACCAGTTGACATAACACATTTCTAGTTGATGTCGGTTTTGTAGTAGCACTGGTGAGAATCTGGCTTCGTGTAGCCGGTGATGTGAACTGCGTGTGTGTCTGCAGTATCAAATAACTCGGTGTGTGTGTGTGTGTGTGTGTGTGTGTGTGTGGTGGTATCAAAGTTAGAGGTACCTTAAGGTGCTCTTTCTGTGAATCAGTTTTGTTATATGCCTGTTATTGTTGTTTTTTGTACAGCAGAAGACATCAAGGGATTCTTCTTAAAAGTAGTTCCTAGCGCATGGATACCATAACTTAGACGACATGTCTGAGATAACCAGACTGAGATAGAAAAAGTATGATTAATAAAACATACAGATTTCTCTGTTGCATTGGTAAGCCAAACGGATTACGCTCGTAAATGTCACAGTTCTGCAATCGAAATCGCGATAGATGTCTGAAGAAACGGAGCTACTAGGGATGGGGCGATGAAGACATATTTTAGGATCGCTTTGTTATCACGTTCTTTGCGTTACCGTTCTGAGAGTTAAACATCAATCGCCATATTTCACACATAAATCTTTCATAACCAGCAACTTAGTAAACGAAAGCAGTTATTAATTTGTTTGGTTGTTGCCTCAATATTACTAACATATTTCACAATATTTATAGATTTTTCTCTAATTGCAGGCATATTGTTTAATACTTTGTGGAATATACGTGAGGTTAACTTTTTCCAAGGAAACCTCAAGACAGCAAACGAGGAAATATTAAACATGTGTCCGTAGTTTAGTCTAGACGAACGGAATTTGGCATGATCTCAAACACAAATGAAATTAACAAATTCGATTATGTACAGATATCAGGCCCGTTCGATTTTCATTATTCTGAGTTACCTCTCAAACTCAAAGCAAATAACCCTAGCTTCTCTTGTTTAATTAATGAGCGTATTAGATTTATGCCCTGTATGCACAGAGTTTTATCTGTTTCAAGAAAATTTAAATTAAGTTTCTCACTGCATTCTTCTGTATTGTGTCTCTGATAAAAAAAAATATAAAAAACAGAAAGAAAATGTTTTCTTGTGATAATTAGGGTACTAAATCGACATTACCAATTAATACGAGAAGTGGCTTCCCTTGAAGAAAGCAAATAACACTTCTAATGAAATTGGTTGAACGACAAAGCGGCATGAAATGACAGATGGACACACACGTACATAAATATTTAACTGGAAAAGTGCAATTGTTAAACTCGTCCGACTTTGAATTGTTTCTCTTATTCATTATAATCTTTGTAAAGGAGTGACCGCTATACAGAGGCAATCATTTACGACAACATTTTTTTCAAATTCTTTCTTTCATATATATATATATATATATATATATATATATATATATATATATATATATATATATATATTCACGCGTTGGTGTTGTTTATTTTATATATAATAAACAAATTGTATATTAAAGTATCAGATTATTTATGTCTGGTAAAATATAATACATCTTATACAGTTCATCATGAAGAAATACATTATCCGATTTTTAAACGAATTTTAATTTAAATATTTAAATTCTTAATTTATATCTCAAGTTGTGCAATATAAGAAGGGAAAAGTCGTGCTTCAACATTAGGACAGTACGATGGCCGATAGCGGCCGCCAGAATACAATATCAGAGTAACATGAATGTGTACATGTTTGTACATGTACACATTTTATACGTGACGGATCCACATATTATAGTAATAGAGATGTGTACATGTACACATTTGTTTCAAAAATGTACGAGACGGATCAACCTATTAAAGTAACAGAGATTTGTACATTACACATTTTGCTCAAATGTGTGCATGTACAACTCTCTATTATTTCAAAAGTAAAGCCAATAATATGTTGATCCGCTATCGGCCATCGTAGGCCAGCCACTTGTGAAACGTCAAAAATCATTTTTATTTTATGCTCAGCAGTGAATTACTTGATTTTCTAGTTAAAATAATATTGATATTTCACTGCAGTGAAAAAATAACAGTGAAAAAATAACAATATTTTTTCACTACAGGAACTACATTTTTGGGTCAGAATATTTGCTTGAAATGAGTGAATAAACGAGTGAAAGAACAGATTTGAGGTAGTCAACCTATGTGAGCATAAAATAAAAAGAACATTTGCTTGAAACGAGTGAATAATGGATACATTTCATCTCTTGGATAAAAAAAACTCTAGTATTTTCACTCGTATCTTCGCCACTCGTGAAAATACTGAGTTTTTCATCCACTCGATGAAATATATCCGTTATTCACTCGTTTCAAGCAAATATCCTCTATATAATTAAAAGAATGACTCTGTAAAGAGAGTTATTCAAGCAATGTTAGGGATATCGTTTAATATATATATATATATATATATATATATATATATATATATATATATATATATATATATATATATATATATATATATATATATATATATATATATATATATATATATATATATATATATATATATATAGTCAAGTGCCAAATTTTTTGTCAGTGAAATCCATTAATTAATTCTTAGTCTAGCCGACAATTAACTGTCTTGGAGTAGAGTTTGGACGAAGGAATGTTTGCCTAACTCGGTCACACTGTCAGAATGTTTATAGTAAAAACGGACTAGTCGTTATGACAGGTTAAAAAGAGGGAAATTCTCATGTAAAGCTGTCAAAGTGATTTGAAACAAATGGTAGGGTGTTATTTCGACCCCAGGTGGTATTTTTGGCATCTTGATAGGCAGTTTTCCAAATGTCTGTAGGAATAGCATTTATTCCGATTGGTCAAATATGAAATCAGGGGTGTGTCGAACCCTGAAATTGGGGGGAAATATATTCTTTGAGCAAATGAATTTGAACCAGTCTAGGAATTACGTAAGAGAGTGTCAGTATCATTAATTCCGAAAATACTCAGTAGAAGACTCCGAACGTATTTTAGGAAAAGACGTTCGTAATATTGGGTTCCAGGGAAAAAAACTGAATTTGGAATGATTGTAAGACGCCAAAAAACACAAGGTATTTAACTCAAATTCACCTTTATCATGATGTAATTTATATGTTGTTTTCGCCGTTACAGATGCATGATGTATTGATACTATGGTACGAATAGTTCGGTATTACATTGATTTAATAACGTACTTTGATATGATGTTTCTTCGTTACAGATGCATGATGTATTCATATTTTTGTATGGATAGTTCGGTTGTTACGTTGATTTAGTAATGTACTTTTGAATCGTAAGTTAGAATTTTCAATTTATATACGTAGATAGGTTAATGGGTGTTGTAGAAAAAAACCCGCTGTGTACATTTATGATTGGAAAGTGCTACATTGATTTTGAATTTATCATATTAGTGAATAGTGATTGTAGGCTATGATATATTGCCTCACTTTACGTAATGATTTGCGGGAATATATGTGACTTCCCCAAATTCTGATGTCGATAATTAGCGGTATAACTGTATTGATCTGAAGACTTGTGTAGTATTTGTTAGCCGTATAAATGTTAACACTGATAGTAAGATCTGATTGTTCGAACCAGAAAGACGGACGGACAATCTCAACTTTCAAAACCTAAAGAGATACTGAGGGCGTTTTACCCTTTTTCTTTTCAAGGAAAATAGTTTGTTTGAAGAGAGAGAGAAATAGCGAGGAGGTCGAAATTCAAAGGAGGGAAAAGAAGTTAGAAGTCAGATTTGAGGAATCCCACGTTCAACCAAAGGGCAAGTTAAAGTCGTGACGCAAGCAGAAGGAAAAACAGTCGACGAACAGGTAATTGTGAATTTACCAAGCGGTCCAATGTTAATGAACACTCGATTTCGTGATGAAATTTGCTATCAGCTATTAACGGCTAAACTTTGATTATTTCATTAGTGTTTGAAATTTAATTAATGTATCTATTATTTTAAACTTCGGTTTTTTAATGTGTTTCTGAACTAAGTGTATTCAGAAGGAAAGAAATTGTAATTTACTGTGTCTTTCTTTTGATTTTCTTTTGATTAAATTCTTTATTTATCTTTACGGGGGCTCGTGTATTGTCTTTGTTCCAGATACCGTCTCAGATTACCATATCCATTCTATGACCGGGAAAATTACACCGTAGAGGTCATCCTTTAGATAATGAGTATTAGCGGGAGGCGGTTTCGAGTGTTGTTTACAAGTTGCGCAATACCTCTGACCAGGGGCTTGTGCAGTATTGTACCAATAGCGCTTGATACCGAAACGTCCGTTACATATATATATATATATATATATATATATATATATATATATATATATATATATATATATATATATATATATATATATATGTGTGTGTGTGTGTGTGTGTGTGTGTGTGTGTGTGTGTGTGATTTTGAATTTTGACATAGCTTTAACTCTTGCCTCTTGCTCAGTCATATAGCTACGACGTATGTACATTATCCTGACACCAGTCGTAACTATAACCTCTTAATGCTGAGTGCGAAGTGAGGTAGCTACTAGTAGCAATTTAATAAGTCCTTGATAAGTTGTTGTTATAGGGTTTATTTTCATTTGTCAGCACAAGATAGGCGTTACATGGCGGCTAGAATTATGTGAGAAAGCATGCCGGTAGTTTCGCGTGTGTCGCATGTTCTTTCTCCACCATTAATACTAGTCCTTGGTATGACTGCCTGGGTTCTAACTCGGGAAATACGAACCCATGGCAGACGCTCTAAGCATATGAACTAATACATTGATAATTAGAATGTTACTTTTATAGCCAGTTCTGCATAGCCAAATTATTGTGTTTAATATTTTGTTTTGGGATTTACTCACCTGCTCTAACTCATCCAATAAAAGTTAGGAAATATCATACAATTTTATTTTGCAAATGTCAGACCATGCACGATTTATCTCCCAAATACTTATGTAAGTTTACTGTTAGTACCTTCTCTTAAGATTATTTAATTACAAGACGTGTGTTCACGGAATCTATACATATTTTGTCTCAAATTTAACTGTTTAGTATACTGAATCGGGACATTGACTGTAAATTGTATACTAAAAGGAAATCAAATTAATGCAAATAATTACCTCATCCGCTATTTATAGAACTTGCCAGGAGCGTATTGCTTCTAGCTATTGTCAGCTATATGCCAATGACTTGAAACTGTTCATTACGTCACTGGTAGCAGTTAATGTTAGGTGTTAGGTAACGGAGTAGATTTGCACTTCTTTGTAAATTTCTGCAGGGAAAAACTTCGCAAAAACTTGCACGCTAAACGCAAACACGTAGCAATTGGCATTCCGGCGCTGATGTGGTGTTTAGCAGTCCCCTCGCAGCATATATCACATTTTAGTCATATGCCAAATGCGTTGACACCGAAATGTGAGCGTTTGTTGGCTGTATCCTAAAGCGACATTCTTCACAGGCAAAGCAGAATATTAATTGTGGCGTTCCAACACCTCATATAATAAGGACAATAAAATTTAAAGTTTATGCAGGAATACAGTGCAAGCGAACAACAAAAGAACTTATCATCTTGAAACAGGAATTAACTATCTATATTATTTTGTTTTCCATTTTTCATTTCAAATTTCCTTTTGTATTGACATTTACGAGATTTCACATTTCTTCTTGCATATAAATCCTTATGATTTCACATTTCTTCACGCGTGGACATTTATATGATTTCACATTTTTTCACGCATGGACATTCAGGTGATTTCGCATTTCTTCACTCAACAATAATGAATCAAACTTGCTTGATACATTTGCATAGTATGCTTTCGTACAGCGATCAGTAAATGTTGGTATATTTTCTTTGACTATTTTGAAATTTCCGAACCCTCAAATCGCTTCCTATTTTATTCCTGCAGATTTGTTTTGTCAATGTGCAGCTAATTATTCATGTGATTCGTTACTTCCGGTTGATTCTGTGTGGAGACAGTACTTCCGCTTCTGCGTGTCAACAATATGCAATATACATCAGTCAAGATGAGATATGGTAAGAAAGAAACCTTTAATGTCACACAATGAATCCTTGTTTTTGTCACTGACTGATCTCCAATACAAAACTGGGGAAAAAGGTAACCGTTTTAGATGATACTCAGTTGGAACGGTGAAGTACAAGATGACCTTACAGGAATTATTCCGCATGGTGAACATATAGTATAGTACTAGAGCTCCAAAGTATAACAGCTAAACGTTTTTAGCGTAACAGGTAGTTATCAAATTACAGGTAAGAAGGTGTACAAAGTAAACTTATTACATGCTATAATCCATACATAGGGTCAAGGGGAACACTTTGATGCCTCCATGATTTCAACTCAAACATATTTCGGCCCACATCCTTAAAACTTAATAGATGACCAATACATGTTTACCTCCATCCATCTCAAAATGATTCTGCGGGCGCCCTGGCATAATCTCTATGATGTTGTTTTCCGCCAGCCAATGTCACGTGTATGTGCGAGTCCTTGGTAATACGCAACGATGGACAGAAAATAACATAAGTTATTACTTCCTAATACCTGAAGATATGTCGCCATTCGAAAACAAGGAAAACATATTTTAAGGCTTGGTTGTCCAAGAATATAGCTTTTATTTTATAAGTGTTTGTTTGCTGAAATATGCGTGCCTACGTGTTTGTGTGTCCCTTAGGTGTGTTCATGACGCTTCTACTCTCTGCTGACTATTAACTAATAATTAAATTTAAGGACACATCATTCTTTACGAGGCTCTTAATACTAAATGTATAACAAATCAACGGGTATCGCTTATTCAGCCACAAATATTTGTCAATTCTTCGTTCTTGTTCATCTAACTTTAATACCTGTATCAGATAATATTTGTATTCGCACGAGCTAGTTCAAAATGTATAGCCGATATCAATTAAGATAATAGCATAGGCTATCACGGATGATAGTGCTTTTTGAAAAGACCCGTTGAAACGAAGGAAGAAATGTAACTATTAATGCATTGTACCATAAATAATTCCGAAAGGATCTCTAGCGTCATCAAAATCCCTTCGCATTGCTTAAATAATTTAAAATGAACGGGACCATGGAAAGAGAAATGTCACGTTTATTGTTCCCAGTTCTGATATTATCGAAGAACAATGTCAACGGGGACGAAATCCATGTAGGAACTGGGTTTTAATAACTAATTAAATATAGTTCATAAAAAAGTTCTGACATATTCTGAAACAGGCTAACTTGTAACATCTCTCCACTTGAAAAGATTTTTATACTGATATTAAAACATAACATTTTTGTATTAACCCAGTTGTTTTTCTGTATAAGTAGTTAGATTGATCGTGTCTCGAGCAGTGCTGATTCCATCTGATTCTGTGACAAGAAGGATGATTCAACTTGTGTTCATTTGTGTGTTGCTGGTGTCACTGTTGTAGGGGGTCGCTTTTAACCATATACTTGTGTTCGTATAGTACTCTATAGGTACCCCATTCAATTATTTATTATGATAATTTTTATTCCATCCGAGTGAATTATATCTTTACATGAAGTCAATGTTACATACCAGATAAGTATATTGAATGCAAGTAGACGTTGGTGATTACAGTGTAAAATTGTATTTGATTATTAAACAAAGCTTTAAATCTACCATTTCCTTTTTTTGTTTGTACAGCTTTCAAAGGCTATTCAATCAGTTTTCAATCCTTATCCCGTTTCTCGTTACTAAGTCGAATAATGTCAATGGAGTTATAAAAGAAACTTATGTTGCTGTGATGAAACACATCTCTTTATTTATTAGCATTACATATCGATTAGAGACTCTTTTAATTCGTGGCGCCAGAACTACCTGGATGCCAAAATAACTACTCTGAATAGCAGACTATTAAACTTACTGCGTAACATTTACTTTAGTTGCAATTTAGCAGCATCGCTATTACGCAGTGAAACAAGAGAAAGAGATTGAAACATGAAAACATCGATTATTTCCGTCTATATCGGTGTTTCACACTTGATCTCGAGTAATTCGAACGCAGTAACATAACTGAGAAGGCATTTCGTATAACAGAATCAAGAGCCCTTATCAAGAAACCTGGCTTAATATTGTCGTTTCGAAAACTCGTTGCCTCTTTATTCCATTGAGTAGAGCCATATCAGATTTTGTTTTTCCGTAGTCATGGAGACAATTAGCTTGAAAGAGTGCTGCATGTGAAATGTATTTTTGCGTTTACACCCAATATCCTTTTTCGAATTTTAAATGTCTGGTTTTCAATCGGAAAATCTTTTAATTAAAACAGACAATTACATTTGTTAATTATATTGTATTTAGGTATTGCTATTACTAGAACGTGAACATCACTGAATCGAGTTAGGAACGATATCAGCAATTTGATAACAATGACTGGAACAACGAAGATGACTATGGTGATTGCTAGAATCATGCTTGTCACCAAGGTTAGCATGTGACTGCCAAAAAAAGAAGACAAAATGAGTCGAGTACAGTGATCGTTGTTGGCGACTGTCAAGTTAATGTTCAGTTTCACGAGACTGTTACTATATTGTTGAGACAACGGTAGCATTTAATTGACATATTACTATCAAAATCAAATTTGTTTATGATCTGTCTTACAACATGCAGGTGAAATAAATTTCTAACCCAATCATAATATGGATCTCTCTCTCTCTCTCTCTCTCTCTCTCTCTCTCTCTCTCTCTCTCTCTCTCTCTCTCTCTATATATATATATATATATATATATATATATATATATATATATATATATATATATATATATATATATATATATATATATATATATATAGTCAGGTTATGAGCGGGTTATGAGTGTTATTAGTATAGTATTGTACAAGCCCCACCTATCAAAGGGTAAGTGTTAAGTCCCTCTTGTCAAGGGGTATTGTACAACATATAATAATAATAACTATACCCCACTACCTTTTGATACTCGTTATCTAACAGATGACCGCCCTCGATATAATTGCCCTGTTCGAGTATGAGAAAAGATATAATAAACTGAGCAAGATAAACAAACAATTTAATCAATTACATACACAATTATGAAACTTCCTTTCATTAGGAATACACGCGGTTTAGAAATACAACTTTCACCGAAGTACAATAAGATTTGAAATATAATTAAACAAATTAGCCGATCTATTACTGATAGTTTTAAATCATCATAGGATCGAGTGGTACAATCGAAGTCAATGACTTGTTCGATTTTCATAACCCGCTATTCTCGATCCCATCACTGTTCGATTCGATGTTGTTCTAGAAGACTCTGTCTCGTCCAATCTCTAGATACTATGCACTCCATTTGATTCCGGACTTGTCCACTGTATCATGCCTTCACTGCAATTTCCATCTCTCAATTCTTTTTCCAACGTATACGTCGCTATTTCCGTAACTTCATGAACTTTCAAAAAGCTATTTTCTTCCTTTCAAAAGAAAATGAAAACAAGCTAAGTCTCTCGTTACAATGGTTACTGTTGAGACTTTCCATTATTCCTGTTTCGGCCAATCAAATGTTTCTATCAGTGATAACAACTTTACGGCTAGTAATTAACTACACATGTTTTCAAAAGAATGTTGTTAAACACATTGTTAATTATTTTTGCCTTGACCTAATACTTTAACGTACTACACAGCGAGGCGTTGAATTATGGCTTTGCCTTAATTTCCACAGCCATAAATCGTATACACTGTCGCTAAATTATCTACGAAATCAAAATTCGGTAAATTTATATGTATTCTTGTAAATCATTAACTAATGTAATACATTAAATTCTTAGAACATAATCATTCTTCAAACAAGATGATTCAAGAATTAACGTAACACTTCCTATTCATAATTCAGCATAGTGTTTTCACGACATAAATGAACACTACGTCATTCTTAACTAAGAATTAAGGTAAGAATTCCAATTCATAATTCAAAAGCACATTATTATACAAATGTATCAAATTAATTCATGCAAGAACTTCCGATTCATAATACAAAACACATTATTATACAAATGTATCAAATTAAATCAGTTATAAAAATGTTTCAAGAGAAATCATGCAGACCTGTAAACTAAGCAAACATCATATAAATTGCATCAACAATATACATGGAATTGTGACAGTACCTTTGTCTTTTTGGTGTGTCTCCTCTAGTTTGGCGATTTTTCCTGGACTACGAATTAATGGATGTACTTCTCTAAAATAACATCCGGAGTATTTACTAAATAATTCTACCCCTTGTCTCTCTTCCAGCGCAATTTTCAAGACTAACTTTTAATTTCACTAGGCCGTTATTATGTTCTACGAATTTTCGTGTAAAAACACACCCTTATTTAACCGTGACGAATCAGAATCAAATGTATTTTCTCCCGCTTTTCTCTAAAAGTCGCTTACGTCATGGTCAATATGACATGTTTGGTTTTAAGTAACAGAATCTCTGCATTTTCTCAATTCTGACACTTTTCGTGAGAAATGACATTTTAAAATGTCGCCAGCAGTCGGTCGGCTGCTGAATAAACACGTTTAATTAGTACAACGGTGGCACTAGACTCTACAGATCCCCCTTTGACATAGCGTGTCATGATAAATCTAACTAATGGCTAGCTGGCCACAACTAATGGTTTATTAATAGATCGATTGAAATTTGTCACTTCACACACACACACACACACACAAGATAATTAGTGCTCAGTGCTGTCCATATCTGCTATTCATCTAACGAAACTGCAGTAATTATTAAGCAATTATTGACAATAGACTTTTTTATAACAACTTCAGCCTTGTGAAGGTATGTAAGTGAATATTTCACCACTTATTATTATAAATGCATGCATATGTGTTATTTGCGTGAATCCTTTGATTATAGTTCTCTTTATGATAGCCCTCGGCAATCAGCACCTCGTAGGTTTAATAGCAAACTTGACATTGGGGCACTCTTGTTTTCACTGATCATCATAACGCCATTTCCGGTAATCGCATTTTCACATCTTCCGACTGCTCGGACAGCTACTGTTTACATGCTTTATCTGCGTAAGCATTGACCCATTAAATGATCATGGGCGTTTAAGCATCTTGGGTATACTTTTAGATTAGTACGACAACAATAGTAAACGAGTTTTCAGTATAGGTGGTATAATAGCATTGTCTTTTGCCATGTAGCATACAATCAAACGTACATGATATCGACTCGAGATCAAATAGTGTTTATACCAATTGACACATAAGGAGGTAACTTCATACATAGTGTTTCATCTTTTGGTCATCAGAATAGTGTGATTGGGATACCGTTGTATCAGCGACAGCAGCTAAAGCAGAAGGGCACCGTAATGCTAAGACTTTATGAGGTATTCGTGGATTTGACTATTATTTGTGATCGAATTCAATGAAGGGTTTCTGATGGGCATTTTTACCATGAAGACCTTGCCATCGAGCATTTGGGAGATTTCAATATTTCAACTGCGTGATTCTGTTTCCATTTTTCTATTGACTGCACTTTAGATTCTCCAAGCTTAAGTAACACTTACTTTAGTTGTACTCGTGCTTCCAGATCATCCATGACGCACTCATATCCAGATGCTGACGTATGAAAAGCACAAATTGGGATTCTTGAGTCTCGTTATTTAGTACCTATTTATTCTTACATGTCAATATAACAATTTGTTTTAACCTAATAGGTTGTATGAAAAACAGTTCTTTTCGCTGTATCTTTCCCATTCCACGAGAGCATCGAGTGTTAAAGTCACTCTTTAGCATTGGCGGTAAGTATATTTATTTTATCTTGCCCCTACAGCGACACAATACATGCAAGATATTTGACAGTGTTCCCCTAAGGTCCCTGAATCTTTGCCATGACAACTGTTGTTCTGTTTGACCTTTATGTGACAGAGCCTTAAACAGTTCTCCCATCCAAATTAAAGCAAAGATAAACCTTTACGCCACTGAAGAACAACGTATGAATAACCTAGTGTCCAGGAATTGTATGTCGTAAAATGTTTATGCATCATACATGAACGAAAATGCATTTAGATTTCATGCTGGCTAAAGCGGTATCCGAGGGTGGTTTATTTGTGGCCGTAGTTATTTCAAAATATTGCTTTCCGTTTACCCACTGCTGCATGCGCATTGTGTTACAATGAGAAACCTAATTACATCGAGTTTTCGGTTTGTAGATTGGGTTAGGCTGTCAAGTTTAAGGATGTAATTTACAGCTGTTGAACTGTTATCATGAAGAATTGTACAACGTGAGCGGGTTTTGTGTAGTCTGTGATAACAGGCGTAGATGACTGTATCAGTTTTCTCTCAGTAAGACATCAAATCTTTTGGGACCAGTGGGTCTGCAGGTAATACGGAGTTCTTCACCAAACTGGGAAAAATCTGAATCGCGTGCTGGCTTCTTAATCATTTCCCGAGAACACTGTAACTGGAAATACAATGCGAACGTCAACTGGGTACCATGAAATATATATATTCCACGTTTGAATCAATATTATTTACTATAACTATATGGACAAAATCAACAATTCCATAACGTGATATGAGTGCAAATCAATAATGCAATATGGTCTTAGGGAAAAAATCAATAACTCAATATGATATAAGTGAAAATCAAGTAAACCTGATTTGTACTTGTGAACCATTTATTGTTTATATGTTTGTATAGATTCTAATTCTTTTTTCCTTGGATATTTAATCATACATTGTTCATATTTCTGTATACATTCCATATAGTGATCATTCATGGTGATAGATTTATATATAAATCATATTTCTTTTTAAGTTCCATATTGAAATTTTTGTTTGATTACTCGTTCAAGTTACTAGTTATGTTGGGGTTGTTTGTTTATTTTGTTGTTTTTCCCCCTTTCTTGTTGGTTTGTTTGTTTTCGGGGTTTTTTGTGTCCAAGTTAAGAAATATATCACTTCTTATATACGTTGTTGCACTCAGAACACATTATTCTACTAAATCCATTTATATATATTATTCGCAACAGTATGGTGTTAGATTCACCAAGCATTCAGTTACATAACATTCAGTGTTTTCGCTGAGTCCAGTCTCAACCCGGCTTCATTATGTTGCACCTTGCATTGAGAAGAGTTATTCTACTACGAACGACCACAGAACCTAGCATAGGGGAAGATTTTCTCCACTAACAACGACCAGAAAAAACTAGCATAGAAAACAAAACAACATTATTTCACAAAATCAACGACTAAATAACCAAGCACCAATAAAGATTATTCTACTAACAACGACAAAATACTCTCACATATAAAGAATTGTAATTCTCCCAGATAACTATATTGGTTTAGATAAGGAATTCTCGACAAAAAAAGCCGCTTTCTTCTTATAATGCATATTCCTTTCAATAAGTTATCACTAATTTCAACTCTGTTAGATTTGCATATTTCTATCCATGTAAATCTTGCGCCCTGATAATTGCATTACTAGCCTCTCAGAATTATCCCCCAAGTCAGAATGCCGCAAGTCAAGCCACTCTCAAATATCCCAAACCTGAAAATAATAATCTTAGCCACTCTCAAATATCCCAAAACTGAAAACAATAATCCTAGCCACTCACAAATGTCCCAAACCTGAAAAAATACATTCTAGACATAAAAACAACAATTGTAGCCACTCCGAAACATCCCAACCCCAAACGAAAATTCTAACTAAACTAAATAATATGTTTACAAAAAAAGATATGTCGTTGCAAATATAAGCTTCTCAGATGGAAAAGTTCTTCTCATTGTTTAAACGTTATCGTATCAAAAGTAATATGATATATGAACTGTCGTTTTCCCTTCAGAATGGTGTAGGCTGACATCTATGTGGGTCATGCCTGTCTCTTTTCTCAGCAAATTACATCGACAATAACATTTTGTGGCAGACGTTAATTTCTGCTTGGTTTCAATATCTTTAAATAAATAGCTGGTAACTATGCTACTCAGACATTTAGTGTTTCAGACCCTACAGATTGTCTTAAAAGAAATTTGAGTACTTTCGCTTACTACATCAATAAATGCATTATCCTCCTGCTTGGTTGACGTATTTATTTTACTTAATACGACATTGCATTTGCAGGCAAGCGAGATGTTACATAAAGCGTAAATTGACAAATCCGATATTTAATCATTCAAAGGCGAGACAATCTCTGCGAAATAAATCCCTGCTGGGATTTAGCTGTATGAATCTTTTTTTTACAGCCATTGTCTTGTATTGGTAAATGATGGGGTTAAACCAGCTGTCTACAGACTTGATAACATACCAATCAAAAATGCATTTTCTGTATGAATGAGATAGTTACAGTAAATATATGGTTTAGTTTCTTTTATTTAATTAAGTTCAGTTTTGAAAGCGAGAGGTCTAAGATTTAAAGAAATTTATGGCTGAATGTACAACGCAGTTAAATAACATTTCTTCCTTTTTCATATGTTTAAATGATTAGTACTTTACTTCATTCAATACGAAATTCGCACTAAGCAACCAATTTAGACGTCTCAGGTTTTGTTTTCATTTTAAATAAATATGCTTGCGGCTTTGCTTATAAATGTCATCTGAATATATTCGGTTTAGAAAGCGTTTTGGCAATGTTGTATTTTGCTAGTGTGCTAAAATGGTCCAGATTTGAGCATTGCTTCATTCCAGAAGACCCTATTTTTTCTCAGGAAATATTAATTTGAGTGACAAGAAATATTATAAATTAAAATCATGCGTTTCATTAAAGGCAAAATTATCGTTAGAGTCACAAACCATGTGTCTTGTAAGGTCTTCTATACAAGGTAATTGTTTCATTTACAAACTCGTAGGCAGCCTGAATAGCGGATACGTTTTACGCTGAATTCTCAGATGCAGATCCCGTCACCTTTTAAAATACTTGCACACAATCATGCTCCGTACTTTGGACACTAGAAGGCAATTGCCAGATTTGGTCCCGAGAGGCCGAGTGGTCTAAAGCGATCTCCGTTACGGATCACTGCCATCTCACCTCTGTCTGCGTGGGTTCGAGCCTCGGAAAATGTTGGTATGTGAGAAAGCTTGCCAGTAGCTTCTCGTGGGTCAGTGGTTCTTTCCTAGGTTTTCCCGGCTTTTTCCTCCACCATTAATACTGGCCGCCATGTATAGCCAATCTTGTGCTAACAATGGCGTTAAACCCTACAACAACAACAACAACAACAACAACAGCAATAGCCAGCCCCCATTGTTTTATAAGTTGCAGAACACTAATCTGGATGTCTGCAAAGCCAGTTTTTTGCTGGAAATATTTTCGTTGATTCTGAGTGTCATTGCACAGTCCTTCATACTACCTATAATGACAAATAACGGTCAAAATCGTCTTGCCAGGTATGTAGTGTTCAAACGTAAAATATGATTGGAAGATTAACAAGATTAATTACTTTGATCTTTGATACGTCAAACACCGATTCGCGACCGTGTAAATACGACTTGATATGACATGGAATCCTACGAGTCGTAAGAATGGCCGTTAACACTTGTTTCAAAAATCAAGAACGTAAAATGTATCAAGTGAGACTGCCTTGACAATTATTCATAACACCTAACTCTAAACTACATGAGTTATTGTTTTCTCTCTTCCATTCAAGCAACAAATGCGATTGCTATTAACCATGTTAATAGGGACCCACAATGCTCTTCGCCAAGTATGCATGCTCTAGCAGAATGGTTTCGTTTCCGAAACAATGTAAAATAAAGAGAACACTAGTAGTTATTTATTAGCTACACACTGGGATTACAGTTGCCGACCCAGTCTAATCTTATGGTGAGATTCAAGCATGTATTCATTCAATCGTGAATCCGGCATGCACACAACTGCACCAGCGAGGTTTGTCAAAAACGATAAGAAATTGATCTAAATGGGCCAGTGATGTTTTCCTATTAAAATTGATTGGTAACATTTTAGTTCAATCAAGCCAGAGTTAAAGGTCGCTTCCGTTAGACATTCTTTACACTTTGAAGATACACGTCGCTAAGGTTTTTAAAGTGCCATACCAGTGCAGATAACGTAAATCAAATTCAGTATTATTTGAATAGAAAATAAAGTCTGGAAGCGGTATAAACAAACTCGATGGAAACATTCTCCATAATAAGTAATAAATACGCTCAGGTGTGTTTTCGAAAATATTACACATCGGACCGATTTTATCGCTCGGTAATTCCCGGAGAGTATAAATCGTCTGACGTCACATTATGAAAACACGCCTTACTTCCGTTTCTATCGAAACATAAACAAAGCACGTTTTCAGTTCCATATTAGTTATTTTATCATCCCAATCATGCCAAAAGCACATCGTGGAGCTACAAGCAAGGGCAGCGTGGTCAGGTGTGTTGCAGCAAATTGTGGGAATACAAATGCTGATGGGTTTTCCATGCATTTCTTCCCGAAGGACCAATCACTTGTGGACCGACTTTGTAAAAATCAAAAGAGCAAACTGGGATAGTCCGACTGAGTTTTCTGCTCTCTGCTCGCTTCATTTTACACCCGAATGCTTCCCTTTTACGTATAGATTTGAGGTTGAGCATATGTGTAGGGCACAAAAGAAAGTCAAACTCAATGATGATGATGTCCCGTCTATCCACTGTGTGGAGGAAACTGACAACCAAACCAAGGCAAACAAAGGTATCATAACCTTAGACACCAAAGCATCAGCTGTGTAGACTTCAAATGTTGTCACCATCAGAAGAAGTTACTTGTCAAGTGTCACCGCCAAAGAAAATAAGAAGGGGCTATTCAAAGAGAGAAGCAGCAATGGTGAGTCTTTAATGACAAGTACCATTTTATTATATCTAAGATATTCAACAAATCAGTCACCACATCATTTCCATGTGAACCCTAAATCAGTCACCACATCATTTCCATGTGTACCCTGTAGAACATTTTCATAATTTCCAAAATAATGCAGTAAACATCCAATCAATCAAGAATTGAGATATAAACATTTGATAAATATAATATAAACATTTTATAAATATTGTCACAATTTTCATGATGCCTTCAATTTGACCATTTGAATAGAGAAATCTAACTGCTGGTTGATTTAGAAGGCTACATATATATTTCATTGTCAGACTAATGTGTGCATCAGATTAAATATAGATATTTGCAAACATGATGAGGTTTATTCTCATCGCCAATTAATAAAAACCTACAAAACAAAATGGAATGTCGGTGGTTCTTTCCATGGTTTTCCAGGGTTCTTCCTCCAACAGTTATACTGGCTGCCATGTATCGCCTATATTGTGCTGAAAAATGGCGTTAAACACTAGAACAACAAGAACAAAAACAACCAAATGGAGTAGAAATTTTACAATATTGTATACCTCAAAATTATCTTTGTAATGGAAACACAAAATTTAAACTCCCAATGTAGATGACAGTACATTTAAAAAACAACAACATGATATTTGGTATGCAAAAGCACATTGGGGTCTTATGGAGTACATGTCATATAGGCATGTGACTCACTAACTTTATTGGTCTAGTAATTTATGGTATTTAGATATATTTTTGTTAGTGCACATTTTAATTTTCATGTAAGATAGCATAAAAGCTAAGATGAATATATTTTATAACTTATAGGATCTAAAGTATTTTAAAACCTTGAAGAGATTGTGACCAGTAGGCAAATGAGAAAAGTTGTGCCAATGCTGTCATCTGGACAACAAACTTCAGCACTGGAGGGATACCACTCTGTAATCAATCATTTTGCACCAAAGATGATTGGTTTATCTTATCATGGAGTGATTTCAAGGTAAATCTTATATTATTGCACACACAAAAATAGATTCAGGTTTTGCAGTGTTTTATATATAGTCCAATATATTCATCTTCAAATTAAAGCATTGATATCAAGATCTGAGTTTTTATATCCTGCAATGTAACATTGTATAACAGTTTTTAGTGTTTTGGAATGTTTGCAAATAAAGTACTTGTTTTTTTTTTATAGAATTATGTATTGTATTTTGCATCTTTATTTACTTTGAAATAGGATTTGGCTAGCTGCATTGCATTTTAATGAAAATAGCCAAAGAGAGCAAGCGAGCACTAAGAATAGGAGGGCCAGATATAAAATAGTGTATCGAAAGTACAAGAATGGAGAATACACTGTCAGGAAGATCCTAGTTGACTCAACATATATATATATATATATATATATATATATATATATATATATATATATATATATATATATATATATATATATATATATATATATAGTAAGAATATACATTAGTGATTAATGAACAGAAGGGATTATAGCACTTAGAGATATAAATACTGTTGTACCAAGTGTAAGTACCTATATTATTTTTTTATATATTAAATTCAAACAGTAAAGGCAAAATATTTGTTAAAGTTGACACTCCTTTAATTTTAAAGATCAAGATTTCGCCCTATGGTAAAATAATAAAAATATGCAAACAATTGTAAAGACAAATACTTTTAATTCATGTATTAACTTCAACACAAAGTTGCAGTTTTTGGTTTGTCCAATACAATGCATATTAAATTTTCTTTCATTTACAGATTGTGTTGAAAGTCTGATGAAAACAGCTTTCAGAATTGGACAGGTAAATGATGAAGGAGTCAAACTTTGGGTAGATGTACCACCACCTCTGTGTAGCCTGCATGAGAAGCCTGATAAAATATTGCTACTCAAAATCTTCTTAGAAGGTTTAATCGCTGTCAATCTCATGAAAGCATGTGTACTTTAGGTTTTGATCAGAAAAGGCAGTGCGGATCCTCTGAACAGCACATGATGGAATGATGACCCTCACTTCCTTGCCCAAGAACCCCCAACATCACCAAACAAATTGTCTATATGCTGCATACAGATCTCTTCTGAAATAATAATTTGAAAACTAAGTTGAGGTTAATTATGCTTTGTGCATTAGATCAAATCAGGAAATCAAAAGTTTTAGTAGCTATTGTGATTGGTCCAGTGTGATTTATCGTTATTTTTTTATACCAATAAAGTTATATGATTCCAAAGTGTATATATATATATATATATATATATATATATATATATATATATATATATATATATATATATATATATATATGTTCTAACACAAAAACTGCAATAAAACAATATTTGAACATGTATATGTGGTTGTTTGTTTTGGGGATGACTTATCAGTATTACTGTGGTATAAAGGTTAGATGGTGTTGGCCTCAAAAAGAAGGGCACAATCAATGAAAGTGGCATAAAATGAATGGAAAAAGTGTTTTTTTTTTCTGTATTAATAATCCCAATACTCTGCTGTCATGCATATATGGTGAAAACAAAGAACATGAAAAATTACTCAGACATATTACTTGCTCATTTCCTTATTCTGGACGTTCTCCAAATTGTTGTCTATACTGATAGTATACAACTATTAAAGCATGGATGTCGAGACAAACTGGACTGAACAATGGATGGTATGTTATACATTGTATGCCTGGTATTCATTGCAGACACCTTTGACCTTCTCTATGCCACAAGAATATACACATTCCCTTGCTGTGGGCATTACCAAACAATGTCCACAATTACACTTAAAATAAGAGTTTTCTTTAATACATTGTTCTGTGCTTATCAAATTTATTCCTATATTTATGAACACATCAACATCACAGTTTTTTTATGGTTTAACGCCATTTTTCAGCACAATATAGGCTATACATGGTGGCCAGTATTAATGGTGGAGGAAGAACCCGGACAACCCCCGGAAAGAACCACCGACTCACGAGAAGCTACTGGCAAGCTTTCTCACATAATTTCATTTGCCGAATCTTAGACTGAAACACAAGCAGACAGAGATGAGATGACAATGGTCCGTAAATACAGCGCTTTAGACCACTCGGCCACTCGTGGCCCTTTCAACATCAAAGTACAATGACGCAAACTGACTAATGTCAGGAACAGGTAAAACATTTAGTATAGTCCTGTAAAATTAAATTTGAGATGAAATAAAATCGAAGTTGCAAGTAGATGACTACCGCATAAAAAAGGGTTTATTTCATAGTTTATAACATACACTATTTGCATACATAAAAGAAATTAGAAATTTGAACTTATAATACAGTGTACAAAATATGAATTCAATTTTGCTATCATGTATCAGTAAATATCATGCCTATTTCAACAGTTGTGCAAAAGAGGACGTCCTCTCCTAGGAATCTTAAGTACTTCTAAATCATATAAATTTTTTCACAGGTTTTCGAAGCTTACAACTGTTATCCAATGTACCTTTTACTTATCAATAAATACGTCTCTACCCATGAAATGCAATACACTTTAACATCCTTTATTACAGGTGAGAAACATTCATTTGTAAACGAATATGATACTGTGGAAAACTACTGCAAATATCGT
This sequence comes from Unio pictorum, assembly GCA_030141615.1. NCBI lineage: Eukaryota > Metazoa > Mollusca > Bivalvia > Unionida > Unionidae > Unio > Unio pictorum. The sequence continues at coordinate 24,567,465 of JARLTB010000060.1, forward strand.
CCGATACATATATTTATCGTAACTTAGGCCGTAGACATATTCAGAAAACAATTTCCATGAACTGTCCGTCAATCTATCTTGTCTTTCTTCTTCGTAATCTTCATCTGCAGCTTCGGATTCGTCGGTATTGAAACCACACATGATGATATCCAAATAATATTTATGACCCAAGTAAACGTATATGATGATATCCAAATACCATTCATGCCCAAATAAACGTACTTGATGATATCCAAACACCATTCATGCCTAAATACACGTACTTGATGATATCCAAACACTATTCATGCCCTAAGTAACCGTAAATGATGATATCCACACAATAGTCATGACCCAGGAAACCGTACATGATGATATCAATACAATATTCATGATATCCAACTATCGCATGACCTGTGACATGGGGACCTTTTTGTCATCCTTCGTAAAGTGGTCACCTTAGAAAGTAAAATACTTTTTAGATGGCGATATTACTTTACCCAACATTGCAGTTTTTCGGGTCATTTATTATATTATTTATATAATAAAGTATAGTTAAAGCAATCGTTCTCATGTGAATTTGGCGATTATTGCTCAAAGTGTTTAAAGCAGAGGAAAGGGTGATTGCGTTTGTAAGTATATGTTAACACCGTAAACATCATTCCTTCTTTTGCGCGCACACACACACACACACACACACACACACACATTGTGTTTTAGTGGCAACTGCTGCAGGTAATTTGCTAGAATACAAATTGTGATGTCAATAAACCTGAACAAAAGACTTAATTAGCCAGTGGTCACTTAGACACTTAGATTACTGCTACATTTAGTTTTTAAGAAATGAATTTATAAATTCTAAGCTAATTGTACTTGATTCTGTAAAGCTAGGTGACTCGGTTTTCTATAAGCGATAGTATAGCAATAATATTAATAATGCAAATACAAATAATAATAATAATAATAATAATAATAATAATAATAATAATAATAATAATAATAATAAGAAGAAGAAGAAGAAGAAGAAGAAGAATATTTATTAAATTTATGAGATAAACAAATTGCATAATAAACGATAAGAATCAATCAAGGTTTTCACAATCGGCCAGGCTATAATGTTCTAAAATACACAGTAATTTAGAGACCTTAACCGTCGTTTGTGGAGTCAAAAATAGTACATGATAGCAAGCATAGTGACGTCCAGCGAGGGACCGTTTCATTAATTACTTTGGGGCTTGTAAGGTTCAAAACGTAGCTAAAGAAAGTAGCCATTTAAATTCATTTGGAATAATATCCAAAACAGCACTGAAAGGTCTGCGCATCTTTATGTTCTTACCAAAACAATATATTTATTAAGTTGATTTTATGAAACTGGTCAAACTCTTTTTAGTAAAGACGATTAATTAATGTTTTTCTGACATGGTACTCCGTGAACTCATTTCGCAAAACAAATTTATACTGTACTGAATATATTTTTTAATAAACATAAAAAAGTAGGTAACCTAGGTCCAAGAAATATTGACATCCGTCCATACAATTTGCTACGATGTCCTGAATGTAAAGAAACCCTGTTTTGATACATAGATAGATAGATAGATCGATAAACAGACAGTCAGACAGATATATATATATATATATATATATATATATATATATATATATATATATATATATATATATATATATATATATATATATATATAAGAAGACATCTAAAACGTCTAAATTATAGATGGATGGATGGATGGATGGATAGATAGATAGATAGATAGATAGATAGATAGATAGATAGATACATACATACATACATACATACATACATACATACATACATACATACATACATACATACATACATACATACATACATACATACATACATAGATAGATAGATAGATAGATAGATAGATAGATAGATAGATAGATAGATAGATAGATAGATAAATAGATAGATAGATAGATAGATAGATAGATAGATAGATAGAAACATAGATAGAGACATAGATAGATAGAACGATATATATGCTTCTTTTTGTGTGTGTGTGTGTGTGTGTGTGTGTGTGACATTTAAAATGAAAGTATGTGTAAAATATACCCATTCGAAAGTTATGCTTGGGCGAAGGCCTGTGGTCAACCTAATTTGATTGATAAGTTTGTGGTTATTAACTATTGTCACAACAGGTAATGACTGTGACAAGATGATAAATGTGGTTTATTGACAGTTCAGAACGTTGCTGACCAGGTTTATTTAGCATTAATTTCGTGTAACAGTGTGAATGTTGTAGATGCGGCACATAATTGTGTGAACTTTGCCCGTGTCAGTGTGACACGTAGCCATTGAAGTTGATGGATATGATTATGGACCGAGTTATATCATTGGCAGGTGTCACGAGTGAATTCTCTTTAAAAAAAAAACATAATGTAGTGGAAAGCAAGAGCTTTGTAAAATTCAACACATAATATTTTTCTCTACAATGCCATGTTTAAATGATGAAAACAAATTGCGGCATTGCGAATATATCCCAAAGCAATATTTGAATTGCAGACACAAGTCATAATTATTTAATGGTCTGAATAAACTTAAGAAGAAATTTAAAACGTCCAACGCTGAAGGTGTTGATGTGCCTGTGGCGGCCTGTATAGCATTGTTGTACCAACAGTCTTTTGTTTAATCACAGTAATATAATTCCTGATTTGAATTCGCTGTAAATCTCGGTGAATATCTCGGTCCAAGAATGTTATGTTTTCATGAGCCCTCTGTATTTCTAGAGAAAAATCACTTTCATTCAACAATTGTAAAGTGTAGGGGATTTTCAATAACCTAGACCGAGATCCAAATAAACATATTTATTTATATCAATAAAGATCCTGATATTAAACCCATACACATAAATAACTTTTGAGGTATGTATCAGTTGTTTACATAATAAAAAAAACATAATTCAGTTAAGGTAGAAAATAAACGATTTTGAACAACGTTATGTCCTAAACAGAATGTTATATTACAATTGAATGTAATGAAAAATAACATAAAAAAGAAGCAATGGAAGTTAAATATACACAGCACAAGTTTCTAAGGATGCGCTATTTTTATTTGACCGATTGAGGCTTGATTGGTTATTAGTGAGGTCCGTCTGATAACTATACCAGGCTAACGGAGGAAATTTATGTTGATTGTCAAAAATGACAAAGATTGAAATGTTACTTGCTGAACAATTTGCCATTAGTTAAAACTTTGCATGGATCTGTTCATTAAGGGAGGTGCAAAATATATGAAATTTTCAAAGCTCGATAGTCGTGTGTTACTTTGACGGTTAAATTAACCAAAGAACATAATTGGATCAGAAATGTCTTCGAATGTGCTTATGAGGCGAAATTTCGAATTTAATAATTGTTTTGCACTGTATAAGATCGTCTAGCTGAAATCCTGACTCCGATGAAAGCAGGAAATATTTTTTCTCGTTAAATAAAATTCCAAGGGAAGTGTATTGGAGATCTTTTCATACAAATCTGTATAAAGGTAAGAATATGATTCTGTAAAATGGGAAAAGAGAGCAAGGTATAATATCTTAGTTTCATATTTCTTTTCTTCGATATGAGTCAGAAGATAAGTGTTTGACTTTTTTATTTAATAATTTCATACCCCGTTTCTTTGATAGGGGTCTGAAGATAAGTGCTTGAATTCATTTGTGGCGAATGTTATATTACTCATGTATTCGAGTAATTTATACATTATTTTCTTAATAGGAGTCTCGAGATAAATGTTTGAAATTCATCTATATTTCAAGCAAATCATGTATGCATGTAGGAATCGACCACGTTCTTAGCTTGATAGGATGTTGTACCAATAAATTGTTGGTTAGCAAATCATTTACATATGACATTAAGTGAATTGTATTCGTTCGTTTGCATCGTTTAACCAAGAAGCGATTGAATTAGCTTTAGAGCACCTGACATCCAAGAGTTAATCTAGATAATGATTAATATAGTCCACACGACAGGGGCTTTATGGCTTATTAAGTAACTAGACTCTGCTCTAAATCATGTGCTATGTTGTACACAATGAACTGAGATTGAGGTTAGATGGTATAAAATGCCGGGCTGTGAGCTACGAACCTTATTCACAGTTAATTCCGTCTGAATTACTATATGACGATATCTGACGTAAACATAAAGAAGATAATGTTTTATCCAAGTAATAACAACAGAGCAAAATATTTAGTTTGGATATTTATCTATTTTACCAAGGAGATAATTGCACACAATGCCACAAAAAAAAAAAAAAAAAAAAAAAAACAAAAACAGAGCAGGAGACGTGTATTTAAGACGAGCGATCTTACGAAAAGAGCCAGGAGGAAAGGTACAAGTCATTGTCGCCTGCGGCACAAGAGAGCCAGAGGGATAAATCGACACCAACCTACTACCGTTGTTAAATCTCGAGTAACCCTCAACCAGGACATCAGATTATGTAGTTATACTGGACAACTGAGCTTGAGAACTCCCACTAGATTTTATGATAAACTTTGTATAAAATATGTAAACATAACTAATTGGTTTTTCAAATAACTTTTGGTAATTTTTTTTCTAATGAAAGTGTATAATTCAAGTGTCTTGTACATTTTTATTTTGTTTATCAAATTGATTAAATTGTTATTTAAACACGGCGGATCATGTTGTTCTTTTCAACATATGTTCCTAGATCTCCATTTATTCTATCCATTAATTTAAAATGTTTCTGATCCACTAGGGAACTACATCCGAAATCGATCATCCTCTAGATTAAGAAACGACCACCACCAAGTATCAATGGGATTTAAACTGTGCATAACCATTCCATTCATCACTATTATCAACACTACGTAATAAATAGTTCAAATATGGAAATGCGCTTTTTTAAAATTAGGTTTATTATTATTGTTTGTAGCTTTAAAAATAAAATTTTAGTGATCAGAAATTCAGAGATTCTTAAGAATTTATCTTCCTGATATCTTTAAACAAAGTTTGCAATTCGCAAATGATGTACACGTTTTCCTTTCCATACCAAGCAGTCTCCACGCAGTCTCCAATGGATTCTCGATTAAATTAGTCACAGGTTAGTTGATGCTCATTCGTATATACGGAACGTCAAAACGGTAATTAGAGATTTGGAAAAAGGAGAAGCCAAAAATGAAATTGTGAATAAATGAAAGTCTGGTTGAGATTGTTGGGCTTTTTAACCTTGTAATGGATTCTTGAAAAGGGTTTAGTCTATATAAAGGTACGATATAACTGTGTATGCATCATACATACATAAATTAGAAATTTATCAAGTTAATAAAGTATTTGCTCATCAGTATGAATTTTCTTGTGAATATTCAAAAAGTCCATCAGGTCTTTATTGTCGACCTATACCGTCTTTTTATGGTAGTTTTAGTTAGCTTGCTTAATCGTCTGTGAGGCAAAATAAAGAAAAGTAACGATGTCTGTATTGCTTAGATTACATTCAAACACTCCTGCTCACCCAGACACACACACACACACACACACACACACACACACACACGCACACACACTTACTAATAATCAGAGAAAGGAAAGAGATTTTGCAGTAATACAAATTGATATGTTCAACATCGTTGCTGTTTCATATTATCAAAATTTATATTTCCAAGAAAGCCCTATCCGTTCGACTCCCTATATTATTTTTTTATATATTAAATTCAAACAGTAAAGGCAAAATATTTGTTAAAGTTGACACTCCTTTAATTTTAAAGATCAAGATTTCGCCCTATGGTAAAATAATAAAAATATGCAAACAAATATGATGCTTCTATCAGGAGAAATAATTACTTAATATTAGAACGAATTTTCAAGTCGCAAAGAATGTGCAGCTCTGTAGTGATGTGTCTTTACCAACAGATGGTATCCAGAAGGACTGCGTGTGGTTCATTAACATCCACCAACGTTTATAGCGGTGATATGACAAGAACATCATCGTATTAGCTGGTTAATGGTAACAGTATAGCTCTATGCGATGCTACATTTATTTCCGTTTTAGACCGATTTGTAAAACGAGGTCGCGTTTAACAGAACCCAGCGCACCAAAAACTTCAACTTCTCACACCAATACTTCAGTAATAAGATATTTGCTGTATCGTTCCTTTTTATCTATGAGCTTAAATTTAGCCCGACGCTTTCAAACAAAAAAACTGATTTAGTACAGATTGAAATCAACGTTCCTATTTTTTAATTCGTATTATATACTAGGAGGGAATAGTGGCCATCTAATTTATGAGTATGCGTGATTGGATCGTTAAGACATTTTCAAGCTATGAAACATTTATTTTCGCCTCTGTTGTTTCTTTATTTTATCAGAACTTAAGATATTTTTCCTACGGATCTTTATTTTATCTGAACTTAAGATATTTTTCCTACGGATATCATTTGTATCTAGGTATTATGTTGCTGTTATGTGCATCCCTGAGACTTCTTTCCTATCTCATTAAGGGTACCAGCAGTATTATTTTTAATAAAAGCAGACTGTCTGTTTTCATCTCATTTTTTTTTGATTTTCTGATGACGTTTTATTATCACGAAGTAAATTTGCATGCTTTTGTGGTAAAACAAAAACAAACAAAAACAAAAAAAAATTAAAAATGATGGTCCGTCACTTATTGTATGTGTGCAGAAGTTATGATCATTTTTCAGAACGTCGATATAAACGATGGAACGGTCAGTGACAGAAGCATTTCGGAATGTTGATATAAACGATGGAATGGTCAGTAACAGAAGCATTTCGGAATGTTGTTGAAGCTACAATAATATGGTCACCACATCATCTATTTAATATCAATTATTATTTCTAAATGCAGGGCCAGTTTAGTCGCTAAACGGCCACATAAGACGCCAAAATGGGAGAGGGGGCGCCCCAAAACGGTGCCTGAATATTGTTGTGCAAAGCGAACATAATAAAAGTGTCGACATTGTAATGTCATTCTTTTTTATCATTAAATATGTAGACTAAATTGATACATTATCAAGCCGAACGTCTATTAATACCAATAAACAATGACACGTTATGCAGTTTTCATTTTTCAAAGTTTATATTCAGCGATGCCTTTGTAGAGAGGTTCATGGTGGAAGGTTTGCCAGGGCTAAAAATACCGCCACATGCTCCATATCTACGAATGTCTATCACTTTTCCCTATTGTCATTAATTTCCGTATCCATTTGTATTCGTTTATTATGCAATTTATAACTCATTGAGAATATTCGTGGAATCACCGAAAATCTGAGCACAATCGGCATCGAACGTATTTGAGAAGGAACAGGTCCGTTTCCAAATTTGTTTTTATGTCATAAATGCTGGCATTAAAGACTGAAATTAAAACACATATTTGTTGGAAGTGTACCTGCTATTAATTTCAGATGCGAACATGCCAGTTTTAATCTTTATCAAAGCAAATCTTGAATCCGATGATATTAACAAAAGAAGAAAATACAGTTCATTGCAAAGCAAACGCAAGCCGACGCTCTTGAAGCAATGTCCTTATTTGCGATTTTTAGACCAATAAATATATCCGCATAATCAAGTTGTGTCATCAACACAACCCCATATCTTAGTTTTGGATGATTTAACTCCGTATGGATCGAGATTCTCATTTATCAGCGAGACTTGATTTGTCTGAGGTTTAGATTTTATTTGATTTCCATAAGTGAACATCTCTACGATGGTCTTTTGAACACTCCGTGTATTCCTAAATGGTGTTTGATGCAGGGTGGTCTGGGTCGCCGTCTGAATTATTTGGTGGTTTATGGGTAGGCTCTGCAGGTTCTTTCGACACCAATTGTGCAAGATTCTTTCTTTTCAGCATCTACGATGGTCAATGCGTTCCTCTGATGCTTCGGGGAGAGGGGGGGGGACTGGTCTAAAGCGCTATCCGTTACGGATTACTTCCAACTCACCTCTGTCTGTGTGGGTTTAAGTCTCAGATTTTGCTAATGTGGGTATGTGAGAAAGCTTGCCAGTAGCTTCTCGTGGGTCCGTGGTTCTTTCCGTGTGCTTTCCCGGGTTCTTCCTCCACTATTAGTACTGGCCGCCATGTATAGCATATAGTGTGCTGGAAAATGGCGTTAAACCCTACAACAACTGATGCTTCCACACCAATGTCTTTGTCTCAAACGGTTTAGCACAAGGTAAGCACTGGTTAAGTATGTTTATCCAACACGGAACCGCATTAAACCGCTTCATCTCTGCGACGTTTTTGTTCCATCTATGAGGTATGCCAATTTCGAGTAATGCGTACTTACACCTAAAGCTAGTTTGTAGAATTTTCAATTGACATTAATTAAAAGGTATATAAACCAATACAATTGATATTATAAATAAAGAAGTGATCTTTAACAGCTTTAAGCTATTTGCTACTTTCTGTTATTTCACTTAAAAGAATATCTTACTAGTTAGACAAGAGAGGTACTTTCTCCAGATTGTATGAGCTAATCAGTTTATATAAGACATCGCATGTTAATAGATGGCATATATTAGATTTTTCCAAGGTTTTTCCAATTTTTTCCCAAGGATATCTAAGGTTTTCCCAAGGTTTCCCAAGGTTTTCCGAAGATGTTCCCAAGATTTTGCCATGGTTTTCCCAGATTTTCCTAAGGTTTTCGAAGATTTTCCCCAAGGTTTTCCGAAGGTTTCCAGTGTGGAAAGGTAATATTAAAAAATAGTACAATCAGGTTTCCAGAAGTTTCATTATACTTCAGATATATGATCTGTAACTGTTAAAGACATAATGATGGCTACATCCAGCAGCTATATTCTAACCTTGTTGTGCTGGAAGACCCCTACCTCCACCACCCAACAATATACGCATGTAGTAAACTAGCGATTAGTGCTTCACCTAGGTAATGTTTTGTATTTTTCATGTAATCATTTGTCTCCCTTTGATACAAATAATCAGAAAACTAAACAGTGAATATTTGGTTTCGAGATTGAATCTGGTTTGATGATATTTAATGCCTGCTAAGAAGATCAAACTAATTAAAATTCCTCGATTGAAACCGTAAAATGTATACAACATCAAATGCTTCTATAAAGTCCGCGAACCTTGCACGTATTTATTGATCGAATCTTGAAGTATCAGTAAATAGATAAACTAAATATCCTAGGATACAATGATTGAATCAACCGAGCTGTTCAATACATTTTCCTGGTAGTCATCTTACCATTTCGAATTATTTAAAATAGTTTCAATGGCGGCTCTCTGCGATTGAAATAATACAAGATCGTGCATGACTATACTAAACTGATATAACACGAATCATATATCTCTCTAACCAATGAATATGGCATATCGTGTCTGTCTCTAATCCGATTGGTTCCTCTCTCTCTCTTTCAGTGAGAATGGTTTATGTCTCTAATTGGTTCCTCTCTCTCTCTTTATGTCTCTAATCCGATTGGTTCCTCTCTCTCTCTCTTTATGTCTCTAATCCGATTGGTTCCTCGCTCTCTTTCAGTGAGAATGGTTTATGTGTATAATCCGATTGGTTTTCTCTCTATCATTTGTTTGACGATTCCAATTCGATTTGTAAATTATCTACACGATGCATTTCTTTAACGCCAACCAATCCGTTCGCAATTTAATTTTAGAGAATAATCAATCATAACATACATAGATATTTCTGTGCAAGAATTTTTTTGAAAATTGATGTGCGAGGTGTTGTTACGCGAGGGTTTTATAACTTCATATTACTGCGAAATATTTGTTCATAATTGAACGATTTTTACAAAAGGTCACATTCAAGGTTATCGCACATAATGTGTTATTAAGTTATTAGCATGGAGAAACGTGTTTTTTTTTACTGTAATATTAATCAGAAGCTATTTTATGTATGCCAAACACTTCACCCATTTGCCTCTCTCCCTCCAACCCTACGAATAGAAACACAGTTTGAAATCCCGTTAAATACGATGGATCCTTTTAATTTGTTAGCATGTGATCAAGCCTTTCTGATATGATATCATACAATCCGGAACATACCTTCCAAATTTAAAATTTCTGGGAAATTTCATATTACAAGATTCTCTCGTATATTCAAGCACCTGGCACAATTAGGAGATTTGAAAGAACTAATAGACAGCTCTCCATCAATGCTCAAACGATTTAACAAAAAAAAAAACAACCACAAACATAAATTCTAAATAATAGCTAAAAATAAATGTGACGCGAATGAACTTTTGAAAGTATTTGCGTTTCGTTAACGAAAAATGATCTGTATCGTCGATTTTAACATCCTTTGTGTTTATTGTCTTTTCTCAAGTCATTCAGTTTTGAGTTAACTTCGAAGTTTTTGTCGTCACAGAGCTATTTCTGTAAACTTATGTTTTCATTTTTAGAACTAGCTATGTGCTGCCCTGATGTGACGTTAAACCCATCTACTACTACTACTACTACTACTACTACTACTACTACTACTACTACTACTACTACTACTACTACTACTACTACTACTACTACTACTACTACTACTACTACTACTACTACAACATAATAATAATAATAATAATAATAATAATAATAATAATAATAATAATAATAATAATAATAATAATAATAATAAAAGAGTAGTATACAAAATGATTATTCCATGGATCACCCGCTTATGTAAAGATTCTTACAGGAAACAGATATTGGTCAGGTAATACCAATTTATTTACAACCTGGTAATTTGACAAATACTGAAAATCTGGATGAGTCTAATTATCAAAAGACAACCGTACATCATTAGTTTTTACATTTACACCAAATTTGGTTCAAACGCTTGACACAATTTAAGAGTTCTGCTCCTGAAACGAAATTATTTACAGACAGACATGTAGACCGATATAACAATGGCTATATTACAATGTATTGCATATTGAGGGATCTAAAAGCAAGCTAGATAAATTCTTTCTCCTGGCTTGCAGGAAGAATAGCAAGGAATGTATCAAAACCGTATCTGTCACGTTTTATACCGTTTCTTTACATGCTGTTGTTGTAGTTGAATTAAAGTGATGTGCGCTCATGTAGCACTATTTCTTTACGTGCGATTGGTTCATCGTTTTTTTATACGCTGCTCAATTCCAGACAGTCAGATGAGGTTCCAGTTAGACCTTAATCCAAGAATCAGTGGTATCCAATATGGCGTAAAGATTTCGAAACGAACATTACTTATTATACAGAGCAGGAGTAATTCTTGATGATGATGCTGTTTACTATTAGGTTTGTTTCCACCTTTGCCATGCTTAATAAGTCTGGGGAACCGTTTATTTGAAACAAACGCGGTTTTCAAATGACACGTGTGTCTTTTCTCTCACCCAATCATTATATGGCTCTCTCTCTCTCTCTCTCTCTCTCTCTCTCTCTCTCTCTCTCTCTCTCTCTTGAACATTTCAAACAGATCCATGCAGACTAGCATTAAATGGAAGCTTGTAAGATGCCTGAGTAAAAAGTACGATGCCATAAATTTAAAACTCGTTTGCATGCATCCATTTAGAGAAATGGTCACAAACGTAGATACATAACTGAGGTTCAAGGTCGAGCCAGTGCCCCATAAATATACCACCTTCTCTACTCTCGTATATAAGTCGACCCAAACTTCAAACAGCAGGGTTTATATTGTTTTTTTTTCTTCTGATTACTCCTATCAAACTGCACAGACATTGACCTGTCAGGGCAGTATGCGACGGCAGACCTGGATCTGTGCAGTTTGCAGTCGAACTCTACTTATAAGTGAGTATATAAGGTATGCATTCGATACACGTAACCTGCATTATCCCATATATTATTCATCATGGTGAGTGTTAATACACTGCTGAAGAGAATTCAGAAGTAAATAGACTAGCCAGACTAGACTGGGTATGATTTATAATTCATACTCAATTTCGAACCTCCTTTGTTTCATCATGTGAAGAATGTGGCCGTAATCCAATCTCTAAAATTACAGGTTAAATCGTCACATATTGATTTATTTGAAAGAAAGTGCGTGTAATAAACATACTATTGTTTATTATTTCACCTTTATGCTTTTAATTCGAACTGAAAACATATGCACACAAATCAATGTTACACACGCACGCACGCACGCACGCACGCACGCACGCACACACACACACACACACACACACACACACACACACACACACACACATACATACATACATACATACATACATACATACATACATACATACATACATACATACATACATACATACATACATCTGTTCAAGCACGGACGAAATTGAATTTTGAAACATGCTCAAGTTATTTCACGAAAAATATGATTAACATTAATAGAAATGCAACAGTCTTAAAGAAAAGAACCTTAAAAAGTTAGAATTTTTTGTGTTGTCGTTCAACATCAATTTACTGCTATGATTAAAGCTCTAAAATAAATAAACATTTTCAATATTCTTCAAGCGAGATAAATTGCAAGAATTTTTTACGCAGCAATACACTTTTGCACAATCAAATAATACAAACTAGTACATAATGTAGTAATGGAAAGATGATGAAGATCTGAAATTGGCAGAGAACATTTATTTAAAAGCTGGCTGCAGCGCAAGTTAGAGAAACAAATTAAAGATGTAACAACAATTTATCAAATATTGATATAATTTCTTTTTAAGATAGTGAGATATTGATCCTGTTTGCAAAATGTCAGCGGTTTGTCACATTGTCTTGATCTACGTCTGCCATCTCAAATTATTGAACTATCCGGAAGTGAGCTGCACCTATACGCCCTCTAGTGAGCTAGTAATTGTGAAAACCCCTATATGCATACATGCATGCATCCATGCATAAAATACTTGCACACGCACGCACGTACACAGACAGACAGACACCACACACACACTCACAGTTCAATTGATTAAACAAACTCAATGGAAATGAGGTAGAAAAATTAGGAAACTTTATATTTTAAAAATATTTTAAAAAATTGTTTAGCCAGAATATTTTGGTGAAAAAATAGGTGGAAGCATCGGTTACTTTTTAATTTTAACCTCTCCTCATTCTCTCTATCTCTAATTTACCCACCCTCAAACAAATTAAAGAAAACGAAAAAGCAGGAAATAAAATGCAATAATTCAAATTTTCTCTCTTTTTAGTTGCGTCGTGGTGTGAGATGAGATGAGTTCAATTGCCTCCAGGCACCAGGCGGATGGAAGTGATATTGGTTGGGTGTTATGTTTGTTACTGTGTTGCGAACATTTTGTCGCATTTCTCCTTCACCTTATTGTAACTGGGACAGTTATTCACAGACCTTATAGGTTGGGGTACATGGGTAACTGATATAAAGCTGTTCTCTATAGTAAGGGAAGGGTGCTCTTTAAGATCATTGCCTCCGGACGTGTCAAATCATTGTACCGCCACTGCTTCATTACGTTTACATAATGATCGGACAGACCCTTTGGGATATATGTGGTGTATGTGGTGTATACCGGACCGGTATTAACCGAGTAAATAATAAATAGAAATTTCATGTGAGTAATATATTTGCACGCAACATTGATATAATTTTATTTAACACAAACAACGGGTGCATTTGGATTACATCATGTTTACGGTTTATAATAAACAATGGTGTTTGATGACAATACAATTTGCACAGCTTATTCTGGTCTATATTTTGATGAATATAAAAGCATAAATGAACAAGCCTTCACTGAGATAGCTTGTCATGGTCTTGTTTAAATAAGACTGACCGAGTGATACAACATATGTTTGTACAATTACCATTGACCACCCCCACCCCGACCAACCGTCTATTAATTCTGATTAGAGCGTCTTTGCTTAATAACAAACACGAATACAATGATTGTGACTAACATTTCATTTTATTATTTCTGAATAAACGTTTATTCTTATAATGAACACTTATACAGGGAATGTGTCTCCCATTTCCTATCATTTCTGATTAAATGTTTCCTCGCATAGCAAATACGGATACGAGGAATTTTCGTTGAAACGGTAAATGTTCGTTCAATACGAAGAAAATGTACGGTTTTCACGTTTGAAATTGAGCTATTTTGCACTCGTTTTAGGACTTGTCCCCATAAACATCTTTATTAATTCAATATCACGTACCTATCATTACTTGGCCCTTTAATCATGCCAGTGATAATTGGGCTCGAATTGGTGCCTGTCGGGTAACTGAAACGTGAGTAGTGAAAATGCTTGAATAGAAAAGACCAGGATGCTAATTATAGCACTGACGAGGTTTCGGTCTTCATAACACACGGCGCTAATTTATACGTCACATGCCTTGTTCGCTTCGTTTATACATAATAATGAGAACATTTTATGTCTCTTTGATTGCAGACATGGATTCATCATCTTCATGCGGAAACGAAAAGCAATGAAATACATCCGGAAGTTTCTAATAAAATTTTCTATATGCTGAATGCGCTACAGCAAGTAACACCTGTCATATGAAAGCAAAAAGTTGATAACAATTTTTTATTTTCATTATTAACTCATAACATGAAACCGATCATCATGCAAACAAAGGTAAACAAGTTTCACGAGTATGTAGTTTTCACTTTATGTTTGGCAAGAATTTCAGAATTTCAGATGCTGTCCGGGAACTTGACATTTGTTTTGTAATTAATTACCAGCATCTAATTGAATCATACTATTACGGTTCCTATATGTTTTCACACTCACCTTTGTGAAACAAAGTAGCGGAGAAACGACAAGTTTTTCCTAGTTTAATCGTAATTTTATTTATTTATTTATTTATTTATTTATTTATTTATTTTATTTTATTTTATTTCATTTTATTTTATTTTTTATTTATATATTTATTGTTATTTTTTATATTATTTTTTTATTATTAATTTATTCATATAAATTATTTGCCGGTTTTTATTTAATTATTTTAAACTCTAAATCATACACACAGTTGTTGTTCTGAATCAAACTCATTCCATATTTTAAAAATAAAAATAGGATTTTCTAATAAAAAATGACACGCGATACATTACTATGAAGGGGAGCATTTATGAAAAACCAGAACGAATATGCCACAATCAAATATTATAAAAGAATATTCGTGGATATAAATTATCACCGGACATATGGAAATATCTGTTATAATACAGTTATGAGTTCCATTCTCAACATGACGCGTATTTGCATCAATAAATGGGTTCCCACAAAAATTTAGGGGTTAGAATAAGTCTTGTAAGTGACAATACATTGTAATTATCTGAATTATTTACAAGCCGTTCAGGCGGAATATTACGAAAGGATTTATGTAGGAGCTACATGATCCAATCCGTGCTTCTACTATTATGATCAAAACAATTGCCTTTAACCTTGCAAAAACAATCTAATTCTCCGATGCATTTGACAAATTCCGGAAATGAAACTCCTGCAGTCTCCAAGATACGGTATTTAATGCCAGAGTACGGAAAACACTTGAGAACTTAATCTGGCGGATATTTTGTTTTATTCCTCTCTCTGATTGTCCATTCCTTCAATATCCAGAAGAGGGATAAAAAGTCGCGAAGACTTCAATCAATAAGTTGTCTTTTCTCCTTCCATGTGATGAATATATGTATACCTATCGTTTACATTTATTTCTTTCGACGAAACAATAATTATGAGAAATAATAACTCGTAGCATACCAATCAAGACAAACGATATTATATCGAGACCACTTCATTATTTGTTTCACACTGCCTCGGTCAGGGATGAAAGCTGTAAAATGCGAAATATTATTCTGAAGTACCTCATACATAGTCCGATTCGGTTACTAGATGATGAAAGTAACACAAAGCCAAGGTTTACAGTTATTATAAATTTCACGTGTATAGTAAAGAATGGATTTGCGTCTAAAAATGACCATTTTTTAATAATAAAAAAACGGTTATATTGTATTCAATCAGGTCAAAGTGCAAAACTATGTAAGATCGATGTGCATGTTACCTGATAAATGTAATGACCATGTTGTCCGTTTGTTAAATGCAAGCCAATATTTTTAAGAGACACAAATAAGGTAAAACAATCAGACCGATAACGATGTGGATGTTAAAATAAGTAATTTTTCCTAAGATTGAATTTCACTTTTGATAAAGGACATGTATGCTCTGAAAGTTTGCAATGGTTTCTACACTACGTGTGCAGTCAGTATGATGTACGTATAATCAATGCCGTACACATACGGTGCATTTGAGACTGGAATTTTAAAAAGACTTTGTTGAAAAAGGTAACAAATCTGGTCGGAAAATGTCACAGAATCTCATTACTGATATATATATATATATATATATATATATATATATATATATATATATATATATATATATATATATATATATATATATATATATATATATATATATATATATATATATATATATATATATATATATATATATATATATATATATATATATATATATATATATATATATATATATATATATATATATATATATATATGTATATATATATATAATATGCAGATTTAAAGATAAGAAATACAAATGCCTTTTTAATATCTAAATGTTTTTTTTTCCACTTGAGTAATACTTAAGGAGCTGAAGAAGTTGTATTCTTGTAATTTAATTATGAAAGAACTGACAGTGAAGCAATTCTAACGGTTTTTTATGTTTATATTGTTTCAGATATATTTCTCCAACAGCTATTTGAAAGTACTTACCTTTCATCAAAAATAATTATACAATAGGAAGAATGGTAAGAATTAGAAAGATAGATCTGAACATATGAAACTAGTATATTGTTTTAAGTCTTATGGAATATGTAATTCTATCATGTGTATCATTAATTTCGGTGATCTTCTTTTCTCCATCATTTTTAGTGTCGTTTGAGGGGACTACAACCGATTTAGGTACACAACTCAATCCCTTGGATACACCATCCGAAACTGAAAGAAAGAACCATTTTACAAGTATGCTTCCAACGGGAATACAACAAATGTGGGGGATTTTTTTAGTTGATCTTCCCTGCATTTAGCAGTACGACAGCATTTACGATGTCGCTTACTTTGTATATTTGGGGATTGTACAACTGAAACCTCTTTGATTCGATATATGACGGAAACATCTATCGTACAGTGTATGATGGAAACATTTATTATCCGATATTGGGCATTAGTGGCAAATGAGAAACCAAAACCATGTACAAGGAAATCGATTGTATAATATTTTGTCTCTATTTTTATAGTCACAAATCTTGAGCTTTTGAGCCGTTTTCTTCAGCGTGAATTGTTTTATGGAATCGAATAGCTGTATTCATCAGCTGCGGAAAAACTCAATGCATTAAAGGCGTAACGCAAAGCGAGAATTCCAGTTAATTCATGTGACTCTCATATTTATCTCTAGAAGTATAGAACCATGTTATTCCTATCTCTATGTAAAGGCATATTTGAGCTCGCCGATGATAAAAAAATAAAATTATCTGCTTTAATTATAATTTTTAATTTTAGTGTTGTAAATGTATAGCTCGTTTCAATTGTGTGATACAAACAATTCGACGTTACCGTTGATATGTTTAAATTAGAAATGTCAATTTCAATTTGTTACCAACGCTTTATAATCGAACTTGTTATTCAATTTTACAAAACGATATCCGTGCATTTATCATTTTGTTTGTCGGCACTGACATTGAATTAAACATAAATCTCTTGAGAATCTCAATGAAATTTGCACAAGTGATCGTGGCGACAACCAAAACATTGGTGATGACTGGAATTTTTTAAATCCCATTTCCTTTTATTGTAATTTATACGAAACGAAGTGCACTGAGCAACACCGATACGAATTATTTCGAACGAAACGATTTATTTCTTTATTTTATCAAGAATGAATCGTTTTCTTCTCCAAAAACCAAATGTACGTCGTAAGTGCTGTATATGAATAATTATTGTTATTCTGTATATATTTGTGTTGGCTTTCCAAATTAATAGACGACTAAAATGTTGTTATGGCTATCCTGTGATATATTATACTGTCGGGATAACTTTTCACCAACACAGCTCACAATTATGCATAGACGTACCATATGTGATTGGTAAATTATAAATCAGACCGCAATTTCATCTAATCATGTAACTGGAAATCAAGACTTATATTTAAGTTTAAACTTAAGTTCTTCTAATCGTGAAATCTGGACATAGGTTTTGGTGAAAGAGGTCGTTTTATTGGAACTTCAAAGTCATTATCCGTACGTAGAGTTTGCTCCGTCTAACTACAGCGCTTCCTCCTTCTAAACTAACACGCATGCCGATGAAAAGCACATGACATATATCAATTTGTTTCTCTTTTTATATTAAGTCGACTTATAGTTTACCTTTAAACATATACTTCGCATAATTTCTTCTTGTGTAGTGAAAATCTTTATTGTATAGTACCTTAAAAATTGCAAACTTTACAAGTATTTTCTTGTCATTTTTATTAGATGACATGTACATATAAAGTAATTTCAACAATAAAACAGGATTGGTAAAATATGCAGTTGTCAGAATTCGAAGAGCTGTGGAGTTTACTCTCTCCACAAGGGGAAATAACATAACCTCCTTGATAATATATATATATATATATATATATATATATATATATATATATATATATATATATATATATATATATATATATATATATATATATATATATATAATGTATGTATGTATATATATATGTATGTATGTATGTATGTATGTATGTATGTATGTATGTATGTATGTATGTATGTATGTATGTATGTATGTATGTATGTATGTCATTTTACTTTGGATGTGCAGAGCTTCACTAGCTCAGTTGGTAGAGCATTAAACTCGTAATCCAACGGTAGTGAATTCGATACATGCCCAAGCCAGCCTTGGTTTGCTTCGTCTAGTGTCTTTGGGAAAGGCGTTTAACTCATACTGGCATGTTACAACCAATAATGTTAAAAGTGTCGTCAAACCGTCCAACCAGCTTAGGATATATTGCGAAACAATATTCGTGGGAGAATATCGAGAAGAAAAGTTAAATCGAAAACATTTGAATTGTGGAATAGACACAAATACCATATATTTGTACCGTCTTTTAATGGGGGGGGGGGGGGTCATTGTGTGTTTTAGATGAATCATTTTGTTTGCATCTGTTTAGAAATTAACGAAGCAAATCTAAATTTCAATATCAAGAGAGTATATCCTCATAGGCATGATTTTTGGTATCGCCAGCAATAAATCTGAAATCAAATTTGGAATTCCAAGTCTTGACATCATGTCAAATAGTGCTCGTTAAACTGGCAATTATAAAACGGTCGTGAAGCCATTATTAGAAAATTTCAAACTTTCTCCGACAATTTTAAAAGCAAAATGTCAAAGCAATAAATCAATTTGTCACATTTAAATATATTTTGCATGTCAGATTAAAGAACTGAGTTTCTTTAAACTTGTGTGAGGGGATAAGTCTGCAGCGAATATATGAAAATATCAAAATTGCATTTGTGTTAATTAAATTTTCGGAGTGTAGCCTTCATCAATAACCAACGTTCTTATCCTTCCTTACTCGGCAAATCAATATGGAGATTTATATCCTTTTCTTAAAAATAACAACATACATATACAACATAGGAAACATCAGAGAAATATTCCAGGTAAAGGTAGTATACAATATGAAATATAAATTAAAAAAATGTAAAGTTGAAACAAGGAACGGTACATTTCGTTGTTGTCCTCTCGAATTTTTTTTAGCAACCTAATCTTTATTTCCAACGATTCATACGCATTTATCCTAAATCAAGTACGCATATGAGGTTCGTAAGATTTAAGGTGTAAACGTCATTACATAGTCGTACGTAAGGAAGAAACCTATTCATCTGCATATGGCTTCCTTGCATGATGATTCCTCGAATCATAATGGGGGGCGCTTTATATTTTCATATTTTGCATAGTGTTAGAATTTATAAGAAAAAGAATTTTCCTCAGTTTCCTCATTGGCTATACTGACTATTTAAAAAAGACCATGTATATCTTAGGTATTATTCAAAGAACTTTGAATTCCCGTTTTTTGGGTTTTTTTTTTTTGGTGTATGATTAATGGGTGTAATATGGATTATATAGTATACAGATTGGCCTTACGCCAGATGTGCACCTTTCAAAAACTGCTAGCTCCACTTCGTTATTTTAACCATATGAACTTCAGAGGTACATGGCGAACACACACACGGTGAAGCCTTTTTGCTACTTTTTATATGTTTGGTACGTTATTCATTGCATTTTCAGATTCTGGTATTGTTTAGTGTGACAAAATTCATTTTCCTTATATTAATAGCTGCTAAGGATGGTGTACTTTAGACAAATTCAGACTGAGTTTTGAAGCACAAGGGAGCAGTCATTTTAGTTTATAGTGCGCTTAGATCTTTTACAATTTCCAAAAGTACAATATCCCAAGAAATGTCAGCCACATTACATCAAGGCAGCATAGACGTATGCCAACATCCTCTCCATTGTGCATGTATAAATATAAACCACTTCACCTTATATACATCACTCTCTCAAATGTACATAATTACTGGTGAGCGCCCCCAATGACAGTCTGACCTCTTGGCGGTAGACAGTCCAGATAACAGCTCGAAAGGGCTTCCACCTGTTCAAAAGATTATCTCGAGTTTCGTTTGAATCCCGCGTGATTCGAAAAACTGCCGTAACCGTGTTTTTGATCCACATCAGATACAACAGAAAACGACAAAGTATATTTTACTGTCGTCTACGTCACCATTGATGTTGAACTTGTAGTAATTGCAGTTTTGTTTGGTACACAACTTGACTGCGTTCATTGAGTAGTATATATATATATATATATATATATATATATATATATATATATATATATATATATATATATATATATATATATATATATATATATATATATATATATATATATTTGGTTGGGCATAGCCCGCTTGTAAGATATGTTCCATCGCCGGCTTTTCTTTCAAGAAGGCGTCCGTGAAGTGAACATATTCCAGACAAAACTTACTGTGTTGTGCACATTAGGATTCAGTGCATCCATTGATTTATTTAAATTGTTTTCAAAACACATTGCAAAAGAAATTTCAGTGTTTGCTAAAGAGATGTTTCAAAATATCATGTCACAGATTATATTGCTTTTCAGAGCAGACACAACACTCGCCCTTACCAGCTCTTAATGGTAAGGACAAATTGTTCTTCTTTTACAAAACCTGTGCAGTTTGCATATGCCGTCTTTCAGAATATGTCTATGTTTTAGGTTGAGAAGTAATTTATAAATAAACCGGAAAAAATGGACTTAAATAAAATTCTGCCATATCTAGTGCTGCAATTGGTAAGAATGGCACTGGCTCGCAAACTCCAATATAGATGCGAGATATAGATGTGAGATATAGATGTGAGACGTTCGTGCTGTTTCTCTAACTCTTAATGTGCATTGATAAATGAGTATAGTGCAAACCAGTTGTAGAAAGGTGTTTTTCCTTACCCATATCCTAACTGCCTACGCACTTATCTCGATATCAGAAGAAGTACGTTGGTCAAAGGGAGTATAGTTCCTTCTATATAAGGATTCAACGAACGTTGTTACTTAAACACAAAGGTATCTCTCCTTCTCTACAAGTAGTGCAAGAAATAGCATTCATCCTAGGAAAGGTAATATACACTTTCCGTTTTCTAATTTATTAATTTGTCGGGGCCAGTACGCGTTGATTAGTGTTTGTTCTTATTTTAACAAACACAGTCTATGTAGCAGAAGGGTTTAACGCCCTTTTTCAGCACATGATAGGCTAAATATGGCGGCCAGTATTAATGGTGGAGGAAGAACGCGGGAAAATCTCCAGAAAGAACCACCGACCAATTAGAAGCTACTGACAAACTTTCTCACGTAACCACATTGGCCGAATCTAAGACTCGAACCTACGCAGACAGAAGTGAGATGAAAGTGATCCGTAACGGAGAACTCTTTAGACCCCTCAGCCACTCGGATCTAAAAATTGTTCTTATAGCATTTAACTAGCACACTGGGTTCTAATTTTTTTGTAAACGTAGCAAACGAAAGCAATATATGAGGATCATAATTTCTGTGTTTATTCCTGAAACAGGCGCATAGAGCTTTCGTACCTACTTCTTGCCGCACACTGTTTAAAGCAACATAACCGATATGTTTTGTCAATTTCTTTCATTTATGCTAAATGTTTGTTTAACAATTATGCAAAATATACACGTGAATAGTTAGTAAATTAAAATTCCATCACTAAATATCACCAGCACTTTATTACTAAATTCAAGTACTTGCCTCTGGGGTCAGCTTTCCTCATTATTCACCAGTTTCTTTACAAACTGACCAGGTTAAATCATTTCCCAATTAAGACAAGGTACTTTCTCAGAGAATACTTTTATTCATATCCATTGTACATAGTGACAACTCATTTGCATATTGAATTGTCTAAAACGGTCATCAAAATATATTCGGAGGCATGGCAGTAATTTCGAATCAAAGGTGTGGTTCAAGTAATATCAGACTCTCAATATGTATCTAGTACTACGAAGTAACCGTCTTCTTCAAACTATATTATTGATCGTATATAAAAGAAAGACACGTGTCACAGTGTTTCTTTCTTAAAGAATATTATGTATGATCGATGGTTATTTTTAGCTTTATTTCTTTACTTTATTTGATATGGGTGGGGTTGTTTTATTTTATGTTGTCTTTCCGTTTTTTTGTGTGTTTTTTTTTGCTTTTTAAAGGTAGGTCAAAGTCTATATATCTTACTTGCATGTAACAGTGTTGACAAAAGGTGTCAGGCCAATATTTGCTGAATCAGCTAGCTCACCAAAGAAAAGGATCATACAATAGTTTACTTAACTTCCCTTAACATTATGTTAGCAAAGTCTGTTTGACCTTGACTTTTTTAAAATTATATTTTCATTGTCTGTTTGACCTTGATCGACCTTAACAACTGAAACCATTTTGAAAAGTACTGGATAATCGAGATGTTTTAGGCTTACTTAACTTGAACCATAAATACTAACTCGAGCATGCCCATTTTCCAGTTTTTAAATTTCAATTTTGAAAATTTCTGAGCATCGTTATTATTATATTATTATGCATGAATATGTATTAGAAACAGCAATTGGCAAGGAAGAGCCAGTTTCATTACAGTAATAATGACGTAATCATTAAATATAGATGTCAAGAGTTTCAATGGTGGATTTCAGATCCGATTTACATCTACAACTATATCCCAACTCATGTTTGTAAATTTGCCATGCGTTCACCAGGTACGAACGGTCAATCCATATAGCTAATAAATTATTTAAATTTTAGCATTCAATGCCTGATTTTCACAGGTTTGAGATGATGGATGTTTACCCCCCGTTAGAGTGGTGGGTCGGAACATATGACCTTGACAATATAAATGATGGGTTAGTCTGTAGGTGGAGTTCATAAATATAACTATCAAACTATGCAGTTACATAGTCACAAAATTCATCTACCCAGCATGCACTTTATGTCTACTTTATGTCTCCAAATTGTTAATTTCTATGTCATTGGCGGCAGGTTTTGGCGCACTAGGCGAACTATGATTTTGGTGCCCCTGTCGTGCGGAATAAATTCAAATCCGTCTAATCTGGTTAACTTAAAGCCTAGTGCCGTAGGCGACCGCCTAGTTCGTCTAGAAGGTCGGGCCTTAACGGTACTGTCATTACGCGTCTTTAGCTTCAGAAGTGTGGATACTCTTTATTAAATAATTATTCCTTTTTTGCATTCACTTTAGCTAACCTAGTGTTGACCAAGATATTTTATAGATGCATAAATCTACTGTATAGCATACAATAAGGTCATCAAATTTTATATGACTATGGCGTTTTCAAAATACATGCTGCGCCTGAGTATATTGAATATATTTTGCATGGTCTGGTATACCAGATAGCCGACATAATCGCAAACTATATTAAAAAGAAAACTGAATCAATAATACACTGTTCATCGCCTAACGATGTTTTATCTAGCTTAGAGAATGTATATATTGTCTGCTCTTTGCTCTTTAAGACTTCATCAATTGTTTTTATAAATATGGCCTTGAATGTTTTGTTTTGTATCTGCCTGTGGAATATGTTCTTTTAAAAAGACATTAAAATGTAAATTATACAGATCTTGCTTTCTCTCAACTGCACGAAACATAGTGTGGGGAAATAGCTGTGTATTCCAGAAAATATACGATTTGCACGTTTTTTTTAAGAGTACAAACACCATGCGAATTTTAAATACAGACATGTTACAGGCGGTATACAAAAAAGTACACACATCTGTCTGAAGTTAACGACTTTCCATGAAACATTTGATTGTTTTCCCATATAAAAATTTTTTCACACGCGTGTTGCGGATGGTGCGAGCTAGAGAAGATGCATGTGCAGTGCGAATAGTTGATTGGATCGTTTGGTTGTGTGCATAATTACGATAGATTCCTTGATAAGTTTAACATCTGTCATTTTGTGCATTGAGAAGTTTTGGTTAATTGTTGAGGTAGTGTAGTCGCCAATAATCCAATATATATATAATTACTGACATTCTCTACAATGTTAAACTTGATCTACTTTAGAAGCCATTCGAAAACAACCAATCGTGAGCAATTGAGTTGCTGCGAAATATATATAGATCATGTTCATTGTGGTAGACAATGTTTCGTCGCTTTCACTCACTGTCATTAAACATTCCCAGTCCCACATCATTCAGGCAGTCATCGTGCGAGAGCAGCTAAACGACGACTACATAATAGATGATAATTTTAAATGAAACAATTGAAAACACGGCATTTGTGGGTAGAATATACACGAAGGAAAGAAATGGGAAAACGATGGGGTTTGTGTCAGGATGATTGGGGGATATATAGTGGTAGTGGAGATCGGAACTGCATCTGAAAAAGAAGACTAAAGGATTTTGGTATAGTGCAATAACGAAACAAACCGACCTTGAAGAGTATTAAAGTTTTTTTTTTTTTTAATTCTTTATACTTTGAGTGTATGCATTACTATTTGACCATGAATTGTTAAAGGCACTACTAAACAGTAGTTTATATTTTGTACAAACTTTATCTTGTATATTATATATTATACAATAAATTTTACCGACTAAATTTATTTTATTATACATTATAATTTAGTTTATGCAGACTAATTATATTATATTAAAAATTATACTATAGTGTATACAGACTAATTCCATTATATTATAAATTATACTATAGTGAATACAGACTAATTTTATTATATCATAAATTATAATATAGTGTATACAGACTAATTCTATTATATCATAAATTATAATATAGTGTATACAGACTAAGTATATTATATTATAAATTATACTATAGTGAATAAAGCTTAATTATATTCTATTATAAATTATACTATAGTGTATACAGACTAATTCTATTATATTATAAATTATAATGTAGTGTATACAGACTAATTCTATTATATTATAAATTATACTATAGTTTATGCAGACTAAGTCTGCTAAAATAAATGTGCTTTTACTTAATCATCTTTAGCTACAATAAAAGATTGTCAAATATTAATAATGCATGTGAAACAGTGACATTTTCCATTTCTAATGCATATTCGCACGCATTTGATAGTAGGGCTAGAAAAGTTATTCTTACATCAACCACGCAATGTTTTGATAATCATTCTAAATACGTGCAGGACTGCTTCAGCACCAGTTCATATCAATGGAATGATGTTTATGTACGAGAACGCACTAAAGTTGAAGCAATCACAACACGCACAAGCTTTTCTGTAATTGATGGAATGATGCACACATCGTATCCTAACTACATACGCTATTTTTGGATATGCTGGTTCGTTTGGCCTTAAGCAACACTTACAACCACAAGAAGCCGAGTAAACAAGTACAAACAGATTTCACAAGGCCACACTGATGCAGCTGACTTGGTCTGGCCTGAGACCGTATTGAACTCGAGACCCTTGTATTACAAATTCTACACTCTACAAAGTTACAGCGGCTGTCTAAACTGACAATGAAAACATACTTACCCTATTTACTAAGTGACTTCTGATAATGTATTGCATGGCATGGAACTCCTAGCGTATTAAATTTAATTTTTTTCCAAACTGGACGTCACGTGTTAAATAGATTTTAAGTTTAAATCGATGGCGAGCATGACATTGTTAATTACAGAAGAATCAGCTCAAACTACGATCCTGTCGTGCTGGGAACGATTTTTTTTCTTCTTGCGTGTAATGTGCTCTGACAGAGTTTTCCGCCATCTTCTGGCAATTGCCACTCACCAACCCCATCAAATTTATGTTTACTTTAGTTTCTCAGACACTGCTGTCAGACAAACTAGTATTATATCGATACGTCTCGAAATGTAACCTACCTTTCAGTTAAAATTATTTAAACTACTTTAATGTGACCCACAAATCTCATTCCAGTGACATTCATTAACATTTGTGTTTAACTCAGTTTCTCACTGTTACGTGCACTCATGCGATATGCTATGTAAATGTTTTATGGGAAGTACATCACTCGTTAAGAAGTTTACTGCCGAATCATGTAGATTTGTCACATGCGAATGTCCAACAATGTTGTACACTGATACAAAACATAAAACACGAATATAATGAATATTTTGGGACTAAAACAAGTAACCAACGTAATATAAGTCAATTCTCGTCTTTATTAAAAATGTTATCGTACTAAAACAATTTTCTTATTCTAGTCACAAGTGGTAAATAAGTAAAATAGCATATATTTTTTTATACTAATGAATACATAAATTATCCATATTTTGCTATCAGATTTTTTAAAAAAAAAAGAAAAGATTTTTACATTTTATCAAGGGTGGGGGAGTTTTAGCGGCTGTTTTGATTCTTTGTTTCTTTGAAAGCTTATTGAGTTAAATGCGCTCTCGCCAAAGAGGGGACTGGTAATTTTGACATTAAATATACCTTAAAGAACATTTTTATGATTCATATCTAATCCGCATAGATTATATGTACTGAAATATTTTTTATATTGATGATGATGTACAATAAAGTGCTTTTCTTGGGGGAGGGGGTCGATCGGAAAGCATATGGTTCTTACACTATTTCCATATTTCATAAGTTGCCACTTCCGCACTTTCACGACGTCAATTATATCTATATGTGCGATAATAATTGTGCCCCAGTGATGATCGCATCTGATACTGAGCTATAAAACAATCATTCTGATAGTTAACTCTTGAATATGTTGCAGTAAATTCGAGTGCATTTGAAACATGATATCAAATTTACTTGGAGAAAATAAAAGAAATGTCATATTACGTATTTGGAACAATAATTCAATCCCCCGTCATTTTAATAACCGACATGTATCGACCGAACACGACAGGGATGCTGTAATTCTAAGATCAAGTGCTTCTGGTGGAATAGCGTATATCTCAGGATGTCAATCTACACATAAGAGTTTGTTTGTTTGTTTGTTTGAGGTTTAGAAGAAGAATCTTTACAACTCCTTCTGCGTAGACGAGAATATTGTCGTCTGCTTTCGCACATTGAACGGGTTAGTTTTGATCAGTCGTAACGGGTTCAACTTTTGTCTTTGAAGCAATATTTCATGACCCATTATTCATCCGTCTTCTTTTGAACTTTTTTTCCTTCTGGTTATGATTATCAAAGGCAGCTGACGTCCGCGCTTACTCCTGACTGGCTTTTCCCTTACCAACACCAGCTGCCCGAACGATCTTAGTACTTTGTACTTAGTACTTGGTACTTAGTACTTACTCTATAATCATTCCAAGTGCTAATAAGGAATTATCATTTCCACAGTCAAAATTATTGTTCAACAATCACAGAAAAAAGGCGCGAAAGCTAGTTCTCTGAATGTCATTCGAACGCAATAAAAGTTACGACATGACTAAACTGATAAAGTCATACCTCAGACACGAGAAGAAGGTTTACATTGTACAAGGGTTTTATATTTAACACGACTGTTGCTTCAAGCCCTTTTGAGCATCTAAACGGTGGATATTATCCAAAAGATTAAGTGTTATCGGTTTTAATTGCAAGTACAAATCTGGACCTAACAATTATTACTTTCATTCTGCTCGCAGTTATTATTTATAAACGACTTTGCTAACATTAGCACCGAAACTGTCAGTATAGAACTATTATTCAACTTCTAGGTGCATGGGTAAACAATATTGGAAAAAGAATAAAATCGCATGCGATGTAGAACAATACTTGAAATCAGGCACTTTAATGGCATGGTTTTGTTGGCAAATGTATCACTTACATGACTGCATGGCAAGAGTAATTGCCATCGGGAGCTTTAGTTCATGTAAGTAAATAAAGCATATTTTGCGTAACCGTTTTTGTCCCAGGTGATTATCTTTTAGATGACACATTAATCTGAAATGAGATGACATAAACGGTCTTGCTATCAATATCGCCTGCTACATCAAAATTAATACAGTATCATTTAATTCGAAAATATTCGTGCAAGTGCTTTACCACCCGCACGTGCAAATGTATATTGGCAATTGATCGAGAGGATAAAGACACTTTCCCCGACCCTCAAATCCCCAAAAAGTCAAATTATCTTTCAATTTAACCTTTATAAGAGTGTATAGTCTTTTCTGGCAGTAGGCGTTTTCCTTCCTTCAGCCCCACTTTGAGTTTGGTCTATCATTACGTTATCTCTATTAAGCCTGCAAGTAAACCGACAAGCTGACGTACATATATATATATATATATATATATATATATATATATATATATATATATATATATATATATATATATATATACGTACGATTATATATATATATATATATTTATTTATATATATACGTATATATACGTATTTATTTATATATATATATATATATTTATTTATATATATACGTAAATATAAAACACATGATACAAAATGAAACATTGTTATCCGAGATGTGCTAATAACAATTTATAAAGACAAAGTTCCGTAACAAAGCTATCTAAATCAAAAGCAAGAACAACATAATCGTACGTATGATACAAATTAAATTATACATAGGATACATAGAGACAAGCCTCTACTTACGTTATGAAATGATGCTATTTCCAATGGATTCATTTGAGTTTCACCAATAATCTTCGATTTCTCGTTAAGACAGTGTAGTTACATTACTCGCCATATATTCCAAATTTGTAAGCTTCTGAGGTATTCAGACGCAACAGTGCTTATTGTTCACGAACAATCAAGTCGTTATTGTCCTGAAATTGACCACAGCGTCATTTCCTTAATATAGTTTCATCTCTGCCTCTGCTTGATAAGTAAGTCCGAAAATCAGTTATTTATTAACAGGTCCAAATTTGGTAAAGAGAATCAATCCTTTTCTTTGCATTCTGAAAATATAAATCTTTGTGAATAAATAATGTAAAACATATTTTGTTCTCGACTTTATAAAATTGATAATTCTGAAACAGAAGGCTATGTTCGATTGTGGTTTCTGAAATAACATGTTTGATTTATCAACCCATTGAACCAAACTTAGAAGACTGACACATATAATTGCCCTTTTCTTAGTCTTACTAAAGAAAGCGCGAATTTTCAGAGGATCACCAATTATCGGCATTACGTAGAGCCAAGTATGAGACAGGCTTATCACGAGCAGCTATGAATAAAAGATACTAATTAAATATTTCAAAATTTTTTGCCGGCACACACTAGGATTAGAGCCGCGTGTACGTGAGAACTAGTTTGTAGTAGTACATAGCGGGTATTTGCTTTCAGAGTTAATACAAAATGTACCGTATTGTTTTCTTTCATTCTGCTTTATTAAAACATATATTTATAAGTTTAACTGATCAGCAAAATTCCCAAACAATTATACAGTATCATGCTTCTCTGAACGTCTCCGCTATTCCATATATTTGTGTTCATGCTTGCCTTTGTCTCCTTCATTTGCTTCCTGGTCTGGGTACGTTTTTATGTGGGTGTCACTGTCTCTCATATATATTAGTATTAGCTTAAAGGTCTCGTCGACGTACGTTCGCTAGACGCTCAACATTAAGAGCTTAGCAGTAGGACTGGTCAACCTGGTGTCACGATAATGTGACTAGGTGGCGGACATCACGCTGCATGTCTGCCGCATGTCCCTCCATTGTTAGGCACCACTATTCACTGCCACACTGCCGACACCATTTGCGGTATGACTGAAAAAGTATTCAAGCATCGTTTAAAATCCAAATGACACACACATACACACACACACACCATAAGTTCTGTGTTTTAGGATGTTTGTGTAAATATATGAACGATTAACAGATCGAAAATTTAATTATAATGTCTTAAATGAAGAACTCAGATGTGAATCGCAATAAAGTTAGTTTGTCTTTCTGGTATAATCAGCATTAAATGTAGCTGTGGTTTGTTCCCAATTTAGACTATCTGCGTCAGCATTCAATTAACCCAAACCATGCCTCCAACATCGTAAAACTTGAAGTGCCTGATGTGTCGATAGTGTTATGGCGGGATATTTCTTTGCTCAGATTAGACATAACAAAGAAAATATCCATGTTTGTCCTTTGCAATTCATTTAATGCGAACTGCTTTCAGGCTTTTGCCTCATTTTCAGTCGATATGATTAAGTAACAGAGGAGCCGACTAGACAGGAATATTAATGACAGGAGACAAAGAAATTTCCTTTGCTGGCACAAGATGATCCATTAGCGACGAAGACAAGCATCGGGAGTAGTCCCATAATTTGAACTTAACTCCCGTGCGGCAAATATAATCGATAATCTCTGATGGCAAAATGAGCAAAATCGTCATACTTGCACTTCATTTAACAGATAATACATAACTTCAGAATTATATAATTTAAAATAATAACTATGAAAATCTGTAAAATTGCTAGTAGACGAGAAATAATTAATGACATCGTTATATATATATGTATATATATATATATATATATATATATATATATATATATATATATATATATATATATATATATATATATATATATATATATATATAAGAGAGAGAGAGAGAGAGAGAGAGAGAGAGAGAGAGAGAATGGAGATATCTACGTACGCACAAATATCATAACATAACACTTTAACATACTAAAATTAGAGCAATAGACAAATGAGTGCAAACTTCTGGAGTTACATACTTACTGGACACTTAATGAAGATCTTATGTTCCAGGGAAGCCCGAAAGAAATTCAGAACGAGAAAAGTCATACCAGAAGACATGGATGGACCGTTACATTTTACAGTGTAAGGCAAAGGGTTTCAGTTGTAACGATACCACATTTGTTTAACAAATAGCGAACATGGAAGCAACAAACAACAAACTTTAAACGGACTAGGTATGTAAGTGATCAATGAAGAACTTGTTGAGGAAAACGATTTGAATGCGACAAATCGGCAGCTCGAAAGATTCGTTATGTGCCTTAGCTGCATCATATATAAAAATGTTATTTTTATTGCAGATCTGTTTTCCAAGGCCTCATGACCTGGGTCCTGGAGCAATAAAATATTATATCCTCCATAAATAGATCAGACCCTGGCAGGGATGAAGCTTTTATCCAGTCATTCAACATCGCCTCACTAGGAACCAGGTGCAGTCTTCATTAATGCGCAACAGGACGCTAGTGGATATTTATAAAGCGTCTTATCAAACATCAAGGTTTGTATCAGCACATCTCCGTAATAGAAACTGAATCTACTACTAAACTATATTATGAACGTTGGACGTGGTGATAATGTAATGGTTGGTCAGATTGTGCGACATATTATTGACATTTGTTCCCAATTTGCTGGACCTAAGTGCCTTTCGGAACAATGCAATTAAGCAGCCAACACTGGTTGGCTTAGGAGTGTATCAAATCAGATCCACAGGATTATAGTTTTCACGCTCCATCAACTGAACAACCGCAGCTCTCGGTGCGCGGGAAATTTATACAGAAAATCAAAACATTGGTGATTGATATATCAGTTAGTAATCCTCCATTTTTTGGTTCAAATGTTTTAACTTGTGTTCCCCAGATTAATTTCTTGCTGTCATCAATACGTATAGCCTTCTCTGAAACTAATTTTTTCATCAATCATCAACAAATTTATATTAGAAATGTCAGGATAATTCCGATTGAACCTATAAACACATGACAGATGCAATATAGTTAGGGATTATCTATACAACGGCATGTACGAGGTTTCTTGTATATACCCAAATCTATATCCGTTTTGTTGGTTATCGGTGGAAATAGGGAGTTCGATACAGTACAGGTAAGTATACCGAGGCCGTTATTCGATACGGTAAGCGCTGTTATCCCTTATCAAGCGAATGCATCTCTATATCTATTACACACCTCTCACCCTAGCCATTGCAGTTGTTTTAACTATATGTATATTATGATTAGAACCCAGAACATATTTGTGATTCTTTATAGTTTGTCATTCAGTATGTCTTTTAGGAGTTTACCTGTTGAGACTTACTTACATGCTTCTCTATTATTTGTTATAATCAATAGGTTAGTAATACTTCAAACAGTATCCGGTGATACATGGTTAGGAACCAGACCAGTCCCTGACTAGCGAAATGCTTGCCGTAAAGAAGAAGTTTCTTCTTTTGTAATCCTTTGGAATTATGTGTACCACTACTACATTGTTGGTAAAGTCGTAGCATCGAAATTCTTCTACTTAGCTGATCAATGTCTGACTACATGCACACCTTACGTGCCACTTGTGTATACAGTATCCATATGGATAATATTTATATCTCACCATAGGATGATAGTGAGAACACTGACACCGTTTGTCATGTTGCCACGACGATGAACAGTTATGCTTCCAGTTGTGGACCTTCACACTGCAATGGAAACACTGTAATGTGTCCTTTCGTTCAGAGAAGATAAATCCGACTTTGACTAACGATATTTTTACTGCGTATTCCGTCTAGATACAACTCCTATTGCTTGAAAGTATTCAATCAACTTCCAAAGTCACAAAACCCAAATAAAGTCACAGAAACAATGCATTCTTCTTGATCCGTCCATCTCAATGAGCTAGTGCTATAAAAAGTGGTTTACGAGGAGTGCATGATTGAGAACCACGGATGTAACTATTTGCGTCCACTTAGATGTATCGGTCTCCTAATAGTTCAAAGGCATGATACATGTTTCAATTAGCCATCACGTGAACTGCAATGATGACATTCCCAATTTCATCAAGAGGTGCAAATTCACTTTTTGTGTAATTTACCAAGATCTGCACGGAATATTTCCACGTGTTTCATTAGCTTTACTTTGTCATCCAACGGTCCAAAGTAGCAAATTGGATCTGCCAAGCATTCAGTATTGTACAATATCCGACGTTGTATCTAGTTTGCAATTAATTCAGCTGGACTTTGTCAAACTATCGTCATCCTTCGTTACTTTACCACTTGTTCAAACGTAATGCCTTCCTTGTGCAGTTTTTGAACGCCCCTTTGTCTTAATTCATTGCGGAGGTCGCTCTTTTTGTAATGTTCTGTGGACGGAAGGCACCAAATTTCGTTTAATTTCACCAGTTGGGATCCATCGTGCGGATCAATAAACAATTCAAACCTCACCCATGTTTCTGTCAAAGTACTTCCTTCATCCTTGCGGCAACAAGGAATGTCATGATTATATGTTTCAGCGCACGTACGATATCAAAGAAACATGTTGTGCTTGTTAAGATCTGATGGCATGGGATGGACGAGGTTGGTTGGGAATAATACTCTGCATTTGATCAACCCTTTGAATTGTTGAATATGTTACAGGAGAATATTTTCTTTCGATATTTCAAGGTAACCGATTGTGAATCGCTATTATCACACTCATGGATAAACAGAACATACGTTAATAAGCTAATGTATTTGATTTATTTGATTTGAGATTCGTCCGCGTCGAACAGCAAGCATGTTCCATTGATTCGTCTTCCATGCAGCCTGTTGCGTAGTTTCAAAGTTTCGATATCCACTACGTTGTATTTTGTGATAGTACGTCTAAGTTCTGGCTTGGTCGTGACTCCTTGATTGTAATCGTGTTCCCACATTTCTATTACAAGGCATCATCGACATTATAATCCCAGCTATCAATGGCATCTTTGCCAGTTCAGTTCTTCTATTGTTTCCATAAAAGAAACATTCATGGAATTCGTACATGATCTGGAGCATTTCTAAATCTCCGCCATCCAAAGAAAGACTTATAAATTGATGTTTTCCACCGTTTCTAACACGTGGTATCCTTTTTTCCTCCTTTATCACAATAAATGGAGCCAGCATAAAACTTTGTCCGAGAGATACGAACGAGGGGTAATGGTGGTAGGTATGTTTATTAGGCAGGAACATATTTCAATAGACTAATCTACAATGGTAGAAGCTTTCTTCAAACGATCGATACCTCCATGGTCCCTATATAATTGTCGATATTGTCCAAACCGCTGTCTTAAAATTTCACATCGGATTGGCAATATTTCAACATTTTTTCTTGAAAGTCAAATTGGTTTATGAGTGAGTTCTGTACCAGGCGAATAATTCTTCTGTTTGTTCTGAGTACATACATTCAGGTACATAGTAGCGAACGTCAGACAGAATCGTGATGACTAACGTCAGCATCAAACAAGTAAATAATAAAAATAGTTTGCAAATTCCATCAGCCCATATGCCCTAGGCATCCAACTCGAATGAATGGGCAAATAACTCATGGCATCTTTAAACTATAACTGCTTCATATTCATATAAATGAGTCTTGCTCCGTTCATGGTGAATGCTGGACATTACGTGCCTTGTTCTGAAAATATTTCAAACGAACGCGTCCAGAGAACGTTTGGCCAATTACTGTAGCATATCGATGACAGTCCCTGTAATGTCGTATATCCTCTGTGCTCCAAGTGTCGTCGGTAGGCGGTGAAATCGGCAAGATTGTGGGTTACCCGATAAACCTTTCTCGTTATCCGGAATCTTGCTACAGTTGGGAAAATCAAACATTATATGTTCTTCTTATAAGCATGATAAGCTACACAAATATTAGGGATGTTAATCACAGACTCTGGTTTACATTCAAAGTCAAAAGAGAGAAAATCCACTTGTTTTCCTTTGTTGTTTTTTTTTCTGATTTTTTTTCCATTCTCATAATTTTAAATACAACAGTTATACACGATGACCACTTGATTGATCTTTATATCTTGTGACAAAGATGTGTCTTTGGGTTATTCGTTCGAATATGAAGTCCACAATCAGAGCACAATCCTAATAATTAACAATCACTTTTCTCTCCAAACTCATTCAAGCGAACAAGTCGGGCTGACGAAGGTTCGAATGAATGAAGAGCAATGAATTCGTTCTTGACCTTCAGGACCGCGTGGTTTGGAAGGTAAACATCCGCGAAATGTCTCTCCGTAGTTAATGTATTGGTTTCGACTACAGCATCCTTGGTCATATCTCAATAGTAATTGTATCCAAGAAGCTATATGATAGTGGTAATGACATCGCCATGCTCTTTATGATAATTCACAATAATGTAAATTCCATTGGAAAGTCTTGTCCTCATAACACACAGCTCCACGAACAATTTGCGGGTACACTTTCAACATGTATCGAGGAGCCAAGACGTCTTGAAAGTTTTACATTTTAGGAATGCAACAAACAGTCTCTTGGATTTATAGTGTTACTAGGGGTATTGGGCAATTACAATATTTCCGACGATACCCGGCTGCTTGCACATACACAACATCGGTATAAGGTTTGTCATATATGGACGCGGAAAAGGAGAAGTCAGAGGAAACTTTCGGAAGCGTCATAGATGTAATGTTGATAAAATTATGCCAGATGTCAAAGTCGGGTTGTGCACGCCGAGTAATATAGTTAGGATCACACTATATATTTTCCTAATGAGTATAAACTTATAATTTTGTGTACATAGTGTACATACATTTACCAAGAAACAATAAGAAGAAAGTAAACCAGCTCGAAGTGCCCCAATATATTTTTGTACCCTAATTTGGATAAATTTCTCTTTTTGACCGGTGGTGTAATGATCAATGTTGATAATTATTTGAGTGTTATTGAAATGCATTTTGAAGCCAAAATGTAGAACTTTGGTAGAAGATACAATTTTTACCAATAACCATTAAACGTTTTGAGGTTCAGCCTACGGAGACATCAACATGAACGGCAGCTGCATTTCTACAGCAAGAATTTCTGTATGATTGGCCCTTGCGTACTGTTTGGAGTGATAAGGTCTGCTATGACTAGTTTGTCCACCAGTGGTAATAACGGGTGGGTGTCGACCCGGATTATGTGCGTTTCACTCTGTATGTATGCGACTAGTGTCACTAGAGTTATTGGGCAATTCCAATATTTCCTCCCAGTGAACTTATATTTCACAATGCATGCAGACAGTTGACTTTTGTTCTTCGTGCCGCATGGCTTACATTTTGGTTTTATGGTGGTTGCAATGACTGTCCTCACGGCTTCAGTGTGTGTTTTTGTACTGCCGTTTGGTCCCATGATAATGTTTATATACCCCACTCTTCAACCTGGTGGCAGATATAATCTACCATGACTGCTCTTTGTTTTTTTTTATAAAAAGGTTGCTGCTATTGCTGTTGCTTTTGCTTGCTTGATTTGTCTTCCTTCTCTATGTTTTTCCTTCTTAGGGCCTCGCATGACTCTTTTTCGTTCTGTAATTTCTTGCCCTCGAAATCGCCCCTTACTGTCCCCATTTTGAGCTGAGCTCACTTGTGTTGTTTTTGGTCGCACATGGAGTCGTATCCCTGCTACCGAAAATGAAGCCGGGTAAGGTTATGTTATTGGAGGTTGCTGAATTGTGGACCCTGGATTTTACGACAGACGCTCAATGTGACGTTCTGGTCTGCGTAGTTAACTCCCTTTGTTGTACCTACCTACGTCCTCCCTACCCTGGAGTTCTTTAGGGGTTACTTTTCCAGTTACTTCTGTTGGAGTTCTCTTCCCAAATTGATATCAATGTTGTCCTTCTTGCTTGACCTCTTTGGTTCCACTAAGTACTGAAGCAGTACTTAGAACTAATCCTTTCATTTCATTCAGGGCATGGGTGGGAACCATCATTTATTTATATGACTGTTTTATATTGTGTGTTACTCTCTACTCTTTTAGTCAACAACTACCCCCCAATTCGAGGTAATCAATTATTTAAGTCATGAATTGCGTATCCACCTTTATCGAGAATTTAATGTCTCTGCTGCAGATATCTCAAGGTATGATCGCATGCTTCTTACTTTTAATTCGGGTGGGTAATAGAAACACACCACTGAGCGACACCCTGGATGTATGCAAGAACACACCATTATCATTTTCTTGTCCGTCAAGTGGGAAAAGGGGGACAACATGCGACGTTTTGCTGTATACACCCGAACGACATATCTTTACGCAAAAATGAGGGAGAAGGCCGGCTGGAGTCATCGAGCACCACATGAACGTTTTGCAACGCCAAAGATATGGTAATTATCTGATCCTATCCACTTATATAATTCGGGCAGTTCCCTAAAACTAAATGTGTGCTAGCGAAATACTGTAAATAGGATCTCACTACCCAGTTGTAAATTTTCATATTCCTTGTAAGTGTGGAAATTTGCATGCATGGTGTGGATACTTTATAAGAAAGAGTGAAAATGTAAGATATCGGGGCTAACTGGCCCATTTAACTTTTGGGTACTTTGCTGGAAAAACGTAGTACTTTCATCAAAACGCAGACAAATTTATCATATTAGATTATTACATCAGCTATTATCAAATTGGTTTTTATGAAACCAAAGATAAAATACTTAGATAATAAATGCATTTTGGTTAGTATCCTTAAAAGGGATGAGGTCTGGAATGGTGTTCTGGAGGGGGGATTCCGTGCCTTGGTGCTCAGCTCATGGTAAATTAGCGTGGCTAGGGTATGTTTTTACTCTAGAGCTCTGATGTTTGCTCTGATTTCTGGCAACAATTTTAAGTGAGCCGATCTAAGTGTCCCTCACACGTTTGGCATCTTTGAAGCTGATATAAGTTTTCGATGGTCTTACATGTTTTGACGGGCTGCTTTATACGTTCTGTCAGCGCGCCTAGTTCTACTTTTGTTGAACTTTGCGAATTCGGTTCTTGTACTGTTATTTTCTTCATATCATTTGTCGTATCACAATCTCAGTCTGAGGCGTTGTTGCTTCTACTGCTGTTGAGAGAGACAACAGTGTTCGTCCACCTTGTCTATTATTCACCGACTGTGTCGCTGATGCTGCACTTGGCGGCGACGAATGTTGCTGACCTTTTCTCCTTTCTGCTTCCTTCTTCCTATAGCTCGCCTCGTTTGCCTCCTTCTTTCGTCTTTCTTTTCCTTCCTTTCTGCTTGCCCACTGTTGGCTGGATGTTTCCATTGGCGAAGGCCTGAGTGTTTCTCTCATTTGCGCTACAGATGTTGCAACTATTGTTATTGTATTTGGTGGAGGTGCTGCTTATGGTATTAGGGTCACCGTATTTGTTGAGTTTAATGACGTTGCTCCTACTATCGTACCTGCCTTCTCCTTTCTCGCTGCAGTTTAAGGGGCTGCTTCATATATCTTTTCCATCGGTGGACTCCTCCCAGAACAACAGAGTGGTAGTCCTTGTTGCTTGATCCGGAATACTCCATCCTGGCGCAAGGCAGGACCTAGACCTTTAATTGCATTTACGGTTTTAATGAGTATCATCAATGATATCACTATCTATATTCTTTTTCACGTGATGCTTCTTGCACGCTTAGCTGACTACTGAACTCCCGTCATATAACTACTAATAATGTTGACGCTCGGACGACGCTATAAACTTCCATATAGCTCCAGTCAAAGTACGCGATAAAGGAATACAGACTGAACGTCTGCATGGAAAGCCATAATTCCCATGAAACATTGAATGGGCATGAATTAAATGTTTGATGTACATTCCAAACTATTCATCCAGTAAGGTAAAAGCAGACTTGAAAATGATAAACTGAACATGTAAAACAAAATAAAAAGAAATGCACTTTGAAATATTACCTTAAGATTGTAATGTATAGATTTAAGTGTTGATTTCTTTTCATTTACTAACGTGAACGTTTTTGTATCCATCATTGTGCGCTTTATTGTTTCTCTTGTCACTATATTTGGTTAAATCTAATGACAACTAAAGGTCGCTGCCATCTATACAAGCAAAACAAGTCGGTTGGGGCGGGTGGAATGAATGATTGATACTAATGTAATATTTGTTGTATATGACGTATACTCTGTCTGTCTGTCTCTGTCTCTCTGTCTGTCTGTCTCTCTCTCTCTCTCTTTCACACACACACACTTACACACATACACTCTCTCTCTCTCTCTCTCTCTCTCTCCCTCCCTCCCTCCCCCCTCTCTCTCTCTGCCAAAACCAATCAATTAGTAAATATATTTACGACAGTCATTGAAGAGTTATGTTAATTATAGAGATTAAACTAGTCTAGATTACCATAA
Organism: Unio pictorum; assembly: GCA_030141615.1. Classification (NCBI taxonomy): domain Eukaryota; kingdom Metazoa; phylum Mollusca; class Bivalvia; order Unionida; family Unionidae; genus Unio; species Unio pictorum. The sequence goes on from JARLTB010000060.1 coordinate 24,606,973, forward strand.
CGTAGTAACGCACTTTGTTTATATGCTAAAGCCCGTGCGTCGCACCGGTGTCCAGATAATCATGAACAACTTGAAATCTTTCATTCCTTGATCATGTAACTTGTGTCTGTAAGCATGTCAGAACACGTAATCATTAAAATCCAAACTGGTATATGATATGTGCCAGATCTGAGTTTGTACAAAATGGTTGAAGGTCGAATCGTAGGTAAGTCAGAAGACTATATTCAAATCAAGATTGGATGAGAGAGATCGTTTCTGAGCCGATTGTGCTTCCTGGCTGTGCAGAGTATTTGCCAGTTGACGGCCATGATTTATGAGACAGGTTAATACGATATAACTAGCCCATTTACATCTGGACAGCTCTTAGCAGCAAACACCGTGGATCATGAGTAGTCCACATAATGGATGTCGAAATAACAATCAAGACTGAAGTAGTGTACTCTTATGGAACTAAAGGAGCGTTATTCAAGAGAGCATTAAACAAATAAGCATTATACAAGTTTGTACAGGTTGCTTGTAAATGTGCGAGGATCAAACATGATAGCTCCAACGCAATGACATGTTCTCTTTTGCGATTGTGCGTTCATTATTAAGAAAATAATTCCATACTTTTTATCCTCAAGTTACCACAACAAATAACTTTGTATAATTGGTTGTCAATCGTCCTTTAGATTTGTTTCTCTTCTTGTAGTTTTATATGTAACATTTTGTGTGGTATATGCATTCTAATATTGCTTTCTACTGGATTTTCAGTATAATTTTAAGTTACGAGAACAGCTAATACTTGAAGTTAGGTTACCATTTTCAAAATCAATCCTTTTATAATTATTGCCTAGCATAGTATAGCACAGTATAGCATAAGACAGCATGGCATAGCACAGTATAGCACAGTATAGCATAAGACAGCATGGCATAGCATAGTATGGTATATTATGGTATGGTGGGGTGGTGTGGCGTAGCGTGGCGTGGCTTGGCGTGGCGTGGCGTAGCACAGCACAGCACAACACAGTACAGTACAGCACAGCACAGGACAGCACAGCACAGCATAGCAAAACATAGCATAGCATAGCATAACATAGCATAGCATAGCATAGCACAGCATAGCATAGTATAGTATAGCTTAATGCTATGGCAGATCCGGAGCATTGTTGTGTGCAGTTTGATGCAACTTATAAGCATGTAAAAGCGGTATGGGAAATTCATGTAAGGAATATCTCTACAAACGTTTAGACCTGATAACCCGAATGCATGCAGGTGAATTTGGATGATAATTATAAACAACACGGCCTTTATACCTAAATCTTTGCATATCGAAATCTTGGTTTGTCTACTCAAGTGCAATAAGCACGCTATTGTGTCATGGGCGTAATTTTAAATAAAGATTCTACAGAGTATAAAATCCCTACCTTTTTCATGCATCTGCATATATATTCATCAATGCAACAAATATCAGCAAAGAGCAAAATGGCTGTAATCAGGAAAAGTAAATGCACGTATGACGTAATGTATTAATCAATTAAGTTAACTAACACCTAACATATAATAACCTATATATGGAAGAATCGCTGATATATATATATATATATATATATATATATATATATATATATATATATATATATATATATATATATCAGCAAAATTAATTCTGATTTTTAAACAATATCACCAAAACGTTTGCTTCTGTGAACAATACCTGCTATACATTATGATGTACATCTACAATATATGAGTTATATCTCTGCAGAGGTGAAAGGTTAGAAAAAAATCTATAAAACATTCGGCGAATACGTGAACGTTCGTGCATTTCCAGCACGAAGATAAGTATCCTTCTTATGTCTTTCGTTCACCAATTGACTTGATCTTCTTTCACACAATAATCAGCAAATGATCTGAATGTATTGAGATTAGTATTGTCACATACTTAATTTTAATATTAATTAATTTAATTTTAATTTTAATTTTAATTTTAAAATGGAGTGAATTATGTCATTTACCAAAGATGCATCAAACTGTACAACAAGTATAGTGACCGAAAAGCAACTTTTATTAATGGTGGTGGTGGTATATTTTAGTCCGTTATTACTCGCATTTTAATACTTTCTTCTTTCCTTCCTAGAAAATATCAGCAGATATTTTGTTCTACACTGGATATTTAATATATAATATTCAATGTTTTGAAGCGCCATTCTCTAAGATTATTAGCGAACGTTGATCACGGGATAATATGTGATGGACTTTCTTTCAATGTTCTGAAGTATACGATGTCTGAGTTTTGCTTTGTCAGATACCTACGGAGTTCCACATGCCCTTGCAATGATCGATGTACAAAAGTTACATCATGTACCAAACCTATAACAAAATGTGTGCATATTGACTTTTATACTCTCATCTGACTTTGACGAAAGCCAGACAGACAAGGTACAGGATAAATATGCAACCAAAATTAGTTCGTAACACCTGTGGTAAGCTGTCATTTAGCTTGTGAGGCAGGTAAAACGATAAGGTCTTTTTGTATGTTGTACATCATCTATCTACGCCCTATAATTCCATGAAGCTCTTCAGAACTGAAATTATTAGCTGAGTTTTAATATAATTTGTAGCTTCACAGCCTCGCGCTTAACTCAGGTAAAGCTTGTCATCTGACTAATTCATTAACTTTAGTATGTTTGCTATACGAACTTGCCGATGGACGTAACTCCATACTTAATTGAAATACCTATTTCAAAGGAAACAACTTCATGCATTCAGCAAATAATCATAGTATTTTTCCTAATTGATGAACAGAGACTGCAGAATTACCATCTTTCAGTTCTTTGTAGTCATTTTATGGATTCAATGTAATGAATATGTTGCGTGGCAGAAAACGATCTCATTTGTTGATATCCTTATCGTTCGATTATTAGGAATATTATCCTTTGATAAACGAGATAATCGGCCAATCTCTAATATTTCATCAGATTACAATTAAAATTACACTGGAAACACTCGGTTGTCTCATGCCATACACAACACAAATAAATGAATGATATTGGAAACAAAAATATATAGGTAAATACAGGTTGAAATATGGGAAGAACATTTTGTCCTACGTTGTGCCTGTTTCTCCATTGCGTCTCACTGCACGACATAGCACTGCATTTCCACCAGTTGTCTTTCTGTTTAGTCACTGCATTGTAGGTAGACTTGGGTACATTACCGCGATATCTCTAAAGCTTGTTCTCAGATATTATTATTGGTGTTGCCCTCCTGCCTGTGTGGGTACCGTTCATTTTCGATACCTCATGTTCCACCAAGCACGCACGCACGCACGCACACACACACACATATATATATATATATATATATATATATATATATATATATATATATATATATATATATATATATATATATATATATATATATATATATATATATATATATATATATATTATATATATCGTGTCTAAAGTGGGTAACGTATATATAGCCAAATGAATCGCTTGTTGAATGACCTAAGCGTAAGCCTGGAACAAAGCCAATTTGGCATAGATTAAACAATGCCTGAGAGAGAGAGGAAGATGGGCAGATGCGAAGTTTTCATTCATTCGTTATGTGAATTGATAAAATCTAAAGTACATTCATTATATTTTTCTCTACCCCACACAATTAATTAAAAATCATAAAGCATATCCAATTGGAACGCTGATAAGCAGCTGCTTAATTCTGAATAAAAGTCCGCATTGCGCAGTCTTAGAAACTGCCCTCAGCATAAACTGTTCATTGCATCTTTTTTCTTTTTTTTTTACCTCTTCACGCTTAATTTGGTCATGGCTTGTAGGAGTGGTAGGGAATCGCAGTCGGAAATTATTTGAATTGTGCATTGTGCCTACAGGTTTAATTGTTGTCGCGACTATTAGGATGTCGCGACGCAAATAATAACGCTTTCATTTGACAGTTTTCGAGTTGTAAAAATGTAGCAAACCACCAGGAAAATTAATGTTCATATTCAAATCAGCGTGATATTAGTTAGATACGCTTTCTAGTCTAAATTACTCCTTGTTGTGTTGTCAGAAAAAAACAAACAACTTTATCTAAACAAGATTATTATCCTCCGGTCTGAATCTTAATAACAAAACACTATTTAACCGTGTAAGATAAGTGACCAGAATGACTGAGATTCCCTCATTTAACGGACTTAGCAATTGTGCACATGAAGCCATTGCATCTTCTGTAAACCATTCAAACTTTCCAATACATTTCGCTAATGCAGCCCACTACAGAGACTTCCTTGTCTCCTCAGATACGAGCGGTTGTTTTTATATCGTTGTATCTAAAATCCGTAATTTTTCCTTTTCTCGAACCATAATCTGTTTTAAGTATAAATTTGTTGCTCTTGTTTCTCGAAGTAATTAAGTAATTAGTTAATCTTAAATTCGATCTGCAGTTTATCAATGGAGAAGGGAATCATGATGTTCTTTAATATACAAGAAACAAATCTCGTTTGAGAAGCATAGATCTTTGTATTCAAAACAAATTTGTAATGTAGCACTGTGTATCATTGCAGCGCAGGGATGGGCACTATCTCCTCTGAATATGGCAGAGGGGATCTTTGTTGCTTGGCTATAAAGGCATCATATCCTGAAAAGAACACGGCACCAATCAGTTTTTAAATTTCCTATGTCTAGAACTTTTGTGTCTAGAGATAAAGCGCCATTTGTATTAGTCGTGCATACAAAATTAATTAACGACACAAACTTAATATATTTACTTATATACAACTACATGCCCTGGAGAGAGATTTATCAGTCGTTTCCCGCATTTGTCGAGCAGGAGATTCAAGCGCATGTGTTTTCGTCACAAGTAAAACAGCAAAAAAGAGTAATATTATGACGAAACAACTTTATTAATCCATATATACTCAATGACCCTCTAGCTAATGAAGTGAATTGATAAATTTGATATGCATTTTCCGATGTTCAAACATTGTACGCGTATTTATTTTATTAGTCAAAATAGGATACTTTTAGATTAAAAGTTATTTCAAGCGAAAATTTACATCGGTTAGTGTTAATTTCTTTGAATATGACTTTCTCTGCGCCGGTAACTTGTTTATGTTCAAACAATGGCGGTGGATTCAAGGCAGATGATAGGAAGGATAAAGACGTAATTAATATTTAAACTTCAAAATGTTATAAGGTAGTTTGATAACTAGAGCATAATGTGCTACTAGCTATAAGAAATTATACTTCGATTTGTTTTAATGTAAAGCCGTAATTAATAATCGTCAATATTTTTGGACCATTTTTATAAACCTCTTCCTATCTGTATTAGATGAATACATCCATCGGTTCCAGATTCTTCTGGCGGCTTTAGAATTTGGAGCGTCTGCCGCAGAAATAAATATTTATTTATTAATTTTACGTTATGAAAGTGTGCAAGAAATTTAATGAGAAAGACTCCATTTAGTTGTTTACAAGACCATATTGTCATGAAATGCCAAAATTAAATATATGCGTCTTATTATCTATGAGAAATTACGTTCTTTAAGGCGTCATCAGACATCTTGACAAGTACTTCTCCATACATCACAATCAGGTTTTCGATAGAATCGTTCATGTCGAATTGCATAGACTAAACCTATAGACCCTTGTTACTAGTAGTAGAATCAGGCGACGCAAATTTCATTGATTTTAAAAGAGCATTCTATTTGGTTGACTATACGATGCTCATTAACACAACCTTCAGCCTACACGTTTTCTCCAAAGCCAGTTGCCTGGTTCACGTCGTATCTCATAGACAGCATGATGTTTGCACGGGTAAATATATTTCCTAATCAAGTCAAATCTTCTATGGTGTACCTCAAGGATCTATATTAAGGCCTCTTCTTTTTCTGCTATTTATTAATGACTTAGCCTTGTATCCAGCACACTCTAGAACAGCTCGTTTCGTTGACGACTCTACATTGAATTTAGCTGGTAGATCGCTAGACTCCATGAAAAATAAACTTTAAATCACCTCAACAATTGTCTATAGCAAAAGAAAATGTATATTAATGTCTCTAAAACAAAATGAATGACAATCGGAACAAGGCAGCGTCTATATAATAACATGGATTTACTTCTAACTCAAAATGTCCTAGATGTATCTATTATCAAAAATCAAAAACGTTTTGGTATCTACATTGATCAACAATGGAATGGACATATCGATCACCAATTAGCAATGGTAGTCAAACGAATACCTCTGTTGAATTTGCTTTCGAAAATTATTCCTCCCGAATCACTTTAAATATAATTTTGGAGTAATATACTACCCCCGATAGATTACGGCTATGCCATATGGAGAAACAGATCCAATTAAAACCTATCCAGATATGATTTACCCCAGAAAAGGGCAGACTGAATAATACTGGAACTTTATGTTATGATTCCATCTAATGGTTTGTTTTCATGTCTGTAATTGCTACCTATACAAACACGTAATTTTTATTTAAAGGAATCATGACATATGTCTTTAAACGGTCTATCGTAGATAATGACTCTAACCTAACTGAACCTAGATTCTTGAATACTGAACGGTATCTCCGATCGACGACTAGCAACGATCTTAAAATTCAGTGCTCTAAGACCAATCATTACAAACGCTTGTTTACTGTATCAGCCCCTCAGCTATGGAATGCCTTACCGCTCAGAATACGTAATTCAAATATCTTTGCTTCTTTAAAAATATCATTAAAGAAAAACTTTCTTGACCGGCTATAAGCTCTGAATATAATACTTTATCATTATATATACTATACATATATGTATGCCATATATATATGTGTATGTATATGTGTATGTTTATATATGTATATGTATCTCTATATGTATGTATGTATGTATGTATGTATGTATGTATGTATGTATGTATGTATGTATGTATGTATGTATGTATGTATGTATGTATGTATGTATGTATGCATGCATGCATGCATGCATGCATGTATGTATGTATGTATGTGTATATATATATCTATATATATATATATATATATATATATATATATATATATATATATATATATATATAAATATATATATATATATATATATATATATATATATATATATATATATATATATATATATATATATATATATATATATATATATACCGATAGAAAAATCTAATCACTCTATAATTTTCCTGCAAGAGTGAAAGTATAGATGAATCCTAGAGTACTTTTAGAAGATAGTCTCTCGTAAAATATTTGTAAAAGAGATCGGATGTATGGAAAGTCGACGGGCACAATTATGGGGTAGAAGCGAGCGGCGCGTGAAAGCACAGTGTATCTGCGTCAGTCTAATGTAATTCGTTAGTAGATATATAATGATTTGCTTGACTTTATTTGCTTTTATTTGCATGAATTTATTTCTTTAAATTAGGATATCAGTTTTCTTTATATGAGTATAACTGTACTGAGTTTATCTATCAAAACTCATATAATGCACTTCTTTATATACCTTTGACGAATTATTTGAATGTGTCGCTGTTTGTATTGGAAATTGGTATTTTAAGTTTTCATGCAATGCTTTAGTTAATATGTGTTATGAGAATCCGTTTGAATTCACCGATCTTTGATGATGTCACATATGCTATGGACTTGAATGTGTGCATTCGCTGAATATAGGGTGGTTAAGCCATGTAATGAACCACATTCTCGCAAGTGTGTAATTGATAAGAGAACGGACTGTTATGTCTCGTGTAGTGTTAATGTAAGTCACTGATGAATTAGCCGTTAGGAAGTACAATGATCTTATAAAACTAGGTTTGTTTATGATCTGCCACATTGGCTGGACCAGATAGTCATTGTCCTCTATTTGTGTTCCGATAGGACGATATCTGACATAACGAGAGAGGAGTAATGCTCGAATCCCAGTAGAATATCAAAAGGAAAATGTATGTTGCTTCGCTGTTAAGTTTGAAAGGGGAGATAGCTCCACTGACATACCTACGTATCCAAGTATCTGCATATCTGCACTGACATATCTACGTACCTAATCATCCAATTATCTACCTATCTACGTGGATCCGTATCCAGCTACTCACACAAAGTGAGAGGGCCAACAGAGAGGCTGGACAGAAGAAGAAACAAGGGCGAAACGGACCGAGAAGAAGTTTAACAAGGCAATGAATTTGATTGTTCACTCGATTCTATAATAAACCAGTTCTATCATTTTAACAGATCGGCTTTTTATATAAATATATTTTTGTTTTCAAATTCGTTAACTGATTTATTTTCTTAAGAAAGGACGTGAATCTTCCTAATGTAATGTATTATCACAGTTTCTTTCATGTAATTGATTGAATTGTTTTTTTCATCTACGGTGTCTCGTGTCATTCTGTTTTATATATCTGCTCAGATCTTTATTTATTCCACCTATACTTTTCAGACTTATATGTATACTTACTCGACCCTGTCAATAACACCGATGGCGATCATCCACTTGATAACGAGAACCGAATAAAGCCGATACTTTGTATGAAGGTACAATCCGCTAATAAACCCTACCCCACAAGGTAGGGGGCAAACCAGTGTGGATGGTCTTGTATTTTTTTTAACATTGCCAATTGCAAAATTTGAGTAACACATAGCAGATGGGTCAGTCATGACCAAATGTTTTATCCTCGTTCATGAAAGCTTTAAATATTATTATTATTATTATTATTATTATTATTATTATTGTTATTATTATTATTATTATTATTATTATTATTATTATTATTATTATTATTATTATTATTATTATTATTATTATTTCGTGTCGTTAATCTTGCCAATATTTGTCACGTTAGAATTATCACTTTTGAAAATTTGGTGTATTTTATTTACTTTCAGAAACAAATGTATATTTTTACACAGCTAAGGGTTCAAGCAGTTCCAAATTGCCAGAGGATTTAAAGGTTGGTGTGCATTTTCTTGTAATTTCTTGTAGTTTTCGCACTTATATATGTAAAGGTCATTACAAAGCAATTTGTGAGAAAACGTACTCAGTCACAATTTGCCCTTAAAATACAACGAAACCAAACGTTAAGTTTGCTTTTCCCGAAGTAGTTATCGTTCTCGAACGATTTAAAAAAAAAATTCATTTCAGCATATGCAGTTTAACTGGACATATTTACTTATTGCAAAATTTATATATATATATATATATATATATATATATATATATATATATATATATATATATATATATATATATATATATATATCACAACAGTCAGAAATTCTGCACCTCCAACATACAGTTTGAAAAAGCAACATACATTCAAATTTAATACCATGCCATACTCAGTTTCCTGTATTATTGGTAGGGGTTTTTCGATAATAGGAGCCCTTTTGGGCACTTTGACCTCTACCCTACTTGTGGTAATTGCCACTTGCAAAGATATGTCATTTTCAACATATTACAATATGATCGTATGACATAATATCAATAGGGATGTCTTTGAGCTGAATATGTTATACTTTAAATTGCAATCCAATATTATTACGACCATTAAAGTGTAATATCTAGGCAAAAAAATGTTCCAACGTATTTTATGATCAGATTAGAATGGCATGTAATTGTCCCTAGGGAATGACACAAACAATTAGTTTCCGATGCTTTTTACTCTCATCTTAAATGTTAAACATGTCGCTTTTAACGCTTCCAGCTATGTAGATTTACTCCACTTTTTTGGCATAATGATCATGGACAGGAATACCGCATTTGATGAATGCAGTTGCACATTCCATTAGCGAAACTGTACAAATATCCATCAATCTTATTATTTGTTATTCCTCTGCTGCCGTTGAAATGTATGTAATTTTTTTTGTTTTTGGTTATGCATTCTTGTGCATTATTTATTTACCTTACATTGAACCTTGGAGTAGGGTTCACAAATATATATGTAGGAACTACAATTATTGTACAGCAATGTGAATTCCGTTACAGTAACTAATGCATCTGTAGGAATTTTATTTGTTGTAAAGTAGAGCAGCAGAGAGGGTGAATCCTACAACGTTTTTAGACAAAATTTGATTGAAATCCTAAAACGAGCCGTCCTATAATCTCATTTTAACCAAAAAAAAATATCTCAGGGGCAAACCCTACAACGTTTTCAGACAAAAAATTGATTGAAATCTTAACGAGCCTTCCCTACGAAATCTCATTTTAACTAAAAAAAATGAAAACGGAGATTTTACGATTTTTTAATCAATTTTGGTCGCAACTTGTTGTCATCCACCCTCTCTGCTGCTATGGGTTAACAAAAAATAATAAATGATTTTAACCAAATATTTGATCCAGTCCGATACGATATCGTGTCCGAGGATCATGCAAATTTATTGTTGCGAATCCGTGTGGTTTTGACTGAGCATGACTAAAGAAATCTCGAAATTGATTGAAGTCCATATCAGAACACCATGTCTGCCAAATATTTCTAAGAGTATGAGTATCAACTCCGTTGAATACAGACAATAAATTGCAGTTATCTCTGATGACTTTTGGAACCTGAGTGTAGCGTTGAGTGACATATATCACGTCAGTGTTTTTGTGACGCCCCCGGGAAAAGATCCTAGCAGGATTTTTTTGTTTATCCAACATTATATCGTCGTATACGACTAAATTGTTAATATCTCCATCAATATCATCAATACTCGGTGCTTCATCGATATCGGTTATAAATTCAATGGCGTTCTCACCCTTAATTTCTGAAGCGTTTTCATTAAAATCTTTTAGCACTTCATAACATCGTTGATCATCTACGCTAGGGGCAATTAAATACAACTTATCCCACTTCATCCATCTCATTATTAAATTGAGTAACAATTGCGTTTTACCGGATCCAGATGGCCCGATTATAATCATCCGGATAGAGTTTGGTAGCGCTGCATGATGCTTAACCGGTTCTCTTCTTTTAGTCGCTGAAAAATCAATTATATCCATATTTCTATACATAAATTATGGATCTATATTGTGTGAAGTGTAAAACGCGTACTGGCACAGATGATGTGACGACGGTTACAACTAAAAATAACCGATCAGCGCTTTCTGGTAAATGCGTGCAATGTGGTACAAAGAAATTTAGATTTGTGTCTATGAGATCTGATTTTAAAAAAAACGAGGAGGTGATATCGCAGCCAAATTGGCAAAGCTCCCTGGAACCCCATGGGCAAAGTACCCGGGAGAAAAGCACCTTCCAGGATATAGCTACTGTGGACCGGGAACCAGACTTGATATCAGACTCAATAATCAAAATCAACCCAACCCCGGTGAAGAACCAATAAACGCCATTGATAAGGCCTGTCACCTTCATGATGTTGCTTATAAAAGCAGCAATCTGCAACACAGACATCTCGCAGATGTGAAATTAATTCATGCGTTAAATGCTATTCCTGATAAATCCTTCAAAGAAAAATTGGCTTCATTTTTGATAAAATCGGCTATGAAAAGTAAATTGATGTTAGGTGCCGGTAATTAATAATATGGAATCAATTTATTATTCCCCAAGAGGATACTGGAGGGGTAAATCAGCAGTCCATAAACTCGCTAGCGCTGCAAAAGTGAAAAAAACCACTGCGGCTAATTGGTTATCCAAACAGGCACTATGGCAAATTTATCTACCACCGCCTAAACAAATTCAATTCTCGCATTTTGATGTGACCGCTCCTAATGAAGTTCATCAGGCTGATATATTATTTCTGCCACATGATCGTGGTTACAAATACGCTTTAACCGTAGTTGATATTGCAAGTCGATACAAAGAAGCAGAACCGTTAAAAACAAAATCAGCCACTGAAGTCGCTTCTGCATTTGAGAGGATTTATCGACGAGGTCCTCTGCACTGGCCAAATCTATTGCAGGTTGATCCTGGCAAGGAATTTCAGGGTGCAGTGTTATCTACAATGAAACATCATAATGTCACCATACGACGAGGGCATACTGCGCTACATCGCGATCAGGCCATTGTAGAACGATTTAATCGGACGATTGCTGAGCGGTTATTTGGATATCAATACGCAAAAGAATTCATCCAAGAAAAAAGATCCCGTGAATGGGTTAAAAGATTACCATCTGTGATTACTGCACTGAATAACGAGATTACTAGAACAATCAACATGAAACCTATCAACGCGATTAAAAAGAAGTCAATACCCGTACAACCACAAAAAGATTTCAAAGAACCAATTCTTGGTAGTAATGTCACTGTTAGGTATTTATATGAACCAGGAGAGCTTGAAGGGGGTAGAAAAAGGGCTACTGATCCTATTTGGAGTGTTACTACACACAAGATATCTAGTATAACACGATCAACTGGTAGACCTCCAGTCTATAAACTGGATTCAACTGCCCCTCAGCGGGGTTTTACTCGACAACAACTACAGGTAATTCCCGAGGATACTCAATTGCCACCGCATGGTCTTAACTAGCACCGTTGCGTCTATTGCACTCAAGACAAGTCAACATCACATTGTTTCTGACATGACCGAGACTGTTATTTTTTCTGTCTACGGTGAATTGGCGAGGATCCTTATCCGAATACTGCCAACGCATTATACAATTGCAACTCGCGCAGTGATTATTCTGTTGTTTCTTCAGCGTAATTATTAATTCAGCATCAATATCAAATTCTCGTTGTTTTTTTTGTCCTGTTGTTTGTAACCGGAGAGTTTTTTATTAATGATGCTAACATCAATATCACTTATTGTTGTGTCATTATCATCGAAAACAACTCTTCGAAGTTGATTTATTTTTCGTACTCTGGATACTGCGAGATAGACTAAATTCGACCATTCGATGTGATTATCCACCATCCAAACAATTGTATCCGATATAGTCAATCCCTGTGAAGAGTGTATTGTTGCTGCGTATCCTAGCGTCCACGGGGATTTATTAGCACGCAATGCATTTTCGACGACGCTGATATCAACCAGCACAATATCATTTAATACGAGAATTTGTTTTTCACTCTGTCCTGGAATATCAACTTCAATGTTCTGTTTTCGTGTATCCGATGGCCTATAACAAAGGGGTACTGGAAGCGTTGCAAATTTTTCTTTATGCAATTCAAATAACTTCATCTGAAGTGTGTCCCTGACTATTTTTCTACTTGCAATTATCAAATCATTTGGTCTCCATGTTTCCCAGAAATCATTCATTGGAGTTTCTGAAATCACTTCACGCGCTATTTCGCATTGGATTCTATCCGGTTGTAATCTAATTAGCGCTTTGAATTCTCGTAATCGTTCATCAATTGATCTATAATCAGTGGTGATTTCTTCATAATAGTCTACAAAACCCCTTAGCCATTCATGTGGAGATGCACCGACAAATGGTGGTGGTTGGCCGTGATCACCGCACATGACGACTTTTGTGTTTTTGTTTAACAACCACTCAAGAAATATTTGTAATACATCTAATGACACTGTGCATATTTCATCCCAAATTATGATTTCAGGAATGAATTTATCACCCATACGCTCAGGAGTCCATTTGTCACCCTTCCATCGAAAGAAACTATGGTAAGTACAGGCATTTACCCCTCGCTGTATCATCTCTCTGGCGAGTCTGTGAGTCGGTGTTAGCACAATCATGGTTGACCGACGAAATAATTCAATTGCACGAGTTGTCTTTCCTGACCCACCACAACCGTTTAAATAAATTGTCTTGTATCTACATACTGGATCAGATACCGGTGGTGCATTAGAAAAATCTGATTGATTTTCAATACGGTTACAACAAAGATATTTATCATCCATGGCAACGTCTGCGGATTCACAATACTCATGTAGCATCTCCTTTTTAAATCGCCAACGCCCCCAATTTTCTTCGGGATCTGTGAATTTAGCTACAGCTGATTTGTACTTATTGTGTATATACATCGAATCAGTGGCCACTCTAACCGCGGTATTAGGAAATCTATTTATCATCGAAAATAGATTAATAGAAGCATAGGCTAGCATTGAACTTCTCAAATGTGTGTACTGGGAATTATATCCATCACAGTAGGTAACAACCGTACCCATTTTCTCACCATTGGATAGAAAAGCATCCTTACGGGATACAAGTTTTCCCTGTTTCATTAAATCCGCTACAATAAAATCGTATTCAGCGACGTCTATGATCAACCGCGAAGAATATTTTGCGTTGTCGTACCGTCCACCTTGAGTGAATTTACCGATTATTCTTCGTCCAAAATCTTTTGCTTGTTCTTTTTTAATTTCAAATAACTTCATAGACAAATTCATGATTTGTTCTTCATTGAAATCAGGGAATTGTTTTCGCTGTTCGCTGATTATACGATCTAGATCGGGTTGTGGTAGCCAAACTTCTTTCTGAGCTCGATAGCATATAATCGCTTCACCGATGATCAACGATATTAGCATACCACAATCAATCATATATCTCAATAGCACTATTGGCATCCAGGCCTTTTCAGATAGATGTCTACCGAGCCAAACATAACTACACGGATGTAACCCTGTAGCTAATTCAAATGATATCACACGAGCGAATCCGGTTAAATCAAAATCAGGCAATGGTCCATTAATCGCAACACGAGTCATTTCATGCGTGGGGTGTCCAAATCGTTTGAAGTACTCAGCACATTCCCCATATCCGAGAAAACTTCCGGGATAACACGCGGCTATATCAATTGAAATCATACCATCACGTGAGTATTTCGTATTCCACAATCCTCCATGACCAAATTCGACGCAACTCAATTTAACATCCTCGAGAAAATCACTTCGTGTTGGACGCCATGAGTTTTTTTCTCTTGCGAAGTGAGCTACCACTGATGGAATAGTAAAACTATCCGTGAGTAGTTTTTCATGGGAATTCTCCGGTGAAAAATCACTAGCGATTTTTCTCATTCTATTATCTAATTCTTCAACGCGATATAATTCACCATTTGGTTTTACAAATTGATCGAATCCTATTTCGGGATCTTCATCACTTCTAAGTAACCACACTGACACAGGATCATCCTTACACAACGCATGAATAGCATCAAATAATCTCTCTTCATAGAAAACATCCCCGACGAACTCCTTAGGGATATATTTCACGGTTCGTTCTCGTGGAAATACTGTTACCGCAGGTGTCCACGCGTGTTTATTATGATCAATAATCTGTATTGGTGCTCCATTTTTGTTATATTTCGGTTCGTATAAAACCTCTCCGGTTATCGTCATAACTGTTATTGGAAATCTTAATGATGTTTCTAATTTAGCTATATCAGAAATCTTTGCACCATGCTGTTTCACTGTCAGTTCCCACTCGGTTATTTTCCTACGTCGCAGATCAGTTAGTTTATTTCCTCGGGATGCATTTGTGAAGTGTTCTATTATTCGTTCTGCTACACAATTAAGCCCTGACGAATATTTCATAGGAGCTAGTTTTGCGATATCGGGTTTATCATTTAACGGATATATCCCATAAACCATTGCTGTTACGGGATAAGATCTTTCGTAGTATGGTTTGTCAATGCCGGTTAGAATTCCTGGTTTGGAATCTCTACTCACAATGACAGCTTTTTTATTCTTGAGGATTGGTTCAAATTTATCCCTAATAATCCATTTGCCATCGACTTCAATAATGAATTTGATTCGGAAAAAATACCGTTTTTCCCCAACACGTGAAATTATCACTGCTGCTTTTTCATCATTCATGGTAGCGTCAACAACACCATCAATTCGAAATGTTGACCAACAATAAGATGCTCCATCACGTTTGAATTCAGTAAAACAATCTCTGATTTTACTAATCATGGCTTTATCAAGAATTGTATTCTTTGGTGTATTAGAAACTATATCGAGATTGAATTGAGCATCTTTCCAGGGTAATTTCTTGTTACGTTTTTTTGGTTTATCGAGATTAAATTTAGGATTGATTTTCAATAATCTCTTAAACTCTTTCATGTTTCCGTCTATTGGACGTTTTTTGGGTTTATCGAGATTAAATCTAGGATTGATTTTCAATAATCTCTTGTTACGTTTTTTGGGTCTATCGAGATTAAATTTAGGATTGATTTTCAATAATCTCTTAAACTCTTTCATGTTTCCGTCTATTGGACGTTTTTTGGGTTTATCGAGATTAAATCTAGGATTGATTTTCAATAATCTCTTAAACTCTTTCATATTTCCGTCTCTTGGACGTTTGTTACGTTTTTTTGGTCTATCGATATTAAATTTAGGACTAATTTTTAATAATCTCTTAAACTCTTTCATGTTTCCGTCTCTTGGACGCTTTTTGGGTCTATCGATATTAAATTTAGGATTGATTTTCAACAATCTCTTAAACTCCTTATCAACATTGAATTCAGCATTTTTCGAAGTCAATCTCTTGAACTCTTTCATGCTATACTAAAAACAAGTGTCTAAATGAAAGATTTATGTATAATGAATCCCTGCAATGGATCAGTCATTGAATTAGACAAATAGTATAGTATACGAATGACCCAAGAATTCAGACAGCACCCTGTGAGTACAAATTATGAAGCATCCAGTGATGGTGTTGTAAGAAACCGTAGACTGAAGAACCCAGTTGGGAGGGATAATGGTATGGGGTATTTGATGTTTACTGTTGGAAAGAAGAAATATTACAATCATCGTTTCATATTTGAATGTTTCCATGGATTGATCAAAGATGGTTTTGTTATTGATCATATCGATTCTAATCCGAAGAACAATTCCTTATCAAATCTTCAAGCAATCACACAGAGTGAGAATTCCAAACGAGGAAGGACTGGCAATTGTTAAAAAAAAACGAAACCAGTAAAATCTTTGAATACGATAACTAACGAAGAAAAAATATTTCAATCAATATATGAAGCCGGCAAGTATTTCAATATTTGTAGACCCTCAGTACGATATGTTGCAGAGGGGGTTTGTCGATCTGCGATTTCAAAAGGGACGGGACAAAAAATTCGATTTAGTTATGTCTAATGCGTCATATTTTTCATTTAGAAATATGTCATTATTATAGAATAATGAATTCTGAAAACATGAATAGCATTTTATCCGAGATTTCAAAATTGAAAAGTTGGGATATTGAACTATCAGATGGGTTAAATCCTGATCAAATCATGTCTGATTTTCAGGATATAGAATACGGAGTTAGCACTAACAAGTATATGCTACCAAAGAAGTATGCGCTCATCAAGAGAATTCAGAATTCTATTCGGGACTCTCTCGCATTTTCCAGTGACGTAAGTGTGTTCGCTCCGTTGTATACCATCGTAGAACGAATACGAAAAGAATTGGGGTACGAATACGAATTGAAAAAGGAGGTTAATTCTAAAGTTAGAAACCTACGGGCGTTAATTCAAGAAAATGAACAATTTTGATTGACCATTTATCATTATTTGATTGACCGACCATTTATCATTATTTGATTGCCCGACCATTATCATTTTTTTTAGCCGACCCTCAATGGATGTCAAAAATCGATGGATGATCAATGGAAAAGTGAGGGAACTATCAGTATTAATTATTTTTATATACAATTTTGATAGTTCCCTCATCAATGATAGAGCTGTTAAAACACTTCCATGACCGTATTAAAAATCATCCGACATGTCAAAAAAGTGAGGGAACTATCAGTATTATTTATTTTATATACAATTTTGATACTTCCCTCATCAATGATAGAGCTGTTAAAACACTTCCATGACCATCCGATGGTGTTAGGTCGGATTGAAAAATTGTTTTGCAATTGAAAAATTGTTTCTGATTTCAAATAATGGTCAATGAAGCATTAACAACCCGATTGGCTCGTGAACGACTGGATGCAATTAAGAGATTTGTACCAATTCGCGACTCTGTACGGAATAAACTTCAACAACGACAGAGTCTTCAGACTGATTTTGCTGCGGGATCTGAAGAATTGTTTAAACCAGTAACCACAGCAACGAAGGAGATAGAGCGTGCTATACTGGGAGATGATCCTGACTGTAAAAGAAAAGAAGAGGGTCTTATTCCTGTGTTAGAAAAAATAGCAAAAAGAACTAAACAAACAAAAAAATCCTTGCAATCACTTCCTCAGGATATATCAACCGCTTCGAAACGAACATTTAAAGGATTTCAGGAAGAACTAGTTAGTGGACTACCTAAATCAATTATATTTACCGAGAGCGCTAAACAACAAATTCTCAACGAGGATATAGACAATTTAGGTGAATTCGCTGCTAACAGCTATGATTCACAAGAGAAGTTTTTCACGGACAATTATTCGGATTATAGAATGTCACATAATGAATGGGCTGATATAGTGTATGAAATAAATACTGGGGGTTTAGATAGAAGGATGAAAGAATACAGAGACTTCAAAAGAAAATTTCAACTCCAAATAAGACAGCCATACGATGAGAAAAAATTTCTGGGGAGTGGTCTAGTTGGAAACGCTAGCGTTTCATGTCCTGGTAGTGTTCTCAGTGATATATCACGATTAGAGGTTCTTGTAGGAGGGTTCCGAGCCGGAAATAACTCACCGGAAATAATTAATGAAGCAGCTGATATCTGTAGACGATTATTTCAGGGTGGTATCATGGATATCAGCACATATCGAGATTTCATTGGCGAGTTAGTGGAAAGTGGGTATCATAGTGACTGAATTGAAAAGTCATTCGATTAGATAAATAACAATTGAAAAATTGTTTCTGATTTCAAATAATGATCATACACTACAATCATGATAAACCAACCCCCGTCTACGTAGTTAATTCACGGTTTCCGGTTTATAGAGCATACTACGGAGATGGTTTAGGTAATACCATTTTAGGGTTATTTGCGAGAATGGCTCCAAAAGTGATGCCGTTGGCTAAACAATTAGGAATGAAAGCAATTGATGTTATTCGTGATAAGGGTATTGGTGCTGTTGGAGATCTTGCTGGAAAAGCGTTTTCAACTGCGAAGAATAAATTAACATCATTAGTGAAATCACGGATGAAATCCAAAGGATTTTCAAAACCGTTACCGTCTACAGCGGAAATGCCTGCAAGTGTTAGTAGAATTATAAATAACGCAGTAGATGAAAAATTAGCATCGATGGTGACTCCCTTGATAAATCAAGGGGACCAAAATAACATGATAGCAAACATGATAGCAGGAAGTGGCTTTAAAAAAACACGACGATGAAATGGGAAATCGCGATTTAGACTCTGATAAATAGAATAAAATGTTCAAAAGGTCACCTGATCCAGCATTTGATATGGATACCCCAGTTCTCAAGAATGATTCTGTACGCGATTTTCAATTTTATTCTTATCACGCAGTACAACCAGATCTCCGATCGCGAATTGAACTTCAAGTTCATGATACCAGTAAATATTTTCTACCGTGTGAGTCATTTATCGAAATCGAAGGAGAACTTGTAACAAATGTTGCAGCTGATACCCCATATGACAATAACGCAAATGTCCGAGTTGGTTTTGTTAATAACGGTATTATGGCGTTATTTGAAAGCGCTAGATATCTCATTGATGGAAAAGAAATTGAATCCATTGACCGTGAAGTTGATGTGGCTACAACAATCATAGGGTTAGCGAGATATTCTGATGATTATACAAGATCGGCTGGTCCGTCTATGATGTTTGCAAAGGATACCTCTGATAACGCTGACCACCTTCAATTCATTAAAGTGTTAACAGCAAGAGATAATGCAGAAGCCGATCAACAGGAAGCAGATAATCCAGAACGTCGAACTAAACCCGGAGCTGCGT
The DNA here is from genome assembly GCA_030141615.1 of Unio pictorum. Taxonomy (NCBI): domain Eukaryota; kingdom Metazoa; phylum Mollusca; class Bivalvia; order Unionida; family Unionidae; genus Unio; species Unio pictorum. The sequence goes on from JARLTB010000060.1 coordinate 24,626,707, forward strand.
TTGATATTCTCGGAGGCGTTAATGGTAATCTCAATTTAGGATTTGCAACACGCGTAGCAACGTTGCATGGGCAGCGTCGACGATTTTCATGTGCGATTCCACTGCATCATATTTTCGGATTCTGTAGAAACGTCCGAAAAGTTATTTATGGAGCTAAACACACAGTAGCGCTTGTACGAAAGGGTACTGATGATGATGCAATCTGGCGTAATGCTGGGGTTGCTCCCGGTAAAGTCATTTTAACAAAACTATCATTGTGGATGCCAGTGTTAACTCCATCAATCACCGAAGAACAACGACTACTATCATTTATGGACCAAGGAGGAAAGTCGTTGTTAAGTTGGTTATCAGTGACCACGGATATTAAACAAGACAGTGTTGATGGTACATTCACATGGCACCTGGCATCAAAACAAGGTGTTTCAGCTCCACGTCATATATTCGTAGCGTTACAGAATAATGCGCGAGTTGGTAATCAAGAACGAAGCCATATGATATTTGATCAGTTAGGTGTTAATGAAGTCTCGCTGAGAATAAACGGACAGCAGGAACCATCCGAGGATATACAACTTGATTACGGTCAGAATCATATTGCACGCGTGTATCATAACCTGTTGTCATATATGTCACGTGATCAAAATGTGGATACTGGTTTGCAAATATCACAATTGGATTTTAAAAGCCTCTATCCGATTTATTACTTTTCGCTGGAACATCTTGATTTAACAAGACAATCTGTCGTTGATATACACTTTAGAGCCCGTGTAACCCGTCCGACTGGTCCACCAGTTGGTGGGGTACCTCCTATCCTTATCCCGAATTATAGAGCGGTTGCTGTCATTCTCAGCGACAAATCAATGCTACTTGAAGGTGTTGGTGGAAGAATGAGAGTGGTAGATGCACCAGTGGAAAACATGTAATTGAAATTGTAAACGATTTAGAATCAATCTATTATGTATAATGTCATATAGTGTTATTAGTGTTGCGTTAACTCCCGGTCAATTAAAAAAATTGCAATCGGAATCAGCTAAAAAATGTGGAACCACAATCACGTTGAAACCCAACCAAATGACTGGTGGTGCAAATAAACTATCGCTGACAACTCGTCAGGTGAAACATTTCAATGATGCACTAGTAGCAAAAAAGGGTGTTCAGATTACTCTCTCTGCGGCTGCTATCAAAAATATGATTAAAACAGGCGGTATATTCCCGTTGTTAGCTGCGATACCAGCATTGATTGCGGCAGCAGCCCCAGCGGTGGCTAAAGCGGCAGCGTTAGGGGCTGTTGGTACTGCGGCAGGAATGGCGTTGAAAAAGGCAACTGGACAAGGATATAAAAAAAAGGGGAAGGGTCTAAGACTACCAGGAACCCCGTATTCATGGTACAGCGGAAAAGGCCTGAGACTAGGACCGGTTTATTAATTGGAGAGTCTTTGATTGAAGAGTCTTTGACTGAGGAACCGATGGTTCCTATGTCCAATTTTGATTTACTCGATGCCGCTAAAAAACTAGCGATTAAAAATTTCAGAGGTGTCTTTATGAAAGATCAATTACCACGTCAACCAAACAACACTGAAACAGGAATCATTAATTTAGATAACAGCACCGGACCCGGAACTCACTGGGTTGCATACGCTATTGATCCACGTGGGATTGTCTATTTTGATTCATATGGGTTAGCTCCGCCAAGCGAGTTTTTGCGTTATATAAAAACCCTTCCAATGAAGACTTGGTATTCTACGCTACCAACACAACAAATGAATGACCCACCAATATGTGGCAGCGAAGTATTAAATGTCCTTAACGCTATTTCTAACTCCTTGAGTAACCCAAGCGGAAAACCACCACATGTTGTCGTGAATGAATACACTAGTAATCGCTGGAGAAAATCGAAGATTTTTCAACGAAGTCGTCAAAAACGATTTTAGAGAGAGAAAGAGTTTTACAATAACATGATTGATATTTGGGGGAGATCTTTGAAACCCAAACCCGATGACACTGCAACCGGTGATGTAAAAAAACTAATCAAAGATGAAATAGCTGAGACGTTAAATTTAGCAAGTGTTGACCCGAACGAAATAGTTGTATTTCAGGACAAACAGGGTAAATTGAAATCCAGTGATGTGTCATTGAATGACATTTTAAAACGGCAGCAAGACGCCACTGAAAACTCTATTGCGCTGTATTCCAACGACGGACGACTTAAAGCCAGTAATATATCCGCGGATGACATTTTAAAACGGCAGCAAGACGCCACTGAAAACTCTATTGCGTTGTATTCCAGCGACGGACGACTTAAACCAGGTGCACTTGTGTCTACGATCACAGACGCGATTGCCACCCACGACAAGATGATTATCACCAACAACCGCATGATTGCCGACAACGACAACAGGATTGCCGCCCACGACAATAAGATTGATACCCATGATAATGAGTTGAAAAATTCTCTGTTAGAACTAACAACACTTGAATCTAAAATTGAAGAAAACGGAAAACAGTTTACATCATTTCGTAGAAATATCATTGATAAATTTATTGGAACCCCGTTAGATAAAATTGAAATAAAACTCCCTGATATTAAAAAATCCATCGATGAGACGAAAAACTTCATCGAAGCCGTCAAAGGTGATTTTTCGAGGATGATAACAATCATTGAAAAAACAAAAATTCCTCATGAGAAAACCAATAACGTCGTGTACACAATCCAACACGGATCATTTGCGTGGACACCTACAAACAATAAATTAGATATCACTGCAACCGTCAAGGGTATTTATCGATTAACACTAGTAACACCATTGACTCAATTTAATATATCATCGTCGAGTTCATCCGGGGTCAATAATACGATTTCAACGATCATCGACAAGGATACAACTGAAAAGTTCACTATAACAGCTACTGATAAAAATTTGATTGGGGTTTCAGCAACCTGGTATGTGGAATTCGTAGCGGATTTAAGTAAATAACTAAATTGAAAGGAAAATCGTTCGGATTTCACAATTGAAAACACTAGTATTTTTAAAATAAAAATGATTTCATCAACGCAATGTCGCTATGATCAGGTCAGAGAATTTCAAAATAGACTCAAAACCCTCACTGAGGAGTATCAAATAAAAATAAAAAAATACCGACGAAGAATCACCGCAATTGATGTTATTGTGTACTCGGTGTCAAGCGTTCTCGCTGGCGCCGGAATAATACTTGCATCGGTTACAATGATTGCCCCGGTTGTAGTTCCAATTTGCATTTCTGCGGTGGCTACAATCGGGGGTATATCAACCGGGATAGCAAAAAAGATATCATCATGCAGCCAGAGTAAACTGCAGAATTACTTAATTCAATTTCATATTGCATCAACCGCATATTCGCAGTTATCCCTGATGATATCGTCGTCACTCGATAATACAATTATATCAGATAGTGAATTCTCAGCGATGGTCAGTATTTTTGATTCAGCGATATCAAAATTAGAGCAACAACATGAATATAATAACAATGACAACACCGATGGAATTAGAAAACACGAACCCAAAAACCAAAATGATCTCAATAATCTCAACCATACCAGATTGTGAGTTCTCAGTGATGGTCAGTATTTATGATTCCTCGATACCAAAATTAGAAATAAATCATGAGTATAATAACAATGACGACACCGATGGAATTACTTCAACAAGTAGTGGAGAACACGAACCCAGTACAAACAAGCATGATATCAATAACATCAACGGAACCAGAGTTTAGTGTGAATTTCCCTAGCCCAGTCCCCGTGAAGGAGATAGCGCTAGCAAAATTACGAGTGTATCACAGTTGGCCTAATATCAGATCAAAATCATTTGGTGGTCAACAACCGAATAATTCACTGGTATTTGCAAATAAGAATAAAGACGACGGAACCCCAGACTGGAAAGTTGTTTCCATACCAACCGGGTCATACCAAATCGAACAAATCAATGATGAATTCACGCGTAGAATAAAATCGATTACTGGAGTAGAGTCAAAAATCGCTATAACAGTTCATGAACCGACGCTATCATCCGCAATTGAGATAAACTCAGAAGAATACGTCATAGATATATATCAAAGCTCAATAAGAACAGTGTTAGGTTGGCCTGAATTACCACCAGGGGGGAAAACCGTTGATTTACCAGAACCACAAAAAACTGATTATATCACCGACAGAATAAAACCTGATAATCCAATAAGGAGTTATAAAGATCACGAGTTTACTATAGATTTCTTTGGTCTCGGATACCGATTAACTAGAGGAGAGTTGCCAGGGGGTAGAATAGAGGGATATCATTTTCTTGACGAACCTAAAATCGTTAAAAATTTCACAGCAATGAATAATGATTTATCGCTGTTGTTAATATCTCTTAAATCCGGCTCTCTCACCCGAGATGAATTTATCAGCGTCGTAGAAACATGCAATAAAATTATCGACGATATGAAAACATTTAACCTAAAAATTATTCAGGATATATTAGATGACGATAATCCCCTATCGAGAACAGAATTTGCAAAACAATATAAAATTCCCGTGAATAATATTCCGACATTCAAACTACCGGGATATAACGTACCGGAACTAAAAAAACTTCTCAGTGACACCATCGATGTTGGTTTTAAAATAATTCATGATGCATGGAAAAAAACAGCATCACAGGAAATAAAAATCCTCAAACATAATAATGATCCAGATGGTGGTGGTAGGCATATCGCTCCGTTCAACGTAAATATATCCTCAGTGATTGCGCTCAATTTAGTATGTGATGTTATCGAAGGAAGCTATCAAATTAATCTCGAACGATCAAATCAAGCTCAGCAGGGGTATATTCTTTATTCGTTTGCACCAACAGCTCCTCCAGGATTCCTAATTATTGAAAACCCAATTAATCCTGTCTACATGCGATGCCATAATAATTCATTAACCAGAATTAATTTCAAACTCACCGACCAGTCAAATAATCTGATTGATTTACAAAAGGAGGTGTTAGCGATTAGTCTGTTTGTGAGATCCTAAGGACTGGATCAAATCATTTATTATTTTTTGTTAACCCATAGCAGCAGAGAGGGTGGATGACAACAAGTTGCGACCAAAATTGATTAAAAAATCGTAAAATCTCCGTTTTCATTTTTTTTAGTTAAAATGAGATTTCGTAGGGAAGGCTCGTTAAGATTTCAATCAATTTTTTGTCTGAAAACGTTGTAGGGTTTGCCCCTGAGATATTTTTTTTTGGTTAAAATGAGATTATAGGACGGCTCGTTTTAGGATTTCAATCAAATTTTGTCTAAAAACGTTGTAGGATTCACCCTCTCTGCTGCTAGTAGTCTGAAATGCTCTCAAAAACGTTTAAGAATTTAAGAAAACTTCGTTTTGCCTTTCGTATACGACGCTGATTGCATTATTAGTAAGCCAGTCAATAATATCTGAAAATGATATCCATCGTGTGAAACATATGACGCAATATATATATATATATATATATATATATATATATATATATATATATATATATATATACACGTGTAAGAGGAACGTGCAAGCTGCAGCAAGCGGCCGCATCGGATCCGCCACCCGGATTTATCTGGCTAAATTTACATAATACGGCGTAGCCTTATAATTTGCTATTTGGCCCTCGCCCTGGAGCAAGTTCCGCATGACTGATATATGGTGTAATATGTGTCTGGAAAACAATACACATACCTCTGTAACAATAAGCAATGCAATCGATTGATTCTTATATTTGGCTTTTTTTCAAAGGTTAAACTAATTCAAAAAATACATGGCTTAAATATATTGGAACATAGAACGTTCTGCCTAATACTTAATTAATACCAGTTTAAATGTGCCAGTGATTGTCCAAATTATTAACAAGTCAAATATTATGATATTGATTTTGCAGGTAGTAATCAAGGAAACTTATGCATATTTGACCGGAAAGTCTTGCGTATCCATAACACTATATGGCCATGACATGCAACGCTGACAATACCGTCACGGCACGGAAACCGGATCAACTTTTTCTTTCTTGAAGGTCACTGTCGAGTAATATTAACCAGGTACGGCTCTTAAACCTTTGCCGTTCTGGTGGTATGATTCTCCAAACCAGACGTTAGCAAACCATCTTTTAAATCTTGCTGAATAAATCAGATGGGAACAGATTGCTTTTAAAATGAATATTGGAAGAGATAAAAACTGATGATTTAAAAGAAAATGGGTTATCAGCTTAAAATTCAATGAGCTGATGCACGTTTTCCCCCGTACAAACATATCTCATCATTTTAGCTAGATATTTTAGCTAGATTGGATTGAATATTCTGCGCAAATTGTATCTACAACATCACTGTACCGTATGATAACCAAAGGAATAGCTGAATGATTGCAAACTTTTAAATAGATATTACCGAATACACTGTGTCGATTCGTACCAGCCTTTATCAACTACAGGGAATTTATTATTAACCTTTAATAAATATAAAAGCACAAAAAAAAAAAAAAAAAAAAAAAAAAAAAAAAAAAACGTCATGGCTGAATGATAATTTTTATAAACAAACATAAGGTTCGTTTCTTTCTAAAATATATCGCCCGGTTGAACCAATACAAGTATGCATAAACATTGTAATGTATTCTAGGCTCTCTCTATAAGGATGTAATGGATCGTGAAAAAATAAACCATAAAAGAAAACAGTTCTGGCAATCACAATGAAGCGTTAACCTAGATTATAAAGGGTACATTAATTCACAAGAATAAACTAGACATATTTACCGTACAACGATTATAAAGAAATTCAAACAAATTGACGTCATTGTTTGTTCTAGTTAACGGTGTTTTGCAGAAAACTTGAACAAGTACCAAACAATGCTTCAAACCAAACAACGGCTATTCTCAGCAATATATTAAGAATCTTGACACGTTCAAAAAGACAATTACTAGGTCTCTTCGAGATAAAGTAACGAGGTACCGACTTTAATATTTTCAAATAACGCGGTCCCAGTGCGCATTCTTTAATATTCCTCTCATTTAATGTTGCCCCAGTATTATCACTTGGTACAATAAGGACAAGAGATGTACCAGTCAATGATCATTCTCCAGCCCCTGCTGAACCAAGTAGAAGAGTCATTGGTAATTGGAAACACCATCTCATTTTATTAGTTTAATCAAATTCTTTCTTTAACTCATTTTGTCTACATTCACGTCTATACCATCACTCTGAACACACTAATTATCAATTTAGATAGTTCCTCGTATGCAAACGAAGACGCAAACTCCGAATAAGCAAACCACCTTATCAACGGACATACACCATATTTCTAAGGCGCAAAGGCAAACATCCCATAATTCAAGCAGTACGTTTTATCTTCGATAATCTTGAAACACAAAATACAAGTTGTCCAAGATTGCTCTTGATAACTTGAATTTGGAAAGGAAAATTGATAAAAGCACAGGGAAAAAAATCAATCTTAACAATATGACCACAAGACGTGCGATATATATCTTACAATCAGCCTCTAATATCATTTTAAGGTTATATCTATATCGATTTACCCATATACTCTTGTCCAAGAAAATTATGCAAATTATGGGAAAGAAATGAAAACATTCAGTTACAATATAAGGGCATTGATGAAATTTAGCAGATATCGATTTATCAATACTTATAACAAACAATTTGTATGTGTTATGAGAATAATATTAATGTACATAAAATAAAAATGCAGCAGGCACAACTCTAGTTCTCATGACGTTACGTTGGCGATTTAATTAGAGCGATAAAAGGAAGATTTGTGAGTAGAAACGGAATCCAGTCAGGTGAAAGATTACCGTAAGATAATCATCTAATATCCAGCTTTGTTGTTAACTCATTTGTTAGAATGTGGTTGACACCAACTCTTTCAATAGAAAGCTTATTTTTTGCAATGAACATCACACGGGAACAGCGACAAATTTATGAACTGTCGTATTTTCTTCAAGCGGATAACTGGAGGGAGTGTTTTGATTCAGTATAAATACCGTTGACACTTTATATTTCTTCGAGTGAAATGAAATGTAGCATCCGTGTCGTAAAAGTCTTTCGTCTATAGAGATACTTTATTTCTTTGATCATATAATTTATTGGTGCAGACATACCAAGAGAGAGCAACCTTCAGAATATCACGTGAGGATATGTCTCAAATCAGATCAAAATTTGTAGCACTGAGGAATTTACTTTAAATTTATACGTGAATTAATGTGTTGTTGACAAATTCGTTTAAGTTGGCGATATTTTATCTTATATGTATACTTTCACGCGCTGAGAAAAATGCGGTTTATTGAAGCTCACAATTCACAATCATTACTCGCCATTGACATCAGAAAACTATTGCAAAGGTTTGTAAAGAAACTGAAGCGATTACGTTGAAATGTGGGTTAGTTATGTTTTATAATAGGCTAGGTTACGATGTTTAATATAGCTTTAATAATCCTTCAGTCATATCGCAACGAGGTCTGCAGCGTGGCATTTAGTGATGTCTAGCACTGGTGCATCATGCCGCATACATTTAATATGATGTCCCACGCAGTCACATTATCCTGAAGTATACACAAAACTATGATTACCGATAAATCATATATTCCTCGAACCTAGTGGCACTGCTTGCCGCCCTGTTTACAAAACACAGTAAGGACTTGATTTATAATTTATAAGTTCTTTAATTTGGTGAGATTAATGATTTGTCGTCTAAGAAGCCAATTGTTTCATAGATCGGTTTGATACAAACAATAACAAAAAATGTAACCATTCAGTCATAACTTCCATTCATTGTAGTATTTTGGATCTCGTAAATTCAGTCCTGGTTTCAAATGAAATTATAATGTGTGTTTTGCAAAATGTTATGGTATTTTATTACCCTCTTTTTTATTCGCATTCTTGTGCTTCTTAGTAGTCTCTCGAGCCAAGAAGACACGTTGTGCAATCTCATCGACGCTGGACACGCATATGGCTCCGAAGTCCAAATTCCTATGCCCATAAGCAGTTGCAGGTGAGGCATGGGACACCGGTGGTTGTGGGTGGCTGGGACACAGCTCAGTGAGCTCAAGAGCTGCATCAAGACGCTGGCGGTGGTCAATCTTGAAGGTGAAACTGGCTTTTCTGGTCAGGGCCTGCCACTGACTTCTGCCTAAGGCAGCGCGCTCGGACACACCGACAAAAGAGCTCACGACAAAAAAGCGCTGACAAAAGAGCGCGGACAAATGAAAGCAGGACAAAAGAGCTCAATACCAAAAGAGCGCCGACGAAAGAGCGCAAGACAAAATAGCGGAAATAATTTTAGTATTTGAAAGTCTTAAATGCTTAAAATGACGTGTATTACAATTTAAATTAGAAATCACTTCTGCGTAAATTAGGTAAAGGTTTAACTAAATTATAATTATTACTTAAAATGACTTAAAAGGAATTAATAGCACTATCTTCCCCTTCTGTGACTCCATTGTTTCCATGTATATTTTTGTACAACTATTATACTATAATTTTGTAAATGTTGTAAACTGCAGAACATGGTGATCTTGAATAGGAATTTGTAACTATATATACACGTCCAACAGATTCTTTGATCACTAGTCTGTTTTTACCAACGTATATAGATCAAATCTTCCATCGTTTGAATACATCTCTATATAACTAATTGATCTCTTATACTTGATATTATAGTTGCAAACATATTTCTTTTGTTCAATAATATTTGAAAACTTATCTGCTTGATCTCTACTCTACTTGTTAGTATAATTTAATCGTCGCTTTTTAGTCGACGTTCTTTTGGTATTGAGCTCTTTTGTCTTGCGCTCATTTGTCGACGCTCTTTTGTCGGCACGTTTTTGTCGTGTTCTCTTTTGTCGGATCACCACGCGTTCGAGCTGGTGGGGCTGAAGGTCTGCCCATTCTATGTGCATATTGAGATTTTGTACTTTGCGAGGGCGACCATGGTTTCGATTGCCCTGGGGTAGCTTGCCAAATCACAGCTGCTTTTGAATTATGTTTTGATACATGCGGATGACATGGCTAGTCCAACGAAGCCGAGGCTGAATTAATTGGCTTCGCTGCTTGTTGTGTTGGTTCTATCAAGGACTTCTTGGTTGTGATTCGGATCTCAGGGAGACCTGTTGAAAGTGTTACAACTGACTGATATGCCTTAGGTATACAGTTCACGTTTCACAGCCATACAAGAGTTATGTGAAGACAACTGCATGCTACATCTTCATCTTTGTTGACATGCGTATGTCTTTGTGCTGCAATACATTGGTTCGGAGTCGTCCGAGTGTTTGACTAACTTTTTCGATCCTTGCAGTGATCTATTTTTTAGCGAGCCATCGCTGGATATTGTGCTGCACAGGTATTTCAAACGGTCTCCATACTTTAGACGTGTGTCCAATATTGATGCAGGGTTATGAAAGAAAAGTATAGGGCGGGCTGAATGAGAAATTATGTCTTTCAAAGGCTAAGAGTGAGTCCAAATAGGTTGAAAACTTTAGAGAACCGGTTCAGGATTGCCTGTAGGTGAGTCTCTTCATGGGTCATAAGCGCATATCCATCTGCAAAGAGTGCTTCTGTGATCATTCTTTCTAGCGTCTTGGTTTTTGCAGCCAGGCGACTTCGATCAAACCCTGATATATCCACGCGATAACTAATGTATATACCTCGGTCAAGATCACGGTAGGCACATGGCAGTACCATTTTGAAGAAGAGGTTGAAGAAGAGGTTGAATAGTACCGGAACGAGAACGCGGCTCTATCTGACACAGTTAGATATACCATCTGAAAGAATCTATCCAGCCGGACGAGGTTGGTAAACTTCAGAGGACAACCAGGCTTCTTCAGTAATACCCACAGTGTTTTTGTTGACTGTATCGAAAGCGTTTTTCAGGTCTACGAATACGGCATACAGATTCATGTTCTGCTCAAGGAACCTATCATGGACTTGTCTCACTATGAATATCATGTGCTGCGGTCTGGGCGAAAACCACACTGAGACTGAGTTTTTATGCCGTCACTGTGGTTGTTGTGTTAGTATAGTTGGGTTAGGGTGGTCCCAGTATATTATTTAAATTACTATAGAAGTCCCATACAGGCTCGATTTTGTAGAATGTGAAATTAGTGATAGAGAGAGACAAAGCTCCGAGACCCCACTCAGCAATGCCGACAGTTAATTATCGAATACATAGAAAGATGAAATTCAAATGAATTACAATTTAATAAAGTTTATTAGTCAAATTATAATAATTCCCCAATCACTCATCCTCCTCTCGAGCAAGTGATATCCTAATGCCTCATTTAATTTATGGTGTGAGATAGCTGTTCCACCTGTCCTTGTTTTGTGCTCATCTGTATCTCTCCTATCCCGCCAATACCTTCTCTCAATCCGTCTTCCCTCCTGACTATGTCCTCCATGACTGCTCCTTCTCCAATTTCTCCTCCTCGACTTCTTTTGCGACTAGCCATCGATTCACAATCGACTTCTTCAATAGTCTTTATTCCGACTCTCTCCTAGAGACTCGGATTAAACTAAACCGGAAGTCTGTCCCCATAGATCTTCCCGTAAAAACACAAGGAAGTTAGCATATTTCCTTAGCCTTTTCGTCTCACACTAACCAACAATCAATCATCAGATAAAGGATATTATATTATCGGGCATGCATTAGTGCACATCGAAATACCCTTACGTTTTTCTGTGGTAAGCAACTTATCATACACACATAAATAAAATGACTACAAGCTAGAACTTTACATAATTATTTGCATAATCATAGCTCATTTCTCAAATACGCATGTAAATTAACACTACAATGGTAATTTTACTTACTAACGATTCCAGTAATGAAGTATCATACTGCACATAATTACAAAACTAATGCCGTAATCTTCTGCAACATTCGAGCATATAACTTACTGACCTTTGCGAAGCAATGTATTTCTTAGAATTTCCTACGTTTCCCCGAAACATCCCGAGCGATTTCTCTGGAGTATTGCTTTATAACTTTGCAGCACCATGTTAGGACAATTACTAAGTTCCTAGCACGAACATACTAACTTAAATTCGGATTGAAATTATGCCCATACCCTCTATCAATTTCGTTTGGATACCATTATACGCTGTTCTATTCAACATAGCAGACAAATCCCACACCCTCACATCCCCTCCAAACCGTCTGTCAACGTGGTGAGATATACAAAGCCTAAAAGGGTACTATGTTCTTGAACAAAACTTTCAACGTCCACGTGAGACGTTTCACAACCATCATAGCTTGGTTCTAGTACATTTACGAATAGGATCAATTATAGCCGCAATGTCTAACATATATACATGGATTCTAACCATTTCTTTGTTCCCCTGATTTACGCAATCGCGGTCAGGGCAATGTGACATCCTGTCATTTTCAGCAAGTACGAGGGTAGAGCCACACTTTAAAGGGCCAAATATTGACTTGATAGCTTTGTAGAACTCGTTGGAGTTGTTAGTGTTGGTATAGCGTTGCACTTCATCAGCTTTCCTTTCTCACCACTGGTCATGCATGCTGATGATTTCTCTCTGAGCATCAGCTTGATCGGATTTGAAACGATTTTTTATGGGCATGCAGTTTGTGTCATTCTGCCAATCCATGAATGTTTCTTTCTTTCTGGCAAGCAGATCTTCAGTGGCACCGTTGTTTGCATCGAACCAGTCTAGATGGGTTCGCCTCTTGGGACCTATCTCTCCATTGCTGTTTATCTTATCATGTCTCTGAACTTGTTCCATTTTCAGAGGATTTCCACGTATATGATCATTTTCATCTTTGCTCTTCTGGAAATTTAACTGGGTAGAAGGCATCCCACTGCAGTCTGATAATGCTGAAGGCTGTGCACACATGCTTAGGACGCGTTGGGTGATGTGGGGCAATGCGCTCTTTAGGGTACTTCGGAAAAATCCGTGATCTGTCCATCATTCCGCTCCTCGCGCAGCCTTGGTGATGAGGACATCCTTGGCATTGCGCTGGTGGACTATTGCATAGTCGATTAAGTGCCATTGGTGAAATCTGGTGTGTATCCAGGTGATTTGTGTTTGTTCGCCATTCTGAACCTTGTATTTGTAATGATGAGGTCAAATTCTACGCATTTGCTGAGTAGAAGCAGGCCATTGTTGTTAATCTAGCCGTCACTATGCTTGCCAAGCACACCTTTAAATCGACCGTAATACCAGCCAACAATGGCGATAAAGTCCCCTCCTAGTGTAATCTTGTCGTCAGCTGGAACGGTTCACAGTATAGAGTCCAGATCCTCATACAACTGCTCGATGGTTCCGCTGGGCTTGAGAGGGTAGGGGGTGTAGACGCTGATGATTTTTGCATGGTGTTTGTGGCTGATAAGTAGTTGCAATTTCATTACGCTCTCACTTATGGTAACGGGCAGGTCCGAAAGCTGTTTCAGAAGACTTGATTTGACAGTCAGGCCGACTCTGTGGATTCTGTCTTCCTTTTAGGATTTTCCTTTCCAGAAGAAGGTGTAGCAGCTTGCTAGCTCAGTGTGAGAACCCTTCTCTGCTAGTCTGGTCTCAGTCAAGGCTGTAATCGCGATATAGTAGCGTGAAAGCTCCTTTGCGACTATGGCTGTTCTTCTGTTAGGTCTTGCTACATTCTCTTTGCCCATGAGAGTACGGATTTTCCATGCTCCAATAGTAATATGTTTTCTTTGATAGTTTCGACCGCATATATGGATGATCGTGCCATCCGCGCATAGCTGGTCAGATTTTGTAGGGCAGGCTAGGTTTAGGCCAAATTTTCTAGGCCCCTCCTCATGCAGGTGAGCAGTGCTGTCCTGAAAAAGGTCTGCTCAGTCACCGTGGATGCTGCCGAACTGTTCCGCTCTCTTGAATACAGAGCAAAACGACCACTTTAACAAGGACAGCCTACGTGCAGGTCTCTGACTACAACTCCCAGTTGTCATCTACACCTATTGCTTAGCTAGTCCCCCATCGCCGTAGGACATTGATAGGTGCAGGTAAGGAACGATGAGTGTGACGACTGTGGTTGTTGGGTGGCGGTAAATGACAGGTGCGTAACATGACATGTGCGTGATGGAGATTTAAATTAAACAAGCCTTTGCAAGAGATACATCTCAACTCTCTTTCGAGCCTTGATAGTTTGAATTCAGTGGTACGAACCTGCTGAGGACAACTGCAGCTGCAATGGATGGCCATTTTCATACATACATACATACATACATACATACATACATACATACATACATACATACATACATATATATATATATATATATATATATATATATATATATATATATATATATATATATATATATATATATATATATATATATATATATATATAAAGCAATTCACTTGTTTTTATATCATTTTACATTTGTGTATTGCTCATTCTGTCACTGGTTCATTCTTTCATTCACATTCCTCATCTTTCACTCATCAGCTTATATGCACCAACCTGTTTATTTGCCAAGTTTATTGTACAGTACTTTCGATTATAACTCTGGTCAAAGGAAAAACTAAATGAAATAGATAATGGTATGATTAATGGAAATATAAATCATTCATATTTTGATTTAAATGAAGATAAAACATAGAATAATTCTAAGGCACATAATTATAATTAAATGATACAGCAATGGTGGGGAGAGGGAGGCAATTCCCGACGATTATTTGAACTTCTATCGAGAGAAAACATAGGCGCAATTTAAAACTGTCCATACGTTCGCTTTCTCAGACATTAAAGAAGATCTGTAGATCAAAATTAAAGTAAATCAATCAAGAAGATTTATTTATGACAACGACTAAAAGTCGTTATGGAATTTGAAAACTACCGATGCAGATGATTACATTTTTACATTCCTCTTGACGTTTATATCTTTAGATTTTCGAGCCATAAACTTTAAAATGAAGCGGGTAGATATGAAGATAATATTGCTTCAGAGACTTATTTGTAATTTCTCTTACTGAAACAATTTACTGTTAGTTTATGACGAAGACGATGAATTTTGTTTAAGACGTTGCCAAGATATTAGAGAATACAACAATCTATAGATAAACGTAGTTTAAACGTCTCTAGCACATTTATGAAGCTAGATTTAATCTCAAAGTTCTTAGTTTATTTGCCATCTATTAGCTAGACAAAAACTTCTACCTGATGTTTGACAGTTATATTACGAGAAGTGCATTGCGGTCCAATGGAGTGACCTATATATATATATATATATATATATATATATATATATATATATATATATATATATATATATATATATATATATATATATATATATATATATATATATATATATATATATATATATATATATATATATATATATATATATATATATTATATATATATATATTATATATATATATATTTATATATATATATATATATATATATATATATATATAGATAGATAGATAGATAGATAGATAGATAGATAGATAGATAGATAGATAGATAGCTAGATAGATAGATAGATGCGTGTGTGTTATTTATTTCAGATAAGGATATGATTTAGTGCCATAGTTTGTTATATCTGACTACTTTACAGCAATTAGTAATTGTACTGTACATATGACTTACATTTATGAGTCATGATTGTATAAGTCATGATTGTATAACGTCTTACTCTCATGTATTGAGAATGATCACGCGTACTTCCCAATTATTTGCAAGCGTTCAGAATCAATAACTATGACGTTACAACCCATGATTTCCGTGTTTACACAAATTTGATTTTCGGTCGAGGAGAATGCTTATGATGTAAACATTCTTTAAATGAATGATAACTTCCTCAATATAGTCAGGTCTTTCTATGGGCAAGACTATACTGATTGCAAGAACTCCTTTTTCTCACCCAAGCGACATAGAAATCTAGCTGTTTTGCAAACCTTACTTTTCTTATCTCAGTCTAGTCATCTCAGACCAATCGTCTCAGTCATGGTGTCCACGCGCTGAGAACTACTTTTAACCCAAAAAATAAAACCTTCTTGTCTTCTGCTGTGCCATAGTTGTTTTCAAATAAAACAAAATCAACAGCAACAGCAACAACAACAAAATAATATATAACCAAAACATAGTTACTTAAGGTCAATCTGTCTTAAAAACACACCAAAACAAAAACATGTTGATAGAGACAAACAGCGCCGGATTAAGCACCGTGGAGGCCTATAGGCAGTCAAACTTTTGGGGCCCCAGACCCACGGTCACGGTCTCATGGGGGCCCTGGGGGCCCCTGATGGGGCCCATAAAAGTCGCGGGGCCCATAGGCAGTTGCCTACTCTGCCTAATGGGTAATACGGGACTGGAGACAAATACACACACGCATACTATTTCGAGGTTTTGATATTATGTTAGTTCGTTCTAACTAGCAAGGTGAAGTTTGTCCTATATGCAGGACTAGCTCAGTACATTTTCAGATCATTAAATGTAGCTAAAGCAACTGAATTAGTTGTAAACACTTCGCGTGAAACATTGTATATACTGTTAGCTACATTTAATGAAGCTGACCTGAAAATTTACTGTGCTACAGATAGGATAAATTCTCAATGGTGTTTGAAATGAACTGTCAGAAAACACTGATCCATGCACATAAGACTATATACCTATACACTTCATAGCATCCCAACTCTCTAAACAACAACGGAAAACTTAGCAACAGCCAGAAATGTGTTATGTTAAACATGCTCTATTATAATTTTGTTGAGCATCACCGTTGAGCTCCAGCTGAATATAACTGCAATATTTATTGACAAATAATACACTTACCAGCCAGAAGGAATCATTTATCCCTCAACACACTAATCCATAAGCAAATTTCACTGCATCACTTGCCATATTTCCAAGACAGAAATATAAAGGTTTTCAAAGAATCCGTGAGCTTGAAAGTTTATCACATTGTTATTCTCTGGGCTCCGCATATTTGGAAGTTGACGAGGGTCTTTTTATACGGGAGTGTGGGGTACTCAAAATTGGAAATGATGAAAGAAAACAGTTTCTTTCTAATAAATTTTAACTATTTATTGTTAATTTCATATAACATCCATATATTAAATGTGATAATACCTCATTACTATGCGGCGTTTTATGTTGTTATTTTTCTTTGCTCACGCGTATGAAGTGTGTACTTCGGACGCAACGGTCACACCACAGCCCTCATTAGCTTATTTGTATACATGCGTCACATGTAAACATTGCGAGGTGCACACTTTTAAAGAATTATTTTTACTTTAAAGGATAATATTGGGTGAGAAAAATAATCTACATTGGGGTTTGGACCGAGACAATGAAATCCCCGCCGCGGGGTTACATTATATGTCTCCCCACGAGGTTTGTCCGAGTGGGGAGACAAATAATATAACCCCTAGGCTGGGATTTCATTGTCTCGGTCCAAACCCAAACATAGATTCTATATGTAGCTGTCGTTAACCAAGCGCAAGCATGCGCGAACAAGCATACACAACAACGTTATTGATGGCTACTAGACTGAGATGTGGGTTTTCTTGAGCGAAACATTGCCAAATTTATTTTTTAAAGTATAAACTCACTAGATAGCATTCTTTTACTGTACTTGTGTTAATATTTTCATAAGTTTTTTGACATGGTTGAATATTTCCCTGCGTACTTTATCGTGCGACTAAGTTCACCACCATTTTTGATTGTTTTCTCTCTGCTTACGCTTTTACCAAGATGGATGGTAGTGGGAGAAAAACTGCGAGGTGTTCCGATTGCGATCATTTTTGTTTACTATTGCTCCTGACTAGTTATGAAAATCCTTGTTCCCGAAAACCTTCATTTTCCATGTCTTTGATAAGAGATTCTACTTTATTCTATGAAGTAAGTATAAGTATAGTTACATACGGACAAATGTCAAGGATATATCTATGACCAAGTCAGTCTGGTTTGCATTTGTATCGACTTTTTTGTAACCAGTAATAATATACTCTGTACAGTGTAATGGCTTTCAAATAAACTCGATATGATTCATGATGCTAAATGACACTGAGTGTAAAAAACATGAATCAATTTTTAGATGTGCCGCGTCAAAACTGAGGTCGTCATTTTGATTCCGAAACGTATTTAGATCAGCATACGATATGTTCAAAATACAGATGATTCATGAAAAACTATAACATCAAGAGTATAGGGCTGATTGTTTATCTTTCACATTTGCCAATGCTAGAGACAGCCACACACACACACACACACACACACGCGCGCGCGCGCGCGATACGTTTCAATTATCAATTTTAATTCCGTTCTAATAAGCCAATACCAAGGTACCGGGCAATATATAGGATGTGATGTGATGTGATATAATGTAATGTAATACAATACAATACAGTACGATACGATACGATACGATACGATACAATACAATACAATACAATACAATACAATACAACACAACACAACACAACACAACACAACACAACACAACACAACACAACACAATACAATATAATATAATATAATATAATATAACAACTTTAATCTAACAAGTTGTGTTACTGGTCTTATGTACTACTATTTTGTTGAGTGAGTGGGATTAAATTTGTGTGACATTTCTGGGACGAGGGGAGGGATAACCATGTGTGGGAGGGGGAAATGGATGCGTGAATGGGTTATTTAGTGTACATATTCAAATTACTTGTCACTCTTGATTCCTTCCAGAGCGTTTAGGTTCTGATATACAATCCTAGAGGAAATGAGCAGGTATTTACTTTTCATTAATGTTTGTTATGCAGTCATTATTCTTTTATTATCTCAATGTGTTGTTGAGGAAGTTCGAGCAAAATGTATTTGTGTCAGGTTAGGTAACCCGAGTTCCAGATAAGATTCACAAGTCAGAACCCTAAACTAACATTTGTGTTCTTCATATGAGATATACAGGTGGAAGAAAATGAACTTCG
Organism: Unio pictorum; assembly: GCA_030141615.1. Classification (NCBI taxonomy): domain Eukaryota; kingdom Metazoa; phylum Mollusca; class Bivalvia; order Unionida; family Unionidae; genus Unio; species Unio pictorum. Next base: position 24,645,649 of record JARLTB010000060.1, read on the forward strand.
CAGGTTAGGTGGGAACAAACTGACATCGAAGAAGTTAAAGTAAAGCAGACATAAAACGCCAAGCCACATACAGAGAGAGAGAGAGAGAGAGAGAGAGAGAGAGAGAGAGAGAGAGAGAGAGAGAGAGACAGAGAGAGAGAGAGAGAGACCAAGTTGCGCTTAGAATGTCACACGCAACATGTTTAATGCCAACTGGATACTCCGGATTATGAGATGTGAACGACTAGATGCTGCCACCAAACAGGAGTCGTTTACTGAGGTCAAAACCAATTATACAAAACAATGTTAGTCAATTACTGATGCAAAGCGCTATACCAAGATATGAAAATCTAATCATACCTATCGCTATAGACACGAGAAGAGATTGATTAACAACATATTAGGAAACATTAGCCATTCCATAATCTGGATAAGAAGGGATCATCTTCCATCAATTTCTTTGAAACAGAACCCTTTATGTCCTTTCAACATTAAATTCGATGGCATTATAACGTTGATCGAAGCCAGCTGAAACATGTACGTAGTAGTAAAACCTAAGCAGCAATAAAAAGTCATGACGAATGAATTAAAAACAACTGCATTCGCTTTTATTTCTTTCCACAAATTACACATAACAAAGGAAGTGAAGTTTAACTCTCTGTATCGTCTTTACACGATATTTAAATAGCCTAAACAATTCTGAAAAATGACGTATAGATTCAAACGTCTGATTAATTGTAAGAGTTGTCTTTCCCATTTGTTTTTCTGTAATATTTACCACTAAAAAGCCACTGTATGTATTGTTACGTATATCTGACTTGATATATGTTTTAATTGAATTGTTTGTTTGTAAACGTTTTAAATTATTTTATAGTTTCCATTACATGCTATTGTAATGTAAATTCATTCACTAGAGAAGAGGTCTGTTTTCTCCAGAACATCGGTTGACATGAGTTATTCTTTTGTAAACAAGTAATTTTGTCGCACCCACGTAAACAGGTTTTATTCTTATTTAACATGATTGGTTGTTGTCAAGGTCGAGATGGGACTAGTGAATTATGAAATAAACAACTTTTTATTCTTAAAGTTAAACGATCGGTTCTCGTCAGGGTCATTTTAGGAGTACGTGATCTTAACGATCACGTAACCCCAACCTCCACCACTTTTTTTCTAGACCGCAATTCGGGGATTTGTTTTCGAAACTGCGTATTAGAATACTATATAATCTCTGTTTTAGTGAAAGGGTTTAAGTTTTGGGCTTTTACATCTGACGATGTCATTTTCTTTTGTTGTAACCAAGTTTTTGAATCCATGTTAACTTTTATTCAATTCATTTGGGTTTTAAAGGATTAATTCTTATCTCTGGAAATATTTGATGTGCTTATACAGAATTATTGGACAAACACAGTTTATCAAAATGTTATTCGGATTCCCGACACCGGAGTAATACAAATTGTGTTTCTACAAAGAACGGTATATAAGCACAAAACAGACGTCAACCTCCATCATCGTCTTCAATATTGGATTTTCCAACAGGACTCGGAACTTGAATCTATTCGAACATTTTATTGCTAGTTCTTTGTAATTAAATTCGTATATTATTCGTGGATTACGTTTGGATTCGATTTTTAAAACTATAAGTTCCTTTTCCATTTTCACAATCTTTTATATATATATTCTTTATTTCAAAAGGCAAAAAGTAACTTCAAGACTTGTGTGTAACGACGAATCAGCTGAAGAGGGCTGCTTTACATATGGATATCAGTATAGCCCATAAAATGCCGAAATGTGCCAAAATGATTACACATGAATATGTTTGGTTCTTTTTTATAATAAAATAAAAAAAAACAAGTTATCATGTTTCAGTTTCTCTGGAAAGCTGAAGGATTTGTCACATTCCGCAAGATGTGTTGGGTTTATGGTGAGAGTAGATATATCAAAATTGATTTTTATTTTTGCTTCTCACAGGGTGGTAGATTGAAGTTCCACTTTGAGCGAATTTTGTGTATAGCACAGCCATACATCTGTTCAGATCTGATAACTAAAAAAATTGAAAGTTGAGTTGGACTGATAACATTGAATTGCAAGACGTGTAGAAATATTTGTTTATCATGTGCTTATGATTCACGATGTTTGACAGGTCTATCACAAACTATCTTAGTCTGTTCAACGATCGGCATGATGCACGTCAACCTTTCATGGACGCTGCTTGCACAGAAAGAATTCGTTGAATCTATACGCTCTCGTTATCCTGTCAAGAAAAAGAAAGATGTATCAAATAATGCCATCGAGTCAGGCGATGAAGGCGATAACTATTCGAACCATTTTACACCCGAAGCCTCGACAATTGAACATGTGTACATACACTTTTTGCTCTGTAAAGGCATGTGTAAATCCTCTGAATATACACCCCATACATTTTAGAATGCATAAATCGAAAACGACACGTCCAAACTCTCGGTCTGAGTTTTGATGTAATTCGTGATGGATGACCGTAGTAAGCACAGTCATATAGATCATAAGTGATTATTATATTATATATTATTAAGCAAATAGTTATTTTAGGAATACATTTTATAACTTGTTTGTTTCAAGTTTGAGTTTAATGGGTATGATAAATGTTTCATGTTTCATGATTATACTGAAAAAGAATCACTACAACATGGTTCTCAGATTTCTTTTAAATGTCCGATGAAATCAGACCGTAGAATGCGCATCATCAAACAAAGAATCTTCTTAATTAAATTTCACTTCGCGGAATCTCGAGAAATCACTGTAATTCACATAGCTGAAACCATGTCATTCTATTTTGTTACGATGTATTGACACCCCCTATAAAGAATCGTTTCTGGATGGAATGATTTAACTGGTAGCGAAAAGAACAACAACTCATAACCACTGTGCTGTATTTCTTCTGTTGAGATCAACACCACAGATCACCATACTTGTAACGTGTTGTGTTTTCCCTGTAGTAATCAACACCTTAGGTTATCAGACTCTGAACTTATGTGTTGTGATTTACCGTAGGTAATATATTTATAACTAATGTGTTGTGATTGCTCTGTTGTGATCAGCACAATAGGTTCTCTGTAGTGATCAAGACCAAACGTTCTCTGTAGTAATCAACACAATAGGTTCTCTGTAGTGATCAAGACCAAAGGTTCTCTGTTGTGATCAGCACAATAGGTTCTCTGTAGTGATCAAGACCAAAGGTTGTCTGTAGTAATCAACACAATAGGTTCTCTGTAGTGATACAGACCAAAGGTTCTCTGTTGTGATCAGCACAATAGGTTCTCTGTAGTGATCAAGACCAAAGGTTGTCTGTAGTAATCAACACAATAGGTTCTCTGTAGTGATAAAGACCAAAGGTTCTCTGTTGTGATCAGCACAATAGGTTCTCTGTAGTGATCAAGACCAAACGTTCTCTGTAGTAATCAACACAATATTTTCTCTGTAGTGATAAAGACCAAAGGTTCTCTGATGTGATCAGCACAATAGGTTCTCTGTAGTGATCAAGACCAAAGGTTGTCTGTAGTAATCAACACAATAGGTTCTCTGTAGTGATCAAGACCAAAGGTTGTCTGTAGTAATCAACACAATAGGTTCTCTGTAGTGATCAAGATCAAAGGTTGTCTGTAGTAATCAACACAATAGGTTCTCTGTAGTGATGAATACCAAAGGTTCTCTGTAGTAATCAACACAATAGGTTCTCTGTAGTTATCAACAGAATAGGTCGTCAGACTCATAACTTATGTGTTGTGATATATCTCTAGTGATCAAACACCATATGGTATCACTCTTAACTTACGTGGTGTAATTTCGCTGTAGTAATCAACATCACAAGTCATCAGTCTCATAGAAAATGTGTGGCCATTGCGCTCTAGTGATCAATTTCACGAGTTATTAGATGTTGTAGGGTTTAACTCCATTTTTCAGCACAATATAGGCTATATATGGCGTCCAGTATTAATGGTGGAGGAAGAACCCGGAAAACCCCCAGAAGAACCACCGACCCACGAGATGCTACTGGCAAGCCTTCTCACATACCGACATTGGCCGAATCTGACACTCGAACCCACGCCAGACTGGGCTAAGGGTTTATTTCATGATGGGCAGGTGAGGGAGGGCATGAGTGGAAGGGGGGCGCCAGAAATATGCCTTGCACAGGCGCTGATATATATATATATATATATATATATATATATATATATATATATATATATATATATATATATATATCTTCTGCATTCCATATCGCTGCCAATAAATAATGATGAAAAGTACTGCAAACATAGATGTAGGATTTTGTGGAATTGCATAATTTGCAAAATTAGCCTCATCTAGACAGGATCATATAACTGCTAAAAGCGCGTGCAGTTATTTCCCTGTTAGATAAAAAGATTTATTACAGTCGGCATATGCAGCAAGATTACAGTTGCAAATTACGAATCATCAGTGTTACTAGACAACGCAAAGATCTGACTACAATGTCTGATTACCAGAACGGGAATATGCCCCGTAACTATTTATTAATAACCAAAGTGACATTTTCTGGCCTCGAAAAGTCAGAAGCGGGTTAACAAATTTATGACCTTGCAGATGAAGAGATATGATAGCGCCTTAGACTTGTAAGAAAATTGTCTCTTTAGATAATGGAGACTGTTTCTGGCATTTAAAATGAAAATGCCATAATACAGGGTACATAAGATAAACAATAAGGGACAATGTCGCTTAGACGGCTATATCAATAATGAAATAGCATTAACGTATGTTACGCAGTATGTGTTTATTAGTTTATTTGTTTGTTTGATTAGGATTTTTAACGTAGCTTTAACAATTTTTCAGTCATATCGCTACGATGTCTGCAGTGAGGCAGTTTATAGTGATGTCAAGCACTGGGGCATCATGTCGCCGACATGTATCATGATGCCCCACCCAGTCACATTATCCTGACACTAGGCTGACCAGTCCTAACACTAACCACTTAATGCTGAGCTTCAAGCGAGGCAGTTGTTAGTACCATTTTTTTTAAGTCGTTGGTATGACTCAGCCGGGGATCTAACCCACGTTTCCGCCGCGGACGCTTTAACCACTAGGCCACCGAAGCGGTTCGCGCAGTATGTTTATAAGGCTGCTTAATACAAGTAGTATGTCCCAGTTGTCTATAAAGCTGAATAATACAAACGTTACAGTGGTCTATAAAGCTGAATGATGCAATAGCATGTGTCCCAGTGGCCTATAACGCTGTATCATACAATATTATGAATTTCAGTGGTCACTATAGCTGTATGTTACAATACTAATGTTCCCCGTGGCCTATAAAGCCGTTTAATACAATAATATGTGTCCCAGTGGCCAATGATGCCATTTGGCATATAAAGCTGTTTGACACAATACTGTATGCCATAGCCTGTGCCCCAGTACAGACACACACACACACACACACACACACACACACACACACACACACACATATATATATATATATATATATATATATATATATATATATATATATATATATATATATATATATATATATATATATATATATATATGTGTGTGTGTGTGTGTGTGTGTGTGTGTGTATGTGTGTGGAGAGAGAGAGAGAGAGAGAGAGAGAGAGAGAGAGAGAGAGAGAGAGAGAGAGACTGCGTGTAGGATTCTCTGATTTTCTCTGAAGCCATTTGGCATATAAAGCTGTTTGATACAATACTGTTTGATACAATACTGTATGCCATAGCCTGTGCCCCCAGTACACACACACACACACACACACACACACACATATATATATATATATATATATATATATATATATATATATATATATATATAGAGAGAGAGAGAGAGAGAGAGAGAGAGAGAGAGAGAGAGAGAGAGAGAGAGAGAGAGAGATAGATAGAGAGAGATACTGCGTGTAGGATTCTCTGATTTTCTCTGATTCGAGACGGATGTGCCATCCTGCTTGATACAGTTCCTTAATTTGTTAACATTTTCTTTAACGAACACGTCTCTGCATGGCCCACATACCCGAATTCATAGTCATAAATGGTTTATTTCTTTTTGATAAATGATTCCTGATAACCTGTAGTCACTTCCGTTAGACAAATAGCGATGCATCTTCAAAATCGCAAGCTACGCAATTAATAATAGTCACCCCACTTCAATATCCACCAAGTATAAGAACCTCTGGAATCACGATCTGGGCTGTTATTTGTTTCGAATGTCAGGGCGATACTTACGGAACCTTTGTCGGACACTTGAGAATTTTTGTCTGCCTCATCCTTTTATCCCTTCGGTACACCTTCTTCACATTAGAAGAATACCTGAAGCTCCATTGTACAACAATATGTTTACTTTCTATTTATAGTTACGACATAAATTGTTAAATTAAAAGCGCCTTACAGAACCAGACTGTCTCTTACAAAACTACACATCTACCTGCAATATACTGTAACTATTGATTCCAATATAACATTGCAACCATTCCTTATTTGTAATAGACCCAATACCTCGGTAAAAAGCGGCGAAACGGATTGTTTCTTCGCTTATTCAACACCATATTTACCAATAAATTATTACCTTCAGGGATTTTCTTCTGCTTGTACCTCATCCATCTGGTGTAATCCATTTTCATCACACGAACTCGTATTGCTTTTGTTCTATAATTGCAGGTGTTTTTTTTTTTTTTTTTTAAATCTGTGGCTGTAAACGTACTTCATCTAGTGATAGTTTATGCTGCTTGGTTTGCAGGTTTTCTGTTTTAGAATGATGCTTTCTGCTGGAGTGTGTTATATAACTACAGTATCGACACTAAAATTGCTATGTATTTTCATCGATAAGCATTGATGAGACATCTTTCCTGAAAAACAAATAACACATAACGTCTTGAACAATCTTTCCCATAACGATTAATTAATTGACAGAAACTTAATGACTGCAATTTTTCACACCGAAAACAATGTGTCATGAAAAGCAATATGTGCACATAAGCAGGATACGGTCGTATCTTGTCAATAATTAAGACGACGGACTTAAACTAAGCTACACGTTATAATGTATTACCTGCGATATATATATCGTTTTCAAAATTTTGTACTGGGCATATCACAATTGTATTGTTTTGTTTAATCAGCATAGTTCTTACTTTATTTATAGGTATTCGATTCTTGTTGGCAATGAGTTTAACAATTTGAAGTTTTCTCAAAATATTATCAACGTTTATCGAGAAAAGAAAATTCCTATATAGCGAAGACTTTAAAGTTTACCACTCATTTATAAATAATTATTTCAACATATTGTATTTCTCCCCTAAATTGTAAGCGTAATTGATCTTAAAAAAATAGGTATGAAAGAGACAGACAGACATACAGACAGACACAAAGAGAGAAAGAGACTGAGAGACAGATACAGAGAGATGGGGGGATGGGGAAATATCATACCCACCAACATGAGTACATTAACTAACACATAAAAACATGTGTCCTTCATTAAAATGGCATTAATTAATTAATTAAAGCGTTCAGAATCCTTAATGTATATTCGGACCAAGTTAAAAAAGCGAATATAAGCTTTTTGTACTTGCTGTCATTACAGATGATTCAGATTCTAAACCTATTTCCTAGACTGTACAGTACGTTATGTGCAATTGAATATTTCATAATATGCATTGTCTATGTCATCGCCACAAGCCTACAATAGATTTTCGCCTAGATGATTAGAATATAAATCATTATGTAAATCACTACATGTATTTCTATTTCTAGCTTGCAGAATAAATAATTCATGTTATCGTGTAACAAATGGCAGGTGCTTGTGTTGCCATAGCCTCCATTTCACGTCTGAAGTTTCACCTTGCTGGTATCTAAGAAAGAATTCAAAACAGGAATGGAAAGTTTAAAAAGGAATTTCTACTTTTTCGAGTCTGTCTTTAATTAGAATATTACAATTCCTATTTCTAAGAATATGCTTGTTTATCTCACCAACCACAGGCGGCAGAAGGTCAGGAGGAAAAACTGACGTATCCCATGTTTTGAAAGTAACATAGGTTATGAAATTCGTTTATATCTACGGCATCCATATTATTCATAAATCGTACGAAACAAAACACTATCATCTTAACTTCAAGGTTTTTTTTCTCCAATTTAAAAGCGTCTTCAGCTGAGCAGCCATGCCATACATAATCGTTATATTACAGCAAAGGGCGGATGTATGTCACCAATATCCTTTATAACATTTTTCGGCTGAATGTTTATTTAAGTTATTTTCAGGCAGTTTTTTATTATGAGGTCGGCATTAAATGTTCTCAGTGTGTTTGGTCCAGTTGCATAGGCGACTGAACGTTACGCCAAGATCATGATGGAACATTCAACATTTAAGACGATTTCCTTTATTTGAAGATTAGTTCAGAACACGGGTTCAAGAAAACGCAAGAATAGCATTACCTCCGTGTTTTTTTGGGATTAGAGTCAACCAACCACTGCCTGGTCATTCTTCAATTGTTTGTAAATCTGTGTTCAGTACATATTCAATTTCGTAAGTCTCATTTAATGAATGCGCCAGTGAGCCGTTAGCAGTAAAAAGAGTTTCATTGCACGCAAGAGGTCGTCGACAAAACCGTTAATCCACCTAATGAATAATAACGGATCAAAAATATACCCCTGTGGTATGCCGGCAGCAACCTGCTGACTACAAGATTTGGCGATAGTTGCAAAAACCTATTTCCTACACTGTGCAGTAAATTATAAGCAAGTGAAAATGTAATGATATGCATTGTCTATGTCACCGCCACAAGCCTACAATAGATTTTCGCTTAGATGATTAGGATATAAATCATTATGTAAATCACTAAAAGCATTTATATATCTAGCTTGCAGAATAAATATTTATGTTATCAAGTAAAAAATGGCAGGTGCTCGTGTTGACTATTATGAAGTGATCATAATGCCAAACTCAATCAAATGCTTTAGATACATCTCAAATGACCACACCCATGTCAACTGTGATTTCATCAGCAGAGTGCTGATGCTTGGAATTCCTGCCCGTGCAAGAACATTACTATATTGGACCGTGTTATGTCGTCATATATTCATCAGTCACCTCAGACAGTCCATGTGAAAACGATTCTGGGCATGGCGTTTGTAGTCCTTAAGTTTTATTTGTAGATGGATTTGCGCGTAGTCTAGCAATTCGTGTGTTTCTATCATCAGCAATATGGACTGCGCATGAGTGTGTTCTGCCAAGAAAGGCAAGATTGCTCCCATTTGGGAGGGTATGACCATGGTAGGCTATACGTAGAACGTTCCTGATCCAGGCTAGTAATCACCTTTGTGATACTGATTGAGTCCGAACATGTTACAAGATGACGAGAATGGGTCCGGTCGTCAGAGGCCACGAACAATCACTTTCTGTACCGTCGTGAGCTTGTCGTCAGTCCGCTGTATGATGTCGATCATACTGCCGGAGTTACTGAATACAGCAATAAGCAAGGATGCTAACAATAATCCACCTTCCTTGTCTCCATTGGTGACCGCGAACGGTCCATATGAATATCGTCGTCCTTGACACGAGAGAACATGCCATCATGGAATTGCTGAATAATCAGGTGAAATTTATGCAACCACATTTTGCCATAATTGTCCAAAAGCTTCCACGGCTGATTGTGTCATAGGCTATTTTCACGCTTATGAATGTCGTGTACAGTCTGGAGTACTGTTCCTGACATTTTTACAGAGCTTGCGAAATCGTAATCACCACATCTGTGCTTCATTGTCCCTTCCTAGCGACATACTGACTCTCAGCAATCACAACGGAAAGGTCCAAAGATTAAATGGCACACTCAAAACTGTCTTGATGAAAATATGTTCCACGAACGTTGACTATTGCGATATGATGCCGACTTATGCACTGTTTTGCTTTAGGAAGGTACCACATGAGTCAACTGGGTTTTCGCCGTTTGTGCTGCTGAGAGCTAGACAAAGAAATCAGTTGCAGAACACGTGCTTTCCATTCGCCAAGACTTTTTGATGAAACTGAGTTAGTGAAATAATACCTGACAGAGTGTCACAAGAAATTTAAATCATATACGACAAAATTTCTGCCAAGAGGGAAGTTAGGCCGGAAGACGAAAGTTTGGTCTTCGAGTATAAATACTCACTAGAAGGGACCTTATTGTGTCATTCGTAACGTCAATGACGTTAGTTATAAAATGAACATTGGGGTAGGCGAGGACAAGTGACCTACCATGTTAACCTATTACGTCAATACAAGACAGCTGTACTGTTTGTCAGTACCTGTGTGTGATGAATGTAATGAGGGAGGACGGATCGAATACCAACTGATTGTCTTAAAGAGTCACCACATTCTAACAACCACAACAGACATTAAAATCAAGCAGAAACCCTACTGTGCTACCAATGAAACAATAGGGCCGAGGACAGAGCTATAGTAGACAAAATGCTACGGCAAGAACTGATAAGACCATCTGCAAGCCCATACAGTTATTGTACTTGTTCAAAAAGATGGAAGTCTGTAACTGTGTGCTGATTACAGACAATTAAACAACATCACGCTCTTTGATGCCTATCCTACTCCAACGATAGTATAACGTTTTGAGAAATTGGAGTATGCAAGATATGTTTGCAAACTCGCCATGACCAATATCAGGTACCTCTGTCCAAACAAGTGCAAAAAGAGAAATCTGCTTTTGTTACACCCTATTGGTCTTTATGAATTTACTGTTATGCCTTTCGAAATGAAAACTGCTCCTGCTACATTTTCGCGTATGATGGATTTATTGCTGTCCAAATTATTCGATGTTGCATCGTACTTTGATGACATTATCATTTATAGCGAGACTTTCATGATCCACGACCAGTCTTGGAGATATTGCCAGAAAACAAACCGACAGTTAAACTCTCTATGTGTGACATTGGAAAGGATAATATTGTTGGCCTTGGTCACATTGTTGGTGGAGATCCAATTAAATCAGACGACGCCAAAGCCAAAGATATGGCTGACTTCCCACTCGCGACAACAAATAAAGAGGATTGATCCTTTCTAGGAATGGTGGGCTATTATAGACAATTCATCATGAATTTGGCTGTGCTCGGGCTCCGCTTTGTATTATGACATGGAAGGGACAGCCAAATCGTATTACATGGGCTGAGACCGCTGTTAATTCATTCAGTGACTTGAAGAATACACTGGCAAAGGCACCTCTCTTGATCAACCTTGTTTTGAAAGCATTTGTACTGCAAACGGATGCTAGTGATGTAAACACTGGAGCTGTTTGGCGTCAGTACAATGACAATAAGGACAAACGTCCTATTGTGTATCATAGCCGAAAAGTATTAACCACGGAACATAATTATTCTACAACTGAGAAAGAATGCCTTGCAATAGTATGGGTGATAGAATCTCTTCACTACTACTTTTCTTGTACTCCATTCTGTGTCGAAACTGACCACAACCCGCTAACCTGGCTGAGCCAAAACGAAGTAAAAACAAACAACGGCTTCTGAGAATGTCCCTTTGTCTGCAACTTTTCTGCATTCAAGATCAAAAACTGTTGGAGAGCAGAGAATGCAACTGCTGATGGATTGTCACGTGCTGGAGTCTTCTAAGACTATGCGCTTTTGTGTTCATTCTTGTTGGACGTATCCAAAGACCCATGTGACTAAATAAATGCTTTTGTAATGCAGAGCAGTTTGATTTTAAGTGAATCCAAAATGTTTCTTGTTGATGTTGTGCTATATGTTGTATTCAGAATATGAAAACATTTAGCGAGTTATTGAATGCTTGCACTGTATGTTATGCGATATGACTCGAATTTCCAGGGCGATGCTAGAACGTTTACATTTCATGATGTAACGTAATAGCATTAAACCGTAAACAGCGAAATAGCGATTATTCAGTCTTGTTAATCCATCCATTATAATTCTGTTCGTTAACTAAAGTTTTCTTTTTTAAGGGAGAATGTGTTACCGTCATACTAATGCATAACATTTCCCTCCAATTTATTCTATAAATATTGATTATCATTAAGACAAGATATACGGATGTATATGGTAGTTTTAGTTTCAAGAACGTTAAGCGGTCAGATATGGTAATGTTAGAAACAAATTCTACATAGATCAAATATTGATACCGATACAGGTTCTGACCCATATGGCTTGAAGTCTGTATTTGTCATCCCTGTAAAAGCAAGAATTTAATGTTTTAATGGACCTTGACTTCCTTTTCCATTCTGTAGTTTTGATAAACTATTGCATCGGTGCAAACCTACCAATCTGTTTTGTGTAATGGGCAGTCGTCTTGAGTCCTAGTTTCGGTGAACATTACATATTGGTTAAGAACCTACGTTGTCTTGGATGTTATTGTTTGTAACATTTGTACCTCGTAACACAGTCTATTTTACTTTAGTAATAAGTTTGCTTCTACTTTTGTTTTTGTTTTATTTTTCAGCGCTGTTGGGGTACTCAAAACATTGTTTAAGTCGTTACACGAAGTCGTTGTTCTCTACTAGAATACATGTTTGCAATGCATTCTGGTCGAATAGATAAAGATCTGTTCCTATTATTATGAAATTGTCAAAGTGCAGCAGCTTTTGCTACAGAGTGCAAAATGGGTACGAACTCAATATGTAGTTACATCACGTGATACAAGACTAGCGTTATCCACCTCAGTACTTGCCAGTATCATCTATATACTCTGTACTGTGAAAACATTTGTTTCTAAACATTCCACTCACATACAAAATAAACTATTTAGAAATGAATTTCCTACAGTCAGAATGGGATAAATAATTATGCGAAAAATGCGAACGAATAAAGTACGCGTTGTGGAATAATCACTATTTAAGTTACCGTTTATTCTGTTCCTAATAAGGGACTTAATTTAAACGCTCGTAAGGATCATGTTATTGCTCAGTTTCCTTTGACAGCTGGAACTCGCATTTATGTTCAAAAGCAATAATTTCTAATCGTATAGTCGCTATAATTATTGGCTGCATGTGTTAGATATCGCGACATTTATGTTGGCAAATTATTATTTTTTTTGTGGGGGAGGGGAGTGGGGGGGGGGGGAGAAACGTATAGGCAGACCGACATTTAAGACTGATGACTCAAATGTAATCTGAAGCATGCAGAGAGCAGCGGTAGGTCGGTTGGCAGAGCGTCGGGTTTTCATTAGAAGGGTGGTAGGTTCGATACTCGCCTATGACAGCTAGATCGGCAGCCTCGATATGTCCCTCGCCAAGGCAGCAAACTTCCCTTGATATAGTCAGTATTATGTAAAAGGTGACGGTGTCGTTATAACTAACAACAACAGAAACAACAACCGAAAACAATTCGTATATGTCCATAATCCATGTTATTGGACGATAGCAAAAAAATGTTTGTTTTTCATGGACATTTTACTTGTTCCATTTTATTGATAGGCAGTGTGAGAGAAAAGCTACATTTTGCCTTGGCAAATATCATTTATATTTTTTGACTAGAATCAAACATTTACTCCAGACTTTTTCCAACCCGAAATGATGAGTGTTGCCTAATGCAATTATAACATATTAGTCTGTCAGTTATTATTGTCGTTATACAATTTCTCACAATTTTAAGGATGCAGTTAAAATGCTGGAGGAAATCTGTCAAGTACGCCGATGTCGTTTCTGAGCATTTCTAACAAGGCAATGATTCTGAGCGAATAGTTTCCGCAATCAGACTGGGAAAGTTCAATCGTTGTAGAAACTTGTGATTCTTCCTATTATCTTATCATGTTGACTGTTCTATAATGTCTGACTCATCTGCTAGGAATTTAAATGTTACATAATAATGAATCCCGCGAAGGATCATTTTTATATCGTGTAACAAGCAGCGATGTTTTAAATTCATGGTAATAAAGAAACGGTATTGAGATTATTGAGATTATTTCAAAATATAAAATACGCAAAGGTCTGTACTCTCATTGTAATGCTTTATGATTACTGAATGATTTTGCAATGTTTTTGTGCTTATTCGCTTGGCACTTAGCACTTACAAGTTAGTGTTAGGACTGGTCGGTCTAAAGTAAGGATAACGTGACTGGGTGAGATATGAATCTATATGTCTGCAGCATGATGTCCCAGTGCTAGACATTATATATATATATATTAACCGCCACACGGCAGACATCGTAGCGATATGAATGACACAATTTTTAAACCTATGTTAAAAATACACACACACACAGACAAACGCACACACACACACACACACACACACACACACAAAATCTTTGCCGACAATCCCACTGTCGTAATATAGTGTGAATTATTTACCTGGTCAGCATTCGGATAAATTGAGGTGAAATAACAAAGATTTCGCATCAGACATAAAACAGAACACAAAATCGTTCTTCTATTTGGTCTGCGATTCAATATTCCGGTACGTGTTAACTCTTGTTATTTGCACGAGACTAATATATACGCTAGTGATTTGGGATTTTGTTTCCAAAGGTGCCTACGATTTGCGAATATAAAATTTGTTGTTTCTGCTTGAGGAAGAATTCGTATTACAAAGGGTAAAATTGAAACCAAAATTCTGATTCTATTAGGTTTGGTATTTGGGCCTAAAGACGATGTCACAAGTGGGATTAGATGAACAAGAGAACAGTACGGTTGAACATTGAAGAGCTATTTTAGGTCGTCTGAGATAAGGTGTTGATTCATTTGCCTCAACACAGAGTCTATCCTTAAAGGGAAGATCTTAATCCTTCAAGCCAAGGTCTAAGTCCCTGATTTGTGGCGTGAATCAAGCATCTGTTGGTACAATTTACCAGCTGATCCATAGAAAATCAACCCATTTTCATGCTAATCTCCTACTGATTACCTGCCTAACCAGAGCAGAGCCTTCCGAACTTCTTCTCAATCGATCTCTGTCACGATTCGTATTAAATCCAGGTATTTAACACTCTTCCCTGACGTATCTAACGCGTGGAAAGAAATTGAGTCCACGGTCGAAAATATGGTCTAAACAGTTTGTGTACTCCACAAGATAAATATGACAGCTGACAAGACAGATATTTTCAATGTAATCGGTAGAATTACAGTGTAAAAACTTTAGATTAGGAAAATTTGAACCCCATTTCTTCGGTGAAATAAGTATAGTCTGTAATTGGCCATTAGTAGCATGCATACTTGCTGACATATCTATCCGATAAAACAAATCATAGGTACACAATATACAATAAGCTATCGGACTACTGATATTTATTTTGCTGCCATTCCAGATGTCGAACAGTGTGGCGAAGAATATGGTTACTGTAAATGTTGCACCGCCATCTAAAGGACATTTACAAGAGATACTTAGTAAGGTTAAGTTGGCAGTCTCCTAGACCCAGGTTCAGTCTACCATGCCGGAGTTCTATGTCATGGCATAATCAATTTCCAAGTCCAAATAAAGATCGCAACAATAATTTTTTATATTAAAATATGTCCTTTTTAAAATGATACATAAGTTCAACATTATGTATTGTATAAAAAAACGCTGACACACGTTATATTATACTAATATAGGTTTCGTTATCTATGGATAACTCTTTCTTTCGTTTATTTTCCAATCTCGATATACCAATGAAATTTACAATACAATTACAAAGGTAGAGAACTAAAACTGATATTACACAAAAGGTATGAAACAGTTATATAATGGCATAATCAATATCGTGCAGTAATCTGATTTCGTAATGTAACCCCGCGGGTTAATTCTGAGTTTATTCATTAATTCATCATCGTTTATCAACTTCACATTTTCTGACAAGTTTAAGAAAAAGGAAACAAAGCTTAGTTACAGCTTGCGGATTTAAGGCAACAAAAAATAAAAACAAATTACCGTCTCTATGACAACAAGTTCCACAATGTCATGCGACTTTCTCGAAAATGTGCCACAATGCAATATATTGAAGCTGACATTGTAAATTTTGTATTGACTTTTGGAATCATTTCATTACCATGTGTAACATAATGTTCTAACAATTACGTCATGAACATATTTTTCATCAACTATGTTATAGTATAAGCACTAGGTAAAATATCATGGGTTATTAACAACGTGGTTATTAACAACGTGGTACCAAAATAGATTCCACATCTGAAGTGTTTTTGAACAGGATATTAGCAAATTAGCAATGATGTCAGTGTAAGAAGTATTTCCATTTTAACATCAAATATCATACTGTATGGTATGACAATTATAAAGTATCATACTGCTTGGTATAACAGTTAAGAAGTATCAGACTGTGGTATGATATTTATAAAGTATTATTCTGTATGATATGACAAATACGAAGTATCATACTGCGTGGAATTACCAGTTATATCATACTATTATGAAGTATCATACTGCATGGTATGACACTTTTAACGTATCATTCTGTATGATATGTCAATTATAAAGTATTTTACTGAATGGTATGACAAGTATGTAGTTCCATCCTGTATGGAATTTCCAGTTATAAAGTAACATATTGTATGGTATGACAACTATGAAGTAGCATACTGTAGGGTACGAAAATTATGAAGTATCATACCGTGTGGTATGACAATACTAATGTATCATACTGTGACATAAAACTTATAAAGTGTCACACCGTGGCATGAAAATTATAAAGTATCATACAGTATGGTATGAAAACTATCAAGTATCATACATTTTCGTATGAGTTATAAAGTAGCATACTACTTGGTATAACAGGTACGAAGTGTTGTACTATGGTATGATGGTATGAAAATTATACAGCACCATACTGGGTAGAACAATTATAAAGTATCATACAGTATGTTATGACAATTATAAAGCATCATAATGGTTGGCATTACAGTTTTACTTATCATACTGTATCATACTGTATGGTATGAAAATTAAGACGAATCATACTCTATGATATGACAATTATACATGATCATACTGTATGGTGTAGTAATTAGGAAGTATCACCTTTTATTATATGATAATTATGAAATCATCAAACACCTGGCTAAATGTTCTACCAATTTCAACTGCATTGTAGGATGTGCGACAAAATTGTTGCGTGTAATACAATGATGTGGATTTGTTAAATATTGAAACGGCGGATTGTTATAGCACATATTTTGAAGAGAATTTCGTTGTATTAAATTACGGTGTAAAGCATACAGTGCTTCCATTCCATATTTGTCTTAGCCGCAAATTTCTTCTCTTGTACAAAAATAAAAAATAAAGCCGTTCAAGTAGTATTTGTGAAGTTTTCTGTTTATGTCGAGTACATTTTTGTGTGTTTATACTGCATGTAAGCAACGAAAGGCATACATTTTAGGACCTCGTGTTCTCAACTGATCGCATAATTTTTCAAGGAAATCGAGCTATCTTTTATCATTTCTGTTGAGTCCAAGCCTGCTTTCGCTCATTCGAGAACTGAAATTCTTGAAGACGCCTCACACCGTGACGGTTACCGATTCCTACTATGATACATAGTGAATTTGGTCTTTATAATTACAAAATACCTTTTCTACCAACGTGTTCCCTTTGAAAGAAACGATTTAACCTTTATTCCCGTTCGTTTTTCAATTTTCAGATTCAAAAATACACGTGTGTAGTAGTTAGCATTATTTGCAAACTAGGAGGAGCTGCTGCAGCGGGTGATGTCATTAGCTAACATAGGAGTTCCTAATGAACTATTTTATTTTTCAGTCGTTCCTAATTTGGAATCGTCCAGGAACTTTAGCATATCATGCACACAAGACATGGTAATTTAGTTACCGGACTTTTATGTTCGAAACTAGTAAAGTTGAACCTTTATAAGAACTTCACTGGTCTGCATAATTTGGATTAGATATTGATGGTGTATGCATTGCTAAAGGAAAATATATCCAAAAACTATAGAAAACATTATGTTTCACTTCTTCATACCCATGCTCGATGACACAAAAAATTCGATTTGTTTTTGAACAAATAGAACCTAGTATGTTTTAGAATCTATAAGAAGTAGAATGTATTGCAAAACAGTTTTAAATAAAACTGCATTTTCAGCCTAGTATCGGTCACTGTTAGACAGCAATTAAATCGCTATTAGAATACTAAATCTGCATTAGCGTGATAATTTACTGGACAGGTGTCATCAGAGGTCATCTATCTTACTGGTATTAACGTTAATGAAATGACCACTGAAGGAAAGATTGTATGATATATTATGAATTTCATCCATTTAGCGCGTATCTGGTCGAGATCTTAAGCTTAATAAAGACAATAACAGTTCGACCATCTGAAGAAAATATAAGATCCTTTATAAGATCCGAAATAAGATCCGAAATAAATATAAATCCTCCCTAAAATCTATAAAATATGCCGCGGCTAATAATATTTGTTATATCGGCGTATTTTCAGAGACGGCTAACTTTCATGGTAGATGCATCAGCAAATATTGTAAACAATAGGGAAATGGTTTGTTTAAATTTAGAGTCAACATTGTAAATTTCTAGAATTAGAAAGAAGTTTTATTCTCAGTTCTTTTCAGTTACGCATCCACATTTCAACTCTATGATAAACGAGTCTCAAGACATGTTTACATGCATTGTATGCATTTTACGCATTGTTCATATTCGACGATTTATTCTGAAAAAGACTACATTTCGAGAGCAACACGTCATAGGATGAAGACAACATAACTTAGTAAAGATAAACTTGCATTCGAAGTCTATCTTAGTTCGAACGTTTTGGCTTTTATTTAAGATGAGCATGGACTGTTTCACAACAATTGCCACACAATGAGACGCGCAGCTAGGAATTGATTGATCTTATGTTCCACCTTTTCTAGAAAAGAAATTGGTAAATCAATATATTACTTTTCATCTCAAGCTCCATTTTTCACTTTGAGAATTAGACTGGTGGAGTTTAGACACTACAGATTCCAATACTTACGAGTCACATTCTATTATTCACGCAACCTACAATTTACATAGTTATCATAATCAGAGACTATTGAACATAATTAAACAATATTATTTCATTAAAGCTTGAACGTAATTGAACAATATTTAGCATTAATCCATAACATTATCAAACTATGACAATTCATTATGCCTTATCATAATTAAGCAATAAGTAGTCATTAAAACTGAACATAATTAAACAATATTAAATGATTAAGCCTGAACATAATTAAACAATATTAAATGATTAAGCCTGAACATAATTAAACAATATTAAATGATTAAGCCTGAACATAATTAAACAATATTAAATGATTAAGCATGAACATAATTAAACAATATTAAATGATTAAGCCTGAACATAATTAAACAATATAACGTTTTTAAGCCTAAACGTAATTAAGCAATACAAAGTCATTAAGCCTGAACTTAATTAAACAATATTGGTACGTATATCTGATTTGATATGTATTCGTTATAATTTATTTATTTGCTTGTCAGTTTTAAATTCTTTTTTATTT
Source organism: Unio pictorum (assembly GCA_030141615.1). NCBI lineage: Eukaryota > Metazoa > Mollusca > Bivalvia > Unionida > Unionidae > Unio > Unio pictorum. Next base: position 24,665,092 of record JARLTB010000060.1, read on the forward strand.
TTCATCACATGCCATTGTAATGTAAATTTATTCACTGTAGCTGTTGTGGTTTTTTTTCTCAGAAAATCGGTTGACCAAATGATTCGTTCGTAAACAAGTAATGTTGACATAGAACCTGACCTTGATTCAAGGTTAATAACAAAGACGTAAACGAGGTTTATTTTTTAATTTTGAAATCATAAGTTGTTGTCAATTTCAAGATAGGATTAGTTAAGAAGTAAACATGTCATTCTTAAATATTTTAAAAATTGAATGGTTCTCGTCATGGTCATTGTAAGAGTACGTGATATAATCGATCACGTGACTCCTTCCTCCTTTCGTGATTTCGCACTTCGGTGATTTATTTGTAACTGTGTATCAGAATACGACATAATCTTTGTTTTAGTGAAATATAATTAGCTCTAGGGTTTTACAAATGACATAAGTCATTTTCTTTTGTTGTAGCCAAGTGTGTGAAACATATGTTAACAATTCTTCAGTTTATTTGGATTTTAAAGAATTAGTTCATATCTCATAAAGTATTTGATGTGCTCATATACAATTCTTGGACAACAATAGTTTTTCAAAATCTTATTCTGATTTCCAACTGCTGGGTGTTAAATTTTGTGATTCTACAAGGAACTGAAGACAAACACAAAACAGACCTCAGCATACGTCATCGTCTTCCATTTTGAATTTTCCAAGGATATAACATTTATAAATGTTTGTAATTTAATTCGTGTATTAATATTGGATTATTGTTTAATTTGAGTCTTAAAACTGTACGTTCGTTTCCCATTTTCAGAATATTTTTGCAGAGAAATAAAAATAATTTGTTTAAAAACAAAAGAGCCATTATTGCAGCCAAAACTCGTAACAATATTAAGTCATTCAGCCTAAAAATAATTAAATAATATTAAGCCATCAAGTCTGAATATAGTTAAGCAAAAAAAAGCCATGTTGTATTTTTCCTGATCTAATTTTAAAATATATCTGGAAATATATGATTTAACAAAACATTGCAATCATGCAATTTCAGGATTAGTGCTTTTTCTTCGTTTGTGGTTGAAGTCGTGGAAGTTGCTGGTTCTTGCTGGAAGACCTTGCTATATCAACAACTTCCATCTTTCAAACTAATTGCTGGCAGTAAGTAGTCAATCGTGGTAAATTCACAGGAACAAATAACTCTTGTTCGTCATTTGTTCCCACAACACAAAACAACAAATTGTTTTATGTAACTGTCATGGCCATTATGTCATTGAAAAGATTTCAGTGTGTCAGTATACATTCTGAAGTCGTCCTCCAACGATGAAGCCTGTCGATTCATTTTATAGACGTCGAACGCCGCGAATGAAATACACCGATATTTTAAAATAACCAGATGGTATTTTAGTTTACCTTAAAATTGATGTATACAGATTGATGTCAACATCACTGGTTTGTTACAGGTGAGAACATTTTATTACATAGCATTTGTGAAATCAAATATGTAATAATTCATTTTATTACATAGCATTTGTGAAATCAAATATGTAATAATTAATTTTATTACATAGCATTTGTGAAATCAAATATGTAATAATTCATTCTGAATTAGACAAGTATTAAATATGGCATCGACTATGACACATGGGCCAAGATGGTCATGGTGTCGCGTTCATCATTGTTCTTTCATTCTATATCATTTCATTGTATGTTTGGTGAGGTAATGAGTCTTATGTTTGTGATAACAAATATGTTGGTGTTGATGATGTTGGTAATGACCATGGATACAATGAAGACTAAATTGTAAATTTTCTACCACTTTTTATACTGCCTTTAGTTTTTACATAACCAGTCCTATCAGCCGTAATACATTCATCTTAGTGACCTGTCCTGACAAATCTATTGAAAAGGCATTTGCAGAAACAAATTCATCTATTTTGTCTAAAGCATTGACTATGTGCATATGTTTAATGATATTTTCAAATGAGCAAGAATTAATTAAAAGCTAATGTAATTAATTGATACAATTTTAATAATCTCATTACTTATTTCAACATAATCCTGCAATCAATGCAAATGTTTACTTTAATGAATTTAATCATGTCTGTTAATTATCCCTTTTCAATGCACGTGAGGCAGCAGTAGATTTGCATGAGAAATATATCAGCGTTCATCATGCCATCCTATTCGAATCCCAGAATAAAATACCACAATATAAGGTAAGGTGCATCATAAATGCATACATTATTCTGTAATTTAATTTACTTCATTTACGGGGCATAATTTTCATTATCGTACAACGCACTTCCTGAAGTTTATTTATATTATGACCTAACAAACGAAATGTATATCCAAAAGATGACTCTACAATAACATTATGTATATGTGATCCGTATGAAATTTAAATTTCTTTATTTTATTATTCGTCCTATAATAATTCCTTCCATATTTCATAATCTCCATCTGGGCACATCACCATCCATCAATACCGGACCGTCTTTGGAAAATAAACACATTCATTACAATACGCATAATGAGATATTTGTTCATCGGTTGAATACAAAATAAATGACTGCAACTCAAAGGTCAACAGACCACATCAGTCTTCTTTAGTTAGATAAGATTTTTGTTAATGAAACCAACACAATGTTGTCAATATTTGACCACTATATTTGATGAAACAGGCCCTCGGCATCTGGAATGCTCACGACATTAGATTGGTTCAAAATTATTAATAATACACGATTGGAAGCCCAAGTCATAATGTTTTGAAATAATGTGTTTCACGTTGTCATCTAAACAAAAGATTAGACTAGATGAATCCGACATTACAAAGAACTTATTCCACCCCAACAACTTCCACTCAGCTTTCCAGTTTGGCCCATAAGTGGAAACGAATACACAGGTGTCAAGAGATACGAACCTATTAAACACAAAACGTACTTTCACAATTCATCCGTCAGACACGTTTGAAAAGCATTCACAGAATGCGAAAGCCAAAAAGACAAAGGAAGAAAGGACGTTATGAGCGAGCTTAAAAGTTAAGAACCCGTTTTACTATATATTTAAACTTCATCGTTCTTGCAAGACTTCAAATCTTTATTGTCTGCCTTAAGGGTTTTGGGTATGTAGAAAACACTAAAACGCTAATTGCTGGATTAATTTTAGACTTCCCTTCTTAATTATTCTTCTCTGTTTATATGCATAGTTCTGTGTCTACACTTAGTTCATTAACTTTATTCTGGTTCTTTGTCCATCGTTATGTTTTTCTGTCTTCTGGCCGACCCTCCGTCACCATACTGACGTGACATTTTCTTTTTCAACATTTGCTTAAAAGGTTTTTTTGTTGCGTGAATGTGATTCCTATGAATAATAAATGTAACTGTATGAATGTTTCATTCATAAATCCATCAAGAACTAAATTGCTGGCAAACACTTCCTTTTATGGAATATTAATGTTGTGTGCATGGTGAGACAGGATAAAGATCCGGTAGTATAACGAAGCTCTGCATTGATTGATACTTACGCTGCGTACCTCACAGAATAATCTTGTCCGTCTTCCCTGAAGAAAGCAAGTCGTGTCATACAATATACCCGGCATGCCTTTGTCACTAACGGAAGCGACTCAAAATTATATTCATGATAGATGTCAAGAATAAAAATAATCGAAATGCTATTCTCACAAATATTGGGAAAAGGTCGTTCAGTCAGATACGGGGCAAAGCCATCACGTGATTTACTTGATAGGCGAGAATTGTTGCGGAAAGCTGGATCTATATAAGATGCTCGCAAAATATTTAGCGTTGTTATATTTCGCTTTCATGGGATAAGTACATTTTATTAATGGCGGTCACTTAGCTATTAGCTATTTCTAAAGTAATGAAATAATGAAGCGATCAAAAACAAATCAATCCTAAATAAAGGAGTTGACAGTAGTGAATTTACAAAACAATATGCTTGTTCAGTGGAATCATTCTTCTCGTTTTCGGTTTCTCTTTTTACCATGGCAGCGGTGTATTTGGATCACGTTTGCAGACTAAACACAATCAGTCTGTTTCCGTCAAAATCTTTGAAGTTGTCGGTTGTTCCTTCTCTTAAATGTATCTACAATTAAAACAAACAACATTTTGTTTAGATTTACCAGAAGGGAGTTCATTAATCGAAGGAAATAATTTTAAAGGCACACATTGATATGGCACATAGATTTAATTCTCACGCCAACCAAGGCAAGAAGTTTTATGTACACAACGTCTTCATACATGCCTTATCTCTGTCTATAGATGTATAGTGCTGGGGTATCCATGATTCATTGCGAAATAATTTCTGAATAAATGAGGAATGCGAAGTCTCTAGCAAATTTGTTTCTTCGTCTTTATAAAATTTACATATTTTGTGCAATCAAAACTGTTAACTATAAAGTGATTCTTTGAACCCAGAAGTGCGTTTGTATTACAGGTTAGTTTGCGTTGCACGCTACTGCAATGACTTGACCACACCTCCGCTCTAAACAGGTTTCTTAGATATGATTTTAATCCCAAACTGCTTGTCAATAAACTATAAGCACATTCTAAGTTGTTGCAAGATCAATCTTTTTGCTTCAGATTCTTGACAACGAATCATTTAATTCTACCAATTTATCTACGATTTTATTTGGAATTAGTTTTCTCATTATCTCCTTGAATAAACGTCCAATGAAATTAGCATCGTACGTCGCTAAAATTCTTCAACATCACAAGTCTCCGACTCTATAATACAAAACAACGCAAACAAAACCTCCTACCAAACCTAAGTTGGAATACGGTACAATAGGCCTGCAATTAGTAAAATATGTACACCAGTAAATGATCTGAGAAGCGATTAGTTAATTAGTGACAGCATTCACACAACAGTGATGTAATACCATTAATGGTTGGTTTGGAAACCTTCCCATTTAACTACAAAGATTGGTTAGTGGCTTAAATCGGATCAGATCATCATGGGAAAAGCGTTCCGAGATACCGTGATTCAGTTTCGAAGTATTTCAGTTACAATATACTCTCAGGAAAAAACAGGAGTTCGGACTTTATGAAAATTGCTGTATTGTAAAATTAAGTTTGAAGAGATTAAATGCAGGAAAAGCGTTTGCAAAGTTATTGGTTGCTCTTGTACCTCTCTCTCTCTCTCTCTCTCTCTCTCTCTCTCTCTCTCTCTCTCTCTCTCTCTCTCGCTACTGATATGTATAATAATAATAACAATACTTGGGAGGATATTCTTCGATGCTAACAATTTCCTTCATCAAAGAAACTTACGTCAAGACGCGGAGTGCGCGATGCGCAAAATCGAATCGATATTAGTTTTCCATTGACATTATCTATCAGATGACCTTGATCATCATATATGGTATAGCAATGTTTAAGTTTGAAGGTCAGAGGTTGTTGGTGGCTGTTTAACTCTAATACATGTATTCATTTCCTAAAATTAAAGACTTTAGACTTTCATCGCCATTTTAAACCAATTAGAACAAATTTGAAGAAAATATGGCAGAGAGTGGCAGGGATACTGGGATTATGGTGTCATTAATATCTTTCTTCAGATATTAATGGATTTTACTGCGGACGTTATCGTTCGACTACACTCTTGAGTTTGAATTTGGAAACAACGATTGATAAATTATAGCACAAACACTTTCTGCGGGAAAATTGGTGCCTCACCTTCACATGTGCTTTGATGGTTTTATACAACCACCCCGCCATCACTGATTTGCACAAACATGGAAAACAAACTTACAACACCAGTTGTTAACTTCTATAACAATAATATCGTCACCGGAAACTAACACGTGTGCATCACCATGTAAACGAAAGTAAGACTAAAGTATGAAAGGAAGGCGAAGTTAGTAATAACAGATAGGCCTTCATTATTTAATATGTTTCCCAGCCTTATCATCATACAATAGCATTTGTCTTGTATACCGAAGCTAATACAACTAGAATCATGGTGCAAGGAGATAAATCCTCATTTTCGTTATTTATTCTTAATAGTGGCTTGAGCCTAACGCCATGATGTATGGTGATTACTTACAATTTATTCAAAACGATGATGTTTGATGTGTGTGAGGGACATTGCATGATCAATATATCAATGTATTTTCTGGCTGTATGCGTGGACCGTAATAACTATAGGCTATTCTGAAGCCATTATTCCGTTTGCAAATCGCCAATTACTTCAAGAACCGTGCAAGAGCAAGAATAAACCCTAAAGATATATTTGTTTAATGCCTCTCTACTGTAAGCTATGATTACCTATCATCATCAAGACCATATTGTGTTTTGATATCCAGCGTGTCGGAAATAGGTTTGTGATTAAAGAAGAAAATGTAATGGAATTTCGTAACTCAACTATTAAATATCCAAACACAAGACAAATGGATGCATGATGAATTGTTTTAAAACATGCAAGAATCAAATAAACTATGCACAAAATAAAGTGAGATAAAATTAAATCATGCAGGTTTGTTTTTTTGACATTTTGAAGCTAAATCTTAAAATCATTAATAGATTATATACTGTGAGATTCGTAAATATAAGTTGTACAACAAATAGTTCTGTCAATAATGAAGTCACTACAGTTTTGCACAATAATCATAATTAATTTTGTATGAAGAGTATATGGTTTTTAAATCATGAAATTGGTTCCAAGCGAGGCTTTTATTTCAAGGATTAGATTTTGCTAATTATTGCGCAGAAAGAATGCCACTTTTAATCAAATTCAATACGATAATCAAGTAGGATAGTTTGATAGTGTGTAATATTCCCTGCAGGTGATTAATCCACGTTGTTTATTTATACTAAAGCATAGAAATTCAAATTGGAAATTTCAAGATAAGTACACACACATATATAGAATTTACGATTCTTTCATATATATATATATATATATATATATATATATATATATATATATATATATATATATATATATATATATATATATATATATATATATATATATCGTAAACTCTACGTTTAGCTGATAGACATTATTTCTCTTTTTTCTTCCCCAAGAACAGGATCTTCCCAAAGAAGTAAATTTACAGCATTTTATATGCATCTCGTGCCTTTCATAAGCCTAGGAATCATTACTAATCTTAATAATTTTCTATAAAATAAAATTAATACAATACATTACAACAAATTCAAATAAAATAAAAGATTGCTCAAAGAATCTGGGCTGTCATTGTAGCAACTTTCTATAACGTTTAAACGGAACAAGATAAAATAATTTTGTATGTTTTGGTCAACATAGCGTTTTAAAGCTATTTCTCTCCCAATAAAGAATGATTATCACACACACACGCACGCACACACACATACACAGAGTTATATATATATATATATATATATATATATATATATATATATATATATACTTACATAATCAGAATTTTCATTACGAGCCAGAGATAATTTTATCTGATTTCCGTTTTGTTAAATACTTGCTGTGCGTTTCATTGCCAAGCATATTAGTCATATGCGTGCCTCGGAAACGAATTCTTTTCATCTCTAACATTGTATCTTCCACTGTAATATCTTTCATTATTCTTTTATACTTCACACAAAATTTTACAATTCTTATTTTTACATTGTTTTATTCTTTTTTTTTTTAAATTCACACAAATTTAACGTGTGTCGTTTTTGCGTATTTTGCAACTCTGTTTGGTATCATATCTTTTTTGACTCGAAGTTCCTTTATTAGATCAAAAATTATAAACTTTTCAACTCTGAGATAAGCTCCATGTTGATAAAGAATTTTATTATAAGTCGCTATTTCTTTTTTGCAAAGCATATTTCGTTCTCGTAATTTGGCTAGATCTATTTATGAATCGCTGATGAATCAATACTTATGCTGGATATTATAAGAAGTACTGGAGTTAATGTTCCAAAACTAAAATAATTCCATTCATTGTTAATAGCATAGAAATCTAATTCCACGCTCTTATTACTGTACTATATAATTTAATTTTCTAGCTTGTCTAAAACAATATTGCTTTTTATGGTAATATTTATAGTATTTGATCAGGTAATCTCTATCTTTGTGTTGTAGACCTGATGAAATATGACTGAAGTTTATTAACTCCTTTTTCGTCATTATGAAACTTTTTCTGTAATTATTTCAATTGCTGTAGTAAATATATTTTCGGAGGAAACCTAATTTATCAGAGCACTACATTTTGTATTGACGCAATTGGCAAGAAACTCTGTGCTTATCATATACTTTAAATCAGATATTAACATATCTGATATCTATTATAATACACGATGAAAATGGAGAGTTCAAATGTGTTGGTACTTCGGTAATGTCATTGACTCCTACACGATAAAAATATATGCTGTGTCATCTATATAACTAACAACAAATAATTGACACAGTTTAAAATTTCTAAGTACTAGATGCTGCCTGAGAATTGCATATTCTGCTGCAAAACTTAAAAGATCCAGACCAGCATGCTCTTTATCTTTGGCGGGTAGATTTATGTATCCAGCAATCAGCTCATTGATATTTTTGTGTCTTGCTTCTGTCCGTAACTCTCTAGCGTATTTGGTATAGTTTTCCAATTTAGCTGTTTTAAAACTATAATGTATTACATAATCGTTATCAATAATGGGTTTCACATTTTGTCAAGGTTTTGATACAATATGCCTCGTTCGACATCTGCATATAACTCAACCATCCAACGAAGGCTGCGCTCAACAACAAGCATTCCCAAATAGCTCACATCAAATGACTATTCGGATTTTGCAGAGACTACAGCAAAGTATTTCTTGAAATTAAACATTCACTTATACTTATACTTGAATGAACTTATCAAAACCATTGCCTGATGTGACTTTTTGGTGATAATGCTGAGTTTGTTCTTTCGCGACTAGCGTTGTGAAGAAACTCACGTGAAGTTCAGTCGATTAATTAATCAATAGTGCTTGAGACAATGTTAACAGCATTCTCAAAAAGATACATTTTATGCAAATAAAGTTCACCAAAGCACAATAGCAAATTCGATCAATAACACATGGAGAATAATAACTGCACCGAGCGAACAGTTACCGAGGCATCCATTTATGGTGTTTCTGGGACAGAATAGACATGGCAGTCAGCTTTTAAACAATTCTATATACGATAGCCCAGATATGAAACGAGTATTTGTCAGAATAAATTTTAAACAGTATCCAGAACGAGTGATAGAATAACTATTGCAGCTAATGTTGCTGCGCTAGCTGGCAGAGACGTATGGCGAACATACTTGTATCGGATGGGAGCAATACATAAATATCAAGACTTTGAAAACGGATTTCGAATTTCAAGCAAATAATTCATAAAGTTTTATCCGATATTCACTTTCATATCAGTTAGCATCACAAACAAGCTATTGGGTAACATTGTGACCTTGAAGGCAAGTGGTCACATTGACAGGCTTCTCCATATAATGTGTATTTTGCTTACGCACCAATTGTATCAGACAGATGCTTAACGATATATGGTACCAAGGACAAGATGGTAGTCCAATCCAATTCTAAATGCCATATGTGAAATGCTTGGGGTACAACTTTGTCAAACAAGCAAATCAATTTTATCCATCAGAAGAAAAAAAACACAGAATAAGATACTGAGATACTTTGTGCGTGAGCTTAATGTATCTCCGGGACAAGTTTTTAGAAAACTAGAACAAACTATTATTGGATGACCGCATGTTTCGCTTAAGATAGATATCGGGTGCTGACGTTTTCCCGGCAAATCTAATGCTGACATAGCGGCAAATTAATAAAATAGGACTGGATAATACTTTTTGCTTAATTTTATCATTAACGCAAGTTACCGCATTGTCTCGATCGCAAGCAATCCGTGGTGGCTTTCTGAGAGTTGCATTGGCAATTATTGCAAAAACGGTACTACCCAAATTACCGCCATGACTTGATACTTTGGGGATAGCTACTGTATTTGGAGAGGGTACCAAACAGTGAAGCATTTCACTTTAGTCTAAAGGTAATAAATAAAAATGTAAAGCGACAAAGAAACATACAACAACAAAAAAGAAGACGAACCAGAAACCGATCCAAGGTGTATTTATATGTCCGTTGCTAGCAGGAATAGCGGGAAGTCTACTTTTCAATCTGCTGCGAATATGACATGAGAGAGGACAAATACTGCGCGGTATCAGGAGGTCGGTAAATCGATCTGCGGTCCATCCAATAAGTAACTTTAAGATCTTAGATAAATTGAAATTGTTTGCAAATTCAAGGCACATTTTCTTAAGATGATTTATCACTTTACTCTCTGCCAGAAGCAGAAAGTTGTGTTATAAATATTAAAAATTTCAACGATGGATATGGCACGCATTGGGTAGCGCTTTATAATTATTTTAATTTGTTTGGTCCACCACCAATTGATATTATCAAACAGTACGCGTTATCGTTCCAAAAGTATTTTAAAAAAAGAAATTATTCGCATAATCAAGTACAGCCAGTAGGAAATGCAGCTTGTCGATATTACTGCATTATGTTTATGAAACAAATGACTACAAGTGCAAAGTACTCTGCGGGTGATTTTCTGAAATTCATATCACAATTTTTTTAATATTATTTGCACCTAAACGAAGCCTAAAAACGATAAAATTGCAATTTTGTCTCAAACAAAAATTATAAAAATGGCCATGTATTGCTTTAATTGCAAGCGTTAAACGGAATATACAAATGAAACCACGGCAAGTACTAAAATTAATTGACTAATGCTGAAAAGTACTTGTGCTGCCTGTGGCCGGAAAAGGAGTACTTTTCTCAAACGTACACACTATATCCTGAAGATCAGGGAATACCAAGAACTTATAATGCTATTTTAGTCGACGATTAAATTATAACGAAAACGCAGGGTCAGTTTGCATGAAAATCGTGTAAATGTGACACTGAGTACGGTCAGTGTCTCAAGTAGCTTATTGCCAGTGCTGTAAGCAACGGGATGTAATCGGATCCGGCTAAGATATTCACAAATTAACTGGTAAATTACCGAAACCTAAGCATGAATGGACACTGCCACGCCACAAATATACAGATCTATGGAATCAACTCGAAAAACAGCTTGATGAAAATGACAATCATATCGCGGGGTGGAGCAGTACAATCATGTCGATGAAATTGCAATGCGACCTGACTAATGTTACCGGGCCAATGAAAACGATAAATCTGGTTGCGATCGTAATATGTTTAATAAGCTAAGCGATATGAGACGGCAGTATATTAGTGAGCGAATTGATAGTAATAAGCTGGTGTAAGGTATTATTGGAGCGAAATATAAACAGGGACTACAAGAGTCTCGGCTTGGAAAGCCCCGACTTCGTAAAAATGCATTTTATGACGATGAGTGCATAGCACTCTCGCACATGAACTTTTCAAACCTAGAAAACGTTTCCTCAACGAAACGTTGGTGCAAACTCAGCTGATTATATATGGACAATAGATCAAGCTAATATGTCAAATATTGCATAGCCTAATGACAATGAAACGTACCTGATTAATATAGTTGATACTTTTAATAAATACGCACTTAGTGTGCTTGCTAGATATAAGACAGGAACATCTATATCTGATGCGATGCGAGAAATTAGTATCAGCACAGAAAGTGAACATAATAAGGTGTGGACTGACAACGGAGATGTATTTTGTAATAAGCGATTCGAGCAGTTTCTGGAAGAAAATAACATCAACAAATAAATAACAGGGAATGAAGTGAAACGTGTCGTCTTCGAGAGATTTAATCATTAGCCGTTCCTGGACAACCCCAATAAATAACGGTATCAAATTAACACTAGAACATAATGACGTAATTAAACATTTATTTGATTAAAGAGATCGAGAGCCCAAAAAAAAAAAAAATAAAGCATACACACTTTTGGCTAAAGTTTCAAAGGCTGGATCATGTGATCCAGGAATAGCTACCAATGCTGTTTATTTATTTTTTTTTATTTATTTATTTATTTATTTATTTATTTATTTATTTATTTATTTATTTATTTATTTATTGCATTTAGTGAGCATGGACCACACTTATGTGGATTTGTTGCAAACAATTTTGAAGGAATATTTGACCAATAGCTAACTTTAAAACATGTTAAAATAGTAATAACTATCAAGAAACAGCTACACAACATGCTACACATATTAATAATTTTAAACTATTGTTAATCAGCTGGAATTTATTTTCATTACCTACTAGTACATGTGTTATAAAAAGACAAAATAAAAATTATTTTTTTTTATAAAAAAAAATACCAAGACAGGCACTCAGGAGAGAATTACAAATATCTAACTCCAGGACATACATATAATAACATCCAAAGTTTTTGTGGAAGGGAACAATGATAAGGAGACCGGTAGACGCAAAGCGTTAGAGAGAAACTCTAGTTTTGAAAATTTGCAACAATATTTGTATCCCTTACACAGATGCACAACACGGTTACAGACTGAACATAAATGGCTAATTCTTAGCGATTTAAATTTTATATTACAAATGGAAAATATTTTTAACAATATAAGGTTTCCTGGTAAACAGCAACAAATGCAGGAAATATCCAATTGGTAGCACAGACGAAGTGTGTCGATATCTTTGCAAAGATTATATTTCGTTGGTTGTTATTGCATAATAATTAAAAAGCAATAAAGTTTATATCCTAAATCAAAAGAATTAAACCGCAATATGTGTCTATTCGCTGTCGATTTTCGAATGCTTGAAATGTAGATCAATACAATTAGAGTGGACATGATTGCTAATGGTAACAACCCCGAAAGTACACAGGTTGAATATTCCAAACAAACTCAAACGTTAAAATCATTTCAAGTTATTCCATTGCGGTTTATATCCCCAACGACATTGCTACACGTCTGGGATTTATTAATCCCCCAAAATATATATTATCTAACGAAACTGATACTGTCTACAAAAATTTCAACTTCGACAAATTCTTCTACTTACCAAATTAGTAAGACAAAAGCGTTTAAATATTTAAATGGTAACAGTACAAACTCAGTAATTCTGAACTATTAAAAATTGTTAAGGTACTGATCTTTTAAAAACAAAATTGCACAAATAATTTGTTTTATGCAATGCTAACGTATATCAAAAGCAAGTATAGAGAAATGTATAATTAACATATTGAATATTTTGCATTGAAAATGAAGACAGAAAACAAAACACTTTAAATGAAATGCATGTAGCATTTTTTTCACGTCAAAGTAAATCACAAAATGATGGCAGAATGTCTTGGAGAGACCATATTGGCTCCTGTGAGCACAATGACAAATGCAATGAAGAGGAAGATAGAACTCTAGATCAAACAATTAGAACTCAGTAAAAGCCGTAACAAAATTGTACGTGATAATGATACATTACATGATGCAGCTACGATGCGGTTTTGTACAAAGACGTACTTTTTCTTCCTATACGTAAGACTTTAGTGGAGTTTTAGTGAAAGGTGAAATTGTTAAAGCAAACAGTTTTGAAAGTTTGTAAACGATTAATTATACATTATGTTAGAAGTTATGCTTAATTGTATTTTAATATCATTTACAAATAATAGATTTTATCATTCTGTCACTCGTGTTAAGAATCAGGCGCATGTAGGTTTAAAAACTTCCATTTTGTGTAAATCGAAAACATTTTTTTTTTATTTTTGCTTTAGAGGAAAACAACCAAAGTGTTGCATACTCCTTATACATATTAATACACTGGCCCATGTGGACTGCCATATAAGCGCTTTAAATGTAAAGGTAATGTGTGAAATTCAGATACACCAATTAAGGGCGAGTTACCGTTGTTGCTTTATTTGTTATTTCAAAACCTGTACATGACAGCGACGATCTGAGATCATTGGGAAGAAACTAGAGGCAGGCGATACTTTGGGGTGGTTATTGGTTGCATAGCTAATATTAATAATGTAAAGATATCAGTCTTAGATGAGACAATAAACTACGTTAGGTTCATTACGTTCACGCAGTGATGCAATACCGTTACTCCCTGCTACAATTTTACAATAATGTTTATTAGTAATGCAATTTGTTACATTTATTTTGAAAGCACCTTACAATTGGCAGTAATATAACTATTAGAAGCAGATTTTCTGCAATATTATCTGCATGGCAGTATTTTATCTTTATTAATATGACAATATTTTCCCATGAGAGATTTTGCATGAAATATTACACACTTCATTTTACATACGACACTAGTCAAATTGATGGATAGATACCAATAAATTTCAACACATTACGGTCAGGTAATGAAAATGTGTGATCAAGTGAATGCAATGCTGAAATCGTCATGGGAAATCGACACAGTATCCATATTCATTGGAATGATGTATACCTTGTAATTGATCTGTGTCAGGCAATCTTTATAGCTTGAATAAATGGTGTGACAGATATAGTTCACTGTCCCTACAGAATTATTAATATTCCCAAGTCAATATGTCTCTCGTTTCCATGATATAACTTATTGGGTCCACCAATAAAAATGGACTTTACGTTTTGTACAGTTGCTTTTGATGGGTAAACATCGTCATTTTCTTTTCATTTCATTCGTATCACGCCACCGTATTATGTTACAAAAGGTGACTAATCATGGGTCAGGCCAATGAAATGATCCATGATATTCTATATGTATGCCAAAGGAAATTAAATGAGACGGCTTTGATTTTAGTGGCCTATCACAATTAGTCAGCTGACATAACATGGAAAGGAAATGTTAGCAGCAACATTGGATAGTCAATATTCTAGTATTTTTTTTTTTAAAACTGGATGTAGGTAGAGGAAGAATTTAAAAACGGGCACTTCATACCATGAAATTATAAGTTGCACATCAGAAACATGCATACATACATACATACATACATACATACATACATACATACATACATACATACATACATACATACATACATACATACATACATACATACATACATACATACATAGCCTCAAAGTGTTTTGATAGGTTTAAGGTTGACACAGACAACAATGTTTGTGTATTAATTTAATAAAATTTCATGGTAATAATAACTTAATCGTACGTCGATGAAGTACTGTGAAAATAATACGATGTCTCAAGCTTGATATTTTTCACATTCTGATAGAAAGTATTCACATGATTCGATATGCTCGCGTCTACAGTTCCTTCTGCTGAAGAGATGATTTAGGAAATCGTTATTTAAACTAATACATCATATATATATATATATATATATATATATATATATATATATATATATATATATATATATATATATATATATATATATATATATATATATATATATATATATATATATATATATACATTGAGGATATCTCTGAAACTTTGAAACGATGAGCTTTGTATTATTTCCATTTGTAAAGGTTTGCACAATCTAATTATGAAATTCGTTCATGAGTTCTGATGCAGTGTTGCTCAACACAAAGCGGACTGAAGATTCTCAAACGAGCTAGTGGTGCAGGGCTTGTTATTAGCAACGAATGGTTGAAATTATATATAGCAACGAATGGTTGAAATTATATATAGCAACGAATGGTTGAAATTATATATAGCAAGCATTTTTGAGCGAGACCAATGCACATTTTAAATAAATGAAATTCAAGAAGCCACGTATTATTATCCAGTTGCATAAAAAAGATAAGCGTGCAATATGAAACGATTTCAAGCAAATCAGTTACAACCGTTCAAACTAGGGTATTAAAAATAGATTAGCACGTTCCTGACCGAATAATCTTATCTTACAATGTAGCAAACGCGTGGTATAACAAGGTATTAGTTATTTCCACATATGTAACTGTCTTGCAGTTTAACGTCTCGGCCCGAACTAATATCAAATCTGCTTTTGTTTTGTTTTCTTTTGTTTTTGTTTGGGTTTGGTTGCTTTTTTTGTGGGGGTATATTTTGTTTGGTGGGGGGGGGGGGTTTGCTGCTTTTAGTGTATGTTGTTCTTCTCTTTTCGGAAGCGGATTCATTTTTTCTGGCGCATATTTCAATCTCTAGCAGTGAGATATCCCTTACTGCATTCACGGGTAATCCTTTCCACCCTCTTTATTCTTGGAATATTCGACAGTGGAACCCTCCACATCTCACATTATGGATGTCCAAATACATCGATGATTAACGGTTTCATTGCACAGGAACACGTAACCAGGTTTGCGTCTGTGAATGTTTAGAAACGGCAAGATACCAATTTTAAGGTTGTGAAAGAGTGGTTATAGAGACGACAGATAAATGACCCGCTAGTGATGAGATATAGTTGAACTAAGGGAGTTGATAAAATGCCTCATTATCATGTCGATGTTCACTATTGCTCCTCGAGCCAAAAATGCACGTCTAGAGAACATGATGACAAGAAGGGGCGTATATAATATATAATTTACTGCAATGTACGGCTTCCCGAGTCCGTCATAACAAATAACAACAGTAATACAATACGTGATATGGTCAAGTGTTGATTAAAGCTCCGACCAAAATGAAATTTTGCTCCATACATGATCTTGTTCACCGATTCCTGCATATGCATTCAAATTTAATTTCTCTGAACTTCTTTATTAACTCAGATATGAGTCTCTCGTTCTGTTATTGTTACTAAAAAATTGAATTCGTGGCCTCCATTATTCGGTTGCGGTGTTTCAGATTTTTACTACTACTACTACTACTACTACTACTAATAATAATAATAATAATAATAATAATAATAATAATAATAATAATAATAATAATATTAATAATAATAATGAGGACTTTGTATAGCGCCTAATCCTTCGAAGCTCTAAGCGCTTTTCACCATCAATAATGATATGACTACACTGCAATAAAACAAATGACAAAAGCAATGAAATTGGAAAACATAAAAACATGCTGAAAACTTTTAAGATACAAAACACAATTAGGTCTCTACGTTTGTCCCTGCAATCGAAACAGGTGAGTTTTGAGAACACTCTTAAAAGGGACCACTGTGTCTTTGTGTCTAATTTCAATGGGCAATTCGTTCCACGTCGCTGGGTCCTGGTATGCAAACGAACGTTGTCCATATGACTTTGTTTTCACCGTGGGAATAATGAGTATACGATTATCAGAAGAAGAGAGTAAGGATCTAGCTGGTGTATACACATGGGTGAAGCTGAATAGGTATGTTGGACTGTAATCTGTCAGTGAGACATAGCACAGAGAACAAATTTTGTGTTTGATTCTGTATCGACTTGATAGCCAGTGTAGGGTACAGAGCAGTGGTGAGGTGTGCTCTGATCGAGGTACTCTAAAGATGATCCGTGCAGCTGTGTTTTGAACTTTTTGAAGTTTCTGGAGTAAATATTGTGACGAACCAGACAGAATTGAATTACAATAGTCCAGTCTTGAAAGTACTAATGAACACACAAGTGTTTTAGTGGCATCAACTGAAAGATATTTACGAATGGAACTGATTCGTCTCAATTCAAGATATGCAGCCTTTATGTTGTGATCAGAATAGCCTCAGTTTTATCATCATTCATCTGCAGCTTGTTACATGTCATCCATGATTTATGACACTTGATAGCGGCTGAGTGTACAGAATGAAGAGAATAGGTCCAAGAACGGATCCCTGTGGAACACAACAACATACGTCTGGTCTGGAGTGTATTCCATTTGCGGATATAATTTGTATCCTGTTCACTAAGTAGGACTTGAACCACTGTAAGGCTATATTCCGAATGCCAAATAGCAGCAGAGAGGGTGAATCCTACAACGTTTTGAGACAAAATTTGATTGAAATCCTAAAACGAGCCGTCCTATAATCTTATTTCAACCAAAAGATGGCGAATCCTACAACGTTTTCAGACAAAAAAAATTGATTGAATCCTTAAAACGATCCGTAGGATTTCGTTGAAATCTCCCTACGAAATCATTTTAACTAAAAAAATGAAAACGATTTTTTAATTAATTTTGGTCGCAACTTGTTGTCATCCACCCTCTCTGCTGCTTAGTGATTTCATCACTGGTTAACAAAAAATAATAAAATGATTTTAACCGAATATTTGATCCAGTCCGATACGATATCGTGTCCGAGGATCATGCAAATTTATTGTTGCGAATCCGTGTGGTTTTGACTGAGCATGACTAAAGAAATCTCGAAATTGATTGAAGTCCATATCAGAACACCATGTCTGCCAAATATTTCGTAGCGTATGTGTATCAACGCCGTTGAATACAGAAAGAATATTGCAGTTATCTCTGATGACTTTTGGAACCTGAGTGTAGCGTTGAGTGACATATATCACGTCAGTGTTTTTGTGACGCCCACGGGAAAATATTCTAGCAGGATTTTTTTGTTTATCCAACATTATATCGTCGTATACGACTAAATTGTTAATATCTCCATCAATATCATCAATGCTCGGTGCTTCATCGATATCGGTTATAAACTCAATAATACCCTCTCCGGATTTTTCTACCGCGCTGTCGTTAAAATCTTTTAGCACTTCATAACATCGTTGATCATCTACGCTAGGAGCAATTAAATACAACTTATCCCACTTCATCCATCTCATTATTAAATTGAGCAACAATTGCGTTTTACCGGATCCAGATGGCCCGATTATAATCATCCGGATAGAGTTTGGTAGCGCTGCATGATGCTTAACCGGTTCTCTTCTTTTAGTCGCTGAAAAATCAATTATATCCATATCTCTATACATAAATTATGGATCTATATTGTGTGAAGTGCAAAACGCGTACTGGCACAGAAGATGTGACGACGGTTACAACTAAAAATAACCGATCAGCGCTTTCTGGTAAATGCATGCAATGTGGTACAAAGAAATTTAGATTTGTGTCTATGAAATCTGATTTAAAAAAAAACGAGGAGGTGATATCGCAGCCAAATTGGCAAAGCTCCCTGGAACCCCATGGGCAAAGTACCCCGGAGAAAAGCACCTTCCCGGATATAGCTACTGTGGACCGGGAACCAGACTTGATATCAGACTCAATAATCAAAATCAACCCAACCCCGGTGAAGAACCAATAAACGCCATTGATAAGGCCTGTCACCTTCATGATGTTGCTTATAAAAGCAGCAATTTGCAACACAGGCATCTAGCAGATGTGAAATTAATTCATGCGTTAAATGCTATTCCTGATAAATCCTTCAAAGAAAAATTGGCTTCATTTTTGATAAAATCGGCTATGAAAAGCAAATTGATGTTAGGTGCCGGTAATTAATAATATGGAATCAATTTATTATTCCCCAAGAGGATACTGGAGGGGTAAATCAGCAGTCCATAAACTCGCTAGCGCTGCAAAAGTGAAAAAAACCACTGCGGCTAATTGGTTATCCAAACAGGCACTATGGCAAATTTATCTACCACCGCCTAAACAAATTCAATTCTCGCATTTTGATGTGACCGCTCCTAATGAAGTTCATCAGGCTGATATATTATTTCTGCCACATGATCGTGGTTACAAATACGCGCTAACCGTAGTTGATATTGCAAGTCGATACAAAGAAGCAGAACCGTTAAAAACAAAATCAGCCACTGAAGTTGCTTCTGCATTTGAGAGGATTTATCGACGAGGTCCTCTGCACTGGCCAAATCTATTGCAGGTTGATCCTGGTAAGGAATTTCAGGGTGCAGTATTATCTACAATGAAACATCATAATGTCACCATACGACGAGGGCATACTGCGCTACATCGCGATCAGGCCATTGTAGAACGATTTAATCGGACTCTTGCTGAACGGTTATTTGGATATCAATACGCAAAAGAATTCATCCAAGAAAAAAGATCCCGTGAATGGGTTAAAAGATTACCATCTGTGATTACTGCACTGAATAACGAGATTACTAGAACAATCAACATGAAACCTATCAACGCGATTAAAAAGAAGTCAATACCCGTACAACCACAAAAAGATTTCAAAGAACCAATTCTTCATAGTAATGTCATTGTGAGGTACTTATACGAACCAGGAGAGCTTGAAGGGGGTAGAAAAAGGGCTACTGATCCTATTTGGAGCGTCACTACGCATAAGATATCTAGTATAACACGATCTACGGGTAGACCAGCAATCTATAAACTGGATTCAACTGCCCCTCAGCGGGGTTTTACTCGACAACAACTACAAGTGATACCCGAGGATACTCAATTGCCACCGCATGGTCTTAACTAGCACCGTTGCGTCTATTGCACTCAAGACAAGTCAACATCACATTATTTCTGACATGACCGAGACTGTTATTTTTTCTGTCTACGGTGAATTGGCGAGGATCCTTATCCGAATACTGCCAACGCATTATACAATTGCAACTCGCGCAGTGATTATTCTGTTGTTTCTTCAAAGTGATTATTAATTCAGCATCAATATCAAATTCTCGTTGTTTTTTTTTGTCCTGTTGTTTGTAACCGGAGAGTTTTTTATTAATGATGCTAACATCAATATCATTTATTGTGGTGTCATTATCATCGAAAACAATTCTTCGAAGCTGATTTATTCTTCGTACTCTGGATACTGCGAGATAGACTAAATTCGACCATTCGATGTGATTATCCACCATCCAAACAATTGTATCCGATATAGTCAATCCCTGTGAAGAGTGTATTGTTGCTGCGTATCCTAGAGTCCACGGGGATTTATTAGCACGCAATGCATTTTCGACGACGCTGATATCAACCAGCACAATATCATTTAATACTAAATTCTGTTTTTCACTCTGTCCTGGAATATCAACTTCAATATTCTGTTTTCGTGTATCCGATGGCCTATAACAAAGGGGTACTGGAAGCGTTGCAAATTTTTCTTTATGCAATTCAAATAACTTCATCTGAAGTGTATCCCTGACTATTTTTCTACTTGCAATTATCAAATCATTTGGTCTCCATGTTTCCCAGAAATCGTTTATTTGAGTTTCTGAAATCACTTCACGCGCTATTTCGCATTGGATTCTATCCGGTTGTAATCTAATTAGCGCTTTGAATTCTCGTAATCGTTCATCAATTGATCTATAATCAGTGGTGATTTCTTCATAGTAGTCTACAAAACCCCTTAGCCATTCATGTGGAGATGCACCGACAAATGGTGGTGGTTGGCCGTGATCACCGCACATGACGACTTTTGTGTTTTTGTTTAACAACCACTCGAGAAATATTTGTAATACATCTAATGACACTGTGCATATTTCATCCCAGATTATGATTTCAGGAATGAATTTATCACCCATTCGATCAGGAGTCCATTTGTCACCCTTCCATCGAAAGAAACTATGGTAGGTGCAGGCATTTACCCCTCGTTGTATCATCTCTCTGGCGAGTCTGTGAGTCGGTGTTAGCACAATCATGGTTGACCGACGAAATAATTCAATTGCACGAGTTGTCTTTCCTGACCCACCACAACCGTTTAAATAAACTGTCTTGTATCGACATATTGGATCAGATACCGGTGGTGCATTAGAAAATTCTGATTGATTTTCAATACGGTTACAACAAAGATATTTATCATCCATGGCAACGTCTGCGGATTCACAATACTCATGTAGCATCTCCCTTTTAAATCGCCAACGCCCCCACGCTTCCTCGGGATCTGTGAATTTAGCTACAGCTGATTTGTATTTATTGTGTATATACATCGAATCAGTGGCCACTCTAACCGCGGTATTAGGAAATCTATTTATCATCGAAAATAGATTAATAGAAGCATAGGCTAGCATTGAACTTCTCAAATGTGTGTACTGGGAATTATATCCATCACAGTAGGTAACAACCGTACCCATTTTCTCACCATTGGATAGAAAAGCATCCTTACGGGATACAAGTTTTCCCTGCTTCATTAAATCCGCTACAATAAAATCGTATTCAGCGACATCTATGATCAACCGCGAAGAATATTTTGCGTTGTCGTACCGTCCACCTTGAGTGAATTTACCGATTATTCTTCGTCCAAAATCTTTTGCTTGTTCTTTTTTAATTTCAAATAACTTCTTAGACCAATTTATGATTTCTTCTTCATTGAAATCAGGGAATTGTTTTCGTAGTTCGTTGATTATACGATCTAGATCGGGTTGTGGTAGCCAAACTTCTTTCTGAGCTCGATAGCATATAATAGCCTCGGAAACAATCAACGATATTAGCATACCACAATCAATCATATATCGTAGTAACACTATTGGCATCCAGGCCTTTTCAGATAGATGTCTACCGAGCCAAACATAACTACACGGATGTAACCCTGTAGCTAATTCAAATGATATCACACGAGCGAATCCGGTTAAATCAAAATCAGGTAATGGTCCATTAATCGCAACACGAGTCATTTCATGTGTTGGGTGTCCAAATCGTTTGAAGTACTCAGCGCATTCCCCATACCCGAGAAAACTTCCGGGATAACACGCGGATATATCAATTGAAATCATACCATCAAGTGAGTATTTCGTATTCCACAGTCCTCCATGGGAATATTCGACGCAACTCAATTTAACATCCTCGAGAAAATCACTTCGTGTTGGACGCCATGAGTTTTTTTCTCTTGCGAAGTGAGCTACCACTGATGGAATAGTAAAACTATCCGTGAGTAGTTTTTCATGGAAACTCTCCGGTGAAAAATCATTAGCGATTTTTCTCATTCTGTTATCTAATTCTTCAATGCGATATAATTCACCATTTGGTTTTACAAATTGATCAAATCCTTCATCACTTCTAAGTAACCACACTGACACAGGATCATCCTTACACAATGCTTGAATAGCATCAAATAATCTCTCTTCATAGAAAACATCCCCGATGAACTCCTTAGGGATATATTTCACGGTTCGTTCTCGTGGAAATACTGTTACCGCAGGTGTCCACGCGTGTTTGTTATGATCAATAATCTGTATTGGTGCTCCATTTTTGTTATATTTCGGTTCGTATAAAACCTCTCCGGTTATCGTCATAACTGTTATTGGAAATCTTAATGATGTTTCTAACTTAGCTATATCAGAAATCTTTGCACCGTTCTGTTTCACTGTCAGTTCCCACTCGGTTATTTTTTTTCGTCTTAGATCAGTTAGTTTATTTCCTCGGGATGCATTTGTGAAGTGCTCCATTACCCGTGTTGCTACACAATTAAGCCCTGACGAATATTTCATAGGAGCTAGTTTTGCGATATCGGGTTTATCATTTAACGGATATAGCCCATAAACCATTGCTGTTACGGGATAAGATCTTTCGTAGTATGGTTTGTCAATGCCGGTTAGAATCCCTGGTTTGGAATCTCTACTCACAATGACAGCTTTTTTATTCTTGAGGATTGGTTCAAATTTATCCCTAATAATCCATTTGCCATCGATTTCAATAATGAATTTGATTCGGAAAAAATGCCGTTTTTCCCCAACACGTGAAATTATCACTGCTGCTTTTTCATCATTCATGGTAGCGTCAACAACACCATCAATTCGAAGTGTTGACCAACAATAGGATGCTCCATCACGTTTGAATTCATTAAAACAGTCTCTGATTTTACTAATCATGGCTTTATCAAGAATTGTATTCTTTGGTGTATTAGAAACTATATCGAGATTGAATTGAGCATCTTTCCAGGATAATTTCTTGGACGTTTTTTTTGGTTTATCGAGATTAAATCTAGGATTGATTTTGTTACGTTTTTTGGGTCTATCGAGATTAAATCTAGGACTGATTTTCAATAATCTCTTAAACTCTTTCATGTTTCCGTCTCTTGGACGTTTGTTACGTTTTTTGGGTCTATCGAGATTAAATCTAGGACTGATTTTCAATAATCTCTTAAACTCTTTCATGTTTCCGTCTCTTGGACGTTTGTTACGTTTTTTGGGTCTATCGAGATTAAATCTAGGACTGATTTTCAATAATCTCTTAAACTCTTTCATGTTTCCGTCTCTTGGACGTTTTTTGGGTCTATCGAGATTAAATCTAGGATTGATTTTCAATAATCTCTTAAACTCTCTATCAGCATTAAATTTAGCATTTCTCGAAGTCAATCTCTTGAACTCCATCATGCTATAATTAAAACAAGCATTTAAATGAAAGATTTTTATATAATGAATCACTGCAAGTGGCTTATGATTGGATCAGTAACCCCGTGTAACAAATCATGCAGAAATGAGTTTTGTGGGTATCATATGCAAAGCTTTCGACGTGGAAGCCTTGGTCCGTTACCCTGTATTCTATGTGGAGTTGGGGTTAGGGGGAAATCACGGTTGTGTTTGAATTGCGGTGGTAAGCGATACAGGGAGTTGAAGCGTTATTATGATAAAAGAATAAAAAATGGACAATCAATCAGAAATTATGACCCTGACGCTGACAAAGTCAGTATTCTTGACGCTGACAAAGTCAGTATTCTTGACGCTGACAAAGTCAGTATCCTTGACGCTGACACTGATAAAGTCAGTATCCTTGACAAAGTCAGGGATAAAATCATAAGAACTCCTCAAGATTACATCGAAAGATTTATCATTAAACCAAACAATGAATTAGACAAACAATAGTATTATGTATACGAATGAACCAAGAATTCAGACAACACCCTGTGATCACAAATTATGAAGCATCCATTCATGGTGTTGTAAGAAACCGTAGACTGAAGAAACCAGTTGGTTCTGATAATGGTATGGGGTATTTGAAGTTTCGCGCTGGAAAGAAATTTTATCGCAATCATCGTTTCGTGTACGAGTGTTTTTATGGATTGATCGAGGATGATTTTGTTATTGATCATATCGATTCTAATCCAATGAACAATTCTTTATCAAATCTGCAGGCTGTTACTCAAAGTGAGAATACCAAACGAGGGAAGACTGGAAAATGCAAAACGGTTGGGAAGAGACCTGTGAAATCTTTGAATACGATAACTAACGAAGAAAAAATATTTCAATCAATGAATGAAGCCAGTAGGCACTTCGATATTTGTATATCCTCAGTACGATTCGTTGCAGAGGGAATAACCAAAACGGCTATTTCAAAAAAGAGCGGACAGAAAATTCAATTTAGTTATGTCTAATACGTCATATTTTTCATTTAGAAATATATCATTATTATAGAATAATGAATTCTGAAAACATGAATAGCATCATATCCGAGATTTCAAAATTGAAAGGTTGGGATATTGAACTATCAGATGGGTTAAATCCTGATCAAATCATGTCTGATTTTCAGGATATAGAATACGGAGTTAACAACAATAAATATATGCTACCAAAGAAGTATGCGCTCATCAAAAGAATTCAGAATTCTATTAAGGACTCTCTCGCATTTTCCAGTGACGTAAGTGTGTTCGCTCCGTTGTATACCATCGTAGAACGAATACGAAAAGAATTGGGGTACGAATACGAATTGAAAAAAGAAGTCAACTCTAAAGTTAGAAACCTACGGGCGTTAATTCAAGAAAATGAACAATTTTGATTGACCATTTATCATTATTTGATTGCCCGACCATTTATCATTATTTGATTGCCCGACCATTATCATTTTTTTTAGCCGACCCTCAATGGATGTCAAAAATCGATGGATGATCAATGGAAAAGTGAGGGAACTATCAGTATTAATTATTTTTATATACAATTTTGATAGTTCCCTCATCAATGATAGAGCTGTTAAAACACTTCCATGACCGTATTAAAAATCATCCGACATGTCAAAAAAGTGAGGGAACTATCAGTATTATTTATTTTATATACAATTTTGATACTTCCCTCATCAATGATAGAAGCCGTTATAGGATGAAATAACACTTCCATGACCATCCGATGGTGTTAGGTCGGGATTAAAAAAATTGTTTTACAATTGAAAAATTGTTTCTGATTTCAAATAATGGTCAATGAAGCATTAACAACCCGATTGGCTCGTGAACGATTAGATGCAATTAAGAGATTTGTACCAATTCGTGACTCTGTACGGAATAAACTACAACAACGACAGAGTTTTCAGACTGATTTTGCTGCGGGATCTGAAGAGTTGTTTAAACCAGTAACCACAGCAACGAAAGGGATAGAGCGTGCTATACTGGGAGATGATCCTGACGGTAAAAGAAAAGAAGAGGGTCTTATTCCTGTGTTAGAAAAAATAGCAAAAAGAACTAAACAAACAAAAAAATCCTTGCAATCACTTCCTCAGGATATATCAACCGCTTCGAAACGAACATTTAAAGGATTTCAGGAAGAACTAGTTAGCGGACTACCCAAATCAATTATATTTACCGAGAGCGCTAAACAACAAATTCTCAACGAGGATATAGATAATTTAGGTGAATTCGCTGCTAACAGCTATGATTCACAAGAGAAGTTTTTCACGGACAATTATTCGGATTATAGAATGTCACATAATGAATGGGCTGATATAGTGTATGAAATAAATACTGGGAGTTTAGATAGAAGGATGAAGGACTATAGAGACTTCAAAAGAAAATTTCAACTCCAAATAAGACAGCCATACGATGAGAAAAAATTTCTGGGGAGTGGTCTAGTTGGAAACGCTAGCGTTTCATGTCCTGGTAGTGTTCTCAGTGATATATCACGATTAGAGGTTCTTGTAGGAGGGTTCCGAGCCGGAAATAACTCACCGGAAATAATTAATGAAGCAGCTGATATCTGTAGACGATTATTTCAGGGTGGTATCATGGATATCAGCACATATCGAGATTTCATTGGCGAGTTAGCAAATGGGTATCACAGTGATTAATTGATAAATTGTTTTACAATTGAAAAATTGTTTCTGATTTAAAATAATGATCATACACTACAATCATGATAAACCAACCCCCGTCTACGTAGTTAATTCACGGTTTCCGGTTTATAGAGCATACTACGGAGATGGTTTAGGCAATACCATTGCAGGGTTATTTGCGAGAATGGCTCCAAAAGTGATGCCGTTAGCTAAACAACTAGGAATGAAAGCAATTGATGTTATTCGTGATAAGGGTATTGGTGCTGTTGGAGATCTTGCTGGAAAAGCGTTTTCAACTGCGAAGAATAAAATAACATCATTAGTGAGACGAAAAAAGAAACCGGTACCGTTACCGTCTACAGCAGAAATGCCTGCAAGTGTTAGTAGAATTATAAATAACGCAGTAGATGAAAAATTAGCGTCGATGGTGACTCCCTTGATAAATCAAGAGGACCAAAATAACATGATAGCAAACATGATAGCAGGAAGTGGCTTTAAAAAAACACGACGATGAAATGGGAAATCGCGATTTAGACTCTGATAAATAGAATAAAATGTTCAAACAGTCACCTGATCCAGCATTTGATATAGACGCCCCAGTTGGCAAGGATGATTCTGTACGCGATTTTCAATTTTATTCTTATCACGCAGTACAACCAGATCTCCGATCGCGAATTGAACTTCAAGTTCATGATACCAGTAAATACTTCCTACCGTGTGAGGCATTTATTGAAGTAGAAGGAGAACTTGTAACAAATGTTGCAGCTGATACCCCATATGACAATAACGCAAATGTCCGAGTTGGTTTTGTTAATAACGGCATAATGGCGTTATTTGAAAGCGCTAGATATCTCATTGATGGAAAAGAAATTGAATCCATTGACCGTGATGTTGATGTTGCAACAACAATCATAGGGTTAGCGAGATATTCTGATGATTATACAAGATCAGCTGGTCCATCTATGATGTTTGCAAAGGATACCTCTGATAACGCTGACCACCTTCAATTCATTAAAGTGTTAACAGCAAGAGATAATGCAGAAGCCGATCAACAGGAAGCAGCTAATCCAGAACGTCGAACTAGACCCGGAGCTGCGTTTGATATTCTCGGAGGCGTTAATGGTAATCTCAATTTAGGATTTGCAACACGTGTAGCAACGTTGCATGGGCAGCATCGACGATTTTCATGTGCGATTCCACTGCATCATATATTTGGATTCTGTAGAAACGTCCGAAAAGTTATTTATGGAGCTAAACACACAGTAGCGCTTGTACGAAAGGGTACTGATGATGATGCAATCTGGCGTAATACTGGGGTTGCTGCCGGTAAAGTCATTTTAACAAAACTATCATTGTGGATGCCAGTGTTAACTCCATCAATCATAGCAGAAGAAAAATTGTTATCATTTATGGACCAAGGAGGAAAGTCGTTGTTAAGTTGGTTATCAGTGACCACGGATATTAAACAAGACAGTGTTGATGGTACATTCACATGGCACCTGGCATCAAAACAAGGTGTTTCAGCTCCACGTCATATATTCGTAGCGTTACAGAATAATGCGCGAGTTGGTAATCAAGAACGAAGCCATATGATATTTGATCAGTTAGGTGTTAGTGAAGTCTCGCTGAGAATAAACGGACAGCAGGAACCATCCGAGGATATACAACTTGATTACGGTCAGAATCATATTGCACGCGTGTATCATAACCTATTGTCGTTTATGGCACGTGATCTAAATGTGGATACTGGTTTGCAAATATCACAATTGGATTTTAAAAGCCTCTATCCGATTTATTACTTCTCACTGGAACATCTCGATTTGATGAGACAATCTGTCGTTGATATACACTTTAGAGCCCGTGTAACCCGTCCGACTGGTCCACCAGTTGGTGGGGTACCTACTATCCTTATCCCGAATTATAGAGCGGTTGCTGTCATTCTCAGTGATAAATCAATGCTACTTGAAGGTGTTGGTGGAAGAATGAGAGTGGTAGATGCACCAGTGGAAAACATGTAATTGAAATTGTAAACGATTTAGAATCAATCAATTATGTATAATGTCATATAGTGTTATTAGTGTTGCGTTAACTCCCGGTCAATTAAAAAAATTGCAATCAGAATCGGCTAAGCGATGTGGAACCACAATCACGTTGAAACCCAACCAAATGACTGGTGGTGCAAATAAACTATCGCTGACAACTCGTCAGGTGAAACATTTCAATGATGCACTTGCAGCCAAAAAAGGTGTTCAGATTACTCTCTCTGCGGCTGCTATCAAAAATATGATTAAAACAGGCGGTTTATTCCCGTTGTTAGCTGCGATACCAGCGTTGATTGCAGCAGCAGCCCCAGCGGTGGCTAAGGCGGCGGCGTTAGGGGCTGTTGGTACTGCAGCAGGGATGGCACTACAGAAAGCAACGGGGAAGGGGTATAAAAAAAAGGGAAAGGGTCTAAGACTACCAGGAACCCCGTATTCGTGGTACA
Source organism: Unio pictorum (assembly GCA_030141615.1). Classification (NCBI taxonomy): domain Eukaryota; kingdom Metazoa; phylum Mollusca; class Bivalvia; order Unionida; family Unionidae; genus Unio; species Unio pictorum. The sequence goes on from JARLTB010000060.1 coordinate 24,694,232, forward strand.
GCGGAAAGGGTCTAAGACTACCAGGAACGATTTATTAATTCGGGAATCGAAGATTCCTATGTCCAATTTTGATTTAATGGATGCTGCTAAAAAACTCGCGATTAAAAATTTCAGAGGTGTCTTTATGAAAGATCAATTACCACATCAACCAAACAGCGTTGAAACCGGTATTATTAATCTCGATAACAGCACCGGACCTGGAACTCACTGGGTTGCATACGCTATTGATCCACGTGGGATTGTCTATTTCGATTCATATGGATTAGCCCCACCAAAAGAGTTTTTGCGTTATATAAAAACCCTTCCAATGAAGACTTGGTATTCTACGCTACCAACACAACAAATGAATGACCCACCAATATGTGGCAGCGAAGTATTAAATGTCCTTGATGCTATTTCTAACTCCTTGAGTAACCCAAGCGGAAAACCACCACATGTTGTCGTGAATGAATACACTAGTAATCGCTGGCAACGACGAAGTCGTCAAAAACGATTTTAAAGAGAGAAAGAGTTTTACAATAACATGATTGATATTTGGGGGAGATCTTTGAAACCCAAACCCGATGGCACTGCACCACCTGATTCTGTCAAGGATGTAAAAAAACTAATCAAAGATGAAATAGCTGAGACGTTGAACTTAACAAGTGTTGACCCGAACGAAATAGTTGTATTTCAAGACAAGCAGGGTAAATTGAAAAGCAGTGATGTGTCATTGGATGATATTTTGATACGGCAGCGCGACGCCGCTGAAAACTCTATTGCGCTGTATTCCAACGACGGACGACTTAAAGCCAGTAATATATCCGCGGATGACATTTTAAAACGGCAGCAAGACGCCACTGAAAACTCTATTGCGTTGTATTCCAGCGACGGACGACTTAAACCAGGTGCACTTGTGTCTACGATCACTGATAAGATTGATACCCATGACAAGATGATTATCACCAACAACCGCATGATTGCCGCCCACGACGACATGATTATCACCCATAACAATAGTCTTACCATCCATTACAATAGTCTTACCGACCATTACAATATTCTTGTCGCCCACGACAACAAGATTGCCGCCCACGACAACAGGATTGCCGCCCACGACAACAGGATTGCTACCCACGACAATAGGATTGCTACCCATGAAAATGAGTTAAACAATTCTATAGTTGTAATAAAAACACTTGAATCTAAAATTGAAGAAAACGGAAAACAGTTTATATCATTTCGTAAAAATATCATTGATAAATTTATTGGAACCCAGTTGGATAAAATAGAAATAAAACTCCCTGATATTAAAAAATCCATCGATGAGACGAAAAACTTCATCGAAGCCGTCAAAGGTGATTTTTCGAGGATGATAACAATCATTGAAAAAACAAAAATTCCTCATGAGAAAACCAACAACGTGGTATACACAATCCAACACGGATCATTTGAGTGGACACCTACAAACAACAAATTAAATATCACTGCAACCGTTAAGGGTATTTATCGATTAACACTAGTAACACCATTAACTCAATTTAATATATCATCGTCGAGTTCATCCGGGGTTAATAATACGATTTCAACGATCATCGACAAGGATACAACTGAAAAGTTCACTATAACAGCTACTGATAAAAATTTGATTGGGGTTTCAGTAACCTGGTATGTGGAATTCGTAGCGGATTTAAGTAAATAACTAAATTGAAAGGATTTCACAATTGAAAACGCTAGCTTTTTTAAAATAACAACAATGACTTTGTCATCGACGCAATGTCGCTATGATCAGGTCAGAGAATTTCAGAATAGACTCAAAACCCTCACTGAGGAGTATCAAATAAAAATAAAAAAATACCGACGAAGAATCACCGCAATTGATATTATTATGTACTCGGTGTCAAGCGTTCTCACTGGCGCCGGAATAATACTTGGATCGGTTATAATGATTGCCCCGGTCGTAGTTCCAATTTGCATTTCTGCGGTGGCTACAATCGGGGGTATATCAACCGGGATAACAAAAAAGATATCATCATGCAGCCAGAGTAAACTGCAGAATTACTTACTTCAATTTCATATTGCATCAACCGCATATTCGCAGTTATCATTGATGATATCATCGTCACTCGATAATACAATTATATCAGATAGTGAATTCTCAGCGATGGTCAGTATTTTTGATTCAGCGATATCAAAATTAGAGCGACAACATGAGTATAATAACAATGACAACACCGATGGAATTAGAAAACACGAACCCAAAAACCAAAATGATCTCAATAATATCAACCATACCAGATTGTGAGTTCTCAGTGATGGTCAGTATTTATGATTCCTCGATACCAAAATTAGAAATAAATCATGAGTATAATAACAATGACAACACCGCAGGAATTACTTCAACGAATAGTGGAGAACACGAACCCAGTACAAACAAGCATGATATCAATTACATCAACGGAACCCGAGTTTAGTGTGAATTTCCCTAGCCCAGTCCCCGTGAAGGAGATAGCGCTAGCAAAATTACGAGTGTATCACAGTTGGCCTAATATCAGATCAAAATCATTTGGTGGTCAACAACCCAATAATTCTTTAGTGTTTGCAAATGAGAATAAACCCGACGGAACCCCAGACTGGAAAGTTGTTTCGATACCAACAGGGTCATACCAAATCGAACAAATCAATAATGAATTCGCGCGTAGAATAAAATCGATTACTGGAAAAGAATCAAAAATCGCTATAACGGTTCATGAACCAACGCTATCATCCGCAATTGAAATAAACTCAGAAGGATATGTCGTAGATATATATCAGAGTTCTATTAGAACCGTACTAGGATGGCCTGAATTACCACCAGGGGGAAAAACCGTTGATTTACCAGAACCACAAAAATCTGATTATATCACCGACGTGATAGCACCTAATAATCCAATAAAGAGTTATGAAGATCACAGAATTACTATAGATTTCTTTGGTCTCGGATACCTATCAACTGGAAACGAGAAGCCAGGGGAAAGAATAGAGGGATATCATTTTGTTAACGAACCTGAAATCATTAAAAATTTCACAGCAATGAATAATGATTTTTCACTGTTGTTAATATCTCTCAAATCCGGCTCTCTCACCCGAGATGAATTTATCAGCGTCGTAGAAACATGCAATAAAATTATCGACGATATGGAAGTATTTAATTTAAAAATCATTCAGGATATATTAGATGACGATAATCCCTTATCGAGAACAACATTTGCATCAGACTATAAAATCCGCGTTGAAGATATTCCAACATTCAAACTACCGGGATATAACGTACCAGAACTAAAAAAACTACTTAGTGACACCATCGATGTTGGTTTCAAAATAATTCATGATACGTGGAAGAAAACAGCATCACCGGAAATAAAAATCCTCAAACACAATAATGACCCAGACGGTGGCGGTAGGCATATCGCTCCGTTCAACGTGAATATATCCTCAGTGATTGCGCTCAATTTAGTGTGTGATGTTATTGAAGGAAGCTATCAAATTAATCTCGAACGATCAAATCAAGCTCAGCAAGGGTATATTCTTTATTCATTTGCACCAACAGCTCCTCCAGGATTTTTAATAATTGAGTCTCCGGTTAATCCAGTCTATATGCGATGCCATAATAATTCATTAACCAGAATTAATTTCAAACTCACCGACCAGTCCAATAATCTGATTGATTTACAAGAAGAGGTGTTAGTGATTAGTTTGTTTGTGAAATCCTAAATTGCTTTGCAATTTCAAAGGATTTTCGTCCTAAGGACTTTCATCATAAAGACTGGTTAAAATCATTTATTATTTTTTGTTAACCCAGTGATGAAATCACTAAGCAGCAGAGAGGGTGGATGACAACAAGTTGCGACCAAAATTAATTAAAAAATCGTTTTCATTTTTTTAGTTAAAATGATTTCGTAGGGAGATTTCAACGAAATCCTACGGATCGTTTTAAGGATTCAATCAATTTTTTTTGTCTGAAAACGTTGTAGGATTCGCCATCTTTTGGTTGAAATAAGATTATAGGACGGCTCGTTTTAGGATTTCAATCAAATTTTGTCTCAAAACGTTGTAGGATTCACCCTCTCTGCTGCTCAAATACATGCTGGAGACGGTGAAGTAATATATCATGGTCTATTGTCTCAAATGTTGCAGATAAATCCAGGAGAGTGAGGACTGTAATCTTTCCACTATCCAAAGCAGAGAGAATGTCATTAAATACTTTCAGAAGAGTAGTTTCCTTACTGTGGCAAGGGCGATATGCAGACTGTACATTGCTAAAAAGACTGTTTGAATTCAAATGAGATACAAGTTGAGTTAGAACAGCATTTTCTAAGATTTTTTATATGAATGGAAGATTAGAATCTTTGCTGTAGTTTTTTTTAGATCGTTATGGTCAAGTGTTGGTTTCTTCAGCAGTGGCTTTACGATGGCAGTTTTGATAAATGATAGGAAGTCCCCCAATGAGAGAGAAATATTAATAACGTCAGTTAGTGAAGGCAATATTGGTTCTAAGCACTCAAGCAGCAGTGATGTCGGAATTGGATCAAGTTCACAAGACTTTGGTGCACTTTTCATCACGATTGTTCGTACTACGTCAGTAGAAACAGGTTCAAATGCTCCTAATGGTTGAAATTCTGCATCATAACTGTATAGTGACGAGTCAGTTGAAATTGTGCTGTCAAACGAATCTATAATGGTTTGTACTTTGTCACGGAAGAAATTTGCAAATAGGTCCGGAAGGTCTAGTGGAGAGAAAGTTGTTGGAAGTGGTGTACATTTGTTCCTTGACATTATTTTCTTAGTTATCTCGAAGAGCTTTTTGCAGCTGGAACTCTCCGGGATCTTAGTACTGTAGGGGATAATTTGGCTAAATGGACTATGTTTGTGACGTTCTTCTTAGCGGATTCATCGATTTGTTTATGAATAGTGAGTCTGGTGGAAAGCCAAAGCCTCTCTGCTTTTCGGCGATGTCTTTTAGAAGTGCGAAGCTGGTCCCTAACACTGCTATACCATGGAGAACACTCTGTTATTGATACTCTGCGTTTGGTGGCTGGGGCATGTTTTTCAAGCAATGAACGCAGGCAGTTATCAAGTTGTTCCGCTGTTGGATGTAAGAAAGTTGGTAGGTTTTCTTGGATGTCATGCATGAATTTGGTTCTATTTATCATACGGAGGTTTCTCTTAGTAGCAAATAGAGGTGGAGGGTTAGGGACTGATACGTCGAGATGGCATACAATGCAGAGGTGATCGATGCAAGTTCGTGGGATACAAGGGTGGATTACAGAATATTATCATCAGGTCTATAAAGAAACCAGTCTAAAATGCGACCAAGTTTATGAGTGGGTTGGTTAACTGACTGTTTAAGATTGCAAACATGAATGGAATCTAGAAGTTGTGATGTGTATGGTTTTCCAGGACAGTCAAAGTAAAAGTTGAAATCTCCAAGAATAATTACTAATGACATCATCATTCTTTAGAAAATTTCCACCGAACCGCAAAAGTAATGCACATCACACATGAGACGAAAAATCATAAATCAATTAATCTTTGCATATAAAATTGAATAATATAATTTCAAGGTTTAAAATGAAGAAATAACCAATCCGTGTCACGCACCTGAGGAGGAGAGAGGGGGGAGGAAAGAACCCAATACCTAGTTTTCAGGTTTTTAGAAAAAGATATAAACATAAAAGCATGCAAATTTTCCCTATTTTCGTTTAACTTTGGTTTAGAGTTTCGACGAGGTTTAACAATTTAAAGCGCAATTAAATCCCAACTGTAGATAAATGCATCAAATTCCATTTGCTATCTGTTTCCGTTTGTTTTAGTAAGTAAATACTGAGAATTTACATATTGCGTTTTAAGCATTGGCTTCATTTTATGTACCAACAGTAAAGCCCGTTCTTTACTGTCAAGAACTCTTAGAACTTGATCTGCTCATCCTTCTCTTTTAATGATGCGGACCACACAGACATAGAAAAACAATCATCATTTTTCAAACTTCCAATGCTCTCTTTGTACCCTTCATTGCTGAAACATTAAATATGCCAACATTTCAGTGATATTTAAAGACGAAAAGAAGATCTATGATTTCCAACCATTCTATTTGAATCACGTAAAGAACGGAGAGGAAAGGACCTTCAAACCAGGTCTGTACGATTATGCATTTAAAACAACGCTTTAATTCATGTCTAGCTAGGCGCGTGATAAATATTCCAGTTATCAAATCGCATTTCCTAACCTTTCGATAAAATGTAAATACATTAGACAATGCAGTGCTAGAATAATGATGGCTTCGAATCCCAAATATTGTTAATGTCTAACTGATGCTGAAACAGCTTTCAATATGATTGTCTAATTCTCTTTTTTATTTGTTAAAAAGTCTATTTTCATTCCTTTTACTTATATAAAAGCTAATATTAATATACATATTTGTATATCGATCAATCTAAACTTTTATAAAATATGTTACCATTTACATGTAACAAGATATGCTTGTATCGTCAGATTAATGTATAGCGGTCTAGGTGGACACATACTTCAGAAAGGGCAGTTCCCCGTATTCTTTACCTATAGAAGTTTTCATTTTGATAATTTGTATAGTAAATAGATAGTTTTGTCCATATGTACTTTACATGGCTTCAAGATTATGGGTTTGTACTTTAAGAATAGGTTTTTCAATTGTGGCCGTTTGACCTTGAAAGTTGTAAGAAAACACTTAGTTGACAGTTTAATTACTGTGAATTTATTCAAAGACATTTTGGAATATATCATTGTGATTCATCAAGACTATTAGCTTATCAGCACCACAGACTGAACTTGGTTCGGAATACCAATGGAACGCATTTGAAATACTCGATACTTTTGGACCTGCGATATAACTGTGTAACTTATTTAGGATTTCAATCACCACACTGTAAGTGTCTTAAACATTTTCACTTTCAATCTTATCTATAAAAAAATTGTTCAAGTTTTCCACGGTTGTTGGTTTTCGCTCTTGTCTGCTACTTAGCTTAAGACCATATAGTCGTAGCAATCTAATAGTTATATTGTTATTAAAAGTGCTCTCTAGACAAACAAGATCTATCTTGTTGCCATTATTAAAGGACACATGTATATCACCGTAAATAAAAGATGAAACACCATTTTATTCCTGTTTAATATTTATCAAGTTCGAGATGACAGTTCATAACAGCTCCAAAGTTCAAAAGTATAGACTCAAAAACTTTATAAATCATACACTGGACTAGTTTAAGCGCTCTTTTGTTATTCTGATCGCATTCACTGCATTTTATTTACCTGTCAATTTCTTACATTTTTATGCGAATACTTGTTTCCGTTTCAGCATAAACATGACCCTATCTAGTTATGCTAATATGGTTATTTACGTACACAGAATCAGCTCCTTGGCACCGAGTTCAACGATGAGCAAAGCGAAGCGATTGTTCAGTACTTCTTGTTTATATTAAAACTTTGTTTCCCGCAAGCATTTCAATTTTCAAGCAGCCAGAAAACATTGCTCATAGAAATATCTTTAAAGTTTCTGGAAGATCAAACATAACTTTATATGTATTTTAAACAAGAAGCTAAGCCATAATGAGAATGCGAAATCAACGGATGATTGAAGAGCATAGTATGATCAATATTAACAAATTGTAGGCATATCGTGATATATTTAATTGTAGGCATATCGTGATATATTTAATTGTAGGCATATCGTGATATATTTAATTGTAGGCATATCGTGATATATTTAATTGTAGGCATATCGTGATATATTTAATTGTAGGCATATCGTGATATATTTAATTGTAGGCATATCGTGACATATTTAATTGTAGGCATATCGTGATATATTTAATTGTAGGCATATCGTGATATATTTAATTGTAGGCATATCGTGATATATTTAATTGTAGGCATCTCGTGATATATTTAAATCTGTAAAGTTTGAAATATTAGAATCCTCCTGCAATTTACATCAAAATGATGTCATCGATTGTTATATTTGTCTCACTCTAATGATGATAATAATGATGCCAATGGTAAGATGATAAAGAGACAGAAATAAATGAGTAGATTTCTTCGAGAGTTCTAGAATCTATGCAACATTGATTATGTAATGAAAAAATAAAAAAGCTATTTTCGTATTTACGAACTTACCACCGTAACATTATCATAAATAAAAACATGCGATACAGTATTAGAAATTTATAAAAGAGATATCTTTTATATTCATAGCAACTGAAAACAAAAAACAGGATTGAAAGGCTTTGCTTCGTGAAATTTAAGTAATCAATCGACAGCACGTGATTGCTATTGACGATAACTTCCCGAACATGAGTGGTAAATACAATTTATGTATACTTTTGTATTTCAACTCACTGCTCTGTGTAATTATGATCTGTACAGCACATGGGCGTTAATTTATTTTGCAAAAGGACGCATGTTCAAGTTTTGATTTTATATATTAACAGTGTATTTGTTGATATACATTTTTTGGGCCATACTTTAATAGAGCCTTGACTTCTGTAACTTTTATGTCGAGAGTTCAGTTTACATATACATTTAAGAACTCTGTGCCCAAGGATTAGTTTGAGTGGCATTCATTATTTTTTATGATACAATAATTTTTGGGGTCCGAATACCGAAGGAATTTAATTTTTAAAACAATAGTTGATGCTTAGTTATTTAGAAAACCAACAAAACAGACATAAAATATCAAGAAATGAAAAAGCGTGTGCGATAACGTTCTATATTTGAAGGAAATAAAAATGTATCTGGCTTTAGGCAGAAAGGATTCGTAGCTTAGGCGATGCTGAGTCGCAACCACTTAGCTTAAGGATCGCCCAGACTAGTTAGAGTACCAATATATCTCTCTTCACACCCATGGGCTAATCAAATCTGACAAATACTTCTTACTTAGCTTTCAGAGCGGGGAACATGCAAGGATTCCATTTCAACAACCATGACTTATGGAATACCGCAGACAAGAATCGCTGTCGGCTAAATGAAGCAAGGATAATATATGAAGTTTGTACATTTATACTGATAGAAATAGAGAAACACTGGAGATAAATCATAAATGACAACGGCGGATGGGAAACGAATTCGTGCATGTAGGATTTCGATCCGTGCTTTCAGCGCATGCGTACTAATTAGTGTATGATTCGCTCTCAGATTTCTTTACAAGCAGTTGTGAATTCTAAACGAATGTTATGCCCCTTGGGTAGAAAACGCATGAAAGATGACCTAGACATTTTACAGCCCCTTCACCCAGATAATTCTACATTTTATTAATGTCTCAAATAACAGCATACGATTTATATTGCACTGGATTTATTGTTGCTTTAGTAACCCGGTGCAGTGTTTGCTTTGAGATATGCAAAATAAGGATCCAAATGGCTTTCCTCTTCGTAGACATCTTGTGCTGAATAAAATATATTACCAAATGGTTCAATTGTATGGAAAAATTAAACGATTGACTATGAGACTTGACAGATTAAATAGGATCGATAGATTCAGGAGAGATGATTTTAAATATTTTGTATAATTCATCTTTGCGTCTCCATTGTTTTGTATATGGATTTTTCTTTGACTAATTCCTTGTTAAGTGAATCTGATTTTGGATATTGTTATCGAAGCGTTCAGTCGGCTCAATGATTTTCTTATTAGTAATGATGACGACAGATAAAACTGAAGCAATATACCAAGAATGAATACTAGATGTTGCTATTCTAAGAAATGGATAAAGATGGCTTTTGTCATTATTTAAAAATTAAATGGCAATATAAATTATGTTTAATGTTTTATATGGCAATCAGGATATCTACTAACGTATACGTAAACTTTGGAAACCATTTTCAAGTTTGTCTTATTATTTAACTTTACACGCACCATTATGTTATATGTTATGATTTCCCAATTAGCTTTTTAATTTTTATTTTGATACATACTGCCTTTCATCTTAGAATATGGAATTAAAATAAAGAAGCGAAAGAAAGCCCTTTTTGAAGGAATATTTGGAGCATGTACACATCAACAAAACGAACAATTCATTTTGATAAATGGCTTTGTTTAACAAGCTTTTGATTCCACATTTTTCAGCAAATTTTGTACATTTCATTTGCAATACGTGGTTATGGCGCTGAAGATGTAATATATGTGAGGCTTTCTCGTGTGAAATACTAACCAGTAGAAAAATTGTGTTTATGAGGAATGCCACCTTTCAATGCAACAATATTTCTTCCATGAAATATTCACAAAATACAGCCTCAAAAAATTCAATAGAGGTTTATGGAGGAGAAAGCTGTCCCCGGGACGGCGATAACTTCGTTGTTGTTGATGAGGCGACAAAAACATAACACCAACCTAATTATAGTTTTTCGTTGACTCCCAAGCATAGTAACAAGATGTATCGATTGCGTTAATTCCGCTTCCCGAGATGATGATACTCTCACCACCTTTAAGGCTGCACCAGTGGTATCGCTCGCCCTGCCGTTACAGCACTGCCTGTCCCATGACTGAAAATGTAATGGGCGATGTTCTGAAGGCGCTCATCCGCAAAGATCTTGCTTTGTTGGAATCTTAGTATGCTAGTATTGTTGTTCACACTCTTCTTTAATTTCAAGGGTGCTGTTGCACAAGCGCAAATTATTAGGCGGGTGTTTTTCATCTAAGATTAACATCGAGAGGTTCTGGTTGCCGTCATCATACAGTCTTCACCAACATGGGACTCCATATGAGACGGTACGGTACTCAGTCGAAGACTTACCGTCCACGTGACTAACGTGTAGCAGGGTAATTTCAATCAACAATAATTACAGTTGCGTTCATTTGTTTGAGGTGGAATTAAAGCCGAGAGATCAATAGCTGGACAATGTTTGGATCATTGAGTGTAATGTTGCCCAGTTGCCGTGTTATAGTTCGCAGTTATTGAAGGAAGGGTAGCTTGTTTGAATTTCTCAGCGCATCTATGGTATAATATCTGAGACTGTTAACCACTCGCGACCAGTAGGTTGAGGCTGATCTCATAACAAATATGTTTCCAAGTACAGTCTTTGGTTAAATGAATCTCTTAACGCGCAAACTGTTTTTTTTTTTAAAAAAACTATTCCGGATTATCTGTTTTTGAATCAGCCGGTTCAGCTTGATGATTCGTCAAGGCATTATTCATTGTCAAAACAGGCACTAGAGCGGAAGAGATGTCATTTCCAAAAGAACGTCGCTTTAATAGCAACGCGAAATGTATGTTGGTGGTGTCTTTGACTATTGCTACGTGCTTAGGCTCGAATAAACAATAACATAGAAAGAGTGAAAATAACAAGCTTGTAAAAACTTAATAAACAATTTATTGAGCACAAATATTTTCCAGAAAAGAAAAATAAACTTACGGTTTTAAGAATCAATTCCGAAATTAATCCAAAAATAATACAAAATATAATCCACTAGTGAAATTGCAAAAGTCCTGGTAATAAAATGTCCAAATAATTCCAAGTTCGAATCTTAGTGAAGCATCAAAGATGGAAGACGATGTCACGTGATGAAGTCAGTTCTTGGTAATGAAATTCAATGAGCACAATTATTTTCCAGATAAATAAAATAAATCCTCTTGATCCAAACGAACTGAAATAATTTCCAATACAAGGTAATTTAAAATAACTCAAAACGACACACAACTTAGTATTATAACAGCCCAACGTCTACTAAATAGTTCGCTCCAAAACATAATTTATATACCTGTTTTTACGTAAACAAGAAAGGGGTCACATGATCTTCTAGAATCTTTTAGAACAAATTTACCTTCAAAAAATCTCGTACACACCGTATGACCCAACTAAAAATAGAAAGATGTTTATAACAAAGCTCCATAATGTCCTTGGAATCAACCAATCATTTTAAAAGCTTGTTTACAACTCTGAAGCCAGGTCAAAAATGAGGTCAACACCAGGTGTTTATTTGTAAAGTACAGGTCATCTCCCAATGAACGAATCTTAAACTTAAAATGTCAAATTTGAATCTGACAAACAATTAAAATAAAAAATAAATGACCCAAATCAAATACACGTAACACTATAGCGATGCAGAGAGCGTGCATGTTAAATTTTGCAAAATATATTCCATGCAGTAACCTGTCTGTAGCATAAACTTTGCATTTCATGCAGTAACCTGTCTGTAGCATAAACTTCACAGTTCGTTCTTTAGTGGATCAGTTTGACAAAAAATATTAGGATTGTTCTATTGATCAGTTTCGAGAAAAAAAAGCCGTTGACTGCGAGGGATATAATATTTTCTGCTTGAGGCATGACATTAGTTCTAACTAGGATTCACTCATTAAAAGTTAGGAATATACAAAGGTGTAATGTTAATGTAAGGTCACTGTGTTAAAATGTCAATAATTGATATAAGCAGGGCTGAATTAACGAAAGGCATGGTCCACTTGAAACAGGTCTCATAAGATATTTTTTTCAGAATAGGTATTAATAAAGGCGTTATAGCGAATTAGTCAGACCTCGTTGGGAGTAACAATGATTTCGCTGGTAAAGTAGTAATCCTGATTGGGTAAGGCACACGATGTGGTTGTTCAATGAGGGAGTCAGACCCTTTAGGAAATAATACGTAACTTTTGTTAGATTGTCCTTACTTGGCGTGTATCGGAAAGAAGATACAAAATGGGGAAATATACCGCTTCATTTTTATGTGCAAATCTCGGGTAGAGCACAGGGGTAGTCTGTAATTCTTGTCGAGTTTATTCGTTTTAAATTCAATTGTACCTTGAGTTCAGAAAGAAGCCATGTTTTATGAATCATGTTGGAGAATGTAATGAATTATTTAGTTATATGAGAGAGTTCAGCTTTAGTTGTTTGCATGTAAAATAAATCATTTAGAAAGTTTTCAAGTATTTATTCTGACGACAACTATGCGAATATGTGAATTATCTATCTTAAATGATTTGTATTATTTATGCTGAAGATTTATATTCCTATGTCTGGAAAGTTAAGTAAATGAATTGCTTGTTAGCAAAGTAACGCAGTACGGAAAGGAGTGAAGTCCACTAATTTAATTGTGTAAATGAATTGTAAGTCTTTTCACTAGAGATCTACGGCTGAATAGAGGTACGTATGTTGACTGATAGGTCAGCTGGTAAAGTGATAGCCCAATGGGATAATCATAGTATCGGAGGGGGCTAAATATGTAAGAATCTCAGTAAGAATATAGTAGCAGCTAAAACGTCATTGATTTATGGTGATATGTGTTAGTATAAGAAGCGAATGATATTAGCTAGTTCTGTTATACTTCGATAGACAATATCTCAAGAAAAGAGAGGCAATAACTGTTGATCCCAGAAGACAAATCTGACATTATTTTAGGTTGACTGTTATATTTATTTGATAGAGAACCAAGACGGGACTGCACAGTGGAAAGATAGTGTAGACTGCAACCACGATAGTCATGACCAGACGAAGCTAATAAAGAGAGAGAAGGAGGAATGAGACGGAACCACCCTTTGATCACCAGTAGTGATTTGAGAAAGGACCTGAAGCACCAGGTTATGATGTCAAATCGACATTTTGAGTATACATACATATATACATTTTGAGTATACATACATACATACATACATACATACATACATACATACATACATACATACATACATACATACATACATACATACATACATACATACATACATACATACATACATACATACATACATACATACATACATACATACATACATACATACATACATACATATATAATATATATATATATATATATATATATATATATATATATATATATATATATATATATATATATATATTTGAAAAATCCAAATCATATGGCAAATATCACTCATGTCGTATGCACTGGATCCAGCAAGGGATCAAGAAAAACAAAAACAAAAACCAGAAAAACCGTTGTGTGCAAAACGTTACATTGCTGTTTCTACAGGAATTAAACATTTAAATGTATTATGCTTCAACAAGTTTATTTGAACATGCAGATGATGCTGGAAAATAGTTTGTATTGACCTTTGAAATCGATGAGCCAAAGCGATATAAATTATTGTTTGTTACGTTACGAATAGTATATCCCGGATATTTCATTGTTATAGCAGTAGTCATAGAAAATTTGTCGGCTGCAAAATATAATTTTATTTAGCCGCCCATTCATTACCCTCGATACCAAAGTGATTGGTATCCTATAGTAAAGAATAGTTTTCTCAGTTTTCTCTAATATGTATTTAAATATCCTTTGAAACTAATTTCCTTTTCCTTTGAGACAGGCGTGTTATTTTATCAACAAATCCTGACGTGCTATAATTTCTCATCAGATAAATGAATTGTCGTCACTTGTGTATTATTTGATGACCATTAGATTTTTCTTTTTGCCAAACGTGGTAATAACCCCAAACACAATATATGACCCTCGGCTTCATGATTCATCCGTATTTTAACAGAATACTTGAAATTCCTTCACAATGAAATCATGACATTAGCAATGCATATCACGGTTAAGCCGAGTGGCAAGCAAATAGCTAACTTCATAAATAATGCCTAATGTTCGAAAATGAATCCAAGATAGCTTAAATATTTGCATGCGCTGCACAGATAACACAAAATGTGCCGAAATAAGTATAAGCATTCATCAATAAAGCTACTCAAAAATAATGCAATTGAAGAGAAAGAAATATCACTAAACTAGCCGTTGTGGGTGGGTGGTGGCTTGAACTGTGATAAAGACTGACTACTATTTGTTTGTTACATAATCTTCCTATTAACATGTAATGTTTAATTGCTGTGGTTTTGTTTCCTTTTCGTTCAAGTCTTTAACAACACAGTTTTGGTTTGCAATTAGACCTAATTAATAAGCGCAATGCAATCGCATTTAAATCGTACCATACATTGCACCTTTGAAATTGCCGATGCAATCCGTCACTCACGAATTCGCCAAAAATTCAAGCAATATCTTACACATAAACAGCACAAAAATTATAAAAAGATTAAAAACAACAACACAATACAACTTTGCTCACATTCTCCCTCTTGTAACTTTATTAATTTTTTTTATCTTTGAATGGTTTTACAATAACCTAGTGAACGTCAGACAAAATATTTCGTGGGTTTGAAATCGCACCATCATCGGCCATGTATAATTATTAGACGCTTGTAACAACCAGTGAATCTCATGCTCAGGCAAAACATGGGCGCATTTTGCCAAAGGTTAGAATTTCAATCAATGAATTTAGTTTTCATTAATTTTCTGAAAGGCAAAATAGGGGAAAACCCGTCTCATTTGATACATATTAATAATGCCCTACACCTTCATTAAACAGATAGCATCTGACCGTAACACTTCATTGCTAGTAACGAGTCCCACAAAGGATCTGTATAGGTTACGTCTGGGTAATCTATGAAGATGTTTGGCTCATTAGAGAAGGAGGCACTATCGTATAGGTCATTTAGACCAGGCCCCTGCAATAGCTGACAAACATATGTTACTATCAGTATCGGGTTTAAAAACATCATAATAAACATGCATTGTCTGTTGAGCTCGGTTTCAGCTCCGTACAGGCAATGAAAACAAACACAAAAAAATCATTTTTGCCTACGGTGATAATCAATTGATCGAGGTCATGTAAAGCACTAACAGCCATACCAAGCAGTCAGTTTACGAAACTATTACACCGACTGTTTAAACGCTGTTCCCTTGTAACGGTCACTTAGTGGGAAACAATTCAAGCTGTGACTGGTAACCACTAAAAACCTTTTTATAGGTACTAGAATGTCGGACACTTAATCACTAAATGAGTCAGGCACATTAATGTTTCAGCTTCGCCCGCACGAGCTATTTATTGCTCATTAAGAAAGTTATTAATTTATTTAGAACGAAACTGAAGCCCGAGCTGCAACTAAATTGCAGGACTTGACGTATCTTGGAATCAAACATTGTTTTTAGGAATGCTAGAGATCCAATTGTTTTTACAAAACCGCTAACTTTCGTTTGACCTACTAATTATACAGGCCACTGGATTTGGGTGCACTGCAATCAGTATCGCTATGTGGAGATACCACAACCCTCGGTGGGAGATGTGACACGATGATCTGATCTTTGTATGTGCCTTAAATAAATAATGATGACTTAATGTGTGGTACCGTATACATTCGCTTATAAGTGAAGTATAACTACAAACTCCACAGGTTATTCTGCCGTTGCCAATGCCGGCAGACCAAACAGGAAGAGTATGGGACCCACGCCTTTTAGGGGCTCAGCGACAACGGATCAAAATAATACTGATAGGAGATAATTTGCGAGGGGGCCTCCAAAATAATTCATCCGGCACTGGCCGTTGCATCATGCGCCGGCAGGTGTGAGTCTATGCAGTTGGTTAGAAGCAATCAGCAGAACAAACAATGCAGGCCTTGATCTATCTGCAGGCGCATTATGCAACAGCAGATTAAGATTTTTTTCTGTTTGCAGCTTTGTCGCAACTTAAAAGGGAGTAAAGACGGTATATCCCATGAATTTAGTTTAAGACGTTTACACGGAACAAGATTTAAACATTTCCACATATACAGTCTAATCACCACCTCCAGGATGTGTGTAAGAAGGTATGCCTATTTTGTCTGTCATATATAATAGCGGTATCTAAGGTATCTAATTCAAATATATATATATATATATATATATATATATATATATATATATATATATATATATATATATATATATATATATATATATATATATATATATATATATTGATAAACGAAATATACAGCACTTCATGTTGTATGGGAATATTGATACAATGACATAAATGCAACTATTATATATATATATATATATATATATATATATATATATATATATATATATAAAATAAAGAAAAGGACATACATGTCTACTTTGCTGCTTCGATGATTCTCGTTATCCTCATATTTCTGTCATTTTTCTGTGAACAAAAGGTACAAATAAACGTACTAAAATATAATGTTCATAACGAGTTCTTTCAAAATGGACGATGCCTTATTAAGTCCAGCTGTAACTTAGTGAAATTTCGAATTCGAACTATTCAAGTCAGAATCAGTTTATATTTTTTATTCTTGTCGAGAATTGCCCAGTTTATACCACAATATTACAAATAAGAAATATTTGTTATTCGGTTGTACTGAATGAATAATGTTTATAGTCTGTAATGTGAATGTTTAATATTATTGTCACGATATATATATATATATATATATATATATATATATATATATATATATATATATATATATATATATATATATATATATATATATATATATATATATATATTCCGCTGATGGTTTAAATTATGAATATAAATATGATATCAAGTAATCATTTTGTCAATCTGATCTGATCGTTAATCGAAACATTCAATCATATTTTGAAAGGTACAAGAAACACTTCATATTTAGAAACATTATACCGAAAATTAATAATCTAGATAATACTGTAAGGGAAAATGTAAGTATAGATCCTCTCTTACAAAATCCAATGGATTCAAAACATTTAACATGGATGAATGAAATGTATCTACCTTTGCTCTTTTCTTTCAGTTCTATTAGTTTCTCCTTTCAATATCACCATAATAATATGTATATAGGAAATTTATTTTGTACATATTTCCTCCACCTTAAACATTTTATATTAGAATGTATTCTTTGCATGGGGACAGGTAATTAAAAGTTGTTACTTACGCGCTACAACAATGATGTTTATAAAAGACGATTTGTAACTGAGAACGGAAACATCATTTTCATTCGTTCCGTTGCATTGGAATGAAAAGTCATTGTGTACGTTGTAAGAGCGAACTATAAATCGCGACTTAGCAATCAAAATACAAAAAGAATTTTAAAAAAATAAATCCCAGATATAATCTTTGTCTTAAATGGCAAATATGGGGACGATTTTTAATTTTTTGGTTACAAAATTCATATACATGTATTTTGCAGATTGTATGTGTAATTGAAAGATGCGATTCTTTGATAGAATTTTCTCTAAATGAATTATCGCAATTTACCTGTCAAATTAGTGATACATATAAGATTGTCCTGTAAAAAAAAAAATGGCTTCATTATTTCTCTTTATTTGCGGTCGGCTAGCTGTGGTGTCTTTTCGTACCAGAAAAAGCCAATCATCCATTGCTGAAGAGGTGTATTTATTAAATGGTCAAGCCAAGGGAAAATAACACTTTTTATTGCAGCCTATGATCAGAATTTAAAAACTGAAACGAAGCGTATGAAAATTATTTTTTTTTTTTTTACAATTTCTTGAGGATAAGCTCGCCTACAATGATGGAGCAATTAAACTGTGCGCAACCGGGAAGTATCATTTATTGTCTTGGCGTATCAGTTTTGCAACTAGTTTTCCGAAGAAACCAAAAACTTTGCACACACTTTCCGGATTCCCCAGTCAAGCCTGGAATCGCGTTTTGCCTATCAGATAAGGTGACAGTTTGATTATTTTTGGTTCTTATCCTTAGATTAAATGATAAGATATCTAATGCAATTTCTCTGAATCGGACGAGTGTTCTTCATATGGGTCGTTGATGGAAATATTTCTGGTTCTTTACGCTAATGGATCAAGAGAGAGAGAGAGACAGAGGCAGAGACAGACAGATACAGACAGAGACAGACAGAATGAAAGACGGATTTCTTCACCAATGAACAATGTATTTGAATGAATGAAAGGTTTCAAAGACAGATAACATTTTAATTTGATAAAAAAAATATCATGAATTCCGATTAGCTAAAAGATATTTATTCAACCGTATTATAACATTGTGTTAATCTAAGACATTTTATATGACTTAAAATATGTTGAAGTATTCTAAAGATTTCAGCTGCTCGAAAACCATGTATTCTGGTCACAAGTGAATATATTTAGAACACGGTTTTTATGATATTTCACAACTCAATAAAAAAAACACAACAATTGAATTCAACGGCACAAAGCACACATTGATACAATATTAAAACAGACAGATGCCCGAAAACGAAGCAAAAAATTCCATGTCTTAAGATATATATAAAATCATAAGTTCTGAAACATTAAGGACAAATATTAAATACATTTGGATTTAATTCAGTTATGTGTAAAAAGAATCTTAAATTGATGCCTGAAATGTATTGTCAAAACATTCATAAACCATATTAGTCTCCAGAAATCCGTTATTATCTTCACCCATATAACAGTAATTGTCCTTCATTTATATCATTATTCATTGTCATGTTTCTTTCTCAGTTAGGCTAGGTTTAGATAATTCACACATTGGCAAAACCCGCCATAATACAACAAGCAAATACTACTGTCCTATACATATAGGCATGATGGTTCAGTTGCCCGATTATTATTCCATTCCGCATTATACTATTGTCTTTTCCGCTCAGATTCTAGTGTCTAAAAGAAATGTTTCTCTTTTGTACTGTTCGACTAATGCATGTATGTATGTATGTATGTATGTATGTATGTATGTATGTATGTATGTATGTATGTATGTATGTATGTATGTATGTATGTATGTATGTATGTATGTATGTATGTATGTATGTATGTATGTATGCATGCATGCATGCATATATGTGTGTATGTGTGTGTGTGCGTGCGTGCGTGCGTGCGTGCGACCAAAATGAGACAAAATAAATTAGACCACAATGATTCCAAGAAATGTTTCTCTTTTGTACTGTTCGACTAATGCATGTATGTATGTATGTATGTATGTATGTATGTATGTATGTATGTATGTATGTATGTATGTATGTATGTGTGTGTGTGTGTGTGTGTGTGTGTGTGTGTGTGTGTGTGTGTGTGTGTGTGACCAAAATGAGACAAAGTAAATTAGACCACAATGATTCCAAATATTTATGTCAGGTTAAAGTGATTTTCAAATGTACCATCGATTGTATTCATGCTTGCACATATGGATAAGGTCATGAATATAAAACGGCAAAGAAGATATACCATCCAACAAAATGGCATGCAAGACAAAGATATGGCCAAAATATGGCAAAATCCTTAAAATACAATGTCGCAATTATTTAAAATAATCTAATATTTTTTTTTAAAGTCTCCATGGTCTTCTGAGTGTGAGCATCATCTCGGGATGTATCACATGTCAGAAAAACAGAGTCCATGAACGAATGCTGGATATAATCGTATCGATTATACATCTGATCGTCTCTTGTATGAGTGAATTTTGTTCTCCCATCAGGAAAATCTATTAAAAATAATTAACCTCATTAGCATTTGCCGCGGGAATTAGTTTCCCTAATCCCTTTCTAAATCATTAGAGTACTAATGAATACACCAATTACAGCTATCACACCAGAACCAAATGGTTGTCTATGGACCACAGTCGAATTGGACAGATGAAAAGATATTGCTGTGGGGTTATCCGATTTAAGTGGTCTCCGGGATGAGACCATATCTGACGTCTCTTAATATCATACAAAGCAGCCGGGTAGAAAGGACAATAAGAGCAGGATTCTAAAAGCTAATTTGAATATTTTTGTACTGAGTCCCATGAGCAATGACAATGGTTGTTGATTTTGTGTGTTTCTTGTAAATTGTTTTAATAAAAGGCGCTGGATAGAATACTTATGTGTGAGATCTTATCGTCCACTAACAAAATCAAACCTCTCTCGATGTGATATAAGCTTTATTCGACTTCCATGTTCAACCCTTAGGAAATTAAATCATCGTACATTTTAATGAAATCATTATGTTCGAAGATTAAATATCTCAATATACTATAAACAAAATTTAAACAATATACCTCTGACAAATACTTTTTTATTTTTTTTATAGGAACTAAAGAAATTCAGGTAAATTACGCATAATAGTTCTTACTAACTAGCCTCATTCATACCAAGAAGAAAGTACGTTGTGATTTTAAAAAAATTGCAAATTAATCTATGGATGTGGGGCAAGGCTACACAACTTGTTTCGGCAGCGCCGGATTAAGCACCGTGGAGGCCCATAGGCAGTCAAACTTTTGGGGCCCCAGACCCACGGTCACGGTCTTATGGGGGCCCCTGATGGGGCCCATAAAAGTCGCGGGGCCCATAGGCAGTTGCCTACTCTTCCTAATGGGTAATCCGGGACTGTGTTTCGGCCACGGGTCAGATTGCATTTTCTAAGGCCACTCGAGGGCCGCAAATACTAATTTATTTAATATAATTACTTTTCCAGGCTCAGATTTCTGTGCTGTTTTAATATGCCCTGAGGGTCGGGAATAACACGTTCCCAGGCCTGGGATTGTGCACCCCTGATTTAGGGTATATCCATAATCTTCCCTGCATGTCATAAGAAGAGACTCAAGGGATGGGAAACCGCGGTGTATCATTGGTTGGCGATTGAGAGCATTGTGGTCCGAATCATAATATTGGATCATCTTTAATCGGTACCGTGGTGAATCCTTGGACAAGTCACTTCAAAACACTTCCCTCGGCACGGATTAACCTACTTGACTTGTTGTTTGATAAAGCAACAAAGCAAAACAGCTTACTATTGATACATAAACATGAAAACACGAGAACACCTAGCTGTTCTTCTGACTGGCAATATGATTGGTTGCAGAGGGAACTGGGGCACACAATGGCCATTTCTTTAGTTTTCTTATTATCGTCTGTTATGTAATATAAAGTATGGAGACATTTCGCTTGTGCGTGACAAGAAATGCAGTAAAGTGATCACTGAATGTGCAAATTCAGCAGAAACAGCGAATTTTATTTTCCATTTTCTCCTCACACGCGGAAAAATTAGTGTCGCAAGGAATAATCAGATTGTCAGAAGGAATTGTTGTTATGACCAAGAAATTCGCCGCTAGGACGCTTCATTGAATACATTTAATTGGAATAGTGCATGTGCTGACACGCTCCCTATTCTGCACTTTCAAATTAACTGTCTTGGCGTATTAGAATTGGACACCTTGCCTGGGGAATCCGACAATCCATGTCTTAGGCTATGTTCGATTTACACGTTAGAGATAGACTAATAAATAGTTTCTTTCCTCAAACTCCTTTGTTAGACTGGTTGCAATTCCGTACATGTGAACATAAGATAACATAATTTATAATATAGCTACAGATGCATGTGATCCTTTATGTCGAGGGACAGCGGTTGCGATCGCCTTTCTCTGACTGCTCTCCTCTCCATGTGGGTTTTGTATGAGACTGGACTGATATTGGTATGTGAGAAAGTTAGCTTGCCAGTAGATTCGTTTGGGTAGGTAGTTCTTTCCGGAGGTCTTCTTGGTTCCGGACCCCAGGTGTAGCCTATTATGTGCTGAAAATGGTGTTAAGCAACTTTTATGCCGTTAATGTAGTCATTCTTCTCGATAAAGAAAATAATGTTCAAAATAGTTTAAGTTACCTCCATCTCATGTTGAAGGATAACATTTGATGGCATGTTAAATTCAAATAGTTATCTTTGATCTAGAAAATCTAGCCCATTATATTTTTATAGTTGGTGACAGTTCACTAATATCTACAAGTATGGAATGAGAATATGTTTTTCATAAAGATACAAGACAACATCTGCAACTTATTATCAAGTTCGGTGTGTAACAATGTAGTTCGATGAGTCATGTCTAGCGACGCTGAGGCAACATCGATCTATATTTCAGTTTATTTTACTATAAAGATCTAATTCCTTCACCACAGTGTTTCTGAAAAAGGTCATTAAGGTGTAGGAGTAAATAACCTGCACCCCACAATGCCCATGATGCATATCAAATTTATGTTATAATGTATTCCTGATGCTTGCTTCGATTAATATACACTTTTCGACCATGGAATTATTACTGTATAGAAATGGAACTCCATCTAACCATGAGCATTGAGTCGGAGTGCTGCCTCAGAGTGTTGAGTTAGAGCACGAGTCAGAGTGTTTAGTCCGAGTAAATAATCAGACTGTTGAGTTGCAGTATACAGTCAAACATTGGAGTGATGGTTTTGAGTAAGTGTTGAGCGAATGTGCTGGGTCAGAGTGTGGAGTCAAGTTGTTGAATCTGTGTGTTGAGTCAGAGTATTGAGTCAGAGTGTTGAGTCAGGGGTATTGTATACGTTTTCGTCAGATGGATGATTTGTTATAGGAAAGATGTTAATGATCATTTACGAGCAACACGAGTTATACGTGCACTCTTTTTCAGCTTAGTAGATCGGAGCGATGTGTGTGTGTGTGTGTGTATATATATATATATATATATATATATATATATATATATATATATATATATATATATACTTTGCTTATTTTCTTTTCTTTGCATATGCATTAATTCATATACCTCCTTAGAATGTACGAAAATGATATAACAAGTAAACATAATTCGTACGTCATTTATTAAAGTATCGTCCAGGTGCTCCAACTCTTCAGTGGCGCTTTCTCAAGTCGTACATATTAAATTTACCAAAGCCCAAGTTCATTGAAAATATTTTACCTTACTTTACCGATCCTATTTCTTTGATCATCACGCTTATGTACGACTGTGACCCTCTCAGATGGAAGTGACATTCAAAATATATTGTATAGGGCTATGAATGGCATCTTATCAAATGTAAATTTGCACAAGTGATTTTATTCTTAGTTGAAAGGTGAGCTCATTGACCCCGGTCAAATCAAAGAGTGATTACGAATATTGGTTTAACTGCCTTTCGTGCGCTCAAATGATTGCAACTAATTTATACCGTGATATGTTGAACAACTTCGACTGGTCAGGTCTAGTTGTATCTCAGCGTTGGACAAATATTCACCTGTGAATGGATCTCTGCAATCATTTGTTAAAGATATTTAAAACTAGTTCAATTCGTGATATAAAATATATAAGAGCTAGGTGACACATACATATATCAAACATTCTTGTATATATACGAAACATACGCATGCCTCCCTTCATGCACATACATATACGCATATACCTACCTATACAATCAGGGCCGACAAGAGAGGGTGGGCAACCGTAAGGGGCCCGGGGCCGAACAACTCTTTTAAAATTATGAAAGTAAATTATGTTTGAACAAGAACTAGGAGAGGTACGGGTGTTTCTTACCCCTTGACCAGTGATTTCTCTATGCTTCCCTGAATACAATCTGTTACACCCACGCACGCACGCACGCACGCACGCACGCACGCACACACACACACACACACACACACACACACACACACACATACATACATACATACATACATACATACATACATACATACATACATACATACATGCATATGGTTTATTTATGCGAAACTTAACGTATCTAAATCTTGTAGTGTTGTCACGTTAACTCGCAAGCATGATGATTGTTTTTAAACCGTCGGAGGGGCACCTTTTCCTTGTACGTGTGAACCACATGTGCATATCATTTGCATTCAAACCGACATATCTCGATAGTAATCTGGGATTGCAAAAAATTGACTCTCATGCAACCATCCAATTCAGAAAGACTTAGAATGTGTGGAACAGTGTAGTATTCAAAATAAATTCATTATTTGCTTTTCAGTAACATAATAATAGTGTTTACAGTTATAGGACAAATATCAAAAACAACCTTCAAATAAATATATTTTGTCTCTTGAGGGGAAACGTAAGGTAATGTGAATGTTGTCACATTACATAATATAAGATTCACCTTCATATAAATATGATGAGTATAAGTATATATATATATATATATATATATATATATATATATATATATATATATATATATATATATATATATATGTATATATATATATATATATATATATATATATATATATATATATATATATATATATATATATATATATATATATATATATATAATAACTTAATTCAAATTAAATATACCTAACGGTGCAATCGACTTTACAGGACGTTTTCCTGACTTTGAATTCGATTAAAGTTTCATTTCATGAAAAGCTTGACAGGTCACGTTCACTACGGTGAGAATTCAGAAAATAATGAATGATATTGGAATTTCTTAACTATATTGTCACTTGTATTATGCTGCTAGTTGTATCTTGTTCTATTCTGATGATTCGTCACGGAATGCTCGATCAAAGCAAATGCGTTAACACACTGTCTTGGTTGGAATATATTATGTTAACAGGTCAATCTATATTATGCGAAACTAAATGGACAAGGTAACAAGGTATGCACTTATCACCAACAACAAATTTCACAAATATATAGTCTCGTCATCTCAGCACGAACACAGAAATAGATCTGAGGCCCACGTCAGGCCATTCATAGTAAGATCAAAGATTTTAATTCGTTTAAGTGATTTGAATTTTTGTAAAATATTCGTCATGGTGGGCTCTTTTGCTCATTAGAAAGTTTAATTGGTTTGTTCGTATATATCGAGTCAACAAATATTATCTGCCATTTGTTTTTGTATTTTTCCTTAAATGAACTAGACACAAACATTATTACTCCACTCTCACGCGCACATTGACATATTTTGACGTGTTAGATGTTTTTGATTGCTTCCGAAATTCACGTGGCTCTCGCATGACAAATCCACGGACGCTCGACTCTAGACACATGGCCAAAGCAACTCTTGGGTCATAACTCGTAAACAAATTGAGATTCCAACCATATATTAACTGAAAGACTTGAACAAAGTATACATATATCTAGAAAACCAGTCTGAAACTACACCAGCCTAACTATTAACATGCTTCTTCAAGAAATGTGAAATCAATATATATATATATATATATATATATATATATATATATATATATATATATATATATATATATATATATATATATATATATATATATATATATATATATATATATATATATATAAACTCTTCCTTATTTATTCTACCTGGTAAATACACTGATGATCTTTTGCTTGAGAGCAGAGGGTGTGTTGTCATTCTTTATAAACGTTTAAGATCACAGATAAAGTTTCATTTAATTTTGAGTGATTAACTGAGAAACTAATAGAATAAGGGTTATGAAACTGTTAATTATTTTACATGCATGTATGAAAATAATGTAAAGTGGGCCATTTTCATGATTCGCTTTTCAGGGTCAAAAAGGTGGACATTACTTTGTAATCGTATTCTCTCATTGCTTACGGTCAAGCTACTGCAGGTAATGTAATGAAACTTATGTTTAGATCGTAACTTCGGAATATGCCATTTCACTATCATGGTATTTTTTCTATCAAGGTTCAGATCAAATTTCAACATTATTTGTTTTCGTCTCAGGGCTCTAGCTCAAACATTGACAAGACTCGTGACCACGTATATGGTCTAAGTGATTAGATTAGATCTAGGATGCGGACGGTCATGGGTTTGAGCCACGACCGAATCATACCAAAGATTGATGAAATGGTGTGTGTGTGTGATACAGATGTTTAATATAGCTTTAATAATTTTTAAGTCATTCGAACCCGTGACCTGCAGCATCTGAGACGGACGCCCTAACCATTATGAAACCGGAGCGGGTGGGGGGCGGGGAAGGGGTCCCAAACACATTAAGTTCTGATCAAGTAATGAGCCCCTTTCCTCTAAATCCATATTTATAAAGCTTCTGAGACTAACGTTCAAAAGATTTATTCCACACGCTTCGACAAACAGTTGGACCGATATTACTTTGACAAAGTATTCAATATCTAATACGGCTAATGCAAATGCTTAGACTCAGAGGGTCATATTATAATTTTGACAAGATATCGGATATACATACCACTAGACGTTGATCTTGAGATCTGACCTATATTTACAATGTGCCACACTCTCTAGTCATCATATATTAGCATACATACTTACTTCCCAATATCTTAAACATCTTCGAATCTAACTAGTATGTCAGTCATAGAAAGCAAACATGTCAAATAATAGAATATTCAATGGTACTACTTTTAATGATTTTAACGTTAAAACCAATATGTTACGAGTTAGTAAGTTTCGGGTGACTAAGCCCGTACCTTTGCAGATAGGATCTTGACATTGGAACAAGTCTCACCATCCAAACTACTCCACTTAACGGCTTCTGTGTTACCGCCCAACCACGAATAATGACCTTGTTCTTGAAAACGGATCACGAAAGTGTATTATGTTTCATGTAGCCAGTCCCGGATTACCCATTAGGCAGAGTAGGCAACTGCCTATGGGCCCCGCGACTTTTATGGGCCCCACCAGGGGCCCCCATGAGACCGTGACCGTGGGTCTGGGGCCCCAAAAGTTTGACTGCCTATGGGCCTCCACGGTGCTTAATCCGGCGCTGCATGTAGCTTATAACTATAGTTCAGTCATCACTCTACGATGTCTGCGATGGGGCAGTTTATAGCAATGTCTTGCACTCGGGCATCATGCCGCTGACATGTAGCATATTGTCCCACCCAGTCACATGATCCTGACACTAGGTTGACCTGCTCTAACATTAACATCTTAATGCTGAGCGACAAGCGAGGCAGCGTTTTGTACCACTTTTATTATCGCTCCAGTGGCAAAGGGGTTAGAGCGTTCGCATCAGATGCGGGTTATCATGGGTTCAATCCCAGGTGGAGTCATGCCAAAGACTTATTGTTAAAAAATGACACTAACAGACATTTCAGAAATGGTACTAACAGCTGCTTCGCTTGGCGCTCAACATTAAGAGGTTAGTATTAGGTGGGCCTTCAAGGTACATGTCGCTCACACTGCAGACATCGTAGCGATATAACTGACAACATGTTAATGCTACCATAAAATGAAAACAAAACACACACACACACACACACACACATACACACACACACACACACACACACACACACAGACACACACACAGAACAAATAAAACGAACAAGTTTAATTACCACTAATCTTATGCAAAGTAAGGATATCATACTTTATACCCTTGACAGCGGTTATACTGGAGCCCTAGATCGCATAATATTATCTCAACTAAACATTCTTTATATTGTTTTAACAAAACCTCGTTGGCACTATCTGTGTCGATGTTGTTTTGTCGTTGTCGTGTTTGGTTTAAAGCTATTTGCAACACACGATGTAAGTGGCAGCGCTTTACGGCCCCTCACCACAAAATTGGCTATACGGTAATAACTGAGGCAGATATTCGAAACAGAAAATAAGAATGAATTACACAAAAACAATATGAAGATAAGTTCGTTAAAGTAGATGTAAACATCACATACAACACATACAGGAATATAGACATACAAAACGTTTTCAAAGTCATAACTCTGAGATCGAAAGGCTTCTGTCACATGGGACAACAAAACCTTCTAACTATAACATGAATCATCTTAGCTTGTATACATCCAGAACCTTCCAGATTGAAATGCTTTATTTGATAATAGTTCATTTGTAAAAATGCTAATTGTAACCGAAGGTCAAGTAGAGGTTTATGTATTCGTGTTCATCTAGAACTAACACTGATCTACAATTGTTCAGAATTCGTCTGCTTCAGAGACAAAATGTCATTTATTATGGCTGTTGATGTGCTTAATTAAAATATAATAATTACATAATTACAACAACTTATTTGCTACTATTTCTAAGATATTTAAGGTATTGATGTTACATCTGTGTATATTGTGTAGCTAGTATACTTTTAATCAAACATTGTAAACCCAGGTCATTTCATCTGTTTATGGTTGCAAAGGCAAACAAATTTATATATATATATATATATATATATATATATATATATATATATATATATATATATATATATATATATATATATATATATATATATATATATATAATTTATGAATAAAAAGAGTTAAACAGTTTTATTTTACTTTTAATATGTATGATGCAAATTAATTAATGTATATAAATATATATAGGGGATAAAAAAAACAACACAAACGCCGATAAACTTGTGCGACTAGTTTCGCATTTATGCTTCTTCAGGCACAAACTTTATTTGAAAGAATATATATATATATTACATTAATGAAGATCGTAAAGTGCTTTGGAATTTAGACCTTTTGGATATACTGTATTAAGACGGTGAATCCAGTAGGTTTCTTTTAGCAAACGTTCCATTTCAGATTCAGCTATAACAATTGGTTGAAAGGAAAAATCTTGCAAAGTATGAGAACTATTGTTAAAGTGTACGGCAACATGAGATGAAAAAGATTTATCGATATAATTTTTTATGTCTGATCTATGTTGGTTCATACGTTTAGATATTTGTTGACTAGTTTGTCCAATATATTGGACGTCACATTTTTTGCATGTGATCAAATAAATAACGTTTGATGTTGCACAATTAGTATCACAATGCATATTAAACGTTTCTTTTGTATTACTACTACTGAAAGAAGTACTTTCATTAATAAGAGAACAGTGCGAACATCTAGGTCTATTACATTTAGTTGCTGATCCTTTTTTGTACGATTTTTTTTCTAATTTAGAATTAATTAGGTAATCTTTAAGATTTTTTGTCCTTTTATAAAAGGACAAAAATTAAAAGGAGATATATATATATATATATATATATATATATATATATATATATATATATATATATATATATATATATATATATATATATATATATATATATATATATATATATATATATATGTGTGTGTATATAATAATAATAATAATAATAATAATAATAATAATAATACAAATAATAATAATAATGAATACTTTGTATAGCGCCTAATCTTTAAAAGCTCTAAGCGCTTTACACCATCAATAATGATATGACTACATGTGTGTATATATATATATATATATATATATATATATATATATATATTAAACAGAACAACATTAAATATCGAAAGCGTCCATTAAAGCAAATCCACAAAGTACAAAGTTTAGTCCTTATTCAGTGTCTACTCCTCTTGATTTGTCATCTTGTATTTGGTAAATGTAGCATCTCTTGTAACTGTTCAGCAGTAGTCTGTAAGACAGTTTTGGCTCCATGTTTCCTCTAAGGCTTTCGTATGCCTTGAGGAGGCTTTCCGTCAACTCGCTGTAGTTTTCTGCCTGCTTGTTTCCTATACAATTTTTTGCCACTATAACATAACACCGCCTGACAGGATATTCCACTGCTGCACTTTGGAGCCAAACACTCTGCTTCACTCCTGGATAGTTCCAAATCCCTGTCAAGGTCATTCAGTTCACCTTGTGTTATGATGTGTGGTTCAAAGGAGGAGGATGTGAGAACATATGGGACATGTGTCATTGATAGTTCAGGATTAGAAGTTTCATCCTCTTTCACTAACTCGTCTGACTCAAGTGAGTATGATTCCGGTGCATCATGAACCGGCAGTCCACTTTTCCTTCTTTCACACACTTTTTCCAACTGGATCCAGTCAAAAATGCATTTAGTCATGTCTGGTTCAAACTGAGATCGTTTCCTTTACAGCTGACGTATCCTCCGCCATTCCCAAGTCAAGGATCGTACATACTGATCTTTAAAAACTAGAGCCAATCAACAATTTTAAGTATCATTTCGTTCCCAGTGACCCAGAATTAGCCAGGTTTGACATTTAATTTGCAATATTTAGCTGTAGCCCAGTGAATTAATTCTTGCTGTAGGATCTGATCAGAATCAGCGGTATCATTGATGTGTCTAGCAATCCATTTAGGTGGGAATTTATTCTGCAAATTATTAAACTCCAAATATTATTCTCTTCATTTATAAGGTGCTCAAAACTAACTTTCTTCAAAATAGAGACTTGTTATCCAAGTAAAGATATATTCTTGGATAACAGTATTGTATTTACCTAAATACTGCCGGCACATCATTACTAATCAGGCGATCATAGGAATATCTACATTTTCAGCATTGGTTCTATTTCGGAAAACCACTAACGTTTATTCGAAACGTTGAACAAAAAGACTATTGCCACAAAATTATATGGTAATTTGGAATGTTATTAGCGATGCCGTAAGTTATATTATTACAATTTTTTTATGTATTTTTGGGATATAAATTGCTTGTTGAATTTCACAAAATTTGTTGTTTTTCGCTCTATTCTGCTATTTTAAAAAAAAATATTGTCAGTAGATAATTGAGGATTTGTCTTTGGGATACAAATGTCTCTAAAATATTCCAGTACACGTTGTCTTTTGCAATTTAAATTCCCTTTGATTTGAAATGTTCTAAGATTAAGGTATTATTCCATATTTTAGAAATCTACCGTGAAATCAGTCTTCACTGTGTCATCAAAGTGGAGATTTTATTTCAAAGTCTACCCAAGAACTGTTCAGCGCCATAATAAATGATGAATTAAGAAACTTGAGACGAGGGCTTCTTTAACAAAGCAACAAATATAAAAATAACATAGCCCATTATTTTGTGGAAAAAAATGTTTTGGATAACGGTGCTATGGGTTTGATTATTATTGAGTCTCCATTTGGCTCTAAGTTACAGATTACAAAATTTAAATTAAAAGACATGATGAAATAAAATTACGATTGCTTCATGAAAGACTGATGCAAATATGTAAATAGGAAAGAAAATCATATCAGGGTTAATGTTGTTGGAAGTTGGATAGACGTATAAGAGGGTATATACGGCAGGTATCGGACAGTTCAAGGAACACTTCCTTAACCGGATGTCAACCGAGTTATCAACCAGATGTCAACCCGGTTGATTATACTGAGAACAGTGATTTGACGGTGCTGAGACATAAACGAATTTCCTCGCGGAATTATTACTATCTTTCATAAACGTCGTTTGAATTGAGGCGCGAAAATCACCCAACTGATATGATACATTTTGTTTCATATACGAATTAGTTATTTCTAAATTGCTATATTTACCTACCCTATTAAGTCGCAACTTAGTTTGCAGTTGAATGTTTGGTTTTAAGTTATTTACGTAATTTTTCTCACGGTCATCTGAGGAGAAAAATGTACAGAAAAGGGCTTCTCTTTCCCAAACTATTTTATGAAAGGAACTAAATGATTCAAATCAGCTTTAATTTTCATCAAGTGGAAATACTTCCTCAGCTTAGATCACAAATGTCAATTGCGAGACGTAAATACGATCGTTGCCATTACAAGCTTCGTCTTAGTAACAAATACAATCATCTATGGACAGGTTTCTCAAGTTTGGCTGCTCTAGATGAATAGATGCCAGAGCCAATAATGAAATTTGATATCACCACGAAGAATCTTAACATTTCAGTCGGATGATAATTAAAGAAAGTGTTTGTCCTATTAAACACTTCATCATCTAATTTCATTCGGTGCTTGGTCATTTATATGGCGTTTTAGACAGAGACTATTGCATTTGGAATCATTACTGACTCTCCCATCTTCACGCTGAAATCGCAAGGATAACCCCTAAATGCTTAGGAAATACTTTTATCTACAAATTCATTAACGAACATTCAAGCAGGTCGTTTGTTCAGAAAAGTAGAGTGTCTTGGAACGGCTTAATTTGTTGGAAATTACTAGGGTTTTATATAAATGAAGCTCCTGTCCTTTATACGTAATCATTTTAGAGTACTATTCACAGTGATGCATCGTTCCGGTGGTCTAGTGGTAAGAGCGTCTGCCTCAGATGCGGAAAGACGCGGGTCTGAATCCCGACCGAGTCATACCAAAGACTTATAAAATTGGTACTAGTAGCTGTATCGCTTGGCGGTCAGCATTAAGAGTTAGTTTTATGACTGGTTGGCCAAATGTCGGGATAATATGACTGGGTGGGGATATCGTACTACATGCCTGCAGCATGATGCTCCAGTGCTAGACATCACTATAAACTGCCAGACTGGAGACATCATCGCGATATAACTGAAAAATTGTTTAATCTACGTTAAAATCCAAATCACACACACACACACACACACACACACACACACACACACAGAGGGATGTATAGACTGTCATTTTGTGGTAAACAATTATTTGCCTTACCAGCAAAGTTTCAACTGGCATGTCCTTTCAGATACTGAATGCATGTGCTTTATGATGTATATATGTATAATTTAGGCCATAAAGACGCGTAAGCTTAATAATGACTGTCTGCTGCCAATTAAAAAGCAAAACTCAAAAACTGTAAAGATATATAATTTGTTTATAAATATACATGGAGATAAAACCTAGCAAACTACTAATTCCCGATAAAAACATAAAGGTGTTAGAAATAAAAAAAATAACAAAAGTGGAAACATGTAATAGCCCTAACAAATATAATTAAATTTGCTATATAAAATTCATTCAAAAAGTTCAAGCTTGATGAATATAGCTATAAAGTTTCTGCATCAGGTTCATATTTGAAGAAACATAGGACTGTCTACCTAGTGGAAGTAGGATCACTTGACAGGAAATAATGTGCTGTACTATCAGTGGAAGCTGGCACATTGCACTCTAACAGAGGTATGCATGTGTCCGATACACTATATGTTGAGCATTCATTCGATATTGATTATCAATTATGATGAACTTGCAGAAAGAAGAAAATCAGTTACTTTGACCTATCGACCATGCCATCAAAACCAAGTATTGCCGGAGCAACTTCGTCTTTTAGTTTAACACTTCATGTGGCATATGGACATACAGCTGTTTCAACACCCAAGTTCTTCTTTCCACTCTACTTAGATAATGCGCAACAGCTGAATCTATGGTGATGGTGACCCTATATTTAGGGTTTTTCACTTTGTAAGGTCTCATTAGACAGGTTGTCTGGTGATTTTTCATCCGACAATAACCTTTCGCAGAAAAATGAGAATAGAAAAATGAGAATAATTCTATACTGAAGAAAAAAACAAACTAAAGATTTTTTTAAAGAAAGCATGTATGTGCGATTTTGACTGTAGCAATCAGTTTAATTCCTTATACAACTGGTGGCTTTTATATTGAACCAACACTGCCACCAACCCCTCTTTGTACATTCATTTTTAACAGCAAAGAGATATTTTGAAATATTTTCCTGTCATAAGTCAGCCAAAAGAATAAGTATGTCTTTTATGCATGAATAAAGTTCACTATTACTATAACAAATTAGTATACTTTTCATCACCCGTCAACCATCTCGATATTTAGATGTTTACCTCTGTATCAGACATAAGTAAATACGTAAGCCAAGTAGGCTCTTCATTTGCAGCCCAAGTTACGCATTTGATCCCCAGTGCTAGAGGTACTGTGACAGGCAATCTAAACCACATTACCGATTTAGATTATGTGTGAATTTATAAATGCTTGGAGTCACGGTATTAATTCAGTTCACATGGTAAACCTATGCAAATACCATGATATTATAAATTCAATAACTTAAATTGTTGGAGTGCTCATGGTCAAACCGACATTTATTAATATTGATGAAACATGCATGAGAGCGTCTGTGTAAAAGAAGGGATATGGCCCACATCATTTTCTGACCTGCATGTGTTTGAAGCATGTGCTTTCAAATTCGCACCAAAGAGTCAGGTGAAAATTTTAGTAATGAGTGTCCACACACACCAATATAACGTTTTGCTCCTGGTTTGGACAAGTGGAGAAGACTTTTAACTTAATTCCCTAAAATGGGCATATTAACATCTTTATAATATATAATTGCATGCTAATAAATTCATTCATGCATCGCTACAAAAACCTAGTCTGAGGCTGAAATTAACTGGTACCTGTGTAATTGCAAACGAATGTATATGAGAGCTGTATGATTATCATTTGTTTCTCATTGTACATCTGATCCATTTCGTTATTGGAGGTAGTTGGTTAAAACAAGTGACGGTTTCATATCAATTAACCCTCTTAACGTTTCAGTAACACGATAGTCTGCAGGAATATGTCCACCAAATGTGATCAGTTAACAGTTGTTAATTGGTGTATTAACATTGCTAAGAACTAAGTGGTATGAGACAAAACTACATTTTTCTACTGTTCATACTGAAAACCAACCTCCAAGTATATAAATTATCTCAGTGTTTAACTGATTCAGAGAAATGGAAATTAGGTTCGAATGTATTTCATAGGGTACCTATTCTATTTTCATGTCTTAGACTGTCAACTAAATGTAATGCTCTAAAATATGTAATATATAATTGCATAAAAGCTCAAAGAAGAAGATAAATCCTTGAAATTGAATGTATAAATAAAGTACAAGAAGAAACAAAATATAAATGGTAGAAATATTCAGAATGTGTATTAGGCATGTAGCTCATAGGTCACTCGTGTGATATATATATATATATATATATATATATATATATATATATATATATATATATATATATATATATATATATATATATATATATATATATATATATATATATCATTTCGTCAGAACGTTCCATAATTGATATTGTTGTAAGTCAACACACTGGGCAGGAATTTAATTATCACTCTACAATTATTACTTCAACTTCAAAAAGCCTAAAACCTTGTAGTGAAATTCAAAACAATAGTGGATGCTGCAAAATGCCATTCTTAAAATACATGTGTTAAACATTGCATTTCAGAAACGTGGAGCCAGCTAGCCAGTGTCCATCTCCTTCAATCTGTATTGATGTTTGCATACACACGTGCCCTGTATCTAGCTAAAAGTTTATTTGGATATGTTTTTGGTTAGTTGTTTTGACATAAATATTTTTGTGACTGGTGGATGATGACCCCACATCCGACTATTCCTTGTCATATGATGGTAGAGAGGCATATTGAAAACCATATAATGCTGGAAGGATTCAATATCCACCCATTAGGTAACCTCTGTACATAATCTACATTTGTATCCAGCCCGGATTTGATTAACAACAAACAAACTTATTGGAAGAATAAAAAGAAGTACGGTCAATGCTGAATTTTATCAGAATAAGACCAGGGGGTGTGACAATAGTGAATTATTTTCTTTCTTTTCTCTCCTTCAGGTAGCATGTGCTGTTAATATCAGACCTGTAAATGAAAGCTTGAGATTTCAATGGAATTCCACGGATGCCAAGCATGCATTCAAAATAACGATGGGATGGTATATTTGTATTGCTCCTGCATCAGCAATGGGACTGAGCTAAAGTGATGTTTTGTTTAATTATTTGATCTGCATTCATCGCAATACTACAGGAATAAATATGTGCTACATACATTGTTGCTTTTACAAAGTTTTTGTTGGGATTGGAATGTATTATTACTAGATCATATAATGTGGTTGGGGTTTTCTTCTTAAAGAAATCCGAGTTCATGCAAACTCCAAATATCAAGGACATTGTCTTATATTTAGAGTGCGCTACAGCAGAAGAAACCAGCAAGGACTATAAATATATCTCCGTCAAGAACGGGATAAACTTACATACGACAGGGATAATTTGTAGTTGGCATAGAAGAAAAAAGTTGAAACCTTCGCACGAGTTCTAACATTTTTTTTAAATCATCACAAAATGACTATAAAAATAAAGCTCCAGATTGTGAAACAAAAATTTGCTTGTGGTAACTTAAAGAACATTTTAAGTAGCAAGAGTTACCGAAGCAGCATTTTGTCCCTCCAAGTTTGAAACATTATCGGTTTAGCCATAAGAGTCTCGCCCAGCATGCTCAAAGTGAACTAGCATGACTTTTGCCAGAATGTTTATATTTAAGAAAAATGTGTTTTTAAATTGCCACGACTACTGTTTTGTATGTGCATCAACATTGCTAATAATATCGTAAAGAATATATTGGTTTTATCGAAGGATAGGGCTTATCCAAAATTACAAATATTTTTGTCATCGTCGCATCCCGTTTTGCTAGTGTAAGAACGTAAGTTTAGACATTTATACATTTAAATGGCACTTTATACAGCACTGCGCCATGTGCCTTACGTGTCATGCTGGCTCCGTGTTTGCTTGAAGTCATTATCAAAATATCACCACAAACGTTGTGCCAACTAAATGTAGAGGTAAAGTAAACAATATAAAATATAAATTCTTGACCAATGTTATCATTTTGTGAAATGGGAATACAGCGAAATAAAATGATTACGACTATAAAGTCATATACTAAATAAAAAAACGAAGCAAAATGAACAAGTTTAATAAAATCAACAAATACTTAATTTATGTAAGTAATATGAAAAAAAATTAAGAAAACTTGGTTTTGCGAGAGAAAAAAATCAGAAAGTCATAACAATTCTGTCACAAGTCGAAACGAATTCCGATGGTTTTCTGAATGAATTCCAGTCTTGAATGTGACTATATAATAATAGCCTTGAATGTGTATTTTTGCCAGTAGTCTTGATGTATCACTATGATATAATCCATAATGTCCTTGAATGAATTCACAATAATCCCAAAATAGTGTTTTAGTCAAAACCGTCAACGAACAGCCTGAAATTCCAACAAATAATTTAAATAAATGACTACTCTCAAATGAAATCTAAACACAACAGTAAATACTTCTGTATACCGAAATTGAAGAATGAATGTATATTCTTGTATTTCTGAAACTTATTTCAACGAGGTTGACTTAACCTTTAATGACAAATAGTTACCTGAATAGACAATTTAATCTTTCCTTACTAGAATCTTCTAAGGTCATAAATTAGACAGGATCTAGAACTCAAACCATGTAAGCAACCTACTTATAGCTTACAACCACGACAAAGAGCAGGTGTGTGCCAAGACTATTCTCAATCATGTACAAAAGTCAATCAAACAAAACAAAACATATATATATATATATATATATATATATATATATATATATATATATATATATATATATATATATATATATATAGATATAGATATAGATATAGATATATATATAATATATATATATATATATATATATATATATATATATATATATATATATATATATATATATATATATATATATATATATATATATATATATATATATATATATATATATATATATATATATATATATATATAAAACAATAGGTAACACGTGTAAAGCCCTAAAAATATAAATAAATTTTGCGCCTAAATCGCATTCTTTTAATAAGCTGCAGATTTTGGGAATTAAATATATAAATACAGTCGACTCCACTTAACTGCACATCGGTTAACTGCACACTCCGGATAACTGCACGTAATCACGCCGGTCCCGTTTTTCCCCAATGCTTAAAAATGTACTGCACCGTACTCCGGTTAACTGCGCGGTCTTGTGACGGGCCCGAGGGTGTGCAGTTAACCGGAGTCGACTGTACTTTTGATCAAATAAAACCATGCCTCTGAAAACGTGATCCAAATATTATTGCAAATCCGGTATACCATCCTTGAGGCCAACTCATGAAACGGCGCATGTTGGGAAATCTAACCAATGAATGTAGCAACAAAAATAGCTTTGCGCTTAACAACATGGAGGACCAGTTCAAACGTAAATCAGAACGCTGTTTCGAGACTCTTGTAACAGTAGTGTGCTCGTTTTCCTGGAATCATCTATAAGGTTATGGGTCATAATAGTGTCAAATTATTTTGCATTATGGTTTACAATCTATACTAAGGTGTGCCGGTACGTAACGCTTCAAAGGGTTGCTATTGTGTCAGTCTATACATTTGTATTGCGTACATAACGTACGCCAATATATCTAATGTAATTTTGATGCCGTCGGGAAATGTTAGTTGTGTCTCTGAAATATCATTGTATGTATCAACGAAGAGGAAATGTGTCGTTGGTTGTAAGTGGCAGTCAAGATTAGCTTTCGATACATGGTTGATATATGAGGATTTGATTTAAACAGTTATTGGATGTTGACTAAATATTACATTGCTTATTCTTCCTGTCTGGTATCACAACATGAAATCTAAATGTAAAATGCGTGCCATTTTCGATACATTTGCCTCATGTTTGCGCTGTTGGACGCATTTGGTGTATTTCGTTCAATAAGAAATGATTATAACGAAAATGATATGTTTGTGTTATTTAATTTAGTATAAAACTTGTTTAAAAATGAAAGCAAGACAGATTAGAATGTTTATTCCGTGTTTTGCAATGGTGTTTTTGTTTGTGTCCACACCGTTTGAGAAAGCCAGTGCCTTGTCAATACGGCAAATGCTAATCGTTACCAGCATCACCAAGGTATATGTTAGTCGTTGCCCGCCTTATGCCATGCCACTTCGACAAGAAGCAGCCAAAGATGCATGATCAAGATTTGAACTCAAAATATTGAAAGTGCAAATTAACAGATCAGAATTCCAGAAGTGTATAGTTATAAACCCATGGTCATAAGTTAATCGTACAACGAAGATGCATAGAAATCCGTATAAAATTAATGATGCGTCGCACTGATTGCACATAGTTGTATATACTGTCTCTTAACAAACAATCAGCATCAAACCAAAATTAACAGTCTGCATTATATCCGCGCCTACGTGTGCGTATACTGTGGCAATTTGTTTTACCCAATAACACGAAAATGTCAGGCGGTAAAATTCTAAACATAAGTTGCTCAACCAAGACAAAATATTGGTGATCGTTAGTTTGTAAAAAAAAACTAATCCCAAAATGATTTTATCAATTTAATGTCGATCTACAAGGAAGGAAGGTATGGACAATTTGTTTGTTGTTTGTTCCTTTAATTAGAGGAGTCCATAAAATGATATTGAATAATAATGAAACCTTTTCCATGTTTGGGCTAAGACGAATTAATTTCCAAGCTTGGATGAAATTAGAGACTTTCGGGAATGCGTTGACCAGATTCATTTATTTTTTTCTTCTCGGAATTAAGAAGGATTTATTAATACTTCAGTG
Organism: Unio pictorum; assembly: GCA_030141615.1. Taxonomy (NCBI): domain Eukaryota; kingdom Metazoa; phylum Mollusca; class Bivalvia; order Unionida; family Unionidae; genus Unio; species Unio pictorum. The sequence continues at coordinate 24,733,906 of JARLTB010000060.1, forward strand.
AGTAACATGACATTCATATTTTAGCATTAAAATAGATTTGACCGTGATTCTCGTGCTTTAAAGTTTCACATAAGTTAAATTATGAAGAGCTTGTGTTAAGTTTGTCTTGTGGCTGCTTTCGTATGATAAAACAACACAATCATCTAGACTGAAGTAGAGACCGAAGGAGTATGCTCTACAGATGTCTTAACAATCAGACTTTTCCATATTCATTTACCAGAATCGTCTCCTCCACAAACACGGAATGCAACCCATTACAAACCAGCAACCTCCATTGTCGCATAGCACACGCAGGAAGATTCAAAGGGTCTATTCACCACCCATGAGAAGGCTTGTGGGTAAATAAGTAAAAATTCAATGGTTATAACTTTCGTATATAACACCAGCATATCATGTATGACTATACACGAATTAAAATTTACTTTTTGAAAAGGTAATAAGATATTTAATTTCATGACGTAAGCTAATTAGTTCGAGTCAAATTTCAGATTTCTTTGGACCTGAATTAAATTTAGCGTTTTCAAGAAGTGTCGAAAAGACATACTTTTTGCTATGCACAGTAAATAATCTTTTTATCTTTAAGATTTCAGGCGAAACTTGCTTCTCAGTCATCATGTTATGAAAGTTCTTGTTTAAAGAGAACCATTGAAAAGAAATACAATTCGTGAGGCTTTTTATGATTGACAAGGTGTGCATGTACTTGTGGTACCATTAAAGCATATATAGGCTTTTGTTTATCGTGTTGTTAAACTTTGCATAAATAATAATCGAAACTACAAGTGTGATCAAATAGAATAAATCTGTGTACATCAATTTCGGTATTTAAGGTAACTGTGGGGGAAAAAACAGTTTTTTTGCGGCAGTTTTTTTAGTACCAGATGATAGCGCAGTTGATCAAAATTGGTACACCAAAGTCAAGCTGACACAATTTGCACGTTGCAAACCAGTATAAATCAGGATTAGTTTTAATCTTTGGGTTTCCGTTCCGTAAGTTAAATGACCTAAGCATAAGATTAGGTACTTTAATCTTCCAAAGAAATCAATATGTCACATTGTCATAATGATCGCTTTAAATATAATACATGAACGCATTTCGTACGCGAGATATTAACAGACTTGGCGTATTAATGCAAATATCAGGTGGACACAAAATTCATTTCTAGGAGCCCAAAATCTGCGATGCTGTAGCATATAACCAGTAATCTCTCCAGAGTCGTTTAATCTTGTTCACTTCATTTATGTAGAGCAATATCAACCTGATATAAAAGAATAATGCTTTGTTATGGTAGAATTTATCAGGTCTATGAAATTAAATCGTTATTTCACACTATTATTGTATTGTACAAATGTTCAATTTCTATATTTGCAATCTAGCGTGCTTCAAACTAATTGATTTAATTAAGAGTTGATCATTGGCATATATCACTAGAGATTCTAAGCCAGAAATCACTGTACCTTATAGACATTGTTTGTTAAATGTCGGTATTAAGGTATAGAAGATCGGATATTCGGCGAATTACTCAGAGGTCATGGAGAAACAAGTTGACATGTTATGGCACCCGAATTACAATTATGTATTTATAAGATATAAATTAATGACAGGTGACCCCATCAATCTGACCTGTTCGACGACAAACAAAGTTCTTCTTTTTTAGACTGAAATATCAAATGTTCAAACAAATGGAACCATGTATCCATCATTTGATTTTACACATGCATGTTTCAATTGTTAAAAGTAAACTTTACCATATTTTCCCAATAGGAAGAAAGACTCCTGTTCAAATACAAAAATATTGTTGTTAAAAAGACTTTGTAATTTTAGATTACTTTAGTTTGATTTGTTTAACATCTGGGCATCGACAAACTTGATCAAGCATTGAAAGTTGTATCTCATATGATTTCCAGTAATTGAACAAGAAAGGTCGTAATACGATGTTTAAATAACATTGCAAACTATGTGCAACTGTCTCTTGGCCTTAACTACTATATAAATAAATGCCTGTCCAAAAATGAATGCCCCCCTCTAATATTTTACAATAATCGCCACACATCACTCGTATTTATTTACTATGCAATATTGACATAAGCATCCAATTGCATGTGGATAAATGTAAGTAGGATATAGTGGCACATGATGGTTTCCAAAAGAATAATACTCTCCTCTTCCTCTGAGACATCATTATTTTATGTATTTAACCATACTACAAAACTATAATGTTTTATAATTTTCAAACGTATTGACAAAATGTATTGAAATCTTAACAATAAGTGTTTATACGATTCAAAATGATCAATGATACGCACTTTGAGGTAGCATGTATCACTGTTTGAAATCAGCTGGTGGATTCGCCTTCTTTCTCTGATTCCCTCTTAGTGATGTTGATGGTCCTTGCAAATACACATACAGCTCATCGTGTGCTTAAAAAATGGCGTTAACCCCACAAAACCAAATGAAACCTGGATGATAGGCACAGTCTTTTTCGAATATATCAAACAGTGTGCGCGCGCGTGTGTGTGTGTGTGTTTGTGTACACATAACAGAATATAAAATATAAATATATAAACATTATGTGATATATGGAGAGAGAGAGAGAGAGAGAGAGAGAGAGAGAGAGAGAGAGAGAGAGAGAGAGAGAGAGAGAGAGAGAGAGCAATTTGGACACTGCCACAGAACGCAGTCTGGTCTGGGTGTTTGACCTGAAGCCATATGAATGAGTCATGGGTCGGGACACCGCCACCTCATCTCAAAGATTTGTTTTCATTGAAGAATAGCAATCTCGAAAGATGCATTTGGAGTTTTGATGCCTGCTTGTGGAAGTTTAATTCAACCTATTTAAGGACACACTGATTAATAGAATAGTTGAAACCGTATTAGGATGACTTCCGTAAAACATGTGTGACTAGACTTCCAACGGTACAGTATAATTAGTTCAAATTATGTCAGCAAATCTAAAAAATTTGTCAGATCTGAAATGTCCAATAGTTATCAGACTTTCGATTTTCAAGGCTTATGGCGTTCAAAATGAATCCAAACAGATTTCTCGTTTGGACGGTTTGAATTTAGTTCAAAGATTTGAGTATGGCCGTAATTTCAGCGTAAAAATTAGGGCTTTGTCTGGTAACCAGTTGGAGATGTTTCCACAGTGTGTTACAACAGCAGCTCAAAATTGTTTTCATCTTTCAAATGGTACGTTGACACGAACGTACATTCCCGAAAGAAGGCTCTGACTATACTGAACGCCCTCTTGGAAATGATCATTGCGTGAGAACATTTTATATTCCTTTTAGATCACGTTATTTCCAGTGCCTTTGATAACCAATATAGTGATTTGGGAATATAGAATGTTACAATATTTCAAGAGTGAATTTTGCTGTTAGAGGTGTGAACAAATTTGTATGCCATAAGGTCGACTGGAATTAGATATATAAAGGTTTTGGGGGGCTTAGAAATTAAATCTTATGAGGGATTAACAGGATTAGAGTTTAGTTTGGCAGTATATTGTAGAGCCAATCTCGTTCATCTTAGATTAAGTGATGGCTCGTTTGTTCAACATAAAGACGTCCTAAAGGGGAAGTTTGAAATGCCTGGTCGTGTATTGAATCAGAAATATGCAGATAAAATTTACAAGCTGATCCGCAAACAATCGAAGAAGTCACGTTACGAGCTTACTAGTGACCTGTGTAACCAGATGACGACCTTTCAATCTACTACCAAATCTATACTTCCCACGACCGTTCTTCAATCAATTTCATGTTTACATTTCTCAATGACTATCTAGTAAATTAATTTACTGTTCCAAAAAGCTCTATTTATTTACTCTCCTCCATAACAGAAATAAGGCCGCAATCGAGACGTTGGGTCACAAATTCAAGGTAATCTCTAGAACAACATACAGTTTTAGTAGTCGTTTAATTTATGTGCACTCATATTTTCTACAGGTGACAGACGATGAGCGGTCATTTACTGGATATCACAATGAAGTTATCGATGATGTCTTGAAGCATGAATCTGTACTTCTCTGGGACGTGATATGTCAATATAGTCAGGTTCACCAACATGCATTGGCGAGATCAAACGACAACACTGTTTGATCGCCTATGTTGTCCTTGGCATCCTGGATGATCTTAGTTAAGAAACTTGTGTGCTCAAGGCAACAAAGTACTCATTGATTTCCACATTTCTGAACTGAAATATCGACGAGCTTGTTCTCAAGAATTTATTTCGTCTAGTATGTATGGGCATATCTATTTAGAAGGGATATTGTCCTGAATAGCTTGATTCCTGGCCATTTCTCGTCCTGCCATTTGCAAGCAGCCAGCTCTCTGAGAACTCTGAGAAATTGTATTAGTTTCCGAGGTCTTCTGAAGAGTACTAAACAATATTTGTAAACCTTGTAAAAGAACACCATTTGACCCTGGGGCGGATGCGGTTGCTGTGTCCTTCATAATATCCAAGACAGTTTTGATTCTTGAAATGTCGATTGGTACTGTTTGTCTACTATATCAAAGCAGAGGTAATATTATGCGTTTTTTAAAACAAAAGAGATTAATGTTGCATATGTAGCATTGGCTTAAAGCAAGGTCCTTATATCCATTCCCTCCTCACGAATTCAGACTATTTGGTGAATATCACAAGCATTGAGCAACTTTGCAATGGCAACCATCAGCAAGCCGTGGTGTAGCAAGATAATCGGGTGGAACTTCCAATTTCACAGCATAGCACTTTTGACGATGATATAAATAAAATGTTTAATAATGAATGAGTTGAATGTGCATTTGGTTCTGAATACTGTGCGTGTATATGTAATCCAAATATTGGATTAATTAACATAAGAACGCACAGACTTAATAATGAAAATACAAATAAATTACTTTACAAAATACAAAGACAAGGGGTGAGTGATTCACAGTGATTTCACAATACAAAGATGGATATAGTTGACCCAACTAGTAAACAATGTTGAATTTTACTCACTGATAGTGAAATTATGCAAACCAAAAAGGGACATATATACAACTTATCTTTACAGTCAAGAAAGATACAATGGGTTTTGCGAACCCCAATATCAGCCCACAGCTACAAAATTAAAAGGCGATACACTCCGTCATCAGCACTCGTTATTTCTTCTTCATGGCTGCTTCAGTTCAGCTTCACAGCTGCTACGGTTAATGTATGTGGTTGGTTTTACAGTTTGCACCACGTCAACCATGATCACACCGATAATTTTGAACTCACGGGTCACTCTAAATACCCTAGGCGCTCCAAACCCTCTGGACGCTCCAGATACTCTGAACGATTCTACACAGCTCTACACTTTCCGGGCACTCCAGACAGCTGAAAACATTTCCAACACCGTGTAATATACATGACACGTGCATAAAAACGTAATAACGTTATACACGGTAAAGTTTTACAGATTACGTTACCGGCACAATAATTACATAAAGAACAAGTTCAAGAAAGTAAACCTAACCCTGCTTGATAAGAATCCTACTGAACTAAACATGTCTTAACAATGTAGTTTCATATTACTAATACAAATACCTTGCTAAGTCGCAAGCAAGAATAGAAATATGTAATATACAAGAAATTATTAAAGAATATACAAGAAATTAATAAACGTACATGCCTCTACATCTGGAGACGTGCAAGTACTTAAGTAGACCATTGACTGACAAGACTAATCCATAATGTAAAGAGCTTTACCTACGGTGAGTAATTTATGCACAGATGATATCGTCTGTGCACTGGAAGCATTCGGTTTTACCCATCAAAAGAACTTCACACGTGCGACATATGATGGACAGAACTCACTATTTTGGAAATACAACACATTATATATTAACCACCATTGGGCATCGTTGACCACTAAAACTAAACTCTAGTACACGTATTTAATAAGTAAAAGAGTTTATACAATTCCGTGACAAGTAGAAACATAGTTCATTCGATACTATTTACTTTTATCTACCACTACAAATGAGGTTTTCACATGCACCAATCAGTCTTCTCATCTAATCCTAACATTCATTCACATGTGCAATATACAGTTAACATATTGAGGGTGATATATCACCATAAACAAATACATAGTCATTAATATTGAACTTTTACCATGCCTGTAAACATATTTCCCCACTTCCAACAACCTGGATCGGAGAATAACTTCCGAGGAGCCTATCATATATTTAGGTGAAGCGTGGATTACGCAAATGGACCATAATCATAAATGCTGCTTAGTCAAATTTAAAATGTAGGTAACAGTAATTTTTTTTAATCCTAAAGTAGTCTTATAGATGTGTCCATTTATCATGTTGCGTGACAAGGGCATAAATAGCACCCACAAAAATGTATTGCAATACGAGTCGCTGCGTCTTATAATGCATCTATGTCCCACGCTTCGTAGTGTTAGGTGGGATAGTATGCATATAAAGTGCACAGAACGCACGTCGTCATTAGGTAAATGATAAAACCTTTAACCAATGCAAGTAAAATAAGAAATTTAGGTCACATTGACCTTCTTTCTGGCGCAACTCAAGGAAGTGAACCATGACATGGGAGGAGTACTCATCGCCTACACAATTTAATTAACCTTGATATAATTGTAAGCTTATAGAGTGTTGAACATTAGTATGGCCATGAGCTCAATTCATGGCATGGGAGGAGTACTCATGGGAGGAGTACTCATCACCTACACAATTTAATTAACCTTGATATAATTGTAATCTTATAGAGTGTTGAACATTAGTATGGCAATGAGCTCAATTCAAGAGATCATAAGCCCAACGTTCCCTCTAAGCGAATGGTAGATGTGCGCTCAATGCTTGCTGCATTGTGCAAGCATTACGGAGACGTGCAAACTTTAATGTTGGATTGACAATTCAGCTGCGCAGGGATGTCTGAGCAGCTGCACCCACGCAGCTTAGAGAGTACGTTGCATAAGCCAGGAAAATGTGGATAGTGGGTTACAAAGTCTGCTATGGTAAGATGTGTTACTAACAGGGAAGCATACATCCATCCATTTGCATGATTTTAGCTTGGCGATTAAGGGTATGTAAAAAGGCTTGCCTTTAGCTTCCCCTTGGGTCGGCGAGTTTTCACGTGTCTACTAGACTCTTCTTCCACGAAACACAGAACCCGCAAGATAAGGCATATCATGAGGGAGAAATGGCAGTAATCCTCAAAAAAACACAATCAGATCTCTAAGAGGACTCCAAAATCTCGAAAAGTGGTTACCATATGCTTACTGGTCAAACCTTGTTTTGGATGAAAGAAAATCAAAATCATTATATGTGATGTTTTCTGTAAACGGAAATATTTATCCAACCTTTCAGCAAAATATATAACGATAAACACAGATCTACACAGATGGAAAAAATATTAAAATACTAATTAATCATTTTCCCATCCTTGTTCTTACAATTTACAGAGAAACAGTCCAGAGATTATATAGTGAACCGACTAGCACAATAAAGAAGGAGTAGGAGTTCCATTGCAGGGTAGTAGTGGATTCAACATGGCTCCACTGGCTGTCACCTGTGCCCCTCTTGAGTTGATTCATACGACCGCACACAATTCCTAATTTTTGCTTTTGGTTATTATATGACCCATTTTGTCATTTGCTTCCTTATCAACAATACCCGTTAGAGTATTTAGTCATCTCCAATTATCTCCAATTATCTATTGCTTATGAAAACCATAGATAAAGGAAATATCTCTCAAACAATCTTTACTCTCACTTTACTTCTGGAATTCTAGCTGTGCCACTTGATGCCAGTTGGCATCGTTATCGCACCTTCATCTTAAAATCATATCTAGTGTAATACAACTGAATGACATCTCTACATTTACTATTACTCAACAGCGATAAACATACCGAATAATGCAGGAGTCATACGTTCAGGTGTTTGTGGGAAATGTTCGCAATATAAATACCTCTATCTCTCCGTTATTTAAGAGCTTACTTGTGTTAGATCAGGTCTGCAGATGGTTACCTCCATATGAAATCCTTTACACGAGCAATTGAGTGGCATATGCCATTTAGAAACATCGGTTTTAGCTGAGAAAATGTTTATTACATTCTCAGAGATGACATTTGTTATATCTCTGATAACCGTAGAATATACCATGCACGTGCAAGATAACTATACATTGAAAATTATTAACCTATCTATGTATTTTATGAACCTAGCACTTGGGAGCCGCGTTAACTCAGATGATAGTGCCACAGCGTGTCCTTGGGTATAAATGTTTGTAATAGTGTATTCCGTTACCTCCGCCCAAAAAGTTCTTATATGCTGCCAAGTAAGCGTAAAGTTCTAAACACGTTGAACTGAATTGCACAAAAGGTTCGGAAGATAATCTTTCGAACAAATGTAAACATCGAGTACAATATTATAAATATGAAAGTAACAATGTTAAAATTCTGTAAACAAATGTATGTAAAATAAATCCTTCAAACACATTGTCCGCTAGCGCCGCGTTTACTGGTCAGGATGTAGTAGCCTACTGCAAAGGTCTGTAGCGTCAAGGTCATGCACGATACAATAAAGTGGGTGGTATTATAAAAAGGTAGATTGATTTAGCTCAACACTGATACCAAATAATGGATATTTGATTTGCGCTATAGAATACAGAGGGAAAAACCTAATTTTTTGGACCCTTTTTATTCCACCCAAACTTCGCCCTTGGTCAGGGTCCGATTTTGTGTCCAGAGTTTAGACTTTATGGCCTCAGATCTATGGAAGACAGCTACACTCTATAAATAGTTGGACCGAACTAAATTTTTTTTACACTTATCGGTTTCTCAGCACAGCCGGGAATTACTTTAAATTGAACAAAAGGTGATAAGTAAGTTTGTGGTTCTCATTAATTAGACCCTGCAATTTAGCGCTCCCAGCTGATTGATCTTATAAGGCCCTTACAACCCCACCCACCCTAAAGTCTGGGTGCGGATGAGGCCAAAGTTGGTACCACCGCCCCCCACCCCCAACTTTTTCTTGGTTATGCGAATGGGCTTTATGCGTTCAGGCTGTACCTCAAAAGAAGCGATACAGTGGTAGTATTCCATTCAACATGGATTTCGTCTGTGTCATTGGAGGGGATGATTCCAATAACTGAGTAAAGGTGTGTGAGAGCTCTGTCTCATTTAGGGTTGAAATGAAAACACTCTCTTGTCGATTGTGGGGTTTATTATGAGATGAAATGGTACGTAACGAAAAAAAACCTAAAACAATACAAAGCGCATACTTACAATTAGGGCATAACCGATTAGCATTTTTCTACCGATTTCCGATTCCGGATTTTGGGCATGAAATTTTTCCGATTCCGGATACGATTCGATTAATCGGAAATGCTAAATCCGTATTTTTTTTCTAAAAAATTTCATCTTCCGTTTCCGGGTTTCTGGTATCTGGTTTTGTCGTGTCTAGCATGTTACTTAGTACTTTACCATATCCGGCTTCATTTCCGGTTTTCACTCGTCGGTTCAAATAGATTGTCTCACAGCGTGGTTGTGTTGACCATATTGGACTTTTCTGACTTCTTATTTAATTTTATTAACGCACTATCGAATGACACGCAGTGTTAAACACGGTGCTATAGAAATTCAACTTTATTATTTTTATTATCCGAATCGGTCGTTCCTGCCTTGTCCGACTCCGATTAATCGGAAGTTCATACTATCCGGTGGAATCCGATTTCCGGATCAAAAGTCGGTTATGCCCTACTTACAATACAAGACAAATACAATACAGAATTTAACCGACGCAAATTCATTGTAAAATACACAATACACACACCGGCATTTATAATGTTATCACAGTAAAATAAATGATACCTTACCAGACTCAAAGGGTATACTTTTTCCAAATTATATTCAATCCCTGGTCTTTCACTTGCATGAAAGCCAAGTGCTCTTCTTAACGACTCGTACTGCTTGAGATCTCGTCTGTCTCAAGAACTATAGTAGGAATGCCAGAAGCTTTTCTATAGTTATACACACAGTCATTCACCTTGATCAATCGCTCACTCGCGCACTCCTCCCATGACAAACACGTACATTTGTCCACGACACGAGTCCTGGGTCACATGTGGTAGACAGTTGCTACTTCTATTCATCATTCTACTTTGGCTTCCATTATTCTGTGCCGTAGGTTTCCGAGTCACATTGGTATACCTCGTATCGAACAAATAAATGAGGTGTATTGTGCCGAGCGCATACAGTACACGACAACCTGACTCATGGACACTTTCTGAAGGATGAACCTCATCAAGAGTGAATACCATGCTAGTATCCACTGACAGTGGAACACATGTAACAAACAAGAGTGCAACCTTCAGTTTGTGGGCCTATATATATTGCTCTCCATGGGCACAAATGAGGAAATGAGGTTTATGCTATATATTTGGCTTTAAATATTTTATATTTTACAACTTCATATTTTAACAAAAGTTTACAGAATTTTAAAATTTGTATGTATAATTTATTTATTTCTTGTTGTATATGACGTTTACATTTATTTGGAAGAGCCCTAACTTCTATAGTTTGTTTGACATGTGTTGATTCTTGCATTTAATTGATTGGCACCTTGTAGCAGCGATTGTTCTAAATTACCAAGAAACGCTCCAACAACATGCTCCTGCACTCAACTATCTCTTTCCTAATGACACGGGAGGTACAGCCACTGCAAGCGGGTTACTTCTACTAAATCAGATCTTACGGCAAGACGTGTGAACGCATTATTCTACTATCCCGAGCCAAAGTAACAGTTCCTGAGGAACAGCACATGAATCCTATTTCCACTGCATGACATTGCCAAGTAAAGCTCTGAACGTGCCTTTAACAGCACCCAAATCCCTGGAAGATAAACCCATCCCAATGGATGAAAACGACGTATAACAAGGACGGAAAAAGTTCACATGTTGATTACTGAGAAATGTTAAAGTGCATGACACAGCACAATGAAATTGTTCACGTTTCAAGATCAGTCTTGTTAACGGTTAGATTAAGGTTTCTCTGCTACCCGTCACATTATATTACGTCGTAGGTCAAGTAAAATGTGCATAAATAAGGGTTTGATAAGCAAATAATTGGTTCCAATCTTAGATCAATCTCTGGAATCAATTTGTTTTCATAGTTTATGAATATGTTCAGATGTAATTCAAAAGGAATTATTTGTTTAAATCAGTTATGACAATTACAATGTGATCGATGATTTTGAATATACCCTACTCTGGGATTATTATTAACTCATTTAAAAACGTTCTGAATTACATTATTGCATTATTGTGGTTTATCAGGATATTCAAGACTATTAGTACATCAGGATATTCAAGACTATAAGAATGCATTCTGCACATTCTATACTTTTAAACATGTGATTAGACATTTAGGATTATTTGGTAATTAACTAGCAGTAATATGCCTTTTGACTATTTGACTTAGATTTCTCTTTGTGTGCGAGGTCTGGGCCTGACGTCTCGCTCGACAAAGAAAAGTGAAACGTCTCTCACTACTTTTCCTTTCCAGGTGCAGTGATCTCCGCGAGACCACGGTCTTGCTCTGCTGGGCAGGAGGTTACTTGCATATGGCCTCTCCTCCACCATTGTGTCCAAGCAACACCTTCATGTGGAGCCCTCTGTTTTCACAGAAACTACTGTGTGACGCAAGTAAGGGATCGGTGGTACAACTGGGTTTGCAGACTGGGCTCGTTAGCTTTGGAAGGAATCCCACGCAGTGCCGAGTCTGGAAACATCCAAGGCACAAGGCCCTACAGTATTAGGGGTCTCCCCCCAAAATCTCTAACGGTAGAAAAGATCACAGATCGTGGGCAACAGATGGCCAGATTAGTGAAGCACTACTCAGACCTGTACCCCGAGAAACGTCAGTCACCGATGTGGTCCTTACCAGCATACAAAAACTGTTAACCATGGAGGAAGGAGTTCGACAAAGTGCCCACCTTAGTTGAGCCCAGCAAAAACCATCGACTCCCTCTCATCGACAATACTCAAGGCAGCGACAGCATCCCGCCTGAAGATATCAAACGCGGAAAACCGACATTGATTCAGCCACAGTATGAGCTACTATGCCTCAGCTGAAAGGAAGGAGCAGTCCTCCAAGACGTGCGCGAAGTCACTTTTGTGACCCTTTACAAAACATGGGCAACCGCAGTGACTGTAACAGTTACAGAGGAATCTCGCTCCTGTGCATCTTGGCGAAATGTACGACCGCATCCTCATCAACATGCTGCAGCTGCTGGCAGACAGTGTGTACCCAGAGTCTCAGTACTGCTTCCGAGCAGGCAGGTCAACAACAGACTGGATCTTATACCGCCGACAACTCCAAGAGAAGCGCATAGAGGAAGGTCAGTCACTCTACATGATGTTCATCGACCTCAACATGTGATGACGTTTTCCATACTTGTGTCTTGGTGAAAACATACAGTATCTCTAACATCTTTTGCATTACTAGTAAAGGCATAAAGACGGTACAGTACAAAAGCGGTGGGAAGCGATTAGAGGAGACGATATGATTAGAAACAATGCTTAAAACGGCACTATACGGTAGACATTTCTTGAACTGTTGTCTTTAGTGTTAAGGCTTTGTACTCGTTTTGACAGATCTTACCAGTAATCGATTAACTTTGTTGGTTGAATCCAGTAAACGGATTTCAACAACTACAGGTTGTTAGACCGTGTGAAACTATCTTGGAAAAGGCACGGTAAGGTACCGAGTATCAATAGACATTTTAGTGGACAGATAGAAACGGTACTAAACGGGCACATACTTATAAATGATTGAAACTGGTATGATACAGAAAAGGTAAAAATGCGGTTGCAAACGTCGTTACAAGTAGTGAATATGGATTAATAACATTTTTTAAATATAAAAAGCTCTTGAATTTTCAAAAAAGAATGTGCTGATGAAATTAATGTGGCGAGATTTGCAAAAGGACGTATGGATTTATATAATCGACAAAAAAAATCAAATATATCTAAATATTATCGACTTTATAAATGATCGCAGGATTTGATTTATAACCTTTGATAAAACAGGACGAAAGCATATAAATACGTATATAAATGATATTAAAGCGTCTGGCTTTGTGAAAATTAATGAAATGAGGCTACTTCCGCTTTCATCTTTCTTACTATCCCTGACATGGCGCGAAGCTCAGTGATCTCCAAGGAAAAACAAATGGTAAATTAAATTTTATTGCGAAACGGAGATATTTCTTTTATCTACACCACAACTGCGTCGCATTAATTTTGGGCTGACCCACACCATCAGACACGTAGCTTATCTGGGTTATTCGCTAATCCTTTAATCTTTAACCTCATTAACGAGTTTCAAACGTGATCAGATTAGGAATAATTAATTGCATTTTAATTTGCCAAGAATCAGCTTTTTTATACTTTATTCTGACCGTGTCTGACATATGAAAAATTACGTTTGTGAAAGATGCATACCGACTAAGCCTTTTGTTTTAGAGTCAACGGTATGATAAAATTTACTTTAATCCACTTAATACACGGTTATCGTTAACATTAAGTCGTATGCGCTAAACAATATGTTGATTTGTCTGTTTCGCCTTAAAGCAAGACATGTAAGTTATTTAGTGCCAAGACATTTGGAACAAAAGTACATTTCCCAGAGATACATCACCATGGTAACCTATCCAAGATGATCTAAAGGAAGGGAGGGTGTGCTAAGCATACAAAAGAAAATGATTTTGACCATTTTAATATATATATATATATATATATATATATATATATATATATATATATATATATATATATATATATATATATATATATATATATATATATATATATATATATATATGTTTGCGTTAGTTGTGTTCTGACACACTAGTCATTTGAAAATTAAAGTATACCTTCAAATCCGGACACAAAAATGACACATGCAACGGAAAGAAACAGCACTATCTAATCAGGATATACTTCTCTAAAAACTCATTTACAGTCTTCATTGAGCTCAAATTCCAAAATGTATAATGTATCAGTCTGACACATCGTAAAGAATGTGAGTGAATGCACCATAGAATTCACTTTGCTTCGTCCTGAGATTGATTGTAAATCAAAATTAAAACAGAAATAATCTACCATAGTAGTGTTGTACCTCATATCAGGCCAGGTCTAATGATGTAACATGCTGCCATAAACACTACACTCATATCAGGCCAGGTCTAATGATGTAACATGCTGCAATAAAACTACACTCATATCAGTCCAGGTCTAATGATGTAACATGCTGCCATAAATACTAAACTCGTATCAGGCCAGGTCTAATGATGTAACATGATGCCATACAAACTACTCCCATATCAGGCCAAGCCGTAGTCCGTGACATGCTGCCGTGAAAACTGTACTCATATCAGGCCAGGTCTAATGATGTAACATGCTGCCATAAACACTACACTCATATCAGGCCAGGTCTAATGATGTAACATGCTGCCATAAACACTACACTCATATCAGGCCAGGTCTAATGATGTAACATGCTGCCATAAAAACTACACTCATAACAGGCCAAGCCGTAGTCCGTAACATGCTACCATGAAAACTGCACTCATATCAGATCAGGTCTAATGATGTAACATGCTGCCATAAAAACTACACTTATATCAGGCCAAGTCTAGTGATGTGACATGCTGCCATAAAAGCTACTCCCATATCAGGCCAAGCCGTAGTCAGTGACATGCTGCCGTGAAAACTGCACTAATATCAGCCCATGTCTAATGATGTGACATGCTGCCATAAAAACTACAGTCATATCAGGTCAAGCCGTAGTCCGTAACATGCTGCCATGAAAAAAATACTCATATCAGGCCAAGCCGTAGTCCGTAACATGCTGCCATAAAAATGGCACTCATATCAGGCCAGGTCTAATGATGTAACATGCTGCCATGAAAACTACAGTCATATCAGGTCAAGGTTAATTATGTAACACATTGTCAGAACACCTAAAATTGTTATATGGGCAAGGCTAATTTTGCTATGTCAGCATGTTCACATATAACTATTCGTGACTTTGACTGGTTCAAATAAGTCCATTAAAAGAAATTAGTTGCTCTAGATGGAATTCATCCCAAAACTCTGAAAATGTGGGCTTTATCAATCTCAGAGTCGTGGAAAGAAAAACTTCACTGTAGTATCACTTCCTGTAAATTCACGGAGTCATTGAAATTAGCAAAAGTAATTGTAATTTATAAGTGAAATCAAAAGAATGACCCATCCAACTATCGACACTATATCTATAATTCCTAATGATATTGAAAAACTTGTCAGCAAGCATACTTTCAGATAATTTAACAAGACCAACTCCTCAATAAATCACAACGAGGTTTTCGAAAAAAAAATTATTCATGTCAAACGTCATTGACAAAACCTATAGACCAATGGCTACTAGAAGTAGAATTAGGCGAACTTACTGGCGCAATCTTCATTGATTTTAAAAGCGTTCAGCCTACAAGTTTTCTCCAAACACTGTTGTCTGGTTCACGTCCTATATTGCTAACATACACCAGGTTGTTTGCACGGGTACATATACTTCCGAAACAATTCATATCTTAACTGGTGTTCCTCAAAGTTCTATTTTAGGACCTCTTCTGTTTTTAATATTTTTAAATGACTTACCCTTATATCCAGTGCATTCTAACACATATATTTTCACTGACGATTCTACTTTTCATTTATCTGGTAAATCTCTAAACTCCATTTAAAATAAACTTCAAAACGACCTCAACAATATAAGAGTTTGGTGTCATCAAAACAACATGCATATTAATATCTCTAGAACGAAATGTATGACAAGCGAAACAAGGCTATGCCTGTCTACTAACGTGGATTTACTTCTAACTTAAAATAACCTAGACGTATCTATTCTCAAAAACCAAAACCTACTCGGTATCAACATTGATCAACACCTCAGCTGGAATGCATATATCGATCACCTAAGTGCAATGGTACTCAAAATTATTAATATGTTAACACTGCTTTCGAAAGTTCTTTTTCCTCAATAACTTGAACTGTATGTTTCGGGTTATATACAACCAATGATAGATTACGGCTGTACCATATGGGGAAACACATCCAATTATAATATGTCGTCCAGAATTGACAAACTCCAGAAAAGAGCAGCCCGAATAAAGACTGAAACGTCCTGTTT
This sequence comes from Unio pictorum, assembly GCA_030141615.1. Taxonomy (NCBI): domain Eukaryota; kingdom Metazoa; phylum Mollusca; class Bivalvia; order Unionida; family Unionidae; genus Unio; species Unio pictorum. Next base: position 24,750,102 of record JARLTB010000060.1, read on the forward strand.
TGACTCCCTCGAATGTTTAGTTAGTCTGGAATGGCTACCTATGCCAAAACGTATTCTTTATTTTACAGGAATCATTGCATATAAATCGTTATACGATCTTTCTCCAGGTTATATAACTAATCTAATTGAACTAAGATCATCAAATACTGAACGTAATCTCTGATCAACAACTAAAAACGGCCTCCAGATGCCTTGGTCGAAAAAAAACAATCATTACAAAAGCTCATTTACTGTATCAGCACTTACTGTATAGAATTTTTTATCACCGAGGATACGACATTCAACTCCCCTTGCTTCTTTTAAAATATCATTAACGACATTATTTCTTGACCAGCTGGAATACATATTCAAAGATCTGGATAGAAATTATTATTATTATTATTATTATTATTATTATTATTATTATTATTATTATTATTATTATTATTGTTGTTGTTATAATAATTTTTATTATAATTTATATTATTATTTATCATTAGTATTATTATCGTTGTTGTTCTTGTCAGTGATTCTTCTAGAAGTTCTTCCACCACCCATTATACTGGCCGCAATGTATAGCCTATCTTGTGCTGATAAAGTATCATTAAATCCCATAACAAAATGACTATATCTATATATGCAGAACATCGCCAGGTATCCTACTGCGATTCAGACGGCGGGTGGCCTTTCCATTGCTGCTACCACGCGGTATAGATCTTGCATCTTACCGTCTGAACAATATTAGTTTAAATGTCGGGTTATCGAAGTAAAAAACTCACCACTCGAAAGAAGACTAAGTCAACAAAATCATTGTCTCTCCGCTTGCAAACATACAGTGTTGATAACAATGTTTTATATCACAATATTGATTGAAAGGACATTTGCTCTATATATTGTTTTTTGTGACGATACAAAGGATCTACTTCTGAATGTTATTCGTATTGAATTATGCAATATTGTTTCCACTCTCGTCTGGAAATGAAAACGAATTAAAAGGGCATCGTCTGAGCCGGAATTAATATAAATGCCGAAACCTATTTGTTACCCATGCTTAGTTTTGTTCCGCATTTAAAAGAGAGAAGAAATAATATGGACAATGTTTTTTGGATTTACAGTTCATGTACATAATTTTTTATCAAATTTGGATACAAATATGATATGGAAGGTTACACCAAAACAAAAGTGATGTCATTAATTTGTACATGCCAGTAATCCTTATTTAGAATGTATGTAACTACCGTGCTTGGCTTCGTGATCGCCTTCTTAGAGATGGGAAATCAACGTAATTATCAAAAGATCTCCAAATGTTTCAAACGCCACGACAGAGCATAGCCTTAACGATTCTTTTGACATCACGTGACGGTTATATTGTGAATGGCTAATTCAGGATAGCGACATTTAGACTAAGAATCACCTCACACCAAGCAAAAGTTCAGTAATAGATGACACATTTTATTTATATACAAAATAAATTCCTTACAGAGCGAAATAGTACATTTCAATTTACATATTCTCTAAAATGGTCAGAACTCAGCTCTGAATGTTAATTGTTATGTATATTTGATTTAATTTATACTTAATTTAATTTAATTTAATTTAATTTAATTTAATTTAATTTAATTTAATTTAATTTAATTTAATTTAATTTAATTGTTTGATTGTTAATTTTAATTGTATTAAATTCCATTACATGCTATTGTATTGTAGCTTTTTAATGAATTTGACATTGTCCAGAAATTCAGTTGAGTTCTGTTTGACCTGACTGTTACACTGTTTCTGACCTTGATTCAGACCCAGTGATAGTTTTAGTAAACAACATTTTTTTTATCTTTTTAATCTTTCTTTCAGTAAGAATTATTATATTAAGTCAAGGCCATGCCTGGACGACGTTATATTACTCATGTAACAAACTTCCATTCCTAGAAGGTTGACCCCCATCCGGGAATCTGTTGTGCGTCTTAGCTAGACTTATTACTGATGTATTGAGAAAGAATAGTCTGTCCTGACTTAAAACTTAAGACGTCCAGGTGTTTTATGTTGTGTCTAGTTTGAGTCAATTAATTAAGTTTTTTTCTTCAGATTATTTTGAAGAAAAGTGATTATTTTCCCTGAGAATACTAGTACCCTAAATTAATTATTGGACATGGACATTTCTAAAAATTTATAGTTTTTGTTCTGTGATTCAAAAAGACTGTTGACATTTTATCACTTCGCCGACTATTAATGACGTCATCGTCTTCCATTTTGACTTCATCGGGAGTCGAATTCAGTTTCATTCAAGACGTTTTATTACTTAGACTTCTATTTTTTTCAATCTGGGATTCTTTTTTTATTGATTCGTAAAACCGTAAGTTCTTTTTTATTCTCACTTAATATTCCAGGAAAATAAATTATATTTAAAATTTTACAAAGCTTCTAATCTTCACTTTCTTTCTGTTACTTTTTGTAAGAGCCCAGACTCGTAACATTATTCTTATACAGCAAAGTATAATTGCCAATAATGGTTTCCTCTGTAAAATAATATTTTTGCAAAAATACTGAAAGATTTAATCCTATAACAAACTCAAAATATTAACAGTATTACTGTTTTGTTAACTTGTGATAACAGAACATCACATCATTAATGCCATGAAAACGGGAGTACTCTTTCTAGAAAATCACTAGAATGCTACATTGGAGCCCGCAAGTCATTGACTGGGGCTCCATCAAATTAATTTCTGCCTTAACGCGGCAATGTAAAAACGTAAAAATCATTTTGTTTTAATGGCCACTTCTGTTCGACAGATCAGTTAGAAAATATACAAATGCATAAGTACAAGTTGTAACGGCCACTCAACATAATCATTAGAAATGATTAACTCATTTGGACTGAACAATACACCAGCACTAGTAAGACTATTTAGACCCGAAATAAATGGAGAAAACCGAATAGCTAAGATACTCTACAACAGCCATATTACCTAAACATTAGATAAATTTATTTCTACTTCATCTGGTCATGAATGCAGTTTTTAATTTCACATCCATCTCATTTCGTCTGAAACATTTGAAACACGCTAAATGGTTTCATTTTAAAGACTCGTAAATGATACAGACAGCGGTATTACCCCTTTTCAAGTCTTTCATACAAACGTGCACGTGTATAGAGCAACTATATCCTTCAAAAACTAAATAGACAAGAATTCTGGCATTTAAAATAGCCTATGAAATAAACTCTTCTGATACGAAGACTTTCAACTACTATCATATTTCACATAAACAATTCGCAACATATGCAGATAACATTTGCAATCGACCTGCACATTCCTGTATTGCTAACACTTCATCGGTAATTCCTATCCTTAATTACCTTTAAGTGTTATCAGAAAGGTCATTTGCCAAATATGCATCATCTTTCTAAGTGAATGCCATCTCGTTTCCATAAAACCAGTACGTTTTAGTCCCCGAAACCGCTTTATAAAATGACGATGCAATTAGAAACAATACAAATGTTGTGCTAACATATAGGTTTTCTTGCGATATACTCGGCAGAATACATAACTGGCATATATTTAGATCGTGAGAAGGGATTATTGTCATTATCTTGCTGGTTGACCAATCATGAAAAGGGAGTATCGTCATTGCCCTACTGGTTGTCCAATCATACGAAGGGAGTATCTCCATTGCCCTGCTGGTTGCCCAATCAACCGAAGTTTTGTAATGTTGGGACAGTGGGACACATAGTGATGGATAATATCCGGTTTTAAACTTTAGCATCCATGCAAGGTATCTCGTCGTAGCTGTATCTCACGGATCGGCTGAACCATGTATAAGACATTGGTTTTCATGCCAAAACTCCATCTAGCCAACATATATATATATATATATATATATATATATATATATATATATATATATATATATATATATATATATATATATATATATATATATATATATATATATATAGGTTCTTTCCTAAAGGTCATTTCCTTTCCTTGGGATCGGTGAACTCGAATGGCTGTATGGCAGAAGTTACATAACAAAATCATATATGTAGTCTCTCTTATGCCAACTGCAAAAAGGGCAGACGGACATTAAATAAAACGTTTCCACCTAAAGCAATGTCTTCAGCATGAGACATAAAGTACATGTATAGAGACACACACAGACACATGCATAGGCTGGTTTTCATATGAAGAACATCACATATCTACATTATGGCACTGAAAGGGTCTGAAATCAAAAAACCAATAAATGTAATAAAAAATTTTACCCTATTAGATCCAATCGAAAACCTTCACCACTAAAGAGTACACCAAAATTAATCTCACCTGGACGTTGAAGGAGTCTTTGGGTCTTATACGAAATATCCTTACAAATTTGTATTAATGATTTTCCTTGAACTCCTTCCATCTGTAAAACAGGGCAGCATTTTGTCAGTCAGTCATTCAATATGAAAATCAACAGTATAGTAAAATATAAAACATCGGCAATGACTTGTATTCAATATTAAAATCAACAGCATAGTAAAATGCCTAAACACCGGATTTGTCTGATAATCATTATCAAAATCAAACTTGTAGCAAAATGCCTAAACTCCGACATTGGCTGCTATTCACTATCAACATAAACAGCACTGTAAAAGTCCTTAGCACCGACAATGACAGATAATCATTATCAAAAATCAACAGCATGGTAAAATGCCTAAACATCGACACACAACAGTCTCACACAAGCCGCCCTCTACCCCCACCCACCCACACTCCACCCCTTATGAAGCAAACGGAGCTATTTTGAAAAAGCACATTACGTTTTGACAACATAGCAGCAACATAGTTATGCTAAATGACAGGAATTTGAACTTGCCAACAAATTTCCTGGGACGTCATCAATTCATTTTACAGCTGGAACGGGGATTGAACAGATGCGGTTCATGAAAGAAAAAGGTCAAAGGATGAAATATTTGCTTATTGTTTAATATGGGAGAAAACGAATTTGCTTGGTAATAAATTATTTTTTAGTTTTATTGCAAATAAAATTTCACTTAATATTTTTTTCACCTAATTCCAATATGTTCGGGTGCTAAAGATTGTTTACGTTAGATTAATTCAGGCTGATGTTTTAGCATTAAGGGAGCAATCATTTTAGTTACATTATACTTAGATCATGTACAATTTCTATAAGTACAATATCAAAAGAAATGTCAGCCACACTGTCTCAATGTAGCATAGAGGTATGCCAACATTCTCTCCACTGAGCATGTTTCAAATGCAAACAACTTCACCTTACATGCATCACTCTCTCAAAAGTACATAACTGTAGAGTGCCCCCTAAATAAACGTTTGGAACAAGCAGAATATCTCAAAAACGACTTCGATTACTATTTTCAATAGCACCAGCCTGTTTATTTTGTCTTTGATGCTTTTTTATATCAGGTCGCTGATTGCGGTATTAAATTTGTTCATAAAAACTGGTCCTGCTCTCATAGTAATAAACCTAAACACATTATCAAAATCAGCAACATAATAAATTGCCGACACACCCGAATCGACTGTTTATTATCTACTGACGTCATTTTATTTGTTATAGGTCGAAGACGATGCAAACTACTGTTCATCAATTACTAATTAACGTTAATGAAGCCTAATTAGTTTTAAAAAATATGTAAAATAGGCAAACAAGAACGGCTTCAAATTTTCGAAATATAAAATAGGTGTTACATGTCTTTCTATCGATTAAATCGAATTCACAATGATTCGAACCTCTATCCTCATAGTTCACTTATTCCTGTTGCGAAGGAGACCAATATATATATATATATATGACTTATTTATCGAACATAAACAAACCTTCTTTTCACATCTAACATATCACTGGAACAAATAATAATATCCTTTGATTAAATACGCATATGGATGGTGACGGGAAAATCTTACACCTGTTATAGGATACATTAGTAAGACCCAAATGTGACCATCACGTGACTGTGTACATATCATACTGTAAAACATACCACCAAATGCTTGATCGAATACACAAATGTATTACTTGCTCTTCAGAAACTCTCTGTGTTGTAGCAAACGAGCCATTTTATCACAGACGATACTACTAAACGATCTTCCAATCCAAAACGAATTCATCCTCATCTTTAAGCAGCAAAAATCACTGATGGAAATATTGCAATTTTTTTTAAACATTATACTTGATTTTTGGCATTCAAAATATCCACCATAAATCACCTACTTTTAAAGTGTAACTTTAATGAAATTAAAGGACAAACGTCCTTTTGTACAGACATGGCGGCACCTGGAGACGAGGTTGGAGATACCATTGCACCACCCCATGACACCACATTGAATCTTTACCAGCTCAAGCTTCCGTCTTCATCTAAACAATTAGAGCCGTAAATAAATCAGTGTATTACATGGAAGCCACTCAAACAACAAATTATCTCATTTCAGATTCACCTTCCACACTGAAAGCCTCACAAAAACTTAAGTCGGACACCTTATAATATCTAAGATCATGCAGAAAGGAGATCCTCTCATACAGTCTTATACTTATAGCTGCCTAGTCTCGTTGGTATTAAGGGTAACAAAATAGACTGATCAAAAAGCCAAAGCTACCCAGCAGTCATCCATTGCCTAGATGACAATTGTATATGCTGGCTTCAAATACACAAATCAACATGTCCTTTCACATCCGGCAAAATATGTGGAGTGAAAATGCCATACATTTTACAAGATTAATCCCACTATTTGAAGATGACAGCCTACATTAAGAACTAGTCATAGAAATGAGGTGGTATTGTGCCAATCGCGTATCGCACGCGCACATACGCACACTCATGCGAGCGAATATCTAGCTCGTGCATACCTCCTGAAGAGAGATCCTCGACCACTATGTATATCCTTCCAGCGGCAAACGTTCTGTTAGAATGTGTCTACGTTCCACCTTGTTGGTTTGTTTGGTTTTATTGGCTTCAACGACATTTTAACACATTATTGGCTTTTGTCATGCCTCAGAAATGGTAGCTCATTACTTTACCGAAGACACTCTGTGGCAATCTACCAGAGGTAGTCTGGGCTGGTATCAAACACACAACGCAAGGATTACGAGTACGACAAACTGAGCTTCTCAGGTTCCCATCTTCCACACTGTAAGAAAGAGGTGCTGTTAAATGTTAATATATGTGTAAACATGACTTGTTTCAAATGAGCAGTTATGCATTGGTGTAACTCGTTTTCATTTATATCAGACCCTTATCATATATGTACAATAATGCGAGACAGACAGACAGAAATAAACACAGACATACACAGACACCGAAAAAGAAAGAATAACGAGAAAAAGAATAAAGAAAAACACATTTCGTTATATAAGGTGCACTCTAAGTACGTTGAAAGTGTAAATGTTTTTCGGGAAGAAAGGTTTCTTGTGGATGAAAACAGTACCAGAAAACGAGGCTAGATTTCGTTGCAGGTAGGATTTCAACAGCGGCGCAATGGGTTAGTTCTAAGAGTCACGAATTAACCTGGAATTGGGAAGATACATGCCCACCTAATAGGAATCGTAATATTTATATTTATTTATTTTCGTACGATTTAAGTTTCAATATCCTACTCCTAATGTAACAAAGACTTCGTTTTTCCAGATTTCCAGATCCTTCCCCTTGGCAAATAAAGTCCACAGCATTGAGGGCTATGTGCTGCATGTTTAGTATGTGTTTGAAAGACGGTGTGTGTGTGTGTGTGTGTGTGTGTGTGTGTGTGTGTGTGTGTGTGTGTGTCTGCGTGTGCGCTTACATACATGACTTTAGTTGTTTTTATATGAAGCCACTGTTACATGGATTGCATAGATTCATAAATTCATGTTTTCTGTCCTTGAAGTATGCAAAAGTGCTTAGTAAAATCATAGGGAAATGTTAAAACGTTAAAACGCTCTCTCTCTCTCTCTCTCTCTCTCTCTCTCTCTGAATCAAATATTACCGTCTTTATCTGTCTCGTAGTTTATTCCTTCCGTTAAAAATATTTATTCTAACGTAACCTGCAAGATACCAATTGGTTTAAAGGATATCTCGTCTACAAGTGTTATTTGCGTCTGCCGTTGAACCAGTTTCTCATTGTTTGCTCAACATCATCACTTTCCTGTACTATTATTATTATTATTATTATTATTATTATTATTATTATTATTATTATTATTATTATCGTAGTGGAAATTATATCAGAACATGAGCAACTCTGCGGGGATAAAGATAATGCAATTTTGTAAATGGCACCCATGAAAGCCGATCTATTAGTATTGACGTTGGTAACAAGATCACATCAGTTAGTACATCCCTGTGGTAACTTTTCTGACACTTCTCGCTAAAAAAAATCGTCGAAGGGCCACGCACTGAAACTAAAATCAAGTGAGCTTTTGCCATTTAGGTGGGATAATGTGGTGAGATTGTTGCAGCCCGTTTTATCCGTGCTGAGTAGGAACTTGTTTCTCTTCCATAAGACAACCAAGAAACGAAAGCAACAAGAAATTGTTTTCAAAGGTCTCGACGAAATCTTGCCCGTCCCATATACAGGGAGCGTTAAGGACAAAGGCACAAATGTCATCGGTTTCTTTAGACGAAATATTGATTTGAAAACGAAGTGAAGTCAGCAAACCTACTGATTTGTGGAATATGAAACAGTTTAAATCAAATGAGCTACAAATAAAACACAATGACCCTAAGTTAATATAAAAACTCCTCATTCCCATGGGAGTGGCTAGATGGCTTTCTAATCATGACAATTCACCTGCAGTATCAGTAACAAAGAATCTGTACAACTGTACAAAGTAGGTAAAACTGGGTTATGAGGATGGATGATATTGTTTTTGTTGCAAAGCTTTCCGATTTCACTTAATAAAGCGTCTAGGTTACTTAGACTAGAAAGACAATACGATGCTATGGGGGCAAGAACTTATTTACTAAGTTGGACAGGTAACACGATATTGCCGAATAACCACATGACTAAAATTAGACCTGTTATATATTCATCTCTCATACAGTTTTGTTTAGAATCTATTAACATACATCTATTAACATACATCTATTAACATACATCTATCAACATACATCTATTAACATACATCTATTAACACGCTAGAGAGGTACTATTTAATGTGACCTTGTTACCTATTTGCAGTGGCAGATGTTTTAACTTTGGAGATGGACGCACCTGCCAATTCACGAGTCTAGGTCGGCCTTGGTTAAGGATTATCAGACAATCTTGAGTGGAGACCCTAATGCAGCTGGACGAAGTAATACATCCACATTCTGCAAACACCATGGCTTGGAGAGGGATGGGCCCCAAGAAACACTGATAAAATATGAAATTCCCATAGCATACCGGATGTCGCCATGTCAAGAAGGAGCGTGCCTGCCGTTGTCCACCAGGACGGATGGTGACAAGTGCGCTACTGATGCATTGCATAAAATTAGAGTAAGAAACAGCATCGACAACGCCACCTGGAACATTATGACTCTGTCTCAAATTGGAAGACTCCAAGAGGTGACACATGAGCTGGAATACTGCACATGGCACATTCTGGGACTCTGTGAAGTCAGATGAAAATCCCATGGAGAACACCAAACTGACGATGGACATATATTCTACTAAAGTAGAGAGTTTGATAAATAGAGTAGGCTTCCTTGTAAACAAAGCCATCAAGGAATCTGTGCTTGAATGTCGCCACATATCTAGCAGAATCATCCCCAATCGTCTGAAAGCATCTCCCTTTAACATCACAATAATACAATCTATGTTCCAACTACCAATCGTGATGATGATGAAATAGAAGAGTTTTACAACATACTCCAGGGTATTCCATAATATGGTCAGTAAAAAGACATCCTCATCATTCTAAGGAGACTGGAATGCCAAAGTTGGCAAAGATGCTCTATAAGACTAGGATGATCAATGTGGACCTGACATGAGCTTACCAGTGATAGAAGGAGACGGCTGCTCGAGCTCGCAACCTACAACAAATTGGTACTAGCCAACACCCTCGGCCAACATAAAGCTTCGCGATACTGGACATGACACGCACCAAATGGAACCCGTCATAACCAGATCGACTACATACTGGTTCAAACCCGTTACCGATCTGGCATGAATATAGCAAAACAAGGACGTTCCAAGATGCTGACTTTCGGAGTGGTCATTATGAATTTCTGAGTGAGACTGAAGAAAATTTACAAGCCAAATAACATCAGGCTCCAATTCAACCTTATAAACAACTGAAGGACCTTAACATCTGCAAGTCATTCAAAGCCACAATTGCAGGAATATTTACTGCACTCCTTGTGATGGATGTTGATGTTCACGTGATGACAGACACTTTCAACAGTCTTGACAACAGCTGCCAAGGACATCATTGACCTCCATAGCCCAAAGAAAAACCCTGGGTTACAGAAGAGATTCTGAATTTGTGTGATGCCCGAAGAGACCTCAAAAACAACAGACACACAACAAAAGTAACGGAGTTCCGAGAAAAAAACAAGAATATCAGAACAAAATCTTGAAGAAAGCAAACGAAAATAGGATAGAACAACATTGCACAGAAATAAAGAGCAGACCTATAACGAACAACAACAAAAAGGTATCCCAAATTGTGAAAGACCTCACCAGACAGAAGCAACCAAGGGTCAGTTCCATTCAAGACGAAAATGGAAAATGCCTCACAAAAGCAAATGACATTGCATAAAGATGGACTGAGTATTTTATACGAACTCTACAACCATCAGTCCACAGGAGACACAAAGGTGCCTGGAGTTCCAAACTCCACAAATGATGATTTTTCCCCATTCTCAAAAACGTGAAGTGAGCAATAAGAGCATTTAAGAATGGGAAGGCAGCTGGTGTAGACAACATCCTAGCTGAACTGATCAAGAATGGTAAGGAGTCAGTGATGGAGCTACTAACAAGAATTTGCAACATGATCTGGCAGTCAGGTGAATGACCATCACAGTGGACCGAGTCACTCATTATAACACTCCCCCAATAGGCAATGTCCAGCTGTGCCAAAATTACAGAACTATTAGTTTGATCAGTCAGGCATGTAAGATGATGCTGAAGCAGAAATAATAATAAAATTAACGCTGAAGAACCGACTGGGTTCCTGAGGGGAAGAAGCACAATAGAACAAATATGCAATTTCAGGGTTCTGTGTGAAAAGTAACTTCTAACATCAAAGGGACATCAGTCATGGGTTCATATATCTTTTTTTTAAAAAGGCCTTTGACAGAGTGCGGCATGAGGCATTGTAGGTCACAATGAAGAACTACAACATGGGTCAAACGTTGACCAATATCATCAAGCAGGTGTAGATAAAGCTACCAGTGCAGTAATTGATCACAGTTATATGGGAGACTGGTTATAGACAACATTTGGAGTACGTCAAGGCTGTCTCCTGAGCGCATCATGAGTGAAGCCCTGGAAAACTACTGTGGTATATTCAACATTGAATGGCGTAACATCACCAACCTCCGCTTTGCAGACGACATTGATGGGCTGGCCGGCAGTGAAGACGAGCTAGCCACATTTGTGGAGAACCAGGATGAAACATCTTCCGCATTTGACATGGAGATAAAAGCGGAGAAGACAAAGCTGATGACAAATAGTGGCACTATAAACACGCAGTACTACTACTACTACTACTACTACTACTACTAATAATAATAATAAGAAGAAGAAGAAGAAGAAGAAGAAGAAGAAGAAGAAGAAGAAGAAGAAGAAGAAGAAGAAGAAGAAGAAGAAGGAGAAGAAGAAGAACAAGAAGACGTTGATATCACTAGAAGAAAGTCAGTTTTGAGAAAAACGTGGAAAAAAATAAACTGATGCAAGGAGATATGACAAGAACCCTATTAGGCACACTTTTTAAAAGCCAAATTAGCCATGTGATCGGATCTACAGTATTCAATATTTTTTTCTTTATGACCACTTTCTTTGTCGGTTCAGTAATTATTTGAATCAGAGAGCAACATGTTAAGGTTCCGGAAAAACTTATATGCTGAAACGGAATGAGAGTTTAGTGATGGTCTTGTTTCTGATATGGCTTCTGTCATCGTTCATTCATTCTCTAAAGTCATTTCGTCAGCCCTCATCGCACAATTCTTGCACGTCAGTATGTAAATGATGTTATAATCGAGACATCATAGCCATAGGTTGATGTTAAAGTAGCTCTGTCGATGAACCCTTGAAGGATGTAGTCTCGATTTTTGGTTTGAAGACCATCATAACCATAGGTTGATGTTAAAGTATCTCTGTCGATGAACCCTTGAAGGATATAGTCTTGACTTTTAGTTTGAATACAAGAACACGTCAGTCTTTACATCGTAATGGCTTTGTTTCTTTAATATGGCTCTAGTTCAACTGCGTATGCATAATGCATAAGGTTGTCCTTTATAGGGTGGGGGTGTTTTTCATAATTTATTTAGATATGCTATATCATATATATGCTTCTAGACAGGCAGGGAAGACAAGAATGTAACAATACTTGCTGAAAATCTAATCCATTTTTGGGTGGTATTTTGTTCGATGTTGTAATTTGTGTATCAGAGAATCTTTCGGTTATGTCGTTCCTATTTTCTATAGCATGAGTCCGAGTTTTGTTATTGTACCCGCTTGTTATGTGTCCTACGCATTCCCAATGTCTTTTGTTAAACTTTGTGACGTGGTGTCTGTTTAGTTTGGTAGGAAACCCGCTATCACTGCGTTATTTCTCAGATCTAGTAGACAATAAAATAAAATATGAAATTAGTGGATGGAATAACAGAGATCTGAGATGAGATATAGAACAGAATAATACGAATCCCATTATGTAAAATGCAAAACTATAATACATTACATAAACAAAAATGACATGTGAACTTTTCGTCTTCTATCAGAAATAGTCCCAAATGTATGCAAAATTCATTTAGCCTTGCCGTTACTGATATAAGAAATCTCAGCATTCGTCTGAGTAACAGTTCAAACTGAGATTACCGACATGACAACATCACCAGGCGTTAGCTTTCTGTCTCAAATCACTGTTGGCGATCAGTCGACGTTTCTGCATCTTTCATGCCTCTCTCTCTCTCTCTCTCTCTCTCTCTCTCTCTCTCTCTCTCTCTCTCTCTGGCCTCTTCGAGACCGGCATTAAGTGTTAGCTCCTTACTCCGCTCTCTTTCCCAATGTGCAGTCAGGTGTGGAACTAATTCGTTTTCTTTTTCCTTAAAGTAAACATATTCTATCTAACCTAAGGTTTTCCTTCGATTGGGATCAATAAATATTCCCACTCTCTTTTGTCAGAATCGTCTATCACAATTCAACATAACTAGCACATGGTATTTGCCTAATAGAGAAATAATTTACTAGCATACATTAATGCCTTTACAGCGCCTAATACATTTTAACTGAGTACCGTGATATAAGTACACCTCCTGTGCAAGCAAACAAACATATACAGGGTCACATTTTTACAAGTGTTGGAATCGGGCATAAGCTAAAAACATACAAAGCAATGATTGTTTTTGTGCATGAAAAGACGTTTATCCGCAGCCAATCCAGACAGTAAATACCAATTTGTATTTCATAAATCAAAAACCAAAATAGTAATGTTAAGTAGAAAGTTTTAATTGATCTTTATGATCTAGACCATGGAATCAAATGAAATTTGAAACATAGTCAGTCAGAGAGATTAGTTGTCTGTGAAGATTCCAAATAACTGGTACCTTTACGGAAGTTCTCAACTTAATAATTTTTAATATGCCACAAAGAGTTAAGGAGAGAGATTAGGGTCAGAAGAAAAACGTTTAAAAGAAGAACGGAAAAAAGTTCAAAAGTTAACATTTTTATATATATACGCACTAATAATTCCAGTTTAAACCAGCAGTAATACCAAACCCATATCTGCCTCTCTCACACACCAAGCGTTTGGGCAAGAAAAAATGAATAATGATGGTTGCTTGATCACGAAATATTAAATGATACAGTTATCTTATTGTAATTTATATGCCTGCAACCCAAACACTAATTAGTGTAATTGTTTTCCCAATTATTTTTTTCAAGGATTTAATCTGTTCCCCGTTGGTTGAGTATCAAAAGTCAAAGTTTCTTCCAGCCAAATATGTACACATCCCTTGACTTACATTTTTATTTATTTTTTTTAATTTCTTAACGTTTTGCTTTTCTTTTCTTCTTTTGGTTGCAATAGAGTTCAACCACGAAACCAAATATAACGAAACAAGCTTTGCACGTTATTTAATTGTATCTTAACATAAATATTTATTTTTCATTAGTTGTTTGCCATAAGAAATTAAGCTGCTTCCTTTGTATGAAAGAATGCTGTTCATCTCATTCATTACATGAGTACTCGTAAGGTCTCAATCAGCTTCAAGAATGTTTGTGGTACAATAAATATTGATGTAAGCTTCATTTATACTAACATAGGGTAACTGCAGCTCTTGAATCTAATTATCAAACGGAAACATTGTTATTGCATCCCAGAAACTGAATTATATATCTAACACGTACACGACATGTTACAAAGTCCTAATTAGCTGTAACGAGTGCAAAAAACGACGAGTAAGCGATATTCATTCAGGTTTTAAAATTTGAATCACGTGCTTTCTAATTAAGACGTTAGCAGAGGTCTTGTTTCTTGACACCTTATTAGCTACTGCTCAGTTCCATTGCTCAGATTAGTAGATAATGTCTAGCTTTCGCTTCACTTTCTTTATTTAACGCCATTCTCCAGTACATAATAGGCTATATACATGACGGCCAATATGTCTGGTGGAGGATGAACCCGGGAAAACTCTTGAAAGAACTACTAACCCTCGGGAAGTTACTGGCAAGCTGTCTCAGATATACACCTTACCCTAGCCGAGGCTCGAGCCCACAAAGACGAAGGCGGAATGTCATGATTTGTAACCACAAGCGTCTTAGATCACTCGGCAACCCGGGACACCAGAAAAGGCTCTGATTTATAAACACAGCTTAGGAATTCAAAGAAGCGTATTATCGTCATTCACACTGTAAATGGATACCAGTGTGAATATTTTCAGGTCATTAATTAGAACACAATATTGGATGCGAAGTCCCAATGTCGTGAAGAGCTGGAAAGGGCCTTTCATTTCTTTTTTTCTATTTATCAGGTCATATTTCCCCATTGTCATTAATATATGCGTAAATTTCCTGTTGGGATACATTAAATATACAACAAATGATAAGATAAACCTGAAAATGAGCCACGATTATGTTTAGTATGCACGAAATATTAGCGGATATCTTTGAATAAAAGAAGTTATATGGGTTATACAAAGATTAGGTATATCTATGGGTTATACAAAGATTAGGGTTATCTCTCTCTCTCTCTCTCTCTCTCTCTCTCTCTCTCTCTCTCTCTCACACACACACACACACAATCAAACATCAAGAAACCACTCTCCTCTGATAGTATAGAGGGCCAAATTTATATTTATATATATATATATATATATATATATATATATATATATATATATATATATATATATATATATATATATATATATATATATATAATAAGTAAGAAAATAAACACAAATCATTGGAGCAAGGCAGATACTATAATCATGCTTTAAGTATCGACATTCGCAGACATATATATATATATATATATATATATATATATATATATATATATATATATATATATATATATATCTGCATTCCTCGTTTATTGTTGCTAGACTAATATATACGTAATCATCATTAATAGTTGGCCAATGTGTACTTTGAGTCTCCTACGTGTCTAATCCGATATGTCGATACTTAAAGCATAATTATAGTATCTGCCTTGCTCCAATGATTTGTGTTTATTTTCTTACTTATTTTCTTTTCTTGGTTGTAAATATCTTGTTCGAACACATATATTGTGTAGAATGGCTTCTGACTGAGGAAACATAACATCTAGTGGTTCGACATTTTTAAAAGAATTTCTATCATAGCGAAGAGTTAGTGTCATATATCATATCGTTTCACCTGAATAAATGACCCTCCTATGATAAATGCATGCTACTTTTAGAAGTAACACTCATAAATTGTAGGATTTCTAAACTGCGTGTAATGCCATGAAAAGTGAATTGATATAGTACAGGCATGCCTTCCGAACATTTGGTTAAAACAGTTTCTAAATTTTAGTTTTTGTCATTGCAAGACGTAAAACCGAACATGTGGTTATCGTCTAAGTTTCATAATTTACTCAACAACGGACTAAATAGCAAAATGGGAAGAAAAGAAAACTATATATTATAATGTTTAAAATAAAACCGAAGAACGAAAGACGGTATATATATTTGGAATATCCACAAACTGCTTCATGCAATAAAATGGTTCTTTGTTATTCAGCTTCAGGACATTGATTCGTTACAATGTATTTCACCTTATTAGAACCATCGTCTTCGATTGCAGTTTGTGTTGCTTGTCTCCTGCACCTTCGGTCTAAGATTTCGATCTAGTACAGACTGGATGCTACAAAGGTATACGAGGCAGACAAAACTGATGTTGTATTGCTTCAAACCAGTCTAATCATATAAAGAGTAATGCTGAAAGATGACGTGTACTCGGTCGGCTTTTAGCTGAGTAAATATTAGGAAACAAATTGCTATTTTATTAAAATGTTCAGTTTGTAAGGTTTCTACTGTTAGATAATACGATGTAATTCACTGAGAGATATATGCCAGCAGCCTTCTTCGGGTTTCATTTGTTTTGTTGCGTGGCAGTGATCATAACCAATCATGATTATGTGCAATTTTAGGATTCCAAGTGTCATGGTAATTACAGCCGAGACGTATTTCTTTCTTTGCATTATAAATTTGTCATTTTGCAGGACGTCAGCCAAGATTGCTGCAAATACAATGTCACGTTCGTGTAAATAATTCGCATATAATGTCCTTCTTAATATTGTAGTTGCAGTGAAAAATCCATGCGCAAAATGTCATGACTATAATGTTGAAATGGGAACGGAATGTATAGCCTAAGTTCAAGAGGACAAACTTAGATGTATATTTTTTCTCCCCCCCCCCCCAAAAAAAAAAAAACATTTTTTATTGGAAATAATTATTAGTTTCAATAAGTTTCATGAAGCATACCTTTTGTATTTTTTCTAATATATATGGTTCTAAAACTATAGAGATGTCATTTGTATACTTACATATATTATTAGCTGATCAATTGTTTTTCTAAATAACAAATTAAAATTACGTTAAACTGTATTATTACAGTTTTACTTGTTTGGTGTTTCCCTGAGAAATAAGGTCAAATCATCTAATCTTTGCAGACTTCATCTACTCTCAGGAACATGGCTAGAAAACAAGAAGTCTGTTTCCCAGGCCCAAGTGTAAAATGAACTATTGGATTCAAATTTAAATCAATCTTAATTTTCATCAAGTGGCATTACGTTGTCGGCAAATGTCACTTTTAGGGCATAATTGAGATATTTTACGATCGAAAGGTTTCATCCGAGCTGAAAAAGAAATCACGTCTGGGCACGCTTCTGCATGTTGATTTTGCAGATGAGTATATTTTAAATCTGGCATTCTAAGGAAAACCTTAACTGTTTCGTCAGATGCTTTTAACAGGAAGTGTATGTCCTTGCGGGAACAATCTTCATCTGATGGTATCAGTGGTATATTTTCTACTGCATTTGGGTGGAGCAAACTTTCCACAAAAGCCTATTCCTTGACCTCAGAGTTGAAATCGGAAAAATAGTATCAAATAACCAGACAAGGTATGTATGTATGTATGTATGTATGTATGTATGTATGTATGTATGTATGTATGTATGTATGTATGTATGTATGTATGTATGTATGTATGTATGTATGTATGTATGTATGTATGTAGGTATGTATGTAGGTATGTATGTAGGTATGTATGTATGTACGTACGTACGTGTGCGTGCGTGCGTATAACTCCTTGAACATTAATTTAACTATAGTATTGTGTCATTTTTGTCAAATAGCTAATTTATAGATTTTATAAGAACCAGATGTTGACAGTTTCAAATATTGAACATGTTTTCGAGTCTGGTTGCCTAGTTAAAGTCACATGGTTGTGTAATACATGCGTAATACATCATAGGTCACGTGAATAAGTATAAGGTCTGTCACGTAGGATATTGTTGCAAGTTTTTACGCAAGTTTTCAGGACACGATAAGCTATGCATGGCGGCCAGTATTAATGGTGGATGAATAATATTGGTAAACCCCGGGAAAGTACCACCGACCCACTAGAAGCGACTGGAAAACTTTCTCACATACCCACATTGGCTGAATATGAGGTTCGAACCCACGCAGACAGAGGTGATATGGCTATGGTTCGTATAACAGAGAGCAATTTAGACAACTCGGCCACTTGGGACCCCATCACGTATGGGATAATTCGACATGAAGTCTGACTAGACTCTTAGATGCATATATATGGAGAGAACTAAGCACTTAATTCCTTTCGGATTTGGATTCATTCCTATTTCTGATTTTCATTGCATGTGTTTTTGTAACATAATCAGTCTGCAGATGTGTTTAATATTGTGCTTACATGTTAGTAAGAATTGGAATTACAAAGTTCTCTGGGAGTCCTGTGAATTATTCAGAAGAGTTCTGGACTATGCCATTCTGATACATCAAAACTGTTGGCATATCAGTACATTCGAGGATTTAAAACTCATTCGGAACATTCGAATTGTTTGGACTTGAACAGATCTTTAATGATTAGTTTGGATTCAAAGAACAATACTCTAAGTTCCTCTTACCATTTCAAAACTTTAGTTATTGGTTAGGTTTACAATAGTTGATAGTTTTGCTTCTTTCTGTTACTTAGTTTATGATCACAGAATATTTCCAATGGACACAAAGTCACCATTGAAGAAAGCCTAATCGCATGAATAATGGTATTGGGCATTCAATATCACGCGACATAAATCATTGGAATTTAAGGTAACCAATATATGTATTCACCATAAATACATAAAATATTGCAAGAATGGATACAGTGGTGACCTCACCATGGTCATATGTCATATGTGTGAGAATATTGTTATCACGAGGTTATATAGATTGCAGTTTTGTCCAGTTGACACTCCTCGAACACGAAGACAATGTCTAACTTGAAAAGAGTTGGCACGATATCCTTGGAAATCTACACAGTCCATCCATGAACTGGTATCACTTGTAAAGTATATGATACGGTTCTTTATTTAATAAAATTGAGATAAGTAAGAATGGGCGAATTCCGAGATGATATTTTGGAATAATGTGTTCTCAATATTGCACATAGTTCTGGTCAAATAGCAACTTACCACTCAGAGACTTGGATATAAAACAAGAGATTCCGATAAGCTATTTGCATCTTAGATTGCTCGTGAAGATTTAGAACATTGGACATCAGGTTTCTTATGTAATATATTTTGAAACAGAAAGTCCTTGATGTGTGACGCAAGATGAAGTCTATATTCACATTCATGTATATTTGTTTTAATTTATTCAGCAAAGCTGTACACTGTCTACCTACCCATATACAAATTCTTTTCACCTTATGACGTCATGGCGCCATGCCTCAGATCTTCCTAAGGCTTCTTCTGGTGATGCCGCTAAAACGCGATGGAAACTAGGTGTGGTCTAGCGGATCGCGTGGATGCAAGAACCGGGTTGCTCAATAGACGACATAACAAATCAAAACGGACGGAATCTTATCTAAAACACTCAGAACCATAATTTTTCAAATATTTAGTACACACACTTGAAAAGCAATGTTTATAATACAACATCAGTTGTCTGAGCATGATTAGTATTTTGATAGACATAATGGCGACCGGAATGAGACAAATCACACCGAGAATTAGGTAAAAACAAAAACAAATGTATTTGGTGGAGGTCATATGGAGGACTGGTGATTCTCAGTTTAGCATTCACTTTTGAATGTGTTTTATGTATTTTATGTCTTATGGAAAAGAAGTGATTTGGCTTCTTATCACTAACCTAAAATACGTCATTATGATACGATTTGTGGCAAAACTTCCTGAAATAACGGGATGACCTGAGAAGCGTTTTGGGAAATAATGTTTTTTGGAACTCTTCGCTGTGGAGGTGTTGAATAGGCTAAATAATTTTGTGCTTAGAACAATTACCAAACAGTTTTCTCGAGATGTTAAAATTTAATTAAAAAGTAATTGGTTAATTAGCATTTGTGTACAATTAGCAAATCGGTTCATTGCCTGTGAGAGAGGGATGATGTATATAACTATATCCTCCAAAACATGCTTTTATTTTCAAATTTATTATTTGCTTAGCTCTTAGGTGCCGATATAATTTTAAAAGCTTTCTTGTTTTGGTTGGCTGAAATTGAGTTATGTTAATTAGATAATGTGATGATGGAGGAAACAATTTATAAAGACAAAATATGACAGACTTAATTACCTTTCAACCAAATGTGCAGGAAATGCTACATGCGTTTTTCTTTTGTATTCTGTCGCTGTTCGAGTGATCTTGTTGACAGATGCATTAAACAATAACCGTTTTATATATTTATATATCGCATAGTAGGTATAGGTTTCCTATAGTATGTAAAGTTTCATATTTTTTATATTACCACACGTTAAAATATCACATTATGTGATTCTGATTGGTACAAATAAGAGCATGATATTACTGATTGGCTGTGCAAAAACGTTTTCAACTCCACTTTCTAGAATGTTCGGTTTTCAACGAACATTTTCAGAGGCCATTTATTAACTCAAGCTGCGAAAAGAAATTGACGAAACGTTATCTCGGCTGTCAGAATATGGACTTGTTACTCCCACAGGGGTTTGTTATGTCATGTTTAACAATATCAAAATGAGAAAAATGACGTAAAACTAAAGCCAAGAACAACAAAAAGAAGTAAAACTAAGGATACTGCTTTTGTATGACAGGGTGGGGGAGCGATGTATCATAGACATAGAATCCACCGTAGTTACAAGCGTGGTTTAAATGTTTAACTTACATAATTAATAAACTGTCCTCTGTTCACAGACTAATTTGGACAAAAATGGGTCTCCTAACTGACAGTATTTTATCCAACCACAGCATCTGTACACAGTATAGTTAGGATGCAAATCCGACTCAAAAAGAAATTTATTCAAGTCTTCGATATGTTGTATAGCATAGATGTTAAAAACCTTAAAATTAAAAAAAAAATAAAAAAAACATTAACAAAAACGCATTTTTTCTCAATGAATAAAAAACGAAAAAAAAAACGTTCCAGTAGTTTTTAGGCACCACAAAAATCAATATTTTACTTATTTACGCGCTACATACCAGTTTTAAAGTTTCAGTGATACAAATATGAAAAAATTTCAAAAGTTTTAAACCGTAGTCCAGGTAACATTTTAAAAAATTTCTCTCAATGTCGTTTTCATGATCTGACTGATCTGACCACTCTATGGTTTCCTCCATATAATTTATATTGTCCAGCTTTTCCTTGAGGCAAATATTTGCATGCACAAACACTGCATCTTGCGCTCTCTTGCACTGCATACGGTTTCGCTTTTTCGTGTGAATGAAGTAAAAAAAATGGAAGTACCAAATATAAAAAACGCAAAAAATTAAAAATGTGAAAAAACGCGTTTTTTTGAGAGGTAAAATAAAAAACGAAAAAAACGTTTTTATAATCTATGTTATATTGTTCCATTCAAATACTGTAAAGATCTGGTCACAAATGCATTGCAGTAAATTTGGGAATTATTGCATCCAGTAATCCTATTTCACATACAAATCAAAACAACATAATGTTTAGTTCTGAAAGTGACATTTTAGATTAAACACGTAATCCATTCCTACTGCTTACCGTATCAAACAATGTGGCATCACATCGCATTGATCCCAAAATGATTTTGTCGTTATAAAATTATCTGTTTATTCGGATTTAAGCTTTTGTTTGATTTATGGTTTGTAAGAAGGTGCGATCAACTTTTACTAGTTCAGCTGTGTTTGGGATTATATTTTAAGCACAAATGAAAATCACAATGTCTGTCAGTGTCTGTCAGAATGAACGAAATTATTCGTTCTTCTTTCTATCTAAAACAATTCCACTGAAATCAAATCTGTAGTAAAACGAACCTCAAGTAGGTACTGATTTAATATTAAATTTTTGAAACTCGTTCCCTAAATGTTGGCAGACTGCCATCTATGGTTGAAACCTGTATTTTTGAGAGCAGTGTTTTCAGGACTTCAATAAATGTTGAATATCACATATCTTGTCAAAATGATATTTTGTTTGGAAAAGTACCTAACACTGTTTACACTTATCATTACACTTATCATTACACTCATCATTACACTCATCATATCTCTGAGTCTTAATAGTCCTAAACTAAACATTGTCAGAAACAATATTTACCGACATTTAGACAAATAAATAAAACAATTCAAGTACATGCTAAATTCGAAACTTAAGTCATTTGGGTTTATGACATTTATATTTCAGACTCTTTATATCGGTGGGTGGCTAGTCCTTTAGTAAACTACATGTACAATAGGTCGATAATTCTCATTCATGAGTCCAGGCTAATTGCCTAGGTCAAGTCAATAACTATTCCTTTCAATATTTTAGGAACTTTAATGCTTGAGGGATTATAACTTGCCTTAGTTTCGGCTCCGGGACGTAACCATTCATATCCCCGGCGTGAACCCTTCCGTTGCCTGCGATCTCGAATACTCAATCAATTGAAACCTCAACCAAATCAAATTTTACCTGCTACAGCTCGATGTTTTGAAGTTTTCCTGTATTTCTTCCATGAATGAGTTCTTGCTAGCAGAATAATAACAGGATGGAATGCATGGATCTCGGATATATTGTAGCATGGTTTTATGACACTATGACAGTTGTTGCCGTTATCAAAGCTTTATGACACTATGACAGTTGTTGTCGTTATCAAAGCTTTATAACACTATGACAGTTGTTGCCGTTATCAAAGCCAAACTAATATCAACGCTAGTATGTTATGACCTTACATTACCTGAGTCTGACCTTTATCTTGAACTGTGTGATAACCGTCAAAATGCCCAAGATTGTCTCTGAAGATATTTATACGGGTCTATACCAATCAACAACTTTTGGTATCACGCTCGACCATTAATTTCTGTATGAAACATGAAAGAGGAAGAAGCATGTCGATTTCATTTGCTAACTTCAAAGAGGTGATGAGAGGTTAGAATCGTAATTTCACGTTTTATAATTAAATTCATTGTTAACTACTGAATTCTACAAAATTCGGTAAGCCAAAAAGTCAACATTGATCTTTGCTTGAATCTGTTTTCCCATTCCTTTACTATTTGCTCTGTATAAACAAGATATTGAATACTTACCTGGAAAATCTCATCTCAGATGAAGCAAAAAAAAAAACAACGAAACGTCAGACGTTAAGATAGTCGAAACAAGTGAAGCCTTAACTTCGATCCAAACAACTTTACCTGATATGCAATCAGACATTAATATGAAACCTCAAGATTCAGGTCGAGTTTTACTATTTAAATATAACAAAGTCTGCAATATCGTCAGTTCTTCTACAAATCTTCAGCTTGGATTAACTCGATATTTTAATATATCCTTCGCAGTATCTTTGATCTGCGTTTTTTTTTTCTTTACATCTTAACAGCTGCCCTCCTAAAATTCATTCTCTTTAGTGTTCAAAGTAGATTCCCTCTTCTTTTTCATGCCTTGCTTCTATTTGCATCTCTGCCTGCTTGGTTGTATTCGAATTTCTCTCGGCTTTGCATTGTTTCAGATAGTTAATAATCAGCATTACATTCTTGCACAGACGTTGTATAATGCGCAATAAAACTTGCAACATTGAATGATTTGATAATACGTTATCTTTAATGATGTAAAACAGATCGATTTTAGTATGACGGCCCCCAGTAACTCTTCAATAATTGAAACCTACTTCCTGCGAAAACCAAGCTATCGACTTTGCCCTACAAACATTTAATAATAAACGCGTCAATTATTTTGAACTATAGCAGATGCATTGTGGTCGTCGATGGTTGGAATTCAATAAACCAGCTCAAGGAAACCTGTCAGAATTCTCATAAAGCTTTAATCATTGTCCTTACGAAAGTCCAATTCCTTCAGATAAGTCTGCGTGCTCTGATGAGTATCCACAAGCAGTGTCTAATAAGAGAGATATGGATATTATTCTTGTATGATACAAACCACATGGACACCGATCACATAATATGGATATTATTCTTGTATGATACAAACCACATGGACACCGATAACATATATTTACAGCTGAAAAGGCTTTTACCCAAGGCTATATCATTCAGTTAAATTATATCAGTACGTTAGCGAGAGATGAATATCTGAACAATATTTGACTCCGTATATTAACGGAAAATAAGAACAAGACGCCAAAACGGAATTGTCTAGTATCCTTCTTATATTTGATGTCATGGTATTCACACGATTACGCCTGAACTACACGGAGCCATGATAGTAATACACTAATAATTAACTTTTAAATATTTTCAAACTACCATCACACTTATGAAACTTATGTGAAGTCCAAATAATTAGAGAAGCTTAAAACGAATGAATGGGTGAGAATGATTTTTTTCTTCATTTTCGTTTCAGAATATCGCTGACATATTATCGTGATGCCCTCAGTCCAAACTATAAAAGCGAGATTTGCAAAATTGACACGAGGAGTGCGAGAATAAGGTTAGAAGTATTGCCATTGTGTAGATCACAATTGGAACACCTCGGGTATTTTCTAAAAATGACAGCTCAGATGTGCTTTGAGTGATAAAGCTATGAAAGTCGCTGAGAACTTGGCCACACGCTTACTTACTCGAGACAAAGCGGCTTAAAGATTTCTTTATGGAAATAATTGCACATGTTAATGGCATACTAAATTATATAGTGCGTTCGTCATATAAGAAAGAAACAAACTTGACAACGTTTAGACCAGGAATAAGTTATCTCAGTCGAGTCGACTGTAATGATTTATGTGATGGCGTGTGTTGCATGCACGACGTCAAAGTACACCTATACGTAGATGCAATGACTGCTCCTGCAATGTTTTGGAGGTGCTTTTTCAGAATATGGGGGAAACACCTGGTGGATTCTAATACACGGCCCAATTACGTTTCTGAAGAACTTCTATTTACTTCTTCTGTTTCATCATCCCAATCATTTTTCGCAAATGCTCAAATAAAACTTGTTATTGATAAACATTTCTCTTGCATATAAATAAGCAAGCTAGGTCAAGACCATACTAAGCCGATGAATGCCATCGTATAATCAAGTTTTAATTACAGCAAGTAATCCCAACGTAAAAAGCATTAAAAGAAACCGGAAGCGGAAGTTTACTATAAGAGTTGTTTAAAGAAAACAAAATTATCTTTTAGGAGTCTTTTGGGAATATATTTCGAAAATGTTGTTAAACTTATTAATATAAACAAACATGACAATGTATTTTCTTTAAATGGACAATTCTGTAACAAAACAGATAAAGCGAAGCAATGACACGAAGCTGTGACATAAGGATTTTGCGTATCTCATAGCTGGTGCCCAGCGGATTGTGTGAGACACAAACAAGTTAACAATAGATTCCATTTTATGACGTAGATCAAATACAGACTAATACTATAAAGTACTATTCAAAGACTATCCATGAAATCAGAGATGTATGTATGTATGTATGTATGTATGTATGTATGTATGTATGTATGTATGTATGTATGTATGTATGTATGTATGTATGTATGTATGTATGTATGTATGTATGTATGACCATAGAGATCTTATCAAATGCTAGATTCAAGATACACAAAGGCAAAACTTCAGAAGAAAACATACTCCCGGGTGACAATCCGTTTCAAACAAAATGACCTACAACATAAACGACACGGGGCAAACCGGTCTGTGATCAGAAATTCTCAAGCACCTCAGTCTTGCTTTAGCCATCTACACCTCTATATATCATGACACGTGCACGAGGGTTAAATGGACATCGTCAACATATTCAGTGAATCATGACATATTTGAGACACAACAAAACATAGTGATGAAATGGGTTCTTGATGATATCATGTCAGATTTTCTTTTCACGAAATCAGTTTAACATCAAGTACATGATGCCTTGTGATGTTCATCTGCATAGCTCCAGCGCCTACGCTTTGGGTGCTGTGCGTTGGAAGGATTAATTATCTCAATGGGCTTGAGGTAGATTCTGATGGCTTTGGCGATTGGAAAATGAGGACTATCATAGACAGGTAAGCTTTTGTAGCAGAAAGTGAAGAAATTGGACGAAGTATGATATCACCTCATCTTATGCACACATCTGTACTCGTACATTGTTGTTCCTCGTTGATCTTCTTTGGATGTTTCATTCTGATTAAAATCAGATCTCTACTAGTATACATGAAGATCTTACAGCGACCGCGTTGGAGTCATGATCTGGTAGCCTATGTTATTACCATAATCGCTAATTTTACCAAACAATCAGATAAAATCATATATGTTTGGATGAAGAGCATTAATGTGTACCAAACGATTTGATTCCCTTTCAGATATAAAGCTGCTTTTGCGTTGGCTAATTCAAAGGTCACCAAAACATGACCCTTAAGCGGTCATCGTCAGATCTTCACGTAGGATAGATGAGATCTGATTTTAATCAGACGGTGGATGTTTAATTTATTCTTTTAAATTCGTGATACACGTTGCGAGTTGTTGGCAGCGTATTCTTAGTTCATCCTTCTGGGATTATGAAAACGGTAAAATACGTTAGAAAATAACTAACCTATGATGAATTAAAAAGCATTTTTCTTCCCCTCGTGCCACTCAACGTCATAACGTCTTAGCATAACTACGGATAATCAACGACATACTTGATTTAAAAGTAAGAACATTTATAACTCTTTTAAACCAATATAATGAAGCGGTTATGTGGTCAGGGTCGGATTTAAGTTTCTAGGTTAATAAGGCTTTACAGCCTAATGCCCTCATATTTTGGAGGCCCTCCTTCACGCAATCCATTATGTATTGAAGTAACAGCTAAATGACCATCCCTGCTATTAGCGTTAGGCCCCATGTGGCGAAAAACAAAATCTTCCACTGCAGTGTGACAGCGGTAACATCTATATCTTAATGTTCACCGCAGTAATAAATTAAAATTCCAGTGATTTCTTTGAAATCGTCTTGTCCGTTATATCACTACGATGTCTGCAGTGTGGCAGTTTAGTAAAGTATAGCACTGGGACATCATGCTGCAGACATGTAGCATCATGTCCCACCTAATCACATTATCATGATAAACTAAACTCATAATGCTAAGCCTCCAAGTACCGTTTTAATATGTCTTTGGTATAACTCGGCAAGGGTTCGAACCCGAGACCACTCGCATCCGAGGACATGTTTCAATTATTTTCTTGTTTTCTACTTCACCTCTCCGAGTAAATATCGATTTTTGTTTTCAAATTTAGAAACACTGTCTCTGAAATGTCCTCTAACATAACTCAACTGATATTTCTCATGCAAGTAGATTCATGTGCTAATACTTGCTCTATTTTAAATCGTCACTGGACGAGTACAGCATGTTTTTTATAACACGCAAACATAGATTAGAGTGGTGAGCGCTCAACCGTCATGATATGGGCACCTCACTGAGACATTTACATCTTTTTTTCAGATCCGATAAGCGATCATAACCAGGGACCGCTATTCCATTTGCCTTACAAATAGAATGCTCCCTTAATTATTTTAACCGTATCAAAGGAACAGGAATAATCCGCTGATAATGAGTTTCCTTGACAAAGAGGAGACCATGACGGATATATAGCCTATGGAAAAGAATTTCGTAAAGATTGATTGATGCTTCAGAACTGAGTTTTCTCACAAAGAAAACACCGGTAAGGGATAATTTGCTTTGAAAATGATTTTGAAAAAATTACTGCATGGTTCAAACTTAAGCTGAAAGGATAAATCAACCACATCGAATTCAGGCTTTAGATCTATTAGAAGTTTGTTAGATAAGGATTACAGCGTGTTAGCTTATTTGAGTGAAAAGCGACTTTCAGGTTCCACAGAATACCTTTTCCTGTGACATGACTGACGTCGATATGGATAAAGGCCAATAGCCGATACAAATATAATAGAGGCGAAAGGTTAGACCAAACATATTTTCGGTAAATCCTTCCGTTAAACAATATATATGTGGTATACGGATCGATGCTAGGGGTGCCTCTCCTGCGGACCAAGACGTACCAAAAATATTTGCCAAACCTCTATAGTCATTTTATTTATTCATACTTGAACTTTCTGTTACTATAATTAGGCATTCTCCTGGTCTATCTATCTATCTATCTATCTATCTATCTATCTATCTATCTATCTATCTATCTATCTATCTATCTATCTATCTATCTATCTATCTATATATCTATCTATCTATCTATCTATCTATCTATCTATCTATCTATCTATCTATATATCTATCTATATATATATATATACTAGGAGAATGCCTAATTATAGTAACATAAAGTTACATTTATACTAATGGTTGTAACTTGTGAGATACTTTCATAATAATGGCTGTGCGATACAATCATTATAATGGTTGTGAGATACATTCATACTAATGTTTAGGAGATACTTTCATACCAATGGTTGTGCGATACATTCATTATAATGGTAGTGAGATACTTTCATACTACAGGTTTTGAGATACATTCATATTAATGATTATAAGACACATTCATACTAAAGAATGTGAGATATTTTCATACTACTGGTTGTGAGATGCATTCATACTAATGTTTGTGATACACTTGCATACTACTGGTTGTGAGATACATTCATACTAATGGTTGTAAGATACATTCATAATAATGTTTGTAAAATTGTGAGATACATCAATAATACTTTTTGTGAGACACATTTATACTAATGTTTGTGAGATACTTTCGTACTAACGGTCTGAGACATTCATACTAACGTTTGTGAGATACTTTCATACTACTCGTTGTGTATACTAATGGTTGTGTGATATATTCATACTAATGGTTGGGATACTTGCATGCATACTACAGATGAGATATTCACATGCATCTTACATGTTTTGAGATATTCGTATACAATACTACATGTTTTGAGATATTCGTATACAATACTACATGTTTTGAGATATTCGTATACAATACTACATGTTTTGAGATATTTGCATACATCCTGCTGTGAAATACGTGCATGCCTTCTGCATGTGAGATATTCGCTGACATATTATATTTGAGGTGCATGATACGGACTGTTTCGATAAGTAACAGTCATATACCTTACCAAGAACTGATGAATAAACGTTTACAAAGCCATACAATCCTTCTCTGTGTCAAACTGAGTGCATACGTTGCATTATCTTGCTCCACGAACGATGATGAATCGGCAGGTCTACCTAATTTTGGACAGATTAATGTGGCTTATCAAAGGAATTTGTGTATATTCAAGTCATTCGACTAAGTGCAATAAACCCCACTAAAACACAGCGGGTCTTTAGTTAAATCACTGAGTAAACAATATATTAGAAGTAATGTAAGACAGTTTCGTTCTTAACGATGTCTTCCATTACATATAGTTTAACAGGATGGGAGAGTTACTTAGATGCAGAATAAACAAACACTCGTTCAACTTTTGTTTATTCGTGGTATATCGGATATAATGAACAAACGTCTTTCAGATATAATGTGAAGGAGCAACTGACTTTGGCATATATACCTACTACAGTATATTTTCATGAGAGTACAAATATTTTTCATGTGTTTAGTAAATCTTAAAAAATTCTTGTACTGAAAAGAAAATATTCTAATCCTTTTAAGTAGAGATCATTTCAGTTAATTAATATTAATTCAATTAATATTGAATAAATAATGAATGTGTCGAGTTCAAGTGTAACTCAGTGTTTCTACAGGAGTATATTTTTGAAATTTTATTTATTTATGTTCTACTTTAACGTTGACTACCTTAGTAGTTATTCGTATAAGTAACGAGAAGATTTTTCGCTCTGGTTGGATAAGGATGTAACGCATGGAACATCATATATAACTGCCATCCCTTGCTCTAATACCACTACAGGCCAATAATGATAGCTGATAATACATATTGTAATGAGACAGGAGTAATTTCTACCTTAAAATTCACAGAATGTCCTGGCAACATATCGAAAAGCCATGTTTCTACGTGTGTGTTTCACATGCGCGTGCGTGCGTGCGTGCGTGCGTGTGTGTGTGTGTGTGTGTGTGTGTGTGTGTGTGTGTGTGTGTGTGTGTGTAAAGTCAGCACATGCGATGGAACAAGTAAAAGGAACAAGAATCGACACTTTTTACTTGAAACATGACTCTGTTACGATATAAGTCACCAGAAGAGGACATGTCATTTATGATTTTAAATGTATATCCGGCGCATTTAACTTTAGAAACAGGACAGGCATTTCTAAAAGGTCATATCGACATCGATACACCACTGCATCCGACACTGCCCCGTTTGATGACAGAAGTTGAAACCACATAGCTCATTCTGTTCTCTTCGAATAGAATTATCCCTTAATACAGTCTTCCATGTTACTAAAGATTCTCTTATTTTAAAAATTCAGCAAACAGACAAGCTGTTTCGTTGGTCATTCCTATGGTCTTAAAATATGACGTGTCTCCAGAAATCAGGAAGATCTTTTGTTTTAAGCGTATTCAAATAACAAACAAACAAACACAAGCAAATATTGTCTTAAATCGTATTTTACTAGTGTGTACACGTATGAAATTATAATATTAAATTAAAGACTTATTATCAAAATATCAAATTATGTTTATTATATATTTATATAAGTTTTATACTTCGACAAACCTATGTCACGCTTTCCGGTGATGACAATAAAACCCACAGATCATTAAATAATTTACTAAATACAATAAACTCAAGGATATCCTTAAATTAGTTTTTTTTTTATATTGCATGTGATTCTGCAATATGTGCAACTAAAATGAGGCGAACTGTATATAAAATAAGGGAAATTATAATAAATCTGTCTATGTAGTTGGATTTGACAGTATATCAAAATAGTTATGATATGATGATCTCATTCTAGAATTCTCTTAAAACTCACCTATTTCGACTATAATAACAGACTTAAAACATTAATTATGTTTATTCCGTAATTAATGTCAGCACGTTTTTGTTTTGGAATTGTATGGTATTTGTAGTTTCGCCATATCTTTTCCTGCTATTTCATTCTTACTGAAATCGAATCTTGTCTGTAGTACTAAGATGGCATAACCGATTTACAGCAGGTCGTAAATGCCTCATAATTTCACATAGGTTTCATATATTTTTCCTTATTCAATCCATTTTTCTTTTTGCATCAATTTAATTTTTATTCTTTGAATTATATAATTCCTTTTCTTTATTAAGTAGGGGAACTGTATTCAAACAACGTCAACTCACTACCAATAATCTTTGCGCTAGCTCTATGATACATATAATTGGTGAATGATATTTTGAGTGACGCAGTAAAGCACGTTTGTCACTAGGAAATAGGCATCTTTCAACCTATCACCTGATATGTTTACATAATTTGATACGGAGGGTCACGCCACAAGGAGGTTATATGAAATATCAGTGCAAAATCACGTACCTGTGCATAAAATTGTTTCTTTTATGATTGACACATCTAAAAAGACCGTAAAGATCGATATAGCAGAGTGATCTTAATATCGTTCTAGATTTGTTAAAATGATTGACATCTTGGAACTACCAGTGTGTACATAGCTTTGTACAAGATTACAGAAAATCCTGTTAAAGTGATTGATATATATATATATATATATATATATGTAGTATGCAAGGGAAAAATTATACCAAATGTACACTGACTTAATGTTCTTCACTTCTAAAAGACAATCCAAAAATAGATCCACCCGTCCATCTATCCATTCATCTATCTGTTCATATATCGATCTCTCTCTCCCTCCATACATCCATATGTCCGTCCCCCTATCTATCTATCTATCTATCTATCTATCTATCTATCCTTTCTTTTTTATATATCTATATATCCTCTCTCTCTCTCTCTCTCTCTCTCTATATATATATATATATATATATATATATATATATATATATATATATATATATATATATATATATATATATATATATATATATATATATATATATATATATATGATGGAAAGAAAGCAGCCGCACAACACAACAATGTATTATCCCTAAAACAATAGAAGTATGTTATACAAAATGTTATGTAAAAGTTTCACTTAAATTATCTATTTGCGTGCCACTGTCATCAGTGGTGTGGTGCTAACGCAATACAAAAGTGAGAGATGTGCGAAAACGCATTAAAGAAGTGAAAGAACGCAATAAAGTAGTGAAAGAACGCAATAAAGTAGTGAAAGAACGCAATAAAGTAGTGAAAGAACGCAATAAAGTAGTGAAAGAACGCAATAAAGTAGTGATGGAACGCATGCTACTCAAGAGGACAAAGGGGAGCAAAAACAGTAAGGAAACGTGCACAAAAATGTAAAAGCACGCGCAGCATGAAAGTTAGGCCATTCCCTTATCACTACTCCCCTTACTGACGTTACACCTTCATACAGCTATCATTTTAACTGCTTCATGTCAGAAACTCTCTCCGTGGTCCATAATATTACTGCCTTGGCAATGAATTTTAGTAAACCTTCTCTGCTTGAATATAGGTTAGTATGGTACGTGGACAAGACACATTTCTGAGATACTTTTCCAGACTGAATATCCTTCTCCTGATCTAATTATCCAGATTTAATTGAGTTCTTGACAAGACAACGCTGACCGTAATTGCTCAGCCTGTTATTGCACTTAATTACGTGGATAATGGAAATGATAGTATGGATTTGAACGCATTAAAAAAACAAAATTGCGTTTTACAGCTTCGGTCGTGAAATCGCAAAATAACCGCATGTATTGCAGTTTAATTGATAAAACAAATCTGAAATTGCCTTATTTGTTTTCGAATTTTATTTCTTTACAATATTTTTGTAGTTGTACACGCTTCTTTAGTTTTCGTACCTTGTTATGTGTCTCGTCTTTAAAGATTAACTTTTATATCCTATAGTATCAATCAAACTTAAAATATCTGATTAGACGAGGATCAAATATTATGTTTAATAACACAGAAAGAAGATATTTTATCTAAACTCGAACCAACTATAGTGTGCGGTAAAGGATAATTTAATTAAATGGTACAAAAAGTAAAATTAGTGTGTCGATTCGGCAAAATACACTGTTAAACAGGAAACTGGATTAATAATTAAAGCTTTAACAAACATTCTTAATTTCTCTCTACAGACGAACAAATAGACATACAGAATTCATATATCTCATATAACAACAGGTTTTCATTGCATTTAATTAAGAAAGGCTCTAGTTCCTCTTTAGAACGAGAAACGTGTGAAAAGAAAAGTCAGTCATAAATAACATCAAATAAACTACAACCAGCTTGATTATGATCAATATCAAAAACAAAAACATCATCATGTATCATATGTGTTAGATGATATATTGGATGTAAGAAGAGACGGAATCTGAGTTAGGAACTCGCGCCTTAAAATTTAAACATGTACCAGCTTGTTTCCTCATCAAGATGTTTAGTTTGCGCAAAGTTTCTTGTAAATGATTCAAATATAGCATCCTTATTTCAATGTTGTTCTTTTTCCTCCGCAAAATCTAATTTTAAACTCGCCTGACATTGGTCCCAAATTAGTATATAGCGTACAGTAACGAAGACAGTGAAGACATCAACCTTCTTGGTTAATGAAGCAGAATATAACGATTGGCATTTTCATCACCCAGCCAGAATGAAGAAAACACCTTGCATCAAACAGTCAAATACTGTCATCAATGCAGCGGGCATTAGGACGTCTGCCAGTGTCTGTTAGCACATTGTCATCATCGCTGCGGGCAGAAAGATGTCTGCCAGTGTCCGATTTCAACTATCATCGCAGACTATTCGTTCTCGTAAATATCATTAGAGTCCTAATGTCAGTCTCCATATTGTGCATACAATTAAATGTATAGTGATAGTTGGGGGTGTATCTACTGCAAAAAAATCAGCTGGCTCCTGAATCGAGTCGCTGTAGTTCAATGTGAAGAGCATCGGACAAGTAAAACAATGATCGACGGATAGATAACCTTCCAGGCCACCTCGACATCAATGATCCAGCTCCCTCGGCGTGTGTTTGAGAAAGGTATTTTACTCCCATATCATCGGCTAGATATAGAAAATAATAATATGTTAAAAGTACCTCTCAGACAAACCAACAACACATGCTTCTTTACTAGTTCCACTGTGCATTAATTAAATTAAACACACATACATACATATACATACATACATACATACATACATACATACATACATACATACATACATACATACATACATACATACATACACACACACACACACACACACACACACACACACATACATACATACATACATACATACATACATACATACATACATACATACATACATACATACTGAAATAAATACATACATACATACATACATACATACATACATACATACATACATACATACATACATACATACATACATACATACATACATACATACATACATACATACATACATGCATGCATGCATGCATGCATGCATGCATGCATGCATGCATGCATGCATGCATGCATGCATACATACATACATACATACATACTGAAATACATACTGAAATACATACATACTGAAATACATACATACTGAAATACATACATACATACATACTGAAATACATACATACTGAAATACATACATACTGAAATACATACATACTGAAATACATACATACTGAAATACATACATACATACTGAAATACATACATACTAAAATATAGACACATAGACCGACATATAGGCATAAATTCTGTTACGACTCTATGGTCCTAAACTAAGTAACAAAAAAGAGTGAGAGAAAAGATAATTTGGTTGGTAAAATAGTTGATTTCCTAGAAGATAAAGTGAAAATGTAAAACCAAAAAACAGTATTGTGAATTAAATCCCAAAAATGCATAAAAGTTATATTACAATTCTAAAAGCATAGAGTATTAAACAAATTCATGTGATGTTCCGAATGAATTCTAATTTTGAATGTTTTGATGTGGCATTAACCTGGATTCATGCTACTGTGCTTACAGTCTTGAGGTATTACAATGATATAATCCAGAATGTCTCTAAATGAGCTCACAATGATCCCCAAATATTGCTTTAGTCCGAAAGTATTGATGAACACATTGAAATTCCAATGAATAATTTAAATAAATAAAGCATCTCAAATTAATATTAAACACAAACAAAAGACTTATTCCACCACGGACGTGATGATAGGAATAATATAACTAACCATAGTATAAATACCTAAGACACAATAAGCGGACCTGGATGATGGTCAATAGTTCAATTTCTAGAACATTCAAAGTTATAAATATAGGCATGTCTTTTGCGTAAATTTTAATAACGAGCATAACAAGAACATAGCAAGACAACAAGTAGTTCTGAACCCAAATCCATATGTAAACTTATTTACCTACAAATAATAATAATCTTAAAAACAAGATACAACAACATACAAAATAAGTTTATAAAAAGTTGTTTACCAAAACAATTCGCCGATATTGTAGGCCCAAACCCATACTCTCAAGTATGGACAAAGGTCAATTACACAATATAACTTAAACATACATACATACATACATACATACATACATACATACATACATACATACATACATACATACATACATACATACATACATACATACATACATACATACATACATACATACATACATACATACATACATACAGACAGACAGACAGACAGACAGACATAGACAGTATTAAATGAATAGTCGTTCGTCGCACCTTTCAGCTTCGTAAACAAAAGACAGATCCTCTTAGATACTCCCCTCATTTGGAACTATACGGAACTCATTGTTTTAGTTCGAGGGCTTTTCGTTGTGTTAACTTTACTACTAGTGCAGTATAACAGGGACATCTGGATATGATTGTCAAATCCAGTCGAACCCTAAATGCCATCATTATCCACGTAAAGCATGTATCATCTGTACAACCACTTGAAACTGTCACTAGCAGTGTTGATCTAAGAAGCACAACCAGCGCATTTTGCTTAAAAGCTTTCAGACACCAACGTTTTGTTTCTAAAAAGGTTGCGACCGTATTCATCTAAACACTTCTCTAGATGAAGGAGTACTTTGCGACATGAACCTCCAATTACCTGTTGAATGTTTCTAACTTATCGATCACAAATCAATAACGTTGAGTTAGATGTTAAGTTCGTAGTTAAATGCATGTAGGCACACCATACACCTCGTTATGTTTAGATGGGTGACTGTGGTATGCAATATTTAAATTCTCTCTCTCTCTCTCGCTAATTATATCACCCGACCCCCACCCCCCAACCACCACCACCCCCGCATTATCTACTGCGTCGGATAAGGTCCTGTGGGTATGAATATAACCCATACACGGATTCATAAACCAGGAAAAGGTAACCAATGAATATTCGAAGCTGTTTTATTATTTATTGGGATTTGTTTTTAGCTCTATTAGTGGTTTATGTTATACAGGTGTAACTCTATTTACAAATACTCTGGATTTTTGTTCTTCCTAATTCGCTTCCAGTAAGAATTCATCGCACAAGCGCTTTGACCAAAAATATATTGACGACTTTGACAAGATATCGCGTGGAACCCATTTCAATGTTGAAAAAGAAGGTTAAATTATATTGTTTATTAAATAACTACGTACATTAGCAAATACGGCACAAATAGTTCGTGTCGGTAAAATTAAGTTGGAAATTGCAAGGGCTTTCTGTGGTGTTTAAAATATATAATTAACTAACTCTAAAATCTACTTCTTCTTTGATATTCTTTACAAAAAATATTAGTATGGCATGCAATTCCGATGTTTTGCCTATCAGGCTTTTCATATATATATATATATATATATATATATATATATATATATATATATATATATATATATATATATATATATATATATATATATATATATATATATATATATACATACATACATACATACATACATATATACATATATATGTACCGCGATCTCATGATATTACCTTTCTGGGTGTGCCATAAACCATCTGACATGGGATTTGCCTGGATCAGTCACTATTCCTTTTATCGTTAATCGCATTTAATAGATAAAACGGCAAACATGATAAGAGCAATCGAAAACATTTTATTTGCCATGAGATAGCTTTTAATACATTTCCTGACCGTATCTAACATGTGAAAAAACTAAAGTTTGCATTTGAGAAAGACTGATTTCGACAAATCGTATTTTTTCCCGTCGTAGGTGGGATGAAATCATAATCCCGGTAACGTGGAGTAAAACGAAAACAGAGTCGAGTAAGTGAAGTAATCAAACTTAAATACTAACGACCATGGAGAATAAAAAAAAACTATTATGTTAAAGCGTCATCCTTTAATTGAATTAAAACACACGTATAAATAAATTAGGAAAGTAAACCTTCAAATAGGAACGCAAAAGGAGAAACGTATCATCATAAGAAACGAAATCAGTCTTTTAAACTTATTTTCCTGACTTCAAAAATCAACTGTGTTTTTGTGTGTAATTTTTACAAGTTGCATTTTACTAATTTACCTTATGTGACTGCAAACTTGTTCATGTCTAGAATATACGTGCCTAATTATTGGCCTAGAATAGCATTGTCTAACTACATGCCTTGAATAAACTTGTCTGACTATATCACTATAATAAATTTGTCTAACTTTTACCATAGAATAAACTTGTCTAACTATTGGTACAGAATAGCCTTGTCTGCTTATATAACTTGTCTAACTATTCGCCTAGAATAACCTCGTCTATGTGCTTAGAATAGCCTTGTCTAACTATATGCCAAGAGTAAACTTGTCTAGTTAGCTATTAGTCTAGATTAAACTTGTATAATGATTAGCTTGTAAGGAACTTGTCTAACTATTGGCCTAGAATAAACTTGTCTAACTATTGGCCTAGAATAAACTTGTCTAATTATTGGCCTAGAATAAACTTGTCTAACTATTGGCCTAGAATAAACTTGTCTAACTATTGGCCTAGAATAAACTTGTCTAACTATTGGCCTAGAATAAACTTGTCTAACTATTGGCCTAGAATAAACTTGAGGCAGGGGTTTTACTTTCGTTCTGGTGATTTTTGCTGGGGAATGTGAAAAGCCGTGAATTTTTTCATTTATGGCTGCAGACGACACATCTGACACCGATTTATTTCTTTCATGTCAAAATTGAGAGCCAGTATTAATCCCAGTACTTGCTGACCTTGTCACACTAGGGAATAATATTCTATAGTAGTAATTGTTGAGTAGTTTAAATATTTCCGAATACCGATCTCATACGTTATGCCAGTCAAAACGGATTTGATAAATATACGATCTTGAACGTTAAGCCAGAGAGAAGCTTATAAATTGTGTCATTATCTAGTACATGCCGGTGTTGCTTATTTAGAAAACACTAATGTCCTGCATAAGGCTAATACAACATGAACACGCTTGAATGTACCCGGAAATCATATGCAATATCAGGACATATATTCATACTCTTTCAATCAACAGTTTTCGTTTTAGACTCAATTCTAGGCTTGTGACGAAAGAAAGGTCAACTGATCTGACCACATATTAAACTTGCACCTAGAGGTCATATTTATTTAGCTAGAGGTCATATTTATTTAGCTAGAGGTCATATTTATTTAGCTATTCTGACAAGTTGCAAGCAATTACACAATTTTAGAAGGAATTGCAACCATGTTCTGTCTAGTTCATGTTTTATATGGGTTTTGTTTTGTTTGTGTTTGTGCTTTTGCTTATGTGTTGTTTTATGTTGTTGTTGTTGGTGTGTTTGTTTGTTTGTTTGTTTGTTTTAGCAAAGGGTTATCAAAATAAAATACATAGATTTCAACAACTATTATGTAACTTTGTATGCTACACATTTGGATTATATTCTGTTTAAAGTAATATTTTATCCAGGCCATATCAATCAGTACACAATATCATATTAGTTCGTGGTTTTCTTTATCAAAAGTATGTGTAACCTTCGCACATAGACGTTTGATTCAATTTAATTCATTTTCATTTAAAGGTATACTTTTTCAGATCCTGAGCTAACTTTTATTCTCAGCTTGGCTGTGTACGCAATCGTCCTTAACGAGATCGGGAGTGGGTAACCTATAATTTAAATGAAGCAAAGAAAAAATTATTTAGGTATATGTTGCATAAATTATATCTGATTTTCTTTTCAAATAGTATAGTGAGATTGTATTTTTCGTTATTGCTACAATCAAGGATCAGAATGTATATATATATATATATATATATATATATATATATATATATATATATATATATATATATATATATATATATATATATATATATATATATATTCGGACAAGTTTAATCAAGCTAATGACGCTGAACAAATGTAACAAGATTCTGTTCAAAACGCTTAGTAAGTATTAGATTTAGTTTCAGACTGCTTACGCACGGAAAGATCCAGCCAACTCTATGGGGGGGGGGGATTTTAATTGAAAAAATTCCAGATGAATGACTGATTTTTTATGTATGCGTTGTGTGGGTATGACTAGGATAATAAACGTAGCTTAAACATATTTTCAGTTATATCGCTACGATGTGGCAGTTTTTAATGTGACGCCTAGCACTCGGACATGTCTCATATGCCATAATACATGTATTTTATTCAATAATTAGGATAAAGTTAAAATGTCATGGTTATTTTTACAAGCACAAAGCCTGAAAATGATCATTTATTAAATGTACGGTATGATACACTAAATATGTTGTGAGATGTAAATGAACTAGGTAACAGATTAAGCACACCGACTTGTACATACCTAAAAGAATACGGAGACGAATGTACTCACAGTACAAAATTAAGAAATCAAACATAATTTAATATTACATAATAAAATATTTTAGAATATTTAACAAGTCAGTTTCATCGAGAAAGATAAATTAATTCGCTACTTGTTGCTAACGTATTAACAAACCTTAATTGTAAATAAAATTAATACATGTATACGTAATTAGCTACATTGAAGGTACTCAATCGTATGAAATTTTCAATACTTATTGCCTGATTTTTGGTTTGATTCGGATTTTTAACGTATCTTTAACAATTTTTCAGTCATATCGCTACGATGTCTGGAGTGAAGCAGTTTATAGTGATGTCTACCACTGGGGCATCATGCCGCAGACATGTAGCATGATGTCCCACCCAGTCACATTATCCTGACACCAGGCCGACCAATCCTAACACTAACCTCTTAATGCTGAACGTCAAGCGAGGCAACTGTTAGTACCATTTTTGTAAGTCTTTGGTATGACTCGGCCGGGGATCGAACCCACGACCTCCCGCTTCCGCGGCGGACGCTCTAACCACTAGGCCACCGGAGCGGTTTTATTGCCTGAAGTAAAGTATAGCATTTATATGCCTTGTAACATGTCAAGACAAATGTCGACAGCCATTTTCTTTCGTAGATGTAATACTGGCATTACAAAAAAAGTAAAACTAAATTCATATCGCGATCTACCGTACTGACTTAGGATTGTTTCTTACCAAAATAATCTATATTTCTCCATCTTCCAGTAGATACCGAGTTATGTCAGCTCCGACTCCAGATGGTTCGTAACGCTTTTCGTTTCTTTGTCATATCGATGTTTGCATCTGTAGTGTTGTATACAGCACGGTGCATTACCAAGTAGACGGTTTAGGTTTGAATTACCCAGACCGTACACTAGATTATTTATGCAAAACAGAGATATTGCGAAACCGGAAATGTTCCTAAAACATACCGAATCTAAGTAGATACAATACAGTGATCAGATGATTCTGCTAATAATTTCATGTACGTTTGGAAAAAGGATATCATGCTTGAAAATTCGATTAGTTAGGCCTTTTGAAGAGGACTGTTAACACTCTTCTTATCGACTCTTTTGACTGTCCTATTGAAGAACATATCTAATGTACATGATCCATTATCATACTCCATATTTAGTGTGTGTGTGTGTGTGTGTGTGTGTGTGTGATATTTGGATTTAACGTAGCTTTTAACGTTTAACAATTTTTCAGTCATATCGCAACAATGTCTGCAGTGAGGCAGTTTATAATGATGTCTACCACTGGGGCATCATGACGCAGACAGGCTGCACGATGTCCTCACTGACTAATATTATCCATACACCAGTCATAACACTAACCTCGTAATGCTCTAGTCACTTTGGCCACCAGAGCCAGGAATGGGCCTAATTTTAGAACGTTAACTGGAAACTGTTCTTTGTTTACCAAATAAAACAGATAACACGATATTATCATACATGATCTTTTGTTATTATGCAAGTTTCGCCTATGATATTGGATTGCGTTTCGTTAAATCAGTATTTCTTTTCAAAACAAAATTCCTTGTGAACTTTTCGAAGTCTGTTCCGTATTCCGTATAAATGCAAATGCCCCAACTTTACAGAAAAATCGAAACTTCAGCATGATCCAAGAATTAGAGTTTGAAACCTAATGGTAAATGTAAATTACATATTTTTCTGCAAAACATTTGAAAGGCGTTTTCGGTTGTTCTACTTTAGAAGAATTCTTCGCCCAGAAAAAGCGGTCCCTTAAATCTTTAAAAGCTATTTGTAATTTCTTAGTTATTTCCACACAGTACTTTATCTGTACGTATGTGTATTTCTATCACAATTCATAACTAAACTTTCTCAATAATTAATTTTAAATTAATTTTAATTAAATTCCATAGTTTTGCATATCCAAGAAAAAACATTTGCGATTTTTAATTAGTTAAATTGTGTAGTCTAGAGTAACATGGAAAATCGCATGTAAGCAAAATTGATAATATCTTCGTTTCCAATCGAAACGCCGATGTAGTTAATTGGTAACAACAATAGTCGTTGCCATCCAAGAATAATGCATGTGATACATGTTCTCCTTGTCTCGACCCATAATGAATTTGAAAAATTTCGCAAGTACGGTAAGAAAAGTTAACACAGAATTTTTATATTTGATACATAAATGGTCATCGGATCGGTTCAATTTTGAAGACGCTTTTTTCCCAAATGTCTATGTAAACACTGTACGAATATCAATAAAGAAATGTTTGTAATTAGTTGCCCGAAACAATCGAGAACGGTTATGTGTCTTTAATTGTCAGGATTAGAAGTATCTCCGTGTTTCTTATAAATTTATTAATATATGTTTCCTAACAAAACAACAAAAAAAAAAACACGTATAGCGTTTGTGTCTCTAATGAAGGTTAAAAGATGTATATAGATACTGAGTATATCGTACTATTTGTGATGTACAATGATTACATTGTCTCCTTACTGTGATATATTAATCCTTTATGGTTTCTTTCATTTTATATTAAGGTATTTAATCCTCAGATATAAGGGGGCGTCGGCTTAATTTGTATCCTCTAAATGCATGATTGGCTCACCGTTTTCTTGCTCATGATCTCATTCTAAGTTTTCTTTTAGTAGTTATGTTGGATGAGCTTTGTACTTGTCAACAACATTTAATAGATTCCGAAAACCATTTTGCGTTCTGATTTAAAGAATTATAAAATTATTCCTACTTTTAAATCATGCCTTCTTGTACAAATTCAGGGTAAAATTCATTTGCTGTTAAACTTCACCGGTAAATACATTTTGTAGTTATCAGTACACCCCAATACCCACCCCACACAAATGGACCAGGTGTGGGGTTGGAGTTGGGCTACAAGAATGGCGATTTACCATACGTATATACACACTAACGAATTTTCTAATCAATATTCGAATACTCAGTTCTTAAAATCGCATTGGAGAAATTAGTCGATTAAAAGTTGGATTTACGGATCGACTTCAGTGTTGTGAATACTCTTTGTTGTTTTTTATGGGGTTTAACGCCATTTTCCAGCACAATACAGGCTATACATGGCGACCATATAAATGATGGAGGAAAAACCCTGGAAGACCCCAGAACGAATCACTGACCCACAAGAAGCTAGTGATAAGCTTTTTGCACATACCCACATTGACCGAACCGAGGACTCAAACCAACGCAGACATAGGTGAGATGGCAATGATCAGTAACGGTCAACGTTTTGGGCCACTCGGACACTCGGGGCCCCATGAATACAAGCAAGATTAAATAAATTTCAACATCGCTTCACATACCTTGACTGAAAGTATGTATTTCGTGAGAAAATAAATGCTTCACGTGACCGATTG
This sequence comes from Unio pictorum, assembly GCA_030141615.1. Taxonomy (NCBI): domain Eukaryota; kingdom Metazoa; phylum Mollusca; class Bivalvia; order Unionida; family Unionidae; genus Unio; species Unio pictorum. The sequence goes on from JARLTB010000060.1 coordinate 24,793,528, forward strand.
ATACGCTGAAGTGACCGTTTAAATCAGTAAGACACTTCTGCTTGATTAGTAAACACTATGTTCCTGACCGCAGAAAGCAAGTGACCGTTTAATACATGACTTGTATAAAGAACATTGAACGAGGCAAAGTGTTAAAAGCTATAAAGGCCAAGTGATAATTAGATAAATGCAACTGTTGTGGTAGGTTTCACAGTACCTGAAAGATGGACACTTGTTTTTAACGAAGGTCATGTTTGTATCGGGTTGTTTTGTTTTGTTTTGATTTTTCATTGTCATATAATAACTTGCTAAATAATGGCTATTTGCTGCTTGCTGTCTCCGTTGTGTCCAAGGCACAACTATAGGTTGCACGGTCTGGTCACGACAATCGACTACACCACGGTCAGGTAGTTCTTCTCGTACAGTGTTCAGCATTCGGTTAATGATTTTGTCGGGTTCTGATTATTATTACTTACCCCACATTAAAGGTCGATTTGCCCTGCACTTTCCGCTCAATCATCGCTGTGTATTTACACCATCTCCATTTTCTAATCCACTCATTAATCATTGTTAACACTCAGCTGGGGAAAAAAGTTATATTCTATTTATGCGGCCATTGTAGCTGCGTACAGTGTACGTAATGATTTAATATTTGTTATCATTTGTTGTTCTTTATTTGAAATGTCTAATTTTATTTGTGCTCTCTTCACCTTTTCCTCACGATGGCCTATTTGTTACATATGCCGATCGCGATAACATATTTATGATATTAGACGGTACTATTCGAACTTCCACCCAAGAAGACATTTCTGTAATCACTTAACCGCCAGATTCATCACGTTATGAATGATATCCGAGACCCAAGAGACCAACCCTGCTTTCCTTCCCGATATATTTATTACTCGAACAGCGGAGTGCGTAGCAGGGGAGCACACGAAGCAGAAAATCATCATGTATTTAGACATAAGGTTGCCCACAGCCATCATGCACGTGTTATAGCCTTACAATGTTTTAGCAAAGAGCTACTGGGAAAATAATAAATTATGCACCATGTGTCCCAAAAGTAATGTACCCTAGTTCACATGAGACTTGAACTCTTTAAAAAAGAAATATCAACAATAGCTTAGGGTATTAGAAATCTCATTCGAAAGTGAATTATTTGTTTGTCTTGTATCGGCTGGTATTATTTGACCTTCAACAACTAGTTGGTTTGTCCAAGGTCGTAGTGACACCACATTATACCTAAGACTTTAGAGACTAATCGTTTGAAAGGTACTTTGGCAAAGAGCAATACTATCAAAATAACTTATCAGCTGTAATTTGTTATCACGCCTCATGTCAGTAGAAAACTAGGGATGTTCCTTTATAATATAACATTATGTTTCTTTGGTAATTAGAGAACGATGGGAAATACTCGTATCAAGACATTATTCTAATTGATTTGGAGCTTTTTGGTTTTCTTTGTTGTTATTGTTTTGTTTTGTTTACCTATTCTTGTTGTTTATTTGTTTGCTTATTTGTTTTCTTTTACTTTGATCTAATTCAGAATGTTGTAACCGAACGTTTAACGTTTGTACATCACATTTCATGCTGGAAAATTTCACAAGAACATTAAAGATCATTATGTATTCTGGGGAAAATGACGTGTCCTCAATTTTATCTTCTTTCGTCAATTTATCTTAAATTTCGTGAATGAAGAGCAATTCAAATTTGTTTAACCTTGCTGAATTTTTTTTTGTGGCTAACGTTAGAATCATGGTATGCATCTAAACCATCGATAATCAGGCACCGTTTTCAAATGTGTTATCCAAGTCCAGACCATTAGGCCCTTGTCTGACAACATGTTCAAAGAGATACGAATGCCACACGAGCATTAGCTATGCGCTGACATTTTCAAAAACAATTTAAACAGTTTATTTTAATAACTATCTTGAAAATTATTTTAGATCACTATTGTATGTGCTAAATAGCGCCAGACATTTACAGGGTTGTATTTTACGTCATCGTTTTATGTGTACAACTACATCAATATCCAACCACTTTCAAACTGATATTAACTTGAGCATTATGTCATTGTGTTGTGTTGTTTTCTATGCTGGAAAGTTGAACTTAAATAAGGATTTCCTTCCAATTACCCACAATGCATTCAACTTCTACGTATATATATATATATATATATATATATATATATATATATATATATATATATATATATATATATATATATATATATATATATATATATATATATATATATATATATATATATATATATATAACGTATATCCAGAATTAGATTTTGGACAGTTTTAAACTATTGTGCAAAAGGCTAAGACAAAATTACCAAATGAAGTGGTGATTTTTGAAACAAAATCCAAAACACTAAAGAATTTAGCTTAACTGACAATTTCACTCTCTTTAATGTACTTTTAGTGAGAGAAAAATTTAAAGTATTTTCTTGTCTTTGCAAGATTGTTTCGTATTGATATCTGTCTTCGTAGAATGGCTGGCTGATACATTTGTACTTATACCCTGTCCAGTGGTTTTTGTCTTTGTTGTTGAATGTTAGTAATAAAATAGTCTACTGCCAAGAAACGTTAAATATATACAATTGTGGCTTGTTTCTGGGCATGCTGTGTACTCTTTACTCTTTAAATATTTGTATAAGCTGCTCTGTCATAAACCCAAAATTTAAATCCAATCAATCATACAGAAGAATTACCAGAATTTCAGCTTAAAACTGGCTCGCAGTTAGTGAACACAAGCTTCAGAGCGAGGCTCATGTTGTTCGATATAAAATAATCACTGATTTGTTCAGCCTTATTTGGTAAACTTTACATGAAAAGAACATTGTTACTTTTTGCCTAACCATCTATCCTTGTATTTTTTTAATTTTAATCTAAATGCTTTGAAAACAAGGAAGCTGCAGAGTACATCAGGCATACACTAACAAGTCGTAAATCCAGGAAGTTACAGGATTAAATAGATATATGTTCTGAATGATTATATATAAAAGTATAACATGTTCTTGAAATAATGCATCTCTCTTTTACACTTGTATGGCGACGAATCATCCAAGTCTTCTGAACGTATAATGTTGTGTGCAAAAAGGCTCTTCATACACCATGCAGACAATAAACACATCCCATTCCAGATGTGTATGAAAAAGATATGCCACGTCAAGTTTTCGCTTATTAATCGACTGGTTTACTTGGTGTCAAGTCTAACTGCTGTAGTGTTTATTATTTGAATGGTTTACTTGGTGTCAAGTCTAGCTTCTATTATGTCGGCGATTTTCAATCACTTAGAACATTGAATTACGTATATAGCGTTTACCAGCACTACATCTGCATGTCTAACCCTTGACCCCTAAAAAGAGAAAAATACTTATACAGGTGTATTTATTTATATGTACTTTAGTATACATAGATGATCACAAGGTTACTTACGTGAAATAATGCTTATATCTTTCATCTTTTAAACGCGAAATATAAATTCTCCTCAACGACCACACGAACTATTTTCAGTTATTACGTTCAGATATCAACATCGTACACCAGTAATGTAAATATTGCAAACCGAAGCGGAGTTGAAAACAGTGGCTGGAGTGAATTAAACAGATTAAGTCCTGATATTGGTCAGTTCAACTGGGATTTGATTCTATAATTTCCATGCAGTCGAACATCTGTCTGTGGAAAGAAGCAGGTATATAAACAAGCAAATTCACTGTCACTTTCAAATGAGTACTAGATTTCACCTATCAGGCAAGAAAAACAAACTAACATTTTCGACCATCGCGAAACAGAGATAAACACTCCAAGCAGATGGATCTTCGATATTAACCATGTCTATAGGCCTCAAAATTCTTATCAGACGGGCAGCGCCGGATTAAGCACCGTGGAGGCCCATAGGCAGTCAAACTTTTGGGGCCCCAGACCCACGGTCACGGTCTCATGGGGGACCCTGGGGGACCCTGATGGGGCCCATAAAAGTCGCGGGACCCATAGGCAGTTGCCTACTCTGTCTAATGGGTAATCTGGGACTGCAGACGGGTGGGTTTGGTCGCAGTCGCCGCGTAATGTATGGTCCTTGTAAAGGTTTCACGTAGTGATTTGATAATATTAGGTGTTGAGTAAAAGACACATTGTTATTTGAAATATAATATAAATTATTTCCTAATAATTTATGTGCAGCATGTTAAATGTGTACAACTATCTCTTTTATTCACATCTGTTGGACTGTTTCACTAGGTGCTCAGCATTAAGAGGTTATTGTTAGGTCTATTTGATCTGGTGTCAGTATAATGTGACTGGGAGGAACACGATGTTACATGACTGCGGCATCAGTGCTAGACATCACAATAAACAGCCACACTGCATACATCGTAGCGATATGACTGAAATGTATTTAAAGCTACGTTAAAATTCCAAATTACACACACACACACACACACACACACACACACACACACACACACTCACATCAGTTACAATAAGAACAAAGTAAATTTCATCATTAAAACAACAGATTAGTGTAATTTCATAACAAAGATTGTAAATTATATAAAGAAATATAAATATAATTTTGCGAGATTTAAATAGAAAGCAAGGAGAAAATAACTTTTATTGTTAATATTCCGAAATAATTGAAATCGAATTATATTATTTAAATCGAATTATATTAATTAATTTTCAGAATCTGATGCGTCTGTTTACATGTCGTGTTTGGCTAGATTCTCGCGTTGTTACATTTTTGACAATTTATTTTGTTTGAATATTTACACAAATTCCACATGTTTACTTTTCGTGACATTGGAATTTTGTTTAACTGAATTTCTTTGATCCATTTATTTTGAAGCGGTTTAAATGTTTGAGACTTTTGCGAAAAAAATTCCCGATAAAGTCACTAGCAGACGATATTATGCCCATTTTACCTGGACGATGGCCAAAATGGCAGTTTCCCCAATGTGCGACCACCAAAAAATGTGTGTTAAAAATCATTTTGAATGAGGCACGCTGAAGCAAATTCAACATTTAAATTGCAAATATAGTTACTAACAGCAAGACTGGTGTATGTTCTGTTTATGTGTGTTATTTTTTGTTAAAGCGTCTTTATATTCAATAAATTTATTTCAAATTTCATTTACCATAGAAAACTCAACTGTAAAACTGCCAGCATACTAAAACTATGGCTGCTGATGACGTCACTCGGGAACTATCTTTCATCCTATTATCTGCATGCCAGTGAAGCATTTGACATTAATCACAGAAGCTCTATGCGCCAAAAAACACTCTTCTAAACAAAATGCTGGGAATTGAAGAGTATCTCCTCCATCGAATTCCAAACTTTTATTAAGGGGCAGTTTGAATTGTTTTCAGGACAATACTGAGAATCGAGGTGTTGTGCAAAAACTATGCAAATATTTGATTTTTTTTCTACTGTAAATCTAGGTTCCAAATCAACGATGAATTTACATTCTCAGCAGAACTTTCTCATTCAAAATCTGCTGCAGGTTAAAAACTTTTTTTAAGAATGCATTATCATGGCCTGCGGAAATATGTCAAGATCTCTGCAACGTAATACGATCAAATATATGAATTGACATACCGTCCGTACTCGCTTATAAGTACCGTAGATTCAACAACAATCTGCAGAGACCCTAATCTTATATCGCATTATCCTCTGGAAGTTATAGTTATATACAGCTAGCATGGAGTACTCTGCATAGCAAATAATATATACCCTGATCATCTGCCGGCGTGTTATGGATCAGGATCTCTGACGGTTTGCAGATGGAATCGAGTTATAAGCGAGTATGGCAGCTAAACAACTTTTCAGCTACAAAACAGGAGCAAAATTATATTGGGGCCCCGAGTGGCCAAGTGTTCTAAAGCGCTCACCGTAAGAATCACTACCGTCTCATTTATATCTGCGTGTGCTCGAGTCTTGGACTGCCAATGTGGGTACGTGAGAAAGCTTACCATTATCTTCTCGTGGGTTGGTTTACCTTTACGTTTTATTTCCGGGTTCTTCCTCCACCGTTTATACTGGCCGCCATGTATGGCCTATCATGTGCTGAAAAATGGAGTTAGACCATAAAACAGCAACAACAACAATAACACATTTGTCTTCGTATAAAATGATATTGTTTGAGGTGATATCAATAGCTGTACGTGACATAATTACTTCCCTTTGTGTAGAGGAGAGCAACGCATTTTGAAATGCTGAAAGTAAATTGATGCATTTAAGTCTGGATAGTGTATACAGCAAAACCTAATGAAGGTGTATAATGTGTATTTACAAAATACATTCAAGATCTATAGAGAAAACTATCTTACGATTAAAACAATTTTTGGCAGATAAATAAATATCATAATTATAGCTATTATTAACACCAATCTGAACCAGTGGCGTCGCTGGGGGGGGGGTGCGGACCGCACCAGGTGACACCATCTCAGAGGGGTGACACCAAATGGAAAATTTTAATAAAGTAAGTTTAATGTAAAAATAACTATAACTTAACGTTGTTACAGTTCTTAAATACTTTTCCCTTCTGACCATCAAAGTTTTGGTCTTTGTTCTTGTCATTTTTATACTGTGGACTTATTTTAAGAAGAATAAATCCATGGTGGAAGTCTGGAGGGGTGACACCATGAGTTTACCGCACTGGGTGACACCAGCCCTAGCGACGCCGCTGATCTGAACACCTTTTTAATGTATACTATTTTAGAGTTCAAGCAACTCTTTGTGTATTTATATAAAACAAACCCCTACTTTCATACGATATCTTCTTAACCAGGTAAACAATTATGAATAAGTTGTATAGTCGCTGCTTTTAAGTTTTCTGCTGTGGCCTTCTGCTTCAAGAAAAAATGTCAGTGGCCAATGGTGTCAAAAGGTTTGCACAGCACTGGCATATCTCCCAGTCTGAAACTATTTATGTTCTGTCACCGACATCCACACGTCCTAGCCAGGATCGAACCATTAGAAATACCCATTATATTTCAGTTAAAGAAAAACCGTATTTGGTTTGAGTAAAATAGGAAGTTAATGTAGGCTTTACTACACTAATTGAGTTCCTTCCATAGTGCCTACATTTTTCTACATTTCTTTTAATAATTATATGCATTTTTTTTTTACAATACCTCAGCATAACATATTTGATCAAGTCCAATAAATGTTGCAAGTTCAGCCATACAGAGATCATCTAAGGTGTGTTAGGTACTAACTTTATTTCAATGTCTAATACAATCAGCATAGATTTATGGTGCAATGTATACATTTCAGTGAAATGCCTGGAATTTTAAGTATACGTGACCTTTCCATATCAGGCGGAATCAGACCTGTTAGCTTTGCCATGCTTCCTGTTCAGTCTTTGAAGCTGATTTCTGTCAAATAGACGTAACATTCCTTTTTCTGACCTGTACGAAACATTAGAGAAAATATAAATATAAACGGGTGATGTATGTATGTATGTATGTATGTATGTATGTATGTATGTATGTATGTATGTATGTATGTATGTATGTATGTATGTATGTCAATGACTAATTGGGGAAACATACTTTCCTCAAAAATGTATAATGTTGCGCTAGGGGCATACGCTGCAAGGTGCAGACAAGCGTTGATAATCAGTTTCCCTGATTGGAAATCACTGGTGGAAACAAATTCCCGAAGCTTTAATTTTGAAGTTGTACCGAAAAGAGAAATTGCACTTGAAGATAATTACACGTAAAAGATGCACCTCGGGCAAATATTAAGCTTCTGCTGTCTATCATTCAGGCGTATGATTACCTCGAAATGAACTTGCAAGTGCCGGACTTGCCGCAAACGCCAAACAAAAGACATCTCTTAATTGAAAATTGGATAAGCCATTCCCCGCAAAGATTGCAGCTACATGTATGCCTCGGTATCAGATTGATTTTCATTTCTCAGCCATATAAAAGTATCGTTGCAAATGAACTCATTCTGAAAACGACAGACGATTCTAGCCTCTCATTGTTGGTGGCAAACATACCATGTCGTAAAGACACCTCTGTGATTATACTACATTTTCAAGGAGCTTGCAAGGATATATGTTTCAAACATAACAATCGCCCTGATAAATGTAACAGTATTCCCCATTCACGCTACATGAGTAAATTTCCAGCACTATCATGCACTATGCAATACCAACTAAACAGAACACGTTCTTATATTCTTACGGTACCATTGTTTTCTGTTACTGGTGTCACTTTGGTTACAATTCATAGAGATGGTCATAAACTATGTGGCTTATTTTTGAATGTATTTGCCGTGGATGCATTAACGTCACAATTGGGATATTGTTTCAGGCTTTGTTTAACATCATTTCGTGTCTAAGATTTTTATTACATCTGACGATGAAATTCTTTAAATTAATTTTATTCTGTTTGGTTTTCAATAGCAGCCTTATCTTTTATAAACTAGAGACACGATACTGTGATTGAAAATTTTATTTCTTATGCATTCATCTCTTTTGTAAATATGAAACCTTACCGTGCTGATGCGAGTAAATCAATTAATGTTGGTTCCAAATGTAAACTTTAATACACTTTTATAAGGACCGCTCCAATTGCCGAATTGATGCCCGGCCGAATCATATCGAATACTTATAAAAATGGTAATAGCATCTGCACCACGTGGCGCTCACATTAAGAGGTTCGTTTTAGGACCGGTCGGCCTGGTGTCAGGATAATGTGACTTTTACGTGTTTAGGCTCAAATAAACAGTAAACACAGAAAACGTGAAAACAGCAAGCTTTGTAAAAAAAATTAAAATAATTTATTTCCCTGGAAAAAGACTGTAAAAATGGAAAATAACCTACAGTTTTAAGGATCAAATCCAAGAATAATCCACGAATTAAATTACAAAAGTCTTAGTAATGAAATGTTACCTTAAAAATCCAAATCACACACACATACACGCACGCTCCCCCCCCCCCCCACAAACAAACACTGGCACACGATTACTCTCTTCAATAAGTAGACGTTATCTCAAAGACTTAATTTCTTACATTTTTATAACATCTGGCTTTGAAAAGGTTTAGAGTTTATAATAGTGAATGCCAATGTGAGTGAATTGGAATCACGGTTCTAAAGACAATCTAACTCCATTCACTTGCATACATTCTAAGAGTTCAAATACCAAGAAATGTTTACTTTTATGTACTACCATCCAAAATCACAATGAACTTGATACAAACGGTCGAACAATGTGAAACATCAAAGTTGTAAATCACTAGCGCAAGCACTCATGAATATCTAAAGAAACTGCATCCCTTTGTGCAGCGACAATGGAGTGGGAACAATAAATGCATAATGAAACAATTTACACATCACAAATACTGGCCTAATACAGCGAGAAACCTCAGTTTGCTTTTCCTAATAATTTCCCTTGGATAAATTTATATTCTAGATATAGCAATGAAGTATCTAAATAGCAGTTCGAAGCAAGGATATTACTGGGGGTGGGGTGCTAGGGATGAAAGAATTGCAACATGTATGAAGCGAATCATTTTAGACAAAAATCGATAGTTTATTCACTGACAGTACAATTGCACCAAACAACCAGACTTACGAAACGATCGACTTAAGAAAATTAACAAGTTGGGTACTGCAATTTATTGTTATCAAAACATCTCTAAATATATTGAAAAGATATGAACTGTTTAATGTTACTTAATTTTTGGTTGGGAGTTAACATGGTAATTAACAATTTTTTCTATATTGCAGAATCAGTTGTAAGCCCTCCCATGAAATATCAATAAAGACCGTCAAAATCCAATTTAGACCGTAATTCGTTTAATAAATGACTGGTAACAAATATAGGATATACAAATTTGAACATAAATTTAGTATATCTATGAATGTTTATGAAAGGGTGTGAAAGATCTTCAATTGAACTGAATATATTAAATGTAGAAAGATATGCTAAAAATGTATCACTCCAATAGAAGTCAGAAAAGTCCTCTCTGTTTCGAATGGCCCAAGCCTTCCTAAAACAAATTTCCGGCTTGTCCCAATCTCTTGACATTTACTGCTCTTGACACTTGCGTTCACACTGCACTATTCTCTGGTTCTAGCCGTAAATCAAGCGAGTCTTAATTAAAATTCAACTCATGCCCCAAACAGAACAGATTCCATCCCTAGCAGTCAATAACTGACGGCGACTGTACCCAATACGTGAAACTTGAATACACTGTCAAGTTATTCTACAGAAAGTATTCTACAATTAATATTTTACTATGAAGATAACTCGATACATCGCTGTCTGAACAGTGTTCAGTTGAAAATTTAAACATATATCAACACCAATTATTTCGACTTTATGTTCTTTAAACAAGTCATAGAACAGACAGAGAACATCAAGCTTTGTAAATTCATCTAATAATTTATGTCCCTAGAATGCAACGTAAAAATGTAGAAAGAACGTAAGGTAGTGCAAATTAAATTATAAAAAAAATATCATGAAATTATTAGCATAAGTCCTAGCAAACAAGTTTTCGTCAAACTTTAGTGATATTCCGAATAATTTCCAACCTTAAAAGTGTTGATGTGCCTTAATGATAGGTAGTCTTTAATGTTTTAATGTACCAATGGCCTAATAACAAATAATTTCCTTTGTCTGTTAGGACGATACAGATTATCGTGAGTTAACGAAAACTACCTATTATATTTGCTTTTGTATATCTGATCTCGGCTAGAGCACCAAAATGCCTTGCACCGGCATGATGTCCCACCCATTCACATTATCCTGACACCAGGCGACCAGTACTAACCTCTTAATGCTGAGCGCCAAGCGAAGTAGCTATTAGTACCAAATGTGTAAGTCTTTGGTATGACTCGGCCAGGACCGAACCCGCGACCTCCCGCATCCGAGGCGGACGCTCTAACCACCAGGCCTCCTGAGCGATATACGAGTAGAGAGTAAAATCTAGGAAGTCTAAGAAGGACCAGGCAGTCGGAAAAGGAAGAATCGAGGAAAAAAGAACCGTTGGAACACAGTCGAGGGGACGATGATGCAAGCAGTCGTGGGCATTGCGCTCTTTTTACCACTCATTATGATGATGTAATAAATCCAAATTAAACACTGTTATTATATCATGTTAATATCATTTAAGTTGAATTCAAATTACCACTATTAATTTCGTCGATTGCATTTGTTATTTGTCTTGTCTAAGAGGGCTCGTATTGCATTTCTTCATACCAATTCCATACCTGAACTGCTTCCATAGGTGGTCGTTGTCTGAATTCAAGTAAATCAGAAAGAAATTTTGCCTTAAAGTTACTCTTGCGAGAAGAGATATCTAAAGAAGCCCAGTGAGAGTAAGTACACATTGTTGCAATAGAATACAAGTATTCTTGAGGAAGCTGTTTCCTGTAAGGCAGTAATAGTTGGTAAATATTTAAGCTATGTACATTGATTCGTGATTATTTTATGAAGGGACCCAATTAGCGGAATGTGTAGAGCGGATTCTCAACGAATACAGAGAACAGCAGACTGCAAAAAAAAAAAGAAAGTAGTAGGCAGGCCTAGGAGAAATCAATAATAATACAAGCTGAGGAAAGGGAAAACGAAAGAATTAGACAAGCTGAAGATTAGGAACAAAGCATATAAGCTGAGGAAAAAGAAGAGACAGAGATATCTTGTTAGGCAGCATTGCAGGCAGAAAAAAGAGCCAGAGAGAGATCACATGCGTTAGCCATGGATAGACTAATGATAGAAGCAGAATCTAGGAGGGGCGAGGAACTGAATCAACATTCAGGACACATAAACAAAATACCAGAGGATAGACTATCGTCCAGATAACAATGCTGATGTTTCGCGTATGGAGCCTTTGTGCACAGAGGAACGCCAAGTGAATGGATTGCTTGCTGTGTGCTCTCAGGAATTAGCTTTTATGTTGAATCGTCTGTTGTTGCAACATTATTAAAAACAGGTGGTGGAACCTTTCTATCAGGGATATGCCCCTTTCATCGAACGACTTGAGCTGGGATGGAGTCTGAACCAGGTGGTTTGCCACTGGAGAGCAGACTTATAGCTTTCTGTGTTTCCAGCACGGTTGGAGGGTCATCCAGTGCTTCATTGATGGGTAATTGGGAGAGACGACTGATGGCTTCATCATTGATGGATCATGAGCGAGTCAGGACGCTGTCGAAGTGTTCATCACATCGTTGAAGAATCTTCTCTTTGTCAGTAATTAGTGTGTTCCCATCTGATAAGGGGGGGGGGGATGATCCAGAGGAAGTAGATCCATACACTTCTTTCAGCGCAGTGTAGAAGTTCTTCATGTCATACTGGTCTGCATAGCACTGGATCTCATCAACTCTGTTGCTCAGCCACGTGTCTCGCATCTGATGCAGCTTCTGCTGCACAGTTCTGCGTATGTTGTTCTACGCATATTTCTTAGACGTAGACTTGGGGTTGTTGAGGTAGGTTTGAAGGAGGCGCTGTTTCTCATCCAGCAAAAACTTATTTTGTAAGAATGTACTCATAACAATAAGCACGCACATACAAAAAGACCCCGGATAAATCGGTTCACTCAGTTCTGACTGATTTTTCAAACATATCATTTATATCTACTCACATTTAAGCCAGAATCGCTATTTACATCTTTATCTTCATCGTGGGAGGACGCGTACATCTTGCAAGTGTTTTCGTTGTTGTTATTTTCAGCCGACAATCCCCAGTGGTAATTATGTTGATAAGATAAAAGGTTTGAGATGTCAATGGAAGCAGACTGGTAAGGAATGATCAGAATGCAGACATACATACATCCTGCACGCTCGTGAAAATTTATTATATGAGAAGATTGTACTAGTAAGGTGTAGCTGACCTATTGACTAATCGCATACTAGTTCTTTTCGTAATATGTTTGTGAGAACTTGGAAAAGTTATTTTTACTCGAGTGATTGTAATTTCAATGCTATTATTTATACGAATATCGTGTGCAATAACGTTTGTTCTACGACTGTTATTTTCGGATTTTATACAGAAAAGAATGATTGTGTGCGGATAAACTGCCGTTCGAAAGTAAAAATTATAACATCCAAATGGAGCTATTTCTCTGCCAATACAGGCAACACACACAGTATAAGGTATATGTTTACCCCACGATCATTTCCTTGCGGTCGTCGCCGCTTGCTATACCTTTCAGCCATTTAAACAATAACATTACAAAATTCTTCAAAGTTTATAACCACATCTGGACACTGCGACATTGTTTTTTTTATTTACAACGTCAACCCCAAGAGCAGCCTTATATATGTATGTATGTATATATATATATATATATATATATATATATATATATATATATATATATATATATATATATATATATATATATATATATATATATATATATGCACAGATCTCCGCTGCTCTGTACCCTACACTGCTACACTGGCTATCCGTTCTATACATAATCAAACACAAAATTTGTTCTCCGTGTTACGTTTCACTGACAGACTGCAGTCCAACATACCTATCCGGCCTCACCCATGTGTATACACCAGCAAGATACTTACTCTCCTCTCCTGTCAATCGTATACTCATTATTTCAAGTATGAAAAGGAAGTCATATGGACAAAGTTTTTCTTTTCATAACAGGCCCCAACAAAGTGGAACGAACTGCCCATTGAAATTAGACACAAAACACATTGATTTCCTTTCAAGAGTGGTCTTAAAACGCACCATTTTATACTGCAGGAACAAACTTAAAGACCTTATCATGTTTCGTACCTTAAATATTTTCAGCATTTTTTAAACAATGTTTTCTAATTTCATGGTGTTTGTTTTGTTTTTTGTTTTTTGTAGTCATATCATTATAGATGTTGTAAAGCGCTTATATAGATATTATTGCAGTTGCTGTTCATGCTTGTAACTCAGATATATTAATAACATGAACATACATACATACATACATACATACATACATACATACATACATACATACATACATACATACATACATACATACATACATACATACACGTTTTGCTTTCAAGGAAAGATACCAATACGCACAAGATCAAAATTCTTTATAATGGTAATGAAATAATAAGTGAAATCATGATTATGAAACTAGCCAAAATAAAATAACAAAACATATTGTTTTTCATGATATTGAACGAAAACTTGTGTCGGACGCAATATTCTTCATGGTCATAAAAAACAAAGAAATATTCGTTAAAATACTTTAATTATCTTTCATAATTTCAGGTAATGAAATAGAAATTAATATCAGCGTATATGTTCCTTTCATTTTGAGATCCCATCTATTAACAGTTGTAACATAATTTCGTTAAATTAGCAACATGTTGCACGCAGGATAAAAAGCACAACCGTGGCATAATTATTTTCATTTGTTGGTGATGAATATTGTATCAATGTACGCTGTAAAACATATGCATGTTGTACTCAGGATAAAATAACACATGTTAGACTATGAGAATGATATTCCCGCAAAATCTAAGGAAACAATACATGTTTATTTTCAAATTAATGTTTATTTTTAAATAAAATGTTTTAATTATTTTTAAAAACTCCAAATTTTTCGATCCTCTAGCTTACGGGTCCGGTGCAATCACACCTTATGCACCTCGCTAAGGCCGCTACGGTGGACTCTCGTGGTACAATCGTCTTTAGCTTTTCCTAGTGTTTTATCTTTCTTTTGCCACTGTATATTTTAAATTATCAATATGCTTTACGCAGGATAAAACGACACATGAACAGTTGGCTAACCAACATATTAGCATTTTCACACATTTGCTAGTAATCAATAAGAAATCACTGTACACTGTACTTAAACATTAGCTAGCGTTTATAGTTCATCACTGTACATGGTACGTAATTAGTTCTAGCAAAGTAACAAAATATACTAAGATATCAATTGCTTCTAACAGATTCGAACTATTTTATTTAGGACAAGAACTTCACAACCGTTTTAAAGTTTTGTTTAAGAAAATATTATCTTACCCGAAAGATACACAACCTTCAGGTAATAATGCGAAAAGGTAATGTTATGATCCTTTGACGGGCCAATTTACACTTAAAATTGTACATAACTTGACATCGTATTATGAAAATATTACTCATGGCCATCAGAGAAACAATCAACAGTGCGAATATATTAAACATAATTTTAGTTCCTTCAAATATAAATATATTATACTTATCGTCAATTTAAAATAATGCAGTATGAAAGCAATTACCACATTATGTTTGTCCACGTGATATTTTGTTTACGTGATACAATTTATGCTTGCTAACAAATCATCTTAAGACAAGATACAAGTTTTAAATTAGCTAAACGAACAGTAAGCCTTCTACAACAAAATGCATATAGAAGTTGCTAGTGAATTCGATCATAATTAGAATCATTAGAACAACCACGACGTATAAAGGTAGTAGGTAAAACAAATCAGCTGTAAAATATAGTATGTAAAACAAAACAGCTGTAAATATGGTGAGAATAACATAGTTCAAAATTAAAGACAATGCTTCTTAGTTACAGTCGTTGTTAGAATTGTTTATGTAAGCTACCGTTTAACTCCAACAGCTATTCGAGAATATTAGATTCTCATCAAAAGCCAATTGACATATCATGACTCCAACAGATAATCAGGAGACTCACACAGACTATATAACAAAAGCTTTCCGAATCATGCTGCCACGTGGTACAAAAATCGGAAGTTCGGAAAAGAAACGATCTTGGTTTTCTGACGTTAAACATCCATCTTTGTCAATTGCTATTTCTTGCTGTTTTGAACGGACTCGAAATATAATTAATGGCGTGTTCCAAAACTTACATGTAGCAGCCATTCCGTCGACAGGTAATCCAAACATAAAGAAGAGGGTATAATTATAATGTGATTAACACGAATAATCTAACAACAGAATCATTTGGAATGCTTCTGTGCTCATTAACATAAATATGAATATACTTCCATGATGAGTGTTATACATTCTTTCGAACCCATCAGAAATAGCAGACTGATTGTACGTTTTCCATTTTGTAATACATTTCCTTATGTAAGCAAGTAAAACAAAAATATCGTCTGATTTTAGTGTTAAAATAAAAATAAAAACTTTCGTCATGGAGCTGTTGAAATCCACGAAGAACATTACACACAAAACCATTTAAGGTGACAATGACTTTACTATAAGACTTTCGATGGTTTTGAAGATCATGGCAAGAATAACGCACATGGTTAAAGACGTGATGTGGATTAAAATAGTTTAGAAAAGATAAAACTATGCCATCAGCATTGACAAAATCGATGTTTTTAGAATTTCATATCTTGTGTTTGTACAAATCTTCAATACAATCTTCTCTCCTTTAAAGGAAGTTGGGCCATTTTTTTGTATACGCCTGAAGTATACCAACATAGTTGAAAAACGTTACTCAGCGATCTGCCTGCATCAGAAGTGATGACAGTTGTTCTCCAATGATTTCCATTTGCTGAACCGGTTCTCAAATCTTATGAAGCTAATAAATATTTACAAGTAGACTACGACTTTGATCTTGAAAATCATTGTGGCATATGAGAAATGCCCATATATAACGAAAGCTATATTAAAATGTCATTCATATACGCATAAACTAAGACTATGGCGAATAAATGCCCAAACCATATTCTGCAGTTTTACAAGTTATATCATTATAATTATCTTTCAGTTGGAACGTCCTCAGTACGTTTCAGTTAAATCGAGAAAGAAACATCGGATGTAACTCGTCTCCACTAAGAACTATATGCTGGTCTACTTTGTTCACGTGAATCAATATGGCGCATGCAAGAGACAAAGACACAATCGGAGCATCGTCCACATTTGCGGTTGTAACACTCCGGCTGAGGTGAATCATCGAACACATCTAATTGATGTGTATTCCTACAACTAATTATGAGGTTCTCTCAGGACTAAACGGAAATAACCAAGCGATGTTTCCGTTTGAATTACCTTAAATTATCTTATTAAAGACAAGCAAGGATATGTAGGCATGTGAAAAGTGAAACATGACAGTATTTACCTTCATTGTAAGTAAATTCCCTTGTCAAATGAATTTCAATTTTCAACTAAGTGTCTAATGGGTTTGGGCACTAACATTATATACAACTACACATTGGAGCTTATGTCCAAATTCACCAGAAATAATAGATTGTTATATAAACAGTTAACAACTCTACATAGTCTTACTCGATCAAATAAATGAATGTACTAATAATCGTAGAAGTTAAAGTACATTTGGAAAGAGTTGATATATTTTTCTGCTCAATTGCATTTTACTTGAGTACGTTACATGGTGACATCATCCACTGCCCCTTCATTCTCCGCATATATACAGAACAAGTAAAATCTTTTGTATAAATTAAGCACAAACATCCCTTCTGACTAAGGGATCTTAACAACAAAACCATAACTTTCAACACGGAACTCATTTATATTGTTCCACACACATTAACATCCTAGCTGTATGGAAAGAAAAAAATGAAATACAACCCAGCAATGGAAGAGCTTTACTGGCAGCTATTATACAATCAATAGTGCCTGTTTCATCCGGAAAATCCCGATTGGTTCTAACGGATCAGATGACGCCAGAGAATCCGAAAAAAGGGTATGTACAAGGAACATCAGAAACACAGCAGACTTCGTGCATGAATACAATTCTTTGGTAAGAAAGAGCCAAGACAAGACTGCAAACCAGGGATGCTTGCATCAAAGCGGTCGTTGAAGGATCGTCAAGAGTGAACCATATCTAAACTTGTACGTCCTAGAATCTCCAGCTTTGGATCATAACCCATGTTCTTTCTAAGGAGAAACATATGGATTTCTCGGAACGACGGCCGTTCCGATTCGTGTCTATTCCAACATTCCAGCATCAGATCGTAGATTTCCTTGGGACAAATCGCCGGTTGTGGTAAATATATTTGTTGATTGTCGTTTCTATAGTGATGTCCGGAGTTTTCGATGACCTGTTCGTCTGACATACCTTCGTAGGGCTGCACTTTGGAGAAAGTCAAAATTTCCCATAACGTCATACCAAAAGACCAGACGTCGCTCTTTGTCGTGAACTTACCCTGTTAAATTAAACAAGTTTTTACTAATTAGTTAGTAGACAATACGAAACGCACATGAACAATTAATTATACATGAATATATTAATGCACTTCTCAACATTGCGTCATTATATATATATATGCACACACACACACATGCACACACACACACACACACACACATATATATATATATATATATATATATATATATATATATATATATATATATATATATATATATATATATATATATATATATATACACACACACACACACAAGATCTATGTGCAACTAATACACCCGTTTCCAGTAATTTGCTGATGACTTGGTGTATTGCACATTTCAATACTTTGAAATATTAAAATTGTATACAAATACTATATTGCATACTTTTGTTATCAACTTAAAATTTCTGACATGCTTGTGGGTAAAATTAATTCCTTAGACTAGAGTACAAATAAAATCTGATTAGAATTGATGCATTCCATCAGCATTCATTCTTATATTGTAAAATTCCTAAGAAAGTATATTGATTACTGTTTCGAAAACAAAAGAATGATAACGAAGCTTAAGAGGGTGGAATGCTCTATTGTATGATAACGGTACACTTCAAATAGTTGTGTCCAGTTTTATAAATCACGGAGTATGAAATCTTTGCAAAGTGTCTGGCGGTTTTCTATTGAGGTTGAGAGTATATGCAGTAAATATAGTGGAGTGCTCAAATGTATGATAACCGTACACTCCAAATAGTGTCGGAGTGGACAATCTTTGCAAAGTGTCTGGCAGGTTTTTTTTTTGAGGTTGGGAGGATATCCACCTTAATTAATATTGCAATGATTATCAATGCACTCCAAATATGCTACTCTCAAAGCAATTGTTGCAAGTTTATTGCTTTATATCTTTTCCGTTTAAGCACTTTTAAGCGACACATTTCGGCCTATTATCGTGAATGAGTAAATAAATTTAATTTCCACTCAAAACGTTACAAATAAAACAGAACAATGTTTAAAATTAGCAGTTTGTTGAGCCGGAGGGGTGAATGAAATGCATACTTTATCTTATGACTATCAAATAAACAAAACAAATTGCCTGATTGTAGAACTCGCTTTTGTATTGCCTTTTTGTATGAATGTCTTTACGGTCAAATGGTCATGTCAAGGTCTTATTGTACCATTCTTACCAGTAAAATACTCTCCCACGCCATCCATCGAATAGGAAGCACAGCTCTGCCTTCAATCCTATAGTAGTCAGCACTGTACAGACTTCGGCTCATCCCAAAATCTGATATCTTTATGGCGAAATGTCTTCCAACAAGGCAGTTTCTAGTGGCTAGATCTCGGTGTACCATGTTCAAAGATTCCAGATACTTCATTCCAGAGGCAATCTGAGAGGCCATGTAAATCTGACAACCATAACTGAAAATACGGGGGTAGTCTTAAAACATGAATTAAACTAATGGCACGTTGAGCTTTAAAAATGAAATGGAAGGAACATTTGTATTTATTAGGACTAACGTCGACAAAGGAAAATAATAACCTTCATGACTAACTATACAAAAAATATTTTTTGGGCCAGTTCGAAAAGTATATTGGGAGCTTGTGTCAAGTCAGTCCCAGTCTTCACACCCATTATAACAGCAATTATTTGATCAATACCTAAGATGTAATAGATTAATATGAACGCTGCACTTTAAGCATATCAATATTGGATCCAATGTGCTTACACTATCTAGAGTAGTGGTTCACAACCGTTTTCAAGCCGCCCACGCCCTTAGTTATCCACATCGACCCATACCTTATTCAGTATTAGCGCCCTCCCCCGGTAATCCCGCCGCCCACGTTGGGAACCACTGGTTTAGAGGGTCTGTTTAAGACTAAATCTCAGCTTGCATAGAGCCTTGAAGCGCAAAGACGCGATTGTCTCTGATATACACTGAGATTTAATTTACAATGATAACACATATGTTGAATACATATAGTTTGCAATCCATAAAAGATGCAATTAAAAGCGTTCTAATTATCATAATATATTAACATTGAATTGTATACGGTTAAAACCCATTTTTTGTGATATGAATATTTTATATTAGTATTATCCTACAACTGTGATATTTGAAAAATGAAAAGAAAACCTTATACATTTTCTACTGAAAGTACTATTACAAATTTAAAGTAATTCATTATTGAAAAATAAGTCACCCCAGCTTCCTGTCATTAGAAGCAGAAACATCGGTTTCCGGTAGGTGATCAACAAGGAACTGGTTTAGATCGCCGTAATGCATGTATTCCACGACCATACAGTTCGGTTCTTCCCGTGTGCACACTCCAAGGACTCGAACAATATTGGGATCTTTCAGTCCTGACATATTTCTTATTTCTCGTAGAAATTCTGCCCTGGAAGTGGAATATGTATAATTGAAGAATTGTGAAATAATGAGCAAAGAGGTAATCCTAAGCATTGACTCAAAAGAAGTAGACGAGTTTTAAATCATTTCAACAAAATTCTCAGATTTTATATTAATAGAACCATTGATGCAACCGTCAGAAAACACCAGAACTTCAACGGAGTGGAGTGTATTACTGAAACATACATGCATGTACTTTGATATCACTGTCGCATTGTTTGCAATTAAACGATTCATTTGAAATGATTCTTACAGATTCTGAAAACTCATGGAATCGGTGATTAATTTATAATGCCTACACAAACGTTTGGTAAGGAAACAATTTTTTAAGTATATCAAATAGCCCTTGGTACCAATTAGGGAAAAAGAAATCAATGTGCTACTTGATAACTTTCGAAAATAGGTGATGATCTTGATATGGATGGTATTTGTTGTGATAACAATCAGATATATATGAACTGTTTGAGGTCAATTGTGGAATTTAAGATGTTTGATGACAATATTGAAGGATTAACAGACACTAAATTATTGTGGTCTTCCGTCTTAAACTCACTAAGCAAGCGCCATTTTATATTTGCTAAGCGAAGTTGTCTTCAAAAATAAGGTTATATATTAATGACCTCCAAAATGTTCGAGATGAATCATTGAAAATAAGAATGAATACACGAAATCATTATTGAACAGAACCAATATCGTTATCTTAACGTTCACCTTGGTAATTTAACCGTATTTTCATCAGCAGACTGGTTAAATGATTTCAAATTTATACCATGCTTTATGCAATCAAAACTTAAATATAGATAGCATTGCAAGGGCTACCATTCTGAATCTTGAAACGGTATATTTGTTTTAATGCAAAACCAACACCAACATTCCCAGACAGGCATTGAGGTGGAACCCTCAAGGCAAGAGGAGAAGGGGACGACCAAGAAACACCTGGCGACGCGACCTTGAGGCAGACATCACTAAGATGGGTTACACCTGGAGTCAGCTTGAGGGGATGGCACAAGACAGAAGCCTCTGGCGATCTTTTGTGGGCGGCCTATACCCTGGCAGGGGTGACGGGCAAAACTAACTAACTAAAGCATTACTACTCACCTACTAGATGTGAAAAGCTAAAAATAGAAATGATTCTTTGAACATTTTCAAACGTGCCGTTCAAAATTTGCGTTGCTCTTTGTTTAAATTTTTGAAGAGGTTAGAAAATGATAATTTTAAAAGAAAACAAATCGATTTTACTTAGTCAAAACGTAATGAGCTTTTTGCATAGCAGATACGATATACCTCGCTCGGTCATCAGCACTGGTGCGCAGGATCTTGACAACAACCAGAACTGGGGAAGACGCCCTCCTGTTCATTACGTCATGATCCTCCAAATATTCCTGGATACCAGTTGCCTCGCATAAATGTACCTGAAAAGGCAATAAATGTTACCTTTTATAATAAACATAATATTAACTAACTATTTTAGACATAAATTGTCGAAACGGTTGCAAGCGCTGCATCTTTCAATCTCTCTCTCTCTCTCTCTCTCTCTCTCTCTCTCTCTCTATATATATATATATATATATATATATATATATATATATATATATATATATATATATATATATGCGTATGACTTTGTTAAATAATCCCATTTTTGTGGAATTGCTTTTAATATTTGGAAGTATCTATCTAAGACGGCTCTGAGAACAACAAAAAATCAGGCGACGTTATCGTTCCAGACAAAGGAAACGTTTTATTTTACACAATTATTAGAAGTAAAAGCGTTCACAGAAACGATACATATAAAGCATACGATTATCCTGGAACTAAAAGTGAAACGGCCTATGACCTTCGAGTTTTTATCCTTATTTGATGATACTTTCTGTTTTAATCGTTTATTGCTTTAGTTTCGTTAGTTGTGTCATTGCTAATTTTGTGTTTTTCTTGCTTT
Source organism: Unio pictorum (assembly GCA_030141615.1). Taxonomy (NCBI): domain Eukaryota; kingdom Metazoa; phylum Mollusca; class Bivalvia; order Unionida; family Unionidae; genus Unio; species Unio pictorum. Next base: position 24,815,934 of record JARLTB010000060.1, read on the forward strand.
TTTTAACAGGAGGTAGTTTTGTTTAGTAAACGCAGTACATTTACAATAAATATAACAATGTTCAAATAATAGTATTATCCAATTATATCAAGTCAGGACGAATTTTCTACATTTCATCTCATACTAGGAATTGCAACTATGAGCATAAAGAATTTAAACATTCCGGCAATGTCGCTACGACAAATATTTATTCAATATGAATACTGACCTCCCCAAACTGTCCTACTCCAAGGACCTCAATACAACGTAGGTTTCTCTTTGGGATTTCTATCACAGAATTATCCATGCTTAGAAGTAGATCGGCGTTAGGAACACCATATATACTGTTTCCGCTGACGCCCTGGATACTAGGAATGTTTGGAACTTGGGAGTTTATAATATCAGCGGCGGCGTACAATGCGTCATATTGCACATGTGTGTCCTCAGCGTTCGCGATCACTGGGGACCGTCTTTTGAAATCAGCTTTCTGGCTTTGGTTTTTCACTGGTATGAAAGTGGCCATCAGGTTCCTCTCTTTTCCAATATAAGGTTCTTCGTATTCATTCTGGGCCCCTGTTGATATGACATATTGAAACATTTTATGGAAATTTAGGCCTCATTTTGCAAATATACGTATTCCAAGCTTGTCGTATCCTTACCTGACCCAGGAAATAAATCTATGGAAATTATTCTTATCAACAGTATCGTTGTTTGTATAGGCCGTTTACATGTATGCCAATTTACGTGTGTGTGTGTGTGTGTGTGTGTGTGTGTGTGTGTGTGTGTGTGTGTGTGTGAGGGTTTGTGTGTGATTTGGATTTTTAACATAGCTTTAACATTCTCTCAGTCATATTGCTACGATTTCTGCAGAGTGGCTGTTGGAATTTATGTCGAGCACTTGGGTACCATGCTGCAAACATGTGACATGAGGTCCCACCCAGTCATATTACCCTGACATCAGGCCAACCATTCCTAACCATATGCTCTTAATGCTATACATTAAACGAGGCAGCAGCTAGTACCAATGTTATATAAGCCTTGGATAGAATACAACCGGGACTCGTACTTGAGACCTCCCGCTTCAGAGGCTGACGCTCTAAAAACTTAGGCTACGGGAGCTGTCCTATTTACGTTTGCATGTGTCCATTTGTCTGCGTGTATGTATAAATGGGCATTGTGGGACATTTCTCATCAGAAAGAGGTTGGAGGAAAAATAATTTTTACTTGAAAGGACAATATTACCAACATTTCTCCGTTTTTTTAAAGGAAATTATTATTTGATTTTCTTTCACACTGTGCACGTCGCAACAAAATTGTATATATATATATATATATATATATATATATATATATATATATATATATATATATATATATATGAGTACAATCTTAACGCATATTCTTATATAAAGGTGTGACGTCAATATGAGGCGTGATATTTACTTACATATTCAGCGAACTCAATCTGTAAACAAATTCTTTCTTCTTAGAAAGAAAAAAATCTAACAGAGTTCCGATAACTGTAAAGTGCGAAAATGAATACATTGTAACAACAAACACTTAAAAACATCATAGTCTACGATTAATTCACCTATGGGCTTAGAAAATATATTACCAGTTTCATTGAACTGTTTGTCGTCCATTTTGCCATCGCCAGTCGCTATGCTATAGTACATGTTCCCGTTGGAAATCTTCTCATTCGGAGTTCCGTTAGTATTGTGAAGCTTTACCGATAAACCTGAGTCAATCACCGGCATTAACGTCTGCCTGTTGTTGTTATTGCGACGTTTTAATCTTACTATGACTATTATAACAATAATAATGAGTATAACGAAAAGAGCGGAGAGGGCTCCGATTATAATGCTGATATTGTCCCCGTCCAGTGTACTTGTTGAAGCTGCATTCCGTTGTTTCCTAATGCCCTCAGAAGAGTCCGACACTCCGTTGCCAGTTTCGCCTACGAAAATATTAATATTCAGAGATAGTTTCTTAAAGTAACACATATGTATAATTTGCCGTAAATGAGACATTTAAGAAAACAAATGTAACGTTGAAACCATCATCGAAATGATCGTCATGAAATGTATTAATCGAATCATACTTTTCATATGCAAAAAAATATTGTAATCAAATCAAAGATTTCGGAATCAGTATACATCCGAAATATAACCATCATCAACATCATATCGTAAAATCGCGCATTGGTACCTTGTAAGAATCGGTTACATTTTAAGGTGAAACAAAATGTTCAAGGAGCCTTGACATTCCCAGAAAAATCATTTTAACATATGTCGTTTCGTAAACACAAATATGTATACAAATGTGAAAGTAGAGTCTTTCCTTCATTGGACAAACAACGAAGCACTCTGTAACACAATGCTCTCTAATTCATTATAAATACAGGACAGAACGTGTTAAAACTAATATCAAAACACAATGTAAAAAAATCAAAATACAAACCAATTAACGTGTACTGGTGTTTAGTTTTTCAAGAAAAGGCTCCAATGCTTTACTATTTGACGCAGTTCCTGCGTACATGAAAATTTAAGAATAGAATGGTCAATCGAGCAAACATCAGTTGTATGTCGACAATATTTCAAATGATAACATCGTTAAGATATGTATTTTAAATAGAATTCACTCGCATACACACATATAAAGTACACGCATGCTTACTGCATGTTTTCTTATTCAAACAAAAAACATTAGTGAGCTGAATGTGAAACAATTATCTTAATATTATGGTTGTCGTTCTTTTTATCCTCATTTTCTTCAGTTAAGCCTTCTGTTGCAAAGGACTCAGTTTGATTGTAATGTTCACATATTTGGGGAGTTTTATGGGAGCAACCTCCGCAAGGTGCATCATCCCTGGATCGTAGAATAACGTCTTACCGTATGGACGCAGAATGTCTATTTCTTCTACATCTTCTGCTTTTGAGATGCTGCTTTCTTCTGATGCCAGGACTGGGGCATGCGTGGGAATAGGCGGTTCCTCTGGATGGAACTTGCCATCAGCAACAGCTAGAAAATGATTCATATATTCATGAGTCATATATATTATTATGCTAATCTAAATGATTTCGTCATCAATTGGCTAGGTAACATGCTAAACTATCAATAAAGTCGCATAGTGACCTATGAACGAGATAGCATACTGACCTAACGAGATAGCATACCGGCTTATAAACGAGATAGCATACCGGCTTATAAACGAGATCGTATACTGACCTATTAACGAAGTAGCATACTGTCGTGTTAATGAGGTAACATACTGTCCGATTAATGAAGTAAAAGAGTATCCTGATAATTCCTATTAATGAGGTAGCATGTTGACCTATCAATTTGTTAGCATAGTGTTCTATTAAGGAGGTAGAATACTAACCTATTAATGTCGTAGCAGACTGTCCGATTAATGAGGTAGCATGCTGACCTATCAGTGAGGTAGATTACTGACCTATTAATGGGATGGCATACTATCCTATTCAAATGACTTTTGTAAATACACAAAGATGATAGTAAATGTTTGATTGTATTTGCGTGTTGTCTTACGAGTGCAGTGAAGTGAATGATGCACTTCTGGACTAAAACAAAATTTATAAGAATCCACGAGAAGCCAATTTCTTCCCTCCGTAAATTATTTGGAACCGTTATGTTTTCATAGAACCTCTCTACTGACGATTGTGACAAAAACAAACTTTGTGAACCTGAGGTCATAAACAGAAGACACCACTGACTTCGTCTCAGATAATGTGGGTCTGTCCACACATAACATACTTCATTGAAAGCCGTGATTGGTTTTGTTTGATTATATATATTATGCTTATAGACTTGTTTCTTCGATGGCGTATACAAATGCATAAACATAAACACGTGCATGAAGACTGAAAAGAGATGTTTTACCTGAGTCGAATATTACTTCGCTGATCATCATCCATTTGTCATCAAAAAATAGTTTTAGTTTGATGAATTGACCTACACTGTTCGCCAATGGTATGGTCACGTTACGTGCGTACTCCACCAAATTGTCTGGCATGAAGTCATACTGAATCGGTTCTTTCAAGAAGTACATACCGCCAATACTAAAATACAGCAGTGCCCTACGAAATATTTTCACATCTTTAGAAAAATAATTGTTGCAATGAAGAGTCACAGACTTAAACTTTCTGACTCTGTCGAATTTGAATTTGATCTCCACTGGACCACTGTTTTCCGTCGAATCATTTCTCCATCCCACCCATTCGTATCCTTTTATTTTATGTACCACCTTGTCTGAACGGAAGTTCGTATCCCCGTATTCCCCATCCGTTAGCTGACCTAACCCTTGTGTGAGATAGTTGTCCTCAATCATCCCGTCGTAAGAGAAATCAAAAAGGTCCACTTCCGCACCTCTCCTATCGCCTTGGCGAACATAGTACGAGACAACGCCATCTAGAGAATAAGAAGAAAACTATTATTATGTGGAATAGCGTGTGACTTCTTTTGTTTGATTTGCTTGAATATTTTATATTTTATTCAATTTGCGTCGTTGTGTCTTTAAAGAGAAACTAAAGAATCGTCATGCCCTTTTCCTGATATTCGTTCGAAATGCTAACATCTTTTGGTTATTACTGCCTAGAAGCTTCAGTTGTCGGGTGAAAGAACAGACACACACTAAGAATAAACCTAATTTACTTGTGCAACTCCGGCTTTAGCTAATGAGATTCTTTTTATGTACTTTTTAATGTAATAATCAAGACGTTTATTTCAAGTGTTTTCAAGTTGTACAGCTTTCATCGAGAGTTCATATAAAAGCATACATAAGTCAAACGAACGTTGCAATATTACTTAAATATCTCTGTTTTTCTCCACCCTATAGAATAAAGGAAGATTTTGAAGTGAGTTGTGTGGATTTATAATACAAGTATTCATTCATTTCACTGAAACTGTCATAGATCACTCAGACTCCATGAAAAATGCTTTATTCCTAAAAATGTAGATTGTCATAAAATCAAAAGCCCATGGAATCGTGTGTATTTATCTTGATAAATTAAACGAATAAAGAATCATTACTCTAGAAATATTTGGACAGTTTTTAAAACCTCTGGCATTATCGGAGAACACTTATGAAGGAAATTGATAAGTTCACATTTACGACATGACTGGCATTCATCCAATCAAATACCTCTATCTAACTCATTCGAGGTTTTAATCCTTTTAAACATTTGTCTTTCATAGTGAAGAAAGTCATTTTACCCTGCCATTCTTGTTTTAAAACTAAATATTTATAACCAATAACATTATGCAATGTAGTCCCAAGATTCTTCCAGATTCATTTTAAGAAATTGTATGATGACGAATTTAGAATCTTTTTGGGAGAGTTAGAAGATAAGACCTGAGTAAACCAAAATGTTTTCACCTACCGAATACGGGCGTCAAAGTCTGTTATAGAACTATGTAAAAATTATCAATTAGTATTTTTTTTAAAAAAGGAAATTTTCATCAGCATTATTTAATTGCTGTCTTTCAAGTTCAGTGCTTTTAAATTGATATTCAGCTTTGCGTATATATAGTTCCTTATTCAAAGTAACATATCAGATGTTATGTTGACTTTCTCCAGACTTCATTCTACGTTGAGATATTACGACTTAGGCTTTGCAACTCGAATATCTACCAGTAACCACTTGAAATATATATATACCTTTACGAGACTCATAAGGTAGGTATCAAGAAGAGAAAATTTAGAATATATCTGATTTGACAGTTAAGCACTCAACCATAAACATGGGTTGAATTTCCATGAGAATGACAAAATGCCGACAAAAATATCTAGGGTTTGAATTTGAAACTGGCGGAGTGGGGAGGGTGAACTGGGAGGGCCACATTCCAACTATATGATCTCTTGTTTTTGGATATATATATATATATATATATATATATATATATATATATATATATATATATATATATATATATATATATATATATATATATATATATATATATATATATAAAATTTACAGTATGTGAACCCAATGCTTTAAAGATTTTTTGCAGCGATCAATAGAAGAAAACTTAAGTTAATCGTTATGAATTGTTTTTCTTATAATTTACATATGAAAGGCTAAATATGGCTATATGTGCCGGTTCCCTTATTGTGTATTATGACACTGTTCTTTTCAATCTGCCACATATGAATAATTTCACACGAATTATCTCCATCCCTTATATATAACAAAGCTTGCCTTCTGGGATTTTTTTGTGTTTGTTCTCCACCAGTTATACTCTCCGCCTTTCATAGCCAATCATGTCCTGGGAAATGGATCTTTGCCCACCACCACCACCACAACAACAACAACATTATCCCTTACGGAATTCCACCGTGTAACAGCATCTACTGACACACATGTGTGCAGGTCTACTAACGTCGAAAATGGGAGGGATGACTATAACGCAACTGAATGTTCAGAGTACACTCATTAAAAGGTCACGATTGAGAGATATATCGAATGCGAGATTACATTTTCTATTTATTGAATTATCACATATTTTTACGATAAGGCGCTCATTCTCTGTCAGTGTGTGAAAGGATTTCACATAGACCAAATGCGGCTAATTTTGCGGCTATTTTCGCTATTCGCACAAATTTGTGAACTGCGATGCTATTTTTGCGGCTATGTTCACTTTTTGCAAAATTGTGAACTGCGATGTTATTTTTGCGGCTATGTTGTCTTTTTGCAAAACTGTGAACTGCGATTTTATTTTTGCGGCTATGTTACTGTTTTGCACAGGAGCCTCGAGTGGCCGAGTGGTCTAAAGCGCTCTCCGTTACGGATCACTGCTATCTCACCTCTGTCTGCGTGGGTTCGAGTCTAAGATTTGGCTAATGTAGTTATGTGAGAAAGCTTACCAGTAGCTTCTCGTGGGTCGATGGTTCACTCCTGGGGTTTTCCCGGGTTCTTCCTCCACCAATAATACTGGCCGCCATGTATAGCCTATCGTGTCCTGAAAATATGGCGTAAAACCCTACAACAACAACAACTGTTTTGCACAATTGTGAACTGCGATATTATTTTTGCATGCAAAATTAAGACTACAAAAAGTTAGCAACCCCAGCACGTTGGACTGAAAGTTTTTCATTGTTATAGAACGAGAAATTCATTTAAACAGTAAAGAATCCAACTTGTCTAATTCGAGCCGTTTTCTTGACTTGCGTAAATTGTACTTGCGCTTCTGTAATAGAGAGAGAAACTTGTCTGAAATGTAACTTTATTTTTATGCTGCGAGATATCACGATTATTATTGCCACATATTTACTTTCACGTGTCTTTAGTTTAGAAGATAGGGTGTCCTCTTGTGGCGCCTGTCTAAGTATCAGTTTTGTATCAATAAGTTATCTCTAATACTACAATAAAGCAGTATATAAAATTGTCTAGAGCTTGTCATCCTTTTATCGGAGTAGTCTACCTGAAATCTGATAAGCAATAAACGCTTTTTAAAACAGGTGTGGCACATTAATTTGAGAAACTGCTTGAATCCACGCTAGTCTTTATTGCTCTTTAATATGGCTTCATCTATACAGGAGTGTAACGCAGGTTTTAATGCTTTGTTGTTTTTATATCACTATACTCATTCAACGAAGCATACGCCTCCAGAAAAGAACTCAAGGCTTCTATAGTCTTTCACCATCTGTACAGGTTGATTGGCGTTTTCGCGAAGCATTGCCGTCATGTACGTTTTAATAGAAATCTGGAGTTGATTGTTTCAGCGGTTTAGTTTCATCTCGGTAAACGCTCAAAAATTATTCCCATTCCGTTGCAGACAAATTGAAAATTTCTGGTAATGAACACGAGGTAGGATTACTCCCCCATTTCATTGCAGATCAATTTGAAACTTCTGGCAATCAACATTAGGTAAATTAAACGTAATTCAAGATTTTCTAATACTGAATAATTGAAGAATATTCAAGAAGCCTGTACACTTTTTGCACTCTCGTGTTACCTCAGAACGTGATGAAGAAAACCCATGCTAAACATTTAAATGTAGATAAGAAGAAATTGAACCTGTTAGTCGGTATCTTACCCATCCATGGGCAGCCGTAGACCTCGATTCTCATACAGACTGTCCGAGGATATTTGCTGTACGGAATGAACCGGATGCGTTTTCCAATGATAGGTGGCGACACTGTTCGTAGCTCCGCAATATATGTGTTTGAGTTGCCGTCGAAAATCTGCAAGATAGGTCATTATTTCTCACATTTTCTCGCAGCTCGTCTACAATTCGTTTCTTAATATATATGAAGGTATGTATACGTGCATACACTAGATTATTTCAAACTGAATGAAAAGGTCAGGAAAATGTGTTCCATACGTTTGAATAAAATACATGAAGGACCTGGCTACTAACAGCAAAACATGTTTTAGCCTGTTTCACGTATGGCATGGTAACGGAAAGGATTTGTCTCTCAGACAAATTGGATCGTCGAGAACGCTTGTGGGAAATAATTGAAAAATGTCAACTTTAGCATCAGTTTCAGAATGGATAATGAACATATATGACCGGAGTACATTTAAACCCTCTGCTTCTCTAAAGCGGTCCTCAATAACTATCAAAATGTCTGAACCTTGAAGGTTGCGAAGAACGACCAGACTAACCGTCCTAGTATGCAACATTGGTTGGCATTGCCATATTGTCAACTTGAGATGGAATTGTACAAGAGTCAATATCTCTTATACCATAATCTGCAACTATCTAAAAGACAATATGAACTACGTATTACCGTATATACGTAGATCTACCATTATAAAACGTTCCGACATGTCCGAGTTTATGTTGTATTTATTTATCCTAACAAACTGTGTAGACCCACATCTCCCAACGTATTATGCGACGAAATATCTGAGCTACTATGCAGCTTGCAGATGGAACCAAGTTTGTACGGGAGTGGATACGGTATTATAATCAAATTTTGCTCACAATATATCACTCCTTTAATACCATCCAATTTCAATTTTGTTAAACTTACCAACTAATTTTATTGTCCTAACCGGACATTGGATTAAATGTTTCTGGCCTTTTATTGTAATAGCTTGAATACCTAAATCAGAAGTTCACGATAAAAAATACCAAACCAGGCATACTTGCAAGCGTGACAGTGTTTGTTTGTTTGTTGGTTGGTTTGTTTCTTAAGCATAAAAAGCCATCAGAAGCTGCTCACGTTTTCTTATATGGACATGAAACACGATTTCATTATTCCAAAAATTTAACATTTGTCAATTTTAATATTATTTTCAACTCTCTACCCGTGATCGTTCAAACTCAAAAAAAATATCTTAATCTTAGCATAATTATCACGTGGTTTACCTCTCCATCCGTCTTATTCCGGAAATGGATCCATTCACCACCATCTTCCCTCTGATACTGCAACAGGAAGTGGGTGGCATATTCCTTTCCCTAAAAAGTAGAAACTTTAAATAATGTTGAATTGTAAAATGTAGAAACATTATTAATAGTGAATCCAAAATTATCCTGGAAAATGTACATTAACGTCCAAAAGAATGAAAAGTTCAAAAGAACGAAACATTCCTTATATATTTCAGAAACAGATATATACTACATTGTCCAAATGATATTGTCCATAACTCCTTTGAATAATTAACAACATTTCCAGAATAATATTATAATTAAATGAGCTCTTTCTATTTCCCGTGAACAAACCAAATTTTTTTCTCTCAGTTAGTATATAAATGCAACACAGAATACGTCTGTAGGCTTGTGTGTGTGTGTGTGTGTGTGTGTGTGTGTGTGTGTGTGTGTGTGTGTGTTTGATTTTTAACGTAGCTTGAACGGTTTTTAGTCATATCGCTAAGATTTCTGTAGTGTCACAATTTATAATGATGTCTAGCAATGGGAAATCATGCCGCTGATGTCCCACCCAGTCACATTATCCTGACACCAGGCAGAACACTCCATATAATATCACCCTAAATGCTGAGCGCCAAGCGAGGCAGCTGTGAGTACCGTATTTGTAAGTCTTTGGTACTACTCGGTCGGGGTTCGAATCCACAACCTCCCGTAACCAAGGCGAACGTTCTAATCTCTATGCTACCGGAGCGGTCTATATATATATTCAAAAGTCTGGTATGACTATGTCGCAATATACCTCTCGTGCCAGATCTTATACATAATCTAACAGTTCAAAATACTTATATGTGACCGAACACATCAGATGGAATAACTGAATTCTTCCTGGATACCACCTGACCGATCTGTCACATGGCAAATTGGCCTAATCTAGTAAACATACTTAAAAGTAATTATATTGCAAGTAATTGTGGCGACGATCTTAATTGTCTATTTTTAGATCTTATGCAAGGATGCGCTCTTTAATAATTTAATACAAATCCTATGCAAGTACTCCACGTGATCACTACAATTCAGTTGAAGGTCATCATTGAAATAGTCACGGTGTGGGACAGGAACGACTACATTTATTAAATGGTTAAAGGACTTTCTCCTTTAACATATTTACATAACCGATGACGGAGTTATTTCCCTTCAAGCTTTGAACTTTCTTTCTACCTGTATAAGGCACACGATATTTAACCTATGAAGTGTTGGCAAGAGAGACAAACTTTATCACCTGGTTGACAAGTTCTTACCTTTGTAATTTCGATCTGCCTTAATTGTAATTTTGAGTGAGTAGACAGAAGATTATATCTTGCTAATTCAAAATTGTAGATAAAATCTAAAAGGATTAAGATCTAAAGCCTGTGAAAAAAATTATTTCAATAACTTCATTGGTCTATGGACAGAATTTCCAAAAGATAGTTTAAAGAATCCAACACTGTTATACTGACAAATAAGACAAGATCTACAATATTTTGAAATATCACTTTTCAAAATAAAGACCTAATAATATTTCATACCTTAAATGTTTTTAGCATTTGTGTTATGTTTTCTAATTTCATGGTGTTTATTTTGGTTCTTTTTCGTAATCATATCATTATACTGTATACGTTTGTTTTATGTTATTGGTGTTTTCTAATGTTGTAAAGCGCTTTGAGCTTCTAGAGATTAAGCGCTATACAAAGTCCTCGTTATTTATTATTATTTTTAACATTATTATTATTATTATTAGTATTATTATTATTATTATAATTGAATGTATTGTTATTATCATTATTGACATTATTATTATAATTATTGATAGTATTATTATTATTATTGATAGTATTGTTATTATTATTGACATTATTATTATTATAATTATTGATAGTATTATTATTATTATTATTATATTATTGACAGTATTGTTATTATTATTGACATTATTATTATTATAATTATTGTTATTATTATTATTATTATTATTATTGACATTATTATTATTATAATTATTGATATTATTATTATCATTATTATTATTATTATCATTATTATTATTATTATTATCATTATTATTATCATTATTATTATTATTATTATTATTATTATTATTATTATTATTATTATTATTATTATTATTATTATTATTATTATTATAAATTCAGGCCAATGTAAATGACGCTTGATCTTGTAATATAACCAGCCAAATGAGTGTCATGGGCCACACCAAGAATTTCCTGTCTAAACGGATTAGGAACATCAATTTAATTGTTCGCTGACCACACGTGACCACTGAGTAGCTCAAGTGGTCTCCATGTTATTATATAGACCCCGTTATTCAAAAATAATACGTTGGCACCACATCGGTCAGTTTCGCTAACTGTAGAACTGCAAAATCTCGATATAATGCTGTCCTGTAAGTTAGATTATGTTTTGATGTGTTAAGTAGTTTTGTAGCGTCTCGACCTTACAATGCTATTTATAAAATCAAGCATTTCACTGTCATAGCAAGACATTCGAATAATTCCGGGTATTTCGAGTGAATTAAGACATTTGAGTACATGTCTGTATTCGAGTGGATGATGATTTGCTTGATCGAAGTTATACGTGCGCTACGATGAAGCGATGAAAAATAAAGATTTTGTTGGAATAGCATTTTTGCGTGCCATACAGTGTGGGGAATCTTTACAATATTTGCTTTTGTGCGTCTATCTTTAATGATAAATGGAAATTGTATCCAAGATATATGCTTAGAAAATCAACAATTAATCATCTTTCTTAACCTTAGGACGAGGTCAAATTTAACGTTAACGAATGTGAATGTTTCTATTTTTCAATTTTTTTTAAAAACAAAAAGTCTATTCGCCTATTCGTGAACTAACGGTGAACAGCGTATAGGCATATACGTTGTGCCATATCACTATTTACTGCTTCAGCTCGTTCTGGGACTACTTTATGCATGCCGTGATGGATTATTACGCGTATTGTCTTGAAATGTACAAGTTTCAGGTTTTCTCCGAATACCGTGACCGTAAACATTCTATATTAAGTTATTTTTTATATTAAGTTATTATTCCCCAAAAATTTCATTTAAAATAACGCAAATGGTCATGCAAGTGAAATTATGTATGACATTTGACATTCATTTATTGAATTTGTTATGGTTTAGTTTAAAAGCGAAAGATATTCGCGTAAATTAACCAGATTCCAGGAGAAAATATATAAAATTAAAATATATAAAATTATGCAGGCAGATAGTACAATTCAGCAGCTGGATGTGTATTGTGTATAAAACAGGTGTAGCTTTTAGGCCTGTGAACATTATTTTTTAAAATATATAGAAAAAATAACAATTTCACCTGCTACATGATCCTTATTTAATGATCGTTTTTATTATAACACACCTCGTTTTTATTATAACACACGTCGTTTTTATATTATTACACATATCTTTTTTATATTATAACACATACCGTTTTTAGATTATAACACATTTCGCTTTAATATTATATCACATATCGTTTCCTTTTCCACAATACTCGACAGTTTCCAGATGATGACGTAATTACTCAATTAACCTACCATATTCAGCGTTGATGGCATTATGTTTTAGTTACAACTACACCCCCAGCAACATGCTCAGACCAAATAATTGGGGTTCTCGGATGTGGGTGTCAATTTCAGTAGTATAAAACTCAACATTTACTTTAGGTTATCCAAGCTGGGATGAAAATACAATATATCCCATGTCCCATTTCAAATTATTTTGAAAATGTGCTAAGCTGTGCTGGCCCCGCTTGTTTATTTATTGCTTCTATTATTTCATAGTTCCCAAACCTAGAATCAAATAGTTTTATAAACTAAATTTTACATCACGGAGTAAGTAAACCAGCGTATGCATTTTACTACTTATTTCCATTTCGCTGCAATGTCGTTGTAACCTTTCGTTGTAATATCGTTTCAGCCTATCGTTGTAATGTTTTGTAACCTTTCGTTGCAAAATCGTTTTAATCTTTCGTTGCAATGTCGTATTAACCTTTCATTGCAATGTCATTTTAATGGGCTTAATTGATTCATGTTAAGTACGAGTGTTCTAACCACGTGACAGCAACAGTAACTCAAACAACTCTTAATAACTCTAACCTTGCCGTTCCCGAATCTCCCCTGGACCTCGACCTGTGTGATGACCATCAATCTGTTGAGATCGACCTGAAGAAATTCATAGGAGTCTTTATTTATAGCCGACTTCGGACACCACGCTCCACCATACAGCTCCGTCCTTATCCTTTATAATAATAATAATAATAATAATAATAATAATAATAATAATAATAATAATAATAATAATAATAATAATAATAATAACAACAACAATAATAAAATAATAATATTAATAATAATAAAATACTACTACTAATAATAAAATAATAATAATAATAGTAATAATAACAACAATAATAATAACAACAATAATAAAATAATAATAATATTAATAATAATAATAAAATACTACTAATAATAATAAAATAATAATAATAAAATAATAATAATAATAATAATAAAATTATAATAATAAAATAATAATAATAATAAAATAATACTAATAATAGCAATAATAATAAAATAAAATAATAATAATAATAATAAAATACTAATACTAATAATAATAATAACAACAATAATAATAAAATAATAATAATAATAATAAAATACTACTACTACTACTACTACTACTACTACTACTACTAATAATAATAATAATAATAATAATAATAATAATAATAATAATAATAATAATAAGAGAAAGAAAAGTTCATGATAAGTTCCATGCAATGGCATTAATTGAGTCTGATAGTTTTTCACAAGCATAAATGAAATACAGTTTAGTTCAGGCATGTGCAACTTCCTACATGGTGCGAGTCGGATAAACGAGTTTAAAAGTCACACTCTATGATGCAAATGAGCGGATAAATCCAGGATGCCGACCGTATGTCTCAATGCCTGGTATAGGTGAAGGTAGACAAGTTATATACATTTCATTTAACCTTTTTAACTAATTAAGGCTGGCGGTAGGGGGAGGGTGGCATTTTCATTCTATCTCAAGGTGGGGTTGAAGAGAACGTTTCGCTTTGTTTCCGATTGAAACAAGGCACGTCTGATTCAAGAAGACTTTACAACAGAAATTGCTTAGACTTGTAAAATAACTTGTTTCTGATTGGCTGTAAGCCAAAGCATTAGCAAATCGACGAATGTTTGCCTTTTTTTGCTTTATTTATTTATTTATTTATTTATTTATTTATTTATTTATTTATTTATTTATTTATATAGTGTTTATTGAAACAATCGAATTTGTATGCTTTTCCCCTTTTATCAAAACTTACCTTGCTAGTCACAGATTTCCGAAGTTTGGTTTGATCTGCTACAGCTCAAACAAGAGGAAGTCTAAATTCCAGACAAAGTATCTTTCCTGAAACCTCCTAAAGAAATCTGATTTCCAAATTAAGTTTATCTATTAGGTGTATTTTGTAACATGTCTACATTAATTGGCATCACGTTAAAGCTACTTCCTTGTTCGTTTCTCTGAAACTATCTGCTTGGGTCTGTCATGAACCGTGACGACATCACATGCTATGGAAGAAGGATAATATCTTATGACACGCAAAATTAATTATTTCCGCTTTAATGAGTTGAAACATATACATGGTCTAAAACAGTGCATCGGGTTTTACCGTTTGTATGTTTAGAAGTGGAAAGTATTATAATGGATTCGATATTCTTACGAATGCAAAACTTTAACGATATGGTCATTAAAATGGTGTATGCCATATAAAATTAGTCTGTAGTGAATTAAATTTTAAGATATTTAGGCATTTGTTTAATATTATAAAGCTTGCGCCCAATAGTGTGAGCAAAACGACTGATGCTATTGTATTTTCAAAATAAAAACACTATTTAAAAACCAAAAAATATTTACGTAGAAAAGATCATTCGGTTGTATTTGTATAAAATCTTTTTTTTTAACAAAAGTTAAATAAATAAATGGACTAAAGGAAGCTTTGAATCCAACTCCAGTACACAAATGAAAATATAATATCGTTAGCACGTGATAAACGTCTTTATCCCATAAAAATAGTTACACAACTGCATAAATATTTTAAGTTTTTTTCTGATTGTAAAGTGTATTTTTTCTTCATCATAACCAGTGCATCGTATTGTTTTGTTATTCTTTGTCGACAATTCCCACTTCAGATATCTGTTTCTCTCCCTTTCTGACAAAACAAATTACTCGTTCATTATATATCGTCTGCCACTGTCGACAAAATATCCAACTGAAGAAAATCTATATTTATTTTAAGGAAGAAAAAAAAAAGACAATTAAGCAAAATGATTAATAACAAGACATTCTAAACTTAATTTGACATTTATATCCCTTATGACAAGAGATAACGACTCGTCCTAACTTCATAAAATAAAATAAAAATCTTCTTTATTATCTGAACTGTTGCAGAAGCATTCTATACCTCGAGCGATATTATTCAATCAATGTACTTATTGAACCTGTCAGAATTCTCATAAATTGTGTTTACCACTCTCGTTACCGAAGGCCTGATTCTTAGAGATAACCTACCGTGTAGTAAAGGTTGAAAGGACGTTTATTTAATAGCAGAAGAATCGATCAGATGTGGAGGCAAAAAAGATTCAATATGCATACATCAAAACAAGTTTCCGGCCAAAAATGCGTAATCTTTTCAGAGCTGACTATGTTTCTTGATATGTTGAATGTTTCCGCAACGCCGGAAAGAAAGGCTTGAGCCAGGAGGGAAAAAATGGATGGTCTTACTTTAAGCGATCGATACAGAGAAAACTAGAAATGAATTAAAGACTATGCAAATACTCCATTCTTTGGCATATCTGTGGTCAAATCTGCTTATTTTGATTTGATGGTTTTGATTGGCTAGTTTTGATTTGATGGTTGTAATTGGGGAGTTTTTAATTGATGGTTTCGATCGGCTGGTTTTGATTTGCTAAGAAAGTTAAAGAAGCTGTATATTAGGGTAAAAGAAAGTTATATTCGTGAAGTAATTAATTTTCCCAGATCACACGGCAGTTAATTACTTGACATGGTTTATATTTCCTATAGGAAAAGGAAATACACGATGCATCAAATGCTCATGGATGTGCCCTCTGAGTATATATCGATTGTTACCCAATCAAGAATGGTTGTGTCAACACAACAATCACACAATAGTTATTTATTTGTTTGGTTGTTTGTTTGTCATATCGCTACGATGTCTGCAGTGAGGCAATTTATAGTGGACATGTAGCATGATGTCCCGCCCAGTCACATTATCCTGACACCAGGCCGACCAGTCCTAACACTAACCTCTTAATGCTGAACGTCAAGCGAGGCAGCTGTTAGTACCATTTTTGTAAGTCTTTGGTATGACTCGGCCGGGGATCGAACCCACGACCTTCCGCTTCCGCGGCGGACGCTCTAACCACTAGGCCACCGGAGCGGTTCAATAGTTATTTAAATAACCTACGCTCTATTGCGTGTTTGCTCCTCTGGCACCACGGTGTACCTGTGCCAATAGAAGACGTTACCATTCAGGGGCGTCAGTTGGGAAGGGCGGAATTTGTATGTGCTGTAAAATTGATGTATCCTATATACTAAAATAAAAAAGAACGTCAAATTTCGCCACGACCCTTACTCCCCCACCCCCACCCACCCATGCATAAAATTTAAATGAGGTCCCTGTTAACATTATGATGAAAGCTATTTAAAAGGACGCATTTGTGCCGATATCAGTGAGAAATGTCTGATACAGTGTGGGTAAAAAAAGGCGCAAGACACGAATCCGGATGTATAATAACCAGCCCCAAACTCAGAAAGGAAAAAGCTATAAATTATACAAACTCCATCAAATAATACTTTCATTCCCTGACTTCGCGAGATACACGTGACTTCTCTGGATTTCGCAGTACTATCACCACCGTAGTATGTCCATCACTAATCTGAGTCATACAAGATTTTCAAACGTACAGGCCTTATCTGGTGTGAATATTCCTAGCTACCGACAAGCGTACGCGTACAAACTTTTTTATTCTATTAAAGTGATTCATATTTGAACAAACCAATGCCATAACAATCACTATAAAAATCGTAGAATTAATCCTATTGGAAAATGTTGTCTTGTGTTGTTTTATTGTGACAAAGTTTGTTTATACGTTGATGGATAGACCCAATTAACGTTTTAATCAAATCCGAGACAACAATAGACATTTTTTGTCTATTTAACGTGACCGTTACATGCGTTAATATTTTTCCAGTGTATAAATTATGTTTATTCTTTATCATAATCCAACTCTCCTTCTGTATGTGTTTTCCCTTCTGCCCGTTTGACTTTTGTTTCTTCCTGTCGCTTTCTTAACTCCATTTTGTTAAGTAGAGCAATGATTAAATAAAACAGAACGGATTAACATCGACACATAATTTTAGCATAAAATGAAAGGACATTTATGGATTTATTAGCTGTCTGAACGACAGAGAAAGTCAGATAAGAGTTCAACAAATTTCCAGAAGCTATCTAATAAACGAGTTATCTCCAAACGGACAAATAAGCCGAATCGTCCCCGTAGCACAAAATAATAAAACCGGTCAATACATGTAAATTAAACCTGAGCAAACGCGTCGCGTTCTTGTCGAGTGAGTGAATCAAATAAACAATTTCATATAAATCAGCTAAACGTATGATACGTTCAGTGCTAATCCTGCTTTATCCCGGAGGCTGATTTTCGCAAAACTGCCTTTCACATTCTAAAGAGATTTATATGATCCTTCTTGGATTTACGGATGGCACATTATTGTTTACGTCGTCGTTATATTCGTGGTTTGTAACAACCACAAAATACGCATCAATTGATACATACCAAAATTCAATGCTACCTACCTAGTTTTAAAATTAGGAAACATTTTTGCAAAGGATTTAATAGCTGTTGTCTGTGCTGGCTGCGTTTGCAGGTGACAGATCACTAAACGGGCGACTAAAGGGATGGCTAAAGAGATGAATTGACTAACAGAAACGGTTGGGATCGTTTGTACATATTTATGGACAGTTTGTTCCCAAAAACTGGTATACGTTACCGTAAAAACTTTGTGTCTTATCTGTCATTTTTGCAAATATTTCAGGTACATTTTTGGAAAACGATGTTATGTCGGTAGACCTCCGCTAATACAATGGCACAGACATTAGTATTGCACCACATTTAGGTATCCATATGTTTCATTAGATCTCTTTAAAATTTGCAGTGTTGGCATCTATTTGTAAGAGTTATGGCCCTGGAAGAATATTTGATTTTTTTGGGGGGGGGGGGGGAGAAATCAAATGTATGGAGAATCTATTTGAACAATGGCTCGGAAGAGTTGGATGATGGTGAGATTTTCATTGAGTTATCATCCTTTATTGACAAAGACTCTTCATCTCATTATTTCCGAACAATTTATCAAAACAATTTTGTCTGCTTCAAACGAATATGTTGTGAAGCTTCCACAAAGCAAGGTCGACAACTGCTGCAATGCTTCATCTCAGTAAGGTCTCAGACATTTGCCGCGAACCTTAAACTTTGCAAGGTCCCAGACATGCGCTGTGAAGCTTCACGTCTCCACGTTCGATAATGAATAGATTTTTTTCCCCTTCATCTTGTAGTACATATTTATAACGTTTAACAAACAAAATTTATGCCACTGCTTCATTGAAAAGGTTTCTATATTATTTTATGCATACAACAAAGATGTGGGTGCGAATTGGATTTTTAATGTAGCTTTAACACTTGTCCGGTCATGTCGCTACGATGCCTGCATTGTAGCAGTTTGTAGCGATGTCTAGCTATGTGGCATCATGCCGCAGACATGTAGCTTTATGTCCCACCCAGTCACATTATCCTGGCACAAGGCCGACCAGTCCTAACACTAACATCTTAATGTTGAGCGCCAAGCGAGGCAGCTGCTAGTACCATTTTATAAGTCTTTGGTATGACTCGGCTCGAAGGTGTAACATCCCGCATCAGAGGCGGACGTTCTAACCACTTAGGCCACTGGAGCGGACTGTCAATCTCTTCCTTGAATGTAATGGGGTTTTTTTTGAGTGTAAATGTGACCAATTAAAACTACTCTTAATTTCTGTTATGCTTAGCGAAAGTTATGTAACATATTACCAAATGATTCATAACTGAACACATACCTTGCGTTTTGTGGTCCAACTGTTTTCTCATCATGAGAAGAACTGGCTGTGAGAGCTGAATCTGGTATCTCAAAGGATTGCATCCCCAATGCACTGTTGCACTCGCCTGAAACAAACGTGAGGACACTGTAGACATCTTTAAACTCTCTAAAAATCTGGCTATGATAGATTGTTTAAATATCTGGCCATATGACAATTGTACTTTGCTTTAAATATGCATTCTCAATTAAAGTGCTGATTTAAGTTAAAACACACAAAAATATTCGTGATAAGCCGATTCATGTTTTTCCTTGACAACTGCTCATCATTTTGTTTGGCAAAAGTAACATAATACATATCCAACAAGTATTCTGTTACAAATACTCAGACACGGTTTGCGTCTCAGCTATAGAAGATTCGCATTGCGTTATTTCAAATGATGCAAAGTCATACGGCAAAGCGGTCTGTTTATCTATTCATGAAATAAGGTAGACATAAATATTTGCGTTGCAACAAAATGGACTGTGCTAGCCACATCAGAAACCGTAATGAAAATTAGTAATTTGTTTCGCGAAATCAGTTCTTGCTGTTGTGCTTGTACAACAGAGCTGAAATTGCTATTAGAAAACTACGTGGGATGCATCTGGTCATTATTGCTATTGTTTTGTCCAATACCTATCAAAAATCTCACACATTAAGGAAAATATAACCAATGTAAAACCTGCTACTGCACCTAACCTGAAATAAAACGACACCCAAAGGATTGTACATCTGACCAATTCATATAACTTATTGAAACAATTAAAAAAGTGCCATCTCATTTCCTTACATGTCTTGAAAATGTACGGTTGGTGGAATCGTTCTGAAGGTGGCACAAAAGTGTTTAGATGCTGTCATTGTTGAGTATAGAATCTCGACACATATCGATAATGGCAGGTTTTATTGGTCAGAACGTCTCCTAAATTTAGATTTAATCACAACCACAAAAAATGACTTTGTTCTTTTATCTTGGATGCACGTGAGTAATTGATTCACCTGAAGCAATTAATACCCGTTTATATCATACAGCTAGTTGTAACCTCTATACCATCAAGTTACTTCCAGAAAGATCGTAATTCTTATTACTTCCACGTACGTTGACTGGTGATTATCATGGTCACCACAGATTCATTGAATCAAGATTCTTGGTTCTCCCACAATATACATTGAATCATGTTTTCACTATCACGATAGCGATCTTGCTCAGGTTCCATCTTTAATCGCTTAATTTTTGACATCCTCTAAAAGACGTATAATTTGATATCTTTAACCGGTGCCAAGCTTTTGTCAGATGTAAAATTTCTTAGATAAGTACACCGTGTATCTTTTTTATTTGTTCCTGAGTAGTAAATGTTATTTCCTAATTGTGTATCCTCAGACGTATAGCAAATGGCTATTATTCCCCACAACCTTGGATTTCGTGACCAGGATAGTGATATTTTGAAATCAACCTATTTTACAGAACATTCCAGATAGATGTAGTGCTGAGTAACTTGGAGTAACTTCTAGAACTTTCTAGAGCTTTTCAGTAATATAAATAGTAGTATAAATACAGAGACCTTAAGCCCACCAGTTCAGTTCGGTTTCAGCTGCCTAAATGGATACAGCTGCTAAGATGTATGTGGCCTACAAGGCATATTTCGGCACACATGTCAGGGATCAAGACAAACCCGGGGCACCTCATTTCACAACGTGGTTTCCTCAATTATTACATACGGACCATCGTGAGTTATCATGGATCGTGATATATAACCATCGTGAGTCATCTGGATCGTGATATATAACCATCGTGAGTCATCTGGATCGTGACTCACGATAACCATCATGAGTTATCATGGATCGTGATATATGGCATTCATGAGTTATTATAGATCGTGATATATGGCCATCAGGAGTTATCGTGGATCGTGATATATGGCCATCAGAAGTTATCATGGGTCGAGACATGGCCATCATGAGATCATTGATCGTGATATATGGCCATCATGAGTTATCAACGACATTTCTTCCGAAAGCGATTGAGTAGCATAAATGCATATTTTAAATAAAGTGACGATATCCTTGCTATCATAAAATTTTGATCAAACGTCCATGCAGCATGGGGCACTTTTCGCAAAACTTTCGCTTTTGGGAATTACCAGCAAATTCACCAATGTAAATAGGGAACACTGCTCTAATATATATTTTATTTTCCTCAAAATTTATAAGTGAACTATCTGTTAAGTACATTAAGGATTGCTACTGTTCTAACACCCTAGATTGTTTTTTATATTCACTGTACTTATTATACACTTCAGTTTTACTTTAATTTCTAGTATTTTAATATTATTATTATTATTAGTAGTAGTAGTAGTAGTAGTAGTAGTAGTAGTATATATTATTAATAATACAACAAAAGAATGATCATGCGATAAAAGTTTAAACTCGTGCATCACGATTTATTGTACCCGAGACCACACTTTGTGCTTATCAGTACGTATATATTCAGCTCTGTCTGTGTGTGTGTGTGTGTGTGTGTGTGTGTGTGTGTGTGCGAGAGAGAGAGAGAGAGAGAGAGAGAGAGAGAGAGAGAGAGAGAGAGAGAGAGAGAGAGACAATAGTAGAACACAGTACTCTGGAATCTGCTACGGCATTCTTGTCTACATTACTGGAAAACTCGTACTTGTCTTTACATCATGCTACATATCTATAGCACCATGCCGCAGTGTTAGACATAACAATAAACTGCCACAATGCGATCATAGTAGCGATATGACTGGAAAAATTGTTAACGCTACTTTAAAAATCCGAATCACACACACACACACACACACACACACACACATCCTCATCTTTACGCTAATGGCATATTTCCGGAACTCAGAGGTCGACTAGATAACGTTCAGGGGTTATTAAGGCGAAGACCAGCCTCATATAGAGGCACAGGAAATACTGTGCAATGCTTATATGTTCAGGCTAGATGTGTTGATACACAACACTTTAATTGCAGGATGAATAAATAAATAACACGGTAATGCTGGTTGTCATCGAATTCTGATTTGAACGTATAATGAAATAATATATTAATGGATAATACTGAACAACTGGATACCAGACACATTTATCATTATAATAATTCCACTGCATTAGGTTTTTACAACACAGTATCCATCATTATTGAGATTCTCAAAAGCATCAAACATAATGCATTTCTTGCAAACCAAAGGAATCACGTCTTCTAAATCAATATTTTATTGTAACTGCCTTAATGTAAAATTGTAAATCAACACATTTGGAATCAATGTGTTTGACGTCCGTCTTATTTATGTAAATCTATGATAAATTAATCTCAATGTTTTTTCATTACGCTGGAATCAATGAATCTGTCATTTGTACAGAAGTAATGATTGATAACAATTAGACAAGTTTTGACAAGAACAATTTTCATTAATTTTAAATGATCTTTTGCACGATTTGTGGTTTTAAGTAAACTTTTCAGCACATAATCTGAGAGAAAAAATATTCAGTCTAATTTAGGTTTTTATTTTTTGCCATCTGGATAATAATAATAATAATAATAATAATAATAATAATAATAATAATAATAATAATAATAATAATAATAATAATAGGAAGAAGAAGAAGAAGAAGAAGAAGAAGAAGCCGGAGGAGGAGGAGAAGAAGAAGAAGAACAACAACAAATATATCGATCTTTTTGCCTACGATTTAAGAACACAGTTCAAAAATTTGTGCAAAATCAATTTTTTTTTGGTTTACCTTCATGTCTATTTACTTAAATGTACAGAACTCTCGATATCGTATCAAGCTCAAGTATTCTAACACTGGCATCTGAGAGACCCTTTAGTTCTGTTTTTTTAAAAACAATTTTCGGAGCAACTCAAACGAACCTTGCACGGTTCTCTCATATCAGATTATAACCTCTCTAAGCAAACTCTATTAATATTTTGCTATAACCGATAGCGTAAGGTAATCCTCTAGTAATGATCGCTCTTCGCAATAGGAAACAGCAGGAGAAATAAATTATCTTAGGAAAGGAAATGGGAAAAAACTTAATGGCTTAAAAATGAAAAGAAACATCCAGGCAAATGAAAAGGTGCTTACAATATCGCATCATTTGTCGCGCGCACGTGTGTGTGTGTGTGTGTGTGTGTGTGTGTGTGTGTGTGTGTGAAATTTACCACCAGAAACAGAATAATGTGTGAGATGATCGACATCTCTGTAACCAAAAGAACGACTGCAGTATGAATTCATTCATCACAACCTTTCATGCGACTAATAATAACACCAAAGTAAAGATCGACAATAGTGCTTTTAACAATTCACACTTTTCATAACGGTTTTCATTTCGTTCTTTTCCTTCAAAAACTTCATAATATTAGTTGCGTACCTAAATAAACGGGGGGGGGGGATTCATTTTCCACATGTACTTTTAAAGTAAGTCTTTATGTTTCCCGAAAATGCGACAAGACATGTACATGCATAATCGTGCAATTTTTCACTGCATGTTTGGAAACAGCTATATCTTGTACATGTATTCATAAACAAAATCTTTCTTCCAGAAAAAAAAAATTCGAAGGACTAACCGGTTAAATCAAACTCTAATAATAATGACTTTATTTAAAGAGGGTAACACAATTAGCTAAGAACTAATCTACCTTGAGGCCCTCATACAAGGAATTTATTTAAATCAGCAGTATCTCAGAAGCCACTGGATATATTGGGTTTGGAAGATGGAAATAGAGTGGGCATTTCTAATCTCAACTGGAATACTATTCCAGAGCAAAGTTCCAGAGTATTGGAAACTTTTCTTGAATAATTCCTTATTTGGTTTGGGAATTTTATACTGTTTTGTAGACACTGATCGTAGGTGGGGTGTATTACCAGGTAGCCTATACTAGAATAGGATTGTAAATATTCAGGAGCACTATTATTGGATATACTGTACATTAATTTGGCTTTTCTTAAACAGATTCGGTCTTTAATAGGTAATATTTTTAACTTATCAGCTAAATTTTCCTTGCTTTCTCTCTGGTTTAATATTAGCCTAAATGCTCTTTTCTGAAGATTTTCCAACTTTGATATGTTTTTATCATTTGAATTACCCCATACTGTATTACAGTAGTCTAAATACGGTTGTATGTAACTGTTATAAAATAGTTTTCTGTGCCTTTCAGGGAGAAAATGTCTTATCCTACTGAGAAGCCATAAACTTGAATTGACCTTTTAACTGATATGTTTGATATGATCAATCCATGATAGATTATTAGCTACCAAAACACCAAGTAGTCTGTCGTGACAGACCATTTGCAAACTTTTATTCTTCCATGTCAGACATAGTTCATTGCTATCAAGATTTTTCCTTTTTTTTCTTGTTGAGATAAGTAATATTTTAGTTTTACTAGTATTTACTACCATGCCATTGCATGTGCACCAGTTTTCCAGCTTGCTTAATGCATTCTGTAAAGAAATTTCGAGTTCATGCTTTGTGTTCTAGTTCATGTTGTTTTATTCCCGTACGATGTCCTTTTCAGAGTTGTTATCTTCATCTCACATTTTGTTGTCTTCGGTTGAAACTAGATATACATGCAAACTCTCCTTAAACAACGACATATTCTTCAGTATCTAAACTTTGAATTTTCTGCTCTAATAACGTTAATATAATATTCCAAATCAAATACTGCAAATATCCGGTCACAAATACATTACAGTAAATATGTGTATTGCTGCATTCAGTAATCTTCTTTTCAGAAAAATATCACAATAATGTAATGTGAGAAGGAATTTCACTGTGTTGTGTGGGCCAACTCACACCGGTACAATGCACCGTATCAAACAACGTGACATCACACGCACTGGACATTTTGTGTTCGACTAATGTTTTGTCTTTTGTAAACTGTTATGTTTATTTGGATGGATGCATATTCTTTGATTTAAAGCTATCAAAAATCTATAATATACTTTTACTATTTCAACTGTGTTTGGGACAAATTTTTAATCACAAATAAATGAAAGGTACAGCATCTGTCATGAATGAAATTATTCGTTCTGCTTTCTATCTAAATAATTTCTACTGAAATAAAACTATGTGATAAAAAGAATATCAAATGGGTAAAGATTTAATATTAAATTTATGAAACTCGTTAAATAACGCCCAGTTTTTGCTCACCAAGGATCACAAAAGCTGGCCATTGTTCAACTCGTTTCATAAGTTCATTATTAAATTGTTAGCCATTTGAGATCCTCGGGGTTATATCTCATCGTATAGCACAGTGGTCAGATGCAAGGAGATCACTGGAATTTTCGGTTTATCAGGGCCTCCATTCACATACTTTGCTGTACATATTTTTGGAATATTTTGTAACTGTTTTAGAGAGTCAGAAATATATGCATCCCAGTTTGAACAAGTCTTCGCTTGTTTGTTTCTACATCAATGTGTTAATAATGGTGATTTAATACCTCACCGAATGATATTTCAATTTGTTAAGTTGTAAGAAAAAAATAAATATTTGTACGATAATAGGAAACTAGTAATTCGTTTAATTTAATCGGAAAGCATTGGCCTTGTAATATAAAACAGAAGCATTTAATTCAATGACTGAATATATGCCAAATGAAATATGACCATCTCCAGTTTGTTCCCCTGGTCGACGGGGCGTACCTAAAGCATTTATCACCCGGGGTGAATCCTTATTTTGGCAACCCGACAAATAATTTTACGATGTAAACACACATACAAATATATTATATTTACAAGTAGGTTTATAAACAGTACAGTGCTGTCATAAGTAAATTGGAAATAACTTTTAATTTGGCGAATTTTTAATTTGGTTTGAAAACTTGTACCGGTATTTTAACTCTCCCAATGGCACCCCCACCCCCAACCCCTTCTAGGTGTCACCCGCGGTGGACCACTCCCTCGCATCCTCCTTAGTACGCCACTGTGTGGTGGTATTGAAACCATCTAGCATTTCTCTTTTATTTATTCTAATTAATATAATTTAAAAAGTGAGAAGCGGGAAAATCGTTTTGTAGGAGGGCGAAGAATCCAATTATTCATCTTTTATAACTGTTGGAGAGATTTGAACATGATCAAGGCCAAAAAGGATTTATTTTCAACGTCTTTATAGTTTACACAAACATGCTGAATAGTGTGACCTACCGAACATTTTGACTTTGATGTAAGAAGATGACGATTTACATCATTGAAAGCTTTGTCCATAATGTGATGGAATCATATGAAACAAAAATAGCTTTTAAAGACATTACCACGAAGCATGATGCAAGAGGAGCTTTAGAGTTTAATAAGTTTTAAGCAACTCAGCTTCAGAGAAATCCATAGGTTAAATAGTGACAAGTTAGGGACAAATAAATAATCTGATTTTGATTGGCTAGTAAATTGGCAAAACGTTGTCTGTTTGTTGGGGTCTTGTAAAGCCAACGCCGCTGAGCTAAACTTAGAAAGTTCGCCACACAAGTATGAAATGTTTCGTTTCTATTAATAACGAGAAATCCATACTAATCCCCTGCTAATTACTGTTCTGGTAATGAGACATCTGCAACATGAAAAATAAATCCCTTTCAAAAGAAATATTTAATAAAAATTATTTGTGCGTTCATGAAGCAAATCAAATTAGATCAAATCAACCATGTAGCTAGTATTGAAGATAAAGAAACAGGGGTTTAAAATTCGAACGTAAGCTGATAAATGTATGATTTTGTGTTCCACCTCACCTTATTCTAAAATGAACCAAAAAGTGTTGATAACAGACGATACGGCCTGAACGCAATACTATCGGCATAGCGAAATCAACGTTATTGAAACTAATTTTCCTGTATAATCCAGTTCATAAAATCAAATATATAATAAGAAAGGTCGATGAATCAGTCATATAAAAATGGAATGGGAACGGTTGCTTGAAGGAGATACAAAATGAAAGGTTCGTTTCACATTGTTCTATCTAAGCAGAGGAAAAACATTTTGAAGTGAGTTTGGAAACACTTATTTGCAACACATTACAGCCTAAGATATGGATTGTTTTTTTTTTATTTCTGAAAAGAACTATTAATCTAAGATATACCAAAGATATACATAAAAAAATGATTCTAACAGATGCCTCGCTTGGCGCTCGGCATTAAGCGGTTAGTGTTAGGACTAGTTGACCTTTTGTCACGATAATGTGACTTGATGGGGCATCATGCCCCAGTGCATGACATCGCTATAAAATGCCACACTGCGATATGACTGAAAAATTATTAAAGCTACATTACAAATCCAAAACACATTCTCTCTCTCTCTCTCTCTCTCTCTCTCTCTCTCTCTCTCTCAGCGTAACTCTTTTGCCATGTCCAAGACCTCCTAACCTTGAACATCGTCACGGGCAGCATTTATGCTGACAGCATCCCCGACCAGAACGTTTAAAGCCATTATCCATCAGTTCCGACATGCTTGAGGAGGCGGCGTCAAACCCATTTTAATATTCCCGAGGGCGTAGAAAAGATAAGGATTAAACTTAATTGTGAAGGAACATTTGAAGCTGATGACAATATCTACTAATTTAACACATTCTTAAGCAAGGTTCATAAATTAAATAAATTGCAGAGTCTTCATCTAGTATTTTACGGGATAATCTGTTTTGGGGTTTCGGGTTTCTTGCTGACATTGATATATCCCTGTCCTTGAAACTCCATGGAAACGGTAAATATAATTATTTTTATTAAACAGGAGATGCGTCTTCCATGGAACATTTATCATCCACAAATTGGAAATATGGAATTAAGAAAGTTTATGCTTTGATAAACTAATGTCATGTCTTTAATTTTAATGAACCTGTTTATCAATATTATTTTATTTTAGTTATCTGTCTGTTATTTATAGATTATTTCCTTTGTATTTATTTCATACCGATAAGAATTCTTTGAAATCCAATATTGCTCCATGCAGAATAGCAGGAATCCAATAGGAATGCAAAGTTTAAATTATCGTGGCTAATGATATGTCTATTATCATTATGGTTCATTCAACATAGAAAGGGTACCATATATCACCACACACTGTATCTCATGACACCAACTCTTACTTTGGTACACACGTTTGAGAAGCAAGACTCCTTAGGATGCTTATAACGACATTTAAACAACCGCTCCGGTGGCCTGGTGGTTAGAGCGTCCGCCATAGGTTCGATCTCCGGCCGAGTCATACCAAAAGCTTACAAAAATGCTACTAACAGCTGCCTCGCTTGACGCTCAGCATTACGAGGTTAGTGCCAGGATAATGTGACTGGGTGGGAAATCTTGCTAAATGTCTGCGGCGTGATGCCCCAGTGCTAGACACCACTATAAACTGCCTCACTGCAGACATCGTAGCGATATGACTGAAAAACTGTTAAAGCTACGTTAAAAAATCCTAATCAAACAAACAAAAAAGTACGTATTTGGTAAAGTGAAAAAAGCAAGGATAGCACAAAAACATCATACATAAAAGCGGCAATACAACACACATTTGTATCGATATGTCGCTGCAGTAAAAAATATCTTGACGTGTTTTTTTGTACTTAAGTTTTACTCTATTGACTTCATCACAGGAAGTGTACAGCAGTAGTCAGATTAGCTTGTATCGTCTGACACGGAAAGCATTGCAAAAGCTCTTTTTTTAAAACTGACTTCTTGAAAGCGCATCAGAGATTCATCACTTTAAATATAGATTTAACATTAAACAAAACTGAGAAAATACGTTTTCTTGCAAACTATTTACGTGGAATAAAGAACAGAGCCTTGTTCTTGATTTGTAAATTTATCTTGCATTTATAACAACAACAAAAATGAAATCCGCTATAGAAATGCTGTTGTTGTTTCTGTTGATGTTTTGATCGCGTTTCTTTTACAAAACCAAGCGGTCGTTAAAAACATATTAGTTCGTCTGTGCCGTCTAAGATTCTCAAACTCTTGAAAGATCTTGATGGCATTAGCCTAAATTCAAAACCAAATCAGGCACGAACGATTACCTTTCAATTTATAACTAGTTCCTTTAATCAAACGCAAAAACACTTCTTTCGTACACGTTTATCTCGCTCATCTTTGAACGTGTTTGAGATCTTTACGATAGAAGCCTAATCTGACACAGTTCATGTGGCCAAATGGTAAGAGTGTCCGTCGCGGAAACGGGAGGCCGTGGGTTCGATCCCCGGCCGAGTCATACCAAACACTTACACAAATGATACTAACAGCTGCCTCGCTTGGTACTCAGCATTAAGAGGTTAGTGTTATGACTGGTCGGCCTGGTGTCAGGATAATGTGACTGGGTGGAACATCATGCTACATATCTGCGACATGATGCCCCAGTATTACTCTGTTAGACATCAACTGCCTCATTGCAGACATCATAGCGATACGACTAAAAGAAATGTTAAAGCTACGTTAAAAGTCCTAACCAATCAAACAAACAAACAAGCCTAATCTGACCTATATATGATCAAACATATTGCCTCCGTGGTCGTAACAAGCAATGATTGATAGACGGACTACGGATACAGTTATACTAAACATCAGCTGATCTGGCCGTAAGGTCAAGTGGGACGAGTGAACTAAATTTCTTTGATTGGGACAAAACATAAAGTAATCTCCAGTTTAATTCTTCTTCATGCTGTCCAGCTAATGAATGCGGTTCATTTGTGTTTCTTGGCAATAATTTCTGCTTTTTGTCCAGAACACTCTATTGAAAACGTTGGACAATGCCGTCACTTTTTCTTGCAGAGACGAATGCGTTGTCGTTAACGGTTTTGTTTATTTGATTTTTTTCCCCTTCATAATGTAATGGACTCTATGTCTCAGTATTAGACAAAAGAAATTAAATTTGCGATGGATTAGCCACCCCCATCACCACGCCATTTGCCACTGCCGTCAAGGTCATTTACAAATTGGTGCAACGACACTTTAATATTTACACGCTAACCGTCCCATATGACTTTGCTGTAAGGTAACAGACGTTGACATCTAAGGTTCTAATAAAAGTAGTCTATAATAACGATTTTGGCGCGTGCTCGACACGCAGGTGTCTAGTTCCTGATACATATTATCATTCAAAAATCAGCCATCGATCGCATTTTGAAACAGATAACATAGATAATCCAATATCTCCCAGGAAACTCATCAATGCTCTCTAAGACGAACATTCCACCTGTGTCGGTCAATACCCATAAGCACTGATATCGCACCTGGGTTTTGATATCCTTTCAATATGTGTGGATCTTATTAATATCTGCACACGAAGGATGTTTACATACCTGTGAAAAACGACCATTTACGTCTTAAGAGATGATATTAATGGGAAAAGTGACATGCCACAAGTCTGAAAGAAGACAAGCTAGATTATAGTGTGTACAAGACAACCATTCATTACCTACTGGAGGTCTCGGGAGATTATATTATATGTGTTTTTAAAAATATGGCTTCATAATTTTATACACCACTCAGTGGCCTAGTTGTTAGAGCGTCCGCCTCGGATGCGAGAGGTCGCGGGTTCGAACCCCGGCTGAGTCATATTTAGGACTAATGGACCTAACAGCTGCCTCGCTAGGTGCTCGGCATGAAAAGGGTGGTGTTAGGTGTGTGTGATTTTTAGATTTGTAACGTAACTTGAGCACTTTTTTCAATCATATCGCTACGACGTCTGCAGTGTGGCATTTTAAAGTGATATACAGTGTTAGGACCGGTCAGCCTGGTGTCAGGATAATGTGACTGGATGGGACATCATGCTACATGTCTGCTTCATGATGCGCCAGTGCTAGACACTGCCATAAACTACTACACTGTGTAAAACGTAGCAATATGACTGAATTTGTTTTAAAGCTACGTTAATAATCCAAAACACACACACACACACACACACACACACACACACACACACACACACAATTTGATTAAAACTGTATATAGTTTATCCAAAATAAAAATAAAAATGCAAGTATACATATTCTCTTAATGATGAATACCACAAATCTCTTCGCTTCACAAACATCACATTTGCAATCAACTTTATCCTTCGACAAACCAGCCTCGTCTATCAGTAAATAACAATACAATTGTATGTTTCTTTAGTGCTAAAATTTAAATTATTTCTAAATGTATGAAGTCCTTGTTCAGTCTTTGGAGCTCTAAGCATCGTTTCATTTTGATGGAAATATGGTTTTATTTACACATTTTGTAACATATATCTTTTGATAATGATGACAGATAACTCATTGCTGAAGTTTTATTATCAAAGATGGTAATGATATATGGCCTGTTAAGTAGGTTTTAGGTTTGGCTGACATAAGATCGCGTTTTATGTAATTTTTGCGAAGCTTTAATGACGTTGCTATCTCCATAGATTAATAGGGGATTTATCCTTTTAGGGCGTATTGTACATTTACATTCAGTTATAATTCTAAATGCAGATGGATGGATGGATGGATAGAGGGAAGGACAGACAGACAGGTAGATAGGTACATATATATATATATATATATATATATATATATATATATATATATATATATATATATATATATATATATATATATATATATATATATATATATATATATATATATATTGTGTGTTTCTGTGTGATAATCTGTAAATATAGTGTACAGTGTCATTGATGCCGCTTGCTTTCTCGGAAATCCTTATATTTTCAAAAGGTTTTAAATAAATATTTCATTTCTAAATTATGTAAGACAAACAATACTGAAATATTGTTCTGCTAACGATCTATAATCAAATGCTGTGTCGTACGTAAATTAGGATTGTGTGATTTGAGCACATTAAAAACGAAAAACTATTGCAGTATTTTACATAACTCAGGTATTCTCTTCCATAAATCTATGTTGTTTGCCCCCACCCCCTCCCCCAACTCTGAACCCAACTTAGACCCTGCTGAACATAGCTTTCAGACATGTGCCTCGAGTATGGAAGAAAAGGCAAACGAGATATCATCGACCATAGCTGTTAATGAAGCATAGGGTAATGACTGGCAAGTTCATCACTCCTAAAAAATGTGGAAAGCATCTGGAATGAAGCAGTATGTTTGATAGCACCCTGCCGTCAGGTAAGCGGGGAATAGAACGTCTGCTAGCATTCATTTTCAGCTCTTGTTGAGTTCTAATTACTCTTTCTACACCGTTCTCCATATCACTGTAATGGAATATCGACTAGAATTGAAGGCATCCGTGCGTATAAATATTCTATCATTAATAAATAAGGTATAAAATTAATAATTTCCGAATGTGGTCTAATGAAATATGTTTATACATATATCTACGTTTGTCGGCTTTATAGCAAAAATCTGGAAGCAGTTTCGTCATACGTTGCCAAGAGGGTGACAACGATATCTTAAATAGTTATTTCACCATAACATATGACAACTTTACCAATCGGCAAGTGTTCCCTTTTATACTCTATATTGCAGTACTTTATACAATAATAATAATAATAATAATAATAATAATAATAATAATAATAATAATAATAATAATAATAATAATAATAAAAAATAATAATAATAATAATAATAATAATAATAATAATAATAATAATAATAATAACAACAACAACTGTGAGTGCAAATATTTCTGTGTTTTCCTGTAATTTTCTTGTATTTATTTTGCTTGGACAGTATTGTGCTGAAGTGTTGTTAAACACACACACACACACACACACACACACATGTCTTCTTCAGAAACTCGAAGTATTTCAAAAGGTATTCCCTTCGTACCCCATCTATGCAACAGAGAATACATACATTTTTCATTTATATTTTTAAAAACAGAGTTTCGTTTTGTCGCGTTTATAATTGAAAGTTTTAACTGAAAAACTTTATAAATTATCGTTGGTCTTTGATCCAAAAATGATCATCTTGGTGTCAAACAGCAAATAATATTTTATCCGTGTAAGACATACATAATTGTTTGCTAAGCGGAAAAGAAAGATTGTATGTATGTAACACACACACACACACACACACACACACACACACACACACACACACACACACTGTGTTAAGATTAAAAAGTGCAACTTCACCATTTGGAAGCGGCATCTAAGGTATTAACGGATATAAGAGTCCGGATTAGATAAGAGTCAGTTCAAATGAATTTCATTACAGACTGATATGGGAGTGAACATGCTGTGGTCACATTGACTTCGGATAAGAGAGGTCGGTCCCAAGCCCTTTATTTTCACATACATGAAGAGCGAGACTAATTGGTGGTCATAATTTGTAGGACACGTGCATTGCTGGCGACCAGGCTCTTTAACATCTGCACAACTCTCAGCCGTAAATCTCATACATGATGCCAAATCGATCAGAGATCACATTATAGGATACCACGGTAATTCGGATCAAGCAACTATCAACGACCAAGGATTGTATAAACACGCCTTTCATATAATTAAGACTTTAAAACTATAATTAAATAGAGAAACAAGAAAAAACAATCCCACGTTTTTTGGTCTGATTTCATCTCTCAATTAGTATTTAAGACCTAAGCATATATATATATATATATATATATATATATATATATATATATATATATATATATATATATATATATATATATATATATATATATATATATATATATATATATATATATATATATATATCTGAAAACTAAACTCCGACTATTGAGAGCACTAGTCATCTCGATCTTTTTGTATTCATGTTAGGCCTGGGCCGTGACAGCAGAATTACAACGAAGAATCCAGGCACTTGAAATCAGATGCTACAGAATTATCCTTGGCATCTCTTACATAGACAACATCACAAATGAATAAGTGCGTAACACCATCAGGCACAAAGTAGGCCCTTATGAAGACCTTCTCACCACTGTCAAAAAGAGAAAACTGAAATTGTATGGCCATGTCATTAGAGCGAACAGTCTATCCACAACAGTACTGAAGGGCAGAGTCCAGGGTGGCAGAAGCAGAGGTAGACTGAGAAAAAGGTGGACTGACAAGTTACAACATCACAAAATGGACCAGGAAAAGTTTTGTGGAGACATTGGCACATGATTGAGACAAGTGTAGGGAACTGGTCAGATGTTCAGCAGCACAGTGCGTCAATGACCACACTAGGTTAAGGGACTGATGATGATGATGATGATGATGATGATGATGATGATGATGATGATGATATATAAATAGTACATAGTTGCGTACAACCATGTGAAAATCTTGTATATGCTGAACATGCCGGTATGTGTATTAACTGCCGTAAGATGGTTGAACAATTTCAACTATTGTTTTCAGGATTTTATTAAATGTAGATAATAGCAAAACCAGATGTCATTTATTCAGTTTTGCATTACAACATAAAGCTACCATTAAAACAAGACAGAAACATTATGATACAGGATACGCAAAGAAAGAAAGCTATTCTTTAACAAACTTGGACATAAACTTTGTACGTTGTAAGTGAAATATCCTACATTACCGAATCTAATAGACCTCATTAAGAGTTGGAGTTTTTTGGGGTGGGGAGGATTTATCGCTGCTGATATTACTAAGTGCATTTCATGCTCTTTCATTGTGCATTTCTCATATCGGCTTTTCAATGCATGCACACATAATGGAATATTTGTGCAACGGCAGTGCTAGAGACCGCGTGAGAAACAAGAATAGATGGAATATGTGCCTCTAAAACAAACATTGTGTTGGAAAGATATGGAGTGAAGCTTGTTTCTCACGAATCCTCCGTAAAATTTTATGGCAATAAAATCTATTAACGCTGCCAATACATGTTTAGGGGGAAAAGTCTCAAAGTAAACTATAAAACTACATCCAGAAACCCTCTACAATGTTTAGCCGTGTTCTGCGTTACTATCAAATAACATTATTGTATGCAGCATTAAATATCTTGTACACTCTAACACTTCACTGCAATCAATCATAAACCTGTACCAGACTTATTAAACGTCGATCGACGATAGCATAACTCTAATGCTCATTTAGGTACTAAAAATCACAAAAAGAAAACATATTAAGGTGAACTATTCGCGGCAATGATCTTTGCCTGAGAAACACAGAAAAAACTGCATAATCTTCAACATCTATTTGTCTAACATACCTTCCATTAAGTTGTAAATGTGTTCATTTTATGTTAACTGTTGTAACTTTCTAAGGGAGATAACTTGCATCCATTGCCCTAATTTAATAAAAATTTCATCAATGCATCGTATATGATATAACACGTAGAACGCCAGATTTAGACATTTTCCCGATGGAAATATGCTCATTTAATATTTTTATCTACTATCATTTCATAGAACAATATCGTAAATATTTTGAATTATTCACTGGCATTCAGGCTAGATAATGTGTCTTGACCTTTCATCATCTTTGTCGGAGACTACTGAACAGTGTTACACCTATCTCAAATCGTCTTTATGTCTAACCTAATAGAAAGGCTAAGCTAGTACTTGTCTTAACCCTTTCTGTCGTTAAAGGAAAACGAACAGTCACGACAGGCCGATTTTATCAGTTAAAAAATGTCCATAAAATGTTATATTTATCAATGTTTTGCTTTTAACCCTGTTTCAAGAGATAACATCAAGATTATCTTAGCTCATTTTATGACTTTCACAATGTACATGACTTTGCAGTATCTGTTAGCTCTTCACCCGTGAAAGCAGTAATTCTACGCAAAAGTTGTCTCATCACTTCCGCTTATGTTGCAAGATGACGGCCCATTGAAGGTGATTCAGATGTAATTTGGATATAATTTGATTTTATACGAACAAATACACTTGTGAGCAGTACACTGAGTATCTTGTTAGTTCAAGTAACTTTATAGTTATTATGCCATATTAATTAGCGGTAAGTTCTCGAAGTATGTTGCACAAATGTTTGTTTTAGTTGATTATAGTTTAATATTGCACTGTGACTTTTTTTTAACAGTTCCAGAATGAACATTATGGCAAAAGTGAATCAATTGATAAATGCACCTTCAATGGACCGGATGTGGTTCGTTGACGTCACAATTATATCCCCCATGGCGTCTTTTGTCGTCTAAACCATGAGATTGTGTGTTTGAAATTAATCGGCTATATTTTTAAAAATTCGCATTATATTTGAAAACAATATTTGTTATATTTCCATTAATTTCGCACAGCCATTCAAGGTATGAAAATAAGTGTCTGTTTTCCTTGGAACTTTAACCAAAAGACAGGGACAGTGCCATTTTTCAGTTTCAGCTTTACGGTACCACATGCATAAACATTGCCTCGAAGTAGGAACGATTTTTGAAGTCAGTTATCGAAAAAGTCTTACTAAATATGTATTATTTCACATGAAGACATCGTACCGTAAACGATTTATGTACATTTCCTATATAATTAACTTTTTCTATTTCTGCTGGAAAAATACACGCTAGCAAGCAAATCGTGTGCTTACAAACGTTCTCATTCAATCGCTTTTACAAACCTGAAAATCAAAAAACAAATATGATGAATGAATTTTCAGAATATACTATTATGTTATGTATATTTGATTTAAGTCATTTATTTTTGTTTTAATTGTTCGTTTGTCAGATTCAAATTTGACATTTTAAGTTTAAGATTAATTCATTGGGAGATGACCTGTACTCTACAAATAAACACCAGATGTTGACCTCATTTCTGACCTGGCTTCAGAGTTGTAAATAAGCTTTAAAATTAATGGTTGATTCTAAGGACACTATGGAGCTTTGTTATAAACATCTTTCTATTTTTAGTTCTAGAGAGTAAAAATAACCGATTCTCGTCTGGGACATACAGTGTGCACGAGATTTTTTGAACGTAAATTTGTTCTAAAGATTCTAGAAGATCATGTGACCCCTACCTTGTTATCGTAAAAACAGGTATATAAATTATATTTTGGAGCGAACTATTTAGTAGAAGTTGGGCTGTTAGAATACTAAGTTGTATTGTTTTGAGTTATTTTAAATTACCTTGTACTAGAAATTATTTAAATTCGTTTGGATCAAGAGGATTTATTTTGTTATTTATCTGGAAAACATTTGTGCTCATTGAATTTCATAAGACCAGAATTGACTTCATCACGTGACATCGTCATCCATCTTGGATGCTTCACTAAGATTCGAACTTGGAATTATTAGGACATTTTGTTACCAGGACTTTTTGCAATTTCACTAGTGGATTATATTTTGGATTATTTTTGGATTAATTTTGGAATTGATTCTTAAAACTGTAAGTTTATTTTTCTTTTCTGGAAAATATTTGTACTCAATAAAATGTTTATTAAGTTTTTACAAGCTTGTTATTTTCACTCTTTTTAGGTTACTGTTTATTCGAGCCTAAGCACGTAACAACTACTACCGCTGCTGCTACTAGTACTACTTATACTACTACTACTACTACTACTACTACTACTACTACTACTACTACTACTACTAATAATAATAATAATAATAATAATAACAATAATAACAATTAACAACTTGATTTAATGAGTTAGCATATTTAGTAATTGCTAATCTTTACCAATCCTCATAAAATGAAAAATATGTACACACGTATGTAAGAATTACATACATGTATGTTGGAATATACCCATATATATGTAGAATATACACACATAAATGTAACAATGCACACAGATATATGTACGAACTACACACATGAATGTAAGAATTACATACATGTATGTAAGAATGTACAAGGATGTATCTAAGAAAGTACTCAGATGAATCTAAGAAAGTACACAAATGTATACAGGAATGTACACAGATGTATACACGAATGTACACAGATGTATACATGAATGTACACAGATGTATACACGAATGTACACAGTATCAGTATTTATTAAAATATCTTGGATAACACACTAAATATCTGTATATAAACACATTTGAACACATTCTTACCAATATACACAAGCTTACAAATATACACATTTTTACATACACACATTTTGTACAAATATACATACTCTAATAAATATACCCACGCTTACAACATACACTCTTACAAATATACACACATTTACAAATATATCCACTCTCATAAATATACACACTTAAAAAAATATGCACACTCTTTCAAGAATACACTTTTTTTTTTACAAATATACTCAAGCTTACAAATATTATAAATGTACCCATGCTTACAATGTATACTCGAAAAATATACACACGCTTACAAATATATACACTTTCCACAAAGACACTATATTTCATGTAAAATCCACATATATAAGTAAGCAAAGAAAATATGTACTTTACATTTGAGTTACCGCAGTGATCTAAACAAAACTATAAAATGTAAGTATACGTCATTAGTTGCCACTTATTTATACATATATCCCCATAAATACACACTCGCACACCCAAATACACTAATTCCAAATACAAACATACATACGTACGTACGTACGTACATACAAACATACAGACAGACAGACAGACATACAGACAGACAGACAGACAGACAGACAGACAGACAGACATACATACATACATACATACATACATAATACATACATACATACATACATACATACATACATACATACATACATACATACATACATACATACTGTGTATTATTTCATTTTTTATACTGTAATTTTACGATGTTTTGTTTGTTCGTCTGTTTTTGTTTTTACATTTTATGTGAGCCCTTGTGATGCTGCAGAATGACGTTATGACTATTTTACTGTCATTAGTTGAAACTAAACACAGTACGTGACATACTCCATTCAAGAACATTTTATACTAAATGGAAGAAAATAAAATAGTTTTATTTTTTTGATGACTGAGAAATATGTACTGTACTGGTGCTTTGTAAAATCTGCCCCAATATTGGATCTACATACAGCATGTAATAAAATAATTATCATTAGCATGAGCAATGGAAAACTATCTGTTCAACAATGCTTGTAATTTTATGAACTTGCATACAGCTTTTGTACTTACAATCGTGATAGACTTAATACCTTTGCATCAATGACTTATGTATTTACAGTGTCAGCTTTGAGAAAGAAAAAAAACTGATATTAAGTTTTGTAAATATTCTTAGGCTTAATTTTTTTTTCTTGCATAAAATGAATTAAAATAAAATGTTATGGTCTTGAACATGCCAAACGTTTTTTATTTATATGGAGACTTCTTGACGTATCCTTATATATCTCTTTGACTTTTAAGTCATGCACTTTTGATAGCTTCATATTGTTATTATTATTATTATTATTATTATTATTATTATTATTATTATTATTATTATTATTATTATTATTATTATTTCTTTTGTCCGCACATACCAAGAAGAAATTCTGAAGAAACAGACGACACTGCAGTAATATTGTTTTCCATCCCTGATGGAGAGCTTTTATTGGATGATTTACGTAAGCAATCTTTTTATATTGATGTATACATAGCTCTAAAATTATATATATAATTGTGATATAAAAAAACAACAACATGCACAATATATATTGGCATGAAAGAAAAATAGAATAGGGAGTGATTATTGGTGTAAAAGTGTGTTGAAATATTAGAGGAAAACTGAGGATCTCTATCAAAAAAAAAATTATGAAAGCGATGATTATTTATTCTCTTAGAAACTTGTTGAAGTGTTTGTCCAACATATTGCATGCTACACTTTTTACAGGTTGTTGAATAAATCTATTCATTCTAAAAATATTGGTTATTTTAACACAATTAAATCATCTTTTACACCACCTAAAAGATACTTATTGGATTCATAAGTTAGATACTTTGTATCCTAATGAATTTAATGCCAATGCACTATATATAACTGAATATTTTTAAAATTGATATATTGTATATCTTTTAATATATTTTATAACAAAATAATTATATGTATGAATGTTTGTTTCTATTTTATTATATATATATATATATATATATATATATATATATATATATATATATATATATATATATATATATATATATATATATATATATATATATATATATATATATATATATATATGACATCTGTGTACCTCTTAATATAATTCTAAGCCCTGCACGCTCAATGTCTCTACTTTAAACATGTGTGCTAAGATTATATTCTATAGTTACCATTTCATCTGACCTCTATATGAGATGGCCAAGTGAATTTCTAGTCTTGCGTCATTTGTGCTTTGTCGATCGTCCTTTGTAAGTTCTGTGTTTGAATTTGTGTTCTAGAACCTTTATGATCTATTTTACCATTTTAGAGATTTCAGCCATTTTGCATTTCTCATCCGTCTTTAAATCTCCTTTAATTGTATATAATTTCCGTGACTATGATGATTGGCAGGCATATTTAGGTAACATTATAACCAGCAAAATATATTTAAAATAATATCTTCTCGAGTGCCACCCCAACAATAAATACATGACCATATGCTGCGTCATGTTGTCAGCTCTTTAAAACATTCGTGATACAAAAATGGAATGTCTCGTCCGTTTAGGTCAAATAGACCATATATTACCATATAATAGGGGCTTAAAGACTACCTCGGGGCAGGTCAATGAGATCAGGTGCACTTCGCCCATTTGCTTTCCTCTTTATTCTTATCTTTTGTTTATATCAACTTAAGTGCTTCCTAGATCTAGACAGTGTTTTATATGTGTTATCATCTGTCATTTCATTTTAGATGTATGTACCTTTTTCACATTGCAATTATATTGTATTTTATGATTTCTTATTGCCTTGCGTTGTATATGATATTACGATATGATATTGTCGTATGGTATTATTTTTCGTTCTGTGCTTTGCAGTCATGTACCTTACCATTTTTGTATTTTAGGAAGCACATTTCCTTCTATTACCTCCATCCGGTATAAAGATTCTTATGGAGACAAACAACATCACAATCTGTGTCGAAACAATGCATTTCTCGAACCTGAAGGTGGATGGAGTAAAGCAGGTCGAGTTTTTTTCTGGCCGTCTGATGCTCCACTGGTGAGGTGCATTCCATGATTTGGTTTACAAAAGTGATTAATAGTGATTAAAATAAACATGTGCAAATCTCAGTTATGCTGAACACACCATGCAGCCCAATGCACGAATGAGATTATCTGTGTCTCACTTAAATTTCAACATCTTATAATATACACAATTAGTAATAAATGTTTTTTGTTATAAATGAACATTCCTTCTTTATTTTTTTATATTTATAATTTCCTTCATTTGAAAGACAATTCCTGAACCAAAAACTAATGGCAGTATAAATGAGATCAATGAGATGTATATAATAAATCTCATAAGTTGATTGGAATATGTATTGTTATTAATTTTAAAAGCACCTCGATGGTGTAAAATATTTAAAGTCAAAACAAGACCACTATACATATTAGCCCGTATTAGTAGAAGTATATGACCCTGTTCATAGTCACATACCATGAATACATCTTTTAAGAGCATTGAAACTTCAAATTCTCTACAAGTTTATGCCAATAATTTCAAACATTGTTATGTTCGTTTTACATTTACGACGAAAGATCGGCGTATTGGTAAATACGTATTGACATTAAAAATGAGATTTGAAATATTGCGTCATAGCAAAAGCATGCAAATATTACGTCATGTGCGAACATCATGATTCACGTTCCTATTTCTGTCTTTCCAGCTGGAAGACGAGGTCAGGTCACAATAGAGAAAATTCTCAAATTCGCAACAGGGGCATCCTGAGAACCACTTCTTGGATTCAGCATGAACCCAACCATTGCTGAAGTGATGTTTCCATCCGTGAGCACATTCAACTAGTACTACCTGTTGAAATTGTTGCTGACGAATTTTTAATATATGGCATTTCTGAACGACTTCTTTGGGCTTGAGTAGAAGAGTAGGATTATATATTTGTTATACTTTTCTACTGTATTGTATCAATAGGTAAGTCCTCTGTTACTTCTGTGATACAAGAATATGCCTTGTAAGTATGACGGCGCAATAAATTATAGAACAAACACGTACAATTTTTCCGGTGGAAAGTTGTTGACAAAATAACAACAACAAAGAAGACAAATACAAATAAACAACAATCTATGCACACCACTTTAATAATATCTACGACTTTTTTTGTCTGTATGATAGATAAAATAGTTACTTGCTTCTTGGTCAATCATTGCTTCCTAAATAACATAGATGGTCAGAATAGAAGTAGCTGCATACATTTAAAATATGATCCGTAGGATTGATCTGTAAGACAGAAATGTCTATTGTATATACACCGGCTTAGAATCTTTGGCATCTATTCCGGTCCTGTGCGATACAATGGAACAGGAGGGGGGGGGGGGTATTTCATACAATATATCTGGTTATTTTTTAACGTAATCTATGGATGTTTGACAATTGCACAAGAATATCAAAGGCTCAAATGTTCTATGTAATTTTAGACGTGATAAAAATGCGTCTTTTTGTTTGAAGAAATGAATACTGGTACTCAATCTTACATAAGCTTGCAATAAATATATATAACACGTAGTTTATCTTCATGACGTTTACTGCGACTGTTCTTCTCGTTTCATTCATTTATAAATCCTGATTCGAGATTTTGGTGTACGGTTTGGTTAGTTCAGAGTTGTTATTTGTGTCTCGTCATCGCACTACTGTATTCGTTCTGTATACAAGAATTACATGATACTGTAATAAATTTGGAGTATGCACATTTGATAGCGCCCCATTTTAAGCAATTCTCAGATTTGTGTGATTATTGGGATTTGGCGCCATGGAAATATTCCTAGCTCGAAATAATTAACCAATTACTAGGAGCGAACGTCACGGAGTGGAGTGTTAGTGAGTTTGAATGATGCCATTTTTCGCTAGTAGTAAATTCAGGTCCAAACCGAATGACTGTCCATGGTTTTAAGATAGTCCATATTAAAATCTAGTGGTGTATAATAGTGGTGTGGCTGAGGTGGCAGTATTTATGGTAGAAAACCGGCAAATTACACAATGGAATCAATAGGTAGGGAGTTAGTATATACCGTGTATGTGTCCATAGTTGAAAATGGGTGCAGTTATATTGGTGTAAATGTGCCTGTAAAAGTGTACATTGACTGGCCTAAGGTGGCGGAGTTAAAATAGTTCCCAGTGAAAAGGGGATACTTGTGTATTTCCTATGGCATAACCGGCTGGCGGTACGGAAATCTGATGATGATGAAGAAAAACCATGCACATGTGCGGTTGTTGGACTTTTGACAAGATGTTTTATCTGTGGTTTGAATTGATTAGAGTAAAGTTTAGTATATCAAAACAGACACGTCTGACTTTCCAATTTACAACTCAAATTGTATGTAAGTCTTTGGAAATTTGGGAAAACATATGACTTCCAGTGGGATTCGCCCTAGGGTTTGACACCGCTCGGTCAAGTAATTCCCCTGTGCGTGTAGCAATATTGTTGCTGTTGTTTTAGGGTTTAACGCCATTTTTCAGCACACGATAGGCTATACATGGCGGCCAGTATTATTGGAAAACCCCCGGAAAGAACCACCGACCCACGAGAAGCTACTGGCAAGCTTTCTCACATAACTACATTAGCCGAATCTTAGACTCGAACCCACGCAGACAGAGGTTAAGATGGCAGTGATCCGTAACAGAGAGCGCTTTAGACCACTCGGCCACTCAGGGCCCCTGTCTCTAAGTAACCTAAACAGTGATAAATATCAAGTTCACGAGATCAGGTCAGGGCAGACATGTATACTTTGGATGACAGTAATTGCATAAGTTGTGTATTTGCTATTGTCTATGTCACTTACAGATTATACATTATATTAACAACAAAGTGTATATGCCTGGATTCTATATATTACCTAGGTGTAGTCTGACAAATCTTTGACTATAGTAGTCCGCACATGCAAATCTTGATCTTGACAATCAGTATTGTACTATGTCTCTCGCTATTTGTATATATATATATATATATATATATATATATATATATATATATATATATATATATATATATATATATATATATATGAAAAACAGGAAATACATGCTATAGTCCGCTATAGTCCTACTTCATTATTTCTGGGTAAAATTTGCCAACGTGATGAAAACATATGGAGAGAAAGTGAGAGCGCTAGCTTCAAGAAGTACAGCATGAATATATGCATTACAGCATGTACCATGAATACAGAGATGTCAGTTGTACGTATGGCAAATCTATGCATTTTTCGTGCTTTTATTACAATGTACATACATCTATAAATGGAATTTGTTTGCCGATCGTGGCATCAATATTGTACAGAACAACTAAAAAAACTTCCACTTTATTCTAAGTAATTTCGATCATCTGGACAATAGAATATACAGAATCAATGTCCCTGATTGGTCCTGATACTTCAA
Organism: Unio pictorum; assembly: GCA_030141615.1. Classification (NCBI taxonomy): domain Eukaryota; kingdom Metazoa; phylum Mollusca; class Bivalvia; order Unionida; family Unionidae; genus Unio; species Unio pictorum. Next base: position 24,860,878 of record JARLTB010000060.1, read on the forward strand.
GTTTAACTAAAATATTGCAGTGCAGAAATGGAGGTTTCATGCAACTTCATTCCTGTTAATTAACATAAACAAGACAAATTGTACTGCATGTGATGGTTATTCAAAAGTTTGTGCCATTTTATTTTTTTCACATGTAGAGCCGTCATGTACGCGTTTTAGTAAAATGTTTGCATACGTTTTTCAACTTTTAGATGTACACTGGCACGATTTTAGCAAAAATTTGTACATGTACAAAATAGTGACTATGTTGTTGTAATCTGTCGGCTAGTATCACCCATAATATTAATTCATACATGCAAGGTCTTCTTATAGCTCTAATGTCAACTTTAGTTGCCCTTTTGACATTGCTGTTGAAATACCCTTTATTAATGCGCTTACAGTCCAAATAAGCTACCATTTATTAAAATTATTCAAATATTTTAAGTATTTTGTCCTTGTTATTTTCATCAAGTATGTCTGTGATGCAAATGATTGTTTACTTAGGTTTCGTATTTTTATGCGGATCTTTAGTAGTCTACAATATGTTCATACGCATACGACTTTACTGTGATAATGTTACCTGGCGATTTGCTTTCTTTGGTAAAATCATGCCTGCATGAGACTTCAAAAATATCTTACCTGATTTGATTAACATTTATATTTATATTTTATTTTATGTATTGTTTATGGCACTGATACCGAATTAATGGTCACCGAAGAAACCATCTGGCTTATTGTTATTTTTCTATATCAGGCTATTATATGAAGTAATGCGTTAACTGTTTTGATTGTCTTGGCCTCCGTAGCAGCACGACCGCTTCTCCAGTAGCCAGTAATAAAAATGTGTGCGTATAATGTAACTGGTTTCTTCGATTGCGTTTATAAAAGTTTAAATATTTGACTCTTGCCTGAGGATATCTTCAGTCGGTATAGTGTTCTGACACCCTTAACAACTGTTTCGCTTTCCTATGAAAGACCTGTATAACCTTGTGTTCATTCGTTATGGGTTAGTCGTATTCAATTCAGGATGAGTCCTGTATTTCGTTCGCGTATGATAAAATCTGGAATGCCTTATTATAATTTGTAATAAAATATATCCTTCCTTTATTCCAGAAGAACTGTATGCATTGTTGCTTCCTGTTTTATGGACAGCCAGCAACATCAGTAGTTTATAACATACCCACTAACCTGGTACTCAGAGAATACATTTTTGCCTACTCACAATGTGTATATAACATTGCAGACCAACATAAACAATGTTAGCGAATCAGACCCACTGAGGTTCCTTACAAATTAGATGCTGTCTTTCATTGACACATAGGAACTTAAACTGAGTGTAGATGCTGAAGCAAAATGGAATACATCATGCAGTCATAGTTACTTCAGCACCACTTTATTCGTGCTGACACACGCACCTTTAATAAACATTGCAGATGCGGTTAATTCATGACACAGTTGTTACGTGTATGGGAATAACCGAAGTGACGTAACGATACTGAGGGAAATGATATGATCATATGATATTCCAGTACTTGAATACATTTGTTGAACATTACCAAATATGCACCTGGTGAAATATATTGTTAGCTGAAAAATTTCAAACATTTTAGTTAAAAAGTGTAAAGCATGCCTCTTGAAGGTATGACCCATCTCTACGGAAATGTCTCAAGATGATACATTCCAAACAAGAGATGAACTGGATCAATAGTTTTTCGAATATGTAATGAAGACCAAAGTGTCAAACTTCTTGACCAGATGGTTAAAGTAATAAACCACACACGCAACAGTAGCAGGAAGATTTGCACGTTACCTTTGGTCGTTAAGAGAAAGAAAATATACAAAACAATCTTTATCATGCTTCTTTATTTGCGACAAGAAATTTAAGCATTGTAAGTATAAATGCTCATTCCAGCAAATTGAACAAGCTGTACATTTTCGATGTCAAAGGAAGAAAGCAGCGGCTATAAGTCCTAATTCGTTAAGACTTTGTATTTCAAGAACATTCAATTAGATAATTGTATATGACAATACATTTGATCTGCAGAATACTCTAAATTATGGACTGAGGGATGGAAAGCAGTTTAAATCGTTTAAAAGTTCACAATGAAATATTGCTAAAGTTTCATTTCCAGGATATTAAAGTACTTTTGCAATGCCTCTTGCCAATACATTGCATCACTCCAGCCCATTTTGTGAAATACACTACGAGCACGCATGTCAAATTTGAGTGACCCACTTCTGCTTGGTTCTCGACATTGAAAAAAATTCGAAGTCTATGTCGTCCTGAATCACAGGGTGAAGACAATCTGTGAAACCTGCATATATTTAAAATAACATTGTCAATACATATCTGGTTATATAAATATGCCTGCTTTTATTTTATTGGCTTATCGTGCAAAACAGAAACTGGTATCTTTAACTGATTTCTTGTATTCAGAGAACTTCATTCAATGTTTTGAATATAGGAATAACTTCCTGACAGTAAAACCCTAGACTTTTTCACTTTGATCTGTTAATTATTACAACAAAATATGTAATTTCGTTTAAAGTTGGCAATGAATACTATGACTGAATCTAAGAAACTCTGATATTTTTGAAGGAATAATATAATAATACCATTTTCTAATCACATAACCACCAATGTGTAAAATAAAATAACATTTAACATCGGTATTCAGCATGTGAACCACTAAGACGATGAGCAAACACGACAAGCAACTTCAACCATATTCTGACCAGTGAAAGGAATCTTTTGAGAGCTTATCCTAGTTGTAGTGAAAATGAAAGCAGAGGCTACGTTTTACTAATGGAATATCTGCACTTTTATGGACGTGAGTTTGTAAAACTAATTACTGAAATTAGGAAATGATTCTTTGGTGTCGTATTACAACGTGCATGTCTCAAAAACATGTAGATAAACAAAATGTTCAGTTTCATATGTTCTTCTCAAAAAAGAAGCTTGCATCACGAATTAGTCTATACTGTATTTATATATTTGCCTGTAATTCATAACGTGTGCTCAACAGAGTATATTTATGTAAGTGTACTGGACTTAGGTTATGGTCATTTGTGTAAATAACATATTTACAAAATCAGAGTTCAATGCCATTCTTTGTTTTCCAAAACAATTCGCAATAAGACTGTTCCTTGACATGTCTTTTTTTTTTACACATAGACATTGTCTTTAAAAAAAATCAGTCATCTTAGTTCAAATATCGGGAGTTTGGTAAACAATATTTCATTCTAGTACTAATGGTCAATCGGTGAAGAGTCCTTTTATTAGTCTATGTTAGAATGATTTATTTTGAATATTCATTTGAATTCGTAAAGTGATCATTCTCATACTCATTATTGATTTATTTATGATTTGGGAATGTATGCAAACTTATTCAATGATATTCTAAATTACAACATTCCGGCATATCAGGACGTTAAAGACTACAGAAACATCGGGACATCAGAGACACTGGCAGAATTTAGGAAGTTTCTAAATTTTTGAGACTTGTGCTAATTATAAATGTTTGGGAATTAATTCACAATACTGTTCGTGTATTTTGATTTTTAATTTTAATTGTTTTGAAATAAATTGCTTGTCGATTTTATTATATATGTTGCTTTCAATTTCTTTCTGTTAAATATTTTTAGATGATAGAGTCGTAATATCTGGTGAAACTTATGAAGTCGTGATCATTCGCAGTCATAAAGTTAAAGTTACTGAATTTTTTAAAATAATGATCTTGCCAGAGGTGTACTTTGGGGACTGAAAGAATACTGTGAGTCATATAAGTTTAAATGCTTTGTAATCAATAATGATAATATTCATGGTAAGGAATAAATTTGGTACGATTATAGTGTAGTACTAAGATTACTGTATATATTGTTATATAGTGTAGTACTAAGATTACTGTATATATTGTTATATAGTGTAGTACTAAGATTACTGTATATATTGTTATATAGTGTAGAACTAAGATTGCTGTATATATTGTTATATAGTGTAGAACTAAGATTGCTGTATATATTGTTATATAGTGTAGTACTAAGATTGCTGTATATATTGTTCTATAGTGTAGTACTAAGATTGCTGTATATATTGTTATATAGTGTAGTACTAAGATTACTGTATATATTGTTATATAGTGTAGTACTAAGATTACTGTATATATTGTTATATAGTGTAGAACTAAGATTACTGTATATATTGTTATATAGTGTAGAACTAAGATTACTGTATATATTGTTATATAGTGTAGAACTAAGATTACTGTATATATTGTTATATAGTGTAGAACTAAGATTACTGTATATATTGTTATATAGTGTAGAACTAAGATTACTGTATATATTGTTATATAGTGTAGTACTAAGATTACTGTATATAGTGTTATATAGTGTAGTACTAAGATTGCTGTATATATTGTTATATAGTGTAGTACTAAGATTACTGTATATATTGTTATATAGTGTAGAACTAAGATTACTGTATATATTGTTATATAGTGTAGTACTAAGATTACTGTATATATTGTTATATAGTGTAGTACCAAGATTACTGTATATATTGTTCAATAGTGTAGTACTAAGATTACTGTATATATTGTTCTATAGTGTAGTACTAAGATTACTGTATATATTGTTCTATAGTGTAGTACTAAGATTACTATATATATTGTTCTATAGTGTAGTATTAAGATTACTGTATATATTGTTATATAGTGTAGTACTAAGATCTGTATATATTGTTCTATAGTGTAGTACTAAGATTACTGTATATATTGTTCTATAGTGTAGTACTAAGATTACTGTATATATTGTTCTATAGTGTAGTACTAAGATTATTGTATGTATTGTTATATAATGTAGCACAGGAGTATATATGGAAACTTGGACACATCATATTAAAGAATTATACTACGCTTCACCTTGACATGTGTTTGGTTTTTATTCAGCAGAAAGAAGACCACTACAAAAGTTTTTATTTGCTCTATGGCCAGTAGAGTTAATACAAATATTTGAAGCCATCTTTTTGTACTTTACGTTATCCTAAATGTTACGGGAAAATAGAATACAGAAAAAAATGGCAATTTAGGAAATAATAATAATAATAATAATAATAATAATAATAATAATAATAATCGTCATTATTATTATTATTATTATTATTATTATTATTATTATTATTATTATTATTATTATTATTATTATTTCTCCATTACGACCATCTGATTACAATTATATTACGTACATTTACAGATTTAATGGTTTACATTAAGATACATGCTGCGTATTTTTCTTCCAGTTTATTCTGTGGCGAGCCCGTGTTTACCAAAATATAGCCAAAATGATTCAATGGAACAAATAAGTTACTAACAGGAATTCTTCATTTTTCTTTCTAATTCCTAATTTCTAAAGGAGTATTAAATAGCTTCACTTGTGATGTTTCATGAGTATGTTTTCAATAATGGGTAACAGTCGGTCGGCAACTAAGAGCTGAATACAAATGTACAAAGACGCATTGGAAACTAATGTACACAGTTTTAAAAAAAAGCTACTCAATATTTTGTCCTGACGTTATGAACATTAAAGGAAAATGTGCATATGTACATTTTAGGCAAGTACAGTTTATGACTAGCATTCTAACGGTTCAAATAAATATTAATATGTGATCTTTTAGTGTTGTAAGAAATTATTGAGATCCTCAGTTTTCCTCTTATATTTCAACACACTTTACCACCAAAATCATCACTCTCTACTCCATTTTTTTTCTTTCATGCCAATATATATTGTGCATGGCCACATCAGGGATGGAAAACAATATTACTGCAGTGTCGTCTGTTTCTTCTGAATTTCTTCTTGGTATGTGCGGACAAAAGAAATAATAATAACAACAACAACAACAACAACAATAAAAATATGAAGCTATCAATAATGCATGACTTAAAAGTCAAAGAGATATATAAGGATAAGTCAAGAAGTCTCCAAATAAATCAAAAACGGTTGGCATGTCGTACAGTTCGAGAAAATAAACATTTTATTTTAATTTAATTTATGCGAGAAAAATAAAAACTTAAGCCTAAGAATATTCACAAAACGTAATATCAGTTTTTTTTCTTTCTGAAAGCTGGCACTGAAAAGACATAAGTCATTGATGCAAAGGTATTAAGTTTATCACGATTGCAAGTACAAAAGCTGTATGCAAGTTCATAAAATTACAAGAATTGTTGAACAGATAGTTTTCCATTGCTCATGGTAATGATAATTATTTTATTACATGCTGTATGTAGATCCAATATTGGGGCGGATTTTACAAAGCACCAGTACAGTACATATTTCTCAGTCATCAAAAAAATAAAACTATTCTATTTTCTTCCATTTAGAATAAAATGTTCTTGAATGGAGTATGTCACATACTGTGTTTAGTTACAACTAATGACAGTAAAATGGTCATGAAGTCATTCTGCAGCATCACAAGGGCACACATAAGATGCAAAAACAAAAACAGACGAACAAACAAAACATCGTAAAATTACAGTATAAAAAAATGAAATAATACACAGTATGTATGTATGTATGTATGCATGCATGCATGCATGCATGCATGTATGTATGTATGTATGTATGTATGTATGTATGTATGTATGTATGTATGTATGTATGTATGTATGTATGTATGTATGTATGTATGTATGTATGTATGTATGCATTACAGTCACAGAGAGAGAGAGAGAGAGAGAGAGAGAGAGAGAGAGAGAGAGAGAGAGAGGTGTACTTACATGATTGCTTATAACTCTCTATTACTATAATATGTTGATCCGTCACGTATAAAATGTGTACATGTACAAACATGTACACATTCATGTTATTTTGATGTTTTCTGGCGGCCGCTATCGGCCATCGTAGAAGTTAGTTACAAATAGAGTTTACAAACTTTCTTTCTCATAGCCATTGATATCAACAAAGTTACACTGTATCAGGCGAAGATAAAACTTAGCTCTCATTGATAGCCTCTCGAGATTGCATCTTTTACATTCCACTCTGAAACCAGACACGCATACTAATGTTATGTTATGCTTGTGGTCGCCGCTGGGTTATCTGCCAATGTTTAATATGCTTACTAAATGACTGCGCATCTTCATAGTCACTTTAAATATTAAATGTAATTTAAGTCTCTCTCTCTCTCTCTCTCTCTCTCTCTCTCTCTCTCTCTCTCTCTCTCTCTCTCTCTCTCTCTCTCAAAAGTGCAATACTAAACGACCCTGATTTAAACTTCATTGGTCAGTACTGAACGCAATGTACTCCAGATTTTTGTTGCGCCATGCTTTGACTTGACATCTGATTTCTGTGTCACGACTACATGACATTAACTTAGGAATGAGCTAGGACAGCAGACAGGAGATTTGTCCGGATCATTTACTATTTTCTTTATCATTTACCTCCTCGGATGATATTATAAATAAATAAAGCTTAACTTACCGTGCGAAAGGTATGTTACAGACATTTTTCCCCCTAGTATCAACAACATTATGCTTTCTCTTTAAGCATACCTGAGATGTGAAAGAACTAAAACAATGTCTATATGAGACGTCAGATTTGCAAATGCTCCAATAGTTATAATGTCGATTGTTTTGTGTAAGAGCAAAATGTCAATGTTCCTCGTGTAAAAGTAAAACCAAAGAATATATATATATATATATATATATATATATATATATATATATATATATATATATATATATATATATATATATATATATATATATATATAAGCAGACAGACGGACATAATTAGGTACATTGGGGGACGGGGAGGAATGGGTACAGAAACAAACATATTTGCAAACAACGAAAGGTTTCCTAAAATTTCTGCTATGCAGATCTCGAGTTACATTGAGCGGCACTAAGTGCACATGTGTAGAACAGGTTTACACTGATGCAAAATAAGAGAAAGCAAATAAAAGTTCCCTCAAAGATACGTTCTTGCATCAGATCCAACTTTCAAAAAAACAGTACTTTAACATATCCGTATCCTTATTTTCAATTAGAATGCGCACACTCTCAGATTTTACTTTGGGTCAGCAACGCATCCAGCCAACGAGTCTCAGTTTTTACTAATTGAGTATTTACAGCACCGTCAAAAAAAAAGTGTTGATGTCCATTGAAAGGAAGCAACTTAACTATGCAAGGATGACATCATTGCATACGACCAAGAAGGTTTTGTTTTCAGTAATATTTGAACTGTGACTCTGCTGTCGTGTTAAAAAAAAAAAAATTTGTATAATTATATGGCATCACGTTCTACAAGTGAATGGTCTGAGTGCGTCGGATACAAGGTTATGTTATTAATAACTAGTAGAAAAAGAAGAGGCACTAATATAGACCCTTGAGGTATACCACTTAAGATATGACTTGGTTCAGATGTATATGTTCCCGTGCGGACAAGCTGGTTTCTGTTAGTAAGATAGTACGTGAACTCTGTTTGTACAACTTGAAGGCTGAAACTATATTAATGAGCACCGAATCGTCCACCAAATCGAATGCTTTTTTCTTTAAATCAATGAAGATTGCTCCAGTAAGTACGCCTTATTCTACTGCTAATAGCCATTGGTCTGTAAGTTTTGTCCTTCGAAAACCAGATTGTGATATATGGAGGAGTTGGTACTGATCAAGATATTTGCAAAATTGCTTGCTGACACGTTTTTTAATTAAAAAAAAATTTTAAAGTACGGATATAACAGATATAGGTCGATAGTTGCATGGGTCATTGTTTTCATTTCCCTTATAAATTGCGAATACTTTTGCGAACTTCAATGACTCTGGGAATTTACAGGAAGTGATACTAAAATTAATTATTTCTTTCAACGACTCTGAGACTGATCAAGCCTACATTTCCAGTTCAGGGGTGAATTTCATCTAGACCAACTGATTTGTTTATTTCGTGTTTATTGCGAATATCAAACAAGTCTTTTATTGGTATTAAGTGGAATATTGAAATAAAGCATGATCGGATACTCTTTCATTCACAAATTAGGTATTAAGTATTTAAAAAAAAGTGGTTCAGTTGCTTTGCAATATCGAGCTCATCGGTATAACTAGTACCATCAATTAAAATCTCACATGGAGGTAGAGGTGCCGATTTCGTTGAAGTTAGATTTCGTAATTGATTCCAGATGGATCTGTTATCGGAGTTTGATGTGATGGCTTCTTTGGAAAAGGAGCGTTTGTGTTTTACAATGAATGATTTGACTTTGTTCCGCTATAAACGATAGTTTGTAAAGTCCTTATATTTATGATAGTAGTTTGGTTTGCGTTGTGCCTCTATGATTTCATTAGTATACCATCCAGTCTGGTTGTTTTGCTCGTTTAATTCTTTTGATGCGCATGAAGGCATGCATATATAGGATAGTAAGAAAACTGGTTCCAGATAGATAAGTCATAAGCTGGGTCCATGTTAGGGAAATTTATTGCGTTAATGTTTCGTGATAGTTCAGCAATTCAGACGTATCGTAACGGCACCAAACTCGAGGAGACATTCTAACATACAATTGTGTGAATGAGACTTCTGTATCATTTTAAATGACGAAATTGGAACAACTTACACAGTTTCAGATATTAATATAAGCCATACGATATAAATAGCGGATAAATCAAACGAAAAGCGTACCACAGGGTGAGGACCATCTTTAATGATTAATAGCCTGTCATAAATCGGCACGCATGCTTTCTGCTATGGAAAACCGATGCTACCTCAGTAAATGAAAAATAAAAACCCACGCTTACGAAATTTCTGAAGAGTAAATATGATTTAAAAGAAGCATGCTTGATAATGTCATCCAAACCACATCTAATATTTCCTAATTAAAGTTTGTTTTGGGAACTACGTAGAAGACCTGAAAAAGATACATTCGACGAAAGAACAAAGAACATTGATACCAAACTCAATCTAAAATAATACGTTATACTATGACATATCCCTAGTATATGATTTTAAAAAATTTCAACAATGTCTTGGTTTGTAAAAACTAAAATCTATGATAAAGTTTTAAATCTGATTTAGTGGGTTTTAGTAATGTAGATACACATTCCAATAAAATCAAAATGATATAATTGCATCGCATGCTAGATCTGTTAATTCCTCACATAGACGTCATTGACTTTAATAATTTAGCCTTCAGAATTACAAACAAGAAAGATACAACCTGTCCGATTTCACAGTAAGATACTTATTACCTTCAACCGCTCCGGTGGCCTAGTGGTTAGAGCGTCCGCAGCGGGGGCGGGAGGTCGTGGGTTAATTCCCCGGCCGAGTAATACCAAAGATTTACAAAAATGATACTAACAGCTGCCTCGTTGGGCGCTCAGCATTAAGAGGTTAGTGATAGGACCGGTCGGCCTGGTGTCAGGATAATGTGACTGGGTGGGACATCAAGCTACATGTCTGCGGCATGATGCCCCAGTGCTAGACATCACTATAAACTGTCTCACTGCAGACATAGTAGCGATATCACTATAAAATTGTTAAAGCTACGTTAAAATTTTTAATCAAACAAAAAAAAAAATACTTATTACCCTCAGTCTGTGCGGATATTGGTAAACATACTGGGTGGTTGCATGCCTTTCCGGATATTAATAAACAGACTGGGTGGTTGCATGTCTTTCCGGATATTAATAAACAGACTGGGTGGTTGCATGCCTTTCCGGATATTAATAAACAGACTGGGTGGTTGCATGCCTTTCCGGATATTAATAAACAGACTGGGTGGTTGCATGTCTTTCCGGATATTAATAAACAGACTGGGTGGTTGCATGCCTTTCCGGATATTAATAAACAGACTGGGTGGTTGCATGCCTTTCCGGATATTAATAAACAGACTGGGTGGTTGCATGTCTTTCCGGATATTAATAAACAGACTGGGTGGCTGCATGCCTTTCCGGATATTAATAAACAGACTGGGTGGTTGCATGCCTTTCCGGATATTAATAAACAGACTGGGTGGTTGCATGTCTTTCCGGATATTGATAAACAGACTGGGGGGGGGGGGGGGTTGCATGCCTTCTCATATCTACATCAAAGCCTATATTGCTAATAAAATTATGTCGTAATGTTCAATATGGGCGAAAACCTTCACCATTTATGTGCGAACAGTATTAATCAACCCCGATATATGTCACCTACATAATTGTGTATTGTCTGAGCACTATATATATGTCACGTTTTATCTGTAACGCACAGGATTATATTCCAACCGTATTGACTTAGTGTTTTATTTGTCACGCACATAATTATGTGACAACAGTATCGTTGTTGTAGGGTTTAACGCCATTTTTTGCGGCATACGATAGGCTATACATGGCGGCTAGTATTAATGGTGGAGTAAGAACCCGGGAAACCCTGAAAAGAACCACCTACCCACGAGAAGCTACTGGCAAGATTACTTACATACCCATATTCGCCGAATCTGAGACTCGAACCCACACAGACAGAGGTGAGATGGCAGTGATCCGTAACGGAGAGCGCTTCAGACCACTCGGTCATTCGGGGCCTCTCCAACGGTACTGAGTAAGTGTTTTATCTGTCACGAACAGAATTATGTGCAGACAGTATTGATCGAGCGTTCAATCTGTCTTGCAAAGAATTATGTTCAAACAGTTCTGAGTGGTGTGTCTGTCACGAAATTATGTGCAAACAGTATTTATTGAGCGTTAAATACTGTCTCGCAAAGAATCACATGTACATGCACACAGTGCTTATTGAGCGTTGTATCTGTCACGAAAAATATTTTCTTCGAATAGTATTCTTTGAGTGCTGTATCCGTCCAGTGTAATTTACAACTTACAACTTACGTCAGTCTACGTTTTATGTTCTTATTGTCGAGCTTGTCTTTCTCGTTGGAAACGCCTGCATTGGTAACCCTCATAGTTGGAAATTATCACTGATCACAAAATGTATTTTTGATTTGTCTCTCTCAAAAAATACAGAGATACAAGGATGTATTAGTTTCTTACCAACGATATATAAACAAACGAACACTAGGACAAACAGAAAGGATTGATTCCACTGAAATCAACAAGAAACCATCGCTAATGTGATTGTAAGTTTGTTTCTTACGCAATTGTTTACGTTAAAATTTTTAGTGTAAGTTTGTTTACTACGCAATTGTTTGCGTTGAAAAAATAATTAAATTAAATGCTCATATAAATCAAAACAATATTCAGGCAAGTAAAGGCATTTTTGTAGTCTGTCAAACATCCATTCGGGGGTCATCAATGGCGAGGGCCGCATTACTGATTGAATTTTTAATTTTAAAAAAAATTGTGTGTTTTTTATTTATTTATTTTTTATTTGCAGATCGCCAATGATTTAACGCGAAGCTTCACTGGCATGTCAAGCTTTTTCAATGCGGGGCATTTTTCAATTTTACCTTTTTTGACACGTGTATTACATAAAGACCTATCAAATTATTTTTCTTCGAAATATTTGAGTCACTTGCATGGAAGTATTTTGCGCGTTTAATTTATTTATTTTTTGGTAAGGTAATGATCCAAATTGAATGATAATTATCTGTTAAGGAAATGAAATTAATTTTAAAAAATGAACGAAAAGAAACTGAAAATGAAGTAAAATTGACGTAATTAATAGGAATGATTTTCACCGAAAATATACATTTAAGTGACACCTAGCAAGATCGTCACGAAACATACTGTGTTATTATGAGGTAATGAAAAATATCAAAGACAAGTAACTTATAAAAGTAATTTAGTTCATCATTATAAGGTACATGGAATACGGAAATAAAGTAAAATATTAAATACATTAGTTGGTCATTATGAGGTAATTGGAAATACCAAAACCCAAGGAAATTATTAAAGCAATCCAGTTGACCATTATGAGGTAATTGGAAAAGCCCAAACAAAGTAAATTATTAAAGTAATTCAGCTGACCATTATGAGGAAGCTGAAAATACCAAAACCCAGTAAATTATTAAAGTAGCATAGTTGACCATGAAGAATGTTTCTTAAGCATCGTAGCGGTCAGTTTTTAACGGCGGTGGAGGCAGTTAAATGGCAAATAGTCTGGCATATTAAAACTCGATCGCCTCTCGAATGCCACTAGTCAATCCCGAATGCATTCCCTCAGGTTCGGACGAAATTACGTCCATGATAATAATTCTTTCTTTGGGGGTGGGGGTGGGGGGAGGTGGTAACAAAGAAACAAGTTAAACGAACAAACCTAAAGTTGACATTGTCACTGCTAGTTTGTATTATTAGGGAGGGTATTTAATAACGATAATCATAACGAACTAATTAATCAAGATGTTTAACATAAAAGAAAATACGTATCATGCCGATGCTGTAAAAGAGATATGACTGGAATGTTTAAATGATTTCGGACAAAATTTGACCATATCAACTGAAATGATGTTCTGCCATTTTGATTTGGATAATTCCTCATCAATATGGTACGTCTATATATGTTGTGGTTTTTGCATTAGTAGCCGCTGCCAATCAAATTACAAATTCACGAAATAACAAAGTACTTGTAACTTTAATGGTCGGGGTCAACTTTGTGTTGAGTTGTAAATTTATCCGAATGTTCTTCGTCTGACCAACGCTTATTGCATCGACATGCTGTAATCGTAATAGATTAAAGACTTTACTTTTTCGGTACAAATTTTCTTTTTTTACAATTGTTAATATGATTGATGGTTAAAAAATATTTAATTTTTCAAATTTTTCAGACCGTTCCAACCGTTATTATGTTTTAATAGTAAAAGACCTTATCGATAGAGATTTTTGAATTAAAAATATCAAAATATATTGTCATTTTGGTTGTGGATGGATACACTGAAAATGTATTTTTTTTAATAAAAGACACCAACACATGAATAATGGTTGCAACATTAATAGGTAAAATATCCATTATTAATACAACTACACCATCATTAAAAAGTTATTGATTTTGTTTCTCTGGATTAGAGAAACTTTGCTACAGTAATATATCGGGAATGTAATGCAACCATTATCTTGAAAGGACTCCTGCACACCCATGCTACCCCACTTCCCCAAAAAGGAAGCAAATGATTAATTTTGTAATTATCGTTATGTTAGATCCACATGTTAACCGAATAAGTATGAATCTAAAGTGACAAGAACACTTTAATTAAAATGCAAACACCTTTATAGCATTATTCTACCTTAAGATGGCAACACTGACCTTGAAAAAAAGATAGCTTGTTTGTCTATATATACGGTATTGAACCTAAACCATTTTTGCATTTGGCTTGGCTAAATGTGATTTTTTATTAATAAAAGTCTATATCGTAAGTCAGTTTGTTTCAAGAAAATTTGATAGCAAGCACCTTTACCGACAACGGAGTTCGTTGATTGGTTATTTTCGTTTTTCTAGGTTTGTTTATTTTAACGGTATTTTGATTACATTATTATCTATATCATACCGAAACATGCAAGTGAAGTTCATTTGCCAAGCATGCACAAAGGCATCCAGCACAGGCTAGACTATGCAAGGCTTGAACCAGAAATCCTTTGGATTACGTGTCCACTAACTGAGCTATCTCCTCTACAGTGACTGCCTTGTGGCCAAGTGGTCTAAAGCGCTCACCGTTACGGATCACTGCCATCTCACCTCTGTCTGCGTGGGTTCATGTCTCGGATTCGGCTAATGTTGTTATGTGAGAAAGCTTGGCAACAGTTTCTCGTAGGTCGGTGGTTCTTCCCGGGGTTTTCCCGGATTCTTTCTCAACCGTTTATACAGACCGCCATGTATAGCCTATCTTGTGCTGAAAAAATGGCGTTGAACCCAACAACAACAATTTCCTCTGTGACTGATATATCGATCAAACTGATACTTATTAGTAAAAATACAATGAAATGATTTGTATATCAGCATACTATATATAATAACCATGTTATATAATATATACATACTATAATATATACACCAACTGTATGATTTCTTTACATTGTCTATGTCCTTACTAATGAGGATATCGTATTGACGGCATAAAGGGCGCTCTTATCGCATGTAACTGCTAAGATCTCTCGACGATCGAAATAAACTATGTTTTTATTATATCAAATAAGACGTTAAAATCTGACCTGTAAACGGCATGTACTAAATATATTGAATTATTCGCGTTATCGCTCTGAACTGACACGTTCGAGTTAAATAAATATGTGTGATGTCTACTCGTTTTCAAGTTTATCCGCATTATTCATGCAAATATTTCCGCACCTGAGCCTGAACTCTTTAGGCCGTTAAATGTTTCTCCTTTTATGTAAAGTGTACGCACTTGCCTACGATGTTAAGTACATGAAATAGTGCAGTTTCCAAGCGATGTCTGTGCTCCTAGATGTATGTCGTTATTTAGAACAGCATATGTCACGTGTTCGGTGCCGCGCATGCGCCTAGCTGCAGTTGTTCTTTAAAGTACTCTTCAAAATGCAATAGTTTTTTTAGAGCATCATAGAAAACAGATAATAATGCTTTCGTAACTTTAATAACAGCTCAAAGTGCTAAATAATGTACGAATGAAAACAGAGTACATGTACATGAAGCTGAAAACGAGACGCATTCGTTCTTCCAATGCAAGAGCAGACGTTTGTATTGATATTGTTCAGATAAAAGGACTGACAAGCAATATCAACATGATGCCAGAGTCTGTCAGCACCAGCAAATTGTAGACGACGTGTCTTTCATCCAGCAACTGCCTCCCTATGTTACTCAATCTTTTTCAGTTACCCTACTATATTTGCCTATAAGTCGGGTGAAGCTGCAAACAAGAAAAATCAACATCTGCCGTAACATAATGTGCCAACATATCAAGATCTACCTTGTTTGTTTGTTCTACTGATTACACCTAACAAACTGCACCGTACCAGATCTGTCGGCGCATGATGCGACAGCATATATGGGTTTGTCCAGTTTGCAGTTGGGCTCGACTTATAAATGAGTATGTACGGTACCACATGGAGTTAAACCACGCAGCATCAAACAGGAATCATGCGATGGCATATCCGGTAAGGTAAACATTCTGAAACAACTAGCTATAAAGGAAATATTGTGTCTCTAAAAAAAAAAAAACTGTTGTATTCGCTGCTATCTTGAATCTTTTACCGTCACCTGTGAAACATAAATGTCTAGTAAATGTTAAGGAACTTCATAAAATATTTTTTTAAAAACTTTATCACGATCGGCAAGGATCTGATTGAGCCAAATGACTTTAAAACCATCAGTCCACATGACTATTTAAATACTGTACATTTAATTCTGTCTATCACAGAGTTTTGCATTAGCTACGGAAAATGTACATGTAACGTGGACTTCATTTAGTTCCTTCAGACCATGTATAAACAAGGTAAATGAAGATGGCTCCCGATCAGAACTAACATCTCTAATTATATGTCAAGCTAAATCATGCCTCTAGGCTTTTAATTAATTATGTCTTTCTGTGATGTATAAATTAATTGTGATTAATGTGTCCAGTAACAATTAAATGAATTAATTGATCAGCGTTTGATACATACCGTTCCTTCTTTAAACGTGAGGTTTACGAGAGTGATATAATAATAATAATAATAATAATAATAATAATAATAATAATAATAATAATAACAACAATGATAAATATAATAACAATAATAGGATTCCTGAACAAAACGAAGCTAAGAATCCATTATAATAGTCTTTACTGAGACAAACTTCCCATTCCATCCATCCACAATGAAATTCTACATTGATTCGATTACTTTTCCACTAAGTTGTAATATATGTCATAAACTGCTATTCGTTTTAGTGCGTTCTGCACAAAAATGGAGCTACCGCTCCGGTGGCCTAGTGGTTAGAGCGTCCACCGCGGAAGCGGGGGGTCGTGGGTTTGATGCCTGGCCGAGTCATACCAATGACTTACAATAATGGTACTAACACCGGCCTCACTTAGCGCTCAGCATTAAGAGGTTAGTGTTAGGACTGGTCGGCCTGGTGTCAGGATAATGTGATTGGGTGGGACATCATGCTACATGTCTGCAGCATGATGCCCCAGTTCTAGACATCACTATAAACTGCCTCACTGCAGACATCGTAGCACACCCACACACAAATGTAGCAAAATTATTTTTGGTGTTTCTCTGGACAGTGATATCACTCAGTGGCAACTTGCCTTCTAATTCCGCTGTTTGCAAATATGTATGTATGTATGTATGTATGTATGTATGTATGTATGTATGTATGTATGTATGTGTGTGTGTGTGTGTGTGTGTGTGTGTGTGTGTGTGTGTGTGTGTGTGTGTGTGTGTGTGTGTGTGTGTGTGTGGTCTAATGGATATGTCATTGATATGGTGTTAGGGATATGTCAGTGTATTTTTTATGGATATGTCAATGATATGGTCTAATGAATATGTCATTGATATGGTGTTAAGGATATGTCAGTGTATTTTTTATGGATATGTCAATGATATGGTTTAATGTATATGTCATTGATATGGTGTTAAGAATATGTCAGTGTATTTTTATGGATATGTCAATGATATGGTCTAATGAATATGTCATTGATATGATGTTAAGGATATGTCAGTGTATTTTTTATGGATATGTCAATGATATGGTCTAATGTATATGTCATTGATATGGTGTTAAGGATATGTCAGTGTATTTTTTATGGATATGTCAATGATATGATCTAATGTATATGTCATTGATATGGTGTTAGGGATATATCACTGATATGGCATAACGGATGTGTCAATAATATGGTATCATGGATATATCAATGATATGGTATCATGGATCTGGGAAATATACGTGATCATGGATATGCCAGTGATTAGGTATAATGGATATGACAAGACCGTCAAACCCGATCGTTGCTATACGCCATATTAGAGTTATTTCCCGCTTTTCAAACTCAAAATCGATTACGACTTTGTATGTGTTGCACACCCTCGTATTTTACATTTCCACCATATGTCTAGCTTTACAATGTAAATGAAACTGGAATGTATACACTGCAATGTGGTTCATCTAAGAATAGAAATGCACGGACGTCAATGAAAACACCTCACTCATTCCGATTTGAGTCTGCGTGTGATGCAAAGTTACAAGTTGAACATTTATTTCGAACGCCAGATCAGCTACATAATATTAAATTGTTATGTAATAATATTCAATATCAAATGATCATTAAAAAATAAAAATATGCAAAAAACAAACATAGACCGATAAACGCACCATTGCATGGTTAGGTATATATACAAAAAATCAGCTGTTGCTTTTGTCAAGTAACATTCGGATTATCTCGAGGGTTAAAGTAAACTGTCACCCTTACAGAAAGACTTTTGTTCCCAATTATGACCAGTTAATTTGATTTTCTTCACCTGTACAGAACTACCTTTTCCATTATTATCAGTCAAATCGATCGTCTACTCGTGTATTCGGCTGCACAAGGTTGTTTTTTTTTCTGACAAGTAATGAATCAGTCTGCAACTAATACATACATTAACCACACACCGGAGACGATAAGGTCGACATTACCTTTGACACTTTTTAAACTGTATACAGCAGAATCATATCCAATGTAGTGTCTTCATTCATATTAATTTAAATTCGAATCCAGTGATACAAAACAAACTTTAATTTGTATGGTACAACAGCGAACCTAAGAAATGGTTTATTTTATACAGTTCCAAGGAAAATAAGAAGTGCAATATGCAGTATTAGTGTACACTCTACCAGAAGGATGGTGATCCAAGAATAATTTCTAAGTTGTCATTATAATCGTGAGGTTGCATCACTTTGAAAGAAATGTTGATGCCTATGAAGCGCATATCGATAACATAAAATTCAAGGATACTTAAACGGTCACACTAGTAAGTTACAAGTTGTCAATAGATTCGTGACCATGTAAAATTAGAACTTAACATGCGTATGAACTTCATATCAATAAAATTAAAATCCGAGAACCACCAAAGGGTCACCCTACAAAAGATTTTGGCTGAATACACCAAACAAAAAGTAGCGGGAGGGGGGTGTCATTTGATCTTAAATCTTCAATTCGGTTTTTCTATCTGTACTATCAGCAAAAGGGGATTAAGCAAGAACTCTGACATAGCATTCCGAGTAGCTATAAAATGAAGATAGTAAAATTCCAAAGCATGACTCCCAAATAATTGTGTAGGTCTGTAAATTATGAAGAAAAAAAAAATCATTCATTTTACCACTACGTATCCTATGAAAAGACAGACCCATTTTACGTTCTTCTACATCGATACGCATTATTTGGTGATTGAACGCGTTAGCTTTTCTTTACATTTTTACTATAACATTTATCACTTAATAGGGTAATTAAATAGGGTAATTAAATATTCCATGTGAGATATTATAGTGCTGTTTAACAGGTACTACCGATTCATACATTAAGATAAAAACTGAAATTGGATGATAAGAAAATAATATAATTTGAATTTTTGATGATTTAGTAAAATTCTCGCTCGTCTTAAAAAGCTGGAAAATAAGTGACGTCAAAAGCGGCGATGATACATTTGCTTTAAAACAAATAAGTATGATACAGGTTAGTGGTCGGATTCATTTATTCGCTGGTCGGTGAGTTAAAACGTATATACCATAATAGCACAACACCTGTATTTGAAGAATATTTAGAAATTCTAAAGAATTCAATGTTATTTTTATAGTTCCTCTGGGAAACTTTCAACCCCGCTGTGGTAGGCAAGATTAAACATATAACTTCACCTTTAATTATCAACGCATGTAAACTTAAATATTTCAAAACAAACGTGCAAAGAATTTTCTTTCGGTATAATTTCTTAGCAAGAATGGTAACTGCTTATTACGGAGAATTTTACGAGCCAAAATGCAATCCTATACGGAGAAAAGAAGACAAGACATGTTGGTAGAAAAATAACTTTTCTTTAAGCTGATATTTGCTTTTCAGCAGTTGTTTTATTCGACTTGTTTATACAGCTGTTCATTGAAATAGACACCTGCAAATTGGTGGTAATTTTGGTCTCACCTTTCGTTCACATCATCCAAGTAAATATTTCTGTCCTGACAACTGTCAGTGTGATTGAGGGTCTCGCCATTTTAGGTGTAATCTGACGTGCATTACTGCGAACCAGTTTCGAAGTTTATTAAATCCATCAGATATAACCTTTCGGAGTGTAGCTGATTGTCGTGCAATAAAACCTCGTAACATTTGTGTTCATGATCAGCGAATAAAAATTTAAAATAAATTACAATATATTATTTATATTAGCAAGTTGTGTTTTTTATACTCTTAGGGTGAACACATCTTCCCCTGGATAAAAAGCATTTCATTCGTCAATATGGCATAATGAAGGAAACATTCCGATTGATAGAATATATCTTTTTCTTTATTTTACAATATAAAATTGTATATTAATCGAAGATTGAAGCCGATTGGGCCTTCAAGGTAGATATATACATCAGTTGTTGATTTAATTAATAAAAATGCAACAACAACATCAACCATCTGAAATAGATATAAATAAATATTAGAACAGGAGGGGAAAACTGCAAGTAATTCTTTGTGTGCCTGTACCGTGTATAAAATTTTAGATGAAATAAGAAGCTTCACGGGAAACAAACATATCCCGATAAATATACGTGTAATCATTTACGTTTGTTTTTGAATACGTAAGTTTGTTGTTTTGTTGTTTTTTTTAGGGTTTAACGCCATTTTTCAGCACAAGATAGGCCATACATGGCGGCCAGTATTATTGGCGGAGGAAGAACCCGAGAAACTCCCCGGAAAGAACCACCGACCCACGAGAAGCTACTGGCAAGCTTTCTCACATAACTACATTAGCCGAATCTTAGACTCGAACCCACGCAGACAGAGGTGAGACGGCAGTGATCCGTAACGGAATACGTAAGTATTACACCAAAATTTAATTCGAGGATAACGAAGGTGAGATGAATAGTAAATATAAAACTTATGAATTGGAAGACTGGAATATCTTTTTGTTTCAGGATAGAATATGTATTCTTAAGCATTTACCTGTAGGCGACCTACCGTTTCGAAACAAATTTGCATTGACTTAATAAATCATCGTGTATAAGTTTCATTCACTTAATAAATCATCGTTTATAAGTTTCTCAGCTTGGCTATATATAGCATCTAGTTGATTACTGCTTGAGGAAAAATTCGATACCGAATAAATCCTGCCAAGAGATGTGAATCGATTTATTCTCGAAACAAACTGAGTTGATATAATAACTCGAAAATCCGATGAAAACATCATCCTATATTTTATAAAAAGAGTTTGTTTTTAATATAAAAAAGAAGTTTGGGATACATTCATTAATTTCCGCGATAGTCATAATCTGATAAATAGTAATGAGATTTTGAAAACATCGTAGACAACCGGAAATTATGCAAAAGTTTCCAACAGTTATTGGAGAAGATAAAATCTTTTTTCAATGGAAACCAATATGCCGTAGTTTTTAACTTTTCAGACTTTACGGGCAATGAAAAATAATGAATTTCAACTCAATTTTAATACAGAAAATTATACATCCATTTAACCGTATATCTATTATTCATTAACTATTTCATTCGATATTGTATATGTGTGTGTGTGTGTGTGTGTGTGTGTGTGTGTGTGTGCAGATGGATTTATTTATTTATTTATTTATTTATTTCAGCGCATGTTTAATATCGATCAACATCAATTGCTATCATTCTATTCTAAATAAAATATAAATTACCTTTTTCTTTCCACATACAAAATTATATAATAATTTACTTTATTAAAACTGGAAGTTAAGATGGTAAAGGTTTGACACAGGAAATAATTTGTATGTTAAATAACCGTTCACATAAAACTTCGTTAAACATTTTAGTTGATTTATCAATGGAAACCATCGAGACTATAGTTACAACTGATTATATCGTTCGATTGTTCAAACAAATGCATTGTGTGTCCTTGAAAAGACGTTTGTTTTTCTTTTTAAATTCTATCATGCTATAAATTTGCTAAAAAATAGGTCAACGTCGTCAGGTATATTTTTCAATTTTTTGTGCTTTTACTTATGGTATCCCGTTATATATATATATATATATATATATATATATATATATATATATATATATATATATATATATATATATATATGTGTGTGTGTGTGTGTGTGTGTGTGTGTGTGTGTGTGCGTGTGTGTGTGTGTGTGTGTTGGTATAGTTATAATCAATAGTCGCAAGCATATACCATTTTCATAAATCTAGATAAAATAACTAAGTATTCATATATATATATATATATATATATATATATATATATATATATATATATATATATATATATATATATATATATATATATATATATATATATGTTTAGTAAAGAGGCATAATTATGATTGTTTGACAGACCTATCCATTACACCAATCCTGTTAGACAGACGTATTTTGACAACTTATCCAATATACTAATCATATTTTCATATTTAACAATATACATTAACTTCTACGAATGTCAAATATTGTCTGTAAACCCAGTAATCGTAATTTAAGTAATACGTGGATTGGTATATATATATATATATATATATATATATATATATATATATATATATATATATATATATATATATATATATAATCTCATTTTG
Organism: Unio pictorum; assembly: GCA_030141615.1. Taxonomy (NCBI): domain Eukaryota; kingdom Metazoa; phylum Mollusca; class Bivalvia; order Unionida; family Unionidae; genus Unio; species Unio pictorum. The sequence continues at coordinate 24,883,516 of JARLTB010000060.1, forward strand.
TCCATATTATTCAACTCTTATTATCATTGCAATTTTGTTTTATCTGACTTTTGAAGCCCACTCAATGGACAAGGGAAGGTCTCGAAAATTATAACCATCTCCCGTAGGGTCAAGTTTGGATAATTTTCATCAATATCTTAGTACTCATCCGAATATGTGTATATTCATACGCGAATGTATAGGGCTTATCTACCACATCACTTTTTTAACAATATAAGATCTCACAGGGCAGACAGACAGAAAGACAAACAGTATCACTAAATCCCCAACCAACACCGATACCCCATTACGGCAAAGGAAAGAAAAATGAAAACATGCGGAAAGAACCTTGAAGCACGACTTGTCAGCAATATGGTTGTCCGAAAAGCCTCTCAGCAGCATACAAGGACAACCTATCAGAAGCCCACCAGCAGTCACAAGGACCACCGATTGGTAGCTCTGTCAGCAATCGATAAAGACATTCAATCCCAAGATTTGTATTGCCAGGTTGTCGATACGTCGTGTGGATTGCTATTCTTTGCACCCCTCTAATGACAATAATAAACTCAAGTGAGGCAAATCTGACAAATCTATTGCAAAGTAACATCATTTATAAAATAAAGTTGTTACTGAAAATGTTTCTACAAATGTCTAATATCTTGTGGCTGCAACACATATAATATCATAATACTGCCGATGTGGACCAAACGTCTATTTCTCATTGTCAATTGTACAACAAAACATTTCCTAACGCTTTTGACCTTATTTCAAAGGACCGTTGATGTATATTTGCATGTCCCAGAAGTCTGTAAGACATTATTTGGAATTTAGTCATGTACGACTTTGTGCAGTACATACCCTCTTCAGAAATGGAAACAACCCACTCACGCTCATTTGCATGCGTGTAGTGCATCAAAACTAATGAAATTATAATTAAGCTCTTTAACAATATTCAAGCGAACTCAAGCCAGCATTTTGAAATATTTTAGTTATGCAAATTCTCTTTATTTTAATCCAGTTTGTGGGGAAGCGCGTTCCGGCAAGAATCGCTTCTGTATTCCAGGCCTCAGCGTAAGACCCGCCAATGGGCAGGGGAAAATGCGATAAGGAAATGTCTAAGCAAGGGTAAGAAGTTGATTGACGCGCAAAAATCTGTTTATTTGGAACAAAATCTATATGTACCGCCTGCACAATAGCAAATTTCTTGTGTCAATCTAACATAATCTTGTTATCATCTAAGATGCATACGAGAGAGAGAGAGAGAGAGAGAGAGAGAGAGAGAGAGAGAGAGAGAGAGAGAGAGAGCATGTCGTCCTCCTTTGTTCCCACTTACATTCAAGAGGTAACGGACAACTTGTTTTTTAAGAGAAATGAAGCTTTTTAAACATGCATTCGGACTGTTGAGGCGCCTCTTTCTTGTAGATAACGCTTAATGTAAGGCAGCGTTATATATTTTTTCTAAGCAAATAGGCTATATCTTCATTTTAGAAAAGCAAATAGGCTATATCTTCATTTTAAAAGAAACGCTAATCTTTTTCACAGTCAATTGTTACAGAAAGAGAAGTAGACTTCATTATTACAATTTTTTTTCGTCAGTTTGTGTGCGAGTACGTGCGTGTGTATGTGTGTGATTTCGTTACAAAATAGTTGTTGTCTATATTAAGCAATGTTTGGATGTATTTCAAATAGAAATCAGTGGAAGATTTGAAGCACAATAAACCCATATTAGTAACCAGGCAAAACAAATATATTAAAGTTCAACTTTTTTTGTTAATAAAATACATAAAATCAATTTAGCCTTTTCTTCCCCATTTATTAACTACACGTACACGTGATCACAAATACACGCTACCATAAACTATTCGAAAATGGCATACGCTAGGGAGACCATTTCCTTCTTGAATAGACAACATTTAACCGATAATGCTTTAATAAGTTGCTAATATCAACACAATTCTTATGTTGAGACAACGCAAACGAATATAAACTGAACGTGCTTCCGTCTTGCTTGCAACGTGGTTTTAATTACATATGCTACTTTTAAAATCTGATTGAGTTCCTTACTTTGGTCATGGTATTGACTATTCATGGATAAAACACGAAAGCGCATAAAAAATAACTATTATTTTTTTTAATTATTAGTCTCTACCAACGAAATTTCAGTGCATGAACGCAAAGGTGTGGAATTGTCCGTGGGTAAAACACGACAGCGCATAAAAAATAACTATTACTTGTTTTCAATTATTAGTCTCTACTAACGAAATTCCAGTACATGAACGCAAAGGTGTGAAATTGTCCGTGATTGTCTGAAATAGGCTAATTTAATAAGGTTAACATGAAATAGATGGCAAACTTACCTACAGAATGGATAAACTGGACAACTTGTATAATAACTGGGGTGATTGTTAGGATTTCTTCCAAAATATTGATTTATGTTGAATAGGATTTCTTCCAAAATATTGATTTATGTTGAAAGTTCTGTACAAAACGAGCGACGCCGTCAAAATAAAACTACGACAAAATGTTGGAACGGTTGTGTTCAATACGCTTACTACAATATCCAAACCAAAACATTTAGCATAATGCCCCTTGGTTGTCTACAACTAATTTCAAATCTCACGGCAATAAACAGTTTAATAGCAGATATCTGACATATCGCAAACCATCATAATTGCCCACGGGTAATCTCCTCAGTGTGTGAGTTGGTGAGTGTGTTGGACATATATATATATATATATATATATATATATATATATATATATATATATATATATATATATATATATATATATATATATATATATATATATTGATAAAATATTTTTTACAAATCATAGATGTGTTTTATTTTAGGTATTACGAGTGTCGCCATCAACGCTTGCAGCATAACTTAAATGTATATTCTACATAATTACTGATAATCAATCGGCTAAATGCTAATAAAATTCAAATTCATACGAAAAGTTAACCTTGTTAAAAATATGTACTCGTATAATGCTTTGACGAACACAAATATCGTTCTTCATATTTACTTTTCACAACTTATTCTGGATTTTGTTTCTTATTCATCGTACATGCTGATTTTTGTCTCAAATAACATTGCAAGATGGGTTTTTTTCTCAAAGAAATTGTCTTTTTTTTCTTCTTGTTCTTCTAACAGTATCTACATTTGTAGATGTTAAATGGGTAATTAAAATATTTATTTTGCGTCTCGTGCTAACAAATATGCAAGTACGATACAAAGACAAACGACGCTTTTCGTGAGATTTTGTACTTGTTTAGTCAAAGATTGTGTCACATTCACCCTTCGAAATTGTGAATTTAATCGTTTATTGAATTCCTCTTTTTAATTAAAATCATCATGAACAAGAATGAATACAAAGAGCGAGGCTGTATTGTACAAGAATTGGATCAAAATATATGCCAATTACATCGGCGCGATTTTTGTTAGCCTAATTCAAATGTTACAACAGATACATTGGTCATAATTCAAGACCATCGTGACTAGCCTGAAATGTGATAGATATTTTCATCCCCTGCAAAACTAATTCTTTTGCAATCGATATTTTGAATTTTGGATGTAGGTGTTTTTGTATGTTAACAGCTGTTACACACACACATACACACACACACACACACACACACAGATGCACACACATATTCTGGTTATACGAATTCGAAGCACAGATGTTATCGAAAGATGACACTAATACGAATTAACCATTTGACTTGTTTCATCAACATTTATTTAGCTTCAAGTGATACTCTCAGAAATGTTCGTGTTTCCCAAATAATTGGACTCGTCAACATTTTAATGGACTAAATAATGTATAATAAACATTATAGATTATATATAGATAAAACACACTTACCTAAATATAATGACTGGACAAATACTCCAGATCCAAGAAGGTAGCAAGACAAATACACCGTTAATACATCCACTCCGACACTCATCCTTTAGTAATCAGTCTGAAACAAGCTAAATATTGGAAACGCAACGAAATAAACCAACATTGACACAGCATTTTTCTTCTTCGTTCTCGTTAAATTATTCAACGAAATCCTTCGAAAAATCCCGATATCTGATCTTTCATCTTCACTGTAACCATGGCTTCCTGTACAATTATGTGCATCTGATGTACTTTCCCTCGTTAAAGACAAACTTTGGAAATTAAACCTTATAGTACTTCGCTTTTTTTCTTTCCTTTCCACATTTAACCATAATTAATTCCTCATATCCTTAGACGGAAATGTAAAGTTTGTTTTTTAATCCTTACTGGAACTAATACCCCTTCAGCGGCATACTCTTCGCTGCACTCTCTCTTGTGATACGATTTGAATACCGAAAGCATAATGAAGAAGTCAGTTAGCCCCACTTTGATAAAGGGGGTGGGCAGGTTAGCATCTCTGACGTTTTTTAATACACCATTGTGGCAGTATAATAAGGGTCTCAATGAACTACTCTTTAACATACAGTATGGAAGGTAAGATACAGATTTTGTTTGCCTCACATTTGTTTTAATGGCCGCGTATAAGATAATGATGATTATATACTTTTCAATATCGTTTACCATGCTCTCTCTCTCTCTCTCTCTCTCTCTCTCTCTCTCTCTCTCTCTCTCTCTCTCTCTCTCTCTCTCTATCTCTCTCTCTCTCTCTCTCTCTCTCAGACTTCTGTTCCAATGGACGCAGCCTCTAATATTATCTCTTAAGTAAAATCACAGTAACAGTCTATTACTTATCGATATTTTTCCTATATCCATTATGTATACTACATTCATGCATGTGATTTAGATACCGATGGTGAACACTTACGACACAATGAACGAAAAATCAAATCTTATATATATATATATATATATATATATATATGTATGTATGTATGTATGTATGTATGTATGTATGTATGTATGTATGTATGTATGTATGTATGTATGTATGTATGTATGTATGTATGTATGTATGTATGTATGTATGTATGTATGTATGTATGTATGTATGTATGTAGGTATGTAGGTAGGTAGGTAGTTAGGTAGGTATGTGTGTGTGTGTGTGTGTGGTATCTGTATCTCATCGGTTTATATTCGTCCTTAAATGGATGTAGTGCATACAGTAAAAGAAGTATATTAATTTACGTGTAGATAATTTGCTATTCATTGGACATGTGATATAAGGAAAGATGGCGGTCACCAACTATGTGCATGGAAAGGTGAATCTTAGTTCTTAACTCCTCCGTTTTCTTCTAAAATCAGCAAAGCATTCAAGCTGTAACATCTAAACCAAGTATGCAATAGATCATTATGTAATTAGACTAATTGTAAATCATTCTACAGAATAATAATATAGGTAAATTGCGTGTTAAGTTTTAAACTATTGCCCCCTGTTCTGGAGCAAACGGCAAACGATCTAGATAATAAAACTAAACCTGACGCCAAAAAGCGTTTTTATTTTATCGTCCAAAAATCTGACAAGGTCGTTAACTAACATTGCATTTACAGTTTCAAGCGCTTATCATGACCGATCTTCCTGGGTCCTCTGGTATGATTGACGTTTGTTTGAAAGTATCGATACCGACGCGTATATATGCGTGAACACCTGCACAATTTAAATTTTCACAGTACAACTACCAATAATAATAATGTAACTTACGCAGCAACCTCTCCAATACCTGTCGGTGTTTGATTTTACATTACCTTCCTGACCTTGTCATATTCATCTATTCATACGCAACCAGGTCCTCTCCTAACTCTATGTATGAAATAGATAACGGTTGCACTCAGTTATTCATCAGTGCTTTACTGTTTTAATTACTATTTTGTCAGAAAGAAACCTGACCAGAGGTATATTGTGTAGGGCCCGATACCTAACATTTTTTCAAATTACATGGCCGTCTAGAAGGCATGCTTTTTTATTTTTATTTTTTTTTTATTTTTTAATGTGTACTTGTTGCGTTTTTGTTTTTCTTCTTTTTTTGTACAAATATAATCAAGCAAGATTTTATAGAGGAATACGTTATGGTATGGCGTAATTTGGGGTGTTTTATGATAAATATTGCACAGTAGCAAAAATAAAACAACCTCACACTGTGCGGTTAGATATAAATGCAATAAGAACAGTTAGCTCTTGTTTAATGGTCATAAGATATTCGTGGGAAAATATGAATAGATTAAAAGCAAATGAAATAGACATTACGTTGGGAATATATGAAGAGAGTATAAGAAAGTTATATATTTCGTGGGGAAAATATAAACAGAAAATTCATTATTTATTTCGTGGGGAAATATGGCCAGAGTGTGAGAAAATAATTAGCTATTTCGTAACTAAATTTGAACAGAGTATGAGAAAGTTACGTACGAAGATTGTACCGGTGTGCATTGTTCAGAACCAACAAAAATCGTTTGAATCTCACAATATAACACATGATGACGACAAAACATACTTATACGCATATACATGCAAGATCTGCAATATTTTTTTCCCCCAGAAATGTATACCTTTTAAATATAAATGATTATAACTGCTAAATCTCCGTCACACACCACACACACACACACACACACACACACACACATTAATTATAACCTTTTCTAAAACAATTATTGCGTGTTCGACGATCCTGACAGATTTTATTAATATAAACTTCTAAACGACTGCATAAAGAGAACATTCCAGTTTTGTCCCTGAAATACTTCTTTATGTGTTAATACCTTTGCATAGGGAAAGCCCATGTGAAGTATTTCGCCATGAACTTCTTCAAGTACCCAGTATTCAAGGGCTTTGTCAACGAGAATCCTGTGTATATTAGTAATTAGGAAACCCCATGACAACTGAGTCTGTCTGAGTGCTTTCGTATGAAGTGCACTTTTCTTATCAAGATTGACACCTTATTTACGGCACAAGCCCACATATATAGCTGGCTATTAAATCGCAATTAATCAAGACGATTATTATTAAAGCGAGTCCTTAGAATGACCGATCCTGTTGATATGTTGTCAAATTCAGTATGCATTAGGAAAAGAAGGCACACCACGCAGCAGAGCACTGAATGTTCATTTGGAAGAGATTATGTGTATATTTCATTGTATGACTGAGAATTAGCCACTTTCATGTCGGAGGAAATGAGAAGCTTAAAGCTAGTAGTTGGCCTAGTCCACGATCGTGGCAGGAGGTACAGATGGTACGGTCACGGTCGTACCAAACTTTGGACCAAAAATGTAGAGATTTAATTGTGTAGAAAATTATCTCGTTTCAAATCAAAGCTCCGTAACATTAGCTAATCACCTTCAAACCAAATACGCATACCATGTTGAGCGGCAAAATGAACATGGAGTCCCCACCAGTCATTCATTTAGGAATTGTCCTACTAAAATAAATTTGATGGCCACGAATTGTAGTAGCTGTAGTGGTAGTTGTTGTTGTTCTTCTTGTTATTCTTATTGTAACTGTTGTCAAGTATGTATGTATGTATGTATGTATGTATGTATGTATGTATGTATGTATGTATGTATGTATGTATGTATGTATGTATGTATGTATGTATGTATGTATGTACGCACGCACGTAAGTACGTACGCATGTATGTATGTCTGCGTGCGTGCGTGCGTGCGTGCGTATGTATGTATGTATGTATGTATGTATGTATGTATGTATGTATGTATGTATGTATGTATGTATGTATGTATGTATGTATGTATGTATGTATGTATGTAACTTTGAATTAGTTACAAAAATCTTCAAAAAGATAAACCCTTCCAACAAAAACGAAGTAGTAGAAGTAGTAGTAGTAGTAGCAATAAGATTAGTACCAGTAGCAGCAGCAACTGTAGTATTTGTTTAAGTTATCGACTTTTCAACAGATTCCTCAGTCCGCGTTTATCCTCACGGCAGTAGAGAGCAATCAAAGACCCTAGAGTAAGAAACACCCGGACTTCTCCTAGTTCTTGTTCAAAAACAACATTCTTCTAAAAATATTAAAAAGTGTTGTTCGGCCCGGCCGCTATAAGGGCCCGGGCCCAGGGGATATTTCCAGGTCCTACCCCTTGTCAGCCCTGTTTATCCATAGTACACCCGTAGCGAGGAAGTTAGGTATCTAGGTAAATAGAAATTTACAAGCTAATTAAAATTAGTAGAGCCGTTTGTTATATGGGTAACATTTGCAGTGTACGATGGTTCATTGAACATTGACTTAGTCAATGCGAAAACATGATTAATTAATACGGAAACACGATAATTGATACGGAAAAAAACAATTATTGATACGGAAAAACGATTATTGGCAACTATCGGACATCAGAACACGGTTCTGAACTTTCCACACAGTTCATTGATAGATTGAAATCCATACTGAGTATGTATCGCGTCCTACTATCATAGATTTCATCCCTCTTCTTACCGACGATATCATTGTTCTAATTTGGTCTACGCCACACATACACTCGTTTGCATAGGACAATTGTTATTATTGACACAACAGATTTAGTATTTTTAAAACTTAGTTACGGTGTTAAAATTATAAAAGTTCAAACTCGGAGTTAACTTGAATCAATACTTACGGAGTTTTCAGTTACTATACATTTCTTTTATTTGTTAGGTTTTTTTTTTGGCTGCAAGTTCGAACCCTGGCCGAGTCATACCGAATACTGAACAAAAATGCTACTAATACCTGCCTCGCTAGGTGTTCATCATTAAGAGGTTAGCGTTAGGACTGGTCAGTTTGGTGTCAGGATAATGTGACTGGGTGGGACACCATGCTACATGTCTGCCTCATGATGCCCCAGTGCTAGACATCACTATAAACTGCCTCACTGCAAACATCGTAGCGATATAACTGGAAACTTGTTAAAGCTACATTTCAAATCCAAATCACACACACACACACACACACACACACACACACACACAAACACACACACACACACACACATTCCTTTCATCTTGTACACCTTGTGGTATCTTGAGAAAAATTGTATACACGTGTTCAACTGTAGTATGTAATAATGTGTTAAGTACTCACGCCAGGTAACAGCTGGAGGCCATCTATTGGTCCTAAGTAAAGAGATAAGGAGGTGCTAATTAGGGTTGATTGACAAGATGGAGCAATACGCTGTCCATATCACAGTCAAGACGATATACTGAGCAAACCCATTTTACTTACCGTGTATCTCATGCTCACAACGCCTGATTTAGATACGCTTGCTAAATATCAGAATAATGTTTTTCATATAAAAGGTCATGACAGTAATATATAGGTCAATATATGCAAAACTAAAACGTACACTCAAACAGACGGAATATCCGACCATTTACGTTTGTTTAAGTAACTCTAAAGTTATCTCTGCACGAGAACATGACCAAAATACAAAGCTGCTCCAAAGTGTGGTAGGTATAGGCGTACGGACGGATGAAAAAGTAACACAATAGATTCAACCTACATCCTTATAAGGGCATGCAAAATAAAGACAAATACAGTATACAGTAAAAAGTGAAGAACACACGTATAGGTACCCAGCTGATCATAACTGCAATATGCTTGCCCATGCTAAAATGTAAACTAAATGAACGTGTATTTGAATTAAATTCGAATTCAAATGAACGAGGATTGGAATTAATTTTGAATTCAAATAAACGAGTACTTGAATTCAATTAAATTTAAATGATTGAGTTCTTGAATTAAATTCGAATTCAAATGAAGGAGTAAATGATTTAAATTCGAATTCAAATGAACGAGTACTTGAAATAAATATGAATTCAAATGAATGAGTACTTGGTTTAAATTCGAATTAAAATGAAGGAATATTTTAATTCAATTAAAATTAAAATAAACCATTACTGGAATTAAATTCGAATTCAAACGAAGGAGTACTTGAATTAAAATCGAATTAATTCAATGAATGAGTACTTTAACTAAATTAAAATAAAAATGAACAAGTACTGGAATCAAATTCGAATTCAAATGGAGTACTTGAATTAAATCTAATTAAAATGAACGAGTGCTTGAATTAAATTCGAATTAAACTTAACGAATATTTCAATCCAAAAAAAAAAAAAAAAAAATTCGAATGCTAAGTTATTAATTCATCTTATTCAATACAAAATGACAAGGAAACAAGCTTGTAGACAATAATAAAACCAACAACAGAGAGAAATGCCTTGTTCGAACACAATCCATCGTATATGCCTGAAGTAAGTTACCCTAATTGCCTGTGTATCGCGAGAAACAAATTGAGCAGCACTTGCGCACATAAACACCGAGGTGATCCGGACAGTAATCTTGAAGGCACTATTTGCAGACGTACCAGACGGTTTCATGAGCAGAGCTGCTTAGGCAATTATTAGAACAGGTGTAACACTAACTTCCCGTTTTCATTGCGATGAAAGTGCAGTTTAATACTCTCGTCGACACTAAATTGTGAATAAAAAATGTTCAGAAGTCTTGCTTGGATGTACAAGTGAAGTGCACGCTTGCTTTAGTGTGATAAGGTAAATATATAAACGATAAACTGCCATTACTTGCTTATATTACGAATCTAACTGCAAACTACACAGATCAAGATCGGATGGTGCACAGTGCGCCGACACATCTAGATCTATGCAGTTTGTTAGAAATAATCAGTAGAATAGACAACATAGACCCTGATATACAGGCACATTATGCTACGGCAGATCGGGATGTTTGTTGTTTTGCCGTTTGATTTGACTTATAGGCGAGTAAATACGGTAGTTGCGTGTATTGTACCCGTTTTACGGACACAAGATATATCTCTTTAATGTACAACAAAGTCAGCAAACTTCTCAGTGTGAATAGATACATGATTTTATCGTGAAATCTTTATAATAATATTTATACAAGAGAAAGTTAGGTGCCAAATCTCCCACTTGCGATTGGTATAAAACAATTTAAAACATATTTATATTGTCAAGTTGTAATCAATTCAGAAACACACAAAAAAAATAAGGAAAGAATGTGCTAGTGTAAAAATAGTCATGAAAAAAGAAAGAAACTGCTTTTGTGTGAACTACGACTTTGATCTGTACTTCATAACGTAAACTAATTAAACACAATCGTTACAAGCGATGGCACGGTAAATTTCAGGCATGCAGTAGCAACATTATAAAACAAACAATATTATTAAATATAAACTATTTGTTTTCAATACCTTTATAGCATTTCCCGTATAAGCTTATATTCATTCCTTTAAAACATTCGCTCATATCTTGTCAGACAATTATACCATGTGCTTCAGTTTCTATCGATTCAGACGAACATGTGTTTGTTTCTGTTTTCAAGAAAGTGGTTTATAGTATATAATCTCTTGGGTTAAGATGACAAAGTGCAATTTGCTGTCAAGAAACGTAATGGAGTCTACCGAGTCAAAGATCATAAATTGTTCACTAAGTTATCGAAATGTATTTGGTTAGAGTTAATAAAAATTAATTCCTTGTGTTACTTATAACCACAATTTTTCTATTACCAGAACAGCAAATGGAAAAAGCTTAAGAGCGTCAAATGACACAAGGTTAATGGCAGGAAACTGCCAGCTCTGATCTAGTTGACATTTGTGCCTAGGAATTTCCGATGTCAATGCAGTGTAATGGCCCTAGGTTTTATCATTCTCCCATGACCTTTGCATTGCTACTTAGTCAATAAAAACAGCATACCGTTTATACTCGCTTATAAGACAAGTCTAACTGCAACCTACATATACCAAGATCTGCCAGCGCATTATGCGCCATCAGATCTGGGTCTGAACAGTTTGTAAGGAGTAATATGTAGAACAAATGCATTAGGCCCTAATATGCAGGTACATTATGCTACGGCAGAACGGGATCTATGTTGTATGCTCTTTGACTAGACTTATAAGCAAGTACAGGCGATACCTTGAAGAATCATTGGTATGCAGCCAATTTACAGACTGCTATACTGTACCTTGTTCAAGGTCACATATTTTGTATTAAAATTGGTATCATGTGGAGTATTTAAAATACTTTGTCTGTCTGTCTTTCTATGTCTCTTTCTCTCTCTCTCTCTCTCTCTCTCTCTCTCTCTCTCTCTCTCTCTCTCAAAACGTTTATATGTTCTTATAAATGAAATAGGTTTGTTTCTTACAAACAGATACAGTTTTGTAAATAATTTATTCTATATTGAGATTTAATAACGTAACTCTTCATTTGAATATTGTATTCTGGTCACGTTGACTTCATAACATACTAACTATGGATTGCCGATCAAGTCGATATGATCGATATCATAAATATCGCACAACGATCGATATGATGCAATCAATACACAGTATATATCATATAACGTTCCACTTAACACGATTGACAGAGTAAATATCGAGTCAATTGCAATTACAATTGCAAGCTTGATAAGAATCTAGAATTGTGTCGTACTCTGATCAAGTTGACTTTCCGATATACTGAATATGGATTACCAATTAAGTTGATGTGATCGATATCATAAATATGATCGATATGACATAATTGATACAGTAAATATCGTATGCCGATCCACTTAACATACTTGATAGATTAAATATCCATTCAGTTGCAATTGCAAGCTTAATCCAAAATCTAGAATCGCGTCGTTTATCACCATATCACTAAAATATCATCCCACCCCACCCCTTTAAATCCTTGGGAGTTTTGACAATGTTCTATGTTGTACAGAGTTCGATTTTTGGAGATGACGTTTACAGGCAAACCAGCTTATCTTATACCCAGTGGCGGAACGAGGGTTTGGGGGGGGGGGGGTACAGACAGGAGTATTAATTGCCCCCGGACACCAGGCAAAGGCGTGCCGTCGTGATTTTTCGTTACGTTTTGGTACAACTGATATTGTTATACCAGTTCACCTTGACTTTACTGAAACAGGAGGACAAATCTTCCCGAAACTTATATTTTAGTTTGCTTTCATGGGCGGTGGGAAGAGTGGGAGGTTGTAACTTAGCCACAAAGATAAAACTGCTCTATGCATCAAGGTATGGGCGCCACTAATCAAGATTGCCCCGGGTGCCGCGAACCCTACGCCGCCACTGGGCACATAATCAACAGCACCTTATAATTTGTTAAAGTAACGGACATCATCGATACACAAATCTAATTTCTTTATCCTGCCCACCGTCAGGGCGTCTTTTAAGTTATTCTCTTCATGCAAACCTTTTATTGTGTTTCTTTGTTTTGATGTATATTTGATCTATCTACCTTTAGCATTGTAAGATTCCAATTTACGGGATTATATATGTCTGTGTCGCAGAAAAAGTAGGACCGGTATTGTTGTTGTTGTAGTGTTTAGCGCCATTTTTCAGCACACGTTTGGTTATAATGGCGGCCAGTATTAAGGGTGGAGGAAGAACTCGGGAAAACCACCAGAAAGAACCACCGACTCACGAGAAACTACTTGAAAGCTTTTTCACATACCCACATTAGCCGAATCTGAGACTCGAACCCACGCAGACAGAGGTGAGATGGCAGTGATCCATAACGGAGAGCGCTTTAGACCACTCGGGTGCCGATAGGACTGGTATTAGTAGGTTCGACATAATACGTCCATCATGCTTGCCACCCGAGTCAGTTACCTGCTTTGTCACCGATTATCTTACCTATTGGTTATTGTTTGGAAGAGGCGATTCCAACTATCCAGATCGAATGTTTACGTTTTGGCTAACGTGTTAGATTTACCATCTGAAAATAGGTTTCTTGGTTCTGTAAAGAAGCAATGAGAAGTACTATGAAGCTAACAGATAGCACCATACACTGGCACAGCGGTTTCATTTTAACCGGAAGTTATGTTCACATGCAGAACATTGGTTATACTTGACTGAACATGAATGCGTATTTAATCAGGACTCTATTTCTTCAACGGAATATTAGCTTGGACTTAAATATAAAATATAATGATCTGATTGGACGAATTGTGTATCAAACGAAATCAGCCAATCAAATATCTTAAAGGGTGACTTCAATACCGAGAAATGTCGGTTAAACTGGGGTCAAATTGCTAAACTGCATACATTTATGTCCAGACTCAAGTTTTAGTGGTAAATTTCGGATATGGCAAGCTTATTTATATTAGTGTTTACGTATCTGAAAACTAACTCGGGCTATTTTAATTCTCAAAATAAGTAAAATTTCTTTAACAGAAAGGCATTTGCGTCATTAAATATGATGATTTTAGAGGTGCTCATACGCGTCGTCTCGTTAACTAAAACGTAAAAAGGTACGGTAATTGAAGTACATGTAGCTTAGGCAAACAATTTAACGTATCATTTACTTACCGTATCGTTCGCATTCCGTTAAGTACAGTTGAGTTTTCGAATTACATTTCCTCTTCTGTAATTTGTCTTGCCATTTGTATGCACAATCCATGTGCTTGCTTTAATTTTTGCACCTTTCAAAGTAATTGGCAAGACATTATCATAGGATGGTAACTGGTAAATCTGTGTCTCCTGAAAGTATAACAGAACTTAGTACTACCTAAAAAAAATGAGGAGAAAATGTAAAAATTATTCTTCAGACTAAAACTAACAATATGGTTCTAAAACTGTCAGGGTCTATAATAGAGGCTGACAAATATTAGAAAAATAATGTAAAATCAAGGCTTGACTAAAACATAATAATAATCAAAACGGTCACAAACATGAGTGCGGCCCAAAAGATCCTGAAAAATGTAAATAATATGGTTTATATAAATTCCGAAATTTTCATAGACTTTAGCAGAAACTTTAACAATCCGATATGGCTGAAACTAAATATTACACTAAAATCCCTAAACGAGGTAGGAATTTAGCAGCGAATAAAAGAATATCATCTAAAATAATATTAATATCCCTAAAATAAATGAATTCCAGAAATAATTTTTACAAAATTAGTTTCCAAAAAATTAAACATACGGTCGTACATGTATATTTAAATTGCTTTGAAAAATTATACAACTAAAATATTTAAATTTAAACCTAATATGATAGAAAAAGAAGGGGAAAAAACAGCAAAATTTTAAAACTGCGGAAGAAGGACATACATTTATAAACAATATTTACAAATTGCAGAATATGTGTACACTTACAAAAATAAGAATTAAAAATATGTGAATAAAACGTTTTTACATTTTTTTTCTTTAAATATAAAACATTTTTAAACAAAAAACATGCAACTTATATTGGCGGTTGTTTTTATGTTTCTAGAACCTCGGTTGCCCTGGAAACGGCTTTTGGGGATTACTAAAGTTCTAGCTTGTTAGTTCAGGCTACAGTCTTTGTAAGGTTATACCGATGAAGATTTACATCTTAGGATCCTCCTTGTTTGTATTTGCAGAGAGTTTAACGTTTTTTGGATTTTATTCACTCCTTTCTAAATTCAGTGTCATTTGCTTAATTTTATTTTAAATTTGAACAATCTTTCAAACGATTTAAATTTGTACATTTTAAAGATGTGAACTTTTGTTTGAATTTGTAGAATTTATTTTCATTAAGTTTATGTTTTGAGAAATTATTTTAGTTTCCACTAAATTACTATTATTTCATTAATTTTGAAATAACGTGGCGAGACAAAAGTATGAGATTTGTCAGTTTTAATATTATTGTCGAAGTTGTATTAAAGTTACTTCTCTGTCTTCAATTTGAAAATGGTGAATGTTTGATGGCGATACTGGCTGATTTTCGTTCAAAAAGTATCCTCATTACCTTAGCCCTTAAGTTTAATAGTATGCCAGTACATCTATGTGTGTTTGTGTTCGTGCTGGTCAGTAACACTTTGTGAAGACAACACGTGAATGCGCTCGTCATTAAATGCTGTTACTGATTAGTATCGCTGTACATAAGTTAACGAATGAGAGCGTTAGTTAGTAGATGTGGATGCTGGTCAGTAAGACTGTTGTTGGTCAATAGGTGTGGGTGACTTTTAGTTGGTGCATCTGCAGGTCAGTGGTCATTAAGATTGTATATTGGTTAGCAAACTTTGGTGATGGTCATTAACAATGTGTATTGGTTTGTAATTTATAGTCGGTAAGTGTATGTGCTGGTCAGTAGATGAAGGTGTTGGTAAGAAAGACAGTTTGTTGATCAATAGGCGTGGATGTTTGTACCTACAGTGACGCACAATGTTAAATACTTAAAAGATGAACAATCAAGATGGGTACTGGTCAGTCATGTCCATATTCCATTCCCGCTATCATGACCCTGACCCATCATGTAAACTTCCCATTACCGCCCTACAGTCCATCGATGTCAAATTTCTAATACTGTCATCGAGTCCAACAATGATAGACTAATGGACTTTCTAAAATTAAATTCACATAAGTCCTATTTATGGTTTTATCGTCCCCATAACCATCTATCGCATAAGAGTCACTTTGTTCCCATAACAACTAGTATGGAAACTTTCCTTTGAACTGCATAGTTTGGTTTGTAGCTTCAAGTCAGTGCGGTATATCATGGAAAAATAGTTAAGAGATTCCGTATCTACACAAACGATGTAGGGCGACAAACATATGCGATCTCACGAACAGTGGGAGTATGACGCATTTATCAGCAAAAACGAAATGTTACAATGCCACTACAATAACCAAGTCTACTATATTACTGTTTCCTTACTGTTCATAATGGAACGGTAATCATTCCATTCCGCGTTCGCAGTTTCTGTACTTTAGCGAATCATACAGTACCACACACGTACCGTATCATCTTTATTTCAGTACCAAAACGATCGCAATACATGTACACGGTTCAAGGTCTGTCTAGCACTTAAATTCTAAAAGAAACTCTCATTCAGCAGTCACCGCCATGCAACATATGTTGTTGTTGTTTTGTGTTGTTGTTGTTTGGTTGCTTTTTTTTTTGGGGGGGGGGGCTTGGAAGAGGTTGGGGGTGGAGGTCTCAGTCTTGTGAAAGAATTATCTTTTGAAAGGTATCCAGTACAGAAAACTGGATCTTGACTGAGAAATTCTGATGCGTATCGTTCTTTCAGCAAGAAGAGCAGACAAAATCTAGAAACTCGAAATAATCGTGAGATAAATTATTCTAATCCGTAGGTTTAGAGTGAGGTCAGGGCCAGATTAAAGTCTTTCGGGACCCTGGGCACAGTCAACTTAGGGGCCCATAGCTATTCTGCCTTGTCCATAGATATGGTTAAAGGGCGATTAACAACACTGCGTGTTAAATTAGACGATAATATAAGAGCCTCGAGGGCCCTGGGTATTTTGCCCACTTTAACCTATGGATAATCTGGCCTCTGGGTGAAGTGCCCGAAACGACTTTCCACGATTATAATGTCAATTAGTTTATATTGTACGCCCAGGCAAGCGCCATGGCTACACATTAATTTATCAGGTACCTGAACCAATCTCTAGAAAACCACAGCATGAACGGTGAGGAAGGTGTAAAGCTGTAAATATTAATTTATGAGCGACCACTTAATATTACATGCTAGTAATATTTGGTGGTAGCGGTAGTACTGCGAGAAAGTCCTGATTAAATTAGATAATGATCATTGCATACAAAATACTAGATGACAAATTGATTTAACACCACTCGATGTAAGGCACAAAGTGCGGAGGACATAGATGCGGAAACTGAAGTGGCGCTGATATAATGTTTAGGATGGAGCGCATGACGTTCAAAGGATGCTGATGTTGAGAAAATACGAGCATCTTTAAAGGGCGAGTAGTGAACGATTTTCACCTCCCAACCGAATGGAACTGTAACAGAGAAGACAGAGACAGAGGCGTAGCTAGGGGAGGGCAGGGGGGTACATATGTCCCCGGGCGCCAAGGTACAGGGGCGCCAAAATGAGGCTTGCAGCGTTACATTATAATAAGTAAACAAGGGTAATAAATCGGTCACAAGATCGCTGGGGCGCCAATGTTATGGTTCGTCCCCGGGCGCAAAATATCATCGCTACGCCTCTGGTCAGAGATGGCACAACGCTTCCTGAATATGGACAAAGTATAATGAGACTTGTTCATACAGCGTAACTGACAATTTAATTTCAGTTCTGGCCTGATAAAATGTTATCGACTCGATAGTAGATTCAGATTTGTGACTTCGCAGTCAACAGGTATATCCAAAATGTTTTTGCTATGCCATACACCAAGTCTTATAATAGGTAGCCATAGATTTGATCACGCAAAAAAGAAAACGACGCATGACGATTGTGGGTACTGTCGTCAGTGACGATTGAGAATATGTTAGTTCCGCTGCAACACAGGATCTGGTTGCACCATGATGCCAAATGTATTTTAGAAAAATAGCTCTATGAAGTCCCAACTACACACACACACACACACACACACACACACACACACACACACACACACACATACATACATACATACATACATACATACATACATACATACATACATACATACATACATACATACATACATACATACATACATACATACATACATACATACATACATACATACATACATACAATGTGGCCAGAGGGGACACGTTAAGAAACATTGTCCAGAACGAAGCAAACCTGAAAAAGATCGAAACAAAACCACGAATGGCCAGCTACAGCCGGAACAGCACTGGAATTCCGCAGACGCCAGGGCTGGCAATGTGACGTTTAACTAAATTGACAACGGGAAATAAAACAACCAGCGGGGGACTCGGTTAGAGTTCAGTCTACTGCTACCGAGGCAGGAATGTACGTAACGGTCAGCATCCAAAGTGGTGATACCTGCATTTTGATTGATGCTGGAGTGACCGTCACATCATCCTCCACACGTCCAAGCTAATCTTGATATTGTTTCTACAGGAGGTACCGTCCTGACACATTAATATAAACATCTTTCACTTTTGAGATAGAAGGTAACCTCTATTTTAGCATAACAGTGTTTGTTAAGATTTATGTAGCTAGGGCCATAGATTATAGACTTTATGTCGGTGAGCTATGCGTCAGTAGATATTGCCAACGTCATATTTAAGATGGCAAAAATGTTCTGTCCGTCTCGTTTGAAGGTATTTTGGGATATTACCCAAAAAAAAAAAAATTTGGTAGCGCCTACCTATAAACGTTCCGCCAAGAGGTGAGACTGACAATCCCAAAATCTCCTATGTTCTTGAAAAAAAAAATACCCATACCGAGGAAAAAGCAAGCATTCGTTGCCAAATGATTAGTAAAAAGGACCAACAGTTTGGCTTCAGATGATGAATCTGTCAAATGAACTACAAATACTATATCCAGAAACAGAAGGTAGTATGATCCTTTAGTCCGGCTGAACTTGTCTTATCGGATATAGATGCCGAAATAGAAGCTAGAGTTATTGCAGATGGTGTCATTTATTGTCGTCGGTAATTCACTCAAACAAAAATGGCTCCAATTTGAAAACTGCCTGTTTACCGAACTCTGATAACTGCTTAATATCAACAGAACCAGAAAAAAAAAACGTTTCATCTGCAATCCGATGGAATAGTCGAGAGATTTAACAACAATCTCGACATAATACTCTACAGTTATGCAAGTGCACACCATTTTGTTGAGCATAATACAAACTGCTTCGCGCCAAATATGATGATGTTGGGACTGAACGATTTTACCCCTCTCGAATCATGTATCAAATTATGTCAAATATGAGGCCTACACTTGAGTTCAAATCTTGCATGAGCAAATGGAAGATGCTCACTCTAGCAAGTCAAAATATGTAAGGTGGTAAGCAGCGGAAAAAACCGACATCGTGACCCGATATGTCACGGGAAATACCCAAAACAGGAGAGAAAATGTATGTGTTCTTTCCTCAACACATGATTGGTTTTTCTCCAAAACTTTCAAGCCACTGGAGTGGACCATTCAAGTTTGTTTTTTTAATCAAGGCGAGTGAAGTCAAGTACAAGGTAAACTTCGGAAGAAACAGACGTCTTCAGTACATTGTGAACTCGTGCGGCTTTTTGCAGCATGCGGCTATTAACTGGGGAATAGGGTCTGACACACATTGCAGAGGATGTCGAAGCGTGCGATGAATTCATGGACCTCAGAAATGTCGATGTACTTGAACCACATGGCATTACCGACCACATTGATGGCAATGACAAGGATTCTCGTTTAGAAAATGATTATGTTCTGTTCTCGTCTAACGCTTGGAATGTCTTTTAGATGTTTATAGATACAATTGGTTTTCTTTAGACTCTTTTTCAAGTGGATGTTCACTGATACAGACACTAGAATGTAAACACCTTAATATGATATTGTCGAATCATTGTAAATCAATGCATAGCGGGTTCATTTGTTCGTTGATTTATTCTCATAATTAAATGTTTTAATTTCCCGGAGACATGGGTTACGTAATGATTTTCCCCAGCATCTTAAATCAACCATTTTGCTCAGTATTCTAGTATCAAGAATGCTATAGTCGAGTTGTGAATAGACTCGCCTGGTAACTTGAAATGTCTCGTGATATCTGATTCATATAAAGGCAGAAGGTGGGAGGATTTAGGATTCAAATCCACAGTCCTTAAGGCAAGAAGCATTGGTAATGAGATAACTCAATATAATCGTGAGGTAATTATTCGAATACGTAGGCTAGGGCCGAAGCGCATGAAAACTTACTTGATACGACTCTAGCGATACAAAAAGTGATAAACGGAATAATTATTTTTATCCTGTATGTAGATTCCCTTAAACGCCACAATATGTGCAACTCATGATTGTATTTGTCACCATCTTCTCCTAGAGTGTTTAAGTAGCGAAGTCTTTAACATCATTACTAAAGATTCAGTCTATGCGAAAACCAGACATAACCTCGTCGATAAGAATATATTCTTCTTGAATGCACTATGCTCTTTACATAGTGTTAAATGGACACACCATTCTCCCTTTCTAATCAACCTTCTCATCTGTGAACGTCGGAAAGACAGTCTAGTATTTTCTGGTTCATGGTTCTTCTAACATGGTACAACATGTTCATATTATGGCTGACCTTTCTTTTATGAAGAATAGAAAGACAGTCCAATAAGGATGTACTCTTTTACTTCAAGAAATACATACAAGACCAAATAACCGTGTCAAAGAAACCAATACAAAATTTTAAACAAGGCGATCTGACACTTGGACATCAAATAAATAGTTCCTTACGTTCATTATTCCACACAGTAGCAAATAACTTGTGACGTAATAAGTGAACCATAATATAATGTTTTGTTATTTATTTATCATTTAAATGAGTAAATGTACTGCTTATTGTGGGATTTTGCTGTCTTCCCATTCCCATGTGTTAGATGAGAAAATGTGCACGTTTTGGTTGGATTTGGCTGAGTTATCGCTGCGGTAGGAAAAGGTTACTAAAATTATATTCATACAAATCTGACATAATGCAGATAAATTGGAGAATGATCACTGTCAAAATGAAGCTAACGTTGCACTGTGGGCAAGTTTCGTAACGCTGGGAAACTATTTAGCATTGCAAATTACTCTCGTCTGCTGGCAATGGGCTAAATAATGCGTAAATTCGAATCGTTGTCGACATGCTGGTATGAATTCTTGATAATCCATCAAGAAATCAATGCAACCATTGGAAAACGTGATTAAAACCTTTACAGTTTTGTTACATTTCATTGTTTCTTCTAGCATGATAGGTCGCAGGATGGAAATCACTCAGTCTAATTATATCTAAAACTGAAGAGAACGTTCATCATCTGAAAGTATTTTCCGAGGCAAGCCATGCGATATAATGTCGACAGAATCTGTCTTTTCATTAACGCTAGAATGGCGAATGTAGAACTAACTGATCGATTAACTGACACATTCGCCTCCATTCGTGTCTTTTAGGGCGGCCTTTCAGTGAGATCTCGTTGAACTCTATTGACAGAAAGAGTATTTTAAATGGAAAACACTCAAGTCTACAAAAACACCTTAAGCAGCTATTACGGCAATGTACTGTCAAACAAAACGTGATTGGTTACGCTTTTATCAATAGGATACCAGTATTGTCAAGGCAAAACTAGTTATTTAAACTGTATATTCTGTTTAATGTGAGATCTGGAAAACTGCTAATGGAATCGAAATTGGAATGTCATTACGTAATTAATGGTGTCTTTAAGTAATTAATCGTGTCATGTGATGCACCTTAAAATGGGATGTACCCTGCTTGAAATGTACCTTGTAATGAGGTGTACCTTGTATGGAATGTACCTTTTAATCAGATGTACCTTATTATTAAATAAATCTTGCATGAAATATACATTATTATGGGATGTATCTTGCATTTAATGTACCTTATAATGTGATTTACCTTGCATTGAATGTACCTTATAATGGGATTTACCTTGCATTGAATGTACCTTATAATGTGATGAACCATGCATGTGTTATATTTTGTATGGTATATGATGTACCATATACGACAGGGGTCTCAAAGACAAGGCCCGCGGATCGTATGCGGCCCGCCCATCCATATCATGTGGCCTGCAAAATGATTGGCATCAAAAGATGTCATGCGAGATAACAAAGGTGATGCGGCCATTGGACTAACGAAAATGCCATCATGCGACCCTCAGGGTGGTTTGAGTTCGAAACCCCTGGTGTATGGGATGTACCTTGTATGGTATGGGATGTACCTTGCATCTAATGTATAATATATGTACCTTGCATGGAAAGTACCTTGCATGTGATGTACCTTCTATGATATGGTATTATCTTGCATGGGATGGACCTTGTATATGATATACCTTTTGCAGTATGGTATTACCTTGATTGGGATGTACCTGTCATTTGATGTACCTTCTATGGTACGGTATGTACCGTTCATAGGATGTACCTTGAATGGAATGAACTTTGCATGGGATATACTTTGCATAGGATTACCTTGCATTGAATGAACTTTGCATGGGGTGTACTTTGCATAGGATGTACCTTGCATTGAATGAACTTTGCTTGGGGTGTACTTTGCATAGGATGTACCTTGCATTGAATGAACTTTGCTTGGGGTGTACTTTGCGTAGGATGTACCTTGCATAGAATGAACTTTGCATGGGGTGTACTTTGCATAGGATGTACCTTGCATAGAATGAACTTTGCTTGGGGTGTACTTTGCATAGGATGTACCTTGCATAGAATGAACTTTGCTTGGGGTGTACTTTGCATAGGATGTACCTTGCATAGAATGAACTTTGCATGGGGTGTACTTTGCATAGAATGTATCTTGCATTGAATGAACTTTGCATGGGGTGTACTTTGCACAGAATGTACCTTGCATAGAATGAACTTTGCTTGGGGTGTACTTTGCATAGGATGTACCTTGCATAGAATGAACTTTGCATGGGGTGTACTTTGCATAGAATGTACCTTGCATTGAATGAACTTTGCATGGGGTGTCCTTTGCATAGAATGTACCTTGCATTGAATGAACTTTGCTTGGGGTGTACTTTGCATATGATGTACCTTGCATAGAATGAACTTTGCATGGGGTGTACTTTTGCATAGAATGTACCTTGCATAGAATGAACTTTGCTTGGGGTGTACTTTGCATAGGATGTACCTTGCATAGAATGAACTTTGCTTGGGGTGTACTTTGCATAGGATGTACCTTGCATAGAATGAACTTTGCACTTGATGAACGTTGCATGGAATGAACTTTGTATGGGGTGTAACTTTTTTTGGATGTACCTATCGTGGAATGAACTTTACATGTGATGTACCTTCTATGGCAAGGTATTAGCATGCTTTGGATGTACCTTACATGGAATGCACTTTGCATGGGATGTACCTTGCATGGGATATACATTATACGGCAATGTATTACCTTGCGTGGGATATATTTAAAATCTGAGAATAGTTTCTATTTACATTTTGTTGTATTTTGATGATAAAAGATAGCGTTCAGTTTTAGATCCCGACAACTTAACTAAATTCCCTATACGAAGCAGACATTGTTCGTTTGCCGTACAATATTCAGAGGAATGGTGCATTTTGCACTTTCTTCTCTCTACAGCGCTTGTGATACAATTCACATTGCATGCTTCTCACGGCATGACTTCTTTGATCTTACAATGAACCACTCGCCCGATGCTGGGCATGTAATGAGAGTTGATCTCGTGAACAACGTCTCAGCCATTATGTCTAAATAATGCGAAAGCAGATGGAAAAACATGGCTATCAAGGAATCGCGTTTCAAAAGAACTTTTCAAGACATTCCATAGTGAAAGAATAGAGTTGCTTGGTAGAGTGAAAGTGCAGAAGCACACATTTAAAGTCAAACGCATTAATATCGCTTCGATTTTATTATTCTTAAGTAAATATGCAACCAAATCTTTACAATGGTAATAAAGCACTTTTAATTCTCAGAAACAATCCGATGTCTTCAATATGCCAGTTGGCTAATGGCGGAAAGAAAAAGTTGGAATTAATATATATATATGAGTTGGTACATATAAAGTTTAGTTATACCCACTATCAAGGTCTCTTTGCATCTCTATCACAAACTTGAAAATAAGTGTTACGTGATGTATCAATCGTTATCCGCTCAAAAGCGTAATAATATCTTCAGGAAATGTCAGTTTGATAAACTTTTAATGAATACTTTTTTCACTATTAATATGGAAATAATAATCTAAAGTAACAACCCTATTCATATATCCCTCATTTATGTTTTGAACATAAGTTATTATTAAACATTTTCTATATTAAGTCATTCTATCTTTCTGCAAATAATTTATCGTTTTAATCGGCACTTCACTCAGCAATCCGTTGCTTTTTGTATCCTTCTTTCTATTAGGTATACTACTTGATTTATTTTTAAATGATTCGGTTTTCTTATCATGCATGTAATCTGCCTGTCACCTTTCAATAAAACAAGGGAGTGTCATGTTTTAAGATATATATATTGCTGTGTCAACCCAGATTTGGGGCGATCTGACTGGAATATTAATTTGTTTCCTTCGGTACCTTGGCATCTGCAAAACATACATTAAGCTCATGAACCAATATCGCGGAGCTGGTACGATAGCTAAATACTGGCAACGTTGTGGAATTGATACGAAAGCTAGATACTGGCAACGTTGTGGAATTTATACGAAAGCTAGATATTGGCAACGTTGTGGAATTATTACGAAAGCTAGATATTGGCAACGTCGTGGAATTATTAGGAAAACTAGATACTGGCAACGTTGTGGAATTATTACGAAAGCTAGATATTGGCAACGTCGTGGAATTGGTACGAGAGTTAGATACTGGCAATGTCATAAATTTCGCAATCTAGGCGTAGATTTGTTTTTTCATTGTCATGTGATGTCTTGCACTACATGACTGATACATATGCCACAAAGACTTACAAACGATATGTAGTCTTTATACATTATTTTATAAACTTACCGTAAATTACCCTTAATTAATACATTAATACTGTTCTATTGTGTACTCACTATATGATATCATTTCTGACGAATTGCTACGGTACTGAATGACTAAACTTATCAAGCTTCTTATCGACTTCACGTGGCTCTGCTTCCTATAAATATGACATAGTGTGATGTTAGCGTGAGGATGGGGAATAATATAGACGCCGCCATGACTCGAAATTCAAACTGCAAAAGTACTTTTCAGCTGGCACCTAGCCTGTTTTTTTATTAAGTTGTACAACAGCAAATAATAGAAAATTATATTTCTAATTATTATATGTTATTTCTCTACGATATGAGATTCACCTTCAGTATAAAACAAAGTTTCAAATTGGATTGTACACGATCTCCAATAAAATAGACCCTTTACTATGGTAAAATGGCCACCTTGGTAGCATGAAACAGGATAAAACCATGCCAGTTGTAATTCTTAAAGCGTATCTTATCACAATCACCCCACCCTCTTCTCGCCTCATTTATACACGCAACAGGGTCAAAAGACACACAATCATCATCGGTTTTCCTTTACGGTCGTTTCCAAATAGTTATGCATGCTGACACAAGAGAAAACAAGGAGAACAACAACGCCAAATGACAGCAATCAATGGACTTGGTTACTTATTGGCTTCTTTATCTGACGAGTAAATACATTTATACGAATATTGCAATATGTCTTTACTCGTGATTCAAAATATGGAGTAAGACAAAGGTAAAAACTTCAGACACCATAATAGCCGTGTCCAAATGCTTTGTAAGGGCATCCCGTTTTTCGTAGAAACGCTTAATTTCCTCGATGCAGCGGTAATATTTTAAATTGGAATTATAAAATGTACAGCTGCATCTGTAATTTTAAGACCAATGCCAATGAAACAGTATATATATATATATATATATATATATATATATATATATATATATATATATATATATATATATATATATATATATATATATATATATATATATATATATATATATTCTTGCAATAGTATCCATGGACAGTTAAAACGGTATTCATGTACCGCCGCAACGATAGATATACATGCGATGGTATTTTGTGTTGTTGCAAATGACCAGAGAGAGAGAGAGAGAGAGAGAGAGAGAGAGAGAGAGAGAGAGAGAGAGAGAGAGAGAGAGAGAGAGAGAGAGAGAGAGAGAGAGAGAGAGAGAGAGACAGACAGACAGACAGACAGAGAGACCGACAGACAGACAGAGAGACAGACAGACAGACAGAGAGACAGACAGACAGACAGAGAAGCAGCGCGACATTTATTTTTTAATAAACATAGGATATGTGTTAGTTTTTTATGTTCCGATTAACGCTTTGTTAGAATTTAGTGATTATTTACTTGAATTTTGCATTTTTACATCCTGTATTAACTGTTATTTGTAGCCCTTGAGTATATGTGAAAGTAAATATATACCTTTGTTCCATAATTACCCTAATTTCGTAACATGGAAGTTCTCTGCATATTGTTAGGTACACGTATTTAGTAATTTGAGATATACATTATTCTTTGTATTGCGTGTTTGCGTCGTATTATTTATTTATGACAATGAAATACTAATATTTGACTAGGGAAGGCTTATTAACAAGTCATAGAAATTTGAAACAAGAAAGGACATGCAAGTGTAAATTAATATTTTCGTGATGTGTGGCCATTAGATGATTAGAGTTAGTTATGAAAAAAATTCGCGCGGTTAATACATTCAGTTGACAATAAACGTTGTCTTGATATCCATGGAAATAGTGAAAGCAATATACCACAAACTGAGTTCGTGCATTTGTTTCATTCGCTTTTTATGAGACACCTTGCGCGTAACAATATCTAGCATTGAGTGAGAGTTCGAAAATGAAAACTTCCAATTAGCAAATACACACGAATATATTCTTAAACAATCGTCCTTTGTCTTAAAAGTGTATTGCAGTTTATATAAATAAGTAAAATGGGATGCAAAATCAACACGTGTTTACATTAAAAGTTTGACGAAACTTTCACCATTGAGCAGTTAATCCGCATGTTTCCTTCCGATGTTTATCATCAAAAGTTATATATTAGTGAGAAGATCTTTCAATTTTGTTTTTACATCAATACCTTCATCAACCAAAAACTCCAGGGAATGAAACGCTGGTTGCTTCATTTTTAATAGTCAAAAGAATATAAATTAAAATTTTCATCATGTCCAGCTCTTTAGGGAAAACATGTTACCTGCGCAGAATACATTGTTTTCCAAGTCAGCATGGTTCCATCCGTTCACTCAAAAGTCCGATTCATCACAGCACACAACGTTCAATGATTAAATTTTAAAACTGCATAATCGTTTCTCTTATCAAATACAACAGTGATGACAGTTAATACTGATAAAAAGGAATTTCCGGGATATTCCATATGATACATTGTGAAATAACTTAATGTAAAAAAGTGAAACTAATTAAGAACGGAAAAGGATTTAACTGAACATGGCGAATTGATTGTTAAATACAAGTGGAGTGTAACAAGAAAAACAAGAAGGAAAAGAAAACAAGAACATCTGTTATCAAGGTCTATTTGTTTCCCAGTTTTATTGGTGATGAAATAAATAAAATGGATCCTTTTTTTTAGGACATGATTGAACTGATTCTTAGTCCCATGATATTTATTGGTCTTTATAAAAAAAATAAAGATAAATTCATTGCTAAAAACAGAAATATTCTTTTGATTTTCTCAAAATGTTTCTAATATTGTGATAAGTTAAATCTTTTTGTAATTAAACTAAACAATGCATTATCTACTTCTTTTTGAAGTCTCAAATGTTTCTATCACACAGCCTTAATTTTTAATACATTTTTACCTAAGCAACTCATCTACATTTATAATAATTTTGTGTTACTAGATTAGACTCTTGCGTTTGGAAACAGAGATTTTGGCGTATACTTGAATATATTACCTAACATGTATGAGGGTGGGGACTTTCTTTTCTCCAGATTATATAACTTATAATGAAATTATCATTATTTATTTAGGTTTTTCCTTTTCGTATTACTTTAGTTTCAACTATTATCGATATAATATCATCAACTGACAGTAGTTTGAATGGAAAAGAAACTAGAAACTAATTGCTAAAAATAATTAGTGGAATCATGTAGTAACGGACGTAATTATCGGACAAAACTTTTCAGAGACAATGGTCATCGATCATTCAAATGAAATAGTTTTGTTCATAAACAGAAACAAAGTGGTTTTAAGAGGCGGTATTTGTTATAAGATAAAAATGTAAGTAAACAAACGGAAGAATACTAATGAACAAAAGGTAACCTCGTCGAATATAATGAATATATATTAGCAAACTTTTTAATGACATGACTACTGAAACAAAAAACAAAACACCACAAACGTAGAAAACATACAAACATGCTGAAAATATTTAAGGTAGCAAACATTATTAGGTCATTAAGATTGTTCGTGCAGACGAAAAAGTTGAGTTTTAAGACCACTCTTGAAAGGGATCACTGTGTCGTTGTGTATAATTCATTCCACGTTGCTGGGCCCTGGTATGCAAACTAACGTTATACATATGACTTCGTTTTCATAGTAGAAATAATGTGTATACGATTGTCAACAGAGGTATGTAAGTATCTTCCTGGTGTATACACATTGGCGAGGCTGGATAGGTATGTTGGACTGGATTCCGTCAGTGAAACATAGCACAAAGAACAAATTGTTGTGTTTGATTCTGGATCAAATTGATAGCCAGTGTAGAGTACAGACCAGCGGGGAGGCATGCTCTGTTTGGGGTACTCTAAGGATGATCAGAGCAGCTGTGTTTTGAACTTTTTGAAGTTTCTGGAGTAGATATTGAAACGAACCAGACTGAATTAAGTTACAGTAGTCCAGTCTTAAAAGTAATAATGAACACACAAGTGTTTTAGAGGCATCAACTGAAAGATATTTGCGAACGGATCTGATGCGTCTCAGCTCATGATATGCAGCCTTGCACATGCTTATGACATGTTGATGCAATGTAAGCGTACAGTCTAGAGTAAGACCTAGGTTTCGTACTGACTGTGAATTTAATGTTGGTGTTGCTGATATTTATTGTTTGAGGTAAATGATGTGAATGAGAAAGTGTTTATTTTGTTATCAGATTGTCCTCGGTTTTATCATCATTCATCTGCAGCTTGTTATATGTCATCCATGATTTTACGTCAGAAATGCACCTCTCTACTCCTTGGATGGTAGCATCAGTTTCACTTGGGTGGCTAGATTTGTATATTTCTGTGTCATTAGCGTATAATTGGTGAGACACTTGATGATTATCTCTGACACTTGAGTGCGGTTGAGTGAATATAAAAAATAGACCAGGACCAAGAACAGACCCCTGTGGAACACCACAACATAGGCACAGGCGACCTGTCGTGTCACTTAACAAAGGCTTGCCGTTATCACACCTTTATATTTAAGGTTTGTTCAAGGATGAAATGGTAACTCCATGGGGTGAATAGGGCGTGTGTCTACGTTGACAGACAGCGAGAGGGATAGTGTTCGCTAACTTTGGTTGGCTCAGGCAACAAGGATATCCAATCAAAATTGAGACAGAGGCAGTGATTACAATTTAGACCCAAATGATACCTTCCAAATTTGTAAGAGCAATTTAGTATTCGCCTGCAAGACTTGCAGATCTATAGGGTTTACTACGAGAAAGTAGCAAATCATAAACTGTCAGCATGACTTAGAGGTAGATTCAATATTTACTCGATTTTACATACTATTAATGCATCATAATTCTAGTTATTTGTAGAATGAACACTTAATTACTAGGATCGTTAAGTACGTATAATTACCTTGTAGTGTTTCATTTACATGCGTATTTGTGAAATGTGCTTGAGTCTTATGTGGAGACTTATTTGATGCGAGGCAGAATTATGCAGATTGTCAGAATTAAATTTGTAATTCGCTATTATGTTACTTCGTAGTAAACTAGTGCTTATACTAATTTATTAAGATAGAATTTACACAGGCTTGAATTATCAATTTGGAAACATGTTTGAAATATGTAAGATTAGTTACTATAGACGTATGCATATATCAGAGCATTGGTATTTGAATATTTGCGTACTTTGTATGAGTTGCAAGGTAAAGAAATGCGTCTGATAATTGTGATGTTGTCTGGTATAACGAGATTAGGAACATGTACTGATTTTACGGAATTTATTGATCTATGTATGAGACGAAATTGATACTATGCTGTATTATGACGTTTATTTTACCATACAAGAGCGTACGGGTATCTCGATGTGAACGAATGCGTGACCGAACAAATTTAATAGCCGTTATTAGATGATAGGATGTGCGTAGTGTGAGATGAGATGGCTAACGGAGAGGATTGTACCGTCTTCGTGTTTTCAAAGGATGCTTTTAAGGGCACAGAGAACGTTTGGTTCCATTGGGTCCCAAGTCTTGAAGAGTTGGAGATGGAAATTAGACTAGCCGAGACAGTCGAAGTCGATAGGAACGTAGTCCTAGTGATAGAAAATGGAAGAAGAGGAGAATGAGCCTAGAGGAAGTCGAGGAAGAGCCGAAGGACTTTGGAGAAAGATCGGAGAGGAAAAGGAACATGAATTGGGAGAAATAAAAGAGAGAGAAAGGACACAACAGATGAGAAGAAATACAAGGCCAGGTGGAAGTCAATCTCACACTGATATGATAATCACGACATGAAATCGGTTATCAAGGTGTCGAGCGGAATGCGTGTGTTTTGGAGATTCGAGTTATTCGTTTATCGAGTTGTCATTAAATTGTTATTCAATTAATTTAACCCCTTTTTCTATATTTAACCATCTAACCGTCGGCATTGCTAATTGAGGTGGTGGGGGTGGGGGTGGGGGGTGCCCAGAGCTTTACATCTATTTTTCCCGACATTTAACTTCCAACAAACTAAAACCTGGGTGGGACTTATATAACTGTTTAAATCGAATCTTAAGAGCACTCATCCCAACCAAATAGTTTGTCATATTTATTTGATCTTTCTCTAGAAGCTGTGCCATTATAAATGATCTTTGTACGAGGTGTGATCGACATTCCGTTAATTGCACCATAAAGTTTACCAGAATGACTGAGTCATTCAATACTCCCCAACCGTCAAGATTGTCAAAAAAAAAAAAGAAAGAAAGAGCGCTTTGTCAAATATTACAATATCACACAAGTATACACGTTTATTAAAACAGTCTTAATACAGTTGGTTTGAAAAGGTTCTTATCACTGGCACACAGGTAACCCCAGCATTACTGTGTGGTCTTTCTATGAGAAAAGAGAGGTGTGTGTGTGTGTGTGTGTGTGTGTGTGTGTGTGTGTGTGTGTGTGTGTGTGTGTCTGTGTGTGTCTGTGTGTGTGTGATCTGTGATTTGGATTTACAACGTAACTCTATCAATTTTTTCAGACGATGTCTGCAGTGTAACAGTTTATAGTGATGGCTAGCAATTGGTGTATAATGCAGCAGACAAATAGCATCATGTCGCACCAAGTCCTAACACTATCCTGATCGCTAAGCGAGGCAGCTGTTAGTACCATTTTTGTAAGTCTTTGGCATGATTCGGGCGGGGATTGAACTCACTACCTCCATCATCCGAGGGGACGTTCTAACCAATAGGCCACCAGATACGTTCAAGGTGAGTTTAGAGGAGGTTTAACATAATTCTTGAAGATGTATTTGGGCACAGGCATTGGAAGACTTGGCTTCTTAATATCTGCAGTAAATGTGTCGTAAAGGGAATGAAGGAACGTTCGTCATACCGTCTCCATTTAAGAAAGTGTATATGCATGAGTGATTTGTCTGATAAAACTGTTTCAACGTAAAAGTTGCTTATCAGAATTTTAGATGTACACATCTTTTTAAGAAACATGGAAATATTGATATTTAAAAAGTGACATTTACATATTGTAGTTGATTACTCAGAAAAAGAAGGAGAAGAAGAAGAAGAGGAGGAGGACGACGACGACGAATAATAAGAAAAAGAAGAAAAAGAAGGAAAGAAAGAAGAAGAAGAAGAAGAAGCAGAAACAGAAGAAGAAGAAGAAGAAGAAGAAGAAGAAGAGGACGAGGAAGACGAAAATAAAGAAGAAAAACTGAGAAGAAGAAGAAGAAGAAGAAGAAGAAGAAGACGAAAACGAAGAAGAAAAAGAAGAAAAAATGAGAAGAAGAAGAAGAGCGAGAAGGAAAGCTTTTACATACTGAAAGAAGAAGAAGACTTTTTTGTTTTTATTATTATTATTATTATTATTATTATTATGATTAGTAGTAGTAGTAGTAGTAGTAGTAGTAGTAGTATTTATATTATTACTATTACTATCTTTATTATTATTGGTGTTAATTTATTATTATTATTATTATTATTATTATTATTATTATTATTGCTTAGACCCAGCGGATCAAAACCTTCATGTCACATATCTTATACAGAAGTCAAAAACGACCTTATGTCAACATTCGACAATCTTCATTTAATGTTGACTTCTTTGTCTCTGTCGCCGAATTAACAGTATTAAAGCTAAAATATTCTTCTTCTGGGACCTTCTATAAATTGAGCAAAATTGAATGGGGTGCGATTTAATATCATTGCATCAAGTTCATAATATGGCAGTATCCGATGAAACGGAACCGCTCCGGTGGCCTAGTGGTAAGAGCGTCCGCCGCGGAAGCGGGAGGTCGTGGGTTCAATCCCCGGCCGAGTCATACCAAAGACTTACAAAAATGGTATTAACAGCTGCCTCGCTTGACGCTCAACATTAAGAGGTTAGTGTTAGGACTGATCGGCCTGGTGTCAAGATAATGTGACTTTGTGGGGCATCATGCTACATGTCTGCGGCATGATGCCCCAGTGCTAGACATCACTATAAACCGCCTCACAGCAGACATCGTAGCGATATGACTGAAAAATGGTTAAAGCTACGTTAAAAATCCTAATCAAACAAACAGACAATCAGATGAATCGGATGCCTTCGGTTTCATCTGCAACCGATAATCAAGAGGACATTGTTGAAATACATATATAATCATCCAAAATATTACTTGATAATAGAGTATGTTTTTGTCCTTCAAGTGAAGAGTTAAATGACATGTTATTTCTACCTAACAATGTTATTTCTACCTAACAATGTTATTTCTACCTCTAACAATGTTATTTCTACCTAACAATGTTAAGGGATTGGGGAAAGGGGGGCTTAAGTCTGGGATGAAACATCCGTAGAAGTTAGTTCTGAAAGAAACATCCGTGTAATTTAGTTCGTGAAGAAAAAACGTAGAAGTTAGTCCCCTAAGAAACATATATAAACTTTAGTACGGCAGGAAAACGTCCACTTTCACGTACACAAATAGGGCGTTTATATTAATGACAGGAGGAATGTTTTGTGTGAAAGTTCATATATCCAGAACATTCTGCGAAATGGTTTAGGGTTTACATGCTTAATGTAAAGATTATATGTTGTGTATTTTTCTCTCACTTTTCTCAAGATACGAATGCGGATTATAATTAGTTTGGAATCGCATAGTGCTTCAGTTTCGGTCTGTAAACGCTGTCAAACATCACGTATTTCCACTAATTAAAATCGTTGTCTTGCCAAGTTACGATTTGCCTACAGAGTTATCAGCCATCAGAGTCCTAAAAAAACAAAGTCCAATCAGAACTGTATCACTATACAAGACCTGTAAGTACAAAGATCGGCATACAGGCCCATTTATGTACTTTTGAAACAATTTTTTGAGATGGTTGTCGGATTAGTATTTGTTTAAAGGTAAGTGAAAAAGTATAATGCAAATAACTGTTGCTTTGTTTTTCACTTCCGAAGTACAATACTTTCAATTCTGAAGAACACATAAACTGTCTTTATGACAAATATTCAACGTGATTCGTGTAAACTACGTGTTCATATCCAAAGGGATTCGAGTAAAATACGTGTTCATATCCAAAGGGATTCGAGTAAAATACATGTTCATATCCAAAGGGATTCGAGTAAAATACGTGTTCATATCCAAAGGGATTCGAGTAAAATACGTGTTTATATCCAAAGGGATTCGAGTAAAATACGTGTTATTATCATTCATGATTCGAGTAAAGTGCATGTTAATATTCGTGATTCGAGTAAAACGCATGTTATAATTCAACGTGGTGAAAGTAATACATTTTATTATCCAACGTGATTCGAGTAAATTACATATTAATATCTAACGTGATTCGAGCGAAATACATGTTAATACCTACAGTGATTCGAGTAAACTACACGTTGATCTCCAACGTGATTCGAGTAAAATACACGTTGATCTCCAACCTGATTCGAGTAAAATACATGTTAATCTCCAACGTGGTTCTAGTAAAACTACATGTTAATCTCCAAAGTAATTTGAGAGTAAAATATATGTTAATACCCAACGTGTTTTAAGTAGAATACATGTTAATCACTAACGTAATTCGAGTAAATACAAGTTAATATCCAAGCAAGTTATTAGCCTAACGCTTAAATGAGATCTCAAAGTATATTATTGATGAATCATCTCAAGCTGGGCTCTGATTATGTTGTCATGCTGTCATTAATAATGCAGACTTTTGCTGGTTAATAGGCATTTGGTTTGCCTGAGAAAAATGTTAACACTCGTATAATTAGAAATGCCACTGATGTTCCTGACAAGACCACTTGATGTTGAGCCACATGAATGTGTAACGAATGTATGTGAGAGAGACATAGAGTTAGAGCTATTTTCTGACTGTATACATTTGTATGATCAGACAAAATAAATATTTGATCCTGGAGAAAGACTTCTCTTCCACTGCATGAAGATGTGCATGCGACTCTTTTCATTGTATCATTCCGCCAGTAAAGGCTTGTATCATTCCGCCAGTAAAGGCTGGCTAAAAGGTTTACAGTTTCAGGTATAATACATGAAAAATGCCAAGGATCTATACTTATAGGTTCGTAGGCACAAATACTAAATTACTTTAGTAGCACGAGAAATACACAAATAGTAAAATTATATTGTAGCACGATAAAAGAAATATTTCTGTAGAATTATTGTTATTTTGTTTCCCCTGAAGGGCTCATACAACACTGCTAATCACTCTTGGCGCATGAAGTTTATAATTTCAGTTCTTATTATTGTTTGTTTGTTTGTTGTTATTTTGTTTTGTTTTGTTCTTTTTGTTTTGTGTTTTTTAAATCTGTATATTAGATTTGAATATAATTACTGGAGTTAGGAGTTCTGAGTATATTCATTGTTTAACTTGAGTTACGGACTGAACACCTCTGTCGCGATAAAGAAGTTAAAATATATTTCTCTGTTTAAAATCATTGTAAATATATAATTCTCCATTAAATCCCTAATACTCAAAATCACGGTTTTATTATTTAGATAATTTGATACTTAAATAATTATATCATTTACTATTCAGCCTCATAGTAAAAAAAATGACGCAGTTATCTAGAGTCAGTATTTATGTTGTTCACTTATGTCCTAACAGAAATTCTGTTACAGAGAAGCGATACGTCAGGAAAGAAATTTACCAACTCCTACATTATTAGAGTGCAATTATACATTAAAATTTAATTTGTGATAGAACGTTTTGCATACAGGCTGTCACCCCATTAAATGTTTCGAAATGATATATTATTTGTCATTATTATCAGACCCAGCAATGATAATCTGCGTATTATATTCACTAGTCTGCGAAAATGTCAGTTTACAACTTCAAGCCAACGCGTATTTAGATAGGCATGTTAGTTTGTCTCTCATTGTTAATACTAAACTAAAAACCTTAAAATGTGAGTGTTGGAAAGTATTTTTGTAAGCAAAACATTGTAGCGTGTGTTGTGCACTTTTGTTTGGCATACACAGTAACACAACTAAGACATTATGCAAGGTTTTGTAAATAGTATACAAGGTGCATGCCTGGATGTCCGGGAGACTTAAATGGAAACAGATGCAATATAACGTTGATAACTGATTGTGTCTTTATTTACTATTGATGTTATTTCAGCAAACAAACATTGACATCTAATAATTTAACTCCGCTTCTCAAATAAACGAACATATTTAGTAGCTATTTCTCGTACTTTTGAATTTGTCGACCTGTCTCAGAAAAGCACATAAGCACAAAGATATAGAGCTTATAATGTATTATATATTATTACGTATATTTAATTTGGATTTGGTAGTTCTTTTTTTCTCCATGATTATACTTTTCGAAAATATGTATTTTGTACTCGACTTTGTCCAAAATTAACTTCACTGTGTACCTGACAAAAGAAATTGATTTGTAAAGAACGGAATGTCTATTGCTAATATTTTCTCAATGATTGTGGATTAAGTATTCAGATAATTATGAATGGAAGTAAATCTGTTTATTTGGGTCAGGGTCTAGGGCATTGATATCCCCCCCATTAAAATACCTAGTTTATCTCATGTTCACCATGGTCATTTTTATATTATAATTTTAGTAAATTATTTTTGTCTTGTTGACAATTTAGAATCTTCTAGAAATGAGCGTTTGTCACTCATCATATATTCGTACGATGGTAAGATGAGGACACACCTTTTGCGACTATCTATGAAGATGTGATGACCCCTTGTACATATCCTTGGACGGATCAAAAGCGAGTACCAACCTTATTGAGAGAAAAAACAACAGCCTGCTTTGAATTGAACGTCTGGGTGTCAAACTTACTCTCTCCTTTAACGGCTGAATAACTAGGCAAGTATTCATTATATATATATATATATATATATATATATATATATATATATATATATATATATATATATATATATGTAACACACTTGGTAATAGAAACTTTTCACAAAGGATATGACGAGATGACTTTATTCTTAATTTAAATGAAGCTTTTTTGGACTCATTTAAATTGTCAGGATGACGATAATATACCAGAAGTATAAACAGTAGCAGAAATGTCAAATATATACCTGACACGACCACGCTACGATGTCTGTATTGAGACAGTTTTTAGTGATGTCTAGCACTGGGGCAACATGCCGCAGACATGTAGCATGATGTCCCACCCAGTCACATTATCCTGACACCATGCCAACCAGTCCTAACACTAACCTTTTAATGCTGAGCGTCAAGCGAGGCAGCTGTTAGTACCAATTTTGTAAGTCATTGGTATGACTAGGCCGGGGATCGAACCCACGACTGCCCGCTTCCGCAACGAACGCTCTAAGAACTCAGCCACCGGAGCGGTCATCAGGACCACGTCCATCGAGTTTTATAGAAGTACCATGATCATCTGATTTAATCACCTTACCACTTTACACTGTGCTGATTCTGCAAAACTTTCATCGAGCCAGAGGAAACTTGTTCGCTTATATGTCGTGTCCAACTGCAGTCACTAGCGACAACCGGATCATCCGTCGTATAATCAGGTCAGGGTCTATATTGTTCGTTCCACTAATTAATCCTAACAAACTACATTGATCAAGATCTGCCGGCGCGTTTCGCTACGGCAGATATGAATTTGTGCAAATTTACAACTGTTTGGATTCAATTTATAATTGAGAATATACCGTACGTGTTAGATGGAAGTTGATCCTATTTTACATGTTCTATTAGAAATGTTTCTTGCTTAATGTAACTGAAGCTTTTCGCTTTCAAAACAAATTCTGCCTGTCAGATTTGTTTTCAAAGTTCATTATGAGTTTATATATATATATATATATATATATATATATATATATATATATATATATATATATATATATATATATATATATATATATATATATATATATATATATATATATATAAGGTTGTTACTATTTCTTGGAGAATTTATGCTATTTATTGTTTATCCTATTTTTTGTATAAATATTTTCTTGCCGCTCACATAACAACTACAATCTTGTTTCAAAAACTCCATTTAAATTTTAAAAATATCTTCGAAATGTTTGATCTATCCAATATGTATAACACCTGATTTTCAATTGCCATTTTTCGGTAATTTCAAAACTGGTCACATTACCGTAACTGCCCCTCTGAGAGTAGCTAATGACATTCTCTCTCCTTTGAATGGAAGAAAGATTTTCGTTTTCATGCTACTCGCATGCAGCATTTTATATCAAAGACTATTCTGTATCTCTTCACTATATCCAGCATGTATTTTGTATTCGTATCTAGTCTTATTTTGTATTCGTATCTAGTCTTATTTTGTATTCGTATCTAGTCTTATTTTGTATTCGTATCTAGTCTTATTTTGTATTCGTATCTAGTCTTATTTTGTATTCGTATCTAGTCTTATTTTGTATTCGTATCTAGTCTTATAATGATTCAAGTCATACTTCGCCGAAAGGACACACATTGTGTCCTTAAATGGAAAACAGTCTAGTTCAGGCTCAATTTGTTTATTCTCGTTCTCTTCATTCGGTGCACTCAGTCCCGTTTTATGTGTCACAATTCATCATCATCTTACCAATGGTAGATCACTCCGATAGCCTAGTGGTTAAAGGTCGCTTGTTCGAACCCCGGCTAAATCATACAAACGTCTAGGCACTCAGCATTAAGAGGTTAGTGATAGAGCTCGTGTCAGGGTATTGTGGCTGGGTGGTCCGTGATGTCACGAATCTGCGTCATGATGCTCCACTGTTTGAATATAAACTGCCACAATGCAGACATCGTAGGGTTTTGACTGAAAATACACACACACACACACAAACACACACACACACTCTCTCTCTCTCCCTTTCTCTCTCTCTCTCTCTCTCTCTCTCTCTCTCTCTCTCTCTCTCTCTCTCTCTCTCTCTCTCTCTCTCTCTCTCTCTCTACAATGATATGCAGATAAAACGCTAATGTACAGTCCGATAAATGTATTTCTGATGTAAAGCCGTGAATGATATGTAGCACGCCGCAGATGTACGATAACAAATCTAAAACCATTCTGATCATCTCTCAGACTCCAATTCCTATCCTTTGTCTCTATCATTAAGTATCATCAAGACCAACACTAAACTTCAAACAACCAGTGCAAAAAGCAAGGTGTCACTCTTGACAGTTCCTTCTTATTTTACTAATACGACATGAACACTTACAAGGCTGCATATCTGGAGCCGAGACGCATCAGCTCTATTTGTAGTATCCTTTTTCTCCTCTGGATGCCTCTAAAGTGCTTAATGCTTTCTAAACTTGACTATTGTGATTCTCTGGTTGGCCTCAGTACTTACTACAGAACATTCAAATAGTTCCAAACACTGATGCTCGGATCGTCTTTCGTCTACAAAGTAATGATCGCTCATCCCCTTGCTCGGAACCGACACGGGCTACCGGTTCTCCCAGAATTAAAAACACACTCACTCCTACATTTTGTTGACTGCAAACAGTCCGAAATACCTTTCTGACCTCTGGAACGTGTTAACCCCTTTATGAAACTTGACCTCGTTTCATGACAACCGTAGTATAATTAATTATTCCCACCGTTATAACCAATTCCCATCGACACCGTTCATTTGCATGTAAGGGCACAGCTTCCTAAAATGAAGTGCCTTTTTTTTACTTCAACACCATGAGACAATGATTTCATTCAAAAGACGCCTTAAAAACCCATCTTTTTCAGCTGCAAGAACAGAATTAGCAAGATTCATCAATGTTTCTTTACCCAGAATTACTTTCGTTGCAATTCCTCGGTGTGTTTCGGTAATCGTGTGTGTGTGTCTGTGTGTTTGTTGAATATTATTGTAAAACGCTTTTAATTTTAAAAATTAACCTCTATACTGTCGTCGTTATTATTATTGTTAATATTATTATTATTATTATTATTATTATTATTATTATTATTATTATTATTATTATTATTATTATTTCTCATAATAGACAACGTCTGATAATTTGTAACCAGTTCTGTTTAATAGACCAGGTGAATATCTCGTAAATAAAGCCTTTGATCAGTAACGGTGTTATAACGTTGGACCTTCCTAACATTCCACCGCACGAGTAATAACAAACTACATAACTAGAAATGGTACCGGACCACAAACGTTCGTGTCAACGCATCCTTTACAGTTCAATCAAACCTTCACTGGAAACGACAAATAAATAAAATTCATATGATTCAATAAACAAAGAAACAAAAACAATATTCCTGCGATGAATTGAACGCTTAAATATAATTAAATACTTCCGTTGTTTTATAACTTCTTCAATCACACGCTTCTGTTAAGGGTGTTTGGACGTTTGGTAACCTACAAAGTTATCAGCATGGTGTGTTAGGGTTTATTATCTTACAAAACCGGCAGCATGGTGTGTGTGGCTTGGATAACTTACGATGTTGTCAACATGGTGTTTGTGGGTTGGATATCTTACAAAGCCGTAGGCATGGTGTTTGATTGTTGGATAACTTATGAAGCTGTCAGCATGGTGTTTGGGGGTTGGATAACTTCTAAAGCTGTCAGCATGGTGTTTGAGGGTTGGATAACTTATGAAGCTGTCAGCATGGTGTTTGGGGGTTGGATAACTTATAAAGCAGTCAGCATGGTGTTTGGTGGTTGGATAACTTATGAGGCTGTCAGCATGGTGTTTGGGGGTTGGATAATTTATGAAGCTGTCAGCATGGTGTTTGGGGCTTGGGTAACCTAAATCTTACTGCCAATTAAATTTTTTATGAGCAAAAACCCATTTTTTAAAACAAAGAAGCTTAATATATTAAATGCTGTAGAAACCAACAAAATCGATTTTTCTAACGAACATTAATTAGAACTATGATGAGTTAGACGGTTCTACTTTGTCTTCGTTGCCATGGAAACAGTTTTTAATACCTCCTCGTGTCATCATTTTAACTTTGTTCCCGAGACTGTTTGCTAATCCTTCAATTAATTCTCACAGTTGAAATCAGACGGGTTAGATTAACAAAGGAGAAATAGAGTGCTTTCTTGCCAAGACAAATTTGGCAAATTTCGTAATGGTTGTATTGATTTAAGAAATGGGTATTCATTGCTTTAATCTCGATAATGTAGTGTTTCCTACTCGAATGCATTTGTGTTTTTTTTTTTAAATATAGAATTCAGCATTAGAACAGTTTTTAAACAAAATTAAACAGAATATTTAGGTTAAGGTCAAGCATTGTAACTGCGCCCCATGGTATCTATCACAAAACGAACTGAGATGGAAGTAGGGGTGGTCGGGGTGGGGTATGGCTGCAATGGTCAGTTATGAGGATTAATCTAGGATTTTACATTAAATCAATACCTCAACAACGATTTCTCTTTTGACATGATTTCCCTCACGCTCCATCGTCTGTATCAGTACAGGACATTTTATTGCAGGCAAAATTACGTTATTTTTATCAGAGCCGTAATATCTTGTCTCTCGACAGCCTTAATATATTTCAATTCAAGTTTTATCGGAGAGAAAACCATTTAAGACGTTTTAAATTTAAATCAGTGTTCATAAATAAAAGATATAATGTCACATTTTATTTGGTTAACGACTGACATATTTATATTGTCCGCTGCAAGATTACCAAATTAGCGCATTGAAAACATCTGCCGCGTGTTAAGATTACATATTTTATCACTGGCGATGACAGGTAATTTGCATGTTTCCGCATGCACTCATTAAAATTCGTGTTGTTGTTGTACGACACATATTTATTTTGTATCGATTCATTCACTGTTTGGTCAAACGTCAACTGCAGTAAAAGTAAAATGACAAATCGCCCAAAAGGACACTAATGTACACCGTATCGTTATATCATCCCGGTTGCTAACATATTTTGTTTTTATTACCAGGTTTTTCTTCCCAACTGCACGTTTAATTTCTTTACGTCTCAGTTCGTAGCGTAATTTGATACAGACGGAAGGGTGCAAGATCGACATGTATAATGCGTGTCTCTTAGCGCCTTGCCGTGAACTCTTCGTGCATTTATGGTGCTCTTTTGCTCATTCGGACTTGTATGGCAACTGATATGCTCGTGATAAAGTCTAACAATTTCACTTGTAACAACCGTATGTGTATGTTGTATAGATATGTGTATGTTGTGTAGATATGTGTATGTTGTGTAGATATGTGTATGTTGTGTAGGTATGTGTATGTTGTGTAGATATGTGTATGTTGTGTAGGTATGTGTATGTTGTGTAGATATGTGTATGTTGTGTAGGTATGTGTATGTTGTGTAGATGTGTATGTTGTGTAGGTATGTGTATGTTGTGTAGATATGTGTATGTTGTGCATACGTTAAAATATTTTGTATGGTGATCCATAAATAAACTACTATTTCTATCTCTTCATTCATTAGTTATGTCATCCAATGTTAGAAAGTGTTTCTGTTCAAGACTGCGTGAGTTGTAATTTTTAAAATACGTATCTCTTACTGACAGTACAAGGTAGACATATTTTTTGTCTTTTTTAAACACGTTTAAAACTCTGAAGCAATGACCCCGTTAACAACGTAAATGAATACACTTTCGATGTGGGGTCTTGTTGAGAAAAAAGCTCAGAATATCGAACCTTTCTCCCAGCTAGTGTTGCATTTCTGATTTGTCAAGCTTGTGTTCTTTTTAATCCGTGTTCTGAGAATACTTTCTTCAGACGGTAAAATAATGTAATTATAAGTAACATTTAGCAGTAGTAATGGTGTTAGTAGTTGTGACAATAATATTAATTTTAATAGTAGTGGTAGTAGTAATAGTAGTAGTACTACTACTAATAATAATAGTAAAAGTAGTAGTAGCAATATTATTGGCTGTAAAGTAGTATTGGTAGATTTAATAGTAGTAGTAGTAGTAGTAGTAGTAGTAGTAGTAGTAGTAGTAGTAATAGTTGCTGTAATAGTACTTTTAGTAGTAATCATTATAGTTATAACAGTAGCAGAAATACTAATAACAGTAGTAACAATATTAGTAACAGTAACATTAGAGCTAGTAGTAGTAGTAGTAGTAGTAGTAGTAGTAGTAGTAGTAGTGGTAGCAGTAATAATATTAATAATA
This sequence comes from Unio pictorum, assembly GCA_030141615.1. Classification (NCBI taxonomy): domain Eukaryota; kingdom Metazoa; phylum Mollusca; class Bivalvia; order Unionida; family Unionidae; genus Unio; species Unio pictorum. The sequence goes on from JARLTB010000060.1 coordinate 24,926,787, forward strand.
GCAATAGTAAATAGTACTAGTATAATCAGTAGGAGTAATAGTTACAATTGAAGTAGTAGCTGTAGTAACACTAGTGTAAGGGAAAGAGTTTGTAATAGCAACAGTAGTAGCGGAATAGCATTAACAGTAATAGCAAGTGTACTATTAAAAACAATCAATACTAATAGAAGAAATAGTAGTACTATTAGTAGGAATTGTATTAGCAGTTATCATAGCAGTAGTAATATCAGTGGTACTAAAAAGGAGAAGTAATAGTAGCATTAACAATAGTAGTATTAGTAGTAGTAATAATAATAATAATAATAATAATAATAATAATAATAATAATAATAATAATAATAATAATAATAAAAATAATAATAAATAATAATAATAATAATAATAATAAATAATAATAATAATAATAATAATAATAATATGTGTAGTAATATGTTACGACTATTGTTACAAACTAAGTAAGAGAAACAAGCGAAATCAACAAGTGTTGTAAACTTAAACAAATATTTTTTCAAAGTTATGTATGCAAATGTAAAAAGGAACTTACAGTATTATGAAGTAAATCAAACATAATCCTAATTACTCTTTATGAAAGTAAAAAAAAATGGAACGTTCCGCATGAATTTCAAAACCGGAAACATACTGGTTCGCCAAGAATTGTGACGTCATCAAGATGGCCTCTTCTAGAACTACCACTAATTCAAAACAGTTCCAGAATAATATTATAATTTAAATAATGAGCATTTACAATAGGAACAAAAGAAATGAGAAGGACTGCAAAATTGGAATGAATCTGATTGCTCATTTCCTCTCCTATACACAGCTTATATTGAGACTATATTTCACAATATAGACCACGTGACGGATCTAACTACTCGTTTTATCTCGAAATCGCCTTTTCATATGACCTAGCCCAACCAATGTTAATTTACTTAATTCTTCTAGAACAGTTCAAACCACATCAGCCAATGAGAAGTAATCCAAATGCGTCATATCGTTTTATTTTTAAGATTATTATGATTAATTGTTAAAACATACGTCAGGAATTATTTATAGATCCTATGTAATTTAAATCTCAAAGTCAGGTCACGCAGCCAAAATCTAGCTAACGATAATCTACAATTTACAACCATAAATAAAAACACTTTTAGAATATTAAATAAAATCATGTACATGGAGTTAAAAAAAAGATGTACATTACAAATATTAGTAGCAATACTTGTAGTAGTAATAGTAATGGTAGCAGTAGTAGTAAAGTGGTAGTGGTAGTAGTAAAATTCTTAGTAGTTTTAGTTGCAGTAGACATTAGCGCAAGACATACCTAAGCAATATTTATTGGATGACGAAATGCATATTTGATCTATTTCTAAAATGGTTCTACGGCTTCGAAATATTTTTGATAGCCTACTGTATTTTCTCTATCACTTAGTCATACACATATCTTTCAAGCCGTAAAAATTGATTAACACATATTTGGTCTTGAAGCAAGGTCCCCACATGGTCACGTGTTTCAAAAAGGCAGACACAATTAATCAGCCATTATTATGTCTGTCAAATTTTGCAGTGCATGACTATTTGTTAAGCACGAACAAGATGCGATTAGCATGCAATCTCGTCATATATTAAGGGTTTAACGGGACTACTATTTTTAAGTTTCCTATAATGTCGTCGTTATCTCTGCGATTCTGTAACGTCTATTTGGAATCTGCTTTGCAGTTATGGTGCTACACTGACGATATCTCGCTTTGCAAACAGCGTGGTCTTGCTCTGATATCGATTTCAAACTATTCTGAATCATATTAACAAGGTTGGATCAATTTTTAAAAAAAAAAAAAAAAATATTGTTTTGTTAATTCTTTTTTAGACACGAAAATGTTATTATTATTTTGTTGCTTTTTTATAGCACGAATATCACATTGTGGGAGATTTATTTCAGTCTTGAAATATTGTACTAAAATGATAACACTGTATTCTTGTAATTATTTCGTCAAAAAGTCTCATTAATTGCGATGCGTTCATAGTCCAGTAACATCATAAAGTCATACGTGTTAATGAATGTAGTCCAGTAGCATCACAAAGTTGGACATATAATCGTTAAAAACAAAACAGACTTGGAAAGAAATTAGACGCATCTAAGCCAATTAAAACAAAATCAAACAATACCATTACAACATGAATTATCATTGTGGAGGCGCTCACGAGTAAATATGAACTTCTGAGAACGTGATGAGTGTAATGTGAAGTTGTTTACTTTTGCAACATGCACAATGGAGAGAATTCTGTTATACCTCTATGTTACTTTCATATACTGTGGCTTTTCATTGGATATTGTACTTGTGGAAAAAAATCTAACGATCTAAGCACACAGCAAACTAAGATCGCTGTTCCATTGTCGAAACAAATCATCCTGAATTAGTCTAACTTCAGCAGTTATTAAAAAAGGGAAAATGGATTTTCCAGACTAGAAAATAACAGCTTCTGAGAGTGCTATAAATGAATTACCAAATATTTAAAATGTTAAAAGAATGTTATCTGCTCTTTTTCTAAATACAAATTCCCTCTGAAGTCCAGGAAGTGAAAATGATCAAGCGGATCTAGCAGGTGTTTTGTTTAGAGGTACACATCTGAAGTAAGGCCAAGCTGTATACTCTATAACACAGATTAGAACCATCAATCCTATACCGAAATAAAAGGACTTAAAGGTTCTTTGCATTATACCTACGATACACAAGGTCTTTTTTTAAATAGCCAGCATAAGCAGTGAGGATACCCAGGGGAATTCTCTTTCTTAAAAAGTGTAACCCTATGCAAAATACGAATCATTTATGCATATTGCATCTAAATGCAAAACACTACATAATGCATGCACAATGATTTATGATTCCCACAGACGAGCAGCCTAATTTACGAGGGGGTTTGTTGTTGGTGTAATCTCACATCACACTGCATATGACTTCAGCCTCGCGTCGATGCCGTCCCAACGTGTACCTTATCCCATCCAATACTCGTATTCACCCGTTTACTGTTGTGTCAAGAATTGTAACCTGTTTGATATTTCAAAACGCAAAAATAATTGCACTCTATCTGATATTTCAGTGCACAAAAATGTTAGATCCTTCCGCAAATTAAGCCATTATAAAGAAACACCTTAATAACTATTGAGTATTCTCTTAAATGGCGCTTGCATAAGAAAGAGGAATTCCGCATTTCAAAGCCTTAAGAGTGCGATAGATACCCCCCATTACATTGGCAAGTATCAACGGGAGACGTGAAAGTGATCCTGGCATAAATATGTTGCACTGTACGGCTGTGAAACGTGCATTAATTTAAAAGTGACTCATTTCATAAAGTCATCTTGACACGTTCTATGTGAAGTCTTTTGTTTCTTCTTGAATGACTCATCTTGAAAATAACTTAAACATTCCTAATTAAAAGATATATCCACAAACATATTTTTTTAAAGATCACTGGTAATACAATCTTCATCAAACATTAACGTTCTTTCTCTATATGTAATGTTTATAGAAGGAATCTAACCTATGTCATATAATCAAACAACTATTATAATGAAGATAAAGTTGTATTTCTCCCAAATCCAACTATCGGTTAGCTTAAGGACCGTTTGTCACAAGGGAATGTAACATCATAACTCAGATTCAAGGACCGGTAATTTCGTGCAATTGTAATTCGTGTATAAATCTCGCACAGAAAAAAAATGAAATTAAAAATGCAAACTTGAAGGAATAATAGGTACAATTATTGAATGTGGTAACATATGTTCATTCGAAATTACTGTCATAACCGAAAATCGAATATAACGCGCTCAATACAAGAGTATTCTGAAAGCAAGTCGACGATTATGCACAGCGTGTCTACTTTGATCCTACATTCAGTATTACATCATGAATGCCATGTTTTTAATAATCTAAAATGAGTTTTAGACTCACTTCACCCAATGATCACGTACCATCAGGATTCGCAATTTTATAATTTTGTATCATTCGTTTAATCGCAGCTTTTCAAATACGTGTCATGCTCAGCGTTCTTTGTTACAGCCACGTGACCATCATTTGCACGAAATGGAGTTAAAAGGTATTCATAGGAACGCCCAGTCCTAATCGCGGTCACAGTGTGAGCTGAAGAAATCCACCATGGCATCACGTCATGCCAGGAAACATAACATTAAATTTTGTGATAGTGATTATTACGGTTTGCTTTGCTTTCCAGCCTATGAGATCTCATTGACCAGGTGTCTATATAAATTAGCAATTTTCGTTAGGTGAAGGTCATTCAGAACACCATTAGTTTAGAACATACTGATAGATCAAATTAATTAAAACTATAATCCGCTAAGAGAGCAAACTACTACTACTACTACTACTACTACTACTACTACTACTACTACTGCTGCCACTACTACTACTAATAATACTATTACTACTGCCACTACTACTACTGCCACTACTACTACTGCCACTACTACTACTACTACTGCCACTACTACTACTACTACTACTACTACTACTACTACTACTACTACTACTACTACTGCCACTACTACTACTACTACTACTACTACTACTACTACTACTACTACTACTACTACTAATAATAATAATAATATAAAATAATAATAATAATAACAACAACAACAACAATAATAATAATAATAATAATAATAATAATAATAATAATAATACTAATACTAATACTAATAATAATAATAATAATAATAATAATAATAATAATAATAATAATATTAAAAACTGACTAGGGCTAATTTTACTAGGGCCGTAGGACTGGATGCAATAAAGTAGTATATAGATTAACAAAGTTCTAACTATTTTATATACGAAGGGTGGCTAAAGAAAATCCCTTCGTTTAAAAAAGCCAAAAAATAGTATTTAAAAATATTTCTTACTTTGAAAATATCGTATAGTAGAGATATATTACCAAATATAAATTGTACTAAACTTAAACATCAATTTCTCAATCTTGTATTTGTCACATCTATAATGCAAATACGTATTGGTGGAACGGTGTATCCTTTATGGATCTGCGCCACTATATTTTAAAATTTCTTTGTCTGGAATTCTATTATCACAGAAAAATATCAATATACATCTCTTCAACAAATTCACAGAGAGAGAGAGAGAGAGAGAGAGAGAGAGAGAGAGAGAGAGAGAGAGAGAGAGAGAGAGAGAGAGAGAGAGAGTAGACAAAAGCCAGTACTCGTTATAAACATCATGAACAACCAATCGTTATTGCAAAATAACTGCTATAATATATAGGTTCTTTGATCTAAATATGTTCCTTAATAAGAAAAATATGAATGATCAAACGTTTATCTGCATTAATTTAAGCTACAGACAAACAATGTTCAACTCCAACTGATCGCAACAGGGCAAATATCAGATTGGTTCAAATTTTCGTCTAAATTTTCCATCAGTGTGTAAAGATTCAATCACTCTACTTGGTTTTGAAACAATTTATGTTGCTGCTTGTGTGTGGGGTGGTGGTATATGTTGTTAAGTAATATATTTTCCTTGAATTTGGTGCGTTATTGACCCGCCAATTATGCCACTCAACTCAATTACCGCTATCCTTTCCCAAAATAGGCTTAAAAAAAACGGTGTAGGTTGTCGCAATTGAGACCAAAGGTAGAGAGACTATTGATTTTGTTAATCACTTATATGACTCATGTAATTGTTCCAGAATTACTTTATGTACCTTCTGTTTTTATGTAACACTAATCAAGATATATATAAATATATGCAACACGATAATTACAATGCAACATTACAATGGAACTAGATAATTAGAACACAACAAGATAATTACAATGCAACAAGGTAATTACATTGCAGCAAAAAAATTATAATACAACAAGATAATAAAAATGCAACATTACAATGCAACAAGAAAATTACAATGTAACAAGATAATTATAATGCAACATTACAATGCAACAAGAAAATTACAATGTAACAAGATAATTATAATGCAACATTACAATGCAACAAGATAATTACAAAGCAACATTACAATGCAACAAGAATATTACAATGTAAAAAGATAATTATAATGCAACATTACAATGCAACAAGATAATTGCAAATCAACATTACATTGCAACAATATAATTACAATGCAACATTACAATGAAACAAGATAATTGCAATGCAACATTACATAGCAACACAATAATTACAATGCAACATTACAATGAAACAATATAATTACAATGCAACATAACAATGCAACAAGATAATTACAATGACACATTACAATGCAGCAAGATAATTACATTGCAACAAGATAATTACAATGCATCATTACAATGCAACAAGATAATTACATTGCAACAAGATGATTACAATGCAACAAGATAATTACAATGCCACATTACATTGCAACAAGATAATTACATTGCAACAAGATAATTACATTGCAACAAGATAATTACATTGCAACAAGATAATTACAATGCCACATTACATTGCAACAAGATAATTACAATGCATCATTACAATGCAACAAGATAATTACATTGCAACAAGATAATTACATTGCAACAAGATAATTACATTGCAACAAGATAATTACAATGCCACATTACATTGCAATAAGATAATTACAATGCAACATTACAATGCACTAAGATAATTACAATGCAACATTACATTGCAACAATATAATTATAATGCAGCATTACATTGCAACAAGATAATTACAATGCAACAAGATAATTACAATGCAACATTACATTTCAAGAAGATAATTACAATGCAACATTACATTTCAAGAAGATAATTACAATGCAACATTACATTGCAACAAGATAATTACAATGCAACATTAAATTGCAACAAGATAATTACAATGCAACATTACTTTGCAACAAGATAATTGCAATGCAACATTACATTGCAACAAGATAATTACAATGCAACATTACATTGCAACAAGATAATTACAATGTAGCAAGATAATTACACTGCAATAGCTAAGTACTTTATACCCTAATCTACTGGAAATACGACGTTTTAGCTCATACAAATATAGTAAAGTCCGTAAAGATTTAAGTCTCAGTTTCTTATGTTAATAATGTATGATCTTTCTCTTATATGCCTAGCATTTGGCAATACCGCACCCACACACCATTTTAAGAAAATTCATATTATAATAGTCGTTACTTGTTGCAGTACCGAATATTGATACCATTCAATCATATATTTCCAAAATTGTGAACGACTCCAACAACTTACATGCCCTGAACATCTTAGAAACGTCTTAGATAGTTCAAACATCATTATTCCATGCGATGTCACGAAAGACATGTCATGCAAAAAGCTTCTTTTGTTCTTTTTGTTTTTTGTTGCCAATAAAAAGTTCATTTTTCATCTAGGATATATATATATATATATATATATATATATATATATATATATATATATATATATATATATATATATATATATATATATATATATACATACATACATACATACACATATATATATATATATATATATATATATATATATATATATATATATATATATATATATATATATATATATATATATATATATATATATATATATATATATATATATATATATATATGTAAGGTTGTTTTTTTTTTTCATTGAGTCATGCATGTCAGAAAAATCTTCAAACACGTCTTCGTACATTCCTGATACTGGTTTTGAGTAACTTGTCATCGTCTGTCTTCTCTTTTATATACAGGATATACACTTTTCCTCCTGAAATTTGATTTCCATTGCACGAAACAACGCAGAGTTCTCGATACTAGATTTGAGTAATGGATAACTGATTTCGTAATTTAGATCTACAGTTGATCCAGCTGTTTGGCAACAAGATAGGTCGCTCCAACATAGGTGGTCTAACAGCATCCAATAACGGTTGGATGTCAGTGAACTCTATATAAATATGTTGCGTCTCGATAGTTCCGTCTTACCAATGATAATTTATAAAGTATAATTTTGTGATAAAGAAAGGTAACCTAAAAGCAATCGACATTTTTCAATAAATTAGGCTCCACCATGACCTTAAGAATAGGTCACGGATTATAACTTACTGCTGCTTTCCAAACCAGTCTTATTTTAAGCATCTGACGTATTATGCAACCTTTATATTTCCTCCTGAAAATTTATGCGTAATGATTGGAGCAGCTATATAAAAATTTAAATGATAACTCTGCATATACTGTTTATCGAAGAAATCTACACTTGATTTCTTAAAAAATGAAAGAGTATAATGGAGCACACTTTTAAAATACTGTATTGATAATATTTGCGCCAGAGTGGCAGACTACACATATATAGTATTCTTAGTTTTACACGGTACCTCTTAATTTACTAATTTGCATTTGTATTGTCGACTAAAATCTATTTCTCCTCCTCGTATACAATTATGTATCACCTTATATCAATAATAATAATAATAATAATAATAATAATAATAATAATAATAATAATAATAATAATACATTATTGTAATGGTCCATTGAGAATGCGTAACATGTCAAATTAACGACATGGCAAATACGGCATAGGATTCACGGCGTCTGATTCATTCTTCACTGTGCAATCAGAATTGGTTGAATTCCATTACTAATTAAGGCATAAAATTCTTCTACGTTCCTTAAGTCTGGCTTCTAATTACCCGATGACCAAACCCCCAGGAATGTTTAGTAACAGAACATGGACTCCAATATCTATTTTGAGGGAATTAATCATCTTACGCCCCTCCTAGGATGGCCATAGTGAGAGATGACTCATAGATAATTCTAATTAATTTTTTAATTATAAACAATACAAATTGTTGGCAAAAATGTATTAAGGTGCACAATTACACTCAATTGGAGTAAAGTATTGTTTTCTGAGATTATTCTGCAGTGATATCTTCCAGAGGGACGTCTCTTACTCTCCTTTATAGTGGTGAAATTATACGCATTTTCTCTCTTTTTATGTGTTGCATTTTTGTTGTTTTATTTTACAAAGCTTACAATTCAGAGTTGTCTCTTCTTCAACTCTAAATATTACCTCCCTTCATTAAATGTCCAGCTATACTGAATTTGTCTTTGGATCATATACTAATAATATTCCACATTTGAATTGAAAACAAACTCTTCCTTTTTAATGAGCTTCAGATGAATATATTAGGTGAATGAAAAATAAAGTTCAATTTTACGTCCAAAGCCACTAAGCAATTTTAAAAAATTGGACCAATTAGTTTCAAACTTATGCACGGCAGTCTGGGGAACTACAGTTGCCATAGTTGTTACGTCACCTAGTCAAATCCTGTTTATCGTCGATACATTAGTCTCACTAATTGCTGTGCCATCAGAGAGAGAGAGAGAGAGAGAGAGAGAGAGAGAGAGAGAGAGAGAGAGAGAGAGAGAGAGAGAGAGAGAGAGAGAGAGAGAGAGAGATGCTCAGCTTTTGAGTAAATAGTGAAGATGAATTTAACTTACGAGTTTCAAGAGGAACCATTCCCATTCAACAAGGCTGTCATACTTGTTCAACCTTATTCTAAATACTCAGTGCTTTTCACAGAAAGATAACTATATATATGGTTCGTTATGTAAACTTGACATATCCTGCTAATATTTGGACGTTTTATATGAAATCAAATTACATCCAAATTAAACCTAAACTTTCCAACAGCTATCAAACTTCGAGTCACTGTCAACTACCGTTTTATTTTATCATAACCGGAAATGATCGAAAACTCGTCTAGGTACGGACTGGTATTTCTCGCGCAAGCAAGAGCTTATAAATACAGTGACGTTCTGTACATATATGTAAAGCCGTCGCTAGTGAAAGATTTCGAGAAATTACTCAACCGAGAAGTTTTCAAACCTCAATCTGAGTTTTTTTTAAAAACAACTTTTACATTAAATAAAATAATTTTGTCACAAGCAGTTCGTGTTAATTAATTCCAATGAAGACTATGAAGTGCCTCCATATAATCCCCCCCCCCCAATGATGTTAGTTGATAATTGTCATATTTTGAGATGAATGCCAGTCACTGAAATTATTTTCAATGATATCGCTCAAAATTGTATTTTATGTACATTTTCGGTGAGGATGTAATTTTGATTTTACTGTTTAATCGGATTGTGCTCTATTTTAAAATTTCAACAAAGTAAGCAAAAGATACAGGACTCAGGGATTGATAATATATCATTATATCGTATATATTTATCACTAAGGCATGCGTAACTGTTGTGATCATACACCATAACTACAACTTAATTAATTATACTATCCTTAGGTTAATTGTCTCCGTGTATATATGTGTTTTATGTATATTAGCAAATATACCCAGGGGTAATGTTACGATTATGTTACACATAAGTTGTAAATGATACATTTTATGTTACATATAAGTTCTAAATGATCCCCTTTATGTTACATGTAAGTTCTAAATGATCCCCTTTATGTTACATGTAAGTTCTAAATGATCCCCTTTATGTTACATATAAGTTCTAAATGATCCCCTTTATGTTACATATAAGTTCTAAATGATCCCCTTTATGTTACATGTAAGTTCTAAATGATCCCCTTTATGTTACATATCAGTTCTAAATGATCCCCTTTATGTTACATGTAAGTTCTAAATGATCCCCTTTGGGTTACGAGTAAGTTCTAAATGATACATTTTATGCTACATATAAGTTCTAAATGATCCCCTTTATGTTACACGTAAGTTCTAAATGATCCCCTTTATGTTACATATAAGTTCTAAATGATCCCCTTTATGTTACATGTAAGTTCTAAATGATCCCCTTTATGTTACATGTAAGTTCTAAATGATGTATAGCCTACGTTTCAAAACAAGATCATTTTTTGTGTTTCATGCATTGTTATCTATTTACAAAAAGGAATGTGTCAAACATGGTACTGACACAGGATTCCAGAGAAATCGCAAATGTTAATATATCTTTTTTTAAAGAAACAAAAACGCTAAAAAGATATAGCTAATGGAAGATAAATTCGTTTCATCATCTGTCGTAACTGAGAAACATTACAAAAGAACTCATCTCGCGTGTTTCAGTGAAAACAGAATATGTGAAATAAGAATTAATATGTGAAAGCACATCCAAAATGTGAAAACACAAGCTAACCTTCTTAAAACAGGGTTCTTTATGGTTTAATGATACAAATAAATGATTCGTTTAATTCAATTAAGCGATTTTAAAAGCAGCGACTCGAGAATTTAATATTACTGAATCTTATCAGGAATTGTTTTTTTTAAATAGTTAAGAAAGCGGTCGTGAGAGCGATTGCTGCATCCATTTTTAAAATATTTAACTATTTTTTTAAACAATTATTTTCATACCTTTATTAAAAACAGTCGAATAACTCTTCCATAATGTTATTGACTTACATTTAGTGCCGGTAGACTTTTTTGCATAGCAGACTAAAAGTTAAGTAGAATCATATTATACAAAACATGATAGACAACCAGTCATCCTGTTATCATCAAACGTTCTGAAATATAATACCCACACGAGTATATAAAGATTCATCAGATATATACATGTTGAAAACTCGTCATATCAAAACATAATGTGAAATTTGTATATACTGCCGAGTGGAACGGTTTCATATATCATCTGTGTTGCGATCGCATGAGAAATTTTAAACAGAAAGTTTGGCGAAGTCGATTTACGACAGGTTGTAAATCATGCTTTCATTTAAACTGATAATTTCGTTTTCTTTATATTTGTCAACAAATACATTTTGAATGTTATAATTTGGTGTCTATTTTGTTCTATTTGTATCCAATTTCCCCCAGAGTTCTGAGGGAAATGTTATATTTCGGTAACAAGTCACGTGATAAGAGTACACAATACACATATCGTTACTACATGTATAATCAAGCTAAGAGGCAAAAATAAATTTGACGTTATAGCCTTTACCGGAATACCGCCGATGCCAATTAAAAGAATAGGGGATATAATTAAAACGAACAGTCTTAAAAGTTCATATGCCGATTTAAGTGCTTCTTAATTTCGATATTAAATCGCTGCTATATGCATCTGTTATGAATAAAAAAAACAAGGGTTGGTTGTCATTAAGTTGTTTAGGAATATCATTTAACGCAATAACCTTATAATATTTGTATTATAAGAACAAATAAGATAGAGCAAAAAACATACCTGTGTGTGAATTACCACAGTCCAGAAATATTCTTCCTATGAATGAATTGTATATGAAAGAAATAGTAAACAATGCACGTATTGTCTGTAATAATGAAAGAGTTCAAATTGTAAAAACTTCAAGTCACTGTCACTGGAAAGAAAAATGTCAATGCGGCTGTCGTTGACTCTGGGTCTGGCGGAGATGTTGCTGTTAGGTCAATGGAAATCTCGGTCTATGGTATAGGTGTATTTCAGTCTGAATCGCAGGGGGGCTTGATTTCGGCGCTGGACGTGGTATATGTACATTCGACATGTGGGATGTTTCAAACGATACTGTGGGAAGAATACTCATCGGCGATGTAATGCATGTTATGCTGGTAGCCTATCAGTTTGTACTTGTTCTTTTATTCCCATGGTGTGATGATATTGGTGCTGATGTCTTAGAACTGACCCTTCGTGTGGGCGAAAAAATACGAAAATCACAGAAGAGTTGTTCTGGCATTCCTGAGTTCACGTAGTGTAGCTGGCGGCGTGATGTCTCATGATAGCAAAGATGTTGGTGCGAGTCTCTCCCATGGATCATAGTTATACGTGTGACGGCTTTATTCATGATGTTAGTCCACTAATGTCGTTTTTTCAAAGAATCTTCTCCATTAATTTTATGAAAACACTGTCTCAAAAGAAATAGTCACTCATAACGGTGTAGATAGGCTACATCTTGGGGACATTGGCTTTGCGAGAGGGTCCAGAGATCTGTAATAAATCTGTATATGAAACATATTGCGAGGACTTGTTGTCCATCTGTAAAGTGGAGAAGAAGTATTCGCTAGACTGCGGCTTTGTTGTTGACACCTTACCCTGCTATCAGACGAGAACAAATGAAAGATTGGTCCAAATGAAGATGTCTACATTGTATTCAGCAGATGTAAAATAAATAAGAAACAAGTGCCAACAAAATCAAGAAACAATTCACTACCCCACAATCAATGACAACTCCTACTCCTGTTGCTCGCCCGATACGACAAGGTTCATACAGTTCCCACAAATACCATACAACATCAAACTAGAGAATTATCGAACAGTATGTAACTCCTTGAGCAGCAGCAACAAAACAAAAACAGTCAATCCCGTCATGAAGATACGTTTAGCCAGCATTTACTACAATCCTGCACATGCTGTTTACGGAAGAGTTGAAATATTGTGTTATGCTGCTAAAAAACAAAGTTAAACGTATACGCTTACAATATGTGCGACATTGTTTAAAAAAAATATACGTAATATTTGCTATGCTTGTGTCATAGGTATGGCTAGGGAGCTTAAGAACAGATGCAATAGGCCAACACTGTTACTGGTAGGGGAGATGCTACGAAAGATGTCACATAATATGGGAAGCGGTTTGGTCGATGACATAAAGGTCCGAGGCAAAGAAGAGGAAGTACGCTGATTCATCCCACGCATGCCAACATAACACAACGGCGGACTATAGCTGTTGATCAAGAAACGAAAACAGATCGGATATTGCCACGATGCATCATCGTTTTCAAGTAAACCACCCGAAACGGACAATGAATAGGATGTAATTGAGCCATCAAAAGAAGGACAAGAAGAAGTGGAAATGAATGTCACTCTGATTGGTAATGTCGTCTGGGTGTGAGTCTCAAATATTTGGCACAGAAATCTCCAAAAACCAATTACCAAGACCACAAAAGTGGCAGTACGGGGTATGCATTGTAAGACAGTTATATCGTTTAAGTTGGTTATAAACCCAAAATGAGACCGGTCACACAATGTGGCGCAAACTTTGGAATATATTCAATTTAAAACTCTAATTTCCGCATGAGGACATTTTCGATGGCCCTGGGCCAAACCACTTTGTTATTTCGCATGACACATTATGATGCCAATAATATTTTCGGGCTTGGCTGGCTGCAATCAGCCTGCGGACCGCGTGTTTTAGACCTCTGTAATAGACAAACAATTGAAGTCAAAGAAAGAAACAGTTTTCAAAAGCGTTATGAGACATGAAACATACAGTGAGGAACTCAAGTCCATCTCAACGTTAGAAAAGTAGTATTCGCTAGACTCATCATCATCATCATCATCATCATCAAATACTTAGCCCAAGATGTCGTATGGGCAAGACAGTTAACTTTACAACTATTTCTATCCATCTTTCCCTGATCTCTACTGCCCTTTGGGAAGTTCCACATCCCATCCATGTCCACTCCTCAGTGTTGTCTTCTGACTTCTATTTCTGTCTGCCTAAACTTCTGCACCCTCGCAATTTGCCTCGCAAGATTATTTTTTACCAGTCCAGATGATCCTGAGACATGACCATACCACTTCAGTTAACACGTTGTTTTACAGCGGTCAAGAAGTCTTCATAGGATACAATGGTTTATTGGATCCTGTTGTGAACCTCTGTGTTGTAAGTACTTGAACCTTGCGACTCTTTCCAGCTTTTCTCCACTGACCTTTATTTCTGCGCTAGACTACAGACAGGAAAATCGGGCTGCAGGAACAGTAACAGCAACAAATGAGGCTATGCATAGGCTTTCAAACGGGGATTGGGAAAGCAAGGCAAATTATCCTCCCTCATCTCTACATGTGTTCGTCAATACTTGGTGTGGAAATATATGTTAAGGGAGATCTGCTGCCTGCGGAGTTAAACCCGGGAGGTGTGGACACTAGGTGTTCAAAAATAAGAAAGTTGAGGGTTGACAACGTCTCACGAAAAGCGAGATACTACTCAATATAGCTGGAAACACATATGTGTTTATGTTTTGTACGAATCTATGTTCGCCACTAAAACAGAAACCCCTAACCCAGTGTTATAGGTTGTGTCTTCAAGGAGAAGGGTTTGTAAGAGAGTTAATGGAACATTATGTGCCGAAGATAAATACAACATTTGAAAAGTAAGGGAGGGAAAAGGAGAAACCAAACGAAGTAGTCGGAATTTCAGCACCTCATTGCAAACTTTATGAAGATGTAGGAGAAAGTGCCCCAACAGGGGCATAATATTTGATCTTTGATGAGACACACGAGGCCAAAGTACCTATTTGTACGCCGGTGATCTCCACATATTTGGCGCATACCATGTGGGGCCTATTATGCCAGATATAGCAGATGTTATCATTGCTGAGGGAGAGTCGTGGTAGCAGAAAACAAACGTCTCTATTCTATGGACCATCCAAATCTCTAGGAAAGAAACACTAATCATATTTGACAAAAAATTATGTATGTGTTTATGATGTTGATAAACACTATCCGCTATTATGTGTTTTAGTGTGTATTAGTACAGGGCGTGTGTATAAACATTCCTGTATTTTTGTATGAGAATAGGGTGTGTTTGGATTGAAGATTAAAAAATATACATTCCCGTTTGAAAGAAGAAACCCCGTTTAAGGTCATAAAATCTTACACTCATAGGTTAATATTTAGAAGCACCACGATCTAAAAGCTATGATGCAATGCTAATTTATTGTATGAAGTTAATCACCTTTAACCCTTTGAGACTATATAATTGTCACCCTTTGAGACTATACACTTTTAACCCTTTGAGACTATACACTTTTAACCCTTTCAGACTATACACTTTGAAACTATACCATTCCTATGTTAGATCAGTTCATAATTTAACATAAGATTCTCGTTAGAGACCATAGTGCTTGTTAATGTTCACCCATGGGCTAATGTTAATTATCGCTAGAGGCCCAAGTTACCTATACAACTACTGTTTTTGTTTCGCTGTGTATCTTTATATTGAAATTCATGTGTCTAGTGATTTACCGCGTACTCAACAGAGGCCATATTTGAGAACACATAAGCCATACTTGAAACAAGCATAAACAAAAGATACAAAATGTTTGCTTTAAAACAGAAATCCCTAATACGCATTTAAAACTTTATTTAATCAACAATTTTATTTACAATAGTTGACAGGAACAAAACTTACATTCATGTGACCCTAATATGTATATGAAACGTATCAAGATTTCGCAGCATTTTGATGCTGCCCAATATGTGTACTATTACATATTCGGATTATGAAAATATGTGTGGAATACATATCAACAATATTCAACCATCTTTGAAGACAAAAATATGTTTGTGAAATCTTTGCTTATCTGAGTTCCAAGGTTACTTCTTCCTGCTGTAATTATCCTCGTCATTTAGAGAGGTACACAGACATCATACTTATTTGAAGCCTATTGAACAAATTATAATGTCCGACAAAAAGTCTTTGAAATGTATTCTTACACATAAAGTGTATAACATGCATATCGAACAGAAAGACGTTTGGGAACAAAAGTGAATATTGCCACAATTGTCAAAATATTGCCTTTCGTTGTATATGTTTAGACGAAAACATAGGCAGTAATGGGACATTTTGTTACAAATAATGTTATTTAGGTGTGTCATACTAAACAAGAGAGTGACAATACGCATACTTTGTATACGTATTACACATTCCTTGTCATATCCGGTATATGTAGACAATATAAACAGAATATAAACTATGGCATAAAATGTGAATGTGAATTATAAAGTCTGTATTTTATTTAACGATTTTCCAAGAGGATTTTATTTTTAAATGCTGAATTGCAGAAAATGACGAACCATGTTAATTTTCAATTTCTTCTTTCATAAACATACTCAAAGTATGGCATTTATAAGGAATGTTGGAAGTTATTAAAAACATAATACATAATACTTTCAATTCACTTTACCTCGTTAACAAGACGCCCAACTGACTGCTATAAGACCTACATATAATATATTATTTTACAATGAGGGAATAGCTGGCATACGATATGCATATCAATTAAGTTCTTGAACATTTCAGCGTTTTGAATTCTGACCAAACTTTATAGAAAATGATTGTCGACGAAGTGTTTTGCTTGACTATCAGAACGAATAGTTTAAAGACAAGATAAATCTGAAAATAGAAAAACATCAAATAATGTTTGACATTAATATCAAAATAAAGAGACAGAAAACGTGCATCGATTGTATGCATTGATAGTTTGTTCATTTGAATTATATTAACATGCTATGGATTACATCAAAGTCTTTGAGAAAAACCTCAGCCTACGAAAGCATTACGCAAGTACAACGAGACAACGGACGCATGAATGAAGAGACAACGCACATACAACACATACCTGATTTTAAAATAAATAAAAAAAACCATTAAAATCGGACAGATATATTCGTTGCTTTGGAATATTAAGACAATAATGAAGCACCTGGATTGAGGTATGATATGTCTGAAGAACGTTTCCAAGCCAAAGCGTTCATATGATTGTATAGCGTCATAGAAACTGGAGGTAATGCTAATACATTATTTGTTTTCTTAGTCTAATCTCTTGCAAACTCTGAAGATATATGATTAACAAATTAACTGTATAATCCTGATTTGAGTTAAACTCCAGTTCAAGTCCACTAATAAGTTCCTAGCTTAAAGGCAATTCATTGGCACTTCAAGCTAAAGCTATCTGAACTAGGTAATATACGTTTCGATAATGACAGAGCAAAGACAATTCACGTCTCTGGTCTTTCCGCATAAGGTTATTCTTTTTCGTTCGCAGTGTCCTCTAATGAATCACATACTCCTTTTACTCCAGATCTTACTGTCTAATGTCCATTCACAAGACTTTAATATTTTTTAATCTCATCAGTGAAGAGTGTCGGTCTTGGAATCGTAACCTATATTCTTCCTTTGGAGAAACATATGGATATCTCGGAACGACGGCCGCTCAGACTCGTGTCTGTTCCAGCATTCTAACATGAGATCGTATATTTCCTTTGGGCATATGAATGGCTGCGGCAAGTATAACTGCTGATTGTCGTTTCTATTATGATGTCCAGCGTTCTCAATTACTTGTTCATCAGACAGTCCTTCATACGGATGGTCTCTAGCGAAGGTTAGAATTTCCCATAACGTCACAGCAAAAGACCAGACGTCGCTTTTTGTGGTGAATTTTCCCTGAAAATACAGTGCGTTAAGATGTTAAACGTCTGAAGCTGATTGACATTGACTTCATTTGTTGAGTCTATTTATTAGTCAATTAACTGCAATCAATTTAAATTTAAGTCACGATCAAGTCGGCAGGCATATCTTGACAATCGTCATTATTTTGGAATACATTTTCATTTTCTAAATAAAGTAAGTATTAATGATTGACATTTCATTAAAAGGTTTCTGAAAAGATCTATACATCATTGTAATGGTAAAATTTCCTTCTTCTATTATTATTAAAATACTTCATTAACATTATATTCAAAGACTATCTTAGAAGATAGACACCAAAACCTTTTCAAATTAGGAAAATGTAGAAAAGAATTGATATAAAGATTATATGCTTGTTCAGTATTAATAAAGACAAAAATTTATGATTATGAAATAGCAACACTGCATGTATCTACTATAGACAACGACTTGACATTATGCATAAAATTATGTTTTGGTAATTACATTAATCACATTGCCAATGTTATCAGGATATGCTACATAACCAATTTGCCAATAAAGTTTCAGGATATGTTACATTACCACTTTTTCAATGTTTCAAGATATGCTACATACAAAATTGCCAATAATGTTTCAGGATATGCTACACAACTACGTTGCCAATGTTTCACGATATCTTCTAGTATGATTCTGCGGTAAATAAATCTGAAGCATCACAAGAACAACTAACTAAATAAGCCATTAAATTATTTTACTTTTATTTGCTAACTCGAACGAACCGTTATATTTCAGTTGAAGAGAATGGATTCTTTTCAAACACCAACTCACCAACAATATGCTCTCCCACGCCATCCATCGAACTGGGAGTATAACTCTGCCCTGAATCCTATAATAATCTGCACTATACAAACTTCGACTCATTCCGAAATCTGAGATCTTGATGGTGAAATTTGTGCCAACAAGACAATTTCTAGTGGCTAGATCTCTATGGACCATGTTCAGAGATTCGAGATATTTCATTCCAGATGCAATTTGAGAACCCATATGTATCTGGCAACCATAGCTGAAATCACAATAATAATAATAATAATAATAATAATAATAATAATAATAATAATAATAATATATAATAAAGACCAAGACAATAAATCATAAGAGGATTCTTTCAGAACGAGAAAAAAAACTCAAATGGAGAACACAAGATGTTCAGTAGTTATAAAAGATCATTACATTTAAGGTATTTAAGGTTTCACATCTTTATAATGTCACGAACTGATATCCTGGCTCCAAAGTTATAAAACCATTTTCATGTTAAAACTGGTTACGTTCAAACTTCGGCCATCATGTTGGTGTGCTAAGTAAGTCCAGATAACAACAGGCGTCAAAAATGTTCGTTGACTCTGAATTCGGCCATGAGAATCGTACGTAACATCAGGGACTGGTCGTGTTAAAGCTAAATTATTCTTTGTGCAGCTTTCTTCTCAAAATATGCTTCTGAATATATCGTCACAATCTATTTAAAATGTCTTTACAAATCGTTAATTTAATTATATTACCAAAGGTTACAATCAATACTCGCCATCAATGTTGACCTCAAAAGTGATAACATCTTCAATCTATGATCGCCTTTACTCAATAAGATTGTTTGTGGGTTTTTTTTTAAAAATAATCTAAAGAAACGTGGTTCAATGATAAACACACAAAATAACTGAAAAACAATAAGTTAATCTGAAATTCGACAAGCATGTACAAAGCATTATCTAAAGGTACTGACCTCAACCTTTTGGCTTTGGGAACAGACATATTTGTCTCGGGAACGTGATCAAGGAGAAATTGATTCAGGTCTCCATAAAGCATGTATTCTACAATCATACAAACTGGTTCACCCCGTGTACATACACCAAGGACTCGAACTATGTTTGGGTCCCTCAGCGCCGACATAACCTTAATTTCCCGTTGAAAGTCAGCTCTGTAAAAACAAATACGCATATAATGCATTATACGTAGTTCGCTTCCAGTACTATGTATGAGAAAAACAATCACTCTCGTTCTGTGTTTATTTGATTGTTACTTTTTGTTTTTGCTTCCCGAGGTTACGCGACACACAGGTAAAACTTTATAAAGCTTTGTTGTCATTGCCTTTCTTATTTTGGTGGGCGCAACGGTAATTGTACCTTTTTTCAAGCCAAACGTTCCGAAACTAATGTATGCAAAGTCAGGAGACAAATTGTATGCGTTCATCTGGAGGTCTTTTATTTCGCTACTATGCTGTCACAGTAATTTCATAGCATACTCAAATGATTACATGTATATGTTCAAAGTAATATCTATGAAATTGTGCCTTGTACATGAATAAACTTGGCTTTGTAAGTGACCTCATTTTTAAAAATAAAAAAAAATATGTTCACACAATTAAAATGGATGTAACAGTAGTTTTTATTTTGAGATCTATTACATGCAAATTCTGTTTTGCATGACACATAGGCGAAGCAGTAAAGACTCATGTTTCCTCGGCTTTCGTTTTAACATAATATAAATACTTTAAATAATTCAAGAGATCAAGCACATTGTGCATTAATGTTGCATAAGAATGATTGTGTTGGTTTTATCCTGTTGCGTTTACCTCATACAGGTACATTTAAAAATCGTTATCCGGAAGTTGCAGATGCCTGGTTCAGATTAGCTACATGAAATCGCCAGCTAATAATAGAGTATATCTAGGTCATGGTACAGACATGCTCAGTAATGATAGTGTTACATTAAACACGTCGCATTGATTAATATATTGTGACAGATGTGCTCAGTAATGATAGTGTTACATTAAACACGTCGCATTGATTAATATATTGTGACAGATATTTCTTACTCTAACAGAACCTCTGCTGAGTTATCCCAGTACCAATTATTGACTATGTGGAATATACCAAGTTATCCCCAGCAGATTCGCAACTTGGTATTTAACACTGTACGAATACGTTTAGATAATTAATCATACAGTCGTTCAGATTTCACTATACAATAAGTTAAGAGAATAATATATAATAACCTCTAAAGGTATATGTAAACTACTGTGTATTTCCAACTCAGGATTAGATTGCTGGAATGAAGAAAATCATTGAATATATATATATATATATATATATATATATATATATATATATATATATATATATATATATATATATATATATATATATATATATATATATACCTTGCTCTGTCATCCGAATCGGTTTGAAGGATTTTAACAGCAACTAAGGTTCGTGATGAGATCCGTTTCTTAGCGACGTTGACATCCGGGATATACTGAGTCATATCTATAGCCTCGCACAAATGTACCTTAATGGAAATGAAAGTAGTCACAAGTTTATTGAAATATATTAAAATAATCCCGTTTACATTTCTGATTTAATTTTTATAATTGTATAAAATGAAATTAAAAGTCAACATCCAATTTTTTAAAATAATCATTCTGTTTTCTCTTCTGGCTGACGGACTGATATATATATATATATATATATATATATATATATATATATATATATATATATATATATATATATATATATATATATATATATATATATATATATATATATGTCTGTGTGTGTGTGTGTGAGAGAGAGAGAGAGAGAGAGAGAGAGAGAGAGAGAGAGAGAGAGAGAGAGAGAGAGAGAGAGAGAGAGAGAGAGAGAGAGAGAGAGAGAGAGAGAGAGAATATTTACCTCCCCAAACTGTCCTTTTCCAAGAACTTCAACAAAGCGAAGGTTCTCTCTCGGAAATTCAATCACAGGATTCTCAATGCCTTGCCACAGACCAGCGCTAGGAACAGCGTATATGCTGTTTCCGCTTACACCTTGGAGACTGAGAAAGTCGGTATTCTGAGAGCTGATGACGTCAGCTGCAGCATAAAAGGCTTCATAATTTGGAGGCTTGTCCATCGGATTCACTAATGTGGAATGAGTGATCGTAAAAGATTTCTGGTCAAAGTCCTTATCTAGAGGCAAAGCGACTACAAGACTTCCCTCTTTGTCTTTATTCGGCTCAATGATATTTATATGTGCCCCTGCAACTATAATGAAATAAAGACAACTGCACTCACAATAACAAAGTAACGTTATACACATATGCTTTATTCATTGTCCATATATCATACTGGCTTGTATGTCTGCTCACAAGTGTATGCGTCCGTTCGTGTGTCTGTATGTGTGTATCTGTCTCCTCTTACATTCATGGACGGATCGAGCGAGTGATGAATGCATGTACGTTCATTGAGATGAAAATTAACAAATATATCGACACATTGTTGTTGGGGTTGGTTGTTTATACTTGACAGAAAGTATCGATACAATACCTAACGTTATTTACATTTTGTCACAGTAACTTCAAATCACTTAAATGATTGTTTTTATTTCTGGTCAATATTTATGAAATTGTTATTTGAACGGAAAGGAACCAGGCCTTAAATTAAGGTGCCTTCGTTTGAAAAATATATATTCACACAATTAAAAGTTTTTGCAAAAATTCTCTCCCGTTTGGAGGCTATTGAGAATAAACAAAAAGCATTTAGATTACTTTTGCATGCATGTGTCTTACTTAACGGCATACCGTTTCCATTTAAGAGGGGCTTATTGGTTTCAGTATCTTCTACCGCAAGACCTTTGTATATTTTCCCATTAGAAACCTTTTCATTCCCACTTCCACGAACATTGTTGAGCTTTAGAGCTAAATTGGTATCTGTAGCAGACATTAATGCCTCTCTGCGGTTGTTTCGTCGCCTCTTTAGTCTGACTATCACAACGACGACTATGATCACAAGAACAACAATGATGGCCGAGAGGGTTCCAATAATGATGCTGATGTAGTCCTCGTCTATGGCCTTTGTTGAAGATCTTGTACTTTGTCCATTAATGCCTTCCGTTGAAACAATGTCCGTTCCTAAAAGATAAACGATGTGAAGAAAAGAATGACAACCTGAAAATATTGCTGAAGATTGATTTAGTGTGCATTTTCCATTTCCATTTAAAACTTGAAAATAGAAATATCACCAATACTCAAGCGACTTGAAAATTATGGAGCAGATGAATACGTAAAATATTGGCCAATGAAATTGTTCCCGAAGATAGCACCACCACAGAGACATCTGGAAGTGATGATGTGTACTTATCCCAGTTTTCATCCTTTATTCTCCAATGTCTTGAATGTCAAAGACCAAAAGGAAAATCGTGGTGACAAAATTACAATCATGAGCCGCGATAAATCGTGACCTTGGTATTGAAGATCGCATACTAATTGTGGTATGCGAAAGACCTTCAACTGCTAAGGCATACGTAAACCACGATTCATCCCTTAATTTCAGACGATTGCAAGGGCTGATAAGACAAGAAGGGAAATCTGGGATGTGGCCCAGGTGTTTCATACCACAGGACCCGTGCTCACACTATGTTGCCCTGACAGTTGCACTGTGATTGAGTGGAAGAGAATGTGTGATATACAAGTAAATTTTCAAACTTGATTTAGAGTAAAAATACAAGACCATACGATGTGCACGAGAATAATCGATCAATCGTTGCGATATTATAATAATAAGCTGAGTCATCAATCAACGGAGCAATCAAATTGAATACATCGCAATGTGTATAGCTAAATTTGTGAAATCAACTGAAAAGTATATTACATTGTAAATAAGACCCAAATAAACCTTAATATCGTTGTGGCAACCTGCAACCTACATCAAAGTAATCCAACATAGTGTACATACCAAAGGGTTTGAGAACGTCGATTTCCTCAATTTTCGGTGATTTAGTTTTCATCAAATGTCCTGATGTCGAAATTAAGGGTTGCTCAGTTGCTGGCGCCCCCTCTGGATAGAACGTACCGTTTATCATAACTGAAAAGAATAAGGTATATCCACTTGTCCTCATGTCAGACAAATAAAATTCATACCGAATATGGCTTTGTTAGCATACCAAGTGATGTTTGTACCATATGGTCGATAAACAAGCGACTCAAGTGGACATGAGATCATTCACATTTCTAACAATTACTTAATCGGCATTAAAAGGCTGAAACAGTATTTAAAAAAAATGGTTTTCTAAGATTTAAGGTTTTAATTTATTCTTGGGTAATGGCAGCCATATTGATTGGCGGACTTTCGCAAACCTGAAAATCCTTTACGCCAAGATGCTTTTCAGAATTTTATCATGGGTATTTTGGAAACCAGTTCGTTTAAATATTTTTATATTTTTAGTTACATGGTGATTTCTGATTAATGGATCGGTACCAGGTGTGACACTGAAAAGACTGCTCTTTGTCTAATCTGGTTGAGTGGTTTCCGGTGGAAGTCTCTTAATTTGTTTATATTGCTAGTAACGGCAGCTATGTTTGATGGTCTGCGGGCACAAAACTACAAAATTAGTAAGGCCTCTATTCGAAATGGTGTATGTTAATATTCTGTTTAAATTCTATGTTCCAGCCTTTTCAGAAAATGTCGTCTAAGCATTTTTTTTTCTTTTGAAAACTACTACTTTATATGACAAATCGGCAAAATGTTCAGAAAAGTCGTATAAATGGGGATTGTATCACTCTAGTAACGGTTGTCATATTTAATGACGAACCGGTATCATTCATCGAAAATTGTAATGTCTATATAATAATGGGTTCCGTCAATTTAAGCCACTTTTTTAGCAGCTTTTCAGATGAAGTAATTAAAAGGTTTCTATTTTAGTAACGACTCCTATCCTTAATAGCGGACCATCTTTGCAAAACTTAGAAAGTCCTTAATCCCAGAATGTTTGGCAAATATTGACAAATTCTCTTCAACGGTTTTTGATAAAATACCATTTCAACATTATCTATTTTCAGAGACTGAACTGTATTTGATGACAAACCCCCCTGATACTTTCTTAAATTTTTCCAATAGTTTCGCTTTAGAAGAATTTGAGAATAGCAATTGTCAACGGACAGAGCTCGACGCACAATGTACGACAAACATCGCAAGTGGGACAATACAATAATCTTTCTTGGTTTTAAAACCAAGTGAGTTGAAACTTGAATAAGGATGTTGTAACAGTGGACACAATGTAGTGATTTTTGCAAGAGCTATTTAGTTGGGTCTGGTGACATAAGCCTGTCATGTGTCTTAATATTATTACTGACACACACTTCACATTAAGTTTATAGGATGAATATTTTAAAGACAAATTTATATTGACATCCCCATTAAATCCCCATTAAATTATTAAGCATTACAGAAAGCTGAACCCCCTTTTTTAAACCATTATTTTGTCTCGGCTAAATTGTAAATTATATTTGAAAATCAAAATCTTGACTTTATTCTTTATGAACTTTGTCCTGTTTAACCATAAACGTCATTTTTTGTTAAAGTGTTTTCTTTTCAATTTTTGTGCGGATTTTATCAGGAATGTCTCAGGTATATTTTGGAAAAGCTGTTATCATTCGAGGCGATCCTGGTAGGGTAGATGTTTACTGAATTACAATAGTTTTCCATATAAATAACGGGACAATCATACGCACATATAGAAAGGAAAGTAATTTAGAGGTATGCTTACCCGACTGGAATATGACCTCGCTTATCAATATCCATTTGGCGTCAAAAAAAAGTTTCAGTTTGACGTATTGTCCTATGCCGTTTTGTAATGGTATTGTAATATTTCGGGCGTATTCCGAAGCACTATCCGGTACATTTTCGTACTGAATCGGATCGGTAAGGAAATATTTCCCACCAGTACTGAAATAGACTAGAGCTCTCTGAAACACCTTGATGTCCTTGGAAAAATAATTACTGCTATGAATTGTCACAGAGCTAAAACGTCTGACTATGTTAAATTTGAATTGTATCTCCACAGGACCGCCGGAGTCTATTGAATCATTTCTCCAGCCAACCCATTCGTATCCTTTTACTCCAAATCCGGGCTTATCCAAGCGGAAGTTGGTGTCCCCGTATTCCCCGTCCGTCAGTTGACCCAATCCCTGTTTGAGGTAATTGTCCATTATCATCCCGTCGTATGAGAAGTCAAACAAGTCTACTTCAGAGCCTCTCTTGTCTCCCTGGCGAACATCATATGAAACAACACCATCTGTATGTGTAGAAACAAGATGCTATATGCAAATATTCAATACCAAAAGCAGAACTTGAACTTTTGAATGATTATCTTTATCGTTGAACAAATAAATATTTGTTGATTTGTTTCCTGAAGCATGACTGCAACTGTATGATCATCGGCTGGTGGCGAAGAGAAACAATTTAACTGTCTTACCGTGCAAACATATTTGGTGTAGGATGCAAATACCCAGATCAATAGAAGATTAATCACACAACGTTTTCCTTAAAATAATGACAACAACTGACATGGGATTTTGGCCTTACGAAACCGCCTTACCTAATGTTTTATATGTATAGTTTTCTGTAATTACAATATGATGTGACCTTTGTCTAACAATCTCCAAACATCTTTTATTTTTGCAAGCTAGGTGGATATCGCATAGTGTCTACATGTTTTTCTAAGTCGCACAAAGTCGGTTCGCTATAACAAGGTGCGAATTAATAAGGGTAACTCTAACACAAAACAACAATATATCAGAGCTGCATTATGGTACATTATTATTCTTAGATAAAAATCAGTTTAGCATTTAAACACTGCAAGGAACGTTTTTGATCCTGAGACTGCCAGAAAATATCATTTTTATGTCTTGAATCATGCTCACGAACGTGTGTTTTGAAGATAGTAATTTATTTACGACGCTGTTATTAGTTCACTAGTTGTCCCAAATCAACCATAAAACAATAGAGTAATTGTTTAAAGCATTTCTTATTTTGCAATAAAATGAAAAAAATGACAAAGATCAGTCGAAGAAACATAAACTAGGGAAACTATCTGAGTCTCCCGCAGTCTGACCGCCCGTTTTTTTTATGTTTAACAGCATGAGTGTTGTATATCGTTCCCTACATCATCTTGGTATTTGCAACATAAATACAATATCTAAGCAGCTCGCTCTAAAGCAAAGACCATCTCAAGCAGAGAATAAGTCTGCGTTATTTGTTCGCACCTCCTTACCTTGTGATTTATTGAAAAAGGGCTAGACGCAAACCCTTCATAATTTTACCAAACAATTTGCTTTAGGAACAAAATGCAACTCATTACATTCATAGCGGAGGTTCCTAAAGGATAGCAGATACACGGAATGTTGCACATGAACCCAACGCACTAAATTCATAACGGAGGCTTCTAAGGGATAGTAGATAGTCGGTGTTATGCATTTTGTTGGAACATAAACATCGTTCTTATTAATATCGTCGTCTGAAAACTGCGTCGAATACTACTTTTTATTTTCTATGTTATCTATAAGACAAAGAACACAGATCGGATTGTAATATAAAATGTAGCACTGTATTTGACAACATTGAAAAGCTTGTGAGTTTGGTATGATGTATCAGTTTTTATTAATCTTACAAGAAAGGAAATCCCTTTTTGAATAGTCAATACGTATCAATGACATTTTAATATCAGTAATATGCGTGTCATTTTTATTGTCATCGAACTAGGTTATTTTCTTCTTCAAGGAGATAAATATTATGGTACACAGAAGATATAACAAATTCTTTCGGTTACACTGTACATCCTTGCGAGGGAATTCGATCAGAAAGATGCCACCTGCCCTGGATGCTGATAATATTAATAAACAGATACAGAGATAGAGTTGTATACATGCTCTGATTTATACAGACAGTCATGTTCAAGTTTTATATTTAATATATCTTACCCAGCCATGGACAGCCGTAAAGCTCCACCCTCATGCAAATTGTCCTAGGATATCTGCTGTATGGAATAAGCCGGATGTGTTTTCCAATAATAGGCGGTGACACTTTTCTCACTTCCGTAATGTATGTATTAGAGTTGCCATCAAAAACCTAAAAGTGAACCCACCTACATTAAACAGTCATCTAATTTTTGCATTATTACAGCTTTTGTTTAAATTGGAGGTATAAAACCACATTAAATGTAAGCACCTACCAGTCTTGGATCTAATTTTATTCAAATGTTTCATTTTGATCTAGAACATTGTAATTGAACTTTTCCCCCAACAAAACGAACCACGTGCCTCTATAGCAGGAGTGGGCAAACTACGGCCCGCGGCCCGCCAAGGGCTTTCATGCGGCCCGCCATGGGTTTTCATGCGGCTTAGGAACAGGTCCTATGTTCGAGCTATTTAATTTTCTCAAGGGTAAAATTTCTTTCTAATTTTGAGAGAAATGTATCCACTCAATGCCAAATACCCACCCAGTGGGAAAAGCCATAGAAAATTTCAATAGAACTTTGTTTGGCTTGTTTCGCATTCTATTCATATATCTATGATTTTTTTCCACCGGTTGGGTCGATCGAAGTGCGCTCGCGCATGCGTTGTCTTTCACTGTTCACACGCTCGTGATTGGCTGAGTGCGTCGTCAGTGTGTCTTGACCGTGTATCATCGGAACCAGCGCGTTTAAGCGCCAAAAAGATTTTTTGAACAGTGTATGCACCCGCCATGGCAGACGAGTGACTCGCAGTTAACGCGAAATTGTTGAAGTGAAGAATTTACCGTGATTAACAGTTCCGTATCAATCTATACATTTAGAAAAGCTTTTATTATCTGCCAACGTTTACCCAAAGTGAGTTGTTCGAGGATATCTACAAAGCGAAAAATTGAAGATGAATGCCGTGAGTTTAACAAGGAGTGGACTGACAAGTATTTCTTTACTGATGTTGGAGTTAAAGCTGTGTGTTTGATTTGTAAAGACACTATTGTCGTTTTCAAGGAGTTTAATTTGAAACGTCACTTTCAAACAAAGTACGGTAACTTTTGAAACAAATTATCAAACCAAGAACTGAAAAAGAAAGCAACTGATCTGCTAAGAAAAGTTGAAACTAAATCCCTGATTGAGTTTTATGCTTCTCTACAACCAGGAAAGTTTCAAAATCTGAAAGAATTTGCCAGAAAGATGTTTGTGTTGTTTGCATCAACCTACATTTGTGACCAGACTTTCTCTAATATGAAAGTCAACAAGTCAAAGAACAGATCGCTTCTCACAGATTCAAATTTTCACTTAGTTTTAAAGATCAACACGAGCAACTTGTCACCAAATTCTGACAAACTGGTCAATGAATGTGATCAGCTGCATCATTCGCACTGACTCTGTTTATGTTACTCTGTTTTTCAAATAAATGTACTTCTTTTGAAGTTTAAGTTTTCAAATATTAACAATTGAAAAAATAATTATGGTGCTGTTTAGAAAAACCTTATGTTTTTGCTATTTCAAATATTAATAATTTTACTAAATGAACTATGCGGCCCGCTAAAGTTGTAAATTTGTGTATGAGGCCCTTGCACTGGAAAGTTTGCCCACCTCTGCTCTATAGAATATACCTGATGTATAATGTGGCATCGTGTATCATACGGTATACAAAAATAAGTCACGAAATATTCGAAGCTGACATAAATGATTAGCAAATGCAATTGAGGTCCGTACGTCAACTGAAATCTCACTTAAATCTTGCTTTTCAAGGGCTTTGTAACCTTGATGTGTATTTTTAAAATTTAAAGCGCAATAAGAAAATACTTCGCTCTGTTGAACGATAATGATACAGGAATCAAAAATACCGTACCTATATATATATATATATATATATATATATATATATATATATATATATATATATATATATATATATATATATATATATATATATATATATATATATATATATATATATATTGTACAAATAAAACAATGTAAAGACAAATGTACAAAACTTTGTAAATTACAACAAACGCATATAAAACGTTTCACAGAGAAACTGTTTATTTTAGATTCTAATAGATGAACGTTGTTAAAAAGAAATAAAATCGTGAAATGTAACATTAGCATAGAAATAACTCGACTTACCTCGCTTCCTGTCTTGTTTCGGAATCGAGTCCATTCGCCACCATCTTCCCTCTGATATTCCAACAGAAAATGTGTGGCGTATTCTTTACCCTGAAGCACATGTAGCACGGAAACAATGATTTTAGTTAAGGTATCTATTTCCATGGATAAGTATCTTTTTCAGCGTTAAAACGTTAAATAATCTTATGAGCTATCCATTGCTAGGGTGTTATGTAAAACATTCAACATTGCAAACGTGTATATATAACTTTTGGAAAGCTAAATTCAAACAAATAGAGATAATCCTTCAAAAAAGAACACTCTACAGGCCAGGTTTTATTCACGTAAGTACACTTTTTTTAAGGAGACCCTCTCCAAACTGATACCTTCTTTGGATATGTCACATATTTGGGTCCAACTGAGATATTTAGATTTTAATCAAACCTGTATAAACGGGCGACCTCTTTAAAACAGACACAAACTTTATTGATGGGCTTTGAAACTTTAACTCACCTGATCATGTCAATATCACGTGATACAAGTGTCGCTTACTGGACAGGTAGACTTTTCTCTTGCACTTTTCATGGCATTTAAAGCAGACCATTCCTACTTTTTGGAAATCGTCAAATATAATAGACGCTTTGACTGCACATAGAAAAGACTAGTTGTGTCTGGGATTTCGAACATATTTCGACTGTTATCGTCGATAGTAGACAGACGAAACTAGTCAGGTATTCGTTTTGAATTCTACTTTAAAAGGAAGTCTGCTAGATTAACATTCAACAGAATAGATTTTTTGAATATTATTTCGGTCCAATACAAATGTATACATTTACCTTTCCATCATACCGTGTCTGATTCTGCTTACCTTTAAATGCAAAGGCAATGTGTAATTCTCAAGTGTGCGGGGGGAAGAGTTCACATATTCCAATATTCATTTATGACATGCACATATTAAGTTATATATATATATATATATATATATATATATATATATATATATATATATATATATATATATATATATATATATAATTGAAAATGTTACAGCACGTAACGTTTTTGCTGCCTCACAATGGGCGCTTGCTGTCTTAGATATAATCTTTACAAGTACAGTTGCGGAAGAATGAGCGCGAACAGAGATTTGGGTCTGAAATGTAACAGTAAAAACATTAAGAAGAATTAATTTAATATTTAATACAGCTGGCCTGTGTTAAATAATATTTAACCTAATTTCATCGTTGGTAAATTTTGGTTACTGATAGCCTGAAAACTTTAAAAATGTTGCTATATTTGCAACTAAGTATAGCTACAAATGATATACGTAGGATTATTATCATTATTATTATTATTATTAGTAGTAGTAGTAGTAGTAGTAGTAGTAGTAGTAGTAGTAGTAGTAGTAATTATTAGTAGTAGTATTACTACGTAGGATTATTATTATTATTATTATTATTATTATTATTATTATTATTATTATTATTATTATTATACGTAGGATTCTAATTTGCAACGTCTGCAATTTCTTTGCCATCAGTTTCTATAAAAATGATAAGGGAGTGGCACGAAAAAAGGAAAACTTATTCATGTTAATTACATAGAACCTACGGAACAATTTAACTAAGAAAGCGATCTTAAAACGGACTCTTCTTGTGCTACTTTTTCGTTTTCTTATTGTTTCGTCTTTTACTTATTCTTGTTCTCCTTCTTCATCATCATCTTCGTCTTCTTCTTTCAATGATGATACAACTTTGTTAAATTTAAACACAAAATCATCACGCAATAACGAATACAATGGCATATATAAATCAAGAACACTTAGAATTATAGCTTAAACAGTCCATGTTATTGCCACCACCACTCTGTCAGTACTACAACTAAATGCAAATACTGCTTACCTTGCCATTCCCGAATCTCCCCTGGACTTCCACCTGTGTGATGACAGTCAATCTGTCTAAGTCGATTTGAAGATATTCGTAAGAGTCTTTGGTTATCACAGATTTTGGACACCACGCTCCACCATACAGCTCCGTCCTGATTCTGTTAGTTATAATAATAATAATAATAATAATAATAATAATAATAATAATAATAATAATAAATAATAATGATGATGATGATGATGATGATGATGATGACGATGATGATGATGATGATGATGATGATGATGATGATGATGATGATGATGATGATGATGATGCCAATAAGAGCAATACTAATAACAGGTTAGAACAAAGAACAAAAAGGTGGAGAGGGCACATATACATGACACAAAGAGAAAAAACGAAAACATTGGTAATTTCAACACAGGACTGGGCACTCGTACACATAGGTGCAAACGCAAATCAAGACGTTGTGCAGGTTGTGTTACAGTATGGATGAGGTAATCAGTCAATGGATCGGTGGATACTGCAGGACTATCGGTATTAATTGTATGGACAAATGGGAACCAGTCTGGAACTGGGTGATCATATTTGGGTTTGGCTGGCCAGAAATAGTTGATAATGAAAGTTAGATTTTAGTAAAAGAATCTTTCAACCGCTTATCATAGTTGTAACAGGAAAAAAACTGAGATACAGAATTATTGATGGAATTTAACCAACTTGAGTTTGAAACACTCATTGAAAAAAATTATAACCTGACTGTTTGGACCGGAATTGAAAGCACATGTTTCAAACAACATGTAAATGTGTTCCACTTTTTCTCTACACAGAAGCTGTCATCCACGATTCATCTACACTGATAAATGTAGGATAGATCATGACAACTCGGAAATTTAAAGTTGTTGAATTTTTAGTAGCATAGTGTTCCAGAGGTTTACTGTGGGAACTGCATTAGTACCGTGAATCCTGCAAGCTTACGCAGTGTACGTAGATGAATCTAGACCTAGTAACACACTAACAACTGTCAGACAAGAATACATGTTTGTGTGCAACACCAAGTTGTACGATCACAAAGCAGACAATAGGGTCGAGAGCAGGCAAAAGACATTCCAGGTTTCAACATTCAGACAGATCACATGATACAACACTTGTATACAAGACGTACAGAAGCACAAGAATCGCAGATCGCGTGAAGAGGACAAGAAGAAAAACAAACAATGACCAAAAACGATGACCTGCCCGATGAACTGAAAAGGGCTGGATGACATAGGTAGAGATATTATCGATCGTGATAGTAATGCAAGCCGAGAAAACTTAAATAATCCAAGAACAGAACTAAAGCCGGGCTGACAACAGAAGCGATAACGTTCAGAACGGAAAGAATACAATGACGGGTCCTTGAGATATACATGTTCCTATCCCATTAAAACACATCAGCCATAATACCATCAAAAGTCTGTTGAAAGGAGAATTAATTATTATAATAACAATAACCATATGATAACGATGACGATTATAAAAGGAACTTGAGGAAGCGAGGAAGAAAAGGAAGGAGAATGTCCCATACATAATAATAATAATAATAATAATAATAATAATAATAATAATAATAATAATAGTAATAATAATAATGACAAAGAATAAGAACCTTATTAAATTACCGAATACCTTCAGATGCAATTAGGTGAAAGACTGACAAACAATTATTATGCCAAGAGCATTCAGAAGAGAATGGAATTTATAATAGCTGTAAAGGTTAAATACTGACTCGTATTTATAATGTGGTTCCTCTTTTTCTGGTTTATTTCAGAAGCGGAAGGTTAAAAATTGGACACTAGATTGGTCTCTTGTTTGTTTCTTTTCATCATTGATAAACAATCATAACTACCTATATATATTTCTTTGACAGCCGTTCAGCGTCATTTAGGAGAAACCTTTGTGATAATAAAACGACTGTACATATTAAACAGTTATATTCATTTTCGTATGGTAACCCAGGCAAAAGATTTAATTTCATTAGATTCGTTCAAACATCATCGTTCCATGCTTTTTTTGGGGGGGGGGGGGGTAATATCTGCCTTCTAGGCAAAGGTCAGCGTATATATGATCCAGTTGATATAATAAAATATAATTCTCATGTCGCGATATTTACCGAATTCGTGAACAGAAGCCATACAAGTCTATAAAAAGTTAATTCATATATGATCTGGAAGAATATTAGAGTTGTATTCTCTTGTATTCTATTGACCGCCTTCTTTGACAGCAGCCACACGATTGCCAAGTTTACTACAGACAAAACGTAAAATTAAATTCTGCCTGCGTAATACGTCACTTTCTTATTAAATTCTTCGTTGCTAATCGATTTAGTTTAGTATGATTCTTTTCGTAATGAAGGAAAACGTAGGACTGGCTTTTATGTATGACAAAGACGCGTTACGCTCAGTTGTAGCAGACTGTAATGCGATCCAAGACATAACGGAAACTAATATATTGCCACGATCTTCGAACCACATGACAGTATGAGAGGATCCGGATTGAGGGAAGACATCATTAAGAGAAACAAGAAATGCAATAAAGCGTGCTCGGTGGAATAGAGTTGGTTTATTCGAATTCAAGACAAAAGTGTCAATTCATAAGGAAAATGTCCAATGTATTTGATTAATATATTGGTAAACGTTAAAGAAACTGAAAGTGTTTATTAACATTCCTTAGTAGACTCCTATAGTATAATATATTGTTTAGTATTGTTATAACCCTGTTTTAGCTGAGAGTAAAAGTTAGTGCAATTTTTTCTTCTTGCAACTTTGTTTAAAAACTGCTATTTCCTAGACTTTCTTTGCAGCTGACCTGGAATTGCAAAAACTAAAATCCCTTTTCGTCTATTTTTTATTTCATCTAAGCTTCATGTTTTAAAACTCCTTCGCATCTTTGGGATGATATGGTGGTGGTTACATAAGCGCAATTTTTATTCAAAAAATATACAAGATTACAAAACCTGCTTGTCATTTCCATCCTTCATGCAGAAGTAGCGATGACAAGATTTTCACAATGGTTACTATGGTGCCATATTGCAGGTCGAATGAGTGCAGTTTCAAGCAGAACAAGTTACATAATGAAGTAATGGCGTTTTTGTGAAGCCCTCAAGTTGTTATGACCATCAAGTTCAGCAGATGTATCTGTTACGAGATTTGTGTTACATTTTAGGAGGTTACATGGACATCTTGCTTTCTGCCATATATAATTCCGTGCTTGTATCATTTATAGTTAAATCTGTGTCAAACATGCCTAAATAACTTTTTACGAAGAAGGCACACATTTCCTCTGAAACCTCTTAAACAAAATCGACCACTTTATTAAAGAAAGTTGTATTTGGGATCATGCACAGTGACTTTTGACCATAGTGAGTCGATAACCGCTATATAAAGGACATTTAATTTTTTTTAATAGCATGGTCTTGAAAATACACACACACACACACACACACACACACACACACACACACACACACACACACACATACATACATACATACA
This sequence comes from Unio pictorum, assembly GCA_030141615.1. NCBI lineage: Eukaryota > Metazoa > Mollusca > Bivalvia > Unionida > Unionidae > Unio > Unio pictorum. The sequence goes on from JARLTB010000060.1 coordinate 24,962,276, forward strand.
TACATACATACATACATACATACATACATACATACATCTCTCTCTCTCTCTCTCTCTCTCTCTCTATATATATATATATATATATATATATATATATATATATATATATATATATATATATATATATTGTAATACACATAGTATCCACTTATATCAATATTATATTTCATGTATTGCCATCGAGATTCCCAGATATAAAGGAATCGTAGATAAACTCCTTTTCTTCATTAAAACTGAATTTATATATTACACTCTTTATGCATAGGCAAAAAAAAATCATATAGATAAAATATGTTTAATCCTTGGTTTTGATATAACAACCAAAATTCAGAACCATCAAGTTATTTTCATCTAATATGAAATTATGAAGGACGCAATTGTGCTAAATCGCTCGCATCCATGACATCACGGGGTCAACGAAACATGAATAATCAATCGTGTTTTTGAGTTCGTGTTAGATTCAAATAAATTATCTTCTAAAATAGTTTGGTTGACATAAATACCTCAAAGAACTGACTTTAACAAATATATTAAACCAGGAAACGGTCAGTTTTACTCATACTGGTTCATATATTATATTTATTTCATGATGGTATGACCAATGCAAATCCTGCAAATGTATGTTGAATCATGTCCAGAAATTGTTGAACAAATTATCCCAAGGCAAGAAAAATTAACTGACCTTGCATTATGTGGTCCAACCGTTTTCTCATCGTGAGATGAACTTGCTGAGATAGCCGCATCTGGAATCTCATATGACTGCATTCCCAAGGCATTGTTACACTCTTCTGTAATTAAAATGAAGTTTCAAAAGCTGATTAGTGTTTTACATGCCTCCTAAATTTATAGAGGTTTGTTTGTTTGTTTGCTTAGGATTTTTAACGATGTCTGCAGTGAGGTAGTTTTAGTGATGTCTAGCAATGGGACATCATGCCGCAGACATGTATCATGATGTCCTACCAGGTCACATTATCCTGATACCAGGCCGACCAGTCCTAACACTAATCTCTTAATGCTGAGCGTCAAGCGAGGCAGATGTTAGTACAATTTTTGTAAGTCTTTGGTATGACTCTAACCACTAGGCCACTGGAGCGGTTCTTTATAGAGGTACTGTCATACTTAATCTCATGAGATAAACACAAAAAGTGCATACTCAGGTAAAAATTGGCAACAACAAATAAAGTTTATGGGATGCTGGAGGTCATGGGTTCGAACCCCGGCTGAGTCATACCAAAGAATTATGGTCGGCCTTGTGTCAGGATTGTGTGACTGGGTGGAACATTATACTACATGTCTATGGCAGGGTGCCCCAAAGCTGGTCATCACTACGGTATAATCTGACACACTGCAGACATCGTATCAATATGCCTGAAAACATCTTAAAGATGCGTTCAATATCGAAATCACACACACACACACACTTCATTTCGCTTCATTTGAAAATTCAAGGTAACCCGTAATTATAACTTCATAGCATAGGAGACAAAGAGTGTCCCCAAAGTGTCAAAAAAGAAACCAGTCATCTCCAACATTTTCATGCTATTTCCCAGCATATCTATCCATGTTGCGTTCTTCAATATGAGTTCCATGCTTATAACACCCCCACCCCATCCCACCCTACAAAGCTAGCTGGTCGCATTAGTTATAACTACTGTAAAGCATTTACATTTATAATCTATATAAAGGCAAATAAAAAGTTCTCTAGTTCTCAGATTATGACGTCAAGTTCGATACTATGATGTGATCAACTATTTATCTATCCATGTACATAAAAGTCTAAAACAAATTCACGCAAACTTGTATCTGGTATGAAGAATACGATACCTGCTAAATCAAAAGCATGCTTGAGAAACCACATCAAACAGGTGGATTTGCCCACTCCACTCCACCCATCATAGTGGGTAAAATAATGTTAAACTGAGAGGGTGAACATCAAACCACAAGACGCAGAAGCCCAGTCTGAAGGCTGGAAAATTGTACTAAAACCAAAAATTAAATAGACATTGCGATTAAGACTGGTCGATGGGTCGGGGGGGGGGGGGGGGGGGGGTGAGTGGGAGTTCGTGTAACTAGGGGATTCTTAATGGATTCTACGCGCCTGCGATTTTACACGCACTCGTACTCATGACTCTGACAGACAACACCGCCCATAAAGTCTAAAATTGTTATTGTCTATATTAAATACATTAGACTCATTTTCAACCTAAAATAATAGCTATGTATCATAGAAAATTGTACTAAAACCAAAAATTAAATAGACATTGCGATTAAGACTGGTCAATGGGTCTGTGGGGGGGGGGGAGTGAGTGGGAGTTCGTGTAACTAGGGGATTCTTAATGGATTCTACGCGCCTGCGATTTTACACGCACTCGTACTCATGACTCTGACAGACAACACCGCCCATAAAGTCTAAAATTGTTATTGTCTATATTAAATACATTAGACTCCTTTACTACCTAAAATAATGACTATGTATCAGACTGGCCTGTGACTTATTGTAAATCCTAAATTAATTTTAACATTAATATATACATAATCAATATTTATGTATAAGACTAGCCTGTGACTCTGTTGGAGTAGTGATTTGAGTGGGTGTCGATATTGGGTTCATATTGAGCTCTACGTGCTTACGAGTTTCCATCCAATCATTATCACGGATTTGGCAGAGATTACCGCTATTAATGTGATAAATAAATGTAGCCTGGGTATAATCCTCTTTACTAACATCACCCTCTTTTTTAAGTTTTTCTGTCAGAATAAAAGCTAATGGCACTTAACTTTCAAAATTATTCGAACTGGACTTCAATGAAAGTGAGAACTGCATAGACAATATTTAAAGGATAACAAATGGAGCCATTGATGCTATCACTGACATCGAGGGAAACGTGGAGGACCAGACTACAGAACAGCCCTTCTTAGGGCTATTTAATTAACAGCCCTTCTTAGGGCTATTTAATGTTCATTGTTGTGATTGTGCTGTACTGTATCTATTTCCCACCCTTTGTACCTCTTGGGAATAGGGGAAGATTAGTGGAACGGTGGGGACACAGGCTCTTTTCTATATAGGAATCGCCTGGATTGGTGTACGCACATATGTACAGCCTGGTACATCTCTATGCCTAATCCAATCAGTCCCTCCGGGAAGCTCATGTTGACCCATTCCCCCCCCCCCCTCTTTTTCCAAATCTCTATGTCTGTTTGTCTGTCTGTATGACCCTGTCGGTTTCTTTGTTACATGTTCTTAGATATTGAATTCTCGCAATATCGATTGGTAAGAGAATTCCATTCGACTAACCAAAAATCAAAAAAAAAAAAATCTCAGATATGATCATTTCGGATCACACCCAACCAAATTCATAACTTAAACAACCTAACATGAACAAACTTGCGTAGTCACTCTGACACCCTAGTGTAGGTATTTTGTTTTTTCTTAGGGTGAATTTCCCTCTTCGAGAAGGGATTTTTGCCATTAGGATGGTGGTGATTTGTACAGTACACTATGTAATTACTTAGGGGCATAGTGATAAGCGTTAGGAAATTCGTAACTTATATATCTTGACACAATTGCACAGGTGGCTTACACATGATTGGTATAGGCCATCCATTAGCAAAACTGGATTAAATTTGAAATAAATCAAAAGGGATTGCAACCTCATGGACAACATATGCACACACTCACATATATGACCTTATTAGAATATATAAGGTAGTCTTAATCCAGGACTATCAGACCCCCGCAACACAATGTTGCAATAGTAATGAAATACAATAAATAACATTAAAACAATTCACAACACAACATAGTATAGCACTTCCACTTTGACACATGTCCTATGGGGTTGCAATTATAATACCAAGGGTGTGGTATCTTGGCGCCTCGTGTTTCTTTGTTGGGGTCTGGGTGTATGTTCGGCTGCCTCTGCGTGTGGGACAACGATGAATTAATTTCCGGGATCCTTTCCGCCCTTGCCTCTTCCTGCTGACCTGCCGATGAAGTTGATAGGAGTAGGTGTGGATGGGTCTTGCCTACCTAACTCAGGGCTTCCATTTATACCGATAGTTACTTATTAGTAATTCGGTATAACGCCCCAAATGATAAGTGTATTATTTTACACATATAAAAAGGGTAAATAAATGTTCAGCGATATGCTGGATATAAAAGGTGCCCAAATGTTCCTAGTGAACGGTGGCAACTTTAAAACATCAATTAGTCAGTTTAGTAGAAGGCTAGGAACGTTACAATGGGATGGTACAATGAAAATACTAAGGCACGTGTGTAACGGTACTTCAACAAAAAGGATGAATTAGATATTTTGTTTACATGTGAGTTTTATATCCCTTATACGGCGACGTTATAATATTGATTCGAGATACTCGTTATAGCGGAATTTGCCACGACTACCAGGCAAATAAAAACAAATGTATTTTCATAAAATTACCCAAATATTGCCAGGATTCGAAATCCCATCACATGTCTGATCGATACAACAGGGTGATTCAATAAAGTGTAGATGGCATCTGTCATTGGAAAATGTAACGTTGAAGTATTTTACCATTCTTTGTTTATTGCAAGATAAGTTGATGGTAGGTGACTCAATGAAGGTTTATGTCTGATATCTCGTAGATTCTTATCCGAATTCGTAAATTTGTGAATACAAGAATAAATTGTCAACGAAGACTCTGGACACGTCTGTGCTATTAGTCATATGTTTTATTATAATAAGTTAAAGTCAATACATCTGAATGACAAACAAAAATATGTGGCTTTGATTTTCAAAAAGATAATGTTATAAATATTTTTAAATACCCCATATGAATTCAATGTTTGTTTCAATGTTTGCTATAATCATTCCGATGGAAGCATTCAAACTTATTCATGAAGCAAGTACTGGAAATATCAAAGAGATATCGAAGTTATTGGAGATATCAGAGACACTTGAGGGACTGATATATATATATATATATATATATATATATATATATATATATATATATATATATATATATATATATATATATATATATATATATATATATATATATATATATAGCAAGTTGAAAATGGAAGGTGTTATTGATTCGCATCTGTTTGTCGAGTTCTCGAAATTAAACTAATGACAAGAAAAGGTCATTTACATATCAGTGAAATATCAAGTGTATCCATTTTAATCTTGGAGGAAGTGAACAATTTAAAAGGGAAATACTGTGTGCAATAACCGAGTTAGTTTTCAATTTATTAACATTTTTCAATATATTTGGTTTGAGCGAGAAAAAACCTGACAAAAATGATCAACGAATATATAATAATAAACGAGTTTGTTTTGCCCGTGTCCGTAATGAAACGATTTTCATGGCTCTCTTAACGATTTTGCTATTGGCCATAAACCAAAAGCTTGTATAGAGTAAAAAATGCATTGATAGTCATTTTCTACCAGACGTAAGACTGTAAAGCATGACCAATATAACATTATATCGCACGGAAATGATTTGATTCTATTTTCCGGGTTATTTCTACGGCAACATGACCAGATATTATTATCCGGAATTATGTTATTGAAGTTATCCAATAGGTAAGCAGATCAGAAGTCGATGTTATTTCATTTAAAGAGATCAATAACGTTGTATTTCTACCAATTCCTCTAGACCAACAACGACCAATGAAAGCTTACAAATGGGCATTCTTGCATTTGGAAAAATTCCAACCATAAAAGGCATCTTTTATTTTAATTTATTTAACTTTAAGAGCGCTCCGGTGTCCTAGTGGTTATGGCGCCCGCCTGGATGCGGGAGCGAACCTCAGACTATTCATACCAAAGACTTTTAAAAATAGTAATAACAGCTGCCTCGTTATGCTCTCAGCATTAAGAGATTAGTGTTAGGATGGGTCGGCCTGGTGTCAGGATAATGTGACCTAGTGGGACATCATGCTACATGTATTCGGCATGATGCCTCAGTGCTAGACATCACTGTAAACTACCACACTGCAGACATCGTAATGATATGACTGAAAAGATTTTTTAAAAGTTACGTTAAAAAGGTCAAAATCTACATCTTTATCTTTATCTGGTATTAGGGTGAATAGAATTTTAAAGGAAACCCATGGACAGATTCCTAGTAAACTATATTTTTCAAAAACGGGGATTGTGTGGTTAAATTATGGATTATTATTTGCCTTGTAAGCACATAAATATACAAATCGGGATGAGCCGATAACGTATTTAATAAGGAAACCAGAACAGGGGGAGGAGGATCATTTTAAAGAAGGTTAATTAAAATGTCATTGTTTTACAGAGGAAGTGAGTGTTGATAGAAAATTAAGTTATGTGAACCTTGCCAAATTTAACGTTCAGACATATAAAGCTTACAGCGTAGATTTCCAGCTCATGTATGTCAGGGGTTTAACGTAGAAAACTAATTTTCCTTAAAATGTTCGACAAGTATGGTTACGGTGTTATAGAATCCTATGAGACCGGTATCGAAGTGCGAGCAGCAGTCGCTATTCATGCCTTGTGGTCACTGTACGATTCTTGACAGCATTATCCAACAACGTATACATACATCGGTAGCAGTTCATCAGCTTCACTTGCAGAGATTTTCGATCGTTGCACACTTTACTGTTATGACTCAAAAAGAAACTGATAACATTTCAAATATTCATTTGTATGCATTTCTGCTTGTCATGCATGGTTCGCGTCCATGAAATACTTCATTCGTTCATTTTCTGTGATGTTTTGTGACTGATGATTTTGTCCACGTGTTAAAAGTATTGGTTACAAGGCCAATATCTGTATTACTGCAGTCTTATCAAGTTTTTATGTGTAGCTTTTCATTATTTACATGTGATGTTTTGGGATAAACATGTTTTTTTTTTACTCCTTCTAGGTTTGTAATCAACACAAATTCGCATGCCTTGCATATTTTAACGTCTAACGCGCTGTTTTATCCCCATCTGGTACACATCTTTCAAAAACTCACTGCATTCATGCGTCTTTATATGTGCACTTTACTTCAGTTCATCTCCGTGGAGAGGTGTGTTTTTGCACCAAGAAAAAATGTGCTGTCTCAATGCATCTCAATTTTACATACGCTCTGCTTTATCCATAAACAGAGCAAACAGAAGGACTATTGTCAAACTTTTATGTACAAGATGTCTGAGAAAATGAAAATATAAAGACGAAAAACAAGAGGGCGCAGAAGAAGAAGAAGAAGAAGAAGAAGAAGAAGAAGAAGAAGAAGAAGAAGAAGAAGAAGAAGAAAGAAAGAAAGAAAGAAAGAAAGAAAGAAAGAAAGAAAGAAAGAAAGAAAAAGAAGAGGAAGTTGTTGTTGATGATGATAATGATGATGGTGGTGGTGGTGGTGGTGATGATGATGATAATAATGACGACGACGATGATGATAACAATGATGAATGTGACGATGACGACTGTTTGATAATCACCATCATTATCCTCTTCCTATTCTTCTCATCTGCCTCCTCCTCACGTCGATTTTACACAATGACAATGTGAACTCTAATCTTACATCCGGATATATTAAGCAATTGCTGAGCTATGCTGGTTATAGAGATTTGCTGTAGTAGTGGATATTCGATATTGATGATAACAGTTATCATTTATATGCAAGATTTGCAGACATATGCAGGTTTACAAATTACATCATTTAATACGATAAGTTAAATGGCATGGGCCATCGCCCATTAACAAATATGAAGTCGAAGAGAGAAAAAAGCATCTGCTTCTTTGACACGACGTTCACGCCATATTTTATTTTGAATGGTTCCGGATATATGCTGGTCATAGCGAAATAAAGTAGTAGCGATGTAATAGTGTTGGATAAAGGGAAATAACTGCAATAATATTGGAAATGAAAAGACAAAATCATGCAAAGAGGCATCAATTAACTTTCTAAATGGCACCCACGCTATGACAAATGATTAAAGAGATATGGACGAAGTCTCAACCGGCGGTCAGACAGAAAAAAGATTACTCTTTGGCTCCAGGACTTCAATGCTGGGCTTTAATGAAATGCGCGTTAAAACAGAACATGTATGGAACGCAATAAAAAATTTGCAAAACAGGTCAGTTTATTTTAGTTCTTTCATGCACTACATAATTTGGTCACATGACTTTTCATTTGGCTCCTTACCTAGATGGCATTAAAAAAAAACAGCCATAATGTTGAACTAAAATATATTGGACTATTTAATCGATACCATTCAAGTCGGAAAATTGTATAATGAATGTAAATATTGCTTAAGCTTTCTTATTTGATATAATGAGAATAAATATAATAAATTGTATTCAATGTTTCAGTTATTTAATGTATTCCCCCACCGCCCTAACGTCACTTGTATCGTCTGCAATCCGCCAAGTTAGCACTGTAACGTCATCATAACCGAACGCAAAAGTCATAGTACATGTACCAACGTGCACATTAAGGAAACTACAATCTCTTCCACGTAATATCAACACCATTCCCCTAACACTGATGAAGATGGCTTGCTGTTCATAATAACCAAGCTGATATTGTTAAGAATAACAACAGCTTCATGTTGGAGGAAAACCTTGTTTCGATATTAAATGGTTGGTAAAGAGGGATGTTTCCGTCAATTGATATTTATGCTTTAAGGCTACATACAAAATCAGGAATTCTCGATGACACCTCTTGGAAGATAATGGGCTTTGTATTAGAAAATTGTCATAAAAACCGTTTTAGATAAACAAATATTAAAAAATTATTGAGTTTTCGAACAATAAGATTATTTTGAATTATAATGAGTCCATTTTACATTTTCAACAAAAAAGAGAGGAACAAATTGGCATGTTCCTAATATTAAGAGTAGAATATTTTGTTGGATTACAAAAACATCTCTTACACTTATAAATGTGCAGTAATCCATTCTGCAAACCACGTGTATTGTACTTAAATTTACATGAAATCAATAGATGTACCTTTAGTGCATCAAACTGATAACAGTCCACGCGCGATTACTGTTATAAATGCAATTAATTCATACACCACAACTCTTGTCTTAAGTATGCCCTATTCTAAAGACAATTGTCTGAACAATTCGTGTCGATGAATACGTAAAGATCATTCTGACTCAAGGATGATTACGTACCAAGAATGCGATCAGAATTTGCGCAGAAAATTATAATCACAATTGATTGACCTCTTGGATTTAGTACAGAGACAGGGGAACATTGACGAAGAGTATTAATGACGGTAACTGAATGCATGTTATGCCCACCTACGGCTGTGAGAGATCACAGAGCAAATGCAAGTATGTACTTGGCTAAAGATCTAAAGAAAGTGGTATATTTTGGTACAAGTCTCAGATGATGCTGTCAAAAAAGTCATGAATGGTATGCAAGATCGCAAAGAGTTCGGGACAAATATAAGCTATCATACATGAATCTTGTTCTATTCATTGGGATATAAAAATGCATATCGACGGCATTAGGCAAAAAGTACCAAACCGACAATTTCGATTTCATTTTAGTTTCTAATACCACTTGCCTTGCGAAAGTGAGAGATAAAGGTTGATTTTTGTAAATGTATCCATCTTTGAAAACATGTACATGTACCGTTCGACTTCATTAGAAAGGATATTTTAATGTCGGTTAAAAGGTACGAGAATGCATAACACATCATAATCTAACATCTTTGCAACAAGCATGTGTGTGTAAAAGGACATAGATAATGTTATGTGTGTCAAAGGACAAAGATAATTTTATGTGTGTAAAAGGACATAGATGACAATGTGTGTTAAAGGACATTGATAACTTTATGTTTGTAAAAGGACATAGATGACTTTATGTGTGTGAAAAGACATATATATTTTAATGTGTTAAGGAACATAGATAACTGTATGTGTGTTAAAGGATATAGATAACTATATGTGTGTTAAAGGACATGGATAACTGTATGCGTGTTAAAGGACATAGATAACTTTAAAAAAGTAAAATCGCAAAAATTGCTTTGAAACACTGCTGAGAACGTTTTAAACGTTTGCTAAGATTTTTTTTCTCGACGGCTAACACTATACGATGCTTTGATTTGGATCAACTGTTTTCAATACGTTGTTTCCTCATCATTTAGTGTTTTTCGGTTCCAGATCTTTAAATTATAATACTCCGCCAGATAGAGGGGACAAAACAGTGGAAGAAAAGACAAAATTGATAAGTATGCTGGCTAGAAAATATTGCTACATAGATCTCTCCAAAATTAGAGTGCAATGTAGGTCAATAATCAAACTTTAGCAATAAATTCAGAAAGCAACGTATAATATAACTGAACCACTTCCGCAATGATTATGGGGGGGGGCGGTCTTTTTTTTTTAGTTTATTTGTGTTCGCTTGTATTATCTGAATTGTTTGAAAACGCATTTTTTGTATGAAAATATATATTCAATCCTGGTCAATGGTACATCACAGAAAGGTTACACTTGAAGGATATCATTAAAGTCTAGAGTTGATCCCATAAAGTCTTTCACGATACCAATCAAGGATCATCCGACATGGTTCGCTGATATCATAAAACAGCATCTGAATTTAAAATGGGTGAGGGAATATAGTCAGAAAATTTGGGCAACATGTACAAATATTCATATCTTTTGTTGATATATTTTTAATAAAATATTCATGCCTTGAGTTTGAACATGTTTGTATGTTTCAACAAATATCAAAGAATTTATTTATTACAGGGTTAACAATTTATGTACGAATAAATCCACACTTTGACATAACAAGCAATCAAAAAGCAGTTTCCGTTAACATCTTTCGTGTTGAAATCAGGTATGTATATTTTATGTTCACAAATATAACCTTTTCATCATTGTCGACCCTACCAGATTCCAGTGTTTCATCGATCAAGCATTTGTGTAGTGTTTAGAAATCCAAATTTAACTCTGCCAAGCATCAGTCAGACGGATAAACAGGACACGGATGAACAGACAAGCAAGATATTATCAGCTACGGAGTTAAATAATGGACTGTATGGTATAAATTGGCAAGTGTTTCGCAACTCTAAAATGAAGAAAGTATCTTAAATCAAGCAGTGTACCTGATGGTTTTCTGTCATACGGAAAGCGATGATAACGTCTACCAGCATCCGCCTTTATCCATCATTCCAAAGGTCTGATTGGAAACTTAAATTACACTCTATTTACCACTCCAATCTGATGATTACACAAACAACATACCTGTTTTCTGCCAAATCGGCAGAAAGGGCGAGTTTGATGATGTGCATTGATTCGCTTAGGTTATCAGATCCATATTTATTCGTAAGCCATATCGGTTCTCTCGCCCAATCCCCCGGTCTAAAACAAAAGACGAATGCGGTTTTGTACTTCTACATTTTCTACATATCTTTAGATTTACAGCTTGTTTTAAACTGAAAACGAATTGGGATTAACAAATCATGGATTCGGTTATTGTAAGCTAATGAATTCATGGAACTCAGAGAAAATGAAGTTGAAATTTTGGTTTATGATACGAATAGTACTATCGAACAGCTGATCAATTATGTAAGATTTAAGGAGTGTGTAGGAATAAATACATGGTTTTACCGGAAGCGTGCATATCATCAAAAAGATGAGTGACCAGCATGGAATACTCCATGCGTTAATCAAACATGTTTTTGCAGGAACATTTAGCACTGCAACAGTGTTAAGGATGGTGACTGTGCGAATATGCATGAACACGACACAACAAAAACAGTAAACAGTTAACATTATCATCCGGGATACCGTAAGAACTCTGATTTTTCAGTCGGGTTAATAAATATTGCTAGTATTTAACTATGAACACAACAATGAAACGAATGTTTTCTTGTTCTGAATGAATCACGGAAATACGTCATCTCGTTGGTGAAAAACTCAAGTATATGCGCCCACTCGATGAAAAAGTCGTCATTCACTTGAAATTACAAAAACGGATTTGCTTCAAGACGGAAAGAAGAAAAGAAAACTAAAATTTAAAATAATTGTTTGAAAGAGAAAGAAAAATAAAAGCAATTTATACGAGCATCGCCAACAAAAATAACCTTTAGTTTGAATGAAGTTCAAGAAGGTGAACGTATGAAATATTTTTCGTGAAATAAATATTGATATTAGCAATTTAATATAATGCGCTAGCTATTTAATTGCTGACTAGTCTGTAGTTTCCTTGGGACGATTAGCTTCTGGTTAAAATTTGATACTGCCTGCCATATCTCCATGTTCCGTTTCCTACCGAAATAAATATCCTCTCGTAATGCATCGCCTTACTTCTAGCTTATCGTGTGATGCCCGACATATCGTATACTGTAAGCCTTAATGAAAGAAATTGTCCTAGAGTATGTATGTATGTATGTATGTATGTATGTATGTATGTATGTATGTATGTATGTATGTATGTATGTATGTATGTATGTATGTATGTATGTATGTATGTATGTATGTATGTATGTATGTATGTATGCATGCATGCATGCATGCATGCATGCATGCATGCATGCATGCATGCATGTATGTATGTATGTATGTATGTATGTATGTATGTATGTATGTATGTATGTACTGTATGTATGTATGTATGTATATGTGTGTGTATGTGCGTGTGTGTGTGTGTGTCTGGTGGGTGGGTGGGGTGGGTGGAATGGATGTATGGATGGATGGATGGACGTACATATGTATGTATGTATGTATGTATGTATGTATGTATGTATGTATGTATGTATGTATGTATGTATGTATGTATGTATGTATGTATGTATGTATGTATGTATGTATGTATGTATGTATGTATGTATGTACGTACGTACGTATGTATGTATATATGTATGTAAGTGTGTGGGGGGGTGGGGGGTGGGGGGGTGGGGGGTGGATGGATGGATGGACGTACATATGTATGTATGTATGTATGTATGTATGTATGTATGTATGTATGTATGTATGTATGTATGTATGTATGTATGTATGTATGTATGTATGTATGTACTGATACAGAGTCAGACAGAAGCTGCAGGGATTAAAAATCATCATAGCTGACATGTCCCCAATATTCAGTTTGAAAGCAACTAAACAAGACTAGCATTAATTTTCATTCCAGTATATCCAGTTGTCTCGACTATTTACCTGATGCAATGAAAGACACAAATATATCGTTTTTAGCAAAATGCAACCATTCAGTGCTTAATCGAATTTCCTTTTCTTTGGATCGATTTGAACAGCTAGCTCATCGATATAATACGAATCGGGGGTGGGGGTGTATGGATTATATTTTCCTTCTTCCTAAGGTAAAACTTTACAGTTGTGTATGATAGCCCATGGAGAACTTTCTATTATTAGAAATACCCCCATTTGTTATTATTAGAGGTACGCCCATGATATCTCCATCATTAGGAACAAAGATGTCATGATGTTGGGCAGAACAAAATGAGTGCCAGTTGTGTTTGCGATTCAGTTCAGGTTCGCAGAAGTCGTTAGTGGCTGTTTAATTAGACCTAACCTTTCCTGGGTACCTGATTATTTCCTTTAGAAAAATCGATTCGTCTGCTGTATTGCATTTTACAGAACGGACTAAAAATTCGAATTAATAGTACATATGTCTGCATAAAGTGGTATAGCATTTTGTTTAGAATAACAACACACAACTCAGACATGTCACTAGCGCTCACTATTGCAATATTGCAAATTTTGCATCAAATCTAGTACCTTCAAATATATACAGATGTGAAACACTAACGGTGACTAGCGTATTTGGCATAATATACCTGATTCGTGGTTGATTTAAGTAAAATTTATCAGTAATCAGTCGTTCTCTCTTATCAGCGATACCTTGACTTCGATTTTAATGTTATGATAAACACCCTCTCTCTCTCTCTCCTCTCTCTCTCTCTCTCTCTCTCTCTCTCTCTCTCTCTCTCTCTCTCTCTCTCTCTCTCTCTCTCTCTCTCTCTCTCTCTCTCTCTCTCTCTCTCTCTCTCTCTCTCTCTCTCTCTCTCTCTCTCTCTCTCTCTCTCTCTCTCTCTCTCTCTCTCTCTCTGTGCATGCATTAATAAATATTGACAGACGAAGCCAGGAAGTCCTATCCACATTCCAGAGCAGATTCAGATCACTCAGCTTCAATTAGCTTACAACGGTCATTGATTATGCGGATAAAAATTCGTTGCTGCGATTAACAGCCAAGCAAGAAAGGAAACTCATGTTGAAAATTAACTCTAATTTTACATGATGGACGTATTCATCATATACAAGCCTCCCAGTATTGATAAACAGGAAGAGTTACCTACTACGAGCCACACAAAAAAGCTTTGAACAAGTTTGAAAAAGTCACTTTTTTATGCACAGTTTATCTCTATTGAAACTTCTCTTTATTTCTATAGTTTTATCTTAACTAGAATTTGTATATAGGAAAAACTCACACGATACGACAAAAAAATGTTTTTTTTATTGTTGTTTTTTCTTGACCAAGCACGCGTTTAGTGCAACTGCATTTTCAGTTATAGATGACGCGGTTGAAACCTTAAAACCTCTTACAAACCTTAAAACCTCTTACAACATAATTCAAATGACCAAAATTATTTTGTGATGGGTTCCATCCCGTTCTGTAGCTTTATATAAGTTAGTATGTTTATTCATAACCTATTTAGACAATGTGTTCTGTAGCCCCGCTCCCACCCCGACTTCATTTCCTAGTTTTGATTCAGTTGCAAAGTGGTGAGTGGTGGTTTTCCCGTGGGCACTGAATGATTGGGTGCGGATAATTTAAATAGACACCTGCTCTAAGGTGATGTACATTTGTTAATCATGTTATCTTGAGATCTGGCTGAAAAGGAAGATGCTTCTTTTATTAAGACAAAACAAAAGATTTGCTTTTAATAAATCACTTGCAATATTAACTTTTGGAAACACTGGTTAGTAGTCTTTGGAGTGAGGGTGGGGGTGAGGGTGGAGGGCTTATTTTAATAAATTCGTATAAGTTACAATTGGTTTTTAGCTGACTTTAAGTTGTGATCGTTTAGTTGCTAGTAAACGGTATTCTGTCGATGCATCAGTGGTGTCACTAGGGTTGGTGTCACACAGTGCCGTATCTCATCGTGTCACACAGTGCCGTAGCTCATAGTGTTACCCCCATGGACCTCCTTCTTACACAAAATTTCATAACCTGTATAGACAGTCATGTGCGGTAACTCATGGTGTCTGCCCCTCTGATGGTGTCACCCGGTTGTGGTTCGCACCCCCGCACCCTCATAGTGACGCAACTGTGTAGCAGTATTTATTTTTAAGCCCGTGGCGATCTGAATAGGGGGATGCCGTGTTAGCTAACATGGGTGAGGATGCGTTCTTGACCTAGTAGGCCAAAACAATTTTTTTTTTCCCGAACGGGCAACCGAGCCTGTTGTCATTATCGATCCTAGCACGTTTTCGCCCGGGGTAAAAAAAAATTCCCGAAGATGAACATAAGGTTTAAAAAGAATTTTGTTTATAAAAATTAATCTTAACTTAAATTCCCGAAAATAATTTGTGCATCAACTGAGCTGGTTTATACAGTACTAGATTTGTTTTGTTTGTTTTAGGGATTAAAGCCATTTTTCAGCACACGATAGGCTATACATGGCGGCCAGTATTATTGGTGGAGGAAGACCGGGAAAACCCCGGAAAGAACCACCGACCCACGAGAAGCTACTGGCAAGCTTTCTCACATAACTATATTAGCCGAATCTTTGACTCGAACCCACGCAGACAGAGGTGAGACGGCTGTGATCTGTAACGCAAAGCGCGTTATATATATTTTGGGGCTGTTCCTAATTTGAAAACCTTGGGGTACCAGTATTGCCATGTAATAACCTTGAATGGTTTTCATCATTGACAAACAAGAGAATCAATCTTTACAATGTCAGGTTTGTCCCCATTATTATTATTGTTTAAGGAATATCTCAAAGACTGTACGCGAAAATCAGTTAGAATCATTGACAGATAGGCCGTCGCAATGTTTTGTTTGTAACTTGTTTCTTTGTACTCTGAAAGAGGTAATATTGCATACCAATGATTATTTGTAGTCGTTTTGTTAGTACTGATTTTGGACTGCGCTCGAAGGCATCAGTCTTCTTGGTTCGTCATCAGCAAACCAAATGGCGTGAGTGAAATCAATGACGAGTAAAGACCGTGGACATTATTCAACAGGTACATTTATCAAGATTTGGATTCAATATACAAAACCTGTCAATGAATCCTGACAACCGAACATAAAGGTAGAATTGTAAGTATGATCTTGAGGTCACGAGAGCAGTTTAGTCACATTACGCTGCGTTCGTGTTACGTGGTGTTATACTTCCGTCTGTTTTTATTTTTACCAGAACATTATGAAGTTGTATCACCATAACCTATGCGTAATCATTTTTAATCATTTTGCACTATTTGTCAGTAATGATATACTTAAAATATGTTTGAGTTTCAGTTATGTAGCTTGGATTGTTTTATTTCTACACGCAATGTATGTATCATATTTTCGATCATTTCGAAGAACACCTTGCAGGAAGTTAACGAACCGTTCATATTCGAAATCTTACAGAAACGTGAAATGCTCATAAAGTAAGGAAACTTTCATTTTATCCCTAATTAACAGCCTAATTACATTGGTAATAAGGGTAATTAAAAGGCCAGTGAAAGGCCAACATGCACTGCAGTCATCCATATTGGGGAAAATATATGGAATGAAATCTCGTAACATGAAATCCATTATCGGAGCGTGGCACTTTATACAGACAAAATGTAAAGCAGAGGTGGTTTGGTGCCGATCGTGTATATGACAACTATACCCGACATATGATTACGGCGTGAGTCAGATTATGAATTGTGAACCTTACGCGTCAGGTAACGTTTAAAGAATGGGGATTTATTCGTGCAATCTTTGCCTTTTTCGTTAATCTATTTCCCGCGCAACTAGCTACTACCAGGATATTAAAAAAAACATCCGAAAGTTGTATTCTAGATAGTATCCGGACAAAATGAATAAGGCGAGGATATTTTTTGAGGGGGTTCTAGGCAGTTTAAGACTAAACCTAATAGTAAATTCAAGCATTATTTCAGGACAATTGCACTCTCATTTAAAAACAAATCCAGTCAGCCACCCCTTCCCACCCCAGTCAATCGTTAATGTCTCTACCTCATCCCTAACCAAAATGATCACAGAAGAAAACAATAAAATCAAATAACTGTCCGAACAAAATTCCAAAATATAGTTTGAAACTCAAATCATTTTCAGCTTTAATTATAAAACAAACCACTTAACAAGCAAAAACAAATTGGATCAAAAAGTGAATGCTCATGAACAATATACAAAGGCGGTGTCTCCATTTTCACACTGTACCCCTCAAGACCACCGGAAATGTGACGCAGTTCTCAGCGAAATTATTCAAACGGAATAAATACCAACTAGGTATCATTTTCATGCGGTGATAGGACTGCGATTTACCTCATCCATAAACCACCGTGTTTTATTGTATTAAACTGACTGAAAAACTGATAGATGAACGATGTAATGAGCTAAAATAAATTCGGTGCTAAGACATCTGCTCTGTAATGACTCTTTTCACAGACAATAAAACTGGACTCCACTTAAAATTAATGAGATGGAATTGTATTGCCGCCCATTCGACAAATAAATGGCCCAGAGTCTATTAGCCTGATGTCAACATGACACGGGACAAATGATACAATTAATCTGAGAAAACACATGCAGCGTACAAAGAAATAAATACAAATAAATGCTATACTACGATACCAAGAATTCTGTTTGTGGCCCAACAATTGTAATAGGTTAGGAAAAGTGAATTAGTTCACAGAACTGCCATCTACTCTAGTATTGAAAACTGCTTGCTATTTTAACAACTAAACATTTTAAATGTAAATTAGGTCGTCAGCTCTCTCTCTCTCTCTCTCTCTCTCTCTCTCTCTCTCTCTCTCTCTCTCTCTCTCTCTCTCTCTCTCTCATGAACGGTAACGAATGGAATTATTCTCAAAGAATGGGAAAATCATTGTAGCCAAAAGCATTTATTTACATGGTTCAGTGATCATCACGTGAATACACTTTTGAGTCCTGCCAGCACCATCTGACGGTAGAAAGTTCTTTCACCACTCAGCAGCTGCCGTATGTCCAGCCTATCTGACAATTCTTTTCAGCCAATACCAATGCGACCATTAGACATAGTTCTACATTAGGCAGCACACGATGGGGAGGGGTGGGAATAGGGAGTTAGGGGCGTAATTGATAACGCCTAATAATTGTGTCTGACAATAAGATAATGTAACAGAAGTAAAAAGCCTTTTTGTTTTAGCATATGTGAAGGAAGCAGACTTTTGTTTCTTACATTTAATGACTAACTTGTATCGTTCTAACTACATATATAAAATTAATATATGGAAAGATACTGGATCCAGCAATTTTGTATTTCCTTCCTATTATTAATTGTTATGAGCTGTAGCGTTTTTGTTTTACTTGCTTGATGTTGTTAAGTTGAGGGGTTTTGTGTTGATTTTATTATTTTGTTTCTGCTTATATACCTTCTCAGTTTTATTTTTTATTTTTTTTTTATTTACATCAGTAGGCTGGCGTTTCGAAGTAGCCTTCAATACTTTTTGAAAACCGTAAGTGCGATAAAGAGAATTATCAAGGATTCCGATAAGGCTGTTCATTAAAGATCATTTACGTACATATCGAGGACGATGCTAGATGAATTTGTGAATGAAATTAAATCTAAGGAAGTGTTGAAGACAATAAAATATAATCATATACCACTGATTAATCCGTTTGAAAAGAAAAGTATAAAGCTTAAATATAAAAACAATCTCTTCTACAGTATTCTCCATTAAAGAAGGGCAATATGTCAGCTGTATATAATAATTATTACTCCGCTTTTTAAGTTGAGTCTAACCACAAACTGCGAAAATCTAGATTTCATATCGCATAATGCATCTGAGGACCTGGGTCTATACAAATGGCTAAAAGTAATCGGCAAAAATAAACGATATAGACACTGATCTACCGGCGCATAATGCAACGCAAGTTCATGATCTATGCTGCTTGCAGTAAGACGGCTTATAAGTGAGTACAGACGGTATAACTCCTTTGCGTATTCTCAACATGTCAGTGGTATACGCAATCGTACGAATACAATGACTTGTACAGTTTCGCTTGGCAAAGTAATAAATTTTCACATGAATCTCTGTAACTCATTAAGAAAGATATCACACACACACACACACACACACACACACACACACGCACGCACGCACGCACGCACGCACGGCACGCACACACACACACACACACACACACACACATACATACATACATACATACATACATACATACATACATACATACATACATACATACATACATACATACATACATACATACATACACACAAAACACACACACAAACACACACAACACACACACATACATACATACATACATACATACATACATACATACATACATACATACATACATACATACATACATACATACATACATACATACATACATACATACATACGTCAATACGTATGTACGTACGTACGAACACGTCTGCAAATAATATACAGTAATCAAACAAACAAACAAAAAGGTCGGCAACTTTCAACACGTTTGTCTATGTAATTGTATTTGAAAACGATATTTGGCTTCCCGCAGCCTATCTTCCACTTCTTTTATATAATAGATGCTTATCGATAAAGACACTTGGGAAAAGAAGATAATTCTTCCATCAGCCGTGTCTCACATTCTCAAGGTTCTTAAGTTTGATTTGGCTGACAGTTTTCCTTCGACATCTTGTTAAAAGCAAATGTTGGCGATAATTTTAATCTCCGATTTCTCTCACATTCTTTAATCACACACCATCGTCTTGGTTGCCGTGATTTTGATCGAGCGCCAAGCCATTCACTTTGTAACCAAAGCTATATTTGTCTGCGCCAGTCTCAACTCAGAGGATTGATTCTTTTGGAGCGTTTAAAATTATGGCTTTTTTTAAAAAAAAGACAACAACAGCAACAAATATAGTGTCGTTAGGCTGCATTAATGTAAAGAAATATATCATTGCTTGGAGAAGTATTAATATCATTATCATGAATTCATTCATTCCTGAAAATGTATGTAACAAAGAAGAAGCAAAAAATGTTTCTACTTGACAATACCTTGTAACAGAGTAGTAGTTCATGATACGATTAAAGTTTATGATATTATTTGAACATTTATATTTTAAAACTGAAGCATAAATAGGCTGAATACCAACAAAATATATTCCTCGTCACGATAAAAAAAGAAGGAATTCCTTTGAAGATAGTACGACGTGTTAGAAAGCGAGAGACATCAGGGCGACCCTGTTTTATTCCTGCTGAGGCATAACAACCTCTCTCTCTCTCTCTCTCTCTCTCTCTCTCTCTCTCTCTCTCTCTCTCTCTCTCTCTGTGTTCTGCTACTGTTGTCGAGCTAAATGTGTTTAAATATTTGTAGCACGTAGGGTGTGGGCTAGTTAAAATGCTGTGCCCAGTCCCACGGTATCATATTATAAATATGTTGAAACTAAACTAACTAAACCAACACCTCTCCATAATACATTATGCCTACACATATGCAATTAGTTCTGTGTGACCTTTTCAGGGAAACTAAAACGTTTCAATGAAAGACATCAGATCCATGACGAACTGTAATCTCGGATTTGAATGTTTATAACCTCCTTCGGTTATTCCATTTGAGTATATTTTTTTTCTAACGCGTCCGATGGTAGGATTCGAACCTTCAACAATTTCGGTCTTGAGTCCGGCACGCTAACCACCGACTCACCGTGTGCTCGAAATTCCAGGTTGACACGTTTTCAAGAAACAGATAAGTGTTAAGTGACCATAATTAGGTTTCGGTAAATGGTAGCTTTAAAAATGTGACTATTTTCATTGCAAGTTATTTTTTGCTTAATCAAAACTTTTTGTAGAAAAATATATTTTCACATATTATTAATCGACTAGCTCAAAAATTGTCTTCGACGCAAGTTTAGAATGGATATTAGCAAGTAAATAAGAAAAGGTAGTAGGGTATCACAGAAAACAGAAACAACGGATTTTATTCACAGGTGGTCGACCAGAAGTCAAAACATTTGTTCACTTTTTATTTACTAAACGTGTTTAAAAGAAAACATTTCACTTATTAATTTCCAACAACAACAACAACAACAACAATAATAATAATAATAATAATAATAATAATAATAATAATAATAATAATAATAATAATAACAGCAATAGCAATAATAATAATAATAATAATAATAATAATAATAACAGCAATAGCAATATAAATAAAAATAATAATAATAATAATAATAATAATAATAATAATTATACAGCAATAATACTAGTAATAATAATACATAATTGTATTGATGATGATAATAATAATAATAATAATAATAATAATAATAATAATAATAATAATATAATAATAATATTAATAATAATAACAAACAAGCAACACTTTACAATAAATCTTAACATTTTTGCATTTAGCAAGGCAGAGACAGGTGTAAAGTATATAAAGTTGTTTTAGATCTAATGTTCGCAATACTCACCAAAGGGTTAACTGATACACTTTTTAAAATAAAAGAATTTCTTAAAATGCAGAATCACCTGACGCAACGATGTATATCAGTGTAGGGATAGATTGTAATATCTTACCTGCTGTTCGTGCTTCCTTAACGAGCACTTGCCTTCTAGAGTTTTAACGCGTGCTGTTCAGAGTTTATTTACGTAATTTATTTAAATAAAGTATCAACGGTGGTATTCAGAGGGTAATTACGTAATGTGTTGTAATATAGTATGCACGATGGTAATCTGAGGGTAATTATGTAACGTGTTGTAACAGAGTATACACAGCAGTTTTCCGAGGGTAATTACGTAATGTGTTGTAATATAGTATACACGATGGTAATATGAGGGTAATTATGTAACGTGTTGTAACAGAGTATACACAGTGGTTTTCCGAGTGTAATTACGTAATGTGTTTTAATAGAGAACCAACGGTGCTATTCGAAAAATAATTACGCAATGTATTTTCGTAGAGTATCGACAGTGGTATTCACAGGGTAAATAAGTAATGTATTTTAACAGAGTATCAACAGTGGTCTTCAAAGGGTAATTACTTTATGTTTGAATATGAAATCAATTTCTTCTATTATATATTTATCAAGTCCCCAATGACTGTGATAATGTGGCATATATCACTGTTTGACCATTCGATAAAGAGTGTCCAGTGACACATTACGTTGACCTTTGCTTTTGATAATAATGGTGCCCGCTTGAGTGTAAAGTATGCATGATTGCACCTCATGTATTTGCGACAAAGCACGTGTAGGGACACGAGATGGGATGGTTGGGATGTATTTTGTCCAATGCTAGTCTTCACCTTACAATTATTATAAATACTGCATATGTGTATTGTATGTGAAAATTAAAACTTCTTATTATATGGATTCATTAATATATACAATAGAAAAAATTGAAAGGCCATATGGCTGAGGCACATATTGCAAGTCAACGTGCTATCAAACTTCATTTCTGACACAACTCATATCAGGTGCATCTTGAAATATGTTCCTGGAATATGTATGCCCTAGATGAGTACCTGAATACTGACCTAAACCAAAGTTCGACGGACGGACAAGAGTACAGCCGTATGACCCTACCACTCTCGTGTTAGGGCTCATAACCGCAGTAAAGGAGATTTTCAAAATGGCATCCATAGGGAAAGAAGAAAAAAAAACGCCAGTCTTCCTTGTGTCGTGCTTTTTGCTGAACAACGTCTTGAGGATTGCATGGCAATATGGTTCGGTATCACTCATTTGCAGAAACATATGCCAATAGCAAAATATCTGCAAACGGATCTGATGGAAAATCTCATCTAATTATTATATTACTGAAAACCGAGAAGATAAAAGTCAAGAATACAGCACACGGAACTGATAAAGGGAAAATAGACTTTCTTTCTGATTTATAAATTCTTGTGATGTCACGCGGCTCCCTACAGCGTGACGTGATTACGTGACAATGGTCAATAACAAGCTGGCATTTCTTGCTTCTGTAACACATACTCCGACAGGACAAAGATAATTGATAACAACAATAAATTAATAACTTTGTGATTGAAAGGAGCTCTTAACTATAAATTTTCACAAACTTTAATTTGCATTTCTTTTTTCTGTTTGATTCCAAATGTTGAAAACAACTTTGAACGTAGGCTTGTGTTTGAAATGAAATGGCTGAAAATGGCGTTAAAGGAAAAACATCGAGGCACGTAGGCGTTTTCTGGTCGCACGATACGGCTTGACGACGTGTAATATGGTTACGTGATAAATCAAAATGGTCCTTTACGGAAGCCGCTGATTTTGGTTTGCATTGTAACTTGTATACGTTATTGGACTGTGTAAGATGTTGATGATTTTCTTTATTTGCAACCCCAGTAGAGAGAAACTGTGCACTAAAGTTGTTTTTCATGCAAGTGTGCAATATTTAGTGCACGTGCTCACATTAATTGACATTTCCTCGCAGTTTGGTGTAATTTCATACGAGACAGACAAGTAAGCAGACAGACACGGAGAAAGATTTAATTTATAACGAAACTATTCAATTTTAAAGTTATGCTAATTCGTACTAATCATTGTAAAAGTTAAAAGCAAAACTTGTTTAGATACTAACCCCGTGCCATTTGCTGCTTCTATCCACTTTAATTGCCTATCTACACAATACTTGTAATAACAGGGGGCGATTCGTTTGACATTTATGAAGTAATCGTCAGCGACATTTAAAATAGAGTTTAGTAAGGTAAATCTAAGAGGAGATAGAACACGTAAATGTCCTTTAAAACTAGTGGAACGCCGCCATCTTACAAAACCAGCTAAACTGATACAACTATTTAACTTTCTAATGACATCACAATCATACCATTAGGACCAAAGGATTTCGTCACAGTCGTATCTGTTGTTTCAGTCGTACCTGTCATCATAATCGTACTTGTCGTCATAGTCGTATATATAATGGTAGATAGCAGTAATCTCGCAATATAAAGCGAGATTACTGCTTTTAACAACATTGTTTTACACATACTGTTACAAAACGGAACGTTGATGACAAAATATACAAAGCAGCACTAATGCATTTCCACCATAAAATACGCGCGTGATTACGCCTATTGGTTTGAAATATACTGCATTTTCACAGGTATCAAGGTGTGATTAAGTACTGATTACTAATTGCAACCGCAAAGACAATGAACATACTTGTTGAAAGCAATTCATCATTTTAATAAATTCTCTTGCACGCATAGGTGTATGAAATAGAATTTCAGATCTAGAGATAAAGGTTTTGCCAAAGGTTTTAAATGAGTAATGAAAGTGTACAACGTGGCTTATTTATAGACCTTCATGTTTTTGAGGCGTGTTACTTTTTGTCTTCCTATTTCAATGTACCTAAGAGTCGCGAAAAGAAATTTTGAGGGATGTTGTTGTTGTTGGTGGTGGTGCTGATGTTTCCATTATATTGAATTTTACAATAATTTTATTACACGTGGCAAGATTGTTGTGCATTCAATTTGTGATCTCACAAACATCATAAAGCCAGCGCTTTTTTCTTAACATGCAGACTTTAGAAGATTTAAAAAAAAACAAAGCAAACAAAAAACAACGATTAATAATTAATTCGTTCGAGTTCAAAGTGCATCTAAACACATGTATAAATATTTGTCCTATCATACATAGGAGACAAATTAACTTCATTTCGTTCTTAAAATCTCGCTAATTTGACTTTGTCAAAATTTGTTTGGCTGGATCAGATAATTCTTTTATTTAAAAAAAGACATTGTTCTATCCCGCGAAAAATCAATAATACAAAATCATATTTATTTTTTGAATGGGCAGAAATACCTCGTATAAGAAAGTGTAATTATTACGTTATCATGCACACTGAACAACCCAAATGATGCATTGAAATTGTGTGAATTCTTTAAGTAATTAAATAGCTACCCATATGACAGCCAGGAATAGCAAATTCGTTACATAGAAATTCAGAATTAAAGTGTCAGATCTTAATTTTCTAAAATATTCCTTTTTTGATTATCTTGACACTGGGTTACATATATTGCGCCATGCACTTTTCGAGAATATACCACATTTACCTAGTTCGCAAAATTGTAATTGTCGTAGAATATATATATATATATATATATATATATATATATATATATATATATATATATATATATATATATATATATATATATATATATATATATAGTGTGTGTGTGTGTGTGTGTGTGAAATATAAATGCAAAACAGTACATTTGGGAAATAATAATGAATGTTTTGAATTGTATGCAGTTATCGAAATGGCTCATTCATTCATTCATTCATTCATTCATTCATTCATTCATTCATTCATTCATTCATTCATTCAATAATTCATTCATTCTTGGTTAAATGTGCACTCATCATGGAAATGTAGTTTAATATGTGGAATCATTTAAATAATATGATAAGCCTAATTCGATGTTTTTCATTTTCAACTATGTAAACACCAATATCACAGGATGTGATGAATAGGGTCTGCTATTTCATTCCTCTTCAATCGTACCTATCAGGAAAAGTGTGGAAAACCCAGGAATACCAAGTGAATGATGCCATAGTGAACTCTCCTTCACAAATCAATTACTGCTGACTCGATTTCCGAGGCTTGACAAATGCCTGAGTTAGAAGGGGAAGGGGAAATCATACCATAATGAATGAAATAACGGCCGTAATGAAGTGTGTCAGTGTAACATACTAAACTTACATTATGACGTATGCACAAGCATTCATATAGTAATGAACGTGTATCACAATTTGCACAGTGTTTTTGAACTGGTTGACTAGCAATATCTAAAAAAAAATGCGGAAACAAGTTTCAAGTATAAAATATATAAAGTTTGTTTCCTTAAGGGTATTGGTACCCCACCACCACCACCACTCTCTCTCTCTCTCTCTCTCTCTCTCTCTCTCTCTCTCTCTCTCTCTCTCTCTCTCTCTCTCTCTTCTTCCTCTCGATTTCATATTAATCTTCGAAATATTCTAAACAATTTTGTAATAAAACTAAACATATTATATTGACTCTGATAAAAAACATAAAAGTGGGTTGGTTTAGTCACCTCTCAACTCAGGTTAAACGTCTAAGTAGCGTAATTGTCACGATTAATGCGAATTGGCGATCTCTACCAACAAACAATTCGATAACACATTGTATAATTCAAATATTGACAAATCTTTATATGCTAAAAACAACGTGCACTTACCTAAATACAGTGACTGGACAATTAATCCAGTTCCAATTAAGAAACAAACGTAGGTAAACATTATTACATCCACAACTGTACACTTCATAAGCAGTCTTGATGCAACTAGTAAAGTCTAGAAAAAGTATCGGTATTCATCCAAAGAGGCATTACACTTTGCCGCTTTAACTTTTCAATCTTTGGATTAAAAAGTCTCATATCCTTTGGATGAATGAATCTTGTTTTAACTGAAATCATTATTTGGAAGGCTTCTAACTTTCCGATTCACTGTCTGTCTTTTGCGATACCATTTCAATTCCTAACATATTATGGAGCGGTATAGGCCAGTCTCATTCGATATTAGGGGTGCACAGGTTCCCAGCTGCTTACAGTTTTCCTATACAGTGACAGTGATAATATTTTGCCTTTACTTTGTTTATTCAGTACCGTTGTATCTTAACGAAGAGACGTTATGTCAGATTCTAATTAGATAACAGTAGCACACAATGGCGAGTCATTAAAAAAACACAACAAACAAACAAAAATGGTTTTCGAACTATCAAATGTAATGATATTTAATCTACATCAGCGGCGCATTTTTAAGGTACCAATACAAAATCATAATACTACTATTTATTTCTACAACATTTGATTTTCAGTAATGTCATTCATTGCCATATATCCAAATGTGTGTGTGTGTGTGTGTGTGTGTGTGTGTGTGTGTGTGTGGTTGTTGTTGTTGTTGTTGCTGCTGTAGGTGTAACGCTATTTTGCAGCACTAGATAGGCTATGCATCGCGGCCAATATATATTGTGAACCACGGACCAGCGGGAATATACTAGCAAGTTTTTTTACATACCCAAGCTGACCAAGCCCGAGACACGAATAGATGCGGAGAGAGGTGAGATTGCAAAGATCAATGGTCGGTAAAGGCGAGACGAGTGTCTTAATCTAGCCGGCCACAGCAACCCAGGGTCCCATGTGTGTGTGTGTGTGTGTGTGTGTGTGTGTGTGTGTGTGTGTGTGTGTGAGAGAGAGAGAGAGAGAGAGAGGGAGAGAGAGAGAGAGAGAGAGAGAGAGAGAGAGAGAGATTATAGTAAAAGACAACCTATTACACGGAATATGAGAGCATAAATAATGAATATAATATCTAATCAATGCTTACTATCTGTATTCGTTCATGATTTGAACAGTGATGAATCCCCGTTGGCTAAGTGGTCTAAGGCGCTAGCCCTTACAAATCACTCCAGATATATCACTGCTTTCCACATGAGTTTGAGTCTTGGCACGACCAATCTGGGCATGCGTAAAAACTTGCCATCGTAAGACGTTGACTTTCTCGGGTTCAGGTTTTTTCCTGTACTATCATGAACTGAAAAATGGCGTTATACCCTATAACAAGCAAACTTTTTTGTGATTTTCATTTATTTTATTTTACTTTTAATGTTGATGAAATTTAGACAGGCCCTAGGATATGCGGGGGCCCAAGGCAGAATGCTGGTTCTTGGTGCAGCAAAAGCGAAAAGCGGGCCCCCAAGCAAAATAAGTGCATTGATGGGTTGATTTCTTGAAAGCGCAGAAATCCAGTTCCGATTTGACTAACATGGTTTTGTTCGTTGCCTCTTTTATACCTGCTAGTTGGAGTTTACCACCTTGCGATGGAAGGGAAACAACTCATTATCCCTTCGATAATTTATTAACATGTGGGTTAACACTATAAAAAATATTTTTATGCTGAGATCTTACCATCGAGCAATAAAAATACACATTAGCACGGATACAAACTATAAAATAACTGATTCAAATCTTTCATAATTACAGCAACAAAAATATTCTGCAAAAGATTTAAATACTGCTGCAATAAAATACTAGACTTTCCACACAAAAAAATTCACACACTGTATTAGTACCTAATTGGTGGAAGGTAAAGCATTGGACATATTTGGTACAGAAGAAGATGCAAAAAAAAAAAACGCACAAGAGAAATAAAAACAAAGAGGAAATGAACGTGTTTGTATTGTAAATTCTGTCTGTAGCTATTTTTTAGTATAATGACATATCGTAAATGATCCGAAACAATTGATAGATGGTATAATAAAGGTTAGTATTAAGAACAAGAAAAGAAAGAGACAATATAAAAAAGAAATTCAAAGACTTGAAAATATGGCGCGTCGAGTGATTTTGTTAGGAGGGGGGAGGGATATAATTTTTTGGCAGTCCCCGGTTTTGTAGTGAAAATAAAATGACTTTATTTTCACTGAATAGCTTTGAAAGCACTATCTTTGTATTTCGAAGAAGTTGTTCTTTTATTTTAAATAAAATCTTACCTACAGTTAAGCTAGATGATTGATGCAATTTTGAAGTATACTCACGTGTTCGCTTGACCAATTTACATGTAAACTTGGCTATTACATCTGCGAATATTGAAATTACCTTTTAAATGCCCTTAAAATCTGATTAGTTAACACCCCAAGCCAGTCTTCACATCACCTTCCTATTCCCCAACCCGGATAGCAAACAACAATACTGCTTGATTAAATTGCAATTAATAACATAAATATCATAAAGACAATATCACACGACGAATATTTTGCCAAAGTTTGCATTTTCAAAAACAGACGCGGTAAGAAATAATAATCTTTTGAAATGTTCGGATTAAATACAAGTCCCTATAAGAAACATATCTTCGAAACGGGATCCACCCACCCACCCAACCATTCCTACTTTAATGGACGATATGGCGTTTGATCATCTTAAAGAGACTTTAAATATTCTTGTAAGTCGCAGTTGTTTTATTTTTGTTTTGGGGTGCAAACCAGCACATAACACAGTTGAAATGAGTTATAATTTGTTTCTTCGCTGTACCACAATGCTACAGTCTTAATAAGATCAATCAATGGTAACTCGTTGGTTTTATACTGAACTTTCTTCAGAACCGGATTCGAATGTTTCATTCTAGGCCACAAATGTTGTCCCTTTATTTTATTTTTATAATATCAGTACCTATGTTCTTTTATTTACATACTATCATAATATCATGTAATATAAATTTATTTGACTGGATCAATTAGTTAAACGTGTCCAGTTATGAGACGAAATTAGATTTTTTGAAGAACGAAATAAGATCTTCTGTATGACTTTAACTGGAGTCAGTAATTGAATGCAAATTCATTTCGGAATTAGCCCGCATGCGTAGCTAAAACAAAACACAAAGGGCAACGTAGGGCGTTAAAATAGGAATGCAGACACCGAGTAAATCAATATTTAGGAAAACTCCATTATTTAGTAACGAATTCGTGATCCGTTAGGTGTCTTTCATCTTGGTTACCATGACAACTGTTAACAATCCCATCCCTATCATTAGCTCGGTTGTGTTCGAAGTTGTTTCCTTAATATAGGATTTCAATGAATTTGAAAATATGGTAACTGCGATGGACTTAAATAGAATATAACAAAAGCATTACATTTCAACATTCACATGAAATGATGGTCCATATATATCAAAACAGCATGATCTTTTTCGTATGGATGTAAAGGAGTTTGACATATTATTTATATTAATATATCAAATTATTTTTCGCCTGTAAGTATGCTTCACCAGTATATTACTGTGTTTTTAGTACCAGCAACTCCTAGGACAGACGTAAGGTCTGAAAATCTCAAGATTATGATGCTTGCCTGCCAGTGTTTGCTTTATCTGTCATCACTTTCTTATAAGCATGTGTGAATTTCACTCATGTTAAACATAGTTTCCTCTAGATTCCCAGCTAACTGTCCAGTGATGATGACCCTATTTTAGTTTAGTGTGCTTAAAAAATAGCTTTAGATGTGGGATTTCAATATTGTATCGGGCATACAGATTACGGGATAAAGTAAGGAATTTCTAGTTATTATTTAATATCAAAACAGCAAAATAATGAGACAGAAAGAAGCATATTAACAATTAATGTACTATTTTAAAAATAATAAAACACGTTATGCAGCTTCGTCTGAATCATATTTTTCTACATAAATAAAGAAAAACATAGTGTGCTAATTTGTCAAATGAGAGATGCTCTATATTTTAAGAGTACTTATATGTAGTGTTATATTTATCATTTTTCATTAAGAGAAACTTGGTAATCAGCGCATTCTTATATGCATGCATTTATCAATATATACAGTCAGACACACACATGCAGTCATACATACATGCATGCATACATACATACAGACAGACAGACAGACAGACAGACAGACAGACAGACAGACATATAAATAAGTCAGACATATAAATAAAGAAACAGACAGACAGAAAGACTGACCGAAAGCGAGGCGATCAAGGCTATGTCGTTTTTGCACAGACTACGAATTAATTTTTCAATATATCCAATTAAGAAAGAAATCTCCATGCTGAAATT
Organism: Unio pictorum; assembly: GCA_030141615.1. Taxonomy (NCBI): domain Eukaryota; kingdom Metazoa; phylum Mollusca; class Bivalvia; order Unionida; family Unionidae; genus Unio; species Unio pictorum. The sequence continues at coordinate 24,993,012 of JARLTB010000060.1, forward strand.
TGAGTATATTGTCCAAACTCAAATGCACGCAATGTTCTTTTTTTTTCTTCTTTCGGGGGCACCAGACAGATGCCTCCCCCCCCCCCCATTTAAACAAAATTAGAAAAAGTGTTTGTGTGGTTTTGTAAGCTTCCTGATGTGTAGTTATGGGCTTTTTTAATTTTTTAAAATTTTCCATTTAACGTTTAATTTGTCCCATACGGATTATATTTGAATTTTGAATGGGATTATTATCGGTCCCTATTGTCTCTATATGGTTGTTCGTCCGAGTCGGTTTTATTTACCAAATCACGGAGTCTCTTCCCTGGTCCTTTTTAGTCGACCTTGGCTAGAGGTCACCTATATCCCGTGTGTGCTATTAATGTTGGTGTTATATGTCTGTGTGTTATATGTAGTTATTTACATTGTTTTCTTGTAGGGATAGCTATATTTTGCCAGATCATTCCCAGTTCTCTTATTTGTGATTTTCCCTCCAAGTCGGGTCATCACTTCAATTTTTAGTATTAATTTTGATAGAGGATATTTTAAAAATAATTTTGGAGCAAAGTCCGGTTTATTTAAAGATTTGGATTATAGACACCTAATGATTTAATGAGAGTATTTTTCTGTGTCGTCCTTTGCGTTACATATATTTATTTTGATTGAGTACAACTGTGTTCGAGTCGGGGTCTGTAGATTTTTACAAATTATTATTTGTACTTCTCCCGACTCGAGTTGGGATGTCTCTATTTATTTATTTATTTATTTATTTATTTATTTATTTATTTATTTATTTATTTATTTATTTATAACTATCGAAATTGTTTATTGTACCCATTAAAACTGGGTCGTCTTGTGCAGGACGGGAGCTGCAAAAGAAGAGGAGCAGTCATATTATAGTATAGGCAGTAGTAGTCTTATTAATAAGAAATATGTTCCCACATTTCAAGACTGGTACTCAGATAATAATTCGTAGAGAGAGTTCTTTATGGTTACTTTTTTATTGATGTATTTTGTTGCTCTGATATCTATTGTGATGTTAGCCCTGTCTTTAACAGCAAATGTTTTCATTGTAGAATTCATGGAAGCGAATCCACTAAACTACAAATAAACTTCTTAATCCAGTCAACTAGAACGATGCCACTTGGTCACTTAGCATTGTCTGATCTATTATCACCAGCTTTTGGGCACAATTCATTTGCTGCCCAGAAAGATCAAAAGCAACACAGTGTCCAACCTAGCACCTTGTTGAAAAATGTTTTTCCATCTTTGAAGTTAATAGGTTTTTGGTGTGTATCTTTGCACAAGCACAATCAACAATTGGCTTAATTGGAGACAGTTCACATTATTCTTTATTCAAATTCCTAAACGCAAGGACCCCACCCCCTTCTGAGGTTAGCTGCTTTTATTACTTCTTTAGATCAAAGAGAATGACATAACACGTGTTCTGACGTTGTTTCTAACTCTTTTTATTGTTTTAACGCATTTAAACATTATTTCCAGCTGATTATGAATTATGGGTTACTTGTTGCATATAGTTTCATCAAATATATTTGTTTTTAAATGCACACACAATAAACCATTCATTTAATGGTTAAACATTAATTTAAGCAAATATATTGACGTAATTTATTTTACTATCGTTTACATTTCAATTTTCTCATCCGGATTTGTTTTTAACTTTATTTTCTAATTTTATCAATTACTTGTACAATTATGGCCGAGTTATCTTGATCTGTCCTTATTTTACGTTTGATCGTGTATGCCCCTGAGAACTGAGTCTATCCCTGAAGCTTGAGTCTATCCCTAATGATCGAGCCTGTCATTTATGACTGAGTCTGTCCCTTACGATTGAGTCTGTCCCTTACGATTGAGCCTGTGCCTTATGATCGAGTCTGTCCCTTACGATTGAGCCTGTCCCTTACGATTGAGTCTGTGCCTTATGATCGAGTCTGTCCCTTATGATTGAGCCTGTCCCTTATGACTGAGTCTGTCCCTTACGATTGAGCCTGTCCCTTACGATTGAGTCTGTGCCTTATGATCGAGTCTGTCCCTTATGATTGAGCCTGTCCCTTACGATTGAGTCTGTGCCTTATGATCGAGTCTGTCCCTTACGATTGAGCCTGTCCCTTACGATTGAGTCTGTGCCTTATGATCGAGTCTGTCCCTTATGATTGAGCCTGTCCCTTACGATTGAGTCTGTGCCTTATGATTGAGCCTGTGCCTTATGATCGAGTCTGTCCCTTACGATTGAGCCTGTCCCTTACGATTGAGTCTGTCCCTTACGATTGAGTCTGTGCCTTATGATCGAGTCTGTCCCTTATGATTGAGCCTGTCCCTTACGATTGAGTCTGTCCCTTACGATTGAGTCTGTGCCTTATGATCGAGTCTGTCCCTTACGATTAGCCTGTCCCTTACGATTGAGTCTGTGCCTTATGATCGAGTCTGTCCCTTATGACTGAGTCTGTCCCTTACGATTGAGTCTGTCCCTTACGATTGAGCCTGTGCCTTATGATCGAGCCTGTCCCTTACGATTGAGTCTGTCCCTTACGATTGAGTCTGTGCCTTATTATTGTGTCTGACCCCGATGATTGACTTTCTCCCCGATGATTGAGTCTGTCCCTTATTATTGTGTCTGTTTCCGATGATCGAGTCCATCCCTTATGATTGAGACTGTCCCCGATTATTGAGTATGTACCTTATGATTCAGACTGTCCCTAAAGATTGTGCATGTCCGTAGAGGTCGAGTCTGTTTCTGAAAATCGAGTCTGTTCGGAAAATCCATCCTGTCCCAAGATCCATCCTGTCCCAAAAGATTGTCACTCCATGAAGACAATGTAATTTCTCAATGAAAGCATTGATATGAACACAATAGGTAGGCAAGATAAATGATTTGTCTATATTATATTATATTATATTATATTATATTATATTATATTATATTATATTATATTATATTATATTATATTATATTATATTATATTATATTATATTATATTATATTATATTATATTATATTATATTATATTATATTATATTATATTATATTATATTATATTATATTATATTATATTATCCATTAATACGTGACTTGTTGAAGGTAGACTCTTCCTCTGACCTTCTATCAATTTCTAGAAAATCACGTGATCCCTTGTTTACATATTAAAAACGGGTATTTAAATCATTGTACTGGAAGAGAGTTCAGTAGAATTTTGGGCTTTAAGAAATTAATTGTGTATTTTCTGTTTGAGTTTAATTTTCATTATTTTGTTCTGGACTTTGTGTCAATTCATTGAAGAAAGAGGATTTATTATCTATTTGGAGGAGAAAACATGTGCTCATAATTCAGTTGGATGATAAATTAAACAAGAACTGCATCACGTGACATTGTCAGCCATTTTGGATTACATCTTCAAGATTCGAACCTGGAACTATTAGAACATTTATTTATCAGGACTCTTACAATTCCATTAGTGGATTTTTTTTGTGAATTCTATATTGGATTAATGTTGGATTTGATTCTCTAAAACTAAGTTTATTTATTTTATGAAAATAATTGTACTTAATAAAATTCATTGTTCAAGTTATACAAGCTTGTTAGTTTTCACTCTCTCTGTGTTGCTGCTTATTCGAGCCTAAGCACGTAACAATGTATGTATGCATGTGTGTATGTGTGTATGTGTGTGTGAATGCGCAGATCGCCATTCATATTCAAAATAAAATTATTTACGTCTTAAAGTGATGCATATTTAGTGATTCACAAGTAAATCCACATATTTAAATATGTAGATCATGTCCCTTCGTGAGTTTGTCTTTTACTTACTTTATGAAACATAAATTGTTATTTGGAATGGAAAATTGACAGAAATGACGGTATTCCTCCATTAGGAATTAGTAACACTCTTAAGGAATACTCGTATTTAGAGACAGTCCTTATTAAAATAGTTTATTTAGAATTAGTGCACACAAAAAACTGATTTATTTTTAGCTTTCCAGTTTTACTCAAAATAGTATTTGTAGATAAAGTTGTATGCAAGGTTTAGTTTGAAACCACCAATCCAAATATGATTCCTTCTCGATTAGTTCTCAATATTTTACATTCGATTGTCCATTCCACGATGGTTTGAACATATTACAGATTGAAATTCTACATTTTTTTTCGGTCCATTGTAGAAGACTTTTCTTTTGTATGTCTCTTGTTCCATGCATAACACTCTTAGCGACTAATTTTGTTTTGACCATTTAAAAAGACGATTTTTTTTACTTAGCTAATTATTGTATCATTATGCAGATCCATAAACGTTTAAAGTCTGCGATAAATGTACACCTGCAAATATAAATTCTTATAAATTCCAAAGTAAATTATTTTCTGAATAACACCTGACATTGTTTCTAGTTCCGCTAGACTGCTCTGACTATTTAAGTGATTATGATATTACCTGGAAATTTAAAGTATTCAACTAAGAGGTCAAGGGTTGACTTTAGTGAATTTTTAGAGCTGTTAGAAGTGTTTTGTTTACAACGAAAAGGAGCATGCTAACAATTGTTTTAAATTTTACTTAATTCTTTATTTTTTCGAGTATGGTGGGGTGTTAGCAGTTTCAGATTTTATACTGTGCAAAAGGTACTAACATGGCTTGGTTCTATCTGTCATAATCACACCTTTTGAAGCATTCTTTGCCATTTTTTATTTTTTTTTAGTGTTGTTTCTACCTCAACATCGATTGTCTACCAAACACAGCCCACAAGCAAAAAATATACTTCAGTATTATTGTAAATTATTCTGTTTTGATTGGTAAATGGAAATAAAACAAATAAATTATATTTAAGGCTCAAAATTTGTGTTCATTGTATCATTTTTATTTGTTTGCGTGCGCGCACACACACACACACACACACACACACACACACACACACACACACACTTAGAGGCACGTTCACACGCATTAATTCAGATCGACAATTCGACTATCGTCAAGTGACAGACTTTACATAAATATAATGGACTAAGATAAATAAACAATAAATTAAATAAAAATGGAGATAACAAATTACAGCTGAACAAACAATGAATTTTGTATTTAGAATTCCAACTTAGGATGTAAACTGCCTGACCATGTAAAGATGAGATACCGGTAAAGAGTCCAAAGTTTGCCACAGGGTTCAGCAATGTTTGTCGTTACGTAAAACTGAACTTTCAACATTTTATCAACCAACATTTTATATACACTTTGGCAGTTTCTAGTTGTATTTTTATTCAAATTTGCATTTGAATTTCGTTGCAAATTCAAATTTGCATTTGAATTTCGTTGCAAATTCAAATTTGCATTATGTTTTGATCATAAATACATGTACATATATATCCTATATAATTATGTAGTTTCACCATAACAGAACAAGATATATTCAGTTGTCTGCCATGAAATAAAAATCTTTGAACTCAATAGCCCTTGGCTAGTGTCTCATTTTGTGGGACCATCCTTTGTTATATTTTTTGTGGTATATCAGAATTGGGCGTCAGACTGAGTATTAAAAAAAAACATTGTTATTAAAACAGAGGTGAGATGGCAGTGATCCCTAACTGAGAGCGTTTGAGACTACTTGGCCACTCAAAATGTTTATTTGGAAAATTGATGTTTTTTCTCAGGTTTTTGTTCCCACTGTTTATTTTTACTGTTGAGAAAATAATGTGTGTTTGAATGTCTGTGTGTGCATGTCTGTGTGTGTTTTCAGTTCAATCTGAAGCATATGTCACATATTATGATATTATATTTTCACTACTTGAATTTAAATTAGAATTACAATTAAGTTGAGGAGGGGGTGGGCATGTTGGTATATGCTTTCAGAAAGTATATATACTTTCAGTAATTGCAGCACTCCAAAATTTAGGTTTTGAATACATTTGCTATAAAAAGTATATTTTTTCTACTACATTCATAAATAGCTTACTTGTTGTTATAGACTAAAGAACAATTACCCATGATGTTTCAGTTGAGAGGCAGAATGGCATTCTGGGTATTTGCTTTAATTTCCAATGTTGCTGATCTATTCTAATTTATATTGCTTTATTTTACACCTACTTAACATACACATTGATTAATTTTATTGATTTAAATAAGTATAAGATATTTTTCAGATACAAAATATGAAGATTTTTTTTAATGAGCAAACAATTTGTTAAAATGGTTTACACAGAATTCACTGATAAATGGTAATCACTTCTCTTGTATTATGTTGAATGTATGTCATTAGTTTAATACAATGATGTGGTGGTATTGCATCCCTTGATTCTGCCACCAATTAATCACAAGTGACAGTTCTTGCCTGGTGTGCTGGAGTAGATTGCAGTCATGCTGAACCGACCTTGATGGGGGTCATTCTCCAGCTAATTTTTAAAATCAAAACATTTGGGGAAATCTCTACGAGTGCAACCTTTAGATTCCATGTTTCGGCCCAAAATATGCCATGTGAGTTTAGCGCATACTGTTTTATGACGTATGTACTTTATGAAGATACGAATATAAACATCAACGTCAGGATGAATGAAACGTTAGCAGTGGCTCCATGCATTGGGTGTAAGTAGTGGCTCTACAAAGTGTAACAACTCATTTAGTTTTGAGCAAGTTTATTGCGTTCTATCAAAGCAAAGACGTGCTACTTACGTATATGATGTTTTTACACGCATTGTGATGCCTCCCATATAGATTAGAGTATGAGTTATTGAAGTTCGGAATTATTTATAGTGACAAAAGAGATTTCTAAACAAATAAATAATAGCAGGTTGAAAGTTAAAGATACCAAAAAAAAAATCGGTGTTTTATTATTATGTAAGTTAGTAAAATTAGAAAAAGAAATATAAATTTCAATGAATTGGTATAAACGAAACTAAATTAAATTTTAAAAAAATATATTACAATGAATTAAAAGAAACTTCGTAAGTATAACATGGAGTCCAAATTTCAATAAACTGTTGTCTACGATTACAATATTTATTTTAGTTAGACCTTTTTTTGCCAAAAAGAAAATGAAATTTTATCCAATCAGATTACTCGATTCAATTTAAGTGCTGACTTTAGTTGCGTTGGTCAAATCAAGACCTCGAAAGTTCATAACATTTTGGTTCCTAAGTTACAAGAAGTGTTTATTAAAATTTGATTGCCTCAACATTAACAATATATTTCCTAGTTTGGTTTGAACTTTAAAATCCTGTATGTAGTGTAATATGCAGCTCTACGGTAAATGTGAGTGTAAATACATGGGACCAAACATTGTTTTCACCATTGCAACTGAAAATATAAATAAACCAGGTCCGCTTGCATAAAGCGTGTCAGCTTCAAGGTTATTAGTTTCAATTGCCCTGAAAATAACCTATGTATGGTTTCCATAAAATTTAATTTCGTCTATGTAAATGTTCCATCATATTGAATTTACCCTATGAAAATGTTTCCATAGTAACCGGGCATATAGTCAACCGGGCATATATCCCAGGGACCCGGGCCCGTACGGCGACCCGTGCCGAACACACTTTTTTAATTATATAAAATAAAAGTTTTGATTGAAGAAGAACTAGGAGAGACCCGGGTGTTTTCCCCTCTACGGTCTGGTATTGAATTTAACCTCGGAAAATGTTTCCATGGTAGTTAATTAACCTATAAAAATGTTTCCATTGTATATTTTCGATTTTCGCTGTCATAGGTTCGTATTTCTAAATATGCATTTTCTGTTCCTTTCGGCGTCTCTATCGCAGAAGAAAAAATAAAAATAAGGTTGCTTTGTTCGTTGGTTTTATGGGTTTAATGTAACTGTATTCAGAGCACGATATGTTGTACATGAAAGGGGTGTGTACTTGAAAGAATTCGGGAATACCCCAGGAAAAAACACAGATTAACGGAAACGAAAAGACGCAACGTAATGGAAACACATCATTGAAATCTTTATCGATGGATAAAGTTGAGATTTGTCTCATTCATTTCTTTAATTTTTCCTTTCTCAATATCATTTCTTGTTTGTAATTAAAGCATTAGAAAAAAATAAATGTAGTAAGGATTTGCAAGAGGCGATTTTTTTTACATCGATTAATAGCATGATTTCGCGCTTTGAGAAAGTGTTTCTCTGCTTGCCTTCAAGGTATACGGTACTAGAAATCCTTTCGTAAAATTGAAAAGGATGAGCACATAACAGTAGATCACGCCTTGTTAACACCTGGTAGGAGCCTTGTTAACACCTGGCCTTATTAACACCTGGTAGGGGCCTTGTTAACACCTGGCCTTGTTAACACCTGGCCTTATTAACACCTGGTAGGGGCCTTGTTAACACTTGGCAGGAACCTCGCTGGACGTGCGTGTATATACGTATTGATGTTTTTGGATTGACAGACAATGATGAAGTTGATTACAGTCGTCATTATTTTCATTGTTGACAGCAAGCCAGGGCGACGATGACTTCATGTTGACCTCAATTTTCTATTTTTTAAACATGGCATTTAATTTCATTAGTGGCGATACCCCCCTCCACCGCCTAAAAAAAACCAACTCATAAAAGTTAAAACTAGTACACTGACAATAGTTTTAACCATGGTAAGATCAACTTCAGTGAACAAAAAATGTATTTATTTTTACCTGATTAATTCCAAGAACTAATACTTAATTGGATGTACCTTCCAATTACAGAGAGATAACATTAAATGAATCATTCATTGCTCACCTAACATATATTTATTTTACCTGTTTCATGAATTTGTTAATGAAGAAGCACAACTGTCGTATTCTATTCTGTATATACATGAATAAATAACTGGGTGAAAGACTACATGTTTTGTTATGCCCCCCAAAAATTTAAGTGATATACATTTATTTGCGTTCGGTCGTTTTAGTAAAATATATTGGGGGCGGAGGTGTTAATTTACATTGACTATTGACCATGTTGTGTTATTACACGTACATTTCTGAATTATGAAATGTTTATACGAAATTAATTTAATATTACAGAAAATACAGATGAATAAACAATACTTCAATGACAGATAGCAATATAATCTAGCAATGCATCGCAATGACTAAGTTAGATATAACACGGTTTCTGCCTCTTTTATGCTTTCGTTATCTCTTTTATCAGAACTACGTTAAACAGTCATTTACACTCTTCAGTGACGATACTTGGCGAAAGAACACATTCACACGCTGATTCTGCAGTGTGTGTGTGTGTGTGTGTGTGTGTGTGTGTGTGTGTCTTTGTGTGCGCACGTGTATGTGAATATGGATAGTCTGATATTCTTTTCTCGTTTCAGTTGCTTTACTCGGTAGGCAAAAATATCTGGACAGATAACCAGACTATAAATTATAGAGTACGTCTGCATCGTCTACCCTTAATCAAAAGTAATGACCGGGCCGGATTTAGGCATTAGCTAAACAAGCTACACCCTTACGGCCTAATACTCTGAAGGGGCCTTTCAAAATCTCAGATTTTCAATTTTACAAAATGTTACAGTTTTATTATAATTTATATTAAAGTAATAATTTAACCAGTGATATTTTATAATATGTTCACTTTTATTATCTATGCAATGTATTGTTTTAATAAATGACATAATTTGCATTGTAATAATTAGCAAAAATTGCCACGCTCAATTGTTACACAGCCTTATTCTATGTTTACACATACCAAATGGGGCCTCTAAAAAGCTTTAAAAACGTATAAGATTATACTCTCTGTATTGTATGGTGAAAAGCATAGCAAATTTATGTCCGATAATGCATTTGCCAGACTGTCAGACAACTTGGACCATACCGTAAAGCCTCACAATGCTCTAAACTCGGCAATGAGTATTCGGCAAGGCCCATTCAATTCACAGATTATGTGAGCCTGTTACATCCTTTCAGATCGTATGATCTTGCCGTTGTCTTACAAAAATAAGCTGCATCTTAAATCAGTTTTGTTAAACAATTATTTTATTGGGAATGCATTTGTGATGCATTTAGGTACATCACAATTCTCCAAACGGCATTTAAATCGAATGATGCTAACTCAAGAAACCAACCGGTGTAAATTGTCCATATCATTGCATTACAGATAATGTGGGTTGTTGTTAAATAATATATTTGTTGTAATTTGATTGATATGAAAATTATAGTGGTGAATAATATAATATCAGATTATCAACAGTGTGTAATAACTGCACAATATATCAAGGCATGAATTTATATTTACACGTATGATCATTTTACATGACTTCAAAGGCTTCAACAGTAATTTGGTAGCATTTAGTTTCAGCGGTAATGTCTACAGCTTTTACAGGTTATATAAAGAAAGGGGTTTGCTAGTTTCGTCATTGATTAACAATGGCTGAGTGAAGGTCGTGCAAGCACTAAAAATGAACAAAGTAAATTGATCAAAAGTGGACAATATTCATTAAAATATTTTTTATTCCTCAGAATAAACCCATATGGTAAAGAAAAGACGCGCCTGGAATAAAATTTGCTTAAATGAGCTTCTCATCCCATTTTTTTTTATCTTAGATGAATGTCAGAAGGATTATGCGCCGCCTCAGTTTGTCAAGTCAGTGAGTTTTAGGACAAAGCTCCAGGAGTTTGACTAGGAAGTGGTTGGGCGTATTGTCTACAGTTCTTGTTTCCATGCTTCCCTACATGCCCGTATCCCTTCGTTGTTCGGTATATTAGTATACAAAGATATAACTTACAAGGAAACAAGCATTGTGTCTAGTTAGTATGTACTTTTCAGATAGTGACGTAGGTGAGGTGAAGTTGTTTGCATTTGTAACATGCACAATGGAGATAATGTTGGCATATCTCAATGCTACTTTGATGTAATATGGGTGATATTTCTTTGGATACTGCACTTGTGGAAATTGTACATGATCTAAGCACATGGTATAACAAAATGTATGCTCCCATGTGCTCGAAAAATTAGCCAGAATTAATCAAAAGTACACTAACTTTAGCAGTTATTAAACTAGGGAAAACGAATTTTGCTGAAGTAGGCAATAGCAGCTTCTGAAAGTGCAATGAACAAATTGCATTCACGCTCTTTTTATTCATCGGTGGAAATTCATTGGTGGAAATAATTTTAGCGCTCTAATGTTTCTGCAATAAAGCAGGGGCGGATGTCATTTCTAGCGTCCACAAATACTCCTCAAACGCAAAAGTTAAAGCTTTGTTGTCGAATTATTCATGTATATGACTGGCTAAGAATTACATGGCAATATGAGGTTGATCGTATTCAAGCGAAGATTCAATCCATGCATAGTCCTTTACGAGTAGATAATCCAGAAAATAATTGGAGATGACATTGTTTATACTGTGTATAACAATGTACGGCCTAAATAATAAATTTGTACAAGGATAACATCTTGTAATGTTTGTCTCTCCGCTTGCTTGCTTCGCTATTTGTGGAATTGTTGATTGATTGGTTGGTCGATTTCTTGGTTAGCATCTGGATCATGATCAAGATTCTAAATTGGGACTTTGCAAGCGAAATACGCACGCACACACACACACACACACACACACACACACACACACTACTGTTAAATACCGTTGATCATTAAGTATGAGTCTGTCCAAATTCTTACTTAACAATTTATGTTTTGTTTGACTTTTAGGGTATTCTGTAAAGATTAACTGTTCTTTGTTGTCAAACAATGCACTTGCAAAGCAGTAATTTAGAATGATGTTGTCACTGTTGGTGGTCGATATAAGTGATTACAGAATGCATTATTGAAGTGCCAATTACCTAAATCTGCCAACACTCCGATCACGCACTACGTTCATTCATAAAGCAATGGGACTAAAGAACTAATTGGGTGTCCTCGACGGGTCAAGTTCTTCGTTTAAGGACAAGCTCCATGCAGAAGTTCAAATATAACCTTGGACGGGTGCAGCACAATCGGATGTGCGAGTCAAGACTGGAGATATTAAAAATTCGTCTTTAACAAATGAAATAAAAGCTATTGTTTGAGGCTCTGCATTTTTGATATAAGTAATTATTAACAGGGATCTAATTTTTAAGGCGGGTTTTTTCTTTTTTAAATTAAGGGTTTTTGAAACCGATAGCCTAATTCCTTACATCAGACGATACCACTCATCTCTTCTGCGACAAAGAAAGACACGGTTTAATAATTAATGCCTGTCTCTGAATTGATATTATTGTCAAACCTATTAAAAAAAACTTGTACCTGTGTAAAATAGACACTGTCCAAACATACGAATGCTTTACTTTTTCCGGGATATCGTCAGTCGTAGAGATAGTTTTCACAATATAAGAGTCTATTGTCTCACAATATTTTTTCACAACAATATATATAATTTTCATGAGCTCTAGAGATAGATTTTACAATAGAAGACAAAGTTTCACAACAATATATATAATTTTCGTGAGCACTATAGATAGTTTTCACAATAGAAGACAAAGTTTCACAACACTATATATAATTTTCATGAGCACTAGAGATAGTTTTCACAATAGAAGACAAAGTTTCACAACAATATATATAATTTTCGTGAGCACTTGAGATAGTTTTCACAATAGAAGACAAAATTTCACAACAATATATATAATTTTCATGATCACTAGAGATAGTGTTCACAAAGATGTAGATATATTTTTTATAAACAATAGATATTTTCTGCAAAAATTCAGATATTTTTTAAAAAAACCGGGCCAGACTTTTTGCAAAACTAATTTTCACCTGATTTGTTAGTGCATAACTATAAATCCATGAATGAGGATTTTAAAAAATGTCCCTGCTCTTCGTGATTTTTCTACAACAAGCTTACATCAGAGATGTACCTTTACTGATAAATATAGATTTAATCATGAACATTCAATTATTTAAAAGTTATTACATTTTTTAATATCGTTGTTTCCACGGATTTCTTAGGGGACATGAATTAGTCCCGTGAGTGCTACAGTTCCAGATGTGACCAGATCTAAATAAAAATATATGTATAGTAGTATGTAAGCTGAATCAATGATATAACACGAGATGCATACATATTTCATTGAAAGGAAACTCGCCCAATGAAACAGTTATACAGGGATCATTGATTATATGAACACTGTAGATTGACCCCAAGTGGCGGACATTAGTCCCGAAAGTCCGTGAAGCAGACAAAGTGCCTGTTAATCACGTGATTAATATAACAGCGATACATTGGTCGGTGGTCCATAGGCAGTGCCGGATTTAACCATAGAGACGACCTAAGCTATGGGAAGCTATACAGGCCCTATTTGGTAAAAAAATTAATTTCAGAGGCCCTTTTAGAGCTGAGGCCCTAATATGTAGCTTGTTTAGCTTATGTCTAAATCCGGTAATGTCCATAAGTACTGGCGCGAGCGAGGGTTTCCGTTGTTGCTGTTATGGGGTTTAACGCAGTTTTTCATCAAAAGATAAGCTATACATTGCGGCCAGTATAGATGGTGGAGGAAGAACCCAGGCAAACCCCCGGAAAGAACCACCGACCCATAAGAAGCTACTGGCAAGCTTTCTTACACACCCACATTGACCGAACCCGTGAGTTTCCGTTACATAGGTTAATTTCTAAACATAAATTGATTGACCTAGTCAAGTTTAAGAAGATTTTTATAACAATTTCTTCTTTCTATAGTCCAGAAAATAACGTTATATTAATGGTATATTATTCTGTTCACGAAAGCCACTCTATATGGGGCTGTCGGTATATGGCGAGAGGTTATTTTAAATGATTAACGTATGTTTGATACGCGTTTTAGAGGTTACCAATACGAAACTATTTTTGAAGTCTAATTATGTTTCAAGATGCAGTGACCGTATGTGCTAGCTAGCATAATTAAAAAGGTGTTACCACGATCGATAGTAAACCTTTAATGCCGATTCTCTCAAGTGCATGATTGGCTTTAAGAGGATTAAATTACAAAATGAGGGAACTTGCTGTGGACGTCATGTATCCATGGTCTCCTACAAATAACTGGTCAACACCAAATTGGATCCAACTTGTTTTATATATATATATATATATATATATATATATATATATATAGAGAGAGAGAGAGAGAGAGAGAGAGAGAGAGAGAGAGAGATTCCAATTGAAAATATATGCTTGTAGCAGATAAAATATTGAAGACACTGAATAAGATTAAAGAATATAATTTAAATTTAATCATGATCAGAACAAAATATACTGGTCAGAAAATAACATTGTATTTATTGGTTTTATAACTAAGGACAGCAAAGCTTAGAGTTGCTCAAATTCACATATATTTGACTAAGATTTATTGGCATCTTGGACATTATAATCGTAAATATCTATTTTACCATCTATTATATTAAAACTCATTATTTCAAACAAATGCACAGACTGAATTTGTGTTTGTGTTTATAAGACATTAGGTTCAGGGCTCACAGTATTAAAGCTATGGAAAATGGGAACAATAATATTGACAAGAAATATGGAAACACGTTTGTATGGTAGGTAATACACGACGTGTTACTAATGAAGGATAATTATTATTATTATTATTTTTATTATTATTATTATTATTATTATTATTATTATCATTATCATTATCATTATTATTATTATTATTATTTTTATTATTTTTATTATTATTATTATTATTATTATTATTATTATTATTATTATTATTATTATTATTATTAGTTGTTGCTGTATGTGCGTTCAGCCTCATATCGCTTCATTCCTAAAGAAAAGTCGAAACTTTTTACTAGAAATTTGTTTCGAGGAAATACATGGATGTCATAAGAGCGGAGTGACTCATTGTTTTTGACAACCACGACGTTGCATTGTGACAATAAGGCGTTTCTCTCTACATCCGGTTAATGTGTTTTTTATTATTTTATGGTATAGCTGGTCGATCTAATTAGTTCGTAGGGCTCAAATTTTGTTTTAATACCAAATAGAAAATATGGTGTCTGGCGTCAGCAGGCTGTTTTTGATGCGAATATTAAACTATCGATATTGAATCACTCAATCGTATGATTGGCTTACGATGAAATCGCCGAGCAAAATGCCATGGTTGTCAATCATTCATGGGGCTTTATCAACGAAGAATCCAATGAAAACTTGATTCAACATTTTGTGTGTAATAAATATGACAAATAACCGAAATCGGTTCATCTGCTTCTCTGATCATGAATATATTATTAAGAAAAGGGTGCTTACTCTAAAAAAGCTTATTGGAACCGTGAAATTACATGCGCGTGCGTGCATATGTGTGTTTTGACGTGTACGCATCAGTGCAAAGAACGTTCTTCGGAATACAGAGCAATGATTTCCTCACCAATTCTTTTTTAAAATATTCTTTAGCAAACAAATATAATTTTCCTTAGATTGTGTTTACTTATTCCACACAGGTGCGAATCCATAATATTAGGTGTGATGTGTGTGTGACATTTATTCACACACACACACACACACACACACACACACACACACACACACACACACACATATATATATATATATATATATGTATATATTATATACATTGTGAGGTGAGTCCTGAGTCCTTTAATTCAGTATAGTGGATGTAAAAGTCATTGTATCTCCTGGTATTACTGTATTTGGTCACCTAGTAAGATCATGTCAACATTATGAAAAATCTCACCTGGTGCTCATGACGATAAATGTAGAATTTATTATCCACAACCAAAGTGAAAACTGCTATATTTTCAGCCTTACTCTTTCTGCAGCAGTCAGTATACTAAGGTGTGTCTTATATAAAGGAGGATTTTCGTTCAGACCTAGAAATATAAACCAGTGGTTTAATTTAATCGCAAAAACAAAAGAAGCAAAGATGACGTAAAATCAGAATGATCAACAACTTCAAAGGTTTATGGCAGCATGCAAAAACGTTATCATATTGTCCTAAAAGTAATTCATCTGCTCAGTATAGCTGGTACGTCCATCTTGCATTAATGAGTTTCAAACACAGAACATATTATTCCAAGAACCCCTCTGCATAAATACAAAATACACAACGAACTATGCTGATGTTTTGTTAGATGGTTCTAGTACGATTCCCACTGAATTGATTAATGTTTGCAGACATGCACATTGTGTCTGCCTTGGTTTTAGTACGATTCCTACTCAACTGATTAATGTTTGCAGCCTTGAGCATTGTGCTTTTCTTGGTTTTAGTACAATTCGTACTGAGCTTACTAACGTGTTCAGCCCTACTCGCTGGATTTCACTGATTTCTTTTTAATTAGTCGTCGATGAATACAGTAAATCATTGCTTTCCGACCAATTGCGTGTTTTAGATTTGAATGTCTTAAAGAACGAGTATTTTTAGTGTTTCCTTGGCCTTATCCATGACCCTACCCTGTCTCTAGTTGAAGACGTACACGTATAATTCTGTAATATTTTCTTTACGTTATGTATGTCTGATATCTAGTATTTTTTTTAGTTAATTAGTGATTTGTTTTAGATTTTACATCGTGTTGGTTTGATTAAACAGTATTTGCTGTTTGAGCGACATTCGTGTTTATTCGTACGGAATTGGTGTAAAATACAACGTTTATTACAAATTATAAGAAGATTGGCGAACTACACAGTTCGGTTCCCTTTAAGCAAGGAAATGACAGTACCGATATTGAACCATGCGCGTGTAAGGCGGTATTTGAAGATCACACTTCATTAGCTGTACCATTAGCTTCCATCTGCATGCGATTGGGGATCAATGGGGATCCACGGAGACCGGAATTCCCAAATGACAGTGATGTCAATTTGACGTTATTATTATAATACGTCATTTTGGGCAAACTAGTATTTAAACAGGACGTCTTCTGCACCCTATTATTCAACATGTCATTTTCTGCAACCTGTTATTACTGGAATAGGACATGTTTGGTAAACTAAAATTTAAATAGGACATTTTCTGCAGCTTAGTTAAATGAAATGTGCTGCAACCTTTACTTCAATGTGAGACTGTCTGCAGCCATTATCTGAGTACGAGACTTTCTGCAGTCAGTCTTTGAGTATGTGAATGCAACCATTGAGTTTGAGATTGCAATCGTTATTTGAGTATGAGACTACACCATGATTCTAGCATGAGACTACAACCATTATTTGATTATAAAACTACTACCATTGTTTTAGTATGAAATTACAAGTATCATGTTATTATGAGACTACAAATATTATTTGAGCATAAAACTACAGCCATGATTTGAGTATGAGACTACAACCATGATTTGAGTATGAGACTGCAACCAATTTTTTAGTACGAGACTACAACCATTACTTGAGTATGAGACTGCAACCATTATTTGAATACGAGATTACAGCCATTATTTGAATACGAGACTACATCCATTATTGAATACGAGACTACATCCATTACTTGAGTATGAGACTACAACCATTATTTGAGTATACGACTACAACCATTTTTGAATACGAGACTACAACCATTATTTGAATACGAGACCACAACCATTTTATGAATACGAAACTACATCCATTAGTTGAGTATGAGACAAAATACATTATTTGAATACGAGATTACAGCCATTATTTGAATACGAGATTACAGCCATTATTTGAATACGAGATTACAGCCATTTTTTGAATACGAGACTACGACCATTATTTGAATACGAGACTACGACCATTATTTAAATATGAGACAACCATTACTAGAGTTTGATATTCCAATAGTTATTTCAGTACGAGACTTTCTGTAACCTTTTATTTGAAAAGGATACTTTTTTCAACCTTTTTTCTAGATGTAGAATGTTTGCCACTGGAAACTTAATTACAATTATGAGCAATAACCATGTTAAAGAAACCGTTTTGCATTGAACGTAAAAGGCCGTTTCTCACTGTGTGTAAAACAAGCCGTTTTCTTACCCCACAAATGGTTTTTATTCATGCCTCAGTTGTATATTTAATTCTAATATAGCGAAAAATGTTGGTTATCAATGAGAGTTTGATCTGCTAGTATTCGGTTAGTGTAGTCTGTATTAGGACCATATAAGATTTCCTAAAACAATCGCGATGTCTTAGATTTTTATCTCCTTTGTCTTTTAATTGCAGATAATTTATAATGTTTGGCATCGGCTTTGTGTTCCTTAAAATACTTCTATTCCACCTTGGTTCATTCACGTTAGAGAACTACTGTATCTCCTTGTGGTCCGAATTTAATGTCTAAAGAAGATCGGACTTTATTCCTAGCTATATTTCAAAATGCGTCTGCCACGTAACACTTAGAGTGAACAGTTTTGACATCGAAATGAACGCCTGCTGTATTAATGCTCTCCTGTTTAATCGGCTTTAATACTTTTTGGTCTCATCTGGGTTGAAGGACTGCTGCCAATAAGGTATCTCTTTTGCACCTTCTGTAAATAGCAAGAAAACATTTTGGACTTGAAAATTTTAAATTTCAGGTGTATCTACTTAGTCAGCATACAAGTCCATTCCATTACAGATGGACCGCTCCAATGGCCTAGTAGTTAGAGCGTCCGACTCGAATACCGGAGGTCGTGAGTTAGAACCACGGCCGAGTCATATCGAAGACTAATAAAAATGGTACTAACTGCAGCTTCGCTACGCGTTCTACATTAAGCAGTTATTGTTCGGACTGTACCGCCTGGTGTCAGGATAACGTGACAGAGTGGCGCATCATGCTACATGATACTCTAGTGCTAGACAACAATTGAAACACTGTAGATATCGTAGCCATAGTACTACAACATTGGTAAAGCTATGTTAAAAATCCAAATATCTCTCTCTCTCTCTCTCTCTCTCTCTCTCTCTCTCTCTCTCTCTCTCAACATACACATCCACATGCATGCATTATTCATGGTTCGCGATCATGGCAGGATTAGCTGTTGTCTACCTTTATGAATAGAGTTCAACCAAAATGTCCTCATACACGGTCCATGTACTTACAGAATTGCAGTGCATTATCTAAATGGACCTCTCAAATAAGTATATTGTCTGTATATTTTAGAAATTCGGGACCTGAAGTGTAACATTAAAGGATGAACAAACAAAAATCAGACAAACCACATTTATGATAACCTGAAGACGGAACTCCACAACTTATCAACCTTGAAGTTGAAATAATGCAGATAGCGTCCCATTCTTTTCCATTTAATGTTGTAGCTTTGCAGATATATTTCCATGATAGTTTTGAAGTTCCTCCTTTATGGCTGCCGCACTTGTAAGCCGATAGGCATATAGATCTGTTTGATTATTATTTATGAGAATGAGTGACGGAAATATGACTAGAAGGCTCCATAAGATATAACAACTCGTACAATGATAAACACTTTTATGGCTCTTTTTCACAGCAGAGATTTGGTACGTACATACGTGATTGTTATATATATATATATATATATATATATATATATATATATATATATATATATATATATATATATATATATATATATATATAACTGCTTCATGTCTAGATACGGATTTCAAGTACTAAAGAGAAACTTCTTTAATATGACAAGGGCAGTGCAATATCTCCATTTTAAATGGCGGATGTTGACACGAGAAGGATAAGAGAATGTATTCTGACTAATTACATTTAATAGCTAAGTAAATCTGGTAGGATTTGAATATGTCCATACTTTAAAACTCAAGAACCTATAACAGTCAAATAAATCACATTATGATTCTGATGGCTGGTTGGAAATTCTCATCTGTTTTAATACATAGGAATAGCGGTCAACATCGAAGAGTTCTTTAATTTATTTACCTAAGTTTGTCTTCTCATAAGAACATTTTGTTTGTAAATCAATATTTCTTTAATAGTAGTAGAAAGAAACGAGATTTGCATAGAATTATTACATCTTTTGCGCCACATAAAAGGTGTTAGTTTTCCCCCATCAGCAGATGATGATTTTAGTTCTAGCCAAGCCTTTGAACGTGTGTCAAGGTCTTCATGGACTACATAAACAGTTCTTACATCAATTAAGGGATGACATTGCTGCTCAGTTGCTTGAACGCAGATTTTGTGGCGCAGGAATGGCTAATCAGGCCAGCCCTGGTCAGTTTCTTCTGCGTGTCGTGGTAGACACTCGCTCAAGGGAGCATTTTTGGTCCCATCAATGATCTATCTAGTGTCAAATCCAACACAAGACTTTTTGCAGGTGACTGTATGGTCTACCTGGAAGTAAATGACTCCAAAGACTGTGACATCCTTCAAGAAGACCTGAACCAAAGGGTCCTCTGGGAAAGAACTTGGGGTATGTCGCTCCACCCAGAGCGATGCAACATCCTAAGAGTTAACAGGAAGAAAACACCAATCTTGTCAGAATATACTCTTAAGGGCACACGTTAGCCAATGACCAGGCAACATAATGTCTCGGTATTGAACTGTCCAGAGACCTATCTTGAAAAAGGTACATAGACACAATAGTGAAAACCGGGAACGGTAACGTTTGTTTTCTGTGCCGCAACCTCGAAATAAACAATGAAAAAGTAAAATCTGCATCGAATTTCACTCCATTCGGCCAGGTCTTGATTATTGCATGACTGTGTAGAACACACATAATCAAGATCCAATAAATAAGATAGAGATGGTTCAGAGGAGATCTGCTAGATTCACAAAATATGAATATCTTAACACTAGCGGTGTCAGTGCTATATTGAACCATCTTCAGTGGGAATCACTCGAATCCAGGCGAACCAAGGCCAGCTGACCATCTTGTACAAGACTGCGAGCAATCTGGTGGACATAGCAGCGGACAAATACCTGACCCTAGTATATAGCCAAACTAGGGCAAACCACAGGAAAAAGTTCCAATTAAAATCAGCATCGACAAATTGTTTCACGTTCAGTTTCTTCCCAAGTATAATAGTTTGAACAAATTTCCATTAATAATTGCAGAAGCTCCTAACTTGGTATATCACAAGCAGGAGATTTCCAAAATCACATTCCAATGAACTAGTCAGCTAAGTAAGACCTAGTGATTCGCAGTGCTATGCCGGTTTAAGTTCATTACCTCATCGCAGATACAGCAGCCGGACTGGTCTGAGTATAAAAGGGCGACAATATACACATAAACTCTTCCTTTTTTCTTAATAGTCAAATGTGACTGCGTCAACATATTTATAGATAGATAGATAGATAGATAGATAGATAGATAGATAGATAGATAGATAGATAGATAGATAGATAGATAGATAGATAGATAGATAGATAGATAGATAGATAGATAGATAGATAGATAGATAGACAGAGGCACCTCGATCCCATTTCCTCGCTGTGAATTATCAATAATGTGTTACAAGAGCTATTAAAATAAGCCAACCAACCAACCGACCAAAGAACCAACCAACAAAATGGCATCAAACCAACGTTCTAAGCAAAGGCTTTTGTTAGATCTTCCTTGCATCTTGCTGTACGTTCCTGTGTTTGGTATAATGTTGACGTGACATCATATTAATTTGTTCCCTTAAGACCTTAATTTCTTGAATAAGAAGATGGGAAACACAATCAGTGAGAAAAGGAAATAATTAATTTGAAGTACGCATGTGCAGAAGGGGCCTTATTACCGACACGCGAAATTGTGCTTATGGATTTACGGTGTGTGCAGTCTGAATAAATTCAAATCTCTGCTATAGTACGTGATGATCCGATGACGGCCGCTTAAGGGTCATATTCTGGTGACCTTTAAATTACCCAATAGAAATGCAGCTTTCAAAAATCTGAACTGAATCGTATCGTTCGGTACACATTCATGCTTTTCATCCACACTGCTCAGAATCCAAACGCAACGATATAACACTTCATCTGATTGGTTGATAAAATTAGAGATTCTTGTAATAGCATCGGCTAACAGAACATGACCCTTAAGCGACCGCTGTCTAATCTTCATGTATAGCAATGGAGATCTGATTTTAATCAGTTTGACAGTACGTGATATTTGAATGTATGTGTAAAGTGCGCTGATACACCTAGCAAAATCTGATAAATACTTAATTTTTAAAGATATTGGGAATATGAAACCATGCATTTTCTTAAAAGAAATGTCATTCCTGTTTTGTGAGCCATGGCGAAACGATTACAAGGTTTCAAACGTTATTGATAAGCTCATAAAATTCCATATATAATGAAGAAACCTCTACAAGATATTTAAATCTTTTTGAATCCCTAGAAAATTACCTTTTGTTCTTCGTGTGGCATTTTTTCTTAATATTATACGTGTGTAATTGGGTTTATTAAAAGTCCTCTCAAATCTTCTTACCGTCTGCATGTGCTGATAAATCGAATCCAACTGCAGTCAGCACAGGCTCTGATGTGACCTCCAATAATGCGACGACAGATCAGGTGCATGCAATTTGCTCTACTAATCGCGCGATATAATGTGCATACACCGAAATCTGCATGTGCATCATGCGACGGCAGACCTGGGACTATGCAGGGTGCAGTTGGACTAGGTTAAACTTGGGTATATACGGTACCATATTTTAATGCTTATTCGCAATAGTTGCGATTATTAACCCTGGCACTAAATGCTCTTCTCGTTATTAAATGTAACCTGGGTGAGGGAGAGGCCGGGGGGAGAAGAGGGAGTTTATTCTTTGTTTGGTTGCTTGCTTCATTTTACATATACAAATATTAGAGTAAAAGATAAGATTCTTATGTTGATATAAATACAGGAAGAATGACCTACATCGTGTCCTGCAAAGTGTGGTTCTTTCTAGGTAGGTGAAATAATTAAATTATTTACACCTTTTATGGCCAAATTAAATTGCTGACTTTAGGAGCTTAGGAATAAGGTAAAGCCTAAAATCAGATTTCATCGACATGTTGGATATTTCATCATCTCTTTTTAGGCGGTGGGTGTGGGTGGAACGTTCTTTGATCAGACGATAAAAAATTATATATTTTTTTCTTGCTGTGAATCTTTGAACTTTATTCGTAAAGCAAGGAAACATAATAAAATGAGCGATGGATTTCACATGCGGGAATAACTGATCAGACGAGCAAAAAAGATCAAAGCACATGTGCAAAATATGATGAATTTTTCCATCATTCGCAAATAATATGAGAAAATTGTCATAGCAAATCTGGAACTGGATTTATAGTTATATAACGGTGTGCATTTGATCAGTTATGGCGTGTTGAAGTGAGATTATGTTATATCAATATATGTCTGATACGCATAGCAAACTCATCTGTGATTACCTCTACATATGTGGTAACGACGGGAGATGTTCCGAGTGTGATTGCACCTCTTTTGTATCAATACGTTACAATTTGCCATCAGCGGTCATAATGCTGTCTCTTTATTAGGAAGTTACATTTACTAAGTATAGCCGTAATATTTGAATTTTTATTTCTTTGCTTAAATATTAATTTGACAGACCTGCGATCATTGCGCAATATTTTTGACTTAGCGATCCAAATGTTAAGGATTCGCTATGATTTTTGTGCCTGGAACCTCTCTCTCTCTCTCTCTCTCTCTCTCTCTCTCTCTCTCTCTCTCTCTCTCTCTCTCAGAAAATCAACAGGAATGTCGAAGTATTATTTATTTATCATTAATTATTGATATTACATGTATTTTAATCATGTTTGGTTCAATCTCTGATTAATGACACGATCCATGAAATGACATAATCTTCAAGCACTTTTGTCAGAAT
Organism: Unio pictorum; assembly: GCA_030141615.1. Lineage (NCBI taxonomy): Eukaryota > Metazoa > Mollusca > Bivalvia > Unionida > Unionidae > Unio > Unio pictorum. Next base: position 25,016,615 of record JARLTB010000060.1, read on the forward strand.
GCTCATCATCATCGTCGTCATTATTATTATTATTATTATTATTATTATTATTATTATTATTATTATTATTATTATTTATTTATTTATTTTTCTTCTCTTCCCTTCATCTTCTTCTTCTTCTTCTTCTTATTATTATTATTATTATTATTATTATTATTATTATTATTATTATTATTATTATTATTATTATTTATTTATTTATTTTTCTTCTCTTCCCTTCATCTTCTTCTTCTTCTTCTTCTTATTATTATTATTATTATTATTATTATTATTATTATTATTATTATTATTATTATTATTATTATTATTATTATTATTTATTTATTTATTTTTCTTCTCTTCCCTTCATCTTCTTCTTCTTCTTCTTCTTCTTATTATTATTATTATTATTATTATTATTATTATTATTATTATTATTATTATTATTATTATTATTATTATTATTATTATTATATAAATAATATAAACATTCTTCAGTACAGTCAGTCTCTTTAAATGTTGACTTAATTTTGAAAAAAATAGTTGGGGAACACATTTCAGATTAATTTGAAGAAATAAATAGTCCCAAGATAAATGACACCCAATTTGTACTGTTGACATCAGTACTTGTAAAACGTAACGTTTTGATCTTTGTAAAACAAAAATGCCAAATCCATCTTGACCAATAGCTTTTATTTTCATAACTCTCGTGTAATTGAATGAAAGATTTTGTAGCCAAAATTCCTGACTATCAGTTCCCATTAATCACAGAATAATTATAAGTTATATATCTCTTTATTCGGGACACGTAAATATAGTACAAGATCACAATCTTTAGTCAGAAATAAACCATTAAGCTGTTATTAAGACCTTGTTGTCTTGAACTATAAATGAAAATATATGTGCTGAATTATATTGAACAGCCATCTCTAAATTTGCTAGTTTAAGGAAATATGTTGTATACCTGACGTTAATGTGAAAAATAAAACCAAATACGTATCCCGACGCAAAATAAGAGATTCGCTGGACCAGGTATTCTGATGTCGTGACATATCGGATTTAAAGAGAAGTTACTGGCTTCTACCCCACCCCCGAATAGTTTGTTTCTGTGTTTTACCGCGCATAAACACTTAGAGGGTGATATTATGCCAAAGCAAGTCAAGTGCTTATCCCAACGGCACACACTTGTAACCGATCCTAGCTTATTAGGTGATACAAATCGAACCCAGATTCGTTTGGTCATACGTCAAACGGCACATACACTGAGCCACAGCGGCTGTCTTTTTGTTAAAACTAGTGCATCGATAGCTTCTTTGTTGTATGTATTATTTCCTGGTTTCTACAATGACCACCAGTCTTGAGCCCTAGCTCTTTTTTAATACTATGATGCCATCTTAAAATCACAATCTTTACGTACAGCTGAGCAATTAGCCATTCACATTTCTTGAACAATAAGTTTTTTTCCAGCAATAAAATTAATACTTCAATACCTTTTGTGAAGGACTGATAAATAAATTTAAATAGATATTAATATTAATGAGAAGGTAAGCGGGCAATTATCGGCAAGCGTCTCCAATATTCGCCCGGTCTATTCACAATATTTAAACTGTGACATTGTCTTTCTTTACCTAAATTTGTTAAGATTCGGCGGTACGCAATTCATAATGACAATAGAAGAACCTCCTTGATTTTGTAGCATTTCTAAGACCATGACCTTGCATAGCACGTAATATTGAGAGTGCTCCGTATATATGTGTGTGAGCGTGATTGAGATTATTAACTTAGCTTTAACGATTTTCCGGTCATCTCTCTACGATGTGGCGGTTTAAAGTCATGTCTAACACTTGACATCCATACTGCAGACATGTTGCAGGAAATCCCACCCAGTCACATTATCCTGATTATCCGGACACCAGACTGACCATTCCAAAAAATAACCTTTTAATGCTGAGCGCCAAGCGAGGCAGCTGTTAGTACCATTTGTATAGGTCTTTGGTATGACTTGACCGTATTTACAACCACGACATCCCGCATCCCATGCGGACGCTCTACCATTAGGCCACTGGAGCGGTCTGTATGGTGTTGGATGAATAGTTGTCTAATTGACGCCCAGTTCACGCGCCTTGGAAATTAACCTCTCCATTAGTGGATGGGAAGGGGGATTATAACTTTTCATTATTGGATTTCCACTATTAATTATGTTACAGTTCCTGAGATTTTAAGAGTAATATTGATCAAAAATGGATTCGGAAACGTTCCGAAATGTAGCGTTCGTTGTGCAATGCCCTTTCAGTATTGTTACGCGCAAGAGGACTCACTAACGAGTGATTCAGACACCTGCGTGTGTCTGAATATAGGCTCGTTGTTTCCCCTAAATCCAAGGACATCCAGACAATAGTCGTTGTCAACTGAAAGTTTCTTAAACGCTCAAATACTACAGTAATTTTCTCTATTCAACTAATGACTACACACCAGGAAACTGTAATAATTTCACACGTGCGTGTTTTTCTTGGTTTGTAGTTGCATGACTTATCATAAATCTGTCCAAGCTGAATAAGAGTACTTCACGCCATGCACCACGAGGCGCGACCAAAACACTTACGGCAAATAATTATTCCTATAACAAATTACTAAACATGTATTCCTTTAAAACAAAACTCACCAGTTTCTTATGTTTATCACTTATGGACCGGTACATTAGTCAAAAATAGTCCCTGCTAGCCTTAAGTCCAGTAAATACAATATATTATTATGACATCTGATTTAAAATTGACTATTTTACTCGCTTTCAGTAAAATCTTTCTAACACCACAGTCCCATAATCAACAAAGAACCACACAATTAAAACAAAATTATTAACAGAGACGTGAATACAAATTGTTCATATTTAGTTGTATTTATTGCAAAATAAAATTGTCTGTTTGCCGTTGAAATTGCACATCAGCAGAAATGAATGTCATGCAGTTTGCAATGGAAGTCTATTATTGCATCATACGTAATCTAAGCATTGGTTAGACTTTATCAACACATGTGCACCTTTTATTGACATGCAGATAAGTAGGTGTAGACGTTTTAATATACAACCAAACAATACGTGCTTGTCCGAAAACAAATTTCATTGCTACCGTTGACAGCAAGAAATCCAGGGTGGTGATTAGTTTGATTCTTAACTTTAAACCTTTAAATGAATTTCATCACGGCTGAAAAAAATACTGAATCACCATCTTAGCATTGAATCCAGACGTGTCTGTTTAATGCATTTATTTGGGGTTTATTTTAACGGGCTCTATTTCACTGACCACATCCTGTGAATGCTTTGTAAAGAGAAAGTGTATGGTGACAGCTAATGCTCGCAATATAAAGGAATTATTCAACTCTTTTTATTATAAACAAATTTCATTTAACAAATACAGTTCTTGAAGAAACCACCGAAAATTAAATCTCGCATGATTTAATTATTTGAGGTTAAAATCGTCTTAAATTAAACCTCGCTTGATTCGATTTGCTGTTCATAATCTATTTTATTGTGTCCATTCACCGTTTGGTAACGACGCGCAAAACTATATCTCTAAAAAGCATGAGTTTTATAGACACAAAAAACGCAGTTAGACAGACAGCATGACTTTTATAGACAAAACATACAGGTAGACAGACAGACATACACACTAGAAGAAGAGAGACAAGTGATAGTCAAAACATATAATGAAAGTCAAAACACATACTTGAAGTTGTGCATACCTGTTAGTTCAATTGGTCTTCGTCTGTAATTAAAACCTGACTTTGACATTGTGCATTTATATGCGTATTACTGTTTATCGGCACGTCAGCACGAAACAGAATATATTGTGTCGATTAAAAAATGTGTAAAAATGGAAATATAAAGAATTACTTAAAAAAAATAAACCCTTCGAAATAAACGGAAACAAAAAGTATTACAAAATAAAATATAACAGGTAAAGAGTATACCTTTTTTATGTATATCAAATTAAAGTAAAAGGTATGAAATTCTTGTACTATAAAATTTAGTTCTATAAACTACATACCTTCGAGAAGTCTAGTCTTTTCCTGGTGGTATTGGTCAGCGCGCCCGCCTTGGATGCAGGAGGTTGTGTGTTCGATACCCGCCAGACTCATACCTAAGGCTTATAACAATGGCACTACCAGCTGTCTCGCTATATCAGTAAGATATACGTGTCATTTCATGTCATTATTACATTTTTGCTAACAGTCGTTATGCCGGTTTCCGCGGGGTAGATGTCATAATTTTTGTGTGTAGATTTTATTATTCTTATTTATTCTTCACATTGCGTGTAAAATTCTGATTTAGCTAATATTTGAAGACAGTATATAAAACATTCCATCCATTAACTGTTTTTTTTATCTAAAAATTGTGACATGGGAATATAGAATTTTAGCATTTGCTTCTATGATCTTTTACGGCTTCTTGGCAATGACAAATTTCAAGATGCCAAATAAAATTAAATTAGGTTTCTGATCGTACGACGTTTGGTATTTAGGCCTAAAGATGGCTTCATGCGGGATTAAACGAATTAGAGAAGTCTGAAAGTATTCGATGAAAATAACATATGAGGCTCCCTCTGAACACTGCCACAGGAAAAGAGATATAATTGGTTTAGTCCGTCAAGATAAAGTTTTTAAATCCGTAATCATCACCTCTTCGTCTCTCCTCTTGGCTAATGTCAAAATATCTTTGACAGGCAAATGTTAATGCCATATGGCAGACACACATACATTATAACGAAGATGGTTGCTTTCGTTTCACATATATGTACATTACAATTAACCATGGTGGCGAAAGAGGAATATTTACATTTTGATCAAACGACGCTTCTTACATAGTAAACCTAATTGTAATATGATTTTAAAGAATTTCCGTTTATCGATTTATTCTTAATAATTGTAAAGCATGATTATGTAGAATTCTTTCGTGACCCGGATGTTGAGTGAAACTCCCATGTGTTTCTGTGTTAATTCATCATGCTGCCTTTTGTGACCCCCAGGGGAAACAGATAATTAACTTGAAACATGATTTATTTTGAATTAAGAAGATTTTTTTTTCAATCTTAGAGCACCCGATTAATGCAAAAACTGAGCGACCTCTGCCTTGTAGCTTTCCATTATTCGGAATTAATTGCCCAGCTTGACATGTTGATTAAATTTGAATACTGTGATGATATAAGAAGTAAATGTGTCTATTCAATATATGCAGTTTTAATGTAAAAGACACAAATGAAAATAATCTCTTCCTTCAATCATTAGATAATCTAATTAATTATGTATTTAGACTCGTTAAAACGATTCCATAGACATATTCAAAAGCGCAAGTTAAAAATTCGCGATACTCATGTTCCAATACAGTCTTCTTGGGATGAAACAAAATTTCAAATTCTTCTACTTAGTACAAATTGCAGCTCACTTAATCAACGGTTATTTAGAAAGATATAAGCTTTACATTTATATATCACAACTGGGTGTCCGCATATAAGAAATGGACGGTAACCTGGCTTAAAACAATCGGAACATCCTCGCTCATTGTGATCTATATTCCGATTATGTTGTTCCCATGACACTACGTAAGCGGTACATGACACTACGTAAGCGGTAGGTGACAACGTCACAATACGAAATAAGTCTAGGACTCTTCTGTCACACCATATATGGTCTATCCATCCATCCATCCATCCATCCATCCATCCATCCATCCATCCATCCTTCTTTCTTTCTTTTTTTCTTTCTTTCTTTCTTTCTTTCTTTCTTTCTTTCTTTCTTTCTTTCTTTCTTTCTTTCTTTAAATTTGTTGTGTGAATTGAAAATGTTTTATTCTACTACATGATATCATCATATCATTTTGTTTACGTGAGTTGGACATCCATGTAAACAAATTCTTTTATTGTGAGAATAATATGACCGAGATAGATCGAGGCTGTATTGGATACGTGACCCTATAATTGTAAATTGTTATGGTGAAGTTAACAACTTTTTTTAAAAAAAAACAATTATTCTTAGAGTAAAACGATTGGTTGTTGTCAATGTTGTATTAGGTCTTCGTGATGTAATAGTGATTACGTGACCCTCATACGGGTATCTATTTTACGTTTTAAATTACTGTCTAAAACCTTCTTTTATTGGGATATTTAGACAGCTGGGGCTTTTTCTATGTTGCGTCAGTTTGTAGTTAAAATATTTATTCAAATGTTTTGGATTCTAAAAGGATGATTATTTTCTCTGTAATTATTTGATAGCTCGAACATAATTATTCAACAAATGCATTTGTTTTCACTTTATTCAGATTTAATACAACCTGATTGTTATTTCTTTTGTTTCTGCAAGGCACTGTAGATACAACACTATACAGATTTAAGCATACGTCATCGTCTTCCATCTTGAATTCATTAGAACATTTCATTACTAGGACTTTTAAAACGTAATTCGTGGGTTATTCTTGGATGATTTTTGGATTTGATTCTTAAAACCGTAAGTTCTCTTTTTCCATTTTTACATTGTTTGTCCAGAGAAAAATAAATTATTTGTTTAATTTTACAAAGCTTGTTGCTTTGACTTTTTCTGCGTTACTGTTTGTTATAGCCTTAACACGAAACAGTATGTATGTATGTATGTATGTATGTATGTATGTATGTATGTATGTATGTATGTATGTATGTATGTATGTATGTATGTATGTATGTGTGTGTGTGTGTGTGTGTGTGTGTGTGTGTGTGTGTGTGTGTGTGTGTGTGTGTGTGTGTGTGCAGGTAGGTAGGTATGTAAATGGGTTTGATGGCACTTCACCACAATCATAGGTATAATGTGCCGATCACATTTAGGCATCCCAACGTAGGCATACAGAACAATGTTATTATATCCACATAGCTCATTTTAAAAGAAAAAGATGCATGAAACCTCAGCAGGAATATTACGAGACGAATCCCAGATTAAACTCTAAGCGGTAGTGTTATATCCAAATTTGTCTGGAACGGGGTACGCGTATAAAACGTTCAGCTAAACACACCTGTCATATTTAGTAAGAAACCCTCCTACCTGAACCACACACACACACACACACACACACACACACACACACACACACACACACACACACACACACACACATTGGGATGTGGAAAGGCAAAACTCTAAAGTTGATCAATGTGACACCGGACCAACTTGAAAAGGCAATTTTAATATGACGTCAAATACTTTCTTATGACGTCAAATACATACTTTCATTAATTATTTGCGTGAGAATATTTCATTTCAAATCAATGCTATCTTTTTTATATCAGCTTAAAACTGCATTGCATACAAGAATTTAAACGTGTACAAAATACACGTAGTCCGTGTTTTTAGGAAAAACACATTCTTCCAAAATTACCGTCAGTGTGTGATCAATATATATATGTGTGTGTGTGTGTGTGTATGTGTGTGTGTGTGTGTGTGTGTGTGTAAAAAACACAATAAACATCGTATTTAACTATTTGTAAAAAATTACCAAAACTGTGGCGTGAACGCGAGTATTGTATTCTTCAATACGTACCGATATGATCGTACACAATAAATAAATGAACGCTATTTATTGGATACTGTGTACGGACGCTTCATCAAGGCTGAGCTGGGGAGATGTAAAATTTGGCACACTTGATGATTTTCTTTCGCATATGCCGTGAATATCTGCTTATATTTTGTGCCCAAATGTTAAATGCACAATAATCGATATGTGAACAGCGACGTTAGTTAATGTTCTATTCAAATAGAATAGTTTTGTTCAGACAAAGTTAGGAGTACTCGTCCTAAAGAAACTTTGTCCCAGGTACGTTTTCGTTGGGTTACAAATAAGAGTTTATCACCGAAAATGATTTTGACATAATTTACTAATTAATTTCTACGAATGAAACAATTATTACCACGATATATGTGATGTTTTCTGCTGCAGGTAGAATCAATTTCAATTTTTAATAAGCGAGAAAGAGAGAGAAAGGGGAGAGGGATACACGTCTCAAACAAGCCGGAACTGGAAATTTGTAATTCGGAATAATGTAATCCTCATTACGCTTTCTGATAAATTCCAAATGGTCCATATGAGGAGGATGACACATTCTATTCTGAAAGGCTTTATGACAACGTTGAAAACACTTAATGGTTGCCATTAGATTTCGCTTTTAAAAGCTAATTTACAGAGTTTCGTTAAACTTGGGCTTCGTGTTTCACACGTTGCTATTTCAAAGAACAAAAAAGGTCTTGTAACGCCTTTAAGTGACGTGACATTGCACTTTTCAAGTTAACAAAAGCCAGTTCAGCTAGCATTGCTAAATTATTTTAACGAGTCTGGCTGTGTTAAATAATAAAGCAGATTCCGAAATCAATTTAACGACTTCTTCCCTGCTCGCGGACTGTCACAGAACTTTTAAAAAAATGTCTTTGGAGATTGACAAGGAGTATCACTGACAAAAGATAGTTTGCCCAATATTTCGCGTTTTCTATGTCTAGGTATTAATTTACATTTTTGCTGACGTGGATTTTGTCACAAACTTGGCAAAAGCAAAAGTAATCACCAGGCACACGCTCCCAGAAAAAGGGAGTGTCTAACTTTATAATGTTACCATTCAGATTTACTCAGCAGGGTGCTGACGTTTACTGCGTGAGAAAAAAAAACCGCCAATTTGAGATTTAGCGGCAGAGCGTGTGTGTGTGTGTGTGTGTGTGTGTGTGTGTGTCAGAGAGAGAGAGAGAGAGAGAGAGAGAGAGAGAGAGAGAGAGAGAGAGAGAGAGAGAGAGAGAGAGAGAGAGAGAGAGAGAGAGATTACTGCCAAGATCCATCGTATATATTGCAATAATCACGGCATACTATATAGGTTTTCTCATAATGATGTACATGCACAACGAAACTCATCTCCTAAGAATATTCAATTAACAACACATATCTAAAAGAATTGACACTAGTTATCGTATCATCTGTAATTTATCACCAATAATACCTTGACAACACCTGGCCAGGCTCGGATGTAAAAAAGGTAAATATGAGTTGGCGTTTTGTATTTTTATATATCTTTAATTCAATAGACTCGATCGTATTCATTCAACTTTCATTGCTACCCTATAATCGAGAGCAAACAAGCCAAGGTGGTCATTAACATACTTTATCCAGGACTTGTAATCCAGACTGACGAGATTACTGACGTGTAAAATAAAGTAGTAAAAATCATCTTTACAATGCATTTGAATGCGGCGTGTTTAGCACAAACGTGTTTCTCTTCACCTTGATGTACTACATGTTTTACTTAGCACACAAGAAAGATTTTTGAAGCAGGGAAGAATCTTATTACGCCATAAAACCAAAAATGTGCTTCTCCCTGATTAAAATCGCCCATTTGAACTTAAAACAATGTAATTTTACGGTCAAACTGCAATCCAGCATTCCCCCTTTTTGCTACGGAAAGCATATCGCAGGCTAAGAAGCCAATCGTCAAAAAACATTATTGCATTTCATTTCAGCAATGTTTCACCGACTGGTATTCAAGGTCATTGTCTAGCAAGGGATCTCACCGAGAATAAACACGATTTTAAAAAATCAAAATGCATACAAAGCAAGAATTAACTATTGATATAAGAACACGTGCCATCCGCAAGCGAACGGAATAGACTGGTAAAAACAAAGCATCAACCAATTTTTCTATATTAAAAAAGTGATAATTACAAGCTCTTTATATAACTGGCATGACATTCTCTGATACACTGTCCTATATTATAATGTAAGGGATCGACGACTCTTGGCTAGCGAAGACATAGCTATGCATTCAGTTGAAGAGAATAGGGTAATGAAATAGCGCCGTAACGTAAATGTTTGTTGATGACATCTGTTGCACACACACACACACACACACACACACACACACACACACACACACACACATACATACATACATACATACATACATACATACATACATACATACATACATACATACATACATACATACATACATAAGTAAACGATCGAAAACTGGAAGACTTTGTGAAACTACCGATCAACTATTATTGATTTTGATTTCAACTTTCTTGTTCTTTTAATTTCCATATAGCCCGTACTCCGTTGCCATTCTCCATTATAATAAAAACATGCCCGCTATTACAATCTGGTCAACCTGGAGGACTGCAGTTTTTAATGCCTCTCCTTTCCGACAGACACTGTCCTGTCGTGTTCGATCAGAGTCTTCGTGTTAGCACATGTTGAAGTAATATTTACAGAACAGTAAAGAAATCACAAGCGAAGAAACAAATACGACAAAGTGATGTTATCGTCGGTGAACAATTACAATCTGGTCAACCTGGAGGACTGCAGTTTTTAATGCCTCTCCTTTCCGACAGACACTGTCCTGTCGTGTTCGATCAGAGTCTTCGTGTTAGCACATGTTGAAGTTCCTTTGGATTAAGAATATATGCAAGAATTCGGACGAGAGTTGTATGTGAGTGAGGAAGTTTTGCTTCTTCTCCTTTTACGGCATTTTTTTTCTCTCACCATCCACTTCTGGCTTTGAAATAGAAATTTAATTACCATTATTTTCTTCCTTTTTCTGAAATTATGTTTATTTCTACAATTGCAGGAAGAGGCGAAATAAATTTAATTAAACTTTCCACACTGAATGATGAATGACGAATAGAATCACAAAATACGAACACGTTTCGCTTGCTGCATTATCAGGGCATCAAAGCTTATTTACTTAGTCTATTTTGGTGGGGCTTGACAATTAATTCAAAATAAATTAAAACTTTGCATGGTAGAGGTCTTTAAATCTTTTAAGTTTTTTTCCACTGGCATCTTGAAATCGAAACAAATGTCTTCTTTGCAAAAATAAATCATGCTTCGAGTTAATTATCATTTCCCATGGGCTACAGGAAAGGAGCAATGATGTATTAAGACAGAAGCAGATGGGGTTGTCTCTCGACGTCCGGATTGCGCGTGAATATCACGTGAAATGATTTACAGCTGCAATTAAAAAGTCAAGCCAATACAGAAACCAGGGGTTTATTTGGGAGTTCTTGAAAGCAAAAATATTGGTTCTTAAAACAAATATAAATATTAGTGATAAAACAATAAAAATAATTAATAATCTTGCATTTTGTTTTATTTTCACACTCAACAATTTAAATAAACAAACGTTTTAAAATATTTTTCGAAACCTTATAACGTTTGGTTTGAACATCGCAAAATTGAGCTCGGTGGTTGGCGTGTCAGACTTGCGACCATAAGATCTAGGTTTAAGCTATAGGTTCTAATTCAAGCACCGTACCCGCTAAGTAGGCAACATGTGTTTAAACAGTTTACATTATTTTATTTGGTTGATTGTTTTTAATACCTGAATGATTGGGTTTGAGACAGCTCTGGCGTTACACATGATGTCTTTCTATAGATGATTGTTTTATTCCAAGTCCTACATGTCATGTAAGAATTTAGAACCAATTATTTAAGTATTGGGTGTCATTTTCTAGAATGTTTTATTACACATTATTTTGACAATTATTCACTTTATTTGAATCCTCGTACATCCATATTCCTCAAAAAGGCAATTATTTTACACGCTCCGAGAAATACTTAGGACAAAATCAATGGTAAATCAAGTTGACATTTTAGGACGAGCTGAACCTAATGGTGTAATTAGCAGAAACCAGATTGAGTGTCGCGCGTACTGATGTGACGCTTAAAGCGGCTCTCGAGAAAAATAAATATGCAGCAACCTAAGAAGTGTGATGACAGTTTTGACGTTCTCTTTTCTTGACACATTTGAGCACCTGGCTACCATTGTACCGATCAACAATTCTATTCTGGAAGTATTTTGATCGGATTTAAGTTGAATTTAATATTCAGGAGTCAAAAAACTTTGAATAAACTATTTTATGTTATTAATTTGAGAACAAAAATTAAATTAATTTCAATTTGATTGAATGTGCCTACATGGCCAATATGACTTTCACTACAGTATGGTTATTTTTACTTCCTGAACTATAATTATATAAAAAGAAAAGAAAATGATCTGATAATGTTTTTGAGTTTTTGATATTTTAAAATTTCATACATGCAATTTCAGAAACTAATATTTTAAAGGACAGAAAACTTCGTAGCTGTTTTACAACTGTAAGTTCTCCACCACACATAAGCAGGCAATTGCATGTGAAATTTGTTTCAGTGAGTGCATGGTTTCCATAATAGTTTTCAAAAATAAAAATTCAACGCAAGAAGATTAAAGACATGTAAGCGTATGATAAGGTTCATCAGCAACGCAATAAGAACTATATTTTATCCACTTCCAGCAATGCTCCATAACTCCATAGAGGAAATTTAAGTAAGAGTTAATCATCTTTTTCGGTCAGATTTACATCCCCTGCTAATGGATACTGGGCATGCGCCACAATCAACTTTACTATATGTCTTCTACATTTATTTCTCAATACTGACATTTCCACTGTGTGACAATCAATGCAAATCATATGTTAATCTAAACTACCTTCAACGATAACTTCACGGTGAAGTTCTTGTCAAAAGGTTCACCGGCATATTCTTGAGAGGCTGCACTGTAAACTGAACATCATGTAAACAGAACACAGATTACATCTCCAGATCATCACCAAGGCCTTATTACTCACTGTGCACTGTCACCGAAATACAAACAGACAACCACTCTCTGAGTTCATATTGTCACGAATAAGCAATTACCTTTAAATACCTCCAAAAAAATGCATACATTTTACTTTCCTCTCACCACCAAAAAGAGAGAGGAAAACTGTTATAAAAATAGCCAGAATTAGGTTCGTTGGTACTGAACTGGAATTATTAATTGTGATACAATTCCTATTGACGATCCGCCATTTTCTTTACTTACCGTTATTGCTAATGTGACGGTATTCACGGCTACTTCGCAGTTTGCACAGAGTACAATATTGGCATATAAATTTCTTTATTTTTTGTTTCTTCTTCATAACTTCTTTGTAATTGATCAATGGAAGCAACAACAAAAAACTGACGTAATTCACTTCAAGTGAAATAATAAATTGATTCCATAACGTCAGCTGAAAATTACACACATGACAAGCTACTTAAACAAAATGCCACATAAATATGTATATGTGGCTACTTACTCAATCTCAAGCAATGTTTCTATTTATTTATTATTTATGTATTTACTATTGCATTATTTACCTCATTTTTATTTACTTATTTACATTAGTAAGCACTTGATATTGAATTATAAATATTAGCTCAAACGGATTTCGAAATATATATATATATATATATATATATATATATATATATATATATATATATATATATATATATATATATATATATATATATATATATATATATATATATATATATATATATATATATTCTTACGTGTTTGGGCTTCATTAAATAGTAACACAGAAAGTGAAAACAACAAGCTTTTTAAACTTTAACAAATAATTACTTTATTTCCCTGGAAAAGATTGTAAAAATGGAAAAGGAATCTACAGTTTTTATAATCAAATCGAAAAATAATCAAGGACAATCCACTAATTAAGTTACAAAAGTATTAGTATGAACAATTTGCCAATATATTTAAGTTCGAGTCCTGTTGGAAAATCCAAGAAAAACGACGTTGACGTATTCTGAAGTCTTTTTTTGCTTATATACAGTTCCTTGTAGAAACACAATATTTAACACTCCGGTGTTGGAAATCCGAATGAAATTCTGATGAACTGTCTTTTTCCAACAATTATCTATGATCAAATCAAATATTTCCAGATATACGAAATAATCCTTTAAATTCAAATTGAATTGAAGTAAATATAGCATGGATTAAAAATTTACTACAACATAGTTGAGTAGTCACGTGACTAAGAATTCGAATGGCCAGATCCAGGTCAAATTTCAGCAACGATGTACTTTCCTGTCCCCTGTCAGAGGATTAAAGACATAACGTATGCTATTCTCACGATTTTTGAGAAAATGAATCATATTCCTATGACCCTACACCACAACAAGAATGTCCAAATATCAAAAATGGGGTGGCATGGGTCAGAGGAAACTCAGATATATATATATATATATATATATATATATATATATATATATATATATATATATATATATATATATATATATATATATATATATATTATTTAATCCCTTGACTAATATGGACATTTTACGTCTACAGTGTGAGGTTGTTACGTGGTACAAACGTTGCAAACAATAACATACAACACAAAGTAGATTCCCAGCTAATTTTTAAAGTACACACAAGCTAGGACTCAAGACGACTGCTCTTTACACACACCAGGACAATAATTTATCAAAACAACAGTGATGACAAGCACCAACTCCAACTCCAATGTGTCATAATCTTTATAAGTATAAGATGTGGACTAGATTGTATTTGTGTCTAACATTACCATATCTGACCGCTTAAAAATCATTAACATAAAACTACCATATACACCCACGTCTCTTGTCTTAATGATAATCAATATTTATAGAATAAATTGGAGGGAAATGTTAAGCCTTTATATGACGTCATCACCTTCCCCCTTAAGAAAATAATAGTTTCGGTTTCGAAGAAACTTATAAAGGATGGATAAGCGAAAGTGACTCACTAAATATTTCCGCATTCCGAATACACAATTTAGTACCACATCTAAAACAAACATTTTGTATTCACTTAAAATCAAACTGATCTTCATTACGAACTTACTTAATTAGTACACAATATATAATACACATTGGTCTTACTTCAGATTTGCCCAACAATAATGAACACTAAAATGCATAGTCTTAGACTCCAGCGCGAGAATCAATCAGCAGTTGCATTATCTGTTCCCCAACTATGTTTGATTGTGAACTCATATGTTTACAGACATAGGGACCATCTCAGAAACCGTTGGTGTTTATCTTTTGTTTTGGCTTATTAGTGAGGAGATTATATCGCCCATACAATCACAAGGTATTCTTTCTCAATTGTAGAATAAATCTGCTCACTGAGCAATAGTTTGCGGCTAAGATACGCAATACGACGTTCGTCCTTATTGTCATTGTACTGACTCAAAACAGCTCCAATGCTCACATCACTTGCATCCGTTTGCAGTACAAATGCGTTCAAAAACTGGGATAATCAAGATAGGTGCATTTACAAGTGCATTCTTCAGGTCACTGAATGACTTAACAGATGTCTCATTCCATGTAACACGATTTGGCTGTCCCTTCCTTGTCAAAATGCAAAGCGAAGCCTGAGAGCTGAGCAAAATTCTTGATGCATTTCTATAATAGACCACCATTTCATGAAAGGATCGAACCTCTTTCTTTGTTTTAGAGAGTGGGAAGTCAACCACAGCTTTGACTTTGGCGTCGACTAGTTTATCCACCAACAATGTGACCAGAGCAAACAATGGTATCCTTTCCAATGTCACACTTGGAAGGTTTGACTGTCTGATTGTTTTCTCGCAATCTCTCCATGACGGCTCGTAGATCCTGAAGGTATTCATCCCAGGTCTCACTACAATAATGATGTCATCAAAGTAAGATGCGGCATCACGTAATTTGGACAGCAGCAAGCCCTTCATGACGAAAATGTAGAAGTTTTTATCCTGAAATGCATGACAGTAAATTCATAAAGTCCAAAGTGTATCACAAAAGCAGATTTATCCTGTGCTTCTTTAGACAAAGGTAACTGCCAATAACCTTTAGTCATGTCAAGTTTGCTAATATATTTTGCATTTCCCAACTTCGCAAAATGTTCGTCTATCCTTGGTGTAGGATAGGCATCAAAGAGTGTGATGTTGTTCAATTTTCTCTATTCAACATAGAGTCGCAGACCTCCATCTTTCTTTTGAACATGTACAATTGGTGAACTCCATGGGCTTGTAGACGGTCTTATCAATTCTTGGTGTAATATTTCGTCTACTATTGCTCTGACTTTCGCCCGTTTTGCATGTGGAATATGATAGTGTTTCTGCGTGATCGGAATATATGTTGTTGTTCGTTACTTGTGAGTGATGAGGCTGGTTTTGCCTGGTTTTGAAGTTAGCATGTCTTCAAACTCAGAGCATTATTTTCGCACCTGTCGTTGTTCGTTCGTCAATCTGCCATTCAGACTGATGTTGTCCAAACTCTCCACAGCGGTCAGTGGGACGTCAATCCGTCCTCCTCCATCACATTCATCATATACAGTTGCTGATAACAGTGCATCACTCTTGTACTGACGTAATAGGTTACTATGGCAGGTTACTTGTCCTAGCCTACCACCAATGTTAATCTTGTAATCAACGTCATTAACCTTACAAATTACACGATAAAATCACTTCCAGTGTGCTTTCATCTTCGATACACCGGATGGAAGCAAGACCAGAACCTCATCTCCCGGCCTTACTTCCCCTTTTGTAGCATTTGTGTTGTACCATGATTTAACTTTCTTGAGACACTGTCAGATTTTCTTTCATTAACTCACATCGTCTAATCGCTGGCGAATCGAAAGCACGTGTTCTACAACTGACTTTACTGTATCTCACCCTCACCGGTGAATAAATCCTTAAGAAGCTCCATCGTCCCTGTTACCAGCCAACCATACAGCAGCTCAAATGGCGAAACCCAGTTGCTTCACGTGGTACCTCCCTACAGCAAAACAATTCGCAAGGCAGCATCACATCCCACCCTTCACTGTTCGTGGAACTTAGTTTCGTCAAGATGCTTTGAGTGTGCCATTAAATCTTTCGACGTTTCCGTTGGATTGTGACCTGTAAGGAGAGTTTGTTATCCCCTTGATGTCCAGTATATTGTAGAGTTCTTTGAGAATAGTACTTGTGAAGTTGTTTTCTTGGTCTGTAAGGATAATATTAGGTATGCCAACCCGACTAAATAGTAAAATTAAAGCATTGGCCACTGTCTTGGCTTCGATGTCCTTCAAAATAATTTCTTCGGGATACCGGGTGTCTTCATCTACGATGGTTAGTATATATTTGTGCCCAGCCTTTGTTCGCTGTAGTGGGCCAACAATATCCATCGCAATCTAAACAAAAGGGTCCGATAGAATTGTTGAACATACCATTGGCGCTTTCTGCTTCCTTGCTGTATTTTGACAGATGTCACAGGCCAGTTCTTCTGAATATCCCCAAACATTCATGGCCAATAAAATGCAGTTGTTATTTTTGCCTGCGTTTTCTCCCTTCCTAGTTGACCAGTAAGTTTTCTATAATGTGCCAACCCCACCTCTGCTTGACGTAACTGCTTTAGCAAAAATTGGATTCCATAATTTTCTCCATCTGACGACTTCCACTTCCGTTTTAAAATTCCACACTCCCAAAAGAATGGCGTTACTATTCCTTCTGTTTCAGGCTCAGATGGCAGGGCCTTCTCTCTCACACCAGCCAATGAGCTGTCATTCTTCTGATATTGAGAAATCAATTCCATTTTAACATTGTGTAGCTGATCAAGCGACAGGTTCTTGTCATCAGCCTTTATCTTCACGATGGATGTCATCCTCGTCCTCATCCGGACCATGATCAATATTTGCGTCCGAAAATATCCTATCAAAATGCCCATCATCTAGTTAATGGTATTGGAACCTACATTTGTTTTGTCCTTTACTTGCATCCGCTTCCTCTTTCTGCGCCTTACCTGCATTCTTGTTACTAGCATAATCCCTTTTTTCATTCATAAAATGTCCATACTCATTCGGTTATTGATTGTAAGTTTGAAGTTTGACTTTGAATGAGAGGCTGTCATTCTTTTTATCCTTTCACTCTTTCTATCTCTAACTCCAGCTCTTTACGTCTAAGATTGTCCTCCATTCACAACTTCTCCCTTTCAAAGTATAGTTTTGGTCTTTCAATAGCGCAGCACATTCCCTCTCTAACAGCAACCGGTCCACATTCAGTTTGCTTGTTAGTGTCCCTAGATGTTTTTTGTTACATGTATAAGTGTACTCTGTGGTTTCTTTTTTTTCTTACAGGATGCTCTTCGTCTATTTCGATGGTACCTGATTTTTCACCACTGAAGTCTCCTTCAACATCTGAACATTGCATAAAATGTATTTGCTAATTCCCTCTGGTTCTTTCCTTTACAATGCTGTGCTCTTCAACAATCGTTCATACTTCCTAGTTGATACTATTTCCTTGGGTCTCCATTTCAGACTTTATTTTATTTATCCTTGGTTTAACAGGACGCACACACAAAGTTACAGAGTATATACAATGGCAGTCTTCAGTACATTACGCAGACAAAACCTTGGTACTTGTGCTGTTTCAATGTTACTGTCAAAGTTCCAACAAGTTTGCTATCCCACCGCTGCCACCAAAACTGCTACATGGTACAAAAGTTGCAAACAATAACATCCAACACAAAGTAGATTTCCAGCCAATGTTTAATGTACACCCAAGCTAGGGCTCAAGACGACTGCTCTTTACAGAAAACAAATTGGTAGTTTTACACACACCAGGGCAATAGTTTATCTAAACAACAGTGATGACCAGCACAGACTCCAACTCAAATGTGTCAGAATCTTTATCAGTATAAGATGTGAACTAGGCAGCATTTGTTTCTAACATTTCCATATCTGACCGCATAAAATGCTTTAAATTAAAACTACCATATAAATCTGTGCCTCTTGTCTTAGTGATAATCAATATTTATAGAATAAATTGGAGGGAAATGTTATGTTTTAATATGACTGCAACAAAGGTATATTTAAACAACCAGGGCAGTAGTGAATGAACAAAGTCCTCAATGTACCTCATTACAGTGACCACCTCATTCTTGCACCCATATGAAATAGGTGCGGAGTTTACATTTGTGACAACAATAAATGATTTGGCTTACGTTGTGCTATCTGTTCTGTCTGTTGCCTTTCATATTCACCAAAACGTTTCCTAGACTCAATAACAAGGTAGATATTTCTTTATCTATGCCAAATATGTGTTATAACGTGCCTGGGTAGTTTTAAATGACAGAAAAAGTAGTTAACATGTATGTATTGACAGAACAATAGGTCTAGCCAAACATTTAAAAATTAAAAAATGAATAAATCTGTAAAATTTTGGTAGTACTATAATAATTTATATCCGATTGGAAATCCAATCTGTACATCAATATAAAAATTAAAAACGAAAACGAGCACAGTGGGACAATACATTCACTTTTATGTAAATTGTTTAACCGGTGTAACTTTAAAGTCCTTCTGAAGTAAATGGGACACGTCTGCATGTTCGAAGAGTAGAAATATCTTTAAAATCTTTAATATTTCACTTTACGGAGATAAAATAACACATACTTTACGAATTAGTTTCTTGGCCATGTTATAATGGTGCGTATTCTCGACCGTATAACTACATTAGGATCATACAATAACTTTATAAGCGACATTTTGTAATGAATGTCTACTTAATAGCATTATGTAACATTTGTTAAAAGACGCATTTTATCATGCAAACGTTTCAAGCAGCTCAATCTTTCGTCCCGAAATCCTTGCATTTGTATTCTTTAGTTATTCTCTCAATAACTTTATACGCGACCCTTTTCTGACGAATATCTACAGTAGCTTTCATTAATTACAATGTGTAACATGTGTTAAAAGACGCATTTTATCGTGCAAACTTTTCAAGCAGCTCATTCTTTCGTCCCGAAATCCTTGCATTTGATTTCTTTAGTTCTTCTCTCAACTGAGAAATTGTTAATAGTATTTTAATTCTATGATCAATACCAAAACATACTTTGGAATGTACATTATATATATATGTGTGGATCAGCTGCTGGACCAGTAGTGGTGGTGTTGCCTATAAATTGTCAAGGCCAGATAACTGACCACTAGTAATCGTTGCTTGATCAATATTAGCAGTTATGATGTTCGTTAGCATCTGTGTCTTGCTTTATACTTTTTCTCCTAACAATTTTTATGTTCTTATGTGTCACTTAATATGTTTAACCAGTGTTACATTGCAATAGTGTAAGCATGAGCAAGGAACAGCTAAGTTACAATGCATCTAACTCAAAATATATTGAACAACAAAATGGCAATTTAAATGAGACTCAACAAATATCAAAATACTTAAGTGATGGTGAGGAACTTGTTGTTTTTTTGGGTCTGGTTTTCTTTTCTATCACACGAATTTAAGGTAATTTGTAATCAAAGACTGTAAAGCGGTCATAGACCACGCTTGATCCATTTATTACTTATTATACAAATACCTAACACAATCCCACATACGACCAGATTAAAACAATAAGGTAATATATTACCAGATTGTTGTGTTGTTGTTAGCTTTATTTAATACCATTGCTAAGCCACGAATCATTTCACATTGCACTGATTGCAGCAGCTGCTCCAACGGTTCCAGTAGACTCGGTCTGGCTGGTTTCTGCAATGCATGTAATATGTACACATGCCATTTAAAATGGTATGTGCAGTATGTCCTACTGCCAAGCCGAATCACTGGTATATTAAAGCCAAGTGAGCACTAATTATGGGTAACATTGTCAATCTGTTCCCCATTCATTGGTCACATGCTTTAGTATTCAGAAAGGTTGCAGTTTGCAATATAAGTATGATACGGAGACTCTCATCATAAGGTGGAGGAAGATACATGGAAGAAATACTTTATAATTCTCTAGTTTTTCAACAATATGAACATAAATGTCCATATATCATCAGCACAATCAGAGCTTTCACAGGCACTCTGAAGTTAAGGAGGTTCTGATGGCAAGTCTCCAGTATGTTTTAGCATTGAGTATGATTCTTTAATGAAATCCAGCAAAATATAATAATGTTGATGAAATATTTTAAACACCTTCATTTTATTAAAGAAACTTATCTCTCAGTTACCCAACGTTGACATTCCTTGGCAGTGTTTCACGTCAGCTGATAGCCCTCTCTTTCATTTCCAACACTAACACTTTTTCTTCCCACCAGTATGTTTTGAAAATCAAAAGAAAGCTTTTAAACTTCCCGAAATTGATTTATGCATCTGGTTTACTCCAGCACTTGATGCCCTTCGTACATTATATACACTGGGATGCACAACCTTTGTCAGCCAAGGGCCAGACTGCATTTTTAGGACCACTCTTAAACACTAATTTCTTTGATATAATTACTGTTCGTGGGACAGCTTTCTGTGTTGATTTAATTTACTCTGAGGGCTGGACAGAACACATTTGCGGGCCGGGGGGTTGTGCACCCTTAATATATACTGATCATTATTATATTTATAATGTTTTTTTTTTTTTAAAAAAATTAAAAAAAGCCCTACTACGGGTACCTCAATCTTAAAACCAATGCAGTGAGAAACATATTTTGTTGGTGGGAAGCTAGGTATGGTGGTAATAGATACATTGTTGCTTATCACCATTCTGTTTTCGCTAAAAGAAATCACGTGATGTCTAGCTGGTCCTTAATGAAAACGGTACCACTAGTGTTCCCTCTAAGCGAATTGTAGATGTGCGCGCAATGCTCGCTGCATTGTGCAAGCATTACGGAGTCGAGCAAATTTTAATGTTGGATTGACAATTCAGCTGCGCGGGGATGTCTGAGCAGATGCGCGCGCACGCTTAGGGGAAACGTTGGGTACCACCAATATGGCTGACACTGACTATCTTGAAATTTTTGTTATTGTTATTTCTCATGAAAGAATGATCATGATAACATGTGGTTTTCACAAAATGAAGTCTGCTGCTGACAAGTTGGTCCTTGATAAAATGGTGGCTATCTGACTTCTAATATTACTTAAATTACAGGCATCATAAAAACCTTTTTAATGCTACTTCTTCTGACGACTAGCAAGACCTATTAAGGATCTTTTGGTGAATACCCTATGTTGTCACAACCATCCATACAGGATGAGTAGAAATTGTAATATTTTAAAAAGGGCAACTGTAGTCACCATATTGAATTTATTATCATTACCATTGTCGCTAAGCCAAAAGGTTTTTAGTGAAAGCTCAATGTTGATATGGGCATCCATTCAGAAGTAACTATGACATCACTTTCCAGATGCCTAATGTAGATATCATATCAACACCGTTGTATTTAGGACCAACTAGACATCATACAAGGTCTCTTAGTGAAAACCCTGTGTTGATATGGGCATCCAATCAGAAGAGTTAGCATTAACAAGATTTCACGATGTACCTAGATGTTTTAAATGTTGCCATTGGTAGATCCAATGTTGATGTTAAATTGGCTGTCTTGAAAATGTTGCTTTCACTAATTGCCCTCCCCCACCCCCATGGGTATAGTTCATCATACCCATCACTGGGATTTCACTAAAAGACTTTTTGTGTTGTCTTGTTACAACTCTACGGTCTTCAACTAAATAAAATAGCAAAAGCCATCAAGTTTTTGTTACCTTCAACAAATGCTTTATTTTCTTACAATACAAGGAACTTCACAACATTGTGAATTAGACCTCAAATAGTCCTAAAATTCGAACAATAATATGTTACATACGAATCTAGTGGTGTTCCAAATAAATTCCGAGCATGCACGAACTGATTTGCAAATGGTCTTCCTGTTTCAAACTGATATAATCTAGAATATGTCGATGAATAAATTCACAATAATCACCAAATAGCGATTTTATCTTAAAGTCAATGAGCACTTTGTACTTCTAGGGAGTAAAATAGTCTGTCATCTTAGTGGAATTTCCTTCAAATTTCTATTAACAAAAGGTGGGGGTTATTTACATAACGTTTAGCAAGCTGCCTGGAAAATGACAGGTAGACCATGTTTTGGTGAGGGGGAATATCAAAGTCCTGAATTCACAGCCATGTAAACATGTTTACAAACAATATTACATTATCGTTAAAGTACTGACCCACAATAACGGACAAAATTACTATTTTAATAAGTTCTTTACAACATGACAATGTAGAATCATTTAAAACATTAATATTAATACATGACAGTATACTTAGCCTTAACTGAATAAGTGGTATTATATTAAATCACTGGAAATGTTTCTCACACAGTAACGCATCAGTCCGTTCCAGGGAATCTTTGTTATTTTTATTGTAGTAACATTAATATTTGTTTTTATAGTTGAGAGATTGTTGTTGTTGTTGTTGTTGTTGTTGTTTTTATTTTCTGGAATGTGACAAGGAATTATGTACATGAAAATTAGACCTTACCCAGAAGTTGCTCTTATATTTGCATAATATATATACTTCCATCAAGAAAAGAAATACTTTGATCATAAACCATAACTGAAATAGGTGCTGAGCTCTGAGGTTTTCTTTTGTATATCCAAAAGGTGCAGTTATTTATCTTCCAACTGAACTGTTTTGAAAACACAAATAAAAGTGAGGTAGAATGAAATGTTTTTCCAATAATAAACTTGTACAAATTGGAATTTTGTACATAATATTGTATTCAGTATATTGCAGCATTAACACACACACACACACACACACACACACACACACACACACACACACACACACACATATATATAGTATATATTGCACATTTCCAAAGCTCAATATTTCTTGATTCTACTGCGTAAGGCAATTTTGGACGACAGTGTTTTACAAAGCTTATCAATATGGTCATTCCATAATAAATTATTATCTACGGACACACCTAAAAGCTTTTCATGTTTGACATTTTCTAACGGTTGATTTTGTATTACAAAAGATAGTTTTGGGCTCCCTGATATGTGTAGCTTTTCTATGTCCCAAAAATCATACATATTGTTTTACCGTCATTAATTACCATCCTATTTTGTTGTGCCCAGTTTTGAACTCTAATAAGGTTTGCGTTTAATCTCATTTTGGATAACTTCAGTATTAGAACTAGATGTATATATGGTTGCATCGTCTGCAAACAATTTGTATTTGTGGATTCATTATTTAATGGTAGATACTCAAAATAGATAAGAAATAGGAAAGGACCCAAAACTGAACCTTGATGGATCCCTTAATGAATAGTGCGAGTGTGAGAGCTAATATTGCCAATGCTTACTTGTTGAGACCCTTGGTTTAGGTATGATCTAAACCAGTTTAAAGATTGAGTGTCTAACCTGTAACAGTTCAACTTTTGTAGTCAAACAATCCCATTCATATGTCCTCTTTTCGTTTCCTTCGGCCAAAGACCAATTAATTTGGTAAATCCAGTTTGGCATGAATGGTACTTTCTAAATTCTAATTGCGCTTTATAATAAAGAGAGTATGTTTCACAAATTTATAGACCGGAATGGCTACATGGTTTCCAAATAAGTTTACCGATACGGGTAGAATTGATATTAGTCTCTAATTCCCTGAATCCTCCTTTACTCCGTTCTTAAGGATAGGTGTAACTTTTGCACATTTCAGTGTTACTAGAAAACATACTACTCATTATACTTAAGTTTATGATATGACTATTTGTTATTAATTGTGCAGCAATTTTAAGAATTCGTGGACCTATGCTATCAAATCCTGAGGATTTATTAATATTCATCTTAATTATCATATCACAAACATCAGCTTCACTAACATCAGTTATTGAAAAATAATTATCGTCAGGAATGTTAGCTTCTATAAATGTTAAAAAAGCATCAAGTTCATTTGGGTTCTTTGTCTGGTTCTGAATACTGTTACTGGAGATGCTTATGAAGAAATTGTTGAACATATCCACACTATCTTGTACAAATGTTGTTATATCCTCATTTGCCTTAAGTCTCGGGGGTGGGTGGCGAAACAACTGTTCTGGGGTGGGTTCTGTTCTTTTTATGCTTCCACACTGTATTGGTATTCTTATCGTCATCAATAATAATAATAATAATAATAATAATAATAATAATAATAATAATAATAATAATAATAATGAGGACTTTGTATAGCGCCTAATCTTTCAAAGCTCTAAGCGCTTTACACCATCAATAATGATATGACTACACTACATAACAACTAATGACAAAAACAATGGAAATTGGAAAACATAACAAACATGCTGAAAACATATAAAATACAAAACATGATTAGGTCGCTAAGTTTGTCCCTGCAGTCGAAACAGGTGAGTCTTAAGAGCAATCTTAAAAGGGACCACTGTTGTCTTTGTCTAATTTCAATGGGCAATTCATTCCACGTCGCCGGGCCCTGGTGTGCAAACGAACGTTGTCCATATGACTTTGTTTTCACCTTGGGAACAATGAGTAAACGATTATCAGAAGAAGAGAGTAAGGATCTAGCTGGTGTATATACATGGGTGAGGCTGGATAGGTATGTTGGACTGGAGTCTTTCATTGAAATATAGCACAGAGAACAAATGTTGTGTTTGATTCTGTATCGAATTGATAGCCAGTGTAGGGTACAGAGCAGTGGTGAGGTGCGCTCTGATCGAGGTACTCTAAAGATATCCGTGCAGCTGTGTTTTGAACTTTTTGAAGTTTCTGGAGTAAATATTGTGACGAACCAGACAAAATTCAGTTACAATAGGCCAGTCTTGAAAGTACTAATGAACACACAAGTGTTTTAGTGGCAGCAACTGAAAGATATTTACGAATGGAACTGATGCGTCTCAATTCAAGATATGCAGCCTTGCATATGTTCATGACATTTTGGTGCAATGTGAGAGTACTGTCTAGAGTAACGCCTAGGTTCCGTACTGACTATGCGAATTTAATATTTGTGTTGCTGATATTTATTGTCTGAGGTAAAGGATGTGAATGAGAAAGTCTTTGTGCTGTGATCAGAATAGTCTCAGTTTTATCATCATTCATCTGCAGCTTGTTACATGTCATCCATGATTTCACATCAGAAATGCACTTCTCTATTCCATGGATGGTAGCATCAAGTTCAGGTGGGTGGCTAGACTTGTATATTTGGGTGTCATCAGCATACAATTGGTGAGACACTGGGTGATGACCTATGACACTTGAGAGCGGCTGAGTATACAGAATGAAGAAAACAGGTCCAAGAACAGATCCCTGTGTAACACCACAACATACGTCAACTTGGCTGGAGTGTATTCCATTTGCAGATATAATTTGTGTCCTGTTAACTAAGTAGGACTTGAAACACTGTAAGGCTATATTCTGAATGCCAAATACATGCTAGACACGGTGAAATAATATGTCATGGTCTATTGTGTCAAATGCTGCAGATAAATCCAGGAGAGTGAGGACTGTAATCTTCCCCACTGTCCAAAGCAGAGAGGCTGTTAATAGTATATCTCGTTTTCCTCATCTATCAAGTGCTTAGTTTTATTCCTCCACATTCTATCGCTTTTTATGTCTTTTTCTTGTGGAACATACAATAGAGCAGAGTAAACGATTAAACTCATTTTTCAGCATGCTGTCATAACCCGTTTGCGTATCGTCCGTCTAAATTCAATGCAGGTGAATGGTCAGAGTCGCTGTATTCCTTATCCTCTTCTCTTTCTCACTAGACTCTTCTGGGTCTTCAACCGTAACCTGGTTGTCTGTTCTCTTTAACCACTATGTAGTTTACATATAGAGCTCTTTTCCCTCATGATTTCCAAGATACACTTTCTTAGCTATGACTAAATGTCTTTGTGTCCCTCACTTCCAGATACCCATCCGATGGACATTGTTTTAATGAAAAAGGATACTTGTTAGTTTTCTTGTAGTGGGGCTTCCCCTTCCTCAGAAAATCTTGGACTGCCAAAATGTTCGGGAAAGAATACTTAAAACATTGAGGTTTGTCATGAAAGCAGCCCCTCTCGTTTAACTTACCCGATCAGGATTAACTATATCCAACTGCCATAAGTTTTACCACACAAGCAAAGTTAGAATAATTTTCTCTAATCTGTCTTTATTAAGAACTATTTAGATGGGTTTTTTTAGATATTTAATTGATTAATATTTTTAAGCACTACTTACATAAATGAAAGCTTGCTAGGACTGTTGATAATATTATAGTATGAATCATACTATAATGTTATCAACAGTCCTAGGAAGCTTTCATTTAGGTAATATGTAATTTATAAAATTAGTAATCATACTATAATGTTATCAACAGTCCTAGGAAGCTTTCATTTAGGTAATATGTAATTTATACAATTAGTAATTATACTATAATATTATCAACAGTCCTAGCAAGCTTTCATTTAGGTAACATGTAATTTATACAATTAGTAATCATACTATAATATTATCATCAGTCCTAGCAAGCTTTCATTTAGGTAAGTAGACTTTATAACATTAGTAATTAGGATATAATAATAATGTTAATTTATATGATACTCTGATAACATTTGCAGAGCCTGGGTCTATTGGTCATAATGCAAAGAAGAACACTTTAACACTAATCTAATTAGTATACTGATCCGTTCATTCTCTATCAAAATCTTGATTATCCATCATTATTCTAGCGAGTCAAATATCTGCCTCTACCTGCAGTATTCCTCTTTGTTTTCTCTATCTTCGTAACTAACTCTCTTTTTCTCCTTATATTTTGTGTCCCAGCTGTCCTTTTCACTCTTCCACTTTGTAATCCTTGCTTCCTCTCTCAATATTCAATGTATTCTTCGCATTCTTGATCTCTCATCCTGTCTTTTGTCTTCCTCTCTTTTCTATTCTATCTTCTTGTTTTTCGCTCTCGCGTCCATAAGTCTCCCACTTTGTTTTCTCTCTTGTCCCCCTTACTCCCTTCACTTCACATTTCTTTTCCACCTTGTCCTGCCTCTTCTCTATACATATTTATCTCTTCCTCTGCGTCTGTCTTCCTCCTGTCTCTTCCTCTACACACACACACACACACACACACACACACACACACACACACACTCTCTCTCTCTCTCTCTCTCTCTCTCTCTCTCTCTCTCTCTCTCTCTCTCTCTCTCGTCACTTGTTTGCTCCTCAATAGTGCTCTCATATATAGACTCCCTCTTTTTTCTCTCTACGGTATACATCAAGACAATATACATATATGATATCATAGCTACAAATTCAGCTTTATCCCACCCACCCCAATATTAAGCACAACTTCCGAATCCTCAGAAAAACCCAATTTAAAAAGTTAGTGTGGAAACATTTTTAAAAGAATGTTCTTGTTGCAATAAAGCAAACCTGACATTATGATGTAGTTCCGAACGTATCATGATACACGAAGGACGAGCTTATAAGACTCAGTTTTGTACATCTTACTCTGCGACCGCTGCCGTTACATAGGGGCTAGAGAGTCAGCCTTAGATGCGAAAGGTCGAAGGTTCGAACCCCTGCCGAGTCATATCAAAGACATAAAATGGTACAAACGGCTGCCTCGTTATACGCTCAGCATTACGAAGTTAGTGTGAAGACTGGTTGGCCTGGTGTCAAGATAATGTGACTGGGTGGGACATCATGTTACATGTCTGTCAACTGCCACACTGCAAGCAACGTATCTTAATGACTGTAAAATGTTAACGCAACGTCAAAAGTCCAAATCACACACATACACATCCTAATCTGCAAACCTGTCACGTTTGAACTACAAGAGACATGAAATGATTGGTTACATATACATAAAGAAAACTGATAATGCTGCATCTAGATACTGCTAAGACGATTTTGTGTTTATGTCAATCCTAACTAAATCTATACTTTACATTCACTATTTAAACTTCAATTCAATTTCTACCGACTGACATCATGTCGATTAGTCGGTATACATGTAGACAATTGGACTCGCGGTTCTAATTATATGCACAACTATGTGCCAATCTATAAACGGGTGACTATAACATTGAGTATATCAGTTTTAATTACCCATAATTAATAATGAAATGTAAAGGTTTTGAGAAAGAAAGTGCAAGATACTGTTGATGTAAATTTAGTATTTGTACAGACTTGACTTAGGGACTAGCACCCGATTCGTTAAGCACGGTATATGTGTATATATATATATATATATATATATATATATATATATATATATATATATATATATATATATATATATATATATATATATAAAGCGCTGCATGGCGCAGGAAGATGACAAAAACATCGTTGCACAGGGACATCTCATTTTCACCACGCACAGCTTGCATCAATGTTATGCTGCGGGTAGGGTTTGATCATAACTAATTAGAAAATAAATCAATCGAATTTCGAATATCGTAGTACTGCTATAGGTTGACTATATGAGTTAGTATATTGAGTACTAAACAGTGTTTCAAGTGAATAAACGTACTATTTTCATAGTAAGGCAAAATTCCCAGTATAGGGAGAGTTGATGCTTACGGACAGGAAACAGGACAAATTTCCCTTAAAAAAAAAACTGCTGGAAAGAATAACTAAATGCTAAGAGCCACTTTTTCTACAAACTTTACATTTAAAACAATGTTTTGTCACAAGCAGTTACCAAAAGTTTTCCTTTAGGATTATATTGACCATATTGTTTTCCATTGTGCAACCCTCTCAATATCGTTCGTTCCTTCCAAAAGGCTATGATAGCCTGCGAGAGTTTGTTTCGGATTATCTGCATTCTGACATCCCTAGACATGGCTGCATGTTAATCGTTTTAATCTTGATAGCTCGCAGTTGTTAGTTTTGTGTTTCTGTTCCTTTCAATGTTTTAAGTTTTGCAGCGCTTGTGACTGCAGACAATACCAGGAACCCATTACCTGCACGATTCTGTCAATCAAATGTAGCTGGCATATAAATTCTGACAGTCACTCAGGTATGGAGAGATGTGCAAAAGCAATATTGGTTTAAGCATTTATCTACGCCATACTTATATCAGAATGCTTACTATTACAATGTATATCCACTTGTGAGTAATATCCAACGGCAAACTACACATATTCATATATTCCATGACATAATGTGCTGGGAGATCAAGGTCTATGCAGTTTATTAGGAGTAAACAGTGTAACAAAACACATCCTGATCCGCTGCATTATGTGCTGGCATAATATGTCATGGTGTCTATTAATATCTAAACTTTGTGTCGTTTGAATTGTAAGTGTGCGTTCCACGTGACACTGTCAGCTTGTTAAGTTGTATACATATTTGAAGTGAAGACTGTGTCCATGCATTCGGTGTGTATGCTGTGTGCACTATAATAATAATCGTGTACTAGTCCATGGTTTGACACGTGGTACACATTTATTGTGCAAATTTTAATTTTGTGTACATCCTTTTGTCTCTTTACAACTTTTATGCACGTTGCATTATGTGCATGCTATTAGTATTGTGTAATTTCATGTTATAGTTTTGCTATATGCACATAAAGCAAGTTTCATATCTTAGAGTTCAGTGTGCATTTTGTAATCATGTTAGGCATGACGGGGCTGTACAGTACTTCAACTGCAGGCACAACTTCACTTCCATCTTTTGAACCACACATAAAGGTATGACCGCACTAAGAGGCTTTCATTTAATTGAATTTACACCAACAATGTGAAGTTTGGTTAAGGACGTTTTAACGGGCCATGATCAAATGTTATTTTTATAACCAAGATAATTTTGACGTATGGGCGAATTGAATCGCAGTTTGATTTCTGTGTACAAGATTTGGTACTGGGCCAAATAATGCCACAATATGCAGGATGAAATGGACTAGAGGATGGTTCAAGTCTGACTAAATGCTTTTTGAGTGTCTGAATCCACATGAAAACTGAACGGTAGTCTTCTGGATTCAATATATCAAAGGAGTCCGTCATTTATAATTTGTTCTTCATGGTTTTTTCATGTACAACGTACTGATAACATAAGGATGACAGAATGGTCAGTATTATCCTTTTTGGAATTTGGTATTGGTATCAGTCTGGTTTCTCAACATGCCCACATTTCATTGAAAAAGTTATCTAATGTAGTCAGAGGCATGTGAGTGAGGTAAGAGTTTTAGACGTTGATTGTGTGTATCATCTGGTCACATTAAAGTGGCAGAATGAAATATTTTAGTTCTCTGAAAATAAAATGTTTATTGTAATCTTCAGCATTAGCATGTATGAATTTTAATGGAACTATTTTTGTCAGGTTTTAGACATGGTGGAAGTTTACTGTGAATGTAATGTCTGTCTGCTAATAATATTAACAACTCGTAAGGATTGTATGGTACATTTCTTTACGTACACATACACTCTCACTACATCCAACAATAAAAACTCTTGACGTCAAGATTGCCTCTGTTATTCCCTTCCTTAGAGGGGAAGACACATAAACTTCATGGATTAATAGGACAAATGTGTGTGTACACTTCATTATCATAAAGGATTTAAGTTTATTCTCTGCATTAATCTTAGTTTTCTTGATGGCATATTTACAGATCGCTTTGGTTAGAATGTGATCATGATCAAATAGAACCCTTTCTTCATGGACCTAAAAACAAAATCTTTCAACAATCGAAGTACTTTATATCAAGATTGCCTGACAATTATTTCTTTCCTCAAGACAGGAAGACATATTAACTTATTGGATTTTTGGAACAAGTAAACACATTTTATTGTCAAAGACAATATTTTACTATATTCATCAATCATATTATTGTCTCTCTATTTTCAGAACTGTGTGTACATCGGATTGAATGGGACAAAAACATTTTTTCAACAATGGAAATTTGTTAGGCCCCCTCGTACTGTATTCAAATATTGCCTCCCCTCACATTGTCTTGGCCTTACCCAAAACCTTGCCTTGCTTAGCATAACCATGTCTTATGAGACCTCGTATTGCATCGTTACTGTGTTTTGTTTTGTTATTTCATTTTAACTGGTGTAGCCATTGCTCACTGACATGTCATATGTTGTTTAGCCAAGCCTTGCATACTCTTGCGTTGCGTCGTAAAGTTATCATCTTTAATCGTGTTCTCATTTTCCCATGCCTCACCCCGCATAGCCCTAACCCATTACCATGCATTGTTTTATCTAGCTTTGCATAACCTCATTTTGCCTCATTTGGCTGCCTTGTCTTTTATCGTGTTATTGTGTTGCCATACCTCGTCTTGCATATCCCTTGTCTAATGTCACGCCTTGTGTGACCTCGCGTCGCATCGTTACGAACCCGTGTCTTGTTTTGTATTTTCACATATCCTTGCATAGCCCTTGCCCATTCCCTTTCGTGCCTCATCTTGCACATTCCTTGTCTAATGCCTTACCTTCTTGCTTAGCGAATCGTAGCCTTTGTGTAGCTTTATGTCGCTTCATTTTAGTTCACCTTTGATCGAGTTGTTATTTTGAATCGCCTCACCACGGAATATTTTAAGGATATAGATATTTTGTTTTGAATTATGGAAAATGTTTACATCATATTATGTGGCAGTTATTCCCTTCCTCAAACTGGATGAAGCATTGACTCATTGTCTATTATCGTGCTCTTGTTTTGCCATTCCTAACCTTGCATGGCATGGGACAGAGTTTTGTCTTATGCAATAATCATATTGTTCTCTTCTTGAA
Organism: Unio pictorum; assembly: GCA_030141615.1. Classification (NCBI taxonomy): domain Eukaryota; kingdom Metazoa; phylum Mollusca; class Bivalvia; order Unionida; family Unionidae; genus Unio; species Unio pictorum. Next base: position 25,048,942 of record JARLTB010000060.1, read on the forward strand.
CTATTTTCCGAATTGCATGGATATTATGCCGGCTCTTCAGACATTGAATGGAACATTTTCCCCAGGAGAATACAAAACACGTGTTTCAAAGAGGTAATCTCTTCACATCAAGAATCTGGTATTCCCTTCCTCAGCGAGAAAGACGCATTACGCTATTGGACTTCTTGGACAAATATGTACACTGTATTGCATGGGACATAGTTTTATCATAAGCATTAATCATACGATGTCTGATTTTTTTTCAGAACTGGGTGTATGTTAGGCTCGCTATTCGCTGTTAAATAGAACGTTTCTTCAAGAACTCATACACACAGACTTCCTTCCTTTAGTGATTGAAAATGTTGATATTAAGATTGCTGTTCAAGTTATACAGTTTTTCGGTGAGATTGCCTGGCAATTATACCCATTTTTAACTGGGTGCACATGAATATAATGTTATTGTCTGCCATAATTATATTTTTCTAATTTTCGGACCTCCGTCTATATGTAGGATCTTCATGATCTTCAGGTTCCAATGGAACATTTGAGGAGATGCACAGACTTGTTTCATCACTGGAAAACACTGACGTCAAGATAACCTGAAAAATGGCATTACTTAAAGGTATGACAGTAAACCAAACGCTGGATACGCATACAAAGTAGAATGCCTGAGCTAACCATCTGTACTAAGTTTACTACGCTACGTAAAATTTTATCGACAGAGATACATTCATAGTTTTGTACCACATTTCACACATTTGCCTGCAAGTGCGCGCCTTTTATTTTTGTCTTTATTGTTGTGAAACCGCTGGTTGGGGTGGATTCTCTGCATCGAACACAATATAAATTCATATTATTTATTTATATTTCAACAACATGAATGTGATTGATTTTACACATCATCCAGCGTTACCGAATTCTATTAGACCAATTATCATAAGTCCATCTGGATCAGGAAAAACGCAATTCTTGCTTAATTTGATAATGAGATTACTCAAGTGGGACACGTTACATTTAGTTGCACCATCGGTAGATGATCAGCGATGCTACAATGTGCATAATGATTTTAATGATAATAAAAAATTGTTGAATGAGGATGGCGATGATATTATTGAGTTTATCACCGATATTGATTAAGCCCAATCTGTATAAGACATCGATGTATATATTGATAATCTCGTAGTATATGATGATGTGATTCTGGACAAATAATCAAATCCATCTCGGGTAATGTCTCGAGGCAGACAAAAACAAAGACGTGATTTATATTACTCAACGATATATATATATATATATATATATATATATATATATATATATATATATATATATATATATATATATATATATATATATATATATATATATATATATATATATATATACCTAAAGTAATTAGAGATAACTGCAATGTTTTAGCTGTGTTTAATAGCGTCGATACACATACACTGTGAAACATTTTTCAAACTAGGTGTTCAGGGGATATGGATATAATTTAGTTCACAAATTTATTTTTGCGTGCGCAAGCTACCACACGCAGATTTATCACGTTACATTTACATGATCCTCGGTCACAGTATCTTATAGGTATTGACACAATTTTTGGTAACGAAATAGCAGCTGACAGGGTGACGACCAACAGTGAGTGTCCAGAAAATAAACAAATCAAGCACATAAATATGAAAACACAAAAATCATACATAAATTATCAGAAGAGTAACAAAATTAGATAAATATTGGTGGGTTAGAGGCTTTGGTTCGGGTTTAGATTATTATTATAGTTTTCATTTTCGTTGGAAGCTTTATTTTCGTAAAATAGACTTTACAACAAGTGGTCTGTTTACCCTCTCTGCTGCTAAACCAGATTTTCAGTTGACCATTAAAGGAATAGGGAACTTACAGTTAAAGTTGTGGTTATATTACTCATTTTGATGCCCATGATAAATTAAATAATAGTTTGGGGCGACCCAGTTGCATCGAAAAAAGTGTACAGTACTTTATAAGGTTAGAATTGCGTGAGCGTTCCGATATGCATATTTGTCGAGTGGAAACGAGGCTGAATAAACGTGACGTCACAGGATCTTTACCAGCTATAGGCCATTGCTCAGCATCAAGTTCATCCACTGTGCTTGAGAGTAAGCTGATTATTAGTGTTTATATTCGAGTTTATTTTCCAAGAATCTTCCAAAATGCCCCACTGTGCAGCGTTTGGATGCAACAACAATTCAACTAGTAAATTTGTACGATTTCCGAAAGACAAAATCCGACGAACGGCTTGGATCTATTACTGTCGCCATGACTCCGTGAGAACTTTGAGCCGGTAACTCATAGACATTGCAGTCTTCATTTTTCAAACGATCAGTATAAAAGTTGATCCAGAAAGACGTGCAGAAGTGGGATATTTAAATGCCAGTCGAGACTGAAGCCGACAGCAGTACCAGATATTATTCTAACATTAGGCCTAGGGGAAGATCTACCGACAGATCCGAGTGGTTCACAACTGTCAAACCGAAACTAGTAAGAGGAGCCTATCACAAGCTGCGGAATACAAAGGTAAATAAATATGTTGTATGCACTCTAATTTCTATCAATGTCGTGAGCATAATGAAATTAAGTATTTAAACAATAATACCTGCATAAAATAGAGCTTTGTTCATCTCAGTTTCTCAAACATTATCACACCCCATCCCACACCAAATGCTGTGGAAATTGAATAATTGCGTATACTACTGTATATATTCCTGGAAATTGTTTATTTCGGAAAGAGTTGTTCATGACGCTAACGTTAGAGTAACACTAATGTGTATTTAAAATACGGTGGAATGCATAATTTCATGTTTTTCACTACTGGTATCACCTGAGAAATATGAGCCTTAGGCTATGACATAGGATAAACACTTCTTTTTGCCTACTCCTCCACTTCTTTTCCGCTTTCGTGCGGCCATCATTGTAATTAATCAGTTGTTGTCATGTGACTACTCAAATGTTTCAAAGATGCTACATAATACTGCAAATGCTTTTTCTTGTCAATAATATTTTTTTTCCTTCAGGTTCTACATCAAGCAATGCAAAGTTACAATGCAAATTATGTGCTTGATACACCTGCAAGTGCATGTGCTCTGGTAGAGGTAGATGATGCTAAACTCAGCATACCATCTTTTGTACCGATTCCTCAGGCCCAACCACAAACAATAAAACGCAGTGTTAAAGTTCAGGCTAAATTTGATCCCACCAGGTTCGAGCTGCAAGATCAATAACAATTCAGTCTGAGCTCCTAAAACCAAGAGAGGATTCAGATAATGAAAATGAACCAAGCAGTGAAGATGACATTGACCCTGATACACACCATGATTCAGAATATGAACCACATTCAGATACTGATGATGGAGAGGACAGTGATGATAAGAGTGACTTTAAAGATATGCATATGAACTTTAAGCTTGATAAGATATAAAACTAGAGGATCAGCAACATTTTCTGGTGTCCGAATCTACTTTGGCAGAATTGATGAATGTATGTAGATCATGTTGTTTGCCCTCCCAGACATTTTTGAAATTTTCTAGAGGAACAATGATCACAAGAAATTCAGTTTGTGTCAGTAGGTACATTTCAGAATGGAAAAGTCAAGTATATGATGGAAGAATGCCATGGAGTAATATGTTTACTGCAGGAGCAATATTTTTTGAGGGAATGAATATGCAAAGTTTCACTAAACGTTCATTTACAAAGTTACAAACATCTTATATTGTACCTGCAGTTGAAGAGGTATGGGAGAAACAACAAGCTTCCTTCATTGAAGAGCGCACTGGAAAGCAAATATTATATGGAAGTGATGCTAGTTGCGATTCCCCTGGGTTTTCATCCAAATATGGGGCTTATACTTTGATTGATTTGGAGGCCAAGAAAGTACTTGACATCCAGCTAGTGCAGGTAGAATATATGGTTGTCATAAGAGCGTTATGTGAATGTCATTATTATATGGTATACAACTTTTAAATTGGCATACGAAAGAGGGAGTCAGAAAGACAGCATTTAACTTTGAGTAGAATTACTGAATCGTCAAGGTCTTTGTAACATTGGTTATTCCACTAGCATACCCAATTTTAATTGTATATAGCTAGCACAAAATTATAGTCTGTACTTTGATAATATAGCTGTATCCAATTTTATCAAGTTGAACTACTTCAAGATAATGCATTAGATCAATTAAATGTTAGCACAAGTAATTGTTACGTTACTGGGAACTTGACTTGTTCTTTTGAAATTGTCAGAGATACGTATTTAGATTGCTCAGCAAATTTTAATACCCGCAAAGGCTAGCCAATGCCTTTTGTATTCTTGAAAGTGCTCCCTCATAGTGATACAAAAGTCATTGTTGGGCTGGTGCTTTGAGCATGTACCCAGTGTGTTTAATGGGTAATCCAGCACTGCAAGTAATTAGAAGAAATAAAGTAATCTATAGTAAAATCTTAACTATAAATAAAATAATTAAATACATTTGTAGTTGATGAAATAAATTTTTATTAAAGTTCATTATGTTGGGACACAGGTTAATATCAATCATTAAGAAAATATAAAAATTCAAAATGAAAAAAAATGTTTATTGATTTCATATCTTGGTGCATTTTTATTCTTTAAGGTTACATTGCACTCCTGAAACAGGCATTGCTGGACTTGAGGCAGGACTTGCCTACACACACAGAGGCATACATGTTCGTGAAAGGGGAATCTCAGTATCCACCACCGCTCACAGCATCATACAAACAATTTTCAAAAAGAAAAATCAAAAATCATGCTTTTTGAAATCCAATAATTTTTATGGTGCAGTATATTTGAAGCCAACATATTCCTCTAAGGAAAAATATTCTTTTATTTTTGAAACAACACAGTATGGAAGCACTTTATGGCTGTGTCTGCCTAGTCGATGCCAAATCCATTTGACAAAACGCAGATATGCTATATGCCTTTATGTTCTGAAAATAAATACAGAATACATGTAAGAGTAAATTCGAACAAGAGTTAAGATATTTCGTCTTTGGTAAATTTTGCTGAATTGTACTTTTAGTACTTTGGGTGAATTATGTTTCATATATTTATCTTTTCATCAAATTATTAATCTTCTTTGAATACATATACATACATGTGAAATGACCCATATCATTATAAAATTGTTCTATTTCTTTGTTGTTTGTTTATTGTGTTCGTGAAGACTCATGAAACCTAGTTGATAAACAAAAAATGTATAAATCATTGTCAACATAGTATAAATTAGAATTTATACCAAACCTGCTATTCATTTCTCAAAACAAGCAGTTTTATTTACCGAGGCTATATATTGTTAAAAAGATATCACCCCAAAGAAAAACAAGACTAAAGGGTAAAGTCTTTAAAAGAGAAAAATCAATTTTCTTCTAAAAAAAACTGCATTCTTTTCATAAGTTCAAGACCATCACAGCTTGATCATAATGGAATGCATCATTCTGCAATAAATGTTGCCTCCATGAGTAGTAATATGAAAACACTTTGAAGAAAATCTTGCAATTGTTTGTTTTGTAAAATGTATCCCAAACTTTGTCACAAGTATAGGAAAATCTTCTATAAAAATATCAACAGGAATTTTGAAGAAATTTGTGTAAGATTGGAAAAATTACTTGTGTATCGGTTCATTATCATCCAAAGGTCCATAATGTTCCAGGTATTCAAACAGGGATACTTCCAGCATGTGTCTGTTTAAGCAGTTTGCAATGAAACTTTCATGGAGGGTTATACATGTCAGGTCACCTTTCTTTTTCTCAATTCTCTCCACCACTTGACAGCATAAGGGCTCAATTGCCAAGTGAATCATTTGGCGATATCTACAATCACACCTGTAAGGAAAGAGCACAACATAATTTTGACCATTCATGAATGTTTAAAAATCACTTTCAATATTTTGTAAGCATTGAAAAGGAAAGATGCGGATTAGAAATAGCATGCTGATTTTGCATTTGAAAAAAGTTTGACAAAACAAAATTAGTTCTCAGCATGTTGCCTTTCAAAGTTTAGAGTAAAGATTGTCAAGTCCATGTGATATTATGAGTCGAATTGTATTTAATAGATTAATATTCAGTGTAACTTGTGATAACATTAAACCTGTGATTATAATGTTTATAGATGGCAGAAGGAGTTAATCGTTGGTGTGTACTGACATTCATTATCAAAGTCCTGTATTCTGCATGGGCTTTTGTCCTTTATTTGAAAAAGAAAACATATACTTCACTGTGTGAAGGAGTAAATGTAGTTGAAGTTTAAAATAATGAACAACAAAAAAATTAATGTGTTTACAGTGTACAGCACGTCACTATTTCCACTAGAATAAGTGTTCTGAAACAATGCAGCAATTATAAATTTACAACATATAAATGTGGCTTTCATTGCTTTAAAAATTATGAAAACATTGCTAATTAATATTTTAAAAAAGTTTAATTTAGCAAGACATAAAGACAAAAATACAGTTTTACGAGCATCTGCTTTGATAATTCGCACTATCGGTAATCTTTAAAAGTTTCAGGCAATCGAGGGAGTATTATCGAAATTTGGGTCCACCAAAGCTTGCATATTTATACACAGGAGTTGACAAAGTTACAGTTTCTGTTAGTGAAATGTAACGTCCGTTCTGCTCATATATATATATATATATATATATATATATATATATATATATATATATATATATATATATATATATATATATGAAATGCATGCTACAAGTATAAATCGGTACAAACCAATGTGTTCTCGAGTCGTCTTTCTTCACTCTGCAAACTATCCTCATCATTCTGACAGTGACATTCGAATAACATGACGACGTGTCATCACTAATTTCTTCGTTGTTAATCTGCAAACGTGGCTCAAGCTGACACGTTAAATTGTTCACGCTTACAGAGAAGTAGGGGAAATCGTTCTCGCAATTTTCCATGATGCAAAAGGGAAAAGAAATTATCTGAATCATGCTAGCAACCATTGTAGTTAGCATTGTTGACTGTTAGCAATAGATCATATGACGTCACTATTGACCACGTGACACGTATCTAATTATCTCTCAAGTCACTTGCGCGGATAACCAAATATTTCCTTGTAGTAACTAAATGGACCTAGAACGATGTAAGGGAGTAAGATAAAATATACTGTTGAACGACAGGCAATCAGATAATATAACATCAACTTGTACGTTCCCTATTCCTTTAAGGGGCCAGTATTCTATTGAATGTGATGCCCTTGCATATAAAGCAGGCACGATCATGACCATGTCGAGCAGTTGTATGGGGAAATGGTATGGCACTCCTAAAAGGTATTCTATTTATTAGAAGTTTCAGTAGACAAATAAAACCAAAATGTTTGAGTTAAACAGTCGTACCAAATTTATTACCCTAAGTGAAGTATAACTTGAAATATAAGTGTTCACTATTAAATTGGTCGTGTAAGAAGAGAGAGAGAAGTTTCATAATTTGTATAATTATGCCGAACATATATTACTCATAGGTAAAATGTAATCAACTATTCAAGTCCATGTTCACAAGACATAATCAGACTGACACGTGATATCAAATAAATGTTAATTTGTCCCTTCCTGCATCAAGAATCTAAATATTCCTTTGTAATGTTCTATACTGATTATTTAACTTTTATGAGGCTTTATCTCTTTCCTCTTCAACATGTATCACTTGCTGGACACCATTTTGTGCAATCAACAGTCTGATCATGCAGACGTATTGCATGCATGAAAATTACACGCAGTTTAAAGCATCTGAGGCACTATGTCAAGTTAGTCTGGTTCCCGGACCAACACCGATGTATCTAATTTAAAACACGGATCCAAATCAAACACAGATGAACTAATTATCCGGAGTTTAGTGCAACAATCATATTTCCATAATGTTTTTTTTTATTCTGCAAGTCTATATTTGAAGGCCATTTTCCTTTCAACTTAAAGCAAAACCATCACGATTGTCAGGCCTGCGATTTGATGGCTGGAACATCTGATGTATGGGATGATTACTGACATCTCTAATGATTCAAGGGTTTCTTGGTAAAAGGATGAAGAGGGTGTGGTATATAAGTCGTCTTCTATATCATCTCATTCCCTGCTGAAGAGGGGAGATGTCACTTTCTAGTTACATAACTTGCTGATTACGGTTTTTGGTGTCTGCACTTTGTTGTCGTGACATGATTGTCAAACAATAAAGACAAGCACTTGCCAATCTATACCGCTGTAGGAGGTAACGAAGATTTGAGTTCTGCTTGGCTGTCATGCATTAATACTATCACTTTCATAAAGCCCGAGATTTGAGCGAGCTATGTGAGAATATTCTGTGATTTTAGACCAATCTGGTACCTGAGCCTTTGATTTTCCTTTTTTATTTGTTAAATTGTTTTTCATTGTTTCTTTCCTCTCCTTCCTGGCGGAGAAGCCTTGCAGCTCCTATCTTGGGCATCCCTTCATCTACTGGAAGAGGTATGTTTGACTGCCCTTTCTGGAAATTCACCAAATCCCAACCATCATTCCCAGCCCCGTCCAACCCCACTCCCTGTTGTCTTTCAGGCGGCCAGGACCACGCGGCATTAATTTAGTAGGTTAATTCCCCATCCAACGTGAATTACAAAAAAAGAAAAAATGTAAAATAATTGGGATAAGCAACTTTAGAAGAGAGTTTGAACATACAAATACAAAATAAAGTTTAAAAGAATTGTGATGCCGCAGCAAGTTTCGAACACGCGACCTCTTTATTGCCAGCCTGGACTCACAAAAGGACATATTTGGGTGTTTGTATATGACTAGGTTGACTGCCCATCAACGGTAAATTTAAAAAACAAATAAATTTTAGAAAACTTGGTGAGAGAGTTTAAAAGAAGTTTAAAGATAAATATCAAAAATGTATTATTATTTTTTTTTAAAATTCCGAATATCACCAAATTCGTGACCTCTTGCTTGGCAGCTGGAATATATAGAAAGACAAATATGGTTGTTTGTGTATAAGATTTACCAGGGATTCTACTATGCCGTGTTTTTGTTTCTTTTTGAGTGGGGTAATACTTTAGCCTGGAGTGTTTGAGATATGATATATTTTTTTTGCGGTATGATAAGGACAACGTTAATAAAGACCAACACACATTACATATGAGAAATGGTCATTGTTTTCATTCATTCATTCATTCATTCATTCATTCATTCATTCATTCATCAATTTTATAAAGAAGATAGTGCGGTACGTATTGTCAATTGCCTACTTAACATTTTGCTGTGGATCGAAAATTTACGAGGTGTCCTGTGTTTCGCAGCACACGCTACCAACAATGTTGCAAAGTTTTCACAAATCTAAGGGTATGGAAAAGAAGTAGTACCAAAACTTGCATTGTTCTATCGACAGTCTAAACTGAGAGAAATAGGTCGAACATTGTTACAATTGTTCTGAACGCATGTTTCGCTTTCAGAATTTAGAGTTAACCATAGGCAGGGTTATACAGTGCAATGTCACTCGGGCCATTCTTGAAAAAACCCTGTGTTTGTTTAATGTTAGGATTGTTTTCTTGACACATTGCAGTATGCAAAAATAGGATAAAGATAAGATACCTGAATTGTACAAGCTCAAGTCAACTCAAGATTTTGTTTCATACAATGATTTACTGATAGAAGAAAAAATCGTTCTATAATTTTAGGATGAAAGTTTTGAAAACAAATTTACATGACAGACGGAACAGTTGACGTAATTATGGTGACTACAGCTCACAGTTTTGGAGCGGTATCTTCAAAACAGGAACAGATGCCATTAGATTTCAATATAAAATTGCTAGGAAGGAGAGAGGGAGAGAATGTTACTCCTACTTTTAAAAATATCACGACTCTTTTACGTTTTGTATGGTATATTTTCCTTACGAAATTTCACACATCTCACTGACATACTTATTCCTTTAGGAAATAAACCACTATTGTAAAATATCACAAGAGTGAATTGCAGACATAGCCTACTAAAATCATTCTGTCAAAAACGTTTTGTGAAGTTCTCACATAATAGTACATCCAAACATGTTTTGGTGTATTTCGCAATAAGACTGACATTTCCACGATGGTGCGATTATTTGTGCATAAGTTTTATTGTTTGGAAAGTGACTAGTGGACAGGTACAGAAATACACGCCTTATCTTCTCGCTGTGAGAATAACAACTGAAGCTGATTTGAAGCGAAGGCGGTGGAAAATATCGGTTTGCCAATGAAATCACTTACAATGAGTGACGCATTGCTTGGTTCGAAATTCAAGGTAGGTAGTGTAGTGGTCAGGTGCAGAAAAAAACACGTCTTATCTTGTCACTGTACTAAGAACGAATGAGGGCATTTCGAAGCTAAGAGGGTAAAAAAAATTGTAGCCAATATATTGCTTCTAACGACTGGCGCATTGTTTTGCCTAGGCTCATGCATTGATTCAATTGCAGCGCAGACAGACTGGAGTGTGAACTCACAATCCCTTTGTTGCGTATTGTACCATTTCTTCATGACACATCAAACACTTAACTGTGCAATTATTGTTCGAGTTTTAAAACTGACCCAAAAATATTTTCTCACTTTGACATTTTGAAATAAAAACATTTGCCTAGGTAGAGAGAAATCATATAGTACTGAGTGGTAACTTTTGTCAAACTAGTCAATTTGGGGTTTGTATAAAGTAAATAAACTAAACTACAGTGAACCACAAGGATGATAACCCAATCTGTCTGTCCATATATGCATGTATTTACATCAGAAGAAATGTGTTATCTAAAACACAAAGATATACGGCAAGCATGATTAGAATGAACACAGAGTGCAAACTTTTGTAACAAAGGTATGTTTTCCTTCACGTCTGCGCAACTTCAAGTTTCAATCCTCTTGCAAAACAAACTTGGTACGTTTTGTAGAGCTTGAAATAATAAAAAATATGAACAAACTTAAGCCCTTTGCTATATACATTTTCTTTTGCAGCAATAGAATAAACAACATATATACCGTTACAGCAATAAACAATCTTACATCTTCAATAAAAGAAAAAAATGCTTCAAAAAATAGAATTAAAGATAAACGATGACTAACCCCCCAAAAAACAAACAACCGAATGTAACAAACGCAATGACGCGTAGAAATTTCTTTCACTTGGAGAAGGCATTGGATGTAATCTAACATGCACCAACACCTTGAAAAAATTTCTAAAGAGAGAATTTTTAATTCAAAATTTAATTTTGTTCCAAATTGTTTGTGGTTTTAGAGAACATACCCAAACACTAATAAAGGGTGGAACGGGGAAGATACACATAATTTTTGTTGTTGATATTTCTGAAACAATGATGTGATATTCCTACAGTTCTTAGCCAGCTCTGTATGCTGGGACGGGTCTGTGGGATATCCACAAATGTAGAAGTGCAGATTCTGGTCACGTTGCGAGTGTGTGCGTGTTTTGGAAAATGGTAAAATTCTGATAGTAATTTTTTTCTTGACACTTATGAAGTGAAGTACCTGTGCAAGTGTCAAAAGCTTTAGTCACATAACTTTTGTACGCCTTGTACACATTTACACTTTAGAAAATGTGAAGTATCGCAAGTTATTATCACAAACAGATCTGGAACATAGGGTCTTTACAGTTGTTGTTTATACACCTCCGCTCAGCTTCACAACTTAACTTGCTCAGACTCATGCTTTGGTCTTATGGGTTTATTATTTTTTTAAAAAGATCAAATGGAGAAAGTCGTGTGTTAAATCAGGGTTGGTAGATATCGCGGTCGACAGCAAAGTAGAAATGACAAAGAGAATGAGACATCGTAGTCAAGTAGGGTTGTTTTCTAGATGAAATACGTACGTGTTCTAACAGCACAGTACAGTCTCTGGAGCTCTCGATGACACCAACTGTCTAGTTATTTTTCCTTTTCTTGCAACCTTTTTCTTTTCGTGGCAGGATTTGAATCGAAGGGTCGTCAAGATGCACGAGGTGTTTAAGACGCACTATTGTCGTTTGCATAAGTCATCCAGGGCTTCCAAACTGTTGGACTTTCACTTGCCCTTGTAAAATATACCAAGTCATTATCAGAACTAGAGGTACATAGGGGTATATATAAAGAGAAATCGAACTAGGTTAAATCATTTCTGAATCAGTAATTGAGATGAAACGATCGCACGATTGCAGTGTAAGAGAAGAAGAAGAAGGTAAGAGGCAGAGGGTTCATCGTCGATTTGTGGGATTCTTTGTTGACCTCACTGAAACTACGATGCCAGTGCAAAGAAGACTATCGCTTGACACTTTCCATTCATCACGACGGTTTGAGGTCCCTTGTTTGGATCGAGTTTAGCAGTCCATCAGAACTGACATCTTCCAAAGTCATCGACAAGATTCAACAAGTGCAAAAATCCAACGACAAGTTTAACATCGCCGACGGAAAAGCAACACTGTTCATGAACACGAGATGCTTATTTCACGGATGTCCCATATGTTACCCTCAACGTGACACCAAAAATCAGTTTTTACAACGGACCATGAAGACTTGTATCAGACTACTTGTAAGCGGCGTTTTGAAGTTAGAACAGCAAGGATGCCAAATGGTGGAAATGTGGGAACATGAGTACATACATACATACATACATACATACATACATACATACATACATACATACATACATACATACATACATACATACATACATACATACATACATACATACATACATACATACATACATACATACATACATACATACATACAGAGAGAGAGAGAGAGAGAGAGAGAGAGAAAGAGAGAGAGAGAGAGTAATTTTACATCGATGGAAGAAGCATTTAAGTTCAATATCGTATACAACTTGTTTAGAAGTTTATTTCCAATCATCGTGCTCACAGGTGTTGATATGCTTACTAAAGCATACTAAAGCTAACTAAAGATATTAAGAAAATACTTTTCGAATATCTTGGTCATAAATCTATCAATGTATATGGATCATATTTGGGACAAAAACAATTTTGATTTGATTGGTTGCTCGGTTGGCTGGTTGGCATGTGTATGTGTATATGTATAACACCATTTTATATGGCGGCCAGTATTTGTAGTGGAAAAAGAAACCTCGACAAACAACAGTCTCAGAGGAAGCTACTCTCCGTAGTGTCATATCACGATATCTCTGGAGCTATGAAGAATGACGGTAAATGGGAAATCAAAGCGACAAAAGGAAGACAGAGAGAGAGACTACACACACACACACACACACACACACTATATATATATATATATATATATATATATATATATATATATATATATATATATATATATATATATATATATATATATATATATATATATATATAACGACTATGTGTTCTTAAAAGCAGGTAATAGTAAAGAGTTTTGTTGAAAGGTTTAACGCCACTTTTTCAGCACATGAAAGGCTATACATGACTGCCAGTATTAATGGCGGAGAAAGAACCCGGGAAAACCCCCAAAAGGAACCACCGACCCACGAGAAGCTACTGGCAAGCTTTCTCACATACCCACACTGCCCGAATCTGAGACTCGAACCCGCGCAGACAGAGGTAAGATAACAGTGATCCGAAACGGTGAGCGCTTTAGACCATTCTTGGCCCCTAATAGTAAAGAGTGAAAAGGAACAAGTTTTACAAAATTCAGCAAATAATTTTCCCTAGAATATTCAGTGAAAATGACCTAGAATATTCAGTGAAAATGAAAGCAAAAGGAACTTACGGTATTGTGCATTAAATCTCAAATAATACTAGAATTACAGTCACAAGGCCCAATAATTAACGTTCCGAATAAACCTTTATTAAATCTAACGCTTAAGGTGTTGATGTGCTTGTTGTGGTATGTGCCAGAACAGTTTTTGGGATCACGATCATACAATCAAATTATATATCCTTGTTTCGAATTGCAGTATTAATTTCTTCCTCTATTTCAAGACTATTATTATTATGAGCACTATGTACTTCAAGTGAATAGATAATTTGAAAAAATAAATTCCAGCCCAAATGAACTACTGAACAGGTCCATAATACAAAATATGCTGCCTAAAACTCCGACAGCACCAATATATATTTTATCCAATAACACGATTATATAATCCTCTATTTGACCTTAGGTGACAATTAGCATTTTATACATTAAAATATAATATTTCCTAACGGAAGTTTTTCATTTGAAAGGTTCATACTGTATTACAAAATACAATCTTAGTTATAATTAGAAGTCTATTACTACAGTTATAATATAAACGTAAGTAAACAACAGGTAGATCTGGCAATTCATGGGGGGGGGGGGGAATTTCCAACATTATAGATTCAGACTGAGACAGTCATATTGTTAATGAAACAACGTCAATGATTGTAAATTAACTTGAATTTTAAGTAGGCCTAGTCCAACAAAAATGTTACATTTTCAGTAGAAGAAAATTAAATAAAATGTTTCTAATGTTTTTAAAAAAATAAACAAACAGTGCAAATTAATGTCCATGAAACCAGTTGCGACTCGAACCATTTTGAGCAAATGTATGAACCTTTATCCAAGCAATGCCACACAAGATTCGAATTCTTTGTTAAATAAACTCCAATGAAGCTTGAATATTTTATATTCCAAACATTTTTGTCGCATAACAATATCGCTAATTTTACTTGGGAACTGAATCAGCAAAAATATGTTAAAAGAGCGTGACTGATGATGATAAAAATAAAGTTTAACGAACAATTAAAACGTTGCATGTGATGAAAAGTAACGTTTACCAAATAAGCCAAAAATGGCATCAGTCTAAAATGAAATGTTCACATCAACGGATAAAATGAACTTTGGGGTAGGAGCAACTTTATCGAGCAAACATTGAATTTGCGGTTAGCCTATAGCTTATGCTACAGTATCCTTACGAAAGTGATGGGTCTGTCATCCCTTAAAATATTAATATAAAGAAAAATACCTTGCGATACATGAACAATGGAGAAATAGGATCCTGATCTGCCGTAGCACAATACAGTGGCAGATTGGGGTTTATGTTTTTAGTGTTACTGATTACTCCCAATACATTGCACAGATCCAGGTCTGCCGGCGCAATATACATCTTATAAGTGAGTATATACGGTAGATAAGGATAGGGATAATAACGTGTATTTAACCTGAACTAAGAATATAAATAAATGCCAGTGACACAAGATGAAGTCCTAGCATTTTAAGCGTATTTGGTAATACAAATCTATATCGAAAACAGTAATTCCAAGTCATATTACATTGTCAAAATACACTATGCTCATTGTATCACTGCGGAAGGGTGGGTATATAAGTTAGTGCTTAGAATTAAAGCCGCAATGAATGTTGGGACTGATTCGAACCTGAAGGAATGTGGTTAGTAATCCGTCTTCAAGTGATTTTAACTGGTACAGAAATATGTACTAACTGAACTCGCACTATAACACCATCACAATTCAGATCCAATGGCAAGCCCTTTAATGTGGCTGAATGTTTCATTTCCGATCAGTTAATCACGCGCATTTTTGCTCTTATCTTTTTGAGAACAGATGTTGTGTGTGAGTCGATGAGTAAAATATGATCCATTGTGTATAACCAAAGCAAAGGTCCCGGAAATGTTGGGATTGGAAATGTATCGTCTGCTTTGCGGTTGTAAGGATTGCCGTGTAGCTTGCTGAATTTAAATATAGTAACAGTGCGTACTTATTATACAAATAATGGGAGATTAATGTCGGATTTTGATTTTTTCGTGTTAATCCACTTATTTGCAGAGACGTCATTTGGGGAGGGCAGGGAATTTGTCTGTGCTGTAAAATTGTTGTAGCCGATATCCGAAAATTAACAAACCCGTCAAGTGTTGTCCCCACCCCCAGCCCCGACCACCCAATTCCACGAAGAAAAAAAAATTGAAATGACTTCTCTGCTAATTTGTATTATGGTACATGGTTCTCTTGCATTTCTTTCTCCGTGCATCCTTTATGACTTGCAACCATTTTGGACCAGTAACCTCTACTTGCAAAAAGAGATATGTCAGTTACTCTTTGGTAATGAAAGTTACTACAGATGATAAATTATTATCAGAAGAAAGGAGACAGAATGATGGGTGCCAGTATTACAGACAATTTAAATTCTGGACAGAGATGGGTGGAAGAATGAATGGCTGGGATGACGGATAAGTGAGAAAGATAGAGAGAAGTTTGTTAGAAGATGTGTGTGTAAACTTCGAAAATTCCATCTATATGCGGTGATACATCATTATTTATTTTGTTCTCATTTGTCAACATTGCATCTTTTAACGTACTCTGTGAACAGTGATGTAAGTAAAAACAACTACTTATTTATAATATATATTGAACTTGAAATATATTTTATTATATTATTTCAATCAGCTTTGAAGAGAAACGTTGCTTTTCCTTTCTTAATTGTATTGCTTGTTGACGGGGGTGGGGTGCCATCATTAACTTGGGAAATTTAACGAGTTCTACTAGAACTAGGCAAGGGAACTAACTGCATTAGAGCTAAATGTTATGAGCCAGGAAGAGTTACAATTACTTGTGAGTTTGAATGGAAGAAACTACTTCTCTAAATGACGGATATAATTCCTTCATGAAATCATACTAATAATGGTAAATAATTTCCATTTTTGCAAACTTTAGCAATTTTTTTTTATTCCATAGAGGCGTGCACGCATGATTCAAAGACTTTACCCAAACAATGGAGTTACCCAGATGGATATGCGTCTCCTTGCCGAACGACACAGACAAATTAAAAGATCAGTGTAGAATATTTTCTGGACATGGATGAATGACTGATCTATAGAGAAATGAATGATGAAATATAGCAAACGCTTGATGAATCTGGACTGAGACTGTGTTTTCTCTTAGTGTTAACCTGGTTGAATGTCCAGTGAGCTTTTTTTCTTAGTGTTTTTCTCAGTCAACCTGATTGAGCGTCCAGTTAGCTACACATTTCTCATGTATGTTTATGTATTATTTCGGCGGTGGTTACTTTTTACTCTACCATATAGCAAAAACTGATAAGTCCAACTAACGAATCATAAACAAGTTTTGAGATGTGATCTGCCTCATGCAAAACTATACTGGCTTGAAAATTTTAAATGGGGATAGTTTAAATATAAGTTGTATCGAAATGTGTTACCAACATAGTTCTTATATTGCCTAGATGAATTTTCTTTATCCCTCCAATGGTTCATAGCATAAACAGTTTATTTAGATTCTTAATCAATTTAAAATGTTGTTCAGTGTAATATTTAATATTATATCATGATTCGCATATTTTATGACGTCACAGAAGGATTATCTCTGGAAAAAATGGTATATCGCTACGATTGTTGGTATATCAGGCAAGCGGAACATTTAATTGTATATTGCCGAGAAAGAACTAGGCGGACCAATATGTGGTTTTGACCACAACTTTGTTCTGAATGTAGAGTAGTAACGTGTTGGATATGAAGGTGTATTCCAAATATTTACCCGAGGGTTCAACAATGAATATGCACTAATATTGTTTTGTTATGTCTAGCACTAATATTGTTTTTATGTCTAGCACTAATATTGTTTAATGACTAGCACTAATATTGTTTTTATGTCTAGCACTAATATTGTTTTATGTCTAGCACTAATATTGTTTTTATGTTTAGCACTAAAATTGTTTTTAATGTCTAGCACTATTATTGTTTTTATGTCTAGCACTAATATTTCTTTTTATGTCTGCACTAATATTGTTTTTTTTTTGTCTAGCACTATTCAAAGCAAAGTTTGCCTATTTCTAAGAACACATCACGTTGTTTAAATAACCGGTAGTGATTGAAACACGATCGTTGAGATAAGAAGGGGTTATGCGAAAGAAATATTTTCAGAAAACCATAATTTATGAAACTGTGTCTCTCTAACAGGGAAGACAATATATATTGTTTGTATGGGCTTTCATTTTTATAAACTGAACGGAAAGAAAACTTAGTAAGAACATTCACAGTTTTACCTGTTTCAAGTTGCTTTTTTTTTCTTTGAGCAACAAACCCAGACAACATCTGCATAATACAGTAATGCGCGGTTATGTGTTAATCAAATTCTTTTAAATGTTTCTCGGTCTATTATCTGTTGTAAGCAATTAATCGATTTTTTTTTAAAAAAAAATCTATAAGTTGCCCAAACTACTAAACGTTACTGATTAGATTTTATGGTAGTCAATAACCGAAAGAATCTCGTTTTCAAATTTTATCCCGGGAAACACGGGCATTAATTACATGAAGAAAAAAACATTAATTCAGTCCTGGCAAAATTAAGGTCGACTAAGCACTATTCTGACCAATCGTTGTTAGTTTCTCAGTCTATTTGCAGTAGCTGTTAAATTTGTGGAGTGTTAATTGATAAAAAAAGGTCACGGAGGTCATCGCCTATATAATTATTATAAATGAGCAATAATAATTCGTCGAGGTGATCCGATTGGCCTGACCACATGTCGCCCGTGCGTTTAAGTGGATCTACAATGGAAATCAAAATTGGCAAGGCAATTATCAAAAGAAACTAATGAATGGCTGCAAATACAAAAAGTAGTTTTATTCAGAAAAAATATCTGCTCATTAGTGACATCTGCAAAAGGGGATCAACAAATAAACATGATAATAAATTTATTTCAATAAACTGACAAGAAATATACCTAATAATAAATGTATTACTGGAACTCAGCTAGACTCGTTGATAAATTTAAAACGGGATATCACAACAAATATACTTGAAAATATATTTACTACGAAATCACACAAAATATACCTTATAATGAATTTTATACGAGAATTGATAATACATACTTGATCATGAATTTATTACGGGAAGTCAACAATTATACATGATAATAAAATGTATTACGAGATCGCCCAAACTATACCTTATCATGAATTTATTACGGGAATTCATAACAAATACATGTTAATGAATTTATTACGAGCACTCAAATATATACCTGAAAATGAATTATTACGTGAATTGATAATAAATACCTGAATACGAATTTATTACGAGAACTAACAAATTATGCATGATAATACATTTATTACGAGAACTCACAAATGGGGAAAATATTTTATGCTATTTCTTCTCAAAGAAAGACAATGAATAAATCATTCATATTTGGTACTTCATTCATTGCACTTTCAGAACCTGGTATTGTCTAGTCTGTCTGTATTAGAGAAAGACTATTTTTTTGTATTAAAAAATACGATTCATAAAACACCAGATGTCCATTTATTGTTAACTGCCCTTGTGACCAGCGACCGTTTGTTGATTTAACTGCCAGGAAATCATATATGCGTACAATGTGTGAGGCATGTGGTATCATATAAATTGGTATTTCTTTACAAACTTAAATAGTGCTTTCATAAAGCTTGAAGAGTCTCATTTTTCCTGTCTGTTTTATGATTGTGACAGAGTACAGCAATTTCATTTGAAGTAGGTTTTGATGTGATTTTGTTTCAATAATATCAGAAAGTAACAAATCTGGCCGTGATACTCGCCTGTATCGTAGTTAGGGAAAATAAATATGGAGATTTTCTTACATTAGTCATTAATTAATGGTGTTGACCTCTTGACCCCAAAAAAAGGTGCTATTTCAGTTTCACTGACTCGACATATTTGAGGCAAAGAACGTGTAATACATATTTTCCAAAGTAAAACGTTATCTTTTATTTATAATCCACTTGCATGAAATTAGGTGTCATTTCCCTATGACGATAATATTCAAGATAAGAAACATTCTATAACATCAAGCAATGTGAACTATTTTCGTTATTTCGATACGAAACTTTCAATGTATATTTAAAAGGAAATTATTCAAGACAATTCCCACGTGTTTGTTCGTTTTGTGTGTATTTAGACTATCTAATATTTATAAAGCCAAAGTCCCACAATCTATTTGTGTGGGGGTGGGGGAATGTTAATCTAGGCTCATCATTATTGTTGTCATATAGTAACCTTTTCCCTTAAACGTTTATTACTGAAAAAAACGTCGGCATCATTGATTATGTATCATGTATAGGGAAAAAGCAACGTAATTTAAAATACTGTAAAATATTTAATTTAAAATGAAGTGTTCTTATGCCTTCTAGAATATTATGCAGATAAATATGTTAGTGGAGAAGATATAGGATGTGCATGTGTATATGACAGTGGATGGTCTATATGTTTACTCGAAATAAAATGTACATCTATCGGTTAGTAGGGATCCAGACGTTACTAAAATAAAATGAACAAATACAATAAACCAGTATCAGTCAGTACAGATCCAGACTTTACTATAATAAAATGAACGTGTCAGTCAGTGGAGATCCAGATATTGCTTATAGCCATTAAACCGATAAACCTAATCTGTGGGTGGGGTTGGATTCCCCCCCCCCATAGTTGTATGCATATATTTTGTCTTATTATATCCATATATATTCTACCCCCAGTCCCGGATTACCCATTAGGCAGAGTAGGCAACTGTCTATGGGCCCCGCGACTTTTATGGGCCCCATCAGGGGCCCCCATGAGACCGTGACCGTGGGTCTGGGGCCCTAAAAGTTTGACTGCCTATGGGCCTCCACGGTGCTTAATCCGGCGCTGTCTACCCCGCATTATCCTTTTCACATTTTCTATTAGTTCTATGCTGTACAGTCAATTTTGTATGTAAGCAGGATGCACGTTCTTGATGGCATCTATATATCTGCCAATATTCATGACTAAGTTTGTGATGTATGATGATGATATTACAATACTGCAGTTTGGTGTCTTCAGATTCCATTGGAATGATTTTATGCGTATTTTTAAATATTACACAACTTTACACTGTTAATTGTTTCCTTCCACTCAAAATCTGTTATTTGCAATAGATAAATTTTAAAACACTCTCCAGTGTTGCACAGACAAAACGATCATGTACTAAATGCTATAATGCAATGCAGTGAAAGTGACTTTTAATAATACACAAGATGCACGATAGATTAATATCCCATTATGACAAAAGAGGGCGCCTTAATAGTGACGCGGATTATATTAAACGTCTTCTTTACGCCTGCAATTGATACATCTCTCTCTCTCTCTCTCTCTCTCTCTCTCTCTCTCTCTCTCTCACACACACACACACACACACACAAACACACACATCGTCAACGAACAAGGGGCACACTGCATTTGTGATGTTAAAGATACTTGTCACAAAATAATAGCTAACTAAATTACCATTTCTGTCTTATAATTGAGTTTTCAATAAACAACAAAATTAATTTAATTCAACGAATAATATACCATTAGTTTTAAGGACTCTTGGTGTCAGCTTTGGCTTTCTATAAAACAGCATTAGATCGGTATCGCATTATATTAAATATTTCCTTCCTTATTCGCAACCGAAAAGTACATACATACATACATACATACATACTGTTACGGCTATTGGATTTAATTTTATTTATTTTTAATTATTAAATCCAAAATTGTCATTTAGGATTTATTATTCATTAAATGGGAAATTTTTCTAGAAAATTCAGTTGACCTGTACTTTACTAATAAACAGGCTGACCTTGGCTTACAGTGGTCTAGTTCCTGACCTTGCTTTGAACATTGTAAACAGGTCTTCAATTTCATTGGTTAATTTTAGGGACAACATTCTATTTTTAGTTCTTAGGGGTAAGAAAAATCTAGAGTATGTTATTTTTAGTAAGGTAGTCTCTTTCTGTGACCTTCCATGACCTTCTATCAATTTCTAGAAAAGAGCATGATCACTTGTTTACTTCAGAAAAACAATATATATAGCTGTATTTTAGAAGCTGACAGTAGTAGAAGTATTGGGCTGTAAGTTATTGGTTGTGTATTTATGTTTGAGTGTTAATATTATTCTGGACTTGTGTCAATTCGTTGGAAAAGAAGAATTATTCTATTTATCTGGAAAAGGACATATGTTTCATAATTTCATCTGGATGATTTAAAAACAAGAACTGCATCACGTGACATTGTCAGCCATTTTGGATTATTACCTCGTCAAGATTCGAACCTGGAACTATTAGAACATTTATTTATCAGGACTTGCAATTCTATTAGTGGATTATTTTGTGAATTCTATATTTGTTGGATTTGATTCTCTAAAACCGTAAGTTTATTTATTTTATGAAAATAATTGTACTTAATAAAATCATTGTTAAAGTTATACAAGCTTGTTAGTTTTCACTCTTTCTGTGTTGCTGCTTATTCGAGCCTAAGCACGTAACATAGAATTGGTGGCTATCGTCTCGGGATTGAGATTTGAGATAAATTTGAATTTAAATTTGAATTTCCCCTAGTTTTTGAGAATTTTAAATCTTTAGTGAGGCTAACACGCTTGTATCAAAATGACATCTAAGGTAGAAATATTTCTTTCTAATCCTACCCAGGAGCAATTAGATCTTTTCAAAAAAGACGAGTTGGTTCAACTTGCCAGAAAATACGATCTTTCTGAAGTGAAAGCTTCTTTAACGAAACAAGATATCAAAAAGATTTTGGTCCAGTATTTGGTAGAACAGGATGTTTTTGAACAAAGTGCTTTGATTCCAGTCAGTAAGTCTACACCAGACTCTGACATTAAACTGAAGGAATTAGAATTAAAATTCAAGATGGAATTAGAGTTGAAGAAGCTGGAATTTCAGAGAGAGAGTGAATTAGAGTTGAAGAGGCTAGAATTTCAGGAAAGGGAGAGAGAAAAGCAATTACAATATGAGAGAGAGGAGAAAGAGAAACAAATTGAATTACAAAAAGAGCAAATGCGAATTGATAGAGAGAGAGAGGAGAAAGAGAGACAATTACAATCTGAGTTAGAGTTTAAGAAACTGGAATTTCAGGAAAGGGATAAAGAAAGACAATTACAATTTGAAAAAGAGGAGAGAGAGAGACAGGAAAGGGAGAAGGAAAAACAATTACAATATGAAATTAGAATGAAAGAAATGGAGCTGGCAAGTGGGAATCATCATACTTCAAATCAAAATTTTGATTTAGCAAGGAATATTAGATTAGTGCCCCCTTTCAAAGAAAAAGAAGTCGACAAATATTTTATTCTTTTTGAAAAAGTTGCAGAAAATTTAAAGTGGCCAAGAGAGAATTGGACTCAGTTACTACAATGTGTAATTACTGGTAAGGCTAGTGAGATTTACACTTCACTGTCTGTTCAGCAAAGTGGTGATTATGACGTAGTTAAAGAATGCATTTTAAGAGGTTATGAGTTAGTTCCTGAAGCTTATAGGCAAAAATTTAGAAATTACAGAAAAGAAGCTGGACAAACTCATGTCGAATTTGCTAGACAAAAAGAGCAGTTGTTTGATAGATGGTGTTTAGCCAAGAAAGTCGAGCAAGATTATCAAACTCTCAAGCAAATTATATTAATTGAAGAGTTCAAAAACTGTGTCCATAATGATGTTAAAACTTATCTTGATGAGCATCAGATTGAAACCTTAGAAAATGCTGCTCGAGCTGCTGACGAATATTCTTTGACACATAAAGTTCCTTTTGTTAACAAGACTTCTACTCAACAATTTAATGGCAGAAAAGTATTTCCGCCTAATTCAAGCCCTTCTAAAACTCAAACTAACACAACTTTCAAAAATCAGACTTCGGAGAAGTTTGATTCTAGATCCTTGTCTCTTCCGACGTGTAACTTTTGCAAGAAAAAAGGACACGTTGTTTCTGATTGCTACAAATTGAAAAATAGGAATCAGAATCAAGATAGACCTGTTCCAAATGCTCTTATTTCCAAGAGGTCAAGGTCACAGTCATGTATTGAAAGCAATACAATTGTTGGGTCTAATAAACCCCGGTCTGATTTTATTATGGAGAATTATGAACCATTCATATCGAAGGGTTCTATATCACTCTTGGGTGATTCGGCCAATCCCACCCCTATTAAAATTTTAAGGGACACGGGAGCTTCTCAGAGTCTTTTATTATCAGGTACTTTGCCTTTTTCTGAGAAGTCTTCTTCTAATGAAAGTGTTCTTATTCAGGGAGTAGAGTGCGGCTTTGTTAATGTTCCTCTCCATTGTGTAAATTTGTCATCAGACTTAGTGTCAGGACCTGTGACAATCGGAACAGTCTCGGTTTTGCCCGTAGAGGGAATTGATTTATTGCTAGGCAACGACTTAGCTGGGGACAAGGTTGTGGTTAATCCACTTGTAACTGACAAGCCTAATTTGGATCAGAAAGTTGATCCAATTGAAAAAGAATTCCCTGAGATATTTCAAGCTTGTGCAGTTACCAGAGCTATGGCAAAGAAAGCTCTTGAGAATGATGTTGATGAAGGAAGTATTCCTTTATCTGGCACGTGTATAGGTCAGGCTTTTGACGAGGTCACTTTTACTCCTTGTTTGGATCAATCAGAAGGTATTGATCATAGTGATCCTCTTTTAACAACTCATTCTCTTTATTCTAATCAGGGTGATAAACGACAGTCACTTGTCGTTGAACAGGAAAAAGATCCTGAGATCTCCTGTTTGTTTCAAAGGGCCATAAATGAGACTGAAGCCACTGAAGTTCCTGTCTGTTATTTCATTAAAAATGGAATTCTTATGAGAAAATGGAGACCTCCCGAGGTACCTGCTGGTGATGAATGGTCAGTGAACTATCAAATAGTAGTTCCAAAACCTTACAGACAGGAAATACTTAATCTGGCCCATGAAACTCCTTTGGCTGGTCATTTAGGGATTAATAAAACGTATCACAAGATCTTGACTCACTTCTATTGGCCAAAAATCAAAAGTGATGTTGTCAAATACTGTAGATCTTGTCATACTTGTCAAATGGTAGGAAAACCCAATCAGAAGATACCTAAGGCTCATCTGCAACCTATTCCTGCATTTGACGAACCTTTTAGTAGAATTATGGTAGATTGTGTAGGTCCCTTACCTAAGACCAAGTCAGGTAACCAATACCTGTTGACCATTATGTGTGCGTCAACAAGGTTTCCAGAGGCTATTCCGTTGAGGAATATAAAATCTAAAACAATAGTAAAAGCTTTGATAAAGTTTTTTACTCAGTATGGCCTTCCCAAATCTGTTCAGTCTGATCAAGGTTCAAACTTTATGTCTGGTATTTTCCAACAAGTTATGTATGAATTAGGCATTCAACAATTCAAATCTTCTGCCTATCATCCTGAGAGCCAAGGGGCTTTAGAAAGATTTCATCAGACTTTGAAAAATATGATTCGATCATATTGTTTTGATACAAATAAAGATTGGGATGAAGGCATTCATTTACTATTGTTTGCTGTTAGAGAATCAGTTCAAGAATCTCTAGGCTTCAGTCCCTTTGAACTGGTTTTTGGACATACTGTGCGTGGACCATGGAAGTTATTGAAAGAGAAACTTTTAACTAATGAAGATCCTGAAATTAATCTTCTTGATTATGTGTCTGATTTTAGATACAAATTGTCAAAGGCTTGTGAGGTTGCAAAAACAAATCTGCACTCTACGCAATCTAAAATGAAAGCAAGATATGATAAAAATTTGAAGGAAAGGAGCTTTCAACCTGGTGATCGAGTCCTGGCTCTCTTGCCTTTGCCACAAAACCCTCTTCAGGCCAAGTATTATGGTCCCTACACAGTCGATAGGAAAATTAATGAATTAAATTACATTATAAATACTCCTGGGAGGCGCAAACAAAATCAACTTTGTCATATAAATATGCTAAAGGAGTATATTGAAAGAGATAGCCATGCTAAACATGTAATTAGTTTGGTTGTACCTGTCCCACTCAATGAAGGAATATCATCAGATTCTACTGATGTCGAAGTGACGACTGATATTGAAATGACGAATCTTTGCAATTCAGAAATTATGAAAAATCTAGACCAGAAACTTTCACATTTGCAAGTGCAAGAAAGAAATGAATTGAAGCAATTATTAATAGAATTTGAGCACTTATTTCCAGATATTCCTACAAGGACAAACAAAATTTTTCATGACGTTGAAATTGAAAATTCAAGACCTATGAAACAACATCCATACAGGATGAATCCACTCAAACAGGAATACTTAAAAAAGGAAATTCAATATTTGCTGGAGAATGATTTTATCGAGCCCAGTAAAAGTGATTGGAGTTCACCATGCATACTTGTTCCAAAACCAGATAAAACTTTCCGTATGTGCACTGATTATAGGAAGGTGAACAGTGTGACAAAAACAGATTCATTCCCATTACCAAGAATTGACGATTGTATTGATAAAATCGGGAATGCCAAGTATGTCACCAAATTTGACCTTCTGAAGGGATTTTGGCAGATTCCACTGACGGAAAGAGCAAAGGAAGTTTCAGCATTTGTGACTCCAGATGGACTTTACCAATATAAAGTAATGCCGTTTGGGATGAAAGGGTCGCCAAGTACATTTCAACGTCTCATGAATATGATTACTTCTGGTCTAGAAAATTGTGATGCTTATATAGATGATGTCATCATCTACAACGACACCTGGATAGAACATCTAGCAACGATTCGAAAATTCTTTGACAGACTCACTGATGCATGTTTGACAATTAATTTATCTAAAAGTGAGTTCTGTCGTGCTAGTGTAACTTTCTTAGGACATATTGTGGGACATGGGCAGGTTAAACTAATAGATGCCAAGGTTGAGGCTATCTCTAAATTCCCCGTGCCTGAAAATAGAAAACAACTGATGCGGTTTTTAGGTATGGCTGGATATTATCGTAAATTTTGTTCAAATTTTTCTATAGTAGCAGAACCCCTGACAAATTTATTGAAAAAGAAGAATAAGTTCTGTTGGACTGAAAAATGTCAGGAGGCTTTTGACAAGTTGAAAGCCATACTTGAAACAGCACCAGTTCTTGCAGCTCCAAATTTTGGTCAATCTTTTAAATTATCTGTTGATGCAAGTGATGTTGGGGTTGGTGCGGTTTTAATTCAAGAGGACAAAAATGGAATTGAACATCCAGTGTGTTATTTTTCTAAGAAATTGAATAAGCACCAGAAAAATTATTCAACAATCGAGAAGGAATGTTTGGCATTGATTTTGGCTTTGCAACATTTTGAAGTTTATTTAAGTTCAGCTCCTTCTTCGATTATAGTTTTTAGTGATCACAACCCCCTTACTTTCATCGGCAAGATGAAAAACAAAAACCAAAGATTATTAAGATGGAGTTTGTTATTACAAGAGTATAATCTTGATATCAGGCACATAAAAGGAAAAGATAATATAATTGCAGACGCTCTTTCCCGTGTATAATAAATTATATTGTGTAATTTATAACCTCAGATGTATTAAACGTCTTCTTTACGCCTGCAATTGATACATCTCTCTCTCTCTCTCTCTCTCTCTCTCTCTCTCTCTCACACACACACACACACACACACAAACACACACATCGTCAACGAACAAGGGGCACACTGCATTTGTGATGTTAAAGATACTTGTCACAAAATAATAGCTAACTAAATTACCATTTCTGTCTTATAATTGAGTTTTCAATAAACAACAAAATTAATTTAATTCAACGAATAATATACCATTAGTTTTAAGGACTCTTGGTGTCAGCTTTGGCTTTGGCTTTCTATAAAACAGCATTAGATCGGTATCGCATTATATTAAATATTTCCTTCCTTATTCGCAACCGAAAAGTACATACATACATACATACATACATACTGTTACGGCTATTGGATTTAATTTTATTTATTTTTAATTATTAAATCCAAAATTGTCATTTAGGATTTATTATTCATTAAATGGGAAATTTTTCTAGAAAATTCAGTTGACCTGTACTTTACTAATAAACAGGCTGACCTTGGCTTACAGTGGTCTAGTTCCTGACCTTGCTTTGAACATTGTAAACAGGTCTTCAATTTCATTGGTTAATTTTAGGGACAACATTCTATTTTTAGTTCTTAGGGGTAAGAAAAATCTAGAGTATGTTATTTTTAGTAAGGTAGTCTCTTTCTGTGACCTTCCATGACCTTCTATCAATTTCTAGAAAAGAGCATGATCACTTGTTTACTTCAGAAAAACAATATATATAGCTGTATTTTAGAAGCTGACAGTAGTAGAAGTATTGGGCTGTAAGTTATTGGTTGTGTATTTATGTTTGAGTGTTAATATTATTCTGGACTTGTGTCAATTCGTTGGAAAAGAAGAATTATTCTATTTATCTGGAAAAGGACATATGTTTCATAATTTCATCTGGATGATTTAAAAACAAGAACTGCATCACGTGACATTGTCAGCCATTTTGGATTATTACCTCGTCAAGATTCGAACCTGGAACTATTAGAACATTTATTTATCAGGACTTGCAATTCTATTAGTGGATTATTTTGTGAATTCTATATTTGTTGGATTTGATTCTCTAAAACCGTAAGTTTATTTATTTTATGAAAATAATTGTACTTAATAAAATCATTGTTAAAGTTATACAAGCTTGTTAGTTTTCACTCTTTCTGTGTTGCTGCTTATTCGAGCCTAAGCACGTAACAATACATACATACATACATACATACATACATACATACATACATACATACATACATACATACATACATACATACATACACACACACATACATACATGCATATACATATGCATACACACACACATATATATATATATATATATATATATATATATATATATATATATATATATATATATATATATATATATATATATATAAAAAGATAGCAAGAGAGAGAGACATAGAGAGCAAGAGGAAGAAGTAATTTTAATACAATCAACCTTAATCGTAAAATAACAGTATCAACAACATTTTCTAATCAAATTAAATTCAAATATGTTTCAAGTTATACATATTATCACCAAATAAGCGCCAGTAAAATCTGTTCCAAAATTTAGTTCCATATCAACAGCTTTTTCTGTCAACAACGAAATCAATTTACACGCTCAAAAAACACGACTGTAAATATTAATTTATTGTACTATAGTATTTAAGAAAATGCAATTTGCTTTTAGCACAGTTTCTGTCTTATCGTTATTGATTTATAATAGCAAAAGGTTCACAAATTTCACAAATGAGAATAATCTCCCATGCATCACTTCTATAGATCAATTTCTCACTTTCAGGTGCTTCGGCAGCAGGATGTATTTCACGTACCCTGATCAAAATAGACAAATCTTTGGCTTTTAGAGACTTATTTCACCTCAAAAGTGAAGAGCTCTCAAGATAGAATGATTCCAGACTTGTAATCAAGATTTTACTGACAGACACGAGGCCGGGACACACACACACACACACACACTCTCTCTCTCTCTCTCTCTCTCTCTCTCTCTCTCTCTCTCTCTCTCTCTCTCTCTCTCTCTTCCTTTCAGTGAAAAGGATATTAAACACAATAGAGACTACAAGAAGCTAAACAAATCGAGAGCAATACTTGGACCATCATTCAGTGATAAAAGGATTTCGAAGTGTGTGATAACGCGTCTTGAGCATTTACACTCTCCACCTTTGAGATGTTGTATATTTAGCTATTTCTCCGCGTTTTGTGGGTTCAAGAGACTGTAAGTTGATCCAAACGAGAAAGAGACATCGAATGTAATGCTTACGTAACACTGACATGCAGCATTCAAATAGGTTGAAGTAGTCTGCTTTTAAGATTTTCCAAGTTGTCAAAATCATTGTAACATACATCAAATAACTAATATTCATATTTTACTTCTTCAACACTTTTGCTGAAGACATTCCAAAGTATAATGTCAAGTGAAAATTCTGCTAATTGCAGGTGAAAATCAAGTTGATCACTGTGAAAATCTACTTAATTACAGGCGGAATACATATTCAACATCTTCGGAATAATTGCATTCCATTTATTGCTTTGATGCATCTTGAAAAGTTATTGTTTATTCAAAACTGATTCAAATTTACTGCGGTTTATTCTAATACTCCGTTTATATGCAAGAATTTCTTTAGAATTCTACAGATTGGATGAATTTGTTTTTATACAAGCCAAGCATTTTGAAGAATATTGCCAGTGCCTTCTTTAGTCTTGTTAATCAGAAATCGGTGTCAAAATCAACAGGACGTAATGACCATTAAATCCTACCAGATTAAATGTTGTTTATTTATATGCAAATTACTTGGTGGTATTAACAGTTGGCACCGTTGATACTTTTCGTCTCATGCCAGTATGTCATTGCTACCTGTGTAGACGTGTAAGATGATAATACATCGTTATTAGATAATACCAGTTTTGAGGACGTGATAGATATTTTGCAATTTTTGTAGATGTTCAGGAATGTGTGCATACTAGTTCACGCTCACTGGCAAACATCCAGAAAGGACACTAGACTATGTTGGAAATATATATGGAGATTTCGAGATTTGGAAATATTATCATTACCAACTGGATCGTGCTGAAAGTTTATAGTTAATGCAAGTAATACGTCTATAAATATTTACAGTATGTGTGACATTAAGAACGATTTTCGTATGCAATTAAGAGTTGGGTGACGTAGTGGATATAATTCATTAACCAAATAAAGTCGCAAAGAAAACCCTGACACTGAAGACGAAATATAAGTACGGTATTAAAACAATTAATACAGATAAAGGATGATACGATGACAGAATGAGAACATGGTAGTATCTTGTACTTCAATGTGATCTAATGGCTCAGAATGGCCGAGTGGTCTAAAGCGCTCTCCCTTACGGATCACTACCATCTCACTTCTGTTTGCGTGGGTTTGAGTCTCAGATTCAGCAAATGTGGGTATGTGAGAAAGCTTGCCAGTAGCTTCTCGTGGGTCGGATGTTCTTTTCCTGGGTTTTCACGGGTTCTTCCTCCGCCATTAATACTAGCCGCCATGTATAACGCATATCGTGTGCTGAAAAATGGCGTTAAACCCTGCAAAAACAACAAAGTGATCTATATGTGCCAGTTTGAATTCTATATTTTTTCTAACAAATATTAGAATACTGACCACAACTACTTTTATATGAACAAATCATTGATAGCATAATAATCTACAGTCATGGAACCGAATCTCTTACGTCATTTACGTATGTCATCCTTGCAAAAATATTCATATCTCTGCAACTAATTTTCAAGATAAATCTGGCGCTTGAAATTGCACACTTAAATTTTTTCGATGCGAATCATTGAAACGATTGTTGAAATTGTTCTTGTTTTTGAGGTTAACACCATGTCTCACCGTAAGAAAGACTATGTATGCAACGTTCCCTCTAAGCTGCGCACGTGCTCGCGCGCGCAGCGCTCGGGTATCTCCGCGCAGCAGAATTGTCAATTTTTGCTCAATCCAACGTTAAATTTTGCTCGTCTCCGTAATGCTTGCGCAGTGCAGCGAGCACTGCGCGCACATCTACCATTCGCTTAGAGGGAACGTTGTATATATGGCGGCCAGTTTAAATGGTGGATGAAAAATTTAAATGTAGAATATATTGTTTCTTGTAAAAACAATGCTTCCAATTTAAACCATGCCTCTCTTTTGCAATTTTTCACCCAAGTTTAATGTTTCAACTGCTTACTATCAATTGCAAATCGTAGCTTTGGAGTATCTCCTAACGCTCTTCATTTTTTAATTAATTTTTATTTTGTTTTTAGCTAAACAACTTTTGATATAGGAGATGAAACTTAGACAAGATACTGCCCACTTGCGTCTAATGTATGTTAAATTGTACTTCGTATTCTAAAATTGAACATGCTTTGCTTTTAAAGGAGTATTTTTCCATAATTGAATCTCTTATCTGAAAACAAAGTACTTACTTTTGCGGAACACAATGTACTGGTATCTAACAACACAGTACATTTCTTTATATTTTTGTGCAGAGATTAAGGGCAGAGTTTGAAGAGATCACTTAAAATGACACCATCTTAACAAGATTTCTGACACTTCGAGTCTCCCCAGATTGCCGCCAATCAGATGAAAGGTCGGAATCAGTCTAACGGTATATTTTTATTTACAAAATGCTATTTATAACCTGTCCTTTGCATATCTTTCCTTTCTCAGCTATTTCACAAGTAAATGAACGTTATAGGATCAGAGCAAACAGAATCATTTGGAATGAAATAACTTTTATGTAGGTAAATTAAAATTTTGTGATCTAGAGAGTTGTGTTAGTTGTTTTACAGAATAGCAACTTAAAGAAATAATCTCTTTGTGATAAAGAATAATTCAAAGATCCGTTTACCTAACGTATGCATTTGGCAAATTTCATCACTATACTTTATCAAAATATCTTGGAACTGATTTTGATAGGATATTTATCCTTTGTGAAAGAAGTCGTTTATTTCAAATACAGTGATACAGATAAAAACTGGCGTTAATTGATTACATGTCACAAGCGATCAAGGAACCATCTTAGGATAGATGATAGCGATACCATCAACGTCTTCAGTTTATTTCCTACAGGACAGACATTTTCTTTGAACTAAACGTTTATATATACGCGGTTACTGTGGACATTGGTGGGTGTGGGTTTTGTGCATGGGAGGAGAATGCAAACAAAATGCAAACTTTAAAAGTTCCAAAGTATACAGAATTAACGAAACACATGACATATAAGATGTAAAAAGAAATTCGACATTTTGATTTTAGCGGTAGAAAAACTTAGCAACGAAGGAGTCAGGTGTATTTGTGCCGTATATCTGAAAGGTCTCTCATCTTATCTGGGGGTGGAGTGGGGGTGATCTATGGTTTTTCGTTATCATTATCGTTATCGACCACTGTGTTATTGCCAGGATCGAGAAAACGATAAAATAAATAACAAATTAGAGGATCTAAACAGATATAGAAAATAGAAAAATACGAGCTTCCGTATGTTCCAACACAAGATTTTAATCAATGTCATCAACAAAATTATATCGAGCACGACATATGAATGATTCACTTTCTCTCAGAAATGGAGATTAAAACTTATACGAAATTCAGTTAACCGTTCTGTTATGCAGATACAACAAATTTCATAATATGATGGAAGGGCTGATCCAGCTAACGTTGCAGGCATGACAGCATCACATTGTGCTTTCGGTCCTTTAATAATCACTGCTGGTACCAGGTTGGTGTTTCCGTATATCTTTCCTCCTCCTCTTCTTTCTCTCCCCCCCCCCTTCTCTTATGCCTCTTCGTTATCAACCGCTAGATTACAGACTTTGTTCTTTCTACTGTGCATTGCAGGTATGGAGCTATTTCCATAAAAAAAGATATATAGTACCTTACCTAAATACATGTTATGTTTTTTTTTTCTTCAGTCAAAGGTCTAATTAAACCTGTCATAGGTATCATCAAGTCTTGTCACAGGACTAATTAAACCTGTCATAGGTCCATCAAGTCCTGTCACAGGTCTCATCAAGTCGTATCAAAGGTCTAATTAAACCTGTCATAGGTCCATCAAGCCCTGTCACAGGTCTCATCAAGTTCTGTCAAAGATCTAATTAAACCTGTCATAGGTCTATCAAGCCCTGTCACAGGTCTCATCAAGTCCTGTCAAAGGTCTAATTAAACCTGTCATAGGTCCCATCAAGTCCTGTCACAGGTCTCATCAAGTCGTGTCAAAAGTATCATCATGTCATGTCAAAGGTCTCGTCAAGTCTTGTCAAAGGTCTCATCAAGTCCTGTCAAAGGTCTCATCAAACTTTGTCAAAGGTCTCATCAAACCGTGCGATAGGTCTCAACAAATCCTGTGACAGTTATTATTTCTTCTTACGCAGCATATAGCTGCCCAATGTTTACGGTAAATTGCAATTTCATGATCATGTCCCAAAACTCTTCGGTGTTTTTCCCCGTTTCATGTGTAGTTTTCACAAGAAAACAAAATTTTATTTAAACAGAGGGTGATGCTTGGAGTTAATGTTCACCTATGGGATATGAATACAGCTGTCATATGAAATTTACCTCTGCCTGAATTTTAATTTTCTTCTAACGACTATTCATATAATGGTGTCTCTTATATGCGAACAAATCACTAATCTTTAGATTAAACATTTACTTCTACTTTCGCCGAACTTAGGTCAGGTTTTCAAGATGTCAATTCATTTCACTTCATCTTACAGAATGTTCTGTCTGCTTTTTAAGTGTGCTTAAACTGCCACCAGTTTGAAAAAGAGCGATAGAAATGTGGATTACAGTCAATATGGCATGTCAATATTTACAAAACCTGCTCATAACCTTATTATACTTTCACAGGTTAATGAAAGACTGAGGATCTAAAGTAAACTAGTTACATTTTAAATATAATTGTGTGATTTGGTAAACAAACGAATGTTGAATTGTCTAAATCTGTGTTATATTTTCAATGAGTTTATTATTACATTCAGCAAGGTAGCCAACGTTGAATAAATAATCTTTTCATAAAGAAAAAAGATCTCTTTACAGACTGGTAAACAGACATGCTGTTGTTAAGGGATTGCTTTGTGATAATTGTTAACACCATTCAATGAAACAGATGATTATCTTTGAAGTTAAATCAGTCTCTTTTACCATTAGAATGTTACAAGGTAAATCTTTATACAAATAATGTTGCAAATGATACAGAGAGCGTGCAAACATTACAAAGCCAGTACACCGGTCTTGAGAGATCACCTATTTGGCCAGGACGTACTAATAATCTCCTGGTGGTATCGCAGATGATGGTAATAGTATGTAACGAACTCCGAATAGTCATCTTTCAAGTCCTTTTACTCGATGACTGATTGACAAACATACTTGAAAACATTTGTTTGACGATTCAATGACTATTTATGATGATCTAATGACATTTTTATGATGACCAAACAATTTTCTTACGATAATCCAATGATTATCTTAAGATAATCAATGACTATTTATGATGATCTAATGATTAGATTACGATGATTAAATGACCTTTTCACGATGATCTAGTTACTCTTTTATTATAATCCAATGATAGGTAAGATATTGCCAAGCATGTCCGCACCCCGTCAAACAGATATAAGAATGGTCGACAGATCAACAGACGGATGGATGATGCGATTAACAGATCATATCACACAAAAATACTAAAGTATTTCTCATCTGTGCCCATTTTCTTTCTCTTCGGCGATGGAGCTGAGTTTCATACAGAAATTCATGACAAAAAATGTATGCTGTATATCAAACAATATATCTGAGTCGCTTATTTCCCCTTATTTCCCCATTGTTGAGATGGTCGCAATAATTGGTTGTTGTAATGAAAAGGTCTCTTCTGTTAGCTGTTTTAAGAGCGAGATAATGTTATTTAAATGATTGTCCTAAACGAAATTTGTTCCTGAGAAGAGAATGTCTTCATTCGATTTATAATAGAGAGAGAGAGAGAGAGAGAGAGAGAGAGAGAGAGAGAGAGAGAGAGAGAGAGAGAGAGACTGACTCTAAAAGAAAATAATGTTTTGAATGCTAATCCATGTGATCATTTTGATATGTTCAAATGGAATTACCTCCCTTAGTCTACTCGCCTCGGGTTATTGACCGCATTTGATCTCTCGGTCATCACAGATCAGTTTCTTGCTTCATCTGTCCATAATGGATTGAGTTACTCGGCGAATCCTTTCTGTATCACTAAATAATCTCTGATACCTTTTTTAAAAAGTTCTTCAACTGGATGGTTTAGTGTGCTGGCGATAAATTAACAATAACACCACCACCAAAAGCATCACCATAAAACATGAAGGATTATAAGAAAACATTAATATATTTTTAAAATCTACTTTTGTTAAAGAGATGCTGTCATTGCATGATGAATATATTTGCAGGAAGAAATTGTAACTAAATTTAAGGAAATCGAGCCTTTATGACATTAATAATCAAAGCGACATGGTTATATTAAAACCTTGTTTCTGTTATACAGCTTGATTATTGTGTTTTAAAATAAATACTTTATGAATAGCATAGGGAATAGACGACCATAATGAATAGCATAGTGAATAGCATAGCAAATAGAAGACCATAGTGAATAGCATAGTGAATAGACGACAATAGTGAATAGCAGAGTGAATAGACGACCATAGTGAATAGCATAGTGAATAGCATAGTAAATAGAAGACCATAGTAAATAGCATAGTGAATAGACGACCATGTTTCTGATATCAATAGGGTCACAGTCAAACGACTGGAATGCTTACAGCTCGTAACTGAGAAGATTTTGTTCTACCGATACAGGTCCAAAATAAAACAATTAACAAACTTTATTGAACAAGGATATGTTCAGGACCATAGGCTCGTTAATGTTCCTCGCAGATAAAAATCAGTCATCGTGTATAAGGAACAAAAACGTGAATATGCCATAAAAACCTCACATAACAGAGGGTTTCTATTTGATTAATTAATATTTAGTTGACAGTGTCCATTATATGCATTTTTTTTTAAATACTGAGACATATGACCAGTTTAAACAAGCATACCTAATTTGTCTTACCTGACTAAAACCACTGTATATAAACTATGTGATCCTAAAACATTAACGAGACGAGGTAAAGGCGGCTGGGTCGACTGTTAGCATTCTGAACATATTCTCCATAAATAGAGAGCAGTTATATGTTCAAGTATGTTGGCTTTCATATCACTCTTATCACTTGCTTATGGAAATTAGTAAATAAAATTTAAATTATAACTCTGAAACGTTTTAAATTTAAGCCCGAGTCTGATTTCGTGAAAGGGGTCATCAAGGCTTCGTTTAACCTGACCGCCCTCGGTAGATAGTGGTGCACTTGAATTTGCTAGAATTTACACATTGTAACTTGTGATAGAAATTTTGGTACTATTTGTTAATTCAAATTAATGAAAGTTCTTTCAACTTTTCACGTTGTATTCTAGGGGAAATTTTTTTTTCCAATTCAATTCCAATATTAAATGTGTTAATGTGCATGTAGCCTCGAATGTGCTAATGTGCCAGTAGCCTGGATTGTGCTGATGTGCTAAGAGTTGTCTGATGTATCACAATATTAAACCCGCAAAAACATCAATATAACAAATACACAAGTTTAGAATATGTCATTCAGAAAGTGAATACACTTATATTCACCTACAACTCGATTCCAACAGCAGACTTCACAAATCTTGGTCTGTCGTCCATATCGTGTTAGCAGATGTGGGTCTATTCAAATTATCGGGGGAACAAATACCGTACACCCTGATTACCAGCGCATTATGCAGATTAAGGTTTATGACGTTGGCAGTTGGACGAGACTTATAAGCGAGTAAGACGGTAATTTCAGGTGACATGAAATCATTATAAAGTTAGATTCTTTTCTGTACAGCGCATTATTTTCAGACGACTATCATATATGCTGTCATTATACGTTCACGCCACATTACTTAAAGAGCATTACATTTAATTTAATTAATTTTAATTGGCTTAATTAAATATCATCTTTGAATCCTGTTTCAATGCCTTCATTATGCAAATTCTACATCAAAAAGAAAGCAAACGAGACTAAACATCTCTACTAATCAAGCCTTCGCTAATCAGTGTTCAAGTAAGAACCTAAAGACAGGAATAAAGTTCCCCTATTAAGATGCATTATACAATTTGTGTTCGGTATCCCTTGTGTATAGATCTGTCGTGCAGAACACGCTGAGTACACGAACATCTGTCCAAGAAATATGACATTTTGATCTAATAATACTCAACTTAGCTCAGTCTATCTTTATGGCGAGTCTAAAACGCGTATAGGGACCTGGCCGTATAGAAACGATAAAAGTCGTTTGATGGCTGACAAACGTCATTTAAATTTAAATATATTCTAGAGGTACAGGCATCAGCCTATCTACTGCACATAAATATAAGAGATAATGTTTGGTTTGCTTTTGCTTTTTTCCTCAATCGTAAGTCATCTGACGTGTATTGCCGTATTATTCATAACAATGACAACGGTGATGACGACTACGATACTGATACAGACAGGGATTTTGCAATAATTTGCAGTGAATTGTTTTTGGCATTTACTTTCCTTTATAAATATAATTGTGGATAATTTATGTTATGACTATGAGTAACATTTATTCGGAATTTTTTTCATCCAAGAATTTGTTTTTAATAAAAACATCATGCAGTGCAGAAATTAGTTTTTGACCATCCAGATGTCCTTTGGTATCCATTATATAATAATGTATGTTTGTATGTATGTACGTGTATGTATCAGCCGTAGATCATTTATATAGTGTTCTAGTTTAACGTTGTAATTTGACCGATATTTAGTAGCTTATGTGAGACTCTCAGCTGATAGAGATAACATCACACGTTAGGCTCAAGTTAGTTGTTGTTGTTGTAGAATTTAACACCATTTTTCAGCACACGATAGGCGGCCAGTATTAATGGTGGAGGAAGAACCCGGGAAAACACCCGGAAAGAGCCACCGACCCACGAGAAGCTACTGGTTAGCTTTATCACATACCCACATTGGCCGAATCTGAGACTCGAACACCCGCAAACAGAGATGAGATAGCAGTGATCCGTAACGGAGCGCTTTAGACCACACGGCCACTCGCGGTCCCCTGGCTCCAGTTAGTGCCATGATAACATTCTTGTCATGTCTCTTTGGTCTGAACTTGCCGGCATATAAGATGATTAGTGACCGTTCATTAACGATTGCTAGTTATGGCTTTGTTAGATTTCTTTCATCAACAGGTTTTCTTACACCAACACTGCGACAGACTGTCTAGAAAACTTAAATATGGTTCTATTTTTCGTTATCGTTGTACAATGGATGTAATATAAATAAACAAAATTTAAAGAATTTCAAGGTTGCATGTCTGGTTCCTATCCCATTTCACATAAATGTGTCCACAATGTAATTCCTTGATATATACCACTTCATTTTGACAGACGGGTATATACAAGTGAAGGCTTGGACTAACACGTCCCAGTTTTATGTATATAGAAATGCCTAAGTCTGCCACCATTGTATTTCGAGTTCTGTTCAGTTTACACTTAACATACCACAGCCTTGCAGGCCCCTTCGATTATCAAATCACTTGAAAAATAAAATAATCCAATACGATTTTATTATTTCACCCTCTTCAAGAATTTGGTAGCAATGAATATACACTGAAAGTGACACATGGGCTGCGAAGAATAAGTTTAATGTGACATTCTCTTTTTGTGATTTTAGTCCCCAGTACCATCATCGCTAAAACATCATCTAGATTATCATCTGCTTCAACATCACTCCCGTCTTTATCACCATTATCCACATCAGTCTCGAACGTCATTATTATCGCCGTGTTATCATCTATATTACTGTAGTCGTCGCGTACATCATCATCTAGTCATCGTCGTCGTCGTCATCATCATTGTCGATAATATCTCATAACATTGCATTGGTATATTTAAGGTTTATGGTCCCAGGTATCCCTAGCTAGATTGTAGTGTTATTATTCGTAGTAGGAAGTAATCGTAGTAGAGGTAGTATTCATAGCAGTCTAGAAGCTGTAATAGTGCTAGTAATATAAGTAGTAGTAGTAGTAGTAATGATCGTCATAGTGGTAATATTCATCGTATTATTCGTAGTACAAGTGGAGTGTTTGTGCTAATGATAGTATTCGTAGCAGTAGTGATAGTATTTGTACTAGCATCCGTAGTAGTAGTGGTATTTGTTCGTGCTATTTTCATTTTAGCAGTGATATTATTTGTAGTTGTATTAGTAGTACTATTAGTAGTAGTACTGATTGCTTTAGTAGTAGTATTGTTAGTATTTGTAGTATTAGTCGCAGTAGTAATGACAATTTTCATAGTAGTATTCGTAGTGGTAGTGATAGCAGCATTCTTATTATTCCTTGTAGTATTCTTTGTAGTATTCGTATTATTCCTAGTAGTATTCGTAGTAGTAGTATTCGTAGTATTCGTAGTAGTAGTATTCGTAGTATTCGTAGTATTCGTAGTAGTAGTATTCGTAGTATTCGTAGTAGTAGTATTCGTAGTATTCGTAGTATTCGTAGTAGTAGTAGTAGTAGTAGTAGTAGTAGTAGTAGTAGTAGCAGTATTCGTAGTATTCGTAGTAGTAGTATTCGTAGTATTCGTAGTAGTAGTATTCGTAGTATTCGTAGTATTCGTAGTAGTAGTAGTAGTAGTAGTAGTAGTAGTAGTAGTAGTAGTAGTAGTAGTAGTATTCGTAGTATTCGTAGTAGCAGTATTCGTAGTATTCGTAGTAGTAGTATTCGTAGTATTCGTAGTAGTAGTAGTAGTAGTAGTAGTAGTAGTAGTATTCGTAGTATTCGTAGTAGTAGTAGTAGTAGTAGTAGTAGTAGTAGTAGTAGTAGTAGTAGTAGTAGTATTCGTAGTAGTAGTATTCGTAGTAGTAGTATTCGTAGTATTCGTAGTAGTAGTATTCGTAGTATTCGTAGTAGTAGTAGTAGTAGTAGTAGTAGTAGTAGTAGTAGTAGTAGTAGTAGTATTCGTAGTATTCGTAGTAGTAGTAGTAGTAGTAGTAGTAGTAGTAGTAGTAGTATTCGTAGTAGTAGTATTCGTAGTAGTAGTATTCGTAGTATTCGTAGTAGTAGTATTCGTAGTATTCGTAGTAGTAGTAGTAGTAGTAGTAGTAGTAGTAGTAGTAGTAGTAGTAGTAGTAGTATTCGTAGTATTCGTAGTAGTAGTATTCGTAGTATTCGTAGTAGTAGTAGTAGTAGTAGTAGTAGTAGTAGTAGTAGTAGTAGTAGTAGTAGTAGTATTCGTAGTAGTAGTATTCGTAGTATTCGTAGTATTCGTAGTAGTAGTATTCGTAGTATTCGTAGTAGTAGTATTCGTAGTATTCGTAGTAGTAGTAGTAGTAGTAGTAGTAGTAGTAGTAGTAGTAGTAGTAGTAGTAGTAGTATTCGTAGTATTCGTAGTAGTAGTATTCGTAGTATTCGTAGTATTCGTAGTAGTAGTAGTAGTAGTAGTAGTAGTAGTAGTAGTAGTAGTAGTAGTAGTAGTAGTATTCGTAGTATTCGTAGTAGTAGTATTCGTAGTATTCGTAGTAGTAGTAGTAGTAGTAGTAGTAGTAGTAGTAGTAGTAGTAGTAGTAGTATTCGTAGTATTCGTAGTAGTAGTAGTAGTAGTAGTAGTAGTAGTAGTAGTAGTAGTAGTATTCGTAGTATTCGTAGTAG
The DNA here is from genome assembly GCA_030141615.1 of Unio pictorum. NCBI lineage: Eukaryota > Metazoa > Mollusca > Bivalvia > Unionida > Unionidae > Unio > Unio pictorum. Next base: position 25,089,993 of record JARLTB010000060.1, read on the forward strand.
TAGTATTCGTAGTATTCGTAGTAGTAGTAGTAGTAGTAGTAGTAGTAGTAGTAGTAGTAGTAGTAGTAGTAGTAGTAGTAGTAGTAGTAGTAGTAGTATTCGTAGTATTCGTAGTAGTAGTATTCGTAGTATTCGTAGTAGTAGTAGTAGTAGTAGTAGTAGTAGTAGTAGTAGTAGTAGTAGTAGTAGTAGTATTCGTAGTATTCGTAGTATTCGTAGTAGTAGTAGTAGTAGTAGTAGTAGTAGTAGTAGTAGTAGTAGTAGTAGTAGTAGTAGTAGTAGTATTCGTAGTATTCGTAGTAGTAGTATTCGTAGTATTCGTAGTATTCGTAGTAGTAGTAGTAGTAGTAGTAGTAGTAGTAGTAGTATTCGTAGTAGTAGTATTCGTAGTATTCGTAGTATTCGTAGTAGTAGTATTCGTAGTATTCGTAGTAGTAGTATTCGTAGTATTCGTAGTAGTAGTAGTAGTAGTAGTAGTAGTAGTAGTAGTAGTAGTAGTAGTAGTAGTAGTAGTAGTAGTAGTATTCGTAGTAGTAGTATTCGTAGTATTCGTAGTATTCGTAGTAGTAGTAGTAGTAGTAGTAGTAGTAGTAGTAGTAGTAGTAGTAGTAGTAGTAGTAGTAGTATTCGTAGTATTCGTAGTAGTAGTATTCGTAGTATTCGTAGTAGTAGTAGTAGTAGTAGTAGTAGTAGTAGTAGTAGTAGTAGTATTCGTAGTATTCGTAGTATTCGTAGTAGTAGTAGTAGTAGTAGTAGTAGTAGTAGTAGTAGTAGTAGTAGTAGTATTCGTAGTATTCGTAGTAGTAGTATTCGTAGTATTCGTAGTAGTAGTAGTAGTAGTAGTAGTAGTAGTAGTAGTAGTAGTAGTAGTAGTAGTAGTATTCGTAGTATTCGTAGTATTCGTAGTATTCGTAGTAGTAGTAGTAGTAGTAGTAGTAGTAGTATTCGTAGTAGCAGTATTCGTAGTATTCGTAGTATTCGTAGTAGTAGTAGTAGTAGTAGTAGTAGTAGTAGTAGTAGTAGTAGTAGTATTCGTAGTATTCGTAGTAGTAGTATTCGTAGTATTCGTAGTAGTAGTAGTAGTAGTAGTAGTAGTAGTAGTAGTAGTAGTATTCGTAGTATTCGTAGTATTCGTAGTAGTAGTAGTAGTAGTAGTAGTAGTAGTAGTAGTAGTAGTAGTAGTAGTAGTAGTAGTAGTAGTAGTAGTATTCGTAGTATTCGTAGTAGTAGTATTCGTAGTATTCGTAGTAGTAGTAGTAGTAGTAGTAGTAGTAGTAGTAGTAGTAGTAGTAGTAGTAGTAGTAGTAGTAGTAGTAGTAGTAGTAGTAGTAGTAGTAGTATTCGTAGTATTCGTAGTAGTAGTATTCGTAGTATTCGTAGTAGTAGTAGTAGTAGTAGTAGTAGTAGTAGTAGTAGTAGTAGTAGTAGTAGTAGTAGTAGTAGTAGTAGTAGTAGTAGTAGTATTCGTAGTATTCGTAGTAGTAGTATTCGTAGTATTCGTAGTAGTAGTATTCGTAGTATTCGTAGTAGTAGTAGTAGTAGTAGTAGTAGTAGTAGTAGTAGTAGTAGTAGTAGTAGTAGTAGTAGTAGTAGTAGTAGTAGTATTCGTAGTAGTAGTATTCGTAGTAGTAGTATTCGTAGTATTCGTAGTAGTAGTAGTAGTAGTAGTAGTAGTAGTAGTAGTAGTAGTAGTAGTAGTAGTAGTAGTAGTAGTAGTAGTAGTAGTAGTAGTATTCGTAGTATTCGTAGTAGTAGTATTCGTAGTATTCGTAGTAGTAGTAGTAGTAGTAGTAGTAGTAGTAGTAGTAGTAGTAGTAGTAGTAGTAGTAGTAGTAGTAGTAGTAGTAGTAGTAGTAGTAGTAGTAGTATTCGTAGTAGTAGTATTCGTAGTATTCGTAGTAGTAGTAGTAGTAGTAGTAGTAGTAGTAGTAGTAGTAGTAGTAGTAGTAGTAGTAGTAGTAGTAGTAGTAGTAGTATTCGTAGTATTCGTAGTATTCGTAGTAGTAGTAGTAGTAGTAGTAGTAGTAGTAGTATTCGTAGTAGTAGTATTCGTAGTATTCGTAGTAGTAGTATTCGTAGTATTCGTAGTAGTAGTATTCGTAGTATTCGTAGTAGTAGTATTCGTAGTATTCGTAGTAGTAGTATTCGTAGTATTCGTAGTAGTAGTATTCGTAGTATTCGTAGTAGTAGTAGTAGTAGTAGTAGTAGTAGTAGTAGTAGTAGTATTCGTAGTAGTAGTATTCGTAGTATTCGTAGTAGTAGTATTCGTAGTAGTAGTATTCGTAGTATTCGTAGTAGTAGTATTCGTAGTATTCGTAGTAGTAGTAGTAGTAGTAGTAGTAGTAGTAGTAGTAGTATTCGTAGTAGTAGTATTCGTAGTATTCGTAGTAGTAGTATTCGTAGTATTCGTAGTAGTAGTATTCGTAGTATTCGTAGTAGTAGTATTCGTAGTATTCGTAGTAGTAGTAGTAGTAGTAGTAGTAGTAGTAGTAGTAGTAGTAGTAGTAGTAGTAGCAGTATTCGTAGTATTCGTAGTAGTAGTATTCGTAGTATTCGTAGTAGTAGTAGTAGTAGTAGTAGTAGTAGTAGTAGTAGTAGTAGTAGTAGTAGTATTCGTAGTAGTAGTATTCGTAGTATTCGTAGTAGTAGTATTCGTAGTATTCGTAGTAGTAGTATTCGTAGTATTCGTAGTAGTAGTATTCGTAGTATTCGTAGTAGTAGTAGTAGTAGTAGTAGTATTAGTAGTAGTAGTATTCGTAGTATTCGTAGTAGTAGTATTCGTAGTATTCGTAGTAGTAGTATTCGTAGTATTCGTAGTAGTAGTAGTAGTAGTAGTATTCGTAGTAGTAGTATTCGTAGTATTCGTAGTAGTAGTATTCGTAGTATTCGTAGTAGTAGTAGTAGTAGTAGTAGTAGTAGTAGTAGCAGTATTCGTAGTATTCGTAGTAGTAGTATTCGTAGTATTCGTAGTAGTAGTATTCGTAGTATTCGTAGTAGTAGTATTCGTAGTATTCGTAGTAGTAGTAGTAGTAGTAGTATTCGTAGTAGTAGTATTCGTAGTATTCGTAGTAGTAGTATTCGTAGTATTCGTAGTATTCGTAGTAGTAGTAGTAGTAGTAGTAGTAGTAGTAGTATTCGTAGTATTCGTAGTAGTAGTATTCGTAGTATTCGTAGTATTCGTAGTAGTAGTAGTAGTAGTAGTAGTAGTAGTAGTAGTAGTAGTAGTAGTAGTAGTAGTAGTAGTAGTAGCAGTATTCGTAGTATTCGTAGTAGTAGTATTCGTAGTATTCGTAGTATTCGTAGTAGTAGTAGTAGTAGTAGTAGTAGTAGTAGTAGTAGTAGTAGTAGTAGTAGTAGTAGTAGTGATATTATTCGTAGTATCACTAGTTGTAGTAGTGACAATTTTTGTAATATTATTCGTAGTAGAAGTGATAGCATTTGTAGTATTATTCGTAGTAGCAGTGAAATCATTCGTAGTATTATTCGTAGTAGCAGTGATAGTATTCGTAGTAGCAGTGATAATAGTCGTTGTTGTATTCATAGTAGCAATAACAGTATTCGTAGTAGCAGTGATAATAGTCGTACTAGTAGCGATAGTATTCGTAGTATAATTCGTAGTAGCAGTGATAATAGTCGTACTAGTAGCGATAGTATTCGTAGTATAATTCGTACTAGCAGTGATAGTATTCGTAGTAGTAGTAGTGATAGCATTCGTAGTCTTATTCGTAGTAGCAGTGATAGTATTCGTAGTAGTAGTAGTGATATTATTCGTGGTAGCATTCGTAGTAGTAGTGACAATTTTTGTAGTATTGTTTGTAGTAGCAGTGATAGTATTCGTAGTAGTAGCAGTGATAGCTTTCATATTATTATTCGTAGTAACAGTGATATTCAGTGGCGTCGCTACGGGGGTGCGGGGGGGGGGTGCGGACCGCACCGGGTGACACCATCTCAGAGGGGTGACACCAAAATGAAAAATTGCAAATTTTACAGAGCACACACAGCTCGGTCTAGTCAGATTTCATAAGCGGATAACATAAGCGGATAACCGATCACAGTGGCGTCGCTAGGGGGGTGCGGACCTCACCGGGTGACACCATCAGAGGGGGTGACACCAAAATGACTGTCTATCAAGTTTTTATATGGTATGTTACAGAAGGAGGTCCATGGGGGTGACACCATGAGTTACCGCACCGGGTGACACCAACCCTAGCGACGCCACTGATATTATTCATAGTATTCGTAGTAGCAGTGATATTATTCATAGTATTCCTAGTAGCAGTGATATTATTCATAGTATTCCTAGTAGCAGTAATATTATTCGTAGCATTATTTTGTGGTAATAGTGATAGTCTTCGTAGTATTATACATAGTAGTATTCGTGGTAGTAGTGGTAGCTTTCGTAATAGTAGCAGCAGCAGTAGTAGTAGTAATATTTATTGTATTATTCGTACCAGCAGTAATAGTTTCGTAGTCTTATTCGTTGTAGTAGTTATAGTAGTGATATCATTTGTAGTATTATTCGTAGTAGTAGTAGTGATAGTTTTCATATGGTATTCATAGTAGTACATATGGTATTCATAGTAGTACCGATTGTTTTCGTAGTAGTAGTGATAGTATTCGTAGTATTAGTCGTAGTGGCAATGGTAGTTTTCGTAGCATTAGTCATAGTAGTAGTAGTGATAGTTTTCGAAGTAGTAGTAGTAGTAGTAGTAGTAGTAGCAGTAGTAGTAGCAGTAGTAGTAGTAGTAGTAGTTGTAGTAATAGTAGTAGTAGTAGTGATAATATTCGTTGTAGTACTCGCAATTGTAGTATTAGTAGAGTGTGTTCTTAATAGCATTCGTAGTATTATTTTTGTAGTAGTAGTAGTATTCGTAGTAATAGTGATAGTCTTCATAGTAGTATTAGTGGTACTAGCTGTTGTTTCGTATTATTTCTAATAGCAGTAGTAGTTATTGTTTATGTAGTATTATTCGTAGTAGTAGTGATGGCATTCGTTGCAGTATTCGTAGTTGTCGTTGTCACCGAATTGTATAAACCATTTTTAATTATTTATTAAATAATAATTAATAGATCGACTGAAATTTGTCACTTCACAAACACCTTTGATTTTGGCTTTGTCCCCAACCCCGGAAAACTTTCTACGCAAGTCCATTTCTCCGTCAGTCGACGAACAAAATTCGATTAATGGACGAGCGCAGGGACTAATGGTTACGGGTGCCTTGACTGTGGCAGGCCGTAGTACATTGCTAATATTTCTAATAACAAGAATAAAAAATCAACATAAAAATATAATTGAAACGAAGCTTTAAAAAAAATGTAAACAAAATAAAAGCAGAGAAATAAGTAATGTAAATGTCCGATGCCATCGCTAACTAATATGTTTAGCATGGCTACGGCAGTTAGAAAATCTTTGCTTCATTATATTCTTAAGTGTGAAATATAGAGATTTATTCGCGAAATTTAATCATTTATATATTTTGTATTCCGTTACTTTATATGTAAAACTCATACCCTTATATATTCACATGTGAAACATATATGCTTATATTTTAACATGTGTAGATATATTGCCCATCATGTCAAGCGACGCTTTATTGTGAGTGCCTATACAAGTTCTAACTACACGGCTTTCTAAGCTGGAACAAATAAAAAGAAACTGCTATACATTTCAGACATCGAAACTAATCTATGATTTTTAAAAATTGAATAGACGCCTTTAATTTCTCTTTTAAGTTATTTCCCGTTAAAACCAACGACAAACCTGCTGTGATGCATTACTGAACACAACATGCATTGTTGTCAGATAGAGTAACTTAAGTTTCATAATTACAACAATTTTTTTTTTACTCCTGCAGATTCGGTCACCTATCCTATCGCTGTCTTAAGTCGTCGTATATATTTATATGATCAGCCTATGGAAGGGAGGTAAACGTACGAAACAGGGGTGGGGGGTCAGCGTGTTGTGCAGAATAAGAGCGAGTTTAATCTTTAAAAAGTAGATTCTGGATCAAGTTTTGTTATATAATAAATATAACGTTTTTGGTACCACAAGTATTAACGTAGTAAACGAAAATATTCTCTATACATTCAGACTGAATGGGTCACGTGGTAGTTGTAGTTCTAGCCTAGTAAGTCAATTTATTTGTCATAGATTTCGTTACTAAGCGCAAAAAGTATCTTAATTATTTAATTAACCCTAAGTCATGTCCAGTAATTCAAAGGCGTTTTATTACAACCCTATGGTCTTAAAATTGTAATAGGAGAGAGAGAGAGAGAGAGAGAGAGAGAGAGAGAGAGAGAGAGAAGCAACCAGCTTTGTAAAATTCAACAAATAATTTATTTCATACAACGTGGAAAGGTATGAAATGAATTTACGATATTACAATAAAAAATAAAATCCAAAATAATCACAAAACTACAACGCTGACAGTGTTGATGTGCTTGTTGTGGCCCCTATCGTGGTGATGTTTCAACAATATTTTGTTGGAGCACATTAGTGCAATCCAAGAAAAAATACTTACTTGAAATGTCAGTATAAATTCAAGTTTATATTTCCAAGAATGTTATTTTCTAAAAGCACTTTGTATTTCCAGAGAAAAGTCAATTGATGTAGGTAATTTGACTTAATAAATTCCAGTCCAAATATATTTCTGGACAAAGCGATGACACAATTAATTCTGCCAAATCCTTTAAGTACGAATGAATAATTTTTCCAGTAACAAGATAATATAATCTTCTACTGGATTGCAGGCCACAATTAGCATTTTTTAAAGCAAAATTAATACATAATGGAAAATAACATTCCAGAAACGTCTTAATGTTTGCAATATAAAATTTTAGTCATAATTAGAAGATCTGTTACTAAAATTATAAGATATGATGTGGAACATATCAGGTATGCCAGGTATATTCATAGTGCAATTCCAATAAAGTAGACCCAGACCCAAATAAAAGTTTACTTCTACTAATAATGATCCTAATATTAAACCCATTCACATAGAAAATATGTTCGCTATGTATTAGTTGTTTGCATAATAAAAGAAAATAAATGATTCAGGTCAAGTAGAAATGACCTTGATTATCAGCAAGGTTAAATTCAACATGCAATGTTATATATATATAAAAAATCATAAAATGAAATTTTAAAATAAAATTTAAAACACTAACAAATTAATATACATAACAGTTTTTAGCATCCATTATTGTACATTAGTTCAAAGGCGTGTCTAATTCACTCCAATTATTGTGTGCAGAATTCAAAGGCGTTTTTAATTAACACCAAATAATGACAGTAGTCCAAAGGTATTGATTAAGTGTCCTTTCAACATGGCCGTCTTTATTCATCCCACACATTTTCTTAATCTTTCAACATTCACAAGTAAGATAATTAACATGAGACAGCGACTGTCTGCAGGTTTTATGAAATCATACAGGAAAATACAATTCTAATTGGTTTGAATTATCTTTGATATCTTGAAACACACCTGAATCTTGTAAAAGAAATTTGATTCTAAATTTCATATGCTTATGGAAAACGAAATCTTACTAATATATACAAATATAAAAAACTGATCAGAAATATATTTTTACGGCTTCATAATGTTAACGTTTTTCATATTAATAATATATTACTAACTGATAACTGTTGTAAATTTTGAGGCAAAATATGACTAAATATAAAACACGTTTTACCAAATATCAACGGAAAGACCTCAAGAATCTTTTTCACTGAGCATATTTTATTTTTCAATGCCCCTAAATTAACGTATATCATATACTGTTTGCGAATTAAATGAATATTTTGCGAATCGAATGAATATTTTGCAAATCGAAAACATATTTTGAGAATTGAATGACAATTATTTGCAATGAATGAACAATTACTCAACATTTTCCATGAATAATTATTATCTTTTAACGTATATCTAATTTATACTATATTTATTTTAATTTGATTGTGTGTTATTCAGTTTTCTTATACATGCTATTAATATGTAATCTTGTTTGCGTGATTTGGACTTTTTCCCGGAAAAGCAGTTTGACCTGACTCTTTTTAAACCGTTAATGCTGACCTAGATCCTGACCTTAATTCCAAATTAGTAATAACCAAGTAAACACGATCTTTGTTATATTAATTTTTATTGTGGGAATAATAAGAGTAAGATCAGGGCTGTTTTGGAATACGTAACATTAGGCTTGTCAATAGCTTTCACCTTGATTTAGAAATCTCTCAGTGAAGTAAACAACTTTTTAAATTTTATTCTTAGAGTAAAACGATTGGTTTTTGTCAGGGTCATGTTGGGAGTACGTCAGGTAAACATGATCATGTGACCCTCATACAGGTACCTATTATGAGACTCAAATTTTCTGTATAACCTTTCTCTTCAGGGAAATTATTTTATGTTTATACCTGGAACTGTCGACAACAGCACTGTCATCACCTTCCATCTGAAATTTTCATCGGGATTCAAACTTGAATTCATCAGAACGTTTCATCACTAGGACTTTAAAAATTTAATTAGATGATTATTCCTGGGCTAATTTTGGATTTGATTCCAAAAACTGTACGTTCCATTTTTCCATTGGTTTTTTCAACAGGGAAATAAATTATGTGTTACATTTTACGAGCTTGTTGTTTACATTTTTCAGTGTTGCTGTTTATTAGACCCTAAACACGTAAAAACAATTACATTTGCGTATTCTTCCCCACCCCACCCCCGGTGGTTTCTAATTTTGCACTGCTTGAATTTGATTACAGGTTTCCTTCTAATGCGTTTTCTTATCTTGCAGCTCAAAGTATCTTCTCTCACTTAGCATTAAGTGCCAATTACTTGAAGTACTCCTTTCCCAAATCCTATGTATCATCCAAGACGACTGAAATTCTCAAACTAATGTAACAGTGTTTGTTTGAATACTTTTTCTAACACCAATTTTCTGTCAGCAGAACTGCTAAGGACTTTTAAATTTGTCAACAAGACAATTGATTTTCATTTCTAATGTTTAGCCTGTGGATTTGTGTTGTTTAGGAGGTACATATACTTCCCGTGGTGTTCGGGGTGCTCTGGGAGGGGTAGTACCTCTGGTGGGTGGCATGTCGTGCTCCTTCGGGAGTAGCCTGGCCATCTTTGGTCCTCACCAGGCGCTCAGCCCTCACCTGTGGCTCCAAGCAGCTGTAGCATGCACAGCGGCCACACCACGGGCAACGGCTTCGACTGGCCGGCTAAACCAGGTGGAGGGTAGCCGACGGGCCTTAAACCCTCGGTGACTTAGGAGCTTGCCTATCCTTGCATGTAAAGCCAGATTCGGCAGAGTGGGCGGAAGAGATCAACTGGGTGATCCAACGGCCACAAAGGCGAATCTGCAAACACTTTGTGGAGAGCGTAGGGTATGACAAGGCACGGAAGACGTCATAGCCATCCAATGCAGCCGAAGTAGTCCCCAGCCGTGACGAATCTTCGTACCACTGAGTTCTAACTACCAAGGCCGAGAGAGTGAGACTGTCTCTGTGCAAAGGCTGTTTCACTTTAATCTCCTTCACGCACAGGTTATGTTGTGCACCTGTCATTCATCCGTATCATCACACTCATTGTTTCTTACCTACACCTACCAAAGTCCTACGGCGATGGGCAACTGGCGACGCAACAGGTGGAGATGACCACTGGGAGTTGTAGTCAGAGACCTGCACGTAGGCGGCCCTTGGACAAGTGGTCGCTCTGCTCTGTACCCAAGGCAGCAGAACAGTTCGGCAGCATCCAGGGGTGACTGAGCAGACCTTTTTAGGACGGCGCTGCTCACCCTGAATAGGGAGAGGCCTAGAAAAGGTGGCCTAAAAAAAGCTTGCCTTGTAAAAATCTGGTCAGCATACCGCGGCTGGCAAGATCATCTATATCTGCGGTCGAAATAATCGAAGAAAAAAACTTATTTTTGGAGCATGGAACATCCGTACTCTCATGGACAAAGAAAACGTATCAAGACCCCACAGGAGAACAGCTCTAGTTTCTAAGGAGCTAGCACGCTACAATATTGACATCGCAGCCTTGAGTGAAACCAGGTTCGCAGAAGAGGGTTCTCTTACTGAGCTAGCCAGTGGCTACACATTCTTCTGGAAAGGAAAAGCCCAAAATGAGGACAGGATCCATGGAGTCGGCCTGGCTATCAAATCAAGTCTTCTGAAGCAGCTCCCGGAAATGCCGGTCGGTATCAATGAGAGGCTAATGAAATTGAGAATACCTATAAGCCACAAACGGCACGCAACAATCATCAGTGCATATGCCCCTACCCTATCGAGTCCAGCAGAAACCATCGAGCAGTTCTATACGGACCTCAGCTCTGTACTTAGCTCAATTCCAGCTGACGACAAGATCATACTACTGGGGGAGATCAATGCCCGTGTTGGCTGCGACTATGTTCGATGGAAAGGTGTGCTTGGCAAGCACGGTGTCAGCAGAATGAACAGCAATGGCCTGCTTCTACTAAGCAAATGCACAGAATTTAACCTCCTAATCACAAACTCAATGTTCAGAATGGCGGACAAGCACAAGAACACCTGGATGCACCCCAGATCTCGCCAATGGCACTTAATTGACTATGTAATAGTACGCCAGCGTGATGCCAAGGATGTCCAAATCACCAAGGCCATGCGAGGAGCAGAATGCTGGACAGACCACAGACTTGTCAGAACTACCCTACAGCTGCACATTGCCCCCATCACCTAAGACGTCCTAAGCTTGTGCGCACAGCCCTCAACGTTGTCAAACTGCAGCAGCCTTCCACCCAGCTCGATTTCCAGAAGAGACTAGATGACATGCTGTCAACAAACGGACCGTATTGTGGAAACGCCTCTGAAAAATGGAACAAGCTCAGGGACATAATAAGAGAAACAGCTATGGCAACCATGGGTCCAAAGAAGCGAATACATCAAGACTGGTTTGATGAGAACAACGCTGCCATTGAAGATCTGCTTGCCAGAAAAAATAAAGCTTTTATGGACTGGCAGAATGACACAAACTCCATCCCCAAAAAAGATCGCTTCAAATCCTATCAGGCTGAGGCTCAGAGAGAAATCCGCAAGATGCATGACCAATGGTGGGAAAAGAAAGCTGAGAAAGTGCAAAGCTATGCCGACGCTAACAACTCCAAAGAGTTCTACAACGCCATCAAGTCAATTTTCAGCCACAAAAAGTCAAGCTCTACGCCCTTACTTGCTGCAGATGGCAGTACACTAATAAAAGACAAGAATGGCATTAAGGAAAGATAGAAAGAGCACTTTAATCAGCTCCTAAACCTGCCCTCATCAGTCAGCCAATCTGTTCTTGACCAAATACCCCAACAGCCAATGCTCAACCAACTGGATATTCCGCCAAAGATGGAGGAATTGAGAAAATTGAGAAAGGCCATTAAACAAACAAACTGTGGCAAGGCACCTGGAAAGGATGGTATACCAGCGGAGGTGTACAAGACTCTCAGTAAGCAGTCTCTGGAGGCATTCTATGACGTGCTAATCAGCATCTGGATGGAAGAAGAGATGCCAGACGACCTCCGTGATGCATCAATTGTGACCCTCTATAAAAACAAAGGCACACGTATGGACTGCAGTAACTACAGAGGCATCTCCCTGCTTTCCGTTGCTGGAAAAATACTTGCTCGCATCTTGCTCAACAGGCTCATTGCAGCAGTGTCAGAAAATAACCTCCCCGAGTCTCAGTGTGGTTTTCGCCCAGACCGCAGCACCGTTGACATGATCTTCGCAGTGAGACAAGTCCAAGAGAAGTGCCTTGAGCAGAACATGAATCTATATGCTGTCTTCGTGGATCTGACAAAGGCTTTCGATACAGTCAACAGAGATGCACTGTGGGTAGTACTCAAGAAACTTGGTTGCCCTCAAAAGTTTACCAACCTCATCCGGCTCCTCCACATTGACATGAATGGAGAGATTCTCTCAGATGGTGAACCCTCAGAGAAATTCCCCATATCTAATGGTGTCAAACAGGGTTGTGTACTCGCTCCAGTACTCTTCAACCTCTTCTTCACACAGGTACTACTCCATGCCATACGGGACATTGACACTGGCATCTACATTAGGTATGGCCTGGATGGATCAGTGTTTGATCTCCGTCGCCTAGCTGCAAAAACCAAGACACTAGAAAGACTCATCATTGATGCACTCTTTGCAGATGACTGCGCCCTCATGGCCCATGAAGAGACTCACCTACGAGCAATCGTGGACAGATTCTCTGAAGCCTCCAACCTATTTGGACTCACAATTAGTCTAGGAAAGACAGAAGTCATCTTCCAGCCCGCCCCAAACACTGTCCATTCGCAACCCTGTATCACCATTGGCGACACGCAGCTGAAGAATGTGGACAGTTTCAAATACCTTGGCAGCACAATATCTAGTGATGGCTCTCTGGACAAAGAGATCACTGCGAGGACCCAAAAAGCCAGTCAAGCACTAGGACGACTCCGAACCAAGGTCTTGCAGCACAAGGACATACGTCTGTCAACAAAGCTGAAGGTGTACAATGCAGTTGTCCTCACGTCTCTATTATATGGCTGTGAAACGTGGACACTCTACAGAAGGCACATCAGACAGTTAGAACAATTCCACCAGCGCTCCCTGAGATCCATCATGCGGATCAAGTGGCAGGACCGAATCACCAACCTGGAAGTCCTTGATAGAGCCAACACAACAAGCATCGAAGCCAAAATAATCCAGGCCCAGCTTCGATGGACTGGCCATGTCATCCGCATGGATCAAAACAGAATCCCAAAGCAGTTGTTCTATGGCGAGCTATTCCTGGGGAACCGAAACCAAGGCCGCCCTCACAGGAGGTACAAAGACAACCTCAAGACAAACATCAAGTGGGCAGACCTTCATCCACGCCAGCTCGAGCTCGCTGCCTCAGACAGAAAGCATTGGCGAGCCCTGACCAGAAAAGCCTGTTCCTCCTTTGAGGCTGACCGTCGCCAGCGTCTTGCTGCAACCCGTGAGAGACGCCACAGAAATGTATCCCAGATACCAACAACCACCGGTGTCCCATGCCCCACCTGCAATCGCATGTGTGTATCGGAATTCGGACTCCGGAGTCACATGCGCGTCCATCGTTGAAGGAAAGTGCACAACTTGTCTTCCTCGACTCGAGAGACTACCAAGATACTTCCCGACAAGGTCACTAGCAGACGATCTTCGGCCCATTTTATCTGGAAGATGGGCAACCAGGCAGTCTCTCACATACGCGACCATCAAAAATGACTGTAGTTGAAGAAGAAAAACAACGGTGCGGCAAATACAGATGACCTGATTTGCCTTGTTTATACATGTATGTTTTGTTTCTCACGATTCAATGAATTTATTTCAATATTCAAACGCTACAAAAAAATCAACAGTAAATCTGTCGCAAATCTTGCTGCTGACCTCAGTCTGGACTGAGTGCGTTGTACAAGAAATACAATTAAAAATGTATAGTCATAGAAAGCTTAATTTCATGCGTACCTTAACAAGTCAATATCCTTGTGTGCTTGTTAGCAAATGTTATATTGCTGTTACTATTATTATTATTATTATTATTATTATTATTATTATTATTATTATTGTCATCATTATTATCATTATTATTATTAATATTATTATTATTATTATTATTAATATTATTATTATTATTATTATTATTATTATTATTATTATTATTATTACTTCTGATGTGTCAATTGCATTCCAATGGTTGTCAGGTGCGAATGATAACCTATATGCAACAAAGTCTGTGTCACACAAAAAATCACTGTGACCTACTTTCCTTTGGGGGGAGGGGCACTCTTCAGAAATTAACACTTCGAATATTGTTCCGAGACCCACCTCCAGCTCCTATTTACGCCAACCTGAATCTGTACAATTATGACAGGCATATACACAGTTTGTTGTGGGAAAATTTAAGGCATTTGTAGTCATCGATTCAAACCTATTAACATTTGCAACATGAATCATTAGTCAGAGCTTTTCAACTTTCCGATGACGTCAGTGGTAACTAGGTGAGACCGCACGCTTCATTTGACCAAATACGCAAGGCTTCTCGGTTGACACACGAGATAATGAAGTGATTATGTTGTTTCCTGATAGAAAAGCAGCCTGGAATCTGAGATTTTTCAACTAAGCGTGATAAATCTAACGAATCACTTTGTGGATCAGCACGTAGAAGTTAATTCTTAATTTTGTATAATTTCGGTCCACTGTCAGTGCATGTATAATTTATATTTCCGAACGAAATTCCGTATAAAAGAACATATTTACATGAAAAACATGACTGAAACTTTGATTAGCGAAGTCCTTGGAAAATGTTCCAATTTTCCCAACAACTTTAAAAATATTTTTGTGTATAACGTATACAGAGGCGTAGCGATGATATTTTGCGCCCGGGGACAAACTATAAAATTGGCGCCCCAGCGATCTTGTGACAGATTTATTACCCTTGTTTTCTTATTATAATGTAACGTTGCAAGCCTCATTTTGGCGCCCCTGTACCTTGGCGCCCGGGGACATAAGTACCCCCCTCCCCGCTACGCCTCTGAACGTATATTCGCTTAAAAAAACAATTTCAGCTTAAAAGTGCATCGACCCAGATCTGCCACTGCACAATGAACGACCGAATCTGGCTCTATATGGAATTTGTTAGGAGTAAGTACAGTCAACATAACTTAAACCCTAATCTGCAGGTCCGTTATGCGTCTGCAGATCAGAATAGATGTTTGTTTGCAGTTTGACTCGAGGTATAATGGAGTGTCAAGTGCCAAATTTTTCGTCAGTGACATCCAGTAATTAATTCGTAGGCTAGCCGACAATCAACTGTCTTGGAATAGAGTTGAACGGAAAGAATGATTTCTTAACTTGGTCAGACTGTTACAATAATTAGAGTGAAAACGGACTGAGTGTTTGACACGCTTAAAAATATGAATTTTTCACGTACACGCTGACAAAATGATTAAGACAAACGATAAGGTGACATTTCGATCCTAAGTGGCATTTTTGGCATCTTGATAGACGGTTTTCAAAAGGTCTGCAAAAATAGCGTTTATACCGATTGGTCAAATGTACAGGACAGAGGGTTGGGTCGAAACCCAGAATTGGGAAATATATTCTCTGAGCTAATGAGTTTAAATCAGTCTTCTGGAAGGCGCTTTGCAAGGAAGCCGTGTTGAACTACTATCATTAATTCCGGAATAAAGGCTCCGGGGGTAATTTTACAGCAGTGCCTTCGTAATAATAAGCTCAGGAAAGTCCGCCGGGAAATCAAACGGTAGAAGCACGTCAGAAACACAAGGCATTTAACTCAAATTCACCTTTATTATGATGTAATGTATATGCTGTTTATCTTTGTCTTAGATGCATAATGTATCGATACTACGCTACAACTAGTTCAGTATTACATTGATTTAATAACGTACTTTGATATGTTGCTTTGTTACAGATGCATGATGTGTTCATATTTTGTATGGATCGTCGGTTTACAGTGATTTAATAATGTATTTTGAATTCTGAATTAGCATTTTACCTTATATCCTTACGTAGGTAAAAGGGGTGGTGTAGAAAACCCACCGTGTACATTTATGATTGGAAAGTGTTACATTAATTTCAATTTATCATATTAGTAAATATGGTTTGTGTGTTATGATATATTGCATCACTTTACGTAATGATTTACGGGAATATATGACTTTCCCGAATTCTGATGTCGATAATTAGCAGTATAGCTCTATTGATCTGAAACCATGTATAGAATTTGTTAGCCGTAGAAATGATAACACTGATAGTAAGATCTGATTGTTCGAACATGAAGACGAACGAACAATCGCAACTTTAAAAGTAACGAGATACTTAGGGAGTTTTACCCTTTTCTTTTGCAAGGAAAAATAGTTTACTTTGGCAAGAGTAAGAATCAGCGAGAAGTCAAAAGCAATAGTTTATTTTGGGCAAGAGTGAGAATCAGCGGAAAGTCAAAAGGGAGAAGTCAGAGTGTGGAATTCCCGTTCAATTAAAGGGCAAGCTGGAGACGGACGCACGCAGGGAAAAGAAAGAAAAACCAGTCGACGGAAAAGGTCATGTTGAATCACTCAACAGTCCAATGTTAAATGAACATTCGATTCCTTGATGAAATTTACTCTCAGTATTAACGGTTAACGTCATTTTTTTTCATTAGTGTTTGGATTCTTTGAATGTATCCATTATTTTAAAGCTTCAGTATTTGTATTTTTCTGAACTAAGTGTATTCAGAAAGAGAGAAATTGTAATTCACAGTGTCATTCTTTTCTTAATTGTATTTTTAATTAAATTCATATTTTATCTTTACGGGGCTCGTGTATTGTCTTGTTCAAAGTACCATCTCAGATTACTATATTCACTGACCGGGCAGATTACACCGTAGCGATCATCTTCTAGATAACGCCAATTAGTGGGAGGCGGTCTTCAAGTGTTGTTTTCCAATTTGCGCAATACCTCTGACCAGGCCTTGTGCAATATTGTCCTAATAACACTTTGATCACCCGCAGTGCCCACGTTACATGGAGTAAATACGGCAATGTTTGTTCCTGAATATAAAAATATATTTTTTGTAAATGTGTGCTTGTTATATTGCAGTGAATTCCATGAAGTTTCGAATTTTGAATAAGCATTGAGCATTAATGTTTTATCACATTTAAACCAGAGACGTCTTTCTAAAGGTTCACTTCGAATATTTCTTCTTCATCTTTTCCATGCCATTGTAAAAACTACAAAGTAGCCATCATTCTGACAATGAAATTAACTGGAATCTCCTAGCATGGTTTTGAGAAAGCAGACAGTTGAACTACCGACCCTACCACCTGATAGGAACCCATGTCAAATAGTCATTCTTCAAATTGAAGCATTATATAACGTAATTCAGAAATTCTGACTGACGAAAGAAATGTTTATTTTAGGAAGAGAGAAAAGACATGGTTTAGTGCTAGGACGAACAATTTCTAAAGAGAACAGCATTAAGGTACGCAATATTAATTTCAAGTAATATATTTTTTTGATTGTTTTTTTATGCAAATGTGGTTGATATGACTAAGTTCCATATTATTTATCGTTTAGAAAATTTCATCACAATGTGTTTATGTTAGAGTTTTTATGCAATTTATCTTATTCAATTTCATGGACCTATGTTGATACTAGAGCTGTTATGCAAATTTATCGTTTTAATTTATTGGTTAATTGATAGAATTGGTTGCATGCGATCCAAATTTTCGTATTAGTAGGATTTCATGGGGTTATATGAAATAAGTTCCTTTTGTCTGTTAGGATGCTACTGATTATCGTGAGTTAACGATAATTACCTAATTATATTTAATTTTGTTATGTTTAAATAATTTTGTAGGTTAAGGATTGATGTGAGTTTGAGTTTGTGAATTTCATGCAGTTGTAATCGAACATATAGTAGTAACACAGGTAAATGAATACGGTAATTTTCGAAACCGCTCACGTGGTAATTTATGACCTGTCGCTGTAAAGCTAGGGTAATGTTCTACCGTACTGTCAAAGTTTACCCAGTGTGTTGATAGCTAGTGTGCTTCTGAGTAATGTAAGAGGAATTTTATCTACGGATAGAAACTGGTAAATATGGAGATTTAGGGATAATTTTGTCCTTTATGACAACAGCTTTCCGAGACAGAGAGAGAGTGAGACGGGGAGGGACAGTTCGAAGACGGACGTCCGGAAAAAGAGAAGTGACGAGTGAAGTCCGGAAAAAAGAGAAGTGACCAGTACAGAATAAAATACTATGAAGTCCAGACATTGATGAGGCAGTCAGAAAATATATAAACTAGGAAATAGGAAACGTCGAAGACGGTCTAGAGGTAGGTGATCAAATACGCTGTTTTCAGAACTCGTTATTATGATGAAATAAATACAAATAAGACACTGCTATTAAATCATGTTGATATGACTTAAGTTGAATTGAAATTACCACTATCAATTCGTTTGGATTAAATTTGCTATTGTCTGATCTACGTGGACTCGTATTGCATTATGTCTTCCAATAATCTTGCCCAATTATATGTTGATGTTCTATCTATTCACTCACACCGGTTCAAAACATCGTGGGAGGTCATTCCCTAGATAACGCAGCTAAATCTAATTAAGTACACCTCTAAGTTTGAGACGTTACAAATTCAAACAATCAAAATGGAAATAATCAAAAACACGGAATAATAAATCTTATCTTATAAAACTACCCGTCTTCGGAAGCAGCAGAGAGGGTTAACCGACTAGATCGAAACGTCACCCTTTTTTGATTACCAAATCGACTAATGGTGACTAACATAGAAGTCAGTTCAATGACTACACCTAGCTTGACCCAAACCAATGTTGTAGTCGACCCCTCTCTACTGCTTTCTCATGTGTTAAATTGTCAATCTGAGGATTAAAAAAATCTTGTACATAGATCAAACAAAATGAATTCAGACAAACGATCAATCTGAGATATTGTTTAACTTTGAGTAATATTCTTCCTCGGTGCTGCTACAAATTAGCTAAATATTTTATCGATACATGTAATTAAATCATTATACTTATATCAATAAAAATATGTAAAATATCAGAGAAGCATATATTACTAGATTAGCTCGAGAACGCCAGGAAGCAATTGTAACGTGCGGGCACTGCGGGTGATCAAAGTGTTATTAAGACAATATTGCACAAGGCCTGGTCAGAGGTATTGCGCAACTTGGAAACAACACTTGAAGACCGCCTCCCACTAATTGGCGTTATCTAGGAGATGATCGCTACGGTGTGACATGCCCGGTCAGTGAGTATAGTAATCTGAGATGGTACTTTGAACAAGACAATACACGAGCCCCCGTAAAGATAAAATATGAATTTAATTGAAAATACAATTAAGAAAAGAATGACTCTGTGAATTACACTTTCTCTCTTTCTGAATACACTTAGTTCAGAAAAATACAAATACTGAAGCTTTAAAATAATGGATACATTCAAAGAATCCAAATACTAATAAAAATAAATGAAGTTAACCGTAATACTGAGAGTAAATTTCATCAAGGAATCGAATGTTCATTTAACATTGGACTGTTGAATGATTCAACATGACCTTTTTCGTCGACTGGGTTTTCTTTCTTTCCCCTGCGTGCGTCCGTCTTCAGCTTGCCCTTTGATTGAACTTATTCCACACTCTGACTTCTTATTTTCTTTCCTTTTGACTTCTCGCTGATTCTCACTCTTGCCCAAAATAAACTATTGCCTTTGTCTTCTCGCTGAGTCTTACTCTTGCCAAAGTAAACTATTTTTCCTTGCAAAAGAAAAGGGTAAAACGCCCTAAGTATCTCGTTACTTCAGAGTTGAGATAGTAAGTCCGTTTCCAGGTTCGAAAAATCAGATCTTACTATCAGTGTTATCATTTATACGGCTAACAATTACTATACAGGTCTTCAGATCAATAGAGCTATACTGCTAATTATCGACATCAGAATTCGGGAAAGTCATATATTCCCGTAAATCATTACGTAAAGTGAGGCAATATAACATAACACACAATCCATATTTACTAATATGATAAATTCAAATTAATGTAACCTTTCCAATCATAAATGTACACGGCGGGTTTTCTACACTACCCATTTGCCTAACTAAGTATACAAGGTAAAAAATGCTAATTCAGAATTCAAAATACATTATTAAATCACTGTAAACCGACTATCCATACAAACTATGAACACATCATGCATCTATAACAAAGCAACATATCAAAGTACGTTATTAAATCAATGTAATACTGAACTATTTGTATCGTAGTATCGATACATTATGCATCTAAGACAAAGATAAACAGCATATACATTACATCATAATAAAGGTGAATTTGAGCTAAATACCTTTGTGTTTTTGGCGTCTTACAATCGTTCCACATTCAGTTTAACTGGAACCCAATTTTACGAAGTCGTTCTTGCAACGAACCCTCGGAGTCCTTGTGGCAGTTCTCTCTTGCAGAGAAATTTTTTAGACTGACTAAACTCGTTTGATACATAGTATATATTCCCCGATTCTGGGTTTCGACCCAACCCTCTGTCCTGTACATTTGACCAATCGGCATAAACGCTATTTTTGCAGACCTTTTGAAAACCGTCTATCAAGATGCCAAAAATGCTACTTAGGATCGAGATGTCACATTATCGTTTGTCTTAATCATTTTTGAAAGCTCTACGTGAGTAATCCCATAATTTTACGTGTCAAACACTCAGTCCGTTTTCACTTTAATTATTGTAACATTCTGACCAAGTTAAACTAACATTCTTACCGTTCCAAACTCTCCCCAAGACAGTTGATTGTCGGCTAGCCTACGAATTAATTACTGGATGTCACTGACAAAAAATTTGGCACTTGACAGCAATCAAAAAATATATTCCTTTGAGAGATTCGCTTCGAAGAAAACTTCACGAACGCCAGGAGTCACAAGTTGATTACGTAGAAGGCACAGAAAGATTATTTAAACCTATTACTGCAACAACTGAGAAAGTTGTATGGGGAGA
Organism: Unio pictorum; assembly: GCA_030141615.1. Taxonomy (NCBI): domain Eukaryota; kingdom Metazoa; phylum Mollusca; class Bivalvia; order Unionida; family Unionidae; genus Unio; species Unio pictorum. The sequence goes on from JARLTB010000060.1 coordinate 25,110,543, forward strand.
TAGCACTGATCTAGAAAAAAAGAAACCTTTTCTTGGGACAATACAAAAAACCGCTAGGGCAACGCAAGAGATTTTACAAGATCTTCCAGCTAGAATAGCTGCCGCACAACCTCAACAAGATATTGATAAATTTACACTGAAATAGCTGATGTGAAACAAAAACTTGCATCTAAATCTAAAGCAAATGGAGATGTTGAATTGATTAGTAAATTTAAGGAAGGTTTTGTTGAATATCTTATAGAAAATGTTAAGGAAGAAGATTTTCCTCGTTTTGCATATAATAGTCTTTTTCGAAAATCTGAACTTTTAAAACCTAAACACGCTAAAATAAATAATGAAAACTATTTTAAATGGCTATATTATGTGTACTACCAAAAAAACTCAGGCTAGACTTGATGATCCAGTATATATTGAATATGTTAACAATATAAAAAGATTTTATTCAGAAGAAACTCAACAGCAAATAGAACAACAACTCCAGTATCAGCTACCTCCACCTCTGCAACAAATAGAACAACAACCTCTCCATTATCAAGTTCCTTCATCTCCGGAACAAATAGAATAAAAAAGGATGATGTTGGAAGGTAATAAAATTAGAAGTGATCAAATAAAAGAAAAGAAAAAACAAAAAGGGGATGAGAGGGAACAAACAATAGAAATGGTGAGACAAATGGACAAGAGAGAGAGAGAGGGAACAAAAGGAAGCCAAAACGACAGGAGAGATTACGCTCTTCACCAGGTACGAAAAAAGATCCTGGTGATGACTCTTCTGGCGCTACTACGGGAAGTGGTTTGGGAAATAATCATATCACCTGCCCTGACAACGTCATCGCCGACGTGGATAAACTAGAAATTCTCATAGGAGGAAAACGCGCAGAAAATACTTCCCATGAAATTATCAACGAAATCTCTGATATATGTCGACGATTATTTACCGGTGGTATTATGGACATCAATACCTATCGGGAATGTATCCATGAAATTACAGATGACTAAATTCCTTGACATATAATTTAGATCATGGTGAATAATTAAATAAAATGATCGTACACAATACGTATCGTAGACCAAGAATGATCAGAGTAGTAAACTCACGATTACCAGTTTATGAAATAACCTACGGAGATGGACTAGGTGATGTTGTTCGGGGTTTATTTACTAGGATAGCCCCAAAAGCAATGCCAATTGCAAAACAACTATCACTGAAAGCTATCGATGTTATTCGCGACAAAGCTCCTAGCGCAATCGGTGATCTTTCCTGTAAAGCGTTTTCTGCGGTCACAGACAGAATTTTACGGTTGCTACGACGAAAACAGCAACTGAAATTACCATCTACTATGCCTGAAAATGAAAGTAAAATTATAAAACCGGCCGCAACCCAAAGATTAATGGATCTGAGTGATGCATCGTTAAAAGAAAAAGAAGATTACATAACCGCTAGTCTGATAGCAGGAAGTGGTCTTCGTAGATAATTACAATTTAGATCATAGTAATTACAATAAAATGTTTAAGCGTAAAATTTATACAGCGTTAGACATGGGTAAACCAGTTCGTAAAAATGATTCCCTGCGCGATTATCAATATTATTCTTACGATGCAGTACAACCAAATCAACGTGGAAGAATAGAATTACAAATACAAGATACAAGTCGGTATTTCTTACCCGCTGAAGCATTTATCGAAGTCGAGGGGCGACTTATAAAAGTAGACGATACAAATTTTGAAGCCGCTACTAAAATTGCTTTTGTCAATAATGGTATTATGGCATTATTCAGTAGTGCCACATACATCATCGATGGAAAACATATCGAATCATGTCTGCAACATGTTGATGTTGCTACGACGATACTTGGTCAAGCAAGATACTCTGATGACTATTCAAGATCAGCTGGTCCATCAATGATGTTTACAAAGGATACAAATGATCATGCAGATCACACAGATTTAACTACTGGTAATGTAAGAGCCGCAGACGTAAATGCAGTATTATCAAGAAATAACAATTTTAACCTTGGATTTGCAGCACGTAAGTCAATGTTGAACGCTAATGGAGAATTTTCGTGTGTAATTCCATTATCTCATATTTTTGGATTTTGCAGAGATGTCAGAAAGGTTAAATTTGGTGCTAAACACACTTGTCAGAAAAGACTCAGATAATGATGCAGTCTGGCTAGCCGATGGGGTTGTTGATGAAGCTAAAATAACGATAGCAAAATTATCATTGTGGATGCCGGTAATGGTTCCATCTATCACAAAAGAAAATAAATTACTTTCTTTCATGAATCAAGGTGGTAACTCACTGCTATCGTTGATGATGAGTATTTGCTTTAGTTGCTTCGTCCCTAGGGCTCTTAGCAACGTTTTATCCGTCAAAGGACGGTTATTTAATTAATCCTGAGGGTGGGAATGAAGCCACCACCCTACAGGCGTTCAACTGCTATCGTGGAAAACAATGACTATATAGTACTCAAGGTAATGGTGCTGGTCAATTTACATGGCATATATAAGCACAACAGGGGTTTCAGCACCACGAGATACTTTTATCGCACTTCAGGCAAATGCAAGAGTAAATAATGAGAAAAAAAAGTACGATGATATTTGACACACTTAATGTTACCGAGGTTAGTTTGAGAATAAATGGACATCAAGAACCTGCCTAAGATATACTGTTGAATTTTGAACACATTACTATTTCACGTGCATATCATCGTGTAATGTCATTTATGGGGCGTGATCTAAATGTAGATACCGGTTTGCAAATATCACAAAAAGATTTTACGACATTATATCCGATATATTACTTTTCACTCGAACATTTAGATTTATACAGACAATCTGTTGTTGATATATATATTTCGAGCTAATGTAGGTATTTTTCCTGCTGGTGCTGCAGGTCCACCTGTTGTTACTGCTGGTTTCAGAGCGATCGCTGTTATACTTAGCGACAGAGCAGTATTACTCGAGGGTGTTGGTGGACGAATGCGAGTCGTTGATGCACCCGTAGAAAATATGTAATTAAAATCACTCGAGTAAATATAAAAATGTCGTATAGTCATGTTAACGCAAGTCTGACTCAAGGTCAGATAAAAAAAAATTACAATCAAAAAATGCAAATCAATGTGGGGAAAAATAACATTAAAGAAAAAACAATAAGTGGTGGTCCAAATAAATTATCGTTAACCGGTAATCAGCTTAAACGTTTCAATAAAGCTCTGGTATCAAAAACTGGAGTATCGTTATTGTTTTATGATCACATAGTTTATATACAGTGGTTTTAGTCAGGTAAGACAAATTAATTATGCTTGTTTAAACCGGTCATATGTCTCAGTATTAAAATAAACTGTATAAAACGTACACTGTCAACTAAATAACCCTCTGTTATGTGAGGTTTTGTTTTCTAGCATGTTCACGTTTTTCTTCATTATACACGATGACTCATTTTCATCTGCGAGGAACATTAACGAGCCTATGGTCCTGAACATGTCTTTGTTTAATAAAGTTTTTTAATCGTTTTATTTTTGGGCCTGTATCGGTAGAACAAGATCTCCTCATTTAATGAGCAGTAAGTGTACCAGTCGTCTGACTGTGACCCTATTGATGTCAGAAACATGGTCGTCTATTCACTGTGGTTGTGTTTTCCTTATGATAGTCACTATGGTCGTCTATTAACTATGGTTGTATATTCTCTATAATATTCACTATGGTCGTCCATTCACTATGTTATTCACTATGGTTGTGTATTCCTTATGATATTCATTATGGTCGTCTATTCACTATGCTGTTCACTATGGTCGTCTATTCACTATGATATTCACTATGGTCGTCTATTCACTATGCTATTCATTATGGTCGTCTATTCACTATGCTATTCACTATGGTCGTCTATTCACTATGATATTCACTATGGTCGTCTATTCACTATGCTATTCACTATGGTCGTCTATTCACTATGCTATTCATAAAGTATTTATTTTAAAACACAATAATCAAGATGTATAACAGAAACAAGGTTTTAATATAACCATGTCGCTTTGATTATTAAATGTCATAAAGGCTCGATTTCCTTAAATTTAGTTACAATTTCTTCCTGCAAATATATTCATCAAGCAATGACAGCATCTCTTTAACACCAGGAGATATTTTGTTTTATATTGCTGTTTTCTTGTAATCCTTCATGTTTTGTGGTGATGCTTTTGGTGTTGTTGTTGTTGTTGTTGTTGTTGTTAATTTATCGCAAGCACACTAAACCGTCCAGTTGAAGAACGTTATTAATGATATCAGAGATAATTTAGTGATACAAAAAGGATTCATTTTACCGAATGCTCAGTCCATTATGGACAGATGAAGCTGGAAACTGATATGAGATGACAGAGATCCAATGCGGTCGATAGCCCGAGGTGAGTAGACTAAGGGAGGTAATTCCATTTGAACATTTTCTACAAAAAGAATCTCTCTCTCTCTCTCTCTCTCTCTCTCTCTCTCTCTCTCTCTTTTCTACAAAAAGAATCTCTCTCTCTCTCTCTCTCTCTCTCTCTCTCTCTCTCTCTCTCTCTCTCTCTCTCTCTCTCTGCCCGTTATCTTTTATAAATCGAATGAAGACATTATCTTCTGTGTTAGGAAAAGCATTTAAATAACATCAACTCGGTTATTACAGCAAAGAGAAGTGGCGTTTACATTACAACAACCAAATGTTGCGACCATTTCAACAATATGAAAGCGATGAAGCTGAGTTTCATACCGAAATCATTGATAGAAACAGGCAAAGTATATTGTATATCAAACATTCAATCGGAATCGCTTATGATAGTCAATGGATCATCGTACGATAGTCATTGGATCATCATAAAAGAGTAATTAGATCATCGTGAAAATGTCATTTGATCATCGTAATATAGTCATTGGATCATCATAAATAGTCATTGATTATCGATATTTAAAAATTTGTTTGATCATCATAAAATTGTCATTGGATCATAATATATAGTCATTGATTATCGTAATATAATCATAGGATTATCGTAAGACATTAGATCATCATAAATAGGCATTGATTATCTTACGATAATCATTGGATTATTGTAAGACAGTTGTTTTATCATCATCAAAAAATGTCATTAGATCATAAAGATAGTCAATTAGTCATCAAAGAAACGTTTTCAAGAATGTTTGTCAATCAGCCATGCAATAAAATGACTTGAAAGATGACTATTCGGATTTCGTTACTATTACCATATAATTCGATATCACGAAGAGCTTAGTATATCTTGACAAACTATGTGATCTCTTAAGACGGTTGTACTGTTTTGTGTGTTTGTTTGCTTGTTTGATTAGGATTTTCAGCGTAGCTTTAACAATGTTTCAGTCATATCGCTACGATGTCTGCAGTGAGGCAATTTATAGGGATGTCTAGCACTAGCGCATCATGCCGCAGACTATGTAGCATGATGTCCCACCCAGTCACAATATCCAGACACCAGGCAGACCAGACCTAACACTAACCGCTTAATGCTGAGCGTCAAGCGATGCAGCTGTTAGTACCATTTTCGCAAGTCTTTGGTAGGGTAGGATTCGGTCGGGGATATAACCCACGACCACCCGCTCCCGCGGCGGACGGTCTAACCACTAGGCCACCGAGGCTGTTGTATTGTATTGTACTGGTTTTGTAAGGTTTGCACACTCTCTGTATCATTTGCAAGATTATTTTATAAACAGTTACCTTGTAATATTTTAATGGTAAAAGAGACGGATTTAACTTCAGTGATAATCATCTGTTTGGCTGAATGGTGTTAACAATTATCACAAAGTAATCCCTTAACAACAGCATGTCTGTTTACCAGTCTGTAAAGATATCTTTGTTTCTTTATGAAACGATTATTTATTCAACGTTCGCTAACTTGCTGAATGTAATAATAAACTCATTGAAAATATAACACAGATTTAGACAATTCAACATTCGTTTATTTACCAAATCACACAATTACAAAATTCTACGATTTAATATGTTACTAATTTACTTTAGATCTTCGGCCTTTCATTTACCTGTAAAAAAAAAAAAAAAAACTTGATAAAGCATACTAAGGGAGACGACATATTATGAGCCGGTTTTGTAAATATTGACATGCAATATTGACTGTAACCCACATTGTTATCGCTCTGTTTCAAACTTCTGGGAGGTAGCGGTCTAAGCACATTTAAAATAGCAGACAGTGAAATTATGTCGGATGATGTTATATGAAAACCTGCCCTAAGTTCGGCGATTGACAAAAGAAAGTTGTAAATATATTTTATCTAAATATTAGTGATTTGAGACATCATTATGTCAATAGTCGTTAGAACAAAATTCAAATTAAGGCAAAGGTAAATTTCGTATGAAAGCTGTATTCATACCCTATTTGTGGACATTAACTCCAATGTCTCCAAGCATCATTCTCTGTTTAAGTAAATTTTGTTTTCTTGAGAAAACTACAAATGAAATGGGGAAAAACACCGAAGAGATTTGGAACATGACCATGAAATTGCAAGTTACACTAAACATTGGGCAGCTATATGCTCTGTAGGAAGAAATAAAGGATTTGTTGAGATCTTTGAAATGGTTGCTGAGACAGAAGACAGCGTTTCATGAAACATATGCAAGTCTTTGATGAGACATATAAGCAGGTTTGATGAGACTATAACATGATTCCTGAGACCTATGACAAGGTTTGATGAGACATATGACAGATTTGATGAGACCTATGACAAGGTTTGATGAGACATATGACAGATTTGATGAGACCTATAACCGGATTCATGAGACCTATGACAGGGTTTGATGAGACATATGACAGGTTTGATGAGACCTATGACAGGATTCATGAGACCTATGACAGGGCTTGATGAGACATATGACAGGTTTGAGGAAACTTATGACAGAGTTTAATGAGACTTATGCCACGGTCTGATGATACATTTGAGAGGATTTGATGAGACCTAAGACATATTTGATCAAACCTTTGAAAGATTTTAGTTAGACCTATTCATAGTTTTGCAAAATTAAAAAGGTAGATTCCGAATTTTAATTTCAGCAGAACATAACTTAAACAAGCTTAATCCTCATATATAATTTAATATAAACTCATATATACTTTAATATAAACTCATATATACTTTAATATAAACTCATATATACTTTAATATAAACTCATATATACTTTAATATAAACTCATATATACTTTAATATAAACTCATATATACTTTAATATAAACTCATGTATACTTTAATATAAACTCATATATACTTTAATATAAACTCATATATACTTTAATATAAACTCATATATACTTTAATATAAACTCATATATACTTTAATATAAACTCATATATACTTTAATATACTTATATATACTTTAATATAAACTCATATATACTTTAATATAAACTCATATATACTTTAATATAACTCATATATACTTTAATATAAACTCTTATATACTTTAATATAAACTCATATATACTTTAATATAAACTCATATATACTTTAATATACTTATATATACTTTAATATAAACTCATATATACTTTAATATAAACTCATATATACTTTAATATAAACTCATAAAACCGTATGCCGGTTTAAACAGTAGACAAATATCAGTTACCTACAGCATCCAAGTAAATGAAAGTCACATAAAGATAGAGAAAACTAATTTTGTATCCTCGAAAGTATAACGCAACTCGTGACATTTATATATAGGCCAGAATAGATGGGGGTGGGGGCGCTCTGCAGATATTATAAACGTCTGAGAGAATGGTGATGAGTGGTGAAGTGGTTTGTATTTGCATCATGCACACTGCAGAACATTTTATTTTCATGCACGGCGACTGAAATTTCATTGGTTATTGTTCTTATAGAAACTGTACATGATCTAAGCACACAGCTGACCGATATGACGAAAATGACTGCCACTTAGGGTAAGAAAATTCAGCCAAAATTAGTTTAAAATACACTTTTTTCAGCAGTTATTAAAATAGGGAAAATAACTTTTGCGGACTAGAGAGTACCAGTTTCTGCCAGTGCAATGAATACCAAATATATAAAATATGATACAAATACGAAAAAGTTATCGCCTTTTTAATAATTACCGCTACAGTCGAGGAAGTCTAAATGACCAAGCAAAGCAGTCATTTGTTTGATATGTGTCCATCTGAAACAATTTTAATATGTACACTATAATACTCCCATCAATCAAACCAAAACATAGGGAATTAAAAGTTATTTTAAGGTTTGAAAAGACTTATTGAATTGCTAATTGTCAAAGCAACGTAGTTAAGACAAGGAGCAAAGTTCATTAATTCGTGTGTAATTAACTTGTGAATTCTCTAAGTGAGAATTGAGAAGCGTGTGCCGACTGGCCTAAATTGGCTGGTAAATGTATAGCCACAGCGATGCAGTAAAATTTTCCGAGAGGTTAAATTATATCATGGTTTCAGGATGAAACGAGGACAGCAAGACAGGAGATAAATACACGTTAATTCGTGTGAGTGTTCATAAGGGTACGAAATGACCATAACTAGTTATATGTAATTTTGATAGAAAGTATCTAACGCAAAAAGAGTGAGAATATTAGTTGTTCCCGGGAGAAGAACAACAAAACATTACACATAATTATTTAGGGTCCTATGGACACAGTAACCTAGATTTTGATGACCTGAAAATAGAGAGAGAGAGAGAGAGAGAGAGAGAGAGAGAGAGAGAGAGAGAGAGAGAGAGAGAGAGAGAGAGAGAGAGAGAGATGGGGGCAGGGGAGGAAAAAAGTACGCAAAAGCCAACCTGGTATCAGAAATGATTATTATAGAACCGGAAGCACAAGGTGATGATGTCGCCCCTGCAACGTCAGCGGGACCAGTCACTCGATCCTATGATGTAAAGTTTTGTATCAGAAGGGCTAATTAAATTTCGTATTATTTTTAAGAAACGATAACTTCTATCTTGTAGAAAATAAACTGAAAACATTGATGAAATCACTAAAAAGAAAACAGGTCTCCTAAGATAGTTCTTTCGTCGCTTGTGAAAGGTTTTATTTGAATTAAAGCACTTGTTTTACAAAGTATAAACAACTATTAAAATCCGTTGCAAGATATTTTGATAAAATATGCCAACATACTTGCTTGTATAACGTCAATAAAACAGATCTTTGAATTATTCCTCCTCACAAGGAGATTATTTCTTTAAGATGTGGCTATTCTGTTAAGCAACTAACATACCTCTCTAGATCATAAAACTTTCATTTATCTAATTTTCATTTACTTGTGAAATAGCTGAGAAAGGAAAGCTATGCAAAGGACAAGTTATAAACAGATTTTGTAAATAAAAATATACCGATAGACTGATTCACACCTTTCATCTGTAATATCCATACCCTGGATGGCGGCAATCTGGGAAGACTTGAAATGTCAGACATCTTGTTAAGATGGTGTCATTTTAAGTTTCAAACTCTGCCCTTAATCTCTACACAAAAATATAAAGCAATGTAAGCAATATACACACTACGTCATAAAGTTTAATAAAACCAAATAATTACTTTGAAGGAAAATTAAATCAATTGGATACAAAGATCTATTTAATAACAATTGTGCACGCTCTTCCTGTGAAAAACTTCAAACTATCATTCCAAACATAAACACGAATTCTACTAAACTCTGAGAAAGATCTCTATGCAAACTTGGATCTAAAATCTAAAATTTATGTTATCGTAGATTTTGCACTAGGGTTTATGTAACCGAAAATTACGATAATTAAACATGCCGCATAAAAGTATTTCTAGCAAAAGGAAAATAAAATATATTTGGTGTGTAAGATACCTCTTCCGGAAAATATGCAAATGCGTCTCTGCATCAAAGCGACAAAGGGAATGCTATTATTTGGAAGATAGTATGTTTTTCACCTGTAATTAAGTGAGTTTCATCGTAATTTTAACATGTAATTAGCTGAATTGACATCTGACATTATACTCTGGAAATTCAGAGATCTTTAGCAAAAGTGTTGAAGAAGGGCAATCTGAATATTAGTTATTGGATATATGTTGCAATGCTTTTGACAACTTGGAAAATCTTAAAAACAAAATACTTCAACTTACGTAAGCATTACATTCGATGTCTCTTTCTTGTTTGGATCAACTTACAGTCTCTTGAACCCACAAAACTCGGAGAACGACCAAAATATACATCATCTCAAATGTGGTGGTGGTGGGGGGGGGGATAGCTGTCGTGAGTTTAAATGCTCAATACTTTTTATCACACACTTCGAAATCCTTTCATCACTGAATGATAGTCCAAGTATTGCTCTCGATTTAAAGAGAGAGAGAGAGAGAGAGAGAGAGAGAGAGAGAGAGAGAGAGAGAGAGAGAGAGAGAGAGTGTGTGTCCCGGCCTCGTGTTTGACAGTAAAATCTTCATTACCAGTCTGGAGACATTCTATCTTGAGAGCTCTTCACTTTTGAGGTGCAATAAGTCTCTAATGGCCATACTTTTGTCTATTTTGATCACGGTACGTGTAATACATTCTCCAGCGGAAACACCTGAAAGTGAGAAATTATCTGTAGAAGTGATGCATGGGAGATCATTCTCATTTGTGAAATTTGTGAACCTTTTCCTATTATAAATCAATAACGATAAGACACAAACTGTACTAAAAGCAAATTGCATTTTCTTAAGTACTAGAGTACAATAAATTAATATTTACAGTCGTGCTTTTTGAGCGTGTAAATTGATTTCGCTGTTGACATAAATAGCTGTTGATATGGAACTAAATTCTGGAACACATTTTACAGGCGTTTATTTGTTGCCGGTACGTAAGTGTCGAAAAGGTTTGGTTAAGGACCATTCCTAATGTATAACTTGGAACATCTTGTAATTATATTAATCCTGGTGTTGGAAGTGTGTTTTAGGTGTTTGTATTAAGGATTAAAGTTAACATTACTCTCTCTCTCTCTCTCTCTCTCTCTCTCTCTCTCTCTCTCTCTCTCTCTCTCTCTCTCTCTCTCTCTCTCTCTCTGTGTGATTAGGATTTTTAACGTAACTTTTAAAAAAAAAATCAGCCATATCGCTACGATGTCTACAGTGAGGCAGTTTATAGTGATGTCTAGCACTGGGGCATCATGCCGCATACATCTAGCAGGATGTCCCACACAGTCACATTATCCTGATATCAGACCGACCAGTCCTAACACTAACATCTTAATGCTGGCGCCAAGCGAAGCAGTTGTTTGTACCATTGTTGTAAGTCTTTGGTATCACTCGACCGGGGATCAAACATTCGACCTCCCGCTTCCGCGGCGGAAGCTCTAACCACTAGGCAACCAGAACGGCATGATCCGGTTGCCTAGGCATGCATCTTTATATTTCTTCCCTTGACATTTCAATAGGGCTTTTCGGGATACTTTAATACACATATCAATATGCCTTTTCGTGCCTTTCCTACACATGTCGTATTTCATTTATATCACGTTAATATGCCTTTTCTTGATACGTTCCCACACATTTCTATATGCCTTTATGAGAAGGGCTAAATCCTCGAAAATATTAAATTATGTCAAGAAGAAATAACTGGTAAATATCAGCCTTCCTACTGCGTCTTATTTGTGACACTCCGGATATTGTCATATTTCGTGTCACAAATCAACGGAAACTGGAACATATGGCAGTTGCATAACACAGAAGAGATGGAGGTGAGGAGATAAAAAGTAGTGGAACAAAGTACAACATGCGTCTGCATTGTGCATTTTAACTTCAGACTGGTCGTCGATTGCTTCATAATTGAAAGGACTTAATAGAAGTATTGAATAGATTATTAAACACATATCGTTTGCAAAACATTGCAACACTTTCACGCCCAAGGTATGTGGAGATAACATAAATATATGAAATAGATAGATCGAGAACCTAAAGAGGAATGTCAGAGATGACTTGAAGCAGAAGATAAACAAACAAGAGAGGGAATCCTTGTTACAAACAATTATCTGGATGAAACAAATACATATCTAAATAAAGCCTTCAACAAGATCAAGAAGTGGATCTAATTGTTGTCCTGCAATGCTGCAGTTAAAATAGGTAGTGCACATATATTCAAACAGAAACAAAATCTTATGCACAGTTACACAAGTATAGCACATTAAAGCCGCCAAACATTTTTCATAACAAGACTTCATAAGTTGACAGTAATGACTTTCATTTGAAGCATATCAAGAATTGTATCGATGATTTTGGAGAACTAAAGTATTATAAACCTTACTGTAACTATTTGATAAGTACTATTCAAGAATCTAAAGAAGAGATGCATAGATGATTTGAAGCGGAAGATAAAAGAACAAGAGAGGGAAACCTTGTGACAATTAACTGGATGGAAACAAACAACAAACTGAATTGCTTAAACCTAAAATAAGATCACGCAGTAGATCTAATCTATATCCTGCAAGTCTGCAGTTAAAAGAGATATTGCACATATATTTAAACAGCATCAAACTCATATAAGATAAGATAAGATAAGAATTTCTTTATTTCAGACTACAAAGTCCATAACTCTAAATTAAAATATAAAGTTTAAAAAAAAACATTTTAAACATAAAGTACATATATATATATATATATATATATATATATATATATATATATATATATATATATATATATATATATATAAAACCTACAAATATACAGCAACATCTACAACTATTAACTGCGCCATGCATTATTAAGAGTAAAAATTAAATGACACATCTAAAGAGTAATTTGTTCCATCTACTAATAATATGAGAATTTACATGAATGTCATAGTTCCAAAGAGATTTCAGTATACAGTTCTTACTATTAGATATTCTTGTCATCATTGAGAATACATACTTTCTCATTATTTCATCAAAACTGAATACATTATAGTTAACAAACATGTACAGTTACGCAAATATTTTATGTTCAAGCCGCCAAACTGTTTTCATAACACCACTTCCGAAGTTGACAGTAATGACTGTGTTAACATATACAGAGCACAAATTGTGACATGGCTGGCAACGGATGAATGCAAAATGACATTAGATTGAACATGTATGCCGGAAGGACTAGCGGTATTGAATTATTTGGTATTAGGTATTTTGTTATATCTTTTACAGTTGCTCGAATTCGAAACAGTATATATATTTCGATACATGAACTGGAGGCGTTCGATTGATAGAAACAGCATAATACGATTACAAGAATATATTTAAACTTAAAATGTAGCTTGGAATACAATATTAAAGGAAGTTGTTTATTTTATTACCTAGTAATATCGAGATTAAAGTCGGTAGCATTGTTGTTTACAACAACAATGGAGGCTTCATAAAGACAGATTGAAGCTACGATCGAACACTGCTATAAATATCGACATCGAAACTTATACCATCCTAGCAACAGGCAAGACGTCAATGACAATTCTTCAAAAGATAGGTAAATAAATGAAGCAATGTATGCGATTAACAACTGTGTAGACAAGAAGGACTTGAATGGTTACAATCATATAATCGCAACATCACATGTTTAAAAGAACTGGATAATAAAGTAAACAAGCATTAACATATAGTCATTGCGCTCACTGCAGGAACTACATCGATTTACGTTTTGAAATAGACTGGTAACTTCTGCTCCTTTATGATACCGTATTTACGTTTTGAAATAGAATGGTAACTTCTGCTCTTTTCTGATACCGTATTTACGTTTTGAAATAGACTGGTAACTTCTGTTCTCTTCTGATACCGTATTTACGTTTTGAAATAGACTGGTAACTTCTGCTCTTTTCTGATACCGTATTTACACTTCTAATTAAAACTGCAAGTAACTTGTCTTTTTGTCAGTACTTGTTAAATCTTTGAGACAATTTGTATTTGCACAGAGCAAGAATTGCTTTAGCCATAACTAGAACTGTAATATGGTCATTCCATTCTTGCCTAATAATTGTCTTAGTTCTTCTTCTAAAGGTGTCCGTTCTTATTTCATAGGGATGTTTATAACGTTCCCTGCTTGCGATTTCCCTAATTTTGCAGCTACCAACACTCGTCTACATTCAACCTATCTCAAAAGTTATCTATGTTTGCTATTTTTGTATATGTCTTTCTCTGATTACATATGTTCAGTCGCAAAAGTCAGCAACTGCTACGGAAATTAAACCTCTGATTTCTTATAGTCGATCATCAATTAGCAACTGCTACGGTAGTTCAACCTCTGATGTCATGTTGTCGATCACCGTTTCAGCAACTGGTACGGCAATATTGTCGATCATCAATTCAGCAACTGCTACGGCATTTATATAGCTTATGAACTCTATTTCATTTTGCTGTGGAAATTATATCTGCTCATTGTGTGTCCCTCTGTGGTAATAGTCTATTATTATCACTGCTGGTCATTTGTTGATCAAAAGGTTAATTTGAACAAATTATTTACATCTCTGTGAAGACTCGGGTAGTAGGGGTGGGGTTCTTCCTATAGACTTTAAAGAATTATGAGGAAGTTCCCCTGGTCCGCATTCAGAATGTTTACTTCTGGACAATATATTATATATGGCTACGAGCCCCCAATCAGCAATGCCGACAGTTAAATTAAAAGAAATACAAAGATGAAATTTAAACAATAACAATTTAATAAATGAAAATTTTAAAGATATTAAGCAATCAATGTCACTCTTGACCCAATGATCCCTAGATCATCATTTGATTTCAGTGTGAGGAATATTTTCCCTTCTTGAGTGTTACTCATCTAAATATGTCTCCTTTCGTCTTTCTCTCCTTCCGATTCCTCTACTTCCGTTTCCTCTTCTATCTCTACTTCCGTTTCCTCTTCTACGGTATCTCTTGAGGTCACCCGAAATTCACTCGGTATCTCTCAAATCCACTCGGAATTCTCTCCACGTCATCCGAAATTCCCCCGGAATTCTCTTAACGTCACCCGAAAGCTTCCTTTGAAGCTATCTTAAGATTTCCTTGATTTGCAAAATCTGAGTCTGCCGCCAATTTTCGTCTGGCCGTACGGAGTTCTACCTCTCTTAACACAATTTCTTTTTGTAGCGAACTGACTAATTCCTACTAAACATCAGGTATTATCTCAAATTTTCGAATCCAATCCCACCCACATCGCATTTCGATTGGAGGGCGATCGACTCTGGTCAGTCGTTCGACTGTCAATCATCCGAATGTCTGTCTGTGTGTCTATCAATGGTTACAGTCTACTTATTTGGCGGTCTCCTGTCCTTTGAGGTGGTTACGTCACCCGTCCGCAATGTACACATTCTCCTAGTAGAATTTCCCCTCGAGAGCTAAACAAAGACCATCTTAGATAAGGGGATTAGCTAACTTAGATAACTTAGAACAATTTGAAACATCAAAGATTGGTCTATCAGACGTACACTTTATACATGTACAAGGCCAGTCAGACTCACAAGTTATACATACATGTACTAATACAAGGGGTTGGGGTAAAATCGTCACATCCCCCCACGCTTGAGAATAAAATCAGGATTTTATTCCCTCAAAATACTACAAATGCAAAAGTGTTACAACAATATAAAGAACAACAGCAGCAAAATCAACTAGATGCTAAACTGAGTATGAACATGAAAATTTAAACAGAATGATCTATATCATTTCAGCGCTTCTACTCATGAAATCTGCGCCTACGTTTTCAGATCCTTTATGACGGTATCCTCCTCCTGGTACTGTTGGACTGGTCTTCTCCTGTAGAATCTACGATAACTACGCCGTTCTGCAGCATATTTGCTACCCTGGACATTGGCTCCACCAGGTCCAGTGACGTTAGCAGCTTCGTTGCCCTTTTCCCCCTCCACTACGTCAAATTCTACAGTCTCACCATCCCCAACACTTCGAAGATATTTCCTGGGGTTGTTCTTGATAATGGCTGTTTGGTGGACAAACACATCTTCCTTGGTGTCATCCCTATTGATAAAGCCATATCCGCTTTTTACGTTGAACCATTTTACTGTACCGGTGACCTTCGTCGCTATTACTTTCTTTTCAGCCTTTACCGACCTCTCCGGTTGGTTTTCGGAGTCGGACATGGTCCTTGATGGTAATATAGGCGAATTAGGTGTTCCTCGTGTCACTATCGTGGTGACAACAAAATCGCTTACGGTCTCCCTTTCCCGGTACCTCTTGAGCAAATTTGCATGGTACAATTTCTCTTTCGTCGGTAGCCGTATCCGGTAGGTTTGACCTCCGACCTTCTCGGTGACGACGTATGGACCCCTCCAGGAAACATGCAACTTGTTGTGTTCCTGGGGCAACAACAACAACACCTTATCCCCTACCTCAAACTGACGTGGTTTTGCGCGCTTATTGTAATTTTTCGCCTGCTGCGCCTTAGCTCGTTTGAGATTATCTTGCGCGAGAGAACAAACCTCTTCCAGTTTGTTGCGTAAGTCCGCGACGTACTGGTAGGTAGTGCGTACTTCCTCTACAGCGTGGTCGTCTGTCCACAGCTGTCTCAGTACGGCGATTGGCCCGCGTACGGCCTCCCGTACAAGAATTCAAAGGGAGAGAACCCCAAACTCGCTTGTGGTACTTCCCGGTATGCGAAAAGCATGGCAGGAATATACCGGTCCCAATCCTTGGGGCGGCCTTCGCACAATTTCTTGAGCGTGTGCTTTAGAGTCCCATTAAACCGTTTGACCAATCCGTTACATTGGGGGTGATACGGTGTAGTCGTGAGGTGCTTAATTGACATGAGACGATTCACCTCCGCCATCACACGACTCATGAATTGTGTCCCTTGATCGGTCAAGATCTCGTCGGGCACTCCGACTCTTGACCAGATCGCAAACAGAGCTTCCGCGACGGTTTCCGTGTCAATGTTACGCAATGCTACGGCCTCCGGATAGCGTGTAGCATAATCGACGACCGTTAAAATATACCGATTTCCGTGCGCAGACGCGGGTTTTATCTGTCCGATTAAATCCATGGCGACACGTCTAAATGGTTCATCGATAAGGGGCGTACTCCCCAAGGGAATGGGTCGATGAGCCGTTTTCGGTGCCATTCTCTGGCATTTGTCACAGGAGAGACAGAACCGTTTTACGTCTCCCTGGACCCCTGGCCAGTAAAACTCTTTTACCAGACGGTCACGTGTCTTAGCAATTCCCATGTGTCCACCCATGAGACTTTCGTGTGCAAGCTTCAGCACTTCACAACGCTTTTCCTTTGGCACGACGACTTGCTTAAAGTGGTCGTTGTGTTTCCTGGCGTGGCGATACAAGATTCCCTTCTTGTAGACAAACTTCACTGCGCCGTTCGGAGTTTCCCTTTCCGTTCCTGCTTCTGCGTGTTTATGCAACTGCGCCAGAGTTGCGTCTTCCTGTTGCAGCTTCCTCAACTCAGCTGGAAGAACATTACTAACCGGTGTCGATGTAACTTGGATCGGCTTCTGTTTCGGCTGTCGACTCATGGCCCTGGTCTCAACAGCACTCACTGGCATAGGTGTACAGGTTTCGGGTTTCGGCTGGGGTAACACATAACGGCATCCCAATATGACGTCATGTGATAGTCCCTCCAAGCAAGCAGCTGCAATTTTCCCCTTCACGTATGGTGAATCGAGGTCAATGACAGCTACTGGTAATGAGTCACGCGCGCAGTTCGCGTACTGAACTTCTATTACCTCCCCTGTATAGTCCTCCGGCTTGATATACTTCTTGTCGACAAGCGCGGGGACACTGCACCCAGTGTCATACAAGATGATGGCACCTTCACCATTGACAGTTGCGGCCGCAAGGTTGGCTGGGTTGCGACTCGCTTCCGGCACGCACTCCTTCCTAGCAACGACATTCACCTGGGTCTGCCTGCCCTTGGGACAGTCCCTGGCAAAATGCCCCAGGCGCTTGCAGTTAAAACACGTCGGCGGCCCTCGCCGACTTGCAAGTCCTGGTTTCGTGGGTGAGGCCTGTCCAGGTCGATAGGTGGCATCCCTACCTGTAGGTACCCCTCCGACCTTTCCGTCGCCCTGACGGTTGCGGACAGCCGGCTCAACCTCCCCCATACGACGCGACTCAGAGGGTAGGGGTCGATCCGTGCCCCCGGAACCTCCACTCTTCGAGTGCGCCTGCTCATATCGCTCCGCCATGTTAGCGATCTCTTCGAGCGTCCGGTGTTCTCTTTCGGCTAAGAAGACTGTCAATTCGCGACGGTAAGTACCCAGGACATGTTCCTTGAGTATTACCTCGCGTAGCCCGTCGTACGTGCGTTCGACTTCAGCCATTTTCATCCACTTCTCAAATAAACCTCGAACACGGTTGTCTAATTGAGAGTGGGTCTCTGTTACCTTTTTCGCCGAGTCCCGAAAAGTTTCCCGTAAGTCTCGGCGGTCAGCCGATAATGGCAGAGAAGGGCCTTCTTGAGGGCATTGTAGTCATCAGCCTCTTCTGCAGCTAAGCCGTGGTAGACTTCCCGAGCTGCACCTTGCAAAAAGGCTGAGACATTAATGGCCCAGTGCTGTTCAGGGACCTGATGAGCGTGTGCGAGTTTCTCGAACTGCACGAGAAAATCGTCAATAGCCTCCTCCCTGTCATTGAAGCGTGGCATTTTGATCTGGACCATCCGATGGTCGATGAATGGTCGGCCGGTCGTTCCAGAGCTTGTACAGGCGTCGTCCCGTCCGTTGGTTCTAGCTTCAACTCTCACCTTTTCCATCTCCAGAGTGTGGGCGAGTCTGGCTAGCTCTTGGTCCGCAGCTATCTTGGCTAGCTCCTGGTCTGCTATTATCTTGGCTAGCTCCAGCTCTCTTTGGGTTTCTCTGTCCGCGGCTATCTTCGCTGCTTTTTCGGCCTTCCATTCCTTGATCCTTTCTTCTATGAAGGCCTCCAGGCGATCTCCCTCATATCCGAGATCTTCAGACCCCATAGCTCGATATTCCTTTATCATTTGCCTTTCGGTGGCCATTATAACTAATGTAAAGTGATACCTTGTCTCAATATTCTAACAATACACAGATACTTGTAATACAAGTTTAAATACTTACCTGTCGATAGCAACTAATTCCGTTCAGGTAAGATATTTGTTCGATATCTGCTTCACCAGTACTGCTAGTAATGGAAGGTCTACAAAGCATGCACATATGACAATAAAATGCAAGATGAAAAAATCATAAACAAATACAAAGAATGGAAAATATCTCACACTGTTCCCTAATACTCCTACAAATAACTTTAGGTCCTAAAATAATATATGTCTAATTCATATCCCGGACGAAAGCGCCCACTGTGAAGACTCGGGTAGTAGGGGTGAAGACTCGGGTAGTAGGGGTGGGGTTCTTCCTATAGACTTTAAAGAATTATGAGGAAGTTCCCCTGGTCCGCATTCAGAATGTTTACTTCTGGACAATATATTATATATGGCTACGAACCCCCAGTCAGCAATGCCGACAGTTAAATTAAAAGAAATACAAAGATGAAATTTAAACAATAACAATTTAATAAATGAAAATTTTAAAGATATTAAGCAATCAATGTCACTCTTGACCCAATGATCCCTAGATCATCATTTGATTTCAGTGTGAGGAATATTTTCCCTTCTTGAGTGTTACTCATCTAAATATGTCTCCTTTCGTCTTTCTCTCCTTCCGATTCCTCTACTTCCGTTTCCTCTTCTATCTCTACTTCCGTTTCCTCTTCTACGGTATCTCTTGAGGTCACCCGAAATTCACTCGGTATCTCTCAAATCCACTCGGAATTCTCTCCACGTCATCCGAAATTCCCCCGGAATTCTCTTAACGTCACCCGAAAGCTTCCTTTGAAGCTATCTTAAGATTTCCTTGATTTGCAAAATCTGAGTCTGCCGCCAATTTTCGTCTGGCCGTACGGAGTTCTACCTCTCTTAACACAATTTCTTATTGTAGCGAACTGACTAATTCCTACTAAACATCAGGTATTATCTCAAATTTTCGAATCCAATCCCACCCACATCGCATTTCGATTGGAGGGCGATCGACTCTGGTCAGTCGTTCGACTGTCAATCATCCGAATGTCTGTCTGTGTGTCTATCAATGGTTACAGTCTACTTATTTGGCGGTCTCCTGTCCTTTGAGGTGGTTACGTCACCCGTCCGCAATGTACACATTCTCCTAGTAGAATTTCCCCTCGAGAGCTAAACAAAGACCATCTTAGATAAGGGGATTAGCTAACTTAGATAACTTAGAACAATTTGAAACATCAAAGCTTGGTCAGGCAGACGTACACTTTATACATGTACAAGACCAGTCAGACTCACAAGTTATACATACATGTACTAATACAAGGAGTTGGGGTAAAATCGTCACAATCTCTGTTACTCCTGGAACTGATCTTGGTTGCCGGAGAGCAACGATCTCTAACGATAATTTGCTTAATGTTTCGTTTGTGTATTCTAAGGGAGGCGACAAATCCACATTTACTGGTTTAACTGCTATTTTAGCTCTTTCTGACTTAATCCTGGTTGTTTGTTTGTTTGTTTTTCTACAGATGCAAATTGTTATTCCACCATAAGCATCTAGATACAAGTTTCCTTATGTTTTAATTTTCATTTGCTTCTCTGCTACACATTTGCGTTCTTTCCACATTTGTCATAAAATATAACGTGTTGTCTTTAATTTGGGTTGCTTACCATAGATCATATTGATTGTCATTTATTTTAACCGACTTATAATAACATATTCAATTCTATTAAGTCATTATTATTTAAGATTGTATTGTCATGTTGTAAAACCACTCACTGATGGCTCAGATTTATTTTAATATGGTATGATATGGTATGATATGGTATGATATGGTATGATATGGTATGATATTGTATGATATGGTATGATATGGTATGATATTGTATGATATTGCATGATATTGTATGATATTGTATGATATGGTATGATATTGTATGATATTGTATGATATTGTATGATATTGTATGATATGGTATGATATGGTATGATATGGTATGATATGGTATGATATGGTATGATATTGTATGATATGGTATGATATGGTATGATATGGTATGATATGGTATGATATTGTATGATATGGTATGATATGGTATGATATTGTATGATATTGTATGATATTGTATGATATGGTATGATATGGTATGATATGGTATGATATGGTATGATATGGTATGATATGGTATGATATTGTATGATATTGTATGATATGGTATGATATGGTATGATATGGTATTATATTGTATGATATGGTATGATATTGTATGATATGGTATGATATGGTATGATATGGTATGATATGGTATGATATGGTATGCTATTGTATGATATGGTATGATATGGTATGATATGGTATGATATGGTATGATATGGTATGATATTGTATGATATGGTATGATATGGTATGATATTGTATGATATGGTATGATATGGTATGATATGGTATGATATTGTATGATATGGTATGATATGGTATGATATTGTATGATATGGTATGATATGGTATGATATGGTATGATATGGTATGATATTGTATGATATGGTATGATATTTTGAACTGATTCAGCTTACTCTTGTCTGATTTTATTGTGTTTCCAAATATTGAATGTCTTCCATACCTCTTGGAGTTTTAAACTATTTGAATGAAATCAGCTTGAAAACAACATTCTCTCACAAAAATACAACATACCCCTAAAAACTGAAGAATTCAACCAAACCAAGTAAGTCAATATAACAGATGGGACATAGAGCAGGCATAACTTTAACCTATACTGAGTTTCAAAACAAAATAGAAGGAAAACAAATAACTTACTTAGATTACTTAATTCAATATCGTATTATTTCCCACGGAACATCTCTGATCTCTGAAGAAATATAGACGGCATGGTACAAAATGCTTTAGATATTTTACAGGATCTTAAACTTAGAGTAGGAATCTCCTCGGTCTCAATTGAACGCGTGATCTATATCACTCAAATGCATGCAGTTTATTAAATATATGGGGGAAAACAGAGCATTACAATATTCACAAAGAACTGTGTTGCAAGTGTTTTCCGGTTTACAACATTTTCAATAGACTGTATTGTATGTTCTACTAGTAAAATACTTAAACTGCGGATCTAGATCGGATCCGCCAAAGAAGCGGAAAAAGAAAATTGTCTGTATGCCAGTCACAGCCCTAAATATACTCTGATTACATCGCATACGATAAAAGTTAATATATGGCACAACGAGAGTTTTAAGTCATTTCGACTTAGTTTGCTGCTTGTATGCATTGTTATCTGTCGAAGAGAAACCAGCCCAAGTAGCCACTGAAAGAAATAAACAAAAACAAAATCTAATTCCTGAAATCGTAAGCAGTTTCACAGTAATAAAAAGATACCATTAATACAACAGTAGAGCAAATAAAAATTTAGTTCATGCATTCACATACAGCATGCTTTTGAAGAAAATACAAGAACTGTTTAATTTAGGATACTTTCTTGAAAATGTGCATAAAAATATGTTTGTGCTTTTGGTTTTAATTTTCGTTTAGCTTAAACACCGTGAGGACTTTCCGGCTTTATTATTTAGATTTTAACTGATCTTGGGCCTTACGTTTTTCTATACTTTATATATGTGTATGAGTATGAGTTTTAAAATGTTTAATTACCTTGAGTATTTTAATGTTGTGACTTTAATGTGTTATGTATATATTTATGCTCTCTCTCTCTCTCTCTCTCTCTCTCTCTCTCTCTCTCTCTCTCTTGTAAGTGTTATGTTCTGCTACGTTCAGTCAGATTGTTACATGAATGCAATCTTATAGCATGCATGTCTGTACATTAGTGTTACTGTTTGATATGAAACGTGTACTTTATTTCCTCTGTTCCTGTTATAGCGTATAGCAGGTGTGTGATTAGTTTACATGAATTATTCTTGTACGTACTTAATTCAGAACATATAGTAGGGAGAAAATCATCAAAGAGCTAAAGCACTACCTGTAAAAGCTTTTTTTTAAAAAATTTAAAACCCAAATCCTTTTAAGAAGATGATAAACAATAATGTTTATTCAGCGTCATGCATAAACAAGCTTTTTGAACAACTATTAATATCTTATGTCTTAGTTATTTCAACACAGATAATGTTATAGTACGTCGCTAATGTTTTGTTTCCTTTTTGAATCTTGAAATTAGTAAACATTAGTGATTTATACATTGGATAAACAAAGCAACACACACACACACACACACACACACACACACACACACACACACACACACACACATACATACATACATACATACATACATACATACATACATACATACATACATACATACATACATACATACGGGAATATAGATTACAACTTGTATGACAACTTACATTGTTAACAGGTAAATAAGTTTGGGGGGATCAAGCCGAGAATTTTTCCAAATTGGGAATGAACTTTGAGTTAATTGATTATCAAGAGAATTCATCACAAATTCCAGTGAGTGACATTCTCTTGATGTGCACAGACCTATAAATGTTACACTCAACACTTTCTTAACACTCTCTTAGAGTCTCAATATTTCTTCACAATACCGAAACGATCTAAGTAAAGACTATTTGTTAGGTTGATCAATTTTGTTTATTTCTTTCCACAATCTAAAAACAATTTTGTAATAAATATAAAAATAATTGCCTCTGTATAATCTACAGGGAAATCCGCAGTATCGGACTCATGTAGTTCCCGCACATGTATGTCACGGAAAGATGTATACGCATTGAAAAGAGATACAGTCTATAAAGTTACCCAGTGACATATGATTGAATGGCTATCGAGTACGTTCCCAAGGAGACGAAATGGGTGTCACATCTGTACTAATTATCTGCCTGTTCAAGGATTTTCGTACAGGTTTCAAATTGCATTTTTGTGATATTTTCGTTCAATACAAACAACATATTTGTATATGTATTTCTATGATAGACTGATGCAATGTAAATCATGTACAAGGAGTAAACAGTTTTGGCAGCAGCGAAGCTACTGATAAAATTTCTTAAGTCAGTGACACATATGTGATCTCCATTAGAGGCCGACCGAAATTCGGTTTCGGTTTCGGTTTTGGCGCTGAAAAGTCAGCTTTCGGTTTGCTTTCGGTTTTGGCCGAAACTGATACTGACTTTCAGAATGCAACGCTAATGCTGCGTCTATTACTCTGTTTGTAGGCCGGTCAGTCGCGCTAGGGAATTTGACATTTTGAGAAGTCCTCTTACTGCAGGCTCTGAATGATTACTTCTAGATTTGTTTTTAACTAGTGTAGATTTGCATCATGACCCAGGCCTATTTAATAAATCTTGTGTTCGGCAACTTCGTTTTATCTTTTGGTTTCGGTTTCGGTTTCGGCCTAAGGTGTAGTTAAACATTCGGTTTCGGCATCGGTTTCGGCCGAAAGTCAATTTATAACTTTCGATCTGGTTTCGTTTTCGGCCGAAACCAGACATTTAGTTTCGGTCGGCCTCTAATCTCCAAGAAGAATCGTTTAAAATGTACTTATTATGACGTTTTACTAATATAGGATGATGACCTAACAAGATACTGATTGTATCAATTGACTTCACGAAAGGAATAGAAAACTATCCATTTTATTACATGCTTGGGTGGAGTGGGTGGAGGGTTACACTCTTTCCAATGCAATGAAAAGATCAACATTGTCTATTCTATTGAAGCCAACAACAAAAAAATGAGAACTAAAAAAGAAACAAGCACCATCAGAAATCCTAATAGATTACACGGCCTTGAGATGTACATAAATAAAACAAATTGATATAAGTTCTAATTTACCTTTAGCTTTTCTGTAGGATAGTCTTTTAGCTGTATATATATATATATATATATATATATATATATATATATATATATATATATATATATATATATATATATATATATATATATGTACATCATTATTAATGGATGATATGAAATGTATTGTAAGAATGCTGTGTTATGCAGTGTATTGAAAGGATTTTCTATGTGCTGTTCAGATTTGTTGTTTTAAGTTGGTGTTTGACTCATGTTATAGTCGGGAGTAAACGCTCATTAGATTGTATGCTATGCAAAGGTTTTGAGCATGTATAAGTTTCAAATAAATATTACTTGACTTGACTTGACATAATTGGGCCTCAAGTACAATGTCCATTTCACAAGTTTCAATAATTCAGAAATGACATTTATATTTAATTTTCCATTTGGTTGCCTGTCATGTTTCATCATCATTATTATTTCATCATCATCATCATCATCATCATCATCATCATCATCATCATCATTATTATTAGTAGTAGTAGTAGTAGTAGCAGTAGTAGTAGTAGTAGTAGTAGTAGTAGTAGTAGTAGTAGTAGTATTGTTGTTGTTATTGTAGTTGTTGCTCTTCAGGTTCACAAAAAATATTTTGTCTCACGGTTTGTAAACCTATACACTAAACAAGAGTGTGTTCTGTTTTCAGTGGATACTGTCAAGTAATGCTCTCCGGTCGAGGTTCGACCTTTAGGAGTTATTATTGGATAAGACATTGGACAGTATCGCATTTTCGCGGCGATTGCTTGTATCGGATTGTTGACACGATTATGATTTTAATGATCCAAAACTTGTTTGAAGAATTTTCATTCCACACATTTTAGCAAGTATATATTTCGATTTATATAATACTTGTAGTGTCTAGGTTGGGTCTTCCACAAATGGATGACTGCGGCATAGCGTTGGCTGCTTTATCTGACTTTTCATGTGCCATCAGTGAAATATGACTTTGACATAATTGATGAGAAAATCATGTTTCTATAAGATCTTAACAGTTTAAAAACTTGAAGGTTTCGTAAAACTTTCAGTTCCGAAAGGGAATCCGAAAAGATGATGAATGTCTTTGTTTGGTTTCGATGCATTTCAAGGATTTTGTATGTTTTTGTCTGGTTTCGATACAGTTCAAGGATTGTGTATGTCTTTGGTTTCAATGTAGTTCAAGGGTTTGTATGTCTTTGTCTGGTTTAGATGCAGTTCAAGGATTTTGTATGTCTTTGTCTGGTTTCGATGCAGTTCAAGGATTTTGTATGTCTTTCTTTGGTTTCGATGCAATTCACGGATTTATACAGTAATAAATGGAGCCTTCATCTAGTAAGCAGTCTGGAGATGGAGTCGTCAGATGATGCAAAAGCAGCCAGGCTTACATTCCTTCAAATATGTTGTTAAACCGAAGTTGATTTTCTGAAGTCACCAAATAACCTTGTATTCTTGCATAATTGTACATATTTTATAAGAGTCTGAGTTCACAGTCTTATTGATCGTTTTCCAAATCGACGTAAAAGAGTAAAAATTTAATCGGTCGATACATATTGGCCCCGTTTACATACATCGAACATTTACACATTATTAGTTTAAGGAGTCTAAATATATATATATATATATATATATATATATATATATATATATATATATATATATATATATATACTATTATCCCCTGATTTAGGATAGTCCGGACCTTATTGATTGGTCCAAATCAGTTTGAATATATAATTTTATCTGCATTAATCGCAAACGAAAACAAAATTAAATAGTTTTTTCTCCGCTAAGTAAAGATGGTCATTGATGGTGTGGGATCGAGACACCCTTCCAAAATTTGACAGTTAAATTTTATTTCAATTCAAACAAAACTGTACAGCAAGATTTTATGTTGAGTACTCTTCATTATCGAGAAGTCGATACGAGACTATCTTTGAGTCGAGGAAACACGGATATCTTGAAGAAAAGCATACAAAAGTGAGATGCCATGATCGATAACAATTGTAGGCAACATGATGTGAATTTTAAGCCGACGAGTTCTAAGGTATTTAGTTTCTTATATATTTAAATAATTTTTATACATATTCGATTCAACTCGGTGAATTAGTTATAAGTCCAGATCTACCAGACTAATTTATTTGTGGTATGCCTTGGCCTGTTTACGGCATTTTAAAAACCTTGACATGGTATGATGCTTTCTCTACACCCGTTGCTGCTGAATGCACAGACTGTCCCACCAGATGATGTCTTCTCTATCATCTCACCTCGTTGTGTATTCTGGTCAAGAAACTACGTCAAATAAAACAGGATTTTAAGTTATTACGTCCATTTTTACATGCAATTTAACTACACCGGCTTCAGGAAACGCTTATAAAATGTTGTTTTCTGAAGCTTAATAAAATTCTTGCACTGACTTCAACATTCTAGACTGAATATATCTTCTTGAATCTATGTCAATATCACCCTTTGAAATTATTGACAGGTTCAGACAGACAGATAGACTGAGACAGAAACAATAAAATAACACAATAAGCAGTGTCGGTTTCACAGACTCAGACATTATCATTGCTAAATGTCTTCGCCGTCGTCGTCATCATCATCACTAAAGTCGACGTTATTGTCAACATTGTGTTCCAGGTGTAAAATATCGAAATGTGAAAATTACCACTTAAATCTGTGCAAGATAATTAATTATTGGAGTTATTTATTTTAATAATGCTTCAATGCTTGCATCTCGACAGTATATCTCCATATCTGTATCACATTATTGGAATCTGGTCTCATATTCACAGCACTTCTTAGATTGTAATGTTTAAATTCGGATTATTAGATATAATTTTCAGAAAACTTCGTAATATCTTAAATTTTCCAGAAAAAAAATCGCGTTTTGCTTTTGAGGAAAATTGGCAGATTTCCTAAAATTAAAACTTTACAACTCTTCTTAAAAAAAAATAAAAAACAACTCTTTTTAATTTGTGAAATGCTTCCACGTGTAGAGTTGTTCAACTATATAGCTATATTTTATCCGTTCTTTTCTCTCCAGTCCAATTATAATCCAATAAGTTTTAGTCCTTACGAGCAAGATAATGTAAAATTTCAATCCGAGAGCACGTTTTGAGAAATAATTACCTATTTCTCCTGATTTTATGACCTACTAATTTCCGTTTTTATGTTCGAAACAAGATGAGACCGATACATTTAAGTAACAACTTGAAGCTTGAAAATAGCTTTAAAGTTAGCATGTTGCAACCTAATGACATCTTAGATGAAGATCCTTTGACATGCTAATTACAGGTATATAATACTATCAGTTAATTAGCTGCTTTATGACACGTGTGGACACACAAAATCTGGAAGGGGAGGAAAGGGGCTGAGTTTGGAAGAGATACCATTGTCTGCAGTCACAGTACGGTCATAGCACAGTTACCATTAAATTTCTTCAGTCATAGATTTATATATTGTTACGTACTTAGGCTCGAATAAACAGTAACATAGAAAGAGTGAAAATAACAAGTTTGTAAAACTTAATAAACATTTTATTGAGCACAAATATTTTCCAGAAAAGAAAAATAAACTTACGGTTTTAAGAATCAGTTCTAAAACTAATCCAAAATAATTCAAAATACTATCCACTAGAGAAATTGCAAAAGTCCTGGCACTAAAATGTCCAAATAATTCTAAGTTCGAATCCCAGCGAAGTATCCAATATGGAAGACGATGTCACTTGATGAAGTCAGTTCTTGTTAATAAAATTTCTATGAGCACAATTCTTTTCCAGATAAATAACAAAATAATTCCTCTAGATCCAAACGAATTGACATAATTTCCAGTTCAAGGTTATTTATAACGTACCAAAATAAAACAAACAACTAAACATACCAAAATAAAACAAAAAATTAAACGTACCAAAATAAAACAAACAACTAAACATACCAAAATAAAACAAACAACTAAACATACCAAAATAAAACAAACAACTAAACATACCAAAATAAAACAAACAACTAAACATACCAAAATAAAACAAACAACTAAACATACCAAAATAAAACAAACAACTAAACATACCAAAATAAAACAAAAAATTAAACGTACCAAAATAAAACAAACAACTAAACATACCAAAATAAAACAAAAAATTAAACGTACGCACTCAAAACAAAATCTTGTCAACATAATAATATAATACCAATGCAGATGTAATATTTGTTGTTTCTTTATATTAATATTGTTTGTTTGAATTATATATATATATAGATAGATAGATAGATAGATAGATAGATAGATAGATAGATAGATAGATAGATAGATAGATAGATAGATAGATAGATAGATAGATAGATAAATAGATATTGAAAAGTAGGACCATAAACACGATAGCAACAAAATATGGAACAACCCCATCCTCACATCTCACCCAACTAAACCCATTATCATCAAGGGGGGGGGGGGAATCCCCTTTGATAGGAATATATCTGCTGCTAGGGTGAAGCAAGTTTTAATAGTAACAATGTTATAAATAAATTCCACAAAGATTATTGCATGCATTTCTTTTGTACTGCCAGAAACTGTATACGACGTACAAAGCCATGATATTTTATTGTACGATGTCATGATGACATTAAATGGTAATACAGGATGTCTGCTTGGTAATGGTATGTGAAGTGTAATGTGAACAACACTTCAAACACAATGTTGGCAGACATAGGCTTTTCTATACACCCACACCATGATGATGTATGCTGATTCTAGCCTTCATATTATTTTCCTAACTATTCTATTAGAACGATATAGATAGATAGATAGATAGATAGATAGATAGATAGATAGATAGATAGATAGATAGATAGATAGATAGATAGATAGATAGATAGATAGATAGATAGATAGATAAATAGATATTGAAAAGTAGGACCATAAACACGATAGCAACAAAATATGGAACAACCCCATCCTCACATCTCACCCAACTAAACCCATTATCATCATACACCCACACCATGATGATGTATGCTGATTCTAGCCTTCATATTATTTTCCTAACTATTCTATTAGAACGAAACAGCAGGTTTCCAGGCATCACCTGAAGCCATGTTCATGCGAACTTGGATGAGAACGAGACACTTTTCCCGAATTGCTCTTAAATTTTATTTATTGATGCAAATGATGCGACGAATCTTTTTCAAGACTACAGATAGACCAAGTGTAGGTTTTGACGGATGACCCAAATAAATGGAGAAGCCAAAAGAAACTGAAAAAGACTCTCGGATCTCAGATAGGCAGCACGTAGCTACCGCACGTGATGGTCACATGACGTTTATCCGGAGACGCACACATACAACGAGTGTATCCTATTTTACCAACAAGACCATTGCATAAGATATGTCCCGTACCAGAGAGGATCCTCCTGTTTGAAAGACAACCTTTATATATCTTGCTGTGACCCCAGATTATGGTAGAGCTAGATCAGGATAATTAAAAGCTGGGAAGACACCGTCTATACTCTCTTGTAAGTCGAGTGCAATTGCAAAACTGTAGAGACCCAGATCGGCAGTTGCATAATACGCCAGCAGATCTAGGTGTATGCAATTTGTTAGATGTCAGCAGTAAAACAAACAACATATTCCCTGATCGGATGGCTCATTATGCGCTGGCAAATCTGGATCAATGTTTTCCTGCAATTGGATAATCCTTATAAGCGAATAATGACAGAAAGTCTAATTTTGAACATTTTTGTTGCCGGCCATTTGTCATCTAAATATTGAAATTTTTCCACAATAGCTATGCGAAAATCCCAAATTATTCGACAGAATTAGGTTTAAAATCTAGCAAGATGCATTTGAAACATTTAAATGTACATCCGTGTAGATCTGTAACTGACACATCTTCAATTACAAGTTAAGTTTACTTAACGATCTGCATTATATCATTTCTTTGTTAGCCAATTACATCCCTTTTGTTCTACCTCTCTAAAGAAAAGGTCAATAAAGAATGCTAGATATTGATTTCTAGAGGTTAAATTTATGGACAGCAAATTGCAACAAAATGGCATCAACGATAAAGAACTGTCTCCAAATTAATAAAGGATGAATAATCTCGTCAGTTAGTCATTTAATTAATCCGCCAGTCTAGATCCACAAATCTATCACATGGGAAGGGCACCAATGTTTGAAGTCGATGGTCAATATATAAAATTTGTCATTAAACATGTACTTTAATAGATTTTATTAGGTTTAGGCGAATCAGCCACATGTGTCGCATAGTTCGTTAGATGGACTTTTGGAAAAGGGAGATCACATA
This sequence comes from Unio pictorum, assembly GCA_030141615.1. NCBI lineage: Eukaryota > Metazoa > Mollusca > Bivalvia > Unionida > Unionidae > Unio > Unio pictorum. The sequence goes on from JARLTB010000060.1 coordinate 25,141,619, forward strand.
AATACTTGACAGAAATCTGCAACTGAAATCGAAGGCTAAGGAATAATAAAATAATTTGAGATAAATATTTTCCCGTTTTAGCTAGTTTCAGTTTGTTGTCATTTCAAATGCTCGCTGTAATGTATAATGTGTTATATTCTAAGAAATATCGAAGAGAGATTAAATATGCAGAACAATTATATATGACAGTGGAATGGGACATGACACTGAGTCTGGAAAATCAGCAAAACATAACATATGGCAACGATATCAATATTTCTTGGGAGACAGCATGCAAAAGTTGACTTTAACCGCCATAATTAAAGGGAGACAACACGGTTCTCTAGTAATGTTTAGCTTCTTTCTACTGAATTCGGAACATTAAGACACAATTGCAATAAAGTGTCATAGAAAAATTTGTATGTGGGCTTATCTCTGAATTTTTACAATTAAGACACTTTTGCAGCAAATTTCATCTATCGGTGTGTGTGTGTGTGTGTGTGTGTGTGTGTGTGTTGGATTGTTAAGGTAGCTTTAACAATCCAGTCAGATCGCTACCATGTCTGCAGTGTGACAGACGTTTAGCACTAGGGCATCCGGTCGCAGGGAGGCAGCTGAAGGTATAACGGTACCAATTGCGCATGTCCAGGTGGGCGGTGCTTAAGGTGTAGGGTCCATTGCAATCCGAAATAAACAACAACACAAGCTTTGATTGGTGGATTATGTAAGAGTTGTACTTTCTGTTAGGCTTAAAAAAAAGTTTAGCCTCTTGGAAACATGTGAATTTATGCTAATTCCTAAATAGATCAAATTTTGTATTTTTTATGATTTTTTGAAAATGTAATACACATGACTGAAAATAGGTATGTTGTGACTAGATAACTCATACCCCTGTCTAGTTCCAGCAGAGTTATCTCTCTTAAATGCAATGGAGTACCTGGTTTTGTCATCATCAAATTGACAATCTGACATTGTTCTCTATAACAGTGTGTGAGATGCATGCTAAATTAGGATAGAAAATATATTTATCTCTCCAAATATTAGCATTGCGGTCTATGGAAAAACAATTGGTACCGTGATACCTGAAAGTACCATTGTTATAAGTCTTGGGTATGACTCAGCAGGGGATGGAACCCGCAACCTCCCGTATCCGAGACGGATGCTTTAAACATTCTATCAGTGAGTATCAAAGAATGATCCGTTTTATTCATGCTCAGAGAAACCCCTAAAATAAGTTCGAAAGCTAGCCGGAATAAAGGAAAAGCCTACATTGCAAATAAACCGTCAGATCCTTACACGTATATATCATTAGTAAACCTACTGGATAAAGCCGTCCAATAAATGTTTTCTCGACTTTATATGAATATTTGTATTCACGTGAAGAGAAGAGGTTTGTGTTTGTTATAGACAAAATATATATATTCTCAATAATTGTTAAAATATTAGGGTAGAAACGATGTCAACTAAGGTAAAAAAATCAGAACTAAAATCTTACATAAAAACAACTTTTGCTCAAGTTTTTGTAATATTCGTCAGAAATTTTAGATGTACCATAATCTATTTGTTATATTATCCAAAGCTTAAATTAAGGCTCGCAAACTCGTGCTTAAAAGACGTGATTACAGTGATTTTTGTCTTTAATAAGCTTCTTTAAGGCGTATTACATTGTCTGTTTTCTCACTGATCTCAAGCTGGTGCTTACTACACGTTGTCATGGTGATTAGTATCGTGTATAAACCTCATCAATGCGCATGCTGATGTCTTATTCTCCCGGATCTCAAACTCGTGCATACAAGACGTGGTGACAATGATTTGCGTATTTAATAACCCTCTTCAATGCACATTTTCGTATGTAAAACAAATACGCATTTTCGATCATGTCAAAGACACTCAACTGTTTAAAATAATATCTCATTATAATAAAACATCGCTATAAGATGTAATATTGACCAGAAGTATCCCTTGAAGTGTGCTCTTCGTTGTACACTGGTGCTAACTAAAAAGATGTTAATGTAAAATATGTGTCTTCTGAAATACTGAACTCTGAAACCAAAAATGGTTGTTGACAAATATGCCTCTGTACCGTTTTGATGAAAGCTGTAGTTATATATATATATGTGTGTGTGTTTCTATCATTTGCATTCAAGTCTGCATAGAGTGGTCTTTTTTTAACCACTTGTACGACAAACTGCGCTATCACTTCCAAAGCTACCTGATGTGGCATTATGACTTATTTACTACTCGCCATTAGTACCCGGATTAACAACTACAATCTGAAAGTACGACCGTTTAAAATCTGGTATCTGATATAATCAACATAAAGGATATTCCCTCGTTTGTGATACAATTAAATCTGAATTAAATCAGACGGCACTCTTGCGGTTTTTACAAATTGGAGGCGTTTAATGACTCAACATTTTCTTCCCCATGACAATCTCCGATTAAGCCACTGTGTGAAGAGATTGAATGCCGACCAGTGACTCATTGCATGCGCAATTGTCAAGCAAACACATGTCACATGAAAAAAGTATCTTCCGACAAAAAGTTATAACAATCATAAAATCTCAATTTGTCTGTATTGTCAATACATCCTGTATTACTTTCGTATTTGTTTCGTCTGCTACTTCAAAGTTTACGAGGAACTTAAATCTGATCTGCGTGGCACAGACTGAAATTCAATCATGGAGTTTGATTAGGAAATGACCCGTGATAAATGTCATAGCTGAAATAGTCAAACGAAAGAATTATTTTAATTATTATGAGATGCGCAAACCTGGGTTTAAAATCAACTCAAAAGCTAATAGCGAAAATGAAATTTAATAGGGTCAGACCTTCAAATGCAGTGTACAATAGTCACGCAATCACGACTGTAATCAGATTAGAGATTAATGGTTATGATCGATAAAAATGATTGATTTTATGATCAGTTTCCTAAAATGCCAAGTCTCTTGAATGTTTTCGCATCTGTGAGGTGGTTATTGGTCGATAGCAATACGGTTGCTCTATAATCCACTATGCAACACAGAATCAGGCATGCATCTGTTTAAAACTAATACGGCAGATTGTCATGCAGTCATGAATTTCTTGTATTGAAAGGTAGAGTTAGACGATGTACGTTCGAATTAAACGTCATTCTATATATGTATATCTTACACTTAACCATTTAACTTGTACTTGTGTTGTGCAATGCATCTACTGTGCAGGGATGTTTCCATGGGGAATGGCAATCGGATTAAAACCTAACAATATATATCTACTAGGAACAGAATATCAACCCATGACGTAAACTGTAATTCTATCTACGGCACAAATAGGGAATGTTGCATGATTTCAAACTACAGTAATTGAACTTAGAATAGATACTAATATACACTTAATTGAGATTTTTCCCCAGTCTGTCATGGACGGCACAACCACCCGAAAAAAGACGTCATAGCAGTGGTGACAAAACATAATAAAAACGTTGACTTGTAAAGTCCCATGTTATCTCTACCAATATTGGTATCTACGTTGCTTTCTACATACCCTAATTCCCATCTTCATCAATTTTGAAAATATATCAAAGCAAAAGATGAATAACAATTTAATTAAGGTACACCTAAAATTACTGATGAACATTACAAAAAAACTTGAACAAAGTTTGCATTTATGTAAGTTTTTAGTTCTGATTGTTTCACCTTAGTTGACAACACTTTTACGTTAATATTTTCAAATTCAATTGAGAATATATGCATTTCTTCAACAAAAAACATAAACCTCTCCTCTTCACGTGAATTTAAATATTCATATAAAGTCGATATTAAATATATTGGACGACTTTTTTTCCAGCAGGTTTACTAATGCTAGATACGTGTAAGAATCGGACGGTTTATTTGCAATGTAGGTTTTTTTATTCTGGCTAGCTTTCGAACTTATTTTAGAGGTTTCTCTAAGAATGGATCAAACGGATCATTGTATGATACTCATTCATAGAGGGGGTTAAAGCAACCGCCTCGGATACGGGAGGTCGCGGGTTCCATCCCCGGCCGAGTCATACCCAAGACTTATAACAATGATACTTTCAACTACCTCCCTTGGTGCTATGCATTAAGAAGTTTTGTTTTGTTTTAGGGTTTTATCGCCATTTTTTCAGCACACGATAGGCTATACATGGTGGCCAGTATTATTCGTGGAGGAAGAACCCGGGAAATCCCCCGGAAAGAACCACCGACCCACGAGAAGCTACTGGCAAGCTTTCTCACATAACTACATTAGCCGAATCTTAGACTCGAACCCACGCAGAAAGAGGTGAGATGGCAGTGATCCGTAATGGAAAGCGCGTTAGACCATTCGGCCACTCGGGGCCATCTCGTTAATAGGTTAGTCTTACGACTGGTCGATCCCGTCTCAAGATAATGTGACTGTATGGGCTAAGATGATACGTGCCTGTGACATGATGCCCCAGTGATAAATATCAATATAAACTGCCACAATGCAGACATAGTTGCGATCAGACTGGAAAATTATCAAAGCTGCGTTAAAAATCGAATTTACACACACACACACGCACACACACACGCACACATCGATTGATGAAACTTCCTGAAATAGTGTCTTAATGTTTAAAAATTCAGAGATAAGCCCACATACAAATTTTGATATGACACTTTATTGCAATTGTGTCTTAATGTTCCAAATTCAGTAGAAAGAAGCTAAACATTACTAGAGAACCGTGTTGTCTCCCTTCAATTATGGCGGATAAGTAAACTTTTGCATGCTGTCTTCCAAGAAATATTGATATCGTTGCCATATGTTATGTTTTGCTGATTTTCCAGATTCAGTATCATGTCCCATTCCACTGTCATATATAATTGTTCTGCATATTTAATCTCTCTTCGATATTTCTTAGAATATAACACATTATACATTACAGCGAGCATTTGAAATGACAACAAACTGAAACTAGCTAAAACGGGAAAATATTTATCTCAAACTATTATACAATTCCTTAGCCTTCGATTTTAGTTGATATTGATATTTATGTGATCTCCCTTTTCCAAAAGTCCATCTAACGAACTATGCGACACATGTGGCTGATTCCACTAAACCTAATAAAATCTATTAAAGTACAGGTTTAATGACAAATTTTATAGATTGACCATCGACTTCAAACATTGGTGCCCTTCCCAAGTGATAGATTTGTGGATGTAGACAGACGGATTAAATAAATGACTAACTGACGAGATTATTCATCCTTTATTAATTTGGAGACAGTTTTGTTTATGGTTGATGCCATTTTGTTGCAATTTGCTGTCCATAAAGTTATCCTCTACAAATCAATATCTAGCATGCCTTATTGACCTTTTCTTTAGAGAGTTAGAACAAAAGGGGTGTAATTGGCTCAAAATGAAATGATATAATGCAGATCGTTAAGCAAAATTAACTTGTAATTGAAGATGTGTCAGTTATAGATCTGCATGGATGTACATTGATATATTTTAAATGCATATTGATAGATTTTAAACGTAATTGTGTCGAATAATTTGTGATTTTTGCATAGCTATTGTGGAAGAATTTCACGATATAAAGAATGAAGAGGATAGCGACAATGATAATACATATCACGAAATTGTCAGAATATATGATAATCAAAAGGAAGACGAAAATAAAGATGTTTGCAACGACAATGTTAAAAGCAATCTTTATAATTGTATGGAGTCTTTATGTTTTGCTTACCGAATAACACTAATTTTATGGCAGGAATTCACACTCAGCTAGTTTATGACAGCTCAATATTTATACGACAAATGGAACGCAATTAAAACGTTAAAATTAGACTTTCCGTATGTATTCGCTTCTAAGGATTATCCAACTGCAGGAAAACATTGATCAAGATCTGCCAGCGCATAACGAGCCATCAGATCAGGGAATATGTTGTTTCTTTTACTGCTGACATCTAACAAATTGCATAGAAATAGATCTGATGGCGTATTATGCGACTGCAAATATGCGTCAATGCAGTTTTAGAATTGGTCTCGTCTTAAAAGAGAGTACAGGCGGTTGTCAAGTGCCAAATTTTTCGTCAGTGAAATCCATTAATTAATTCTTAGTCTAGCCGACAATTAACTGTCTTGGAGTAGAGTTTGACGTAGGAATGTTGTCCTGACTCGGTCACGCTGTTAGAATGTTTATAGTAAAAACGGACTAGTTGTAGGACAGGCTTAAAAAGAGGGATTTTTCTCACGTAAAGCTGTCAAAGTGATGTGAAACAAATGGTAGGGTGTTATTTCGACCCCAGGTGGCATTTTTGGCATCTTGATAGGCAGTTTTCTAAATGTCTGTAGGAATAGCATTTATTCCGATTGGTCAAATCTGAAATCAGAGGGGTGGGTCGATCCCTAATATTGAAGGGAATATATACCTCGAACCACATGGATTTTAGCAGTCTGGAAATTTCTCTGCAAGAGAGAACCGAAGGTAGAAGCATTTACCAACCGAAGGTAGAAGTATTTACCAGGACTCCGAACGTTCTTTGCAAGAAAGACGTTCGTAAAAAAAATTGTGGTTCCAGGAAAGAAAACTGAGTGTGGAACGTTTGTAAGACGCCAAAAACACAAGGTATTTAACTCAAATTCACCTTTATCATGATGTAATTTATGTGATGTTTTCTTCGTTATAGATGCATGATGTATTGATACTATGATGCGAACAGTTCGGTATTACATTGATTTAATAACGTACTTTGATATGATGTTTCTTCGTCACAGATGCACGATGTGTTCATATTTTTGAATGAATAGTTCGGTTAGTACAGTGATTTAGTAATGTACTTCTGAATCATGAGTTAGAATTTTCAATTTATATACGTAGATAGGTTAATGATTGTTGTAGAAAACTCCGCTGTGTACATTTATGATTGGAAAGTGCTACATTCATTTTGAATTTATCATATTAGTGAATATGGATTGTGTGCTATGATATATTGCCTCACTTTGCATAATGATTTACGGGAATATATGTGACTTTCCCAAATTCTGATGTCGATAATTAGCAGTATAGCTCTATTGATCTGAAGACTTGTGTAGTATTTGCTAGCCGTATAAAAGTTAACACTGATAGTAAGATCTGATTGTTCGAACCAGAAAGACGGACTGACAATCTCAACTCTTAAAGCATAACAAGATACTTAGGGCGTTTTACCCTTTTCTTTTCAAAGGAAAATAGTTTGTTTGAAGAGAGAGAGAGAGAGAGAGAGAGAGAGAGAGAGAGAGAGAGAGAGAGAGAGAGAGAGATAACGAGAAGTCGAGATTCAAGGAGGGAAAAGAAGTCAGAAGTCAGAGTTGTGGAATCCCACTTTCAACCAAATGGCAAGTTAAAGTCGTGACGCAAGCAGAAGGAAAAACCAGTCGACGAACAGGTCATTGTGAATTTCCCAAGCAGTCCAATGTTAATGAACACTCGATTTCGTGATGAAATTTGCTATCAGCTATTAACGGCTAAATTTTGTTTATTTTATTAATGTTTGAAATTTAATTAATGTATCTAGTATTTTAAACTTTGGTTTTTATGTGTTTCTGAACTGAGCGTATTCAGAAGGAAAGAAATTGTAATTTACTGTGTCTTTCTTTTGATTTTTTTTTTTTTTTTTTATTAAATTCTTATTTTATCTTTGCGGGGGCTCGTGTGTTGTCTTTGTTCAGAATACCGTCTCAGATTACCATATCCATTCTAACCGGGAAAATCACACCGTAGAGGTCATCCTTTAGATAACGAGTATTAGCGGGAGGCGGTTTCAAGTGTTGTTTTTCCAAGTTGCGCAATACCTCTGACCAGGGGCTTGTGCAATATTGTACTAATAGCGCTTGATACCGAAACGTCCGTTACAGCGGTGCGTCCCAGCTTTCAGTTCTCCTGGTCTGGCTCTACCATAATCTACCATAATCTCCAGTCACATCAAGAGACCTAAATGTTCTCAGGAGGATCCTCTCTGGTGGAGGAGATATCTTATGCAATGGACTTACTGGTTACACTCGTTTCATATGTGTGTGTCAAGGCAACACTTCATGTTACCATCACGTGTGGTAGCTACATGCTGCTCATCTGCGATCGGAGTTTCTTTTTCAGTTTCTTTTGGCTTCTCCATTTATTTGGGTCATCCGTTAAAACCTACAATTGGCATATGCAGTGTTCAAATTGATTCGTCGCATACTATTTTATCACTGAATAAAATTTAAGAGCAATTTTGGAAACGTGTCTCGTTCTCATCCAAAGTCGCATGAACATGTCTTCCAGGTAATGCCTGGAAACCTGCTGTTTCGTTCTTATAGAATGGTTTGGAAATTGTGAAGGTTAGGATTAGCAAACATCATCATGTGTGAATGGGAAAGCCTATGTCTGCCAACATTGTGTTTGAAGTGTTGTTCACATTACACTTCACATTCCATTGCAAAGCAGACATCCTGTATTATCATTTAATGTCATCATGACATCGTACAATAAAATATCATGGCTTTGTACGTCGTATACAGTTTCTGGCAGTACAAAATATATGCATGCTGCAATAATATTTGTGGAATTTATTTATAACATTGTTACTATTAAAACTTGGTTCACCCTAGCAGCACATATTTCCATATCAAATGGGATTTTTCCTTGATGATAATGGGTGAGGTTGGGTGGGGTGTGAGCCAGTGAGGATGGGTTTGTCCCATATTTTGTGCAATCTTTGTATGATCTTTCTTTTCAATATGTATATATGATATCAATCATACAACAATATCAGTATCATGCAGAGGAAAAAAAATACTAGTAAAGTCCAAACGCAACCGTATGACATTCTCAGTTTCATTAAATGTTTTGAATCCGGCTATTTTGCCTTTGTGAAATAATAAAGTTGACAATTTAATCAGTATAGGCCTGTACTGAATGTAAAACAAGGCCTTAGCTTAAAGCTGCTTTACCATAATAAAGATTTTTGAAAGTGTAACGCAATATTAAATTGTATTATGTAGCACCGATTAGAATAAAATCAACATGGCATCGATATGAAATCCACATAAAATCGACACGAATCACATACAGAATGAATAAAGAAGTTGTGCATACACATTTTCAGCGGCACGAGAATGTTTCTTAGATGTGGCTTCGACGTTGTTAAAGGTAAAATCATTGTACATGTTATTGTACGTATCTGTGTAACCATACGAGAGAGTGGTGGTGGGTGTCACGATATAAGGAAATAACCAAATTATAACATGTATATGTTAGACCCTGAGGCTAATAATTTCGCTTAATAATGTACGAAGGTCAGTTCTGCGAACAATGTGTCAAGCCACTTATTTGACATGGTCATAGGAACTCGTGACTGGCGCCTTATTGTGGCCAAACTAGTTACATAACATGACCTTAACATATTTCACAGGTTGGTGATGTAATCCTGTGTTCTAATCAAAGGAATGTCGTGTGGGGGTCGTAAACTCACCATTAACAGACTGCCGTGGTGTGGACAGTGTCTGCTAATTATATGAAACTGGGGTGAATCAACATCCACTCGGATTTTAGAGAGGCGTGGTCACCATTCGGCATCAGATCAGTAGAAAGAGGCTAAACATTACTAGATAACCGTATTGTCTCCCTTGAATTATGGCGGATAAAGTCAACTTTTGTATGTTGTCCCCAAAAAAATACTGATACCATTGATACATGTTATGTTTTGCTGATCTATTATCATGAAAACTAAACTCCAGTAGTCGCTAAATCATCTTACAGAAATTATAAGGGACGATAAGCTACTCCGACATAATTCAAAATTGGCGGGAAACTTACTATTTTGGGAATTATAAAGGACCTTCAGAACAGGTCAGTAACTATTTGCTATTTTGTTGTAACATATTACGGCAAAGTAATTGTACTTTAATTATGCGCAGTATGTATAGCTCAATACCATTTGTAGGGTTTGATTCATTTGCAATGTTTGATCCACATACATATTTTGAGATATGAGCAATGTTTATGTAAATAATTAATATTGTATTTGGTTAATTCGTAGTAGCCTCCAGCATTTATTTATGTGATATTCTAGATTTGCGACTGTTGAATTGAAATAAAACTTTGTATATTGGTTCCAGTGTGCATCACTAGTTAATAGGGATTTGCCTATTTGTGTATACTTTGTAGGAGTATCATGTGTAAGGATATATCAGCGCATGGATATGTTGATATCTGTGTACACTTTGTATAAGTGCAATGTACATAAATGCGTCTGATTATGTGATATTGTTCTGTATAATAAGAATGAGAATCTATATATACCGTGTACATCATATCAGAGAGAATGGGTATTTGGATGTGCACGAATGCGTGACCAAAGAAGGTTATGGCTTATCTGATGATATTGTTGTTTAATGTGAGTTTTAGATAGCTAGAAGAATATGATATGCTAATGTCCTTGTGTGCTCGTACAGGAAGCTTTTAGGGACAGAGGAATTGTAGTAGCGAAATACCCTAATGCAGTTGGCCCCGAGTCTCTGGAAGAAAAAGAAAAAGGAAGAACGGAGGCAGACGTTAGACGGACTGGAGGGAACTGAAGGACCTGTCCAGAGAAGCATAATACAGATGAGTAGGAACACAGGACAGGAGGAAACTCTATCACACTAAGTCGGATGATGAAATAGGCCGTCACATTGTCGAGTGAAAGACGAGTGATAATGTTTTAAATTTGACTTTTATTTGAGAAATGGCGATCTGTTAATGAATAATATTAAATTGTTGTTTATTTGAATTTCACATTTCGTGTATACATTAATTTAACTGTCGGCATCGCTGAATGGGGGCTCGGATCTTTGCATCTCTCTGTCACTTCTTCAATTTCGGACAAAAACGAGCCAGGGTAGGTCTTCTATAATAATTTAATATAATATTTGGAGCAACCCATCCCAACCTAGTTAACGAGAAACTTTTACAGTGGGAGACGCATACTAATTATCATTTATGATGTAAATATATTTTCCTTCTGTTTACCACATCTGGCTATAATATTGCGTTACCATTTCTCTCCGGGTCAAATGTCAATTCAGTATCATTTACTGCCGAACACATCATCGATCTTAGACTTGAGCAAATGTGGAGAGATATTTATATATAACTCAAGTTTTGACACGGGTAATTTAAATTAAATCTATAAACTTTGTTCAAATAAACAATACGAATTTATATTAAACAACAAATATTACATCTGCTTTGGTATTATATTTATGTGTCTTGTTTTGGTTTGTTTAGGTTTTTGTTTAGGGGGGGTGGGTGGGTACATGAAATGCTAGCCGATGATTTAATGTTGTTATTGAGACAACATAATGAGATTAAAAACATTGGAATTAATAGCAATTACGCCAGCCAACAATATTTCAGATCCTTTCTTTTACAACCTAAACTCTTATTTAATGCAATTCTATTCCAGAATAAAAAAGAATAAAATATAATATTGTCATTTTAATATAATGAATGGTTTCCAGATAGTCAGAATCAATTCAAAATACATGGAGAAGAAGACGCTATTTTGCAGTGTGAACATGCTAGATGATAGTATGAATGATTGGACACGGTGTAAAACACTTCGTTATTCCTTCTCAGGTATTTCAAAGGTGACATTAAATTCCGGTGTAGGTGATACATAATGAATGAAAAGCTTTGATTATTCGTTTATTACAGGGACATTATACAAATCGTTGTACTTAAAAAGAATACTTTCTTTGGTGATGTAAAGAAAATGCGCAACATCGTAAATCAAATAATCGCTTCATTGTATGAAATTAAATAACATTCATTATATGCCGCTGAGTTTTCCTTTCTGAAGCGACTTGTTTTCAGTTGAAGAACCTTGTTAGCCTCTCTTAGCAGGTAAACCTGTGTTAGTTTCTATTCAGATTTTGATATCAAAGATGTAAAAAAAAAAAAAAAATTGTACTTTATTTGACTGGCTTTCAAATAATGTTTATTTAGAATACAATACTTTAATTATGTAAGGCCTGGAAAGGACAATTAAAGCATCCAGGGAAAAATGCCTGTTTGATACAAGTTTGATCATGGTGTTCTCAAAAGATAAGTGGATATTTGGCAATTTTGGGCTTCCAACGTTAATTCCAGTCAACTTGTCTTGTATTTCAACATGATTGCAGGTTAAATTTCACATGGAAGAGTTTATTTGTACAGATCGTATATGTTTCAGATTTCTAATTCAGAGCTTTCTATTTGCTTAGAAGTGATGGTGATGTGAGCCATTTAGAACGCATCAATACATTAAGCTTTAAGTGCTGTAAAAAAAAGTGTTCCACATGGATGTTTTAATAAAAAGAATATATTTCAATATTTTTTTTTCCATAGTTTTGATTAAATCAAACGAGTGTTAGAAGACGGATGGGTATAGCTATTTTATTTACATAAAGCAAAAATGTAGCAAGGAACAAACAGTTTTAGCATGTATTATGTTGCATTGTTTTGTAAATAATAGCACTTGAGAGTCACGACTAGAATTGATAGTACAAGCGACCGTTCCGGAACCGGCCGACTTACACCGGTTTGCTTTAATCAAACGCAAAACTTGGCTCGACATCATAATTATAGTCTGTTTAGACTGATGTTGGCGTGTCTATGGCAACGTTATTCACTGATCAGCAAATCTCAAGTAAATATCAGAGAATAAAATATTCATGATTTTCTGAAAGACTAAAACTGACGCAGTAAGAGATAATTGGTTCTCTTAAGTATAGAAAGGTCTAGAAGCCGACTAGTTTTATTTGTCATCGTACATTTCATCTATCTAGATGTGAACGAACTTCGTCTAAACCTGAAGTTAAAAGATATTCAAATACAGTCACTTTTTCCTCGATATTGTTTTGCTGTCAGAGAGTTTGTATTTGCTGTCGATTCAGTTATGACGACACTCGTCTTCACAGACGTAGCTTTTGCAGACTTGGAGACCATGAAGTTATTAAACATTTATTACTGTTTCATGTGTAAAAGCACATGTTTAGATTCTGATGAAACTGTATTCAGAGCAGTGAAGTATACATTTTAGAGGAGTTCAAAACGTACAGTTAAATTGCCACAAGAAAACTCTCACAATACATAAAAGTTGGCATTTAATCCAGCAATATTTGTCTGCAGCTTGATTCTGAGTCAGCTTTCATATCTGATCTGAGTTTAGACTGATGTTAGCCCATATTATATCACGATTATTAAATCTGGTTCGCGTGGCACAAAACAAAAAAAAGTCAGTCCTTTATTCAAATGTAAAGGTCGCATTAGATAAATGATGTACCAGAAAGGCCAGAGAAACAAACCTATTTTTCTCACAGCTTCTCGGATCCCGGCTTCTGAAACCCGACGATGGTAGCAGATTGCATCGATGAGTCTTATAAGATAGATTAAATGGCATTTAAAATTAAAATGCAGGAGACCATATTTACCAAATCATACAAGTAGAAGTTGATTGGCAAGATCCAGTGTGATGAAATCCTTTCTATTTATAGATTTCCTAGATTATTCCTGCAGAATCTGAACGTAGAACCACGTGCAGCGCTGATTGCTTGACGACTATATTATGCATGCACGAGCTGAGCACATGTCCATGTGCCGAAGCAGACTGGTATTAGACTAGATTACACATGCACGAGCTGAGCACATGTCCATGTGCCGAAGCAGACTGGTATTAGACTAGATTACACATGCACGAGCTGAGCACATGACCGTTTTGCCGAAGCAGATCGGTAGATGAATACTTTTACTATACAACATATATATTTGAACAGTCTAGAGTCATGTTTGATTTTAGTAACAACATGTTCAGGAGTGGATTACCAGATTATTGGAAAATTTTCTTGCTTTGTCTATATGATGTTGCAGAAAATTATTTTTTTCTGGCATCACTAACAAAAGTGTTCATACATCCTTTAATTAAATAATAATAATAATAATAATAATAATAATAATAATAATAATAATAATAATAATAGCATCCCTTCCAAACTCAGCCTCTTTCCTCCCTTTCGAGGTCATGGTTTTGTGTCCATGTGTGTCACATAAGCAGGTACATACCTGTTACTATTTTAGAGACCTGTAATTATTATGTCTAAGGATCTTCATCTAAGATGTCATTTACTGGAACTTTTCTGACCTTACAACTATTTTCAAGCTTCAAATTGCTGCTTAAATGTAAAAAAAAAAAAAAGAAATTAATCGGTCATAAAATCATGAGAAATAGACCTTTATTTCTCAACACGTACCATCTGATTGAAATTTCGCATTAGTTTGCTAGTAATGACTACAAAGTATTGGATTAAATTAGACGTGGACAGAAAAGAATGGATAAAATATAGCTATATAGCTGAACAATTCTACACATGGAAGCATTTCATAATTTAAAAAGAGTTAAGAAGATTTTATTTTAAGAAATCTTCCAATTTTCCTCAAAAGCAGAACGAGACTTTTTCAGGGAGAAGTTAAGATATTGTGAAGCTTCTTGGATTTTTTTTTTTAATTCTTGATTACTGAATATTCAACGGGAAAGAATCGTTCTTGCTAACAATCCTTCGAGAAATGTATCGAATAAGCTGAATTTAAAGAATACAAGCTAAGAAGTGCTTCGAATATGAGGTCAGATTCCTATACAGTGATACGGATATGGAGATATATTCTCGAGATACAAATAGGGAAGCATTATTTGAATAAATAACTGCACTAAAAATTACCTTGACATATTTAAAAGGTACTTTTCACATTTCGATATTTTGAATATTTCGCATTTAGGACAAAATGTTAACAAACATGATGACTTTTATGATGATGATGACGACGACGGTAAGGCTAACAATTATCAATGATAATATCTGTGTTTGGGTCTGCGATACCGCTACACACACACACTCTCTCTCTCTCTCTCTCTCTCTCTCTCTCTCTCTCTCTCTCTCTCTCTCTCTCTCTCAACCTGTCAATAATTTCAAATGGTGACATTCTCATAGATCCACTCATCCTAGAAATATTAAGAAAGTACACGAACTTCAAAAAGCTTTAGAAAATACAATTTTAACAGCTAATAGTTAAATGGATAGACAGTAAATATCAATTTATGCTTGCTTCCATATACAAATGTATATATGAACTCAGATCCTGTTTTATTTGACATAGTTTCTTGAGCACAATGCACAACAGGAATAGACTATTGGGGAACACACTCACATCAGGAGAAACTCGCCACTAATTAAGCTAAAAAGCTTACTGGATCCTATTTTAGTCCATTAGAAAAAAAAACATTATTATATATTCTCAGATTTTTTTTCTTCTCCAAAGATGTGTTAAACCAGGAAAGAATGCTACTTGCATTCAACAGAAGGAAACATTAAAGCCTAAACAGAAAATAGTGTTTACTGGGTTCATACTGTTTGGTTTTTGTGTAGGAAGATAAAGCCAGCAGGTGTAAGTTGGCTGGTTCTGGAATGGTCGCTTGCACTAAAGTCTCACATCAGTTCATTTTTGAAATGCCGTTACCATGTTTGCGTTTAAATCAAGTAAAATAGTCCAGGTGGACTTGAATTTATAACTAAATTACTGTGTTGTATGTAAATATGCAAGAAACGGAATACGTTAGAACTCATCGGCTTAAAATTCACATTTTTTGCCTACAATTGTTATCGATAATGGCGTCTCACTGTTTTAGGCTTTCCTTGAAGATATTCATGTTTCCTCGACCCAAAGATAGTCTAATATCGACTTCTTGATAATGAAGAGTACTCAACACAAACTATTGCTCTACAATTTTGTTTGAATCAAAATAACATTTTAATGTCCCAATTTGCGAGGGTGTCTCGATTCCACACCGTTGCACATCAATGGACACGTTTACTTATCGGAAAAAAAAATATTACATTTTGTTTTTCGGTGGCCCCGAGTGGACAAGGGGTCTATAGCGCTCCCCGTTACGGATCACTGCCATCTCACCTATGTCTGTGTGGGTTCGAGTCTAAAAGTAGGCTATTGTAGTTATGTAAGAAAGCTTGCCAGTAGCTTCTCGTGGGTCGGTGTTTCTGTCCGCGGGGGGGGGGGGGGGGCGGGTTTTTCCTCCACGAATAATACTGGCCGCCATGTATAGCCTATCATGTGCTGAAAAATGGCGTTAAACCCTACAACATCAACATATTTTGTTTTCGTTTGTGATTGATACAGATAAAACGATATAATCAAACTTATGTGGTCTGGACCAATCAATGAGGTATTTGTTCAATTAGTATGTATGTAAACGGAACCAATATGTATCGACCTCTTCAATTTATGATTATTTTATGTCGCTTTAGAAATTTATCAACACCATTGTGAAGGGGCCCCGAGTGGCCGAGTGGTCTAAAGCGCTCTCCGTTACACGGATCACTGCCATCTCACATCTGTCTGCGTGGGTTCGAGTCTAAGATTCGGCAAATGTAGTTATGTGAAAAAGCTTGTCAGTAGCTTCTCATGGGTTAGTGGTTTTTTTCGGGGGGGGGGGGACCGGGTTCTTCCTCCACCGTTAATACTGGCCGCGATGTATAGCCTATCGTGTGCTTAAAACTGGCGTTAAACCATAAAAAAAACACCATTGTGTACTCAGGCTCTTATAAACGAATATAATAATTATGCACGAATGCAAAGTGATCTGTTGAGTTCAGCACTGCTTCATCAGCACAATGAATACGATTTGAAGAAATGTAAAATTACGTTTGAGTCTGGCTGTTATTGCATCATTTCACGACTCGATCTCCAGACTGCTTACTAGATAAAGTCTCCATATAATACTGTAGAAATCATTCAACTGTATCGAAACCAGGCAAAGACATACAAAATCCATGCACTGCATTGAGACCAGACAAAGACATACAAAATCCATGCACTGCATCGAGACCAGACAAAGACATACAAAATCCTTTCACTGTATCGAGACCAGACAAAGACATACAAAATCCATACACTGCAATGGTGGAAAGAAATAATTGACTTCATCTGCACGGGCAATTTTCGAGCAGCACCCACGGTCTCCTATCAACTGCGACCACGCTGATTGGATGGAAACTACGGGATCAAATTGAATTGTATGCACTGCATCGAAACCAGACAAAGACATACAAAATCCTTGCACTGCATCGAGACCAGACAAAGACATACAAAATCCATGCACTGCATCGAGACCAGACAAAGACATACAAAATCCATGCACTGCATCGAAGCCAGACAAAGACATACAAAATCCTTGAACTGCATTTTAACCAAAGACATACAAAATCCTTGCACTACATCAAAACTAGACAAAGACATTCGTCATCTTTTCGAATTCCCTTTCTGAATTGCAAGCAGTATAAAAACATTCATTTTACAATCCGTTATGATCTGTGTTAGGTTTTCCGCGGGTTATGAGTGTTATTCGTACAATATTGTATAAGCCCCACTTGTCAAAGGGTAAATGTTACGTCCCACTTTATCAATGGGTATTGTACAACATATAATAATAATACTATAACCCACTCCCCTTTGATACTCGTTATCTAAGAGATGACCGCCCTCGGTATAATTGCCCGGTTCGAGTAGGAGAATGTATATGGTAACCTGAGCGTGTATTTTGAACAAAACAACTCTGAGCCCCCGTAAAGATAAATAAACACTTTAATCAAACACATACACAATCATGAAACTTCCTTTCATTAGGAATATACGCGGTTTAGAAATAAACTTTCACCGAATTACAATAAGATTTGAAATAGAATGAAACAAATTAGCCGTTCTATTACTGATAGTTAAAAATAATCATAGGATCGAGTGGTACAATTGAAGTCAGTGCTTTGTTCGATTTTCATAACCTTCTAGCCCTTGGTCCACGTTCACTGTTCCCTCCAATGTGGATTTAGAAGTCAGTTTCTCTCTTCATGCTAGGTCTCGGTCCACGTTCTCTGTTCCCTCCAATGTTGTTCTAGAAGTTCCTTTCTCTCTAGATAATCTGCCCTAGTGGGTGTTCCGCTTGAATCCGGTTTTATCCACTGTATCATGCATACACTGCAATTTCCACCTCTTAATTCTTTTGCCAACGTGTAAGTCGTTATTCCCGTACTTCACGTTATTCCCCAAAAGACTATCTACTTCCTTTCAAAAGAAAATTAAAACAACCAAAGTCTCCCGTTACAATGGTTACAGTTGAGACTGTCCATTATTCCTGTTTCGAAC
Source organism: Unio pictorum (assembly GCA_030141615.1). NCBI lineage: Eukaryota > Metazoa > Mollusca > Bivalvia > Unionida > Unionidae > Unio > Unio pictorum. The sequence goes on from JARLTB010000060.1 coordinate 25,159,811, forward strand.
AATCAGATATTTCTATCAGTGATAACAATTTTACGGCTAGTAATTAACTACACATGTCCTCAAATGAATGTAGTTAAACCAGTTGTTAATTTGTTTGCCTTGACTTAATACATTAACTTACTACACAGCGAGGCATTGAATTATAGCTCTGCCTTAATATTCCACAGTACATAAGTCGTATACTCTGTCGCTAAATTATCTATGAAATCAAAATTCTGTGAATTCACATGTAATCTTGTAAATCATTAATTAATGTAATACATCAAATTCTTAGAACACAATCATTATTCAAACAATATGATAAATTCAAGAATTAACGTAACACTTCCTATTCATACTCAGCATAGTGTTTTTACGACATAAATTAACACCATGCCATTCTTAACTAAGAATTAAGGTAAGAATTCCAATTCATAATTCTAAAGCACATTATTAAATGCATGTATCAAATGGAATCATGCAAGTACTTCGGATTCATAATACAAAACACATTATTATAAAAATGTATCAAATTAAATCAATTATACAAATGTATCAAACGAAATCATGCAGACCTGCAAACGAAGCAAACATTACATGCAATATATAAACATCATATGCAATATACATGGGATTGAGACAATATCTTTGTGTTTTGGTGTGTCACTAAACCGTTGTTTTTGGCGGTTTTTCCCCTGGACTACGGTTTAACGTACGAATGTATTTCTCTCAAATATCATCCGAAGTCTTACTAAATATTTCTACATATGTCCTATCAGAGGAAAAAAATTCAGACTAAATTCTAATTTAGCTAGTGCGATATTATGTTCTAAGATCTTCGGGTGAAAACACACCCCTTATTTAACCGTGACCAATCAGAATCAAATGTATTTTCTCCCGCTTTCCTCTAAACATCGCTCATGTCATGGTCAATATGATATGCTTTGGTTTTAAGTAACAGAATCTCTGTTTTCCCTCAATTCTGACACTTTCGTGATAAAATGAAACTTTAAAATGTCGCCAGCAGTCAGCCCTGGCTCTGTGAAAACAACGTTTAATTAGTACAACGGTCGCCTAGACTCTACAGGCACCTCTCTTGCATAGCGTGTCTCGAAAATCTAACTAATGGCTATCTGGCCACAACTAATGGTTTATTAATAGATCGACCGAAAATTTGGCATTTCACAATCTGATTGAAACAGGATTTGCCCATCAGATATGTCAAATGCAGCCAAAGGTGCTCAACAGTCACCCATTTCTGAGACTACATGTATTATATAAATCGAAATATATACTTGCTAAAATGTGTGGAATGAAAACTCTACAATCAAAATAGACACAATCACCGAGAAATTGCGATACTGTGCGATATCTTACCCAATAATAACTCATAAAGGGTGAACCTCGACCGGAGTGCAATCTTTCACAGTATCCACCAAAAAAATAACACACTCTTGTCTACTGTAACTGTTTTCATACTGGGTACCAGAAGATGTGAGACAGAAGATTTTTGTTAACTCAGTTATACTCGTATACCAACAGAGAAAGCCGTGAACCTTTTAAAGAAATGAGAAATATTTTTATTTGGTTCAGATTAACTGTATAATTTAAAGATTGTATCTTTTGTATGTTTATCAATGTGTACGTTTCGAAGCTTTTTGCTATTTTGTTTTCACTTTTAGTACTGAACAAGTGTATGTTCCCTAAAACCTAAAAGTTAATCTCAGTGAAAATTAAACAATATTAGATATTTAATATAAACATTAAGAGAAAGAAAAACCTGATTTAAATATTAAATGTAAAAGTTCAGATAATGTAAACTTTCGCCCAACTATGTCAGAAAATCTCATACCCGAAGCTGACACTTTGGCATTGCATGATCTTAGGTATCCGAGCGTTAAAAAAATTAATATATTTTCTCTAATAAACATTAGGAACATAATAGCTTTACGTTCAGCCTTATCTACGAGGCACAAAGGAAACATATGTATTATGCCTGCAAAATATCAACAACGAAAAGGCCGAATAAGCAGAAGATAGTAATACAGTCATAGCCTGCATCCAGCAAAATTGCTTTTCGAACCGGACTGGCTGAAATATTGCCGGATCTGTTTCCGGAAACTAGTGTGCAGGAATCGTTTAAGGCTAGCGATATGTTGTAGACTCGTGTCAGTCGTTGTTGTATACGTACATGCTCTTTTAGAAAAGACAAAGACAAAATCAAAGCGGTATTGAGCACAAACGGATTGTTAGCTACAACAGAATAATGCCAAGACGAAAGGAACGTACACTGGGGATTGGGTCGAACATGAAATACAACCAAGAACCACCATGTACGTTGAGTATTCCTTGTCGCCATTCAATCGCCTTAACTGTCGCGCGTGTGCAGAAACAGATATGTTCGATACAACCGGTCGGAGATACTAGTTCAACTGTAATCGCTAGCGCGAGATCGACTGTCTTGGTACGGTTGTTTTGCACCTCTTTGGGACTGTTTCCAGCTTGATAACCATGCCGCCTCCTAACGAAACTTGTTGGAGAACACCGCCAAATGTATCAAGATCGGATTTCGTACAATTCTGTTAGGAAAAATCTGGAGCCTTGTGGGAATGTGATGTAGATTAGTTCGTTTATTTCTAGGATGCCAAGAACGTTTGCTAGCAGTGGGACCTCAATGAGAATGGTGCCGTGGCACGATGACGCTTGCAGACCTATATATGGTCTGAATAGTCGGCAATCGGGAAACAAATTTTGCGATGAAAAGTACGTGCCTACGATGTGTTAGTGTAGATTCCAGTGGTTATCCGTTCCTTTATTGATTAGTTTCTTGCGTATTCGTTGGTGATTTGTTGTCCTCATGTATCTCAGGCCTGCCATACAGCAGTGACTTCCAACGGAACCTAAGGTTTCTTGCCTGTCGTATTGGATGTCCCCAATACAGCATCGCAACAGGCATAGACCGTTAAAATATTTAAAAACGTTGGAGCTGTAGCTCTAAAAGTTATCCGTGCATGGTCGGCTCTTCGTCTGTGATAGGCTCCCCATCTTCCAAGCACAAATAAGAGAACACTAATATGCGCCTTTTCCGCGAAATTTTGTTTCTAAAATATTGGATGCATAGGTTTTTCGCTAATTCCACATCGATCGTCTTCGTGCGTTTTGCACATCAACCTTTCGCAAGATGATCGGATTCGGAAAGTTTTCTGGGTCTTCTGCATCATCCGGCCTGGATACCCATAGAACTGTCTGGTAGGCTTTTCTTCCTCGGTTACGATAATTGGCACTACCCTCTCGGTTCTGCGCAAATAGGGTTCCACACAACTTCCTGTGATCCGTAGGAGGAGCTCGTCAACAATGCATGTAGGTTAAACAGCAACATTCATCTGATGTCTGAGCGAAATTTTGGGAACCCACGTAAACCAGTCTCGAAAATTGCCCATAGATTGTTCCCATCGGTCATCGTTGTAGGCAGTTGTCTCGGTAGGCAATGCACGAATTTCGCCAATGGACGCAGCTTTTGTATTGGCGGACAACTTTACAAAGATCAACTCTTGGCTCGTGACAGATAGCACCATACAGCTATTAAGCTACTTTGCCTGGTTCGTCCTTTTCCTGCTCGATGGCTGCATCACAAACAATCGGTGTTTGCCATGGACATGTTGCATAATCATGTGACTCGGAATGTTAATGGCGAGATCTAGGTCAAATTTAAAAAATTATGTATTTTCATCTCGTCTGTCAGCGGATTAAAGACTTGACGAATTTTTGAGAAAGCAAATAATGTTTCTATCAATTTCATGCAGTTATATCTCGATGAAAAGTCGCTCACGTTTGCGAGGCCGTCTTGTTAGTGGCTACCCAATGCCGACACCAAATTGTCGGCGAATTCCAACTTTTCGATAGGCACTGGACTCTGACCCTACATACCAACATAAATGGGGGCCCCGAGTGGCCGTGTGGTCTAAAGCGCTGTCCGTTACGGATCACTGCCATCTCGCCTGTGTCTACGTGGGTTCGAGTCTAAGATTCGGGTAATGTAGTTATGTGAGAAAGCTTGCCAGTAGCTTCTCGTGGGTCGGTGGATCTTTCCGGGGTTTTCCGGGTTCTTCCTCCGCCATTAATACTGGCCGCCATGTATAGCCTATATTGTGCTGAAAATGGCGTTAAACGCTAAAAACAAAACAAAACAACATAAATGTCCAAATATCAAAATGAAGTGGCTAGGGTCCGAGGAAACTCGAAATATATGTAATATGGCCCGACGCGGTTGGTCTCCGTTACCAGTAATGTCAGAAAGAAGAAAATGGTGATCAACTTGTTGGTCTAGGATGAGATTTACTCTATCATCCTAACAACCAATAGCCCCTCTCCCCCCCCCCCCCGCCCCCTCCGACTGACAGTAGCCGTCGTTCCGACATACTAAAACCCTCACTTTACTTCTACTATGCTAATTTTGTATTATTAAAAGCCTTGTAAATATTAACACCTTTTATATTGAACCAACAAACATGAGGCTTTTATTTTCAACAGATTCTGTATTACCATTAAAAAGCTGCCCAGGGCTGACTAATTTTGGGCGTTGTCAATTCCAGCATAGATGGTTTCGCAAATCATTTGTAGGCTTACGTAATACCACCACCAATAAATAAAGATGCGTTGTAACAAATCGATGAAACAAGAGAGAATTAACCGCTATGTTTTATTTGATATGTTCTCAAGCTTAATTCGAACATTCACATTCTACATTATTTCTACAAATTTGACTGCCATATTTCGAGTTTGGTAAATAGTCTTCACACAATTGTTTGTATAAAACCATCTGATAGCAAAATACATAATTTGACACTAACTTTTTAAAAACAAATTGCAATTCAGAAAATGTAATATGCATGCTGTTTGGTGTTAATGACCCATATGAGTCAGTGTCATTGTTGTCTCCGTTACATTTCATTCTGCTTTGCTAATTGACTTTATATCTGCACGCAAGACATGACGGTAGTGATCCATCACTGTAACTAACATTTCCATAATGAATCTCTGGCATGTCTGGCTGTAACAAATACCTGCTTGGATCCAGTAGCGTACTGCGAGAGGGTCGGTCCGCAACAGGTGAAAGGGGTGGGGTGGAGTGTGTGCCATCAGGAGCGTTGAAATACCAGTACAAATTTGTTCGTATAAAAAAAAATGCAAGATTGTCTGTTCACTGCATTTTAAATGTCCTGCATTTTTCTTATTTCGTATTGCTTATGACAGTACTGTACGGTTTAAAATCTAAATGCAAACATAATACAGTTTTATGTGTGCTTACATTTTAAAATTAGTTGCAGGGGTGCCAAAGAAAGGATCCGCCCCTTGTGCCAAATCCCTTAGGTACGCACTGCTTGGATCACATAAAACATATACCAATCAAGCTGGTCTTCAAAGCAAAACAAACACGAAGATAATTGGCGCTAATGGCCCCAATGTTTGCTCAAAATTTCAGTAATTTTCAGATTTTGAGGTTGCAGGTAAGAAAATGTTTCATACCTGGGCAGAGCACGCTATGTGAAGAGGGCCATTCAGTGCCGGATTACCAAATAGGCAGTGTAAGCAGCTGCCTATGGGCGCCACTCCTATTAGGGGCCCCGCGACAACGGATCAAAATAATATTGCAGAGAGGGTGGGGTCAAGGTTTCAACTGCCTAAGGGTCTCCACAGTGTTTAATCCGGCACTGCAGTTTTTAAAACTTTGTATGCTTCATGTAAATTTTTTTTTAAAAATCAGAATACCTCATGTTCATTATAATGAACACCTCATTTTATCTACAATCCACTGTAGTGTGGACTGCGGTCACTAAAAAGATATGTATGTATTTGCTTAAATTGTATCCAATGTTGTGTACAGCGTTTTGGAAAAGCAAACAGTCCAAATATATCTTTGATATTTATTGAGATAAAAGCTGTGTGTTCAGTTTCTCAGTTGATAACGTGTATTAGAGTGATTTTCGATGGCAAGATGTGCTAAAGTTCTGTATAATCCGTTTTGTATATACGTTTATTCGCTTTCATGATATACAATTGTATACACTGGCAGGTTACGTACTCAATTCAAAACGAAACACTACAGACCACGATTTCATCATAACGTGAATGTCATTCATTTGCATTCGGATATGCAGATATTTAATTTACCCAATATTAAAATAAAGCAACATACAAAAATAATTTGACAGTATTTTAATTGATCTAATAATTACAAAACTTAGAAAAGGAAAAAAATTTAAAACCTGGTAAAATCGACACATATATAAATAAGCAAAGCGACCCTTCCATGTAGCATTTCAACTTGCCATCATTTTGTGACCAAAAAATAAAATAACATAAAAATGAACGGAAAAGAACTTGAAGTTTCTGGTTTTGAAAACTTGCATGACTCATAATTTTCATGCAAGTAATTTAGAAAGGTCAATATACATAATGGAATAGGTTAATACAGGAAGACCGTTGCATTACATACATTCTCAATCTCTATGGGACCATTCCATTACCGTATAATCATGGTTACATGTATGATAAATTATCCTACCACATCCATCATGTCTGTTTTCTCATGAAATAATTACCATCTCATTTAAAGAGCGCTAAATCTGATTCGAGATGCTGTTATTAAAATTCAAACCTTGAATAATTTCCGACAACTATTATTTGATAAAAGCCATGCTGAAAATGCACAAACCAACGGACCTTTTCTCAATCTTTTATTCAGACAGCATTTCGGATCCGGGCTTTAAAATCATGGGATGGTAGATGTCATAGACAAATCGTTTGCTGCTTAAAAATAATTTCAGCTATTTTACTGCCGGAACCTTTTCACAAATTTATTGCTAGGTTTCAATGTACAGAAAGTATCGAGTGTAAAATCAAACTGCTAGTCCGCATTTGGTGACTGACAACTGTTGCAATGTAATTTCATGTATGTATGTATGTATGTATGTATGTATGTATGTATGTATGTATGTATGTATGTATGTATGTATGTATGTATGTATGTATGTATGTATGTATGTATGTATGTATGTATGTATGTATGTATATGTGTATGTGCGTGCGTGCGTGCGTGCATGCATGCATGTATATGTGCGTGTGTGCTTACGTGTGTATATGTGCGTGTGCGTGTGTGTGTGTGTGTGTGTGTGTGTGTGATTTTAACGACAAATCCTATGTCATAAGATAGTGATTTCAGACACTGGTGTCACTCCCTTCTTCACCTCCCTCTCCCCAAGAGATACATATATAAAGGTCAAATGAGGGCACTAATTAGCATTATTATAGTGATTGTATTATTTTAAGAGATTGTTCCTACACCTTTGATGCGAATTTCTTCCAAGGATCTGATTATATATCTCATAAAGGAAACCTATTCTCTTGTTGCAAAATTTGCATGCATTTATTTGCTTTATCAATGAAGAGTCAGAAAAATGGGGAGTAACTCCTTGATACACTATATTAATTAAAGAAGATAACTAGAATAACAGACGTACGTCAAAGGCAAGGCCGGATGGATCAGATATTTCAATGGTTTGCCCTACCAACATCTTTTGGATGTAATGATTATCTCCATTAGTATGTAGTATTAGCCAATCAGCATCGTGTAACAGCGGTGCATACAAAGGCCGAAAATGGTGGAGGCAACTGACTTTTAAAGGATACTCTGTACGTTTAATATCAAAAGTATAACAACGTTCCAGACCAAAACTAGTACATGTGTATTTGCCGTAATTGATGTATTTGTACAAACACAGACCGGCAGTGGGGGGGAAAAAATTGTTTATTTATAAGTCCACTCCAGTTGGGTACTCCCCTTGTCTCGATCATATAGGAACAGCATTCAAATTCAAACAACTTGAATTTGATTGGATGATGTGGTCTGTCACCGCATCCAAATGAAATGTTACTGTACAGATCCAAAGCACTGAAATATGTGATCGATCCGCCAAGGTGTATATCGGGTTAGCACATCGGAACCTAGGCTACCAAAGATGTCACTACAGGTTCCATCCCAAATTCTCTCTGTTCACTTGTTTACATGCACCCACGACCCAAACCCCACCTTCGGGTCTTTCCGTGGGTAAATATTGTACAGATTTATCTAAATTCCATGCAGTAATAATAATAATAATAATAATAATAATAATAATAATAATAATAATAATAATAATAATAATAATAATATCCGATTCTTTATACAAAATTTAGTTCAGCTCTAAATTAAGTGAAGAGTCTCGTTAACATTGCGTTTCTTCTCGTGCAGAAACATAATTGATTCTCCTTTTGGCAAACAACGTGGAAACTTTAATTTCTTTCATGACATACAAACTCTTTGACAGATCTTGTAGGGTCCCATTAGCACGTGCTGGTTCACCTCATTAATTTGTCAGTATGCTCTTTCAAGTGACCCTTGACTGTCAACATCCAAGGGGTGATAATTATGGATGAAAGCTGTGAGACAGTCTAAAGTTTCGTCTTCATTATACTAAATGCGCTTGTTAGGTGTCATCTGTCACGTTATAATTTACTCGGCATTTCACAAGCAAAGGATCGTTTTATTGACTCCAAAATAATTATACTTTCTGAATAAACAATTTCTAGTAATCCATTTTTTCACTCTTAAATTAAAAACTTTGGATATAAATAGTGGCTTTATACTAATAATTAATAAATGTGGTTTCTTGCATTTTAAAAAAAAACTTTTGATTCAACAATCTCTTCATTATAATGGAATTAAAAGATTTATTGACATAAGTTTACAGAAATATGTTACTCGAACATCATCTTCATTACTTCTATTGCACAATTTTGATATGGTTGTGAATCTTCTTTTCTTCACACGTTCATTATTAGTTAATTGATTAGCACATTTGTTTTCTTTAATACATTGACAAAATAAACATAAATCTACGCTTTAAATGAAATTATGTTGTAATTGATGCATAAAGGAATCTGTTTTCAGTGTAATGACATTTTCAAACAGAATGGTAAAATGAGTAGACTTAAATAGATATTAATTAACTGCTACTAATTAACTACCCTGATTTCATCGTGATCATTAACAGACTGCTTAATCAATGTAATGTTTAATCTTGCTTTTTTTCTTTCCGTTTAGCTTATGAGCATTATGTGTTAAACGCATTTTTAAACGTCATGTTCAGTGTGTGTGTGTGTGTGTGTGTGTGTGTGTGTGTGTGTGTGTGTGTGTCTATATAAGGAAGTACATTACCAAGCATTACTTCATTACACATATATAATGACGTAATTAATACTTGATATCTTATTTTAACATTATTGCCCTAGACAGAGTTACCTCGCTTAGTCCAATATTCCCAGGTTCTTGCTACTGGGTGTAATTTTTTGTCAATCAAAATGTTGCCTTCCCGAATATTTTAGGTATTGCGAAAAATGAAACTTTTACTTTCGGACAATTATCCATAATATCATCAGCAAGGTGTTGAAACAGTGACACATATTTTGTATGCCTTGTCAGTTTAAACATTCGAACGGAAACGATAAAGACGATGTTAAGGGTTTACTATAATTTTAAACAAAATAATACAATTGCGTTGTATTTATATAGGTATTATAGATTCTTTTACACACACACACACACACACACACACACACACACACACATACACACATACATACATACATACATACATACATACATATATATATATATATATATATATATATATATATATATATATATATATATATATATATATATATATATATATAACGTTAAAGCGCTCTATGGTTAAATCTCTGTAGACAGAAAATGTTACCCACCTCCCCCATTCTCTCTCTCTCTCTCTCTCTCTCTCTCTCTCTCTCTCTCTCTCTCTCTCTCTCTCTCTCTCTCTCTCTCTCTCTCTGTGCCTGCTTGTATTAGTAATAACTGCTAACTTAGATAAACCTTTCAAAGTGATCTTAGTTCTGTCTGCTTTCAGCCTATATAATCCAATGCCGGATAGTTATACACCAGCGATCTCTGAATAAGCGGTACAGGTATAAATTTATACCCACTTGACAGCTCACACAAATATCCTCGGAATTTCGAGAAAAAGGGTCGTATATTTGCATTCGGATGTGTATGGAATTCTTTGTTCTTAGACTTAATGCATACAAACGCTGATCGTAGACATAATACCTCGCGCGACTGGCTTTCGCTTTTATTACCATCTCGCTAGCACATCGGTATATGAATAAGTAACTGTTTTAATCTAAAATCTACAAAAGTAAAATCGTTACCTGAAATTTGAACAATAACTATATTTCTATATACACAGTAATTAAATCAACAAAACGTTTTTTTCTCATGACTTTTTACCTCGGTCATTTTCGTGTTGTCGAATGGTAGTTGACTCAAGCGGTTCTTATTTCTTTGAAGGATTTTTTAAAATAATTTTTCTAGGTCAAAATAAATTTTTTAGGTCAATATAATTTTTCTTATTACCCATCCTTCGTTCCAGCAAATGTTTAGATGATGACGCAGCAAGTCAACTCAGACTATTGGGCCATATAAACCGTAGGAGTTCTGAATTCGAAGTTAATTTGTCACATGAAACATCATATCCTAAGAAGAACATTAAAAGATCATAAACAACCGATTTTTCAGCACTATACACCGCTCTGGAGCTATATGAACATCTGGCCCTGCACGATTATCACTTTTTAGGCAAGGAAACAACATTGAATCTGCAAACCCTAAATCAGATATGGTATATGTACTTGGAGTAAAACTATATAATTTATATTATGCATGCTGGTAGAAGAGCCGAGGTCCAGAATGTCCTGAAAATTCTGTAAGCCTCTATGCATTCAATAAAGTTAAAGAACGTGGTTTGATTGGGGGGGGGGGGGGTATAAAGACTTTCAGCTTAAACGTCAGTTTTGTTCTTCAAAAGATTTCCGAATACTGAATCATGTTTGTCTTTTAAAGATTCTTAGATTGTATGATGAAGGACATTAAACCTGATCCACGTGGCACGAATTGAAATTCGATTCTGGAGTCTTTTCAGAATGTCAATGGCCAAACAAAGCCGCCCTTTGTATTGACGGCTTCTCATAGCAGAGCTGTAAAAACTCCATGGTGATCACAAATTTTCATTAAAGCGCCGTCTGAGATAGATTTATTAGCATCAGGAAAGACTGATACAGGACTGGACCATACACTGTAAACACTGCACAAAGTAGATATAAGCGGTTATGATTTCTTTTCTTTTCCACAATATTCAATATCGATTTTTGGTTTAGTCCTCTAAACTATAAACTTATAGATTTGTTATGCCTGAACGAGTGTATTATTCGGCCGCAATGAATGATCTCTACATTACTTTAGCTGTATTGCTTGTATCCTCAAAGCTTGAAAGAGTTGTGTGTGTGTGTGTGTGTGTGTGTGTGTGTGTGTGTGTGTGTGTGTATTTTAAACGTAGCTTTAAACAATTTTTCAGTCATATCGCTACGATGTCTGCAGTGTTGCAGTTTATAGCGGGGGTGGGGGGAACAAACTATTTGTGTTATTTATTTTCATTTTTCGGTAGAAATACTATATTCAGTTTTGCTATTTTTCGTTTTTGAAATTTTCGCGCCATTAAGGCATCTACTATTTTGTTTCATCTCTCTCAGACGCCTATTTCATGCCTCCAAGCGAATTACTTTCGTGCAAAATTTAATGTTAAAAACATAAATATTGAATAAAAGTAATAATTTTAACATAGAGGCTATTTAGAAGACACATTAATCTGAACATTTTTTTTAAAAATATATAGCACAGAATGTTGTAACACTGACCAACATAATTTTTATTGTAGAGTTGTCATTAAATATGTCCTCAAATGAAACTGGGGACCCATGTTACGCGCACCGCTGGATCAATTAAAACTACGAAACAGCAGCCTGAATGACAAATCTGATGTCACAGGAGAGTGAGTTCATTGTCCATTTAATTCGTCCATAATTGATGAATTTGTAGACCCACACAGTCGAGCATAGGAATAATTGACAATCCTATATGTCTTTAATTATCATGGTGATTGTTGCTAATTGCTAACGATAAATCTTGTTTAAAGATAATGGCTTCCAATTCATGTAGTTGTTGCAAGGGGGGGGGGGGGCGGGAGGGGGGACTTTTTCTTTTTGTTGTTCTTGTTGCTGTTGAGGTATTGTTTGGGGTTTATTTATCATCCTCCTTTCTTGAAGAAAGTTTTAAAAATAACGGGGCGGACGACGACTTCATAAGCAACGGATGAAAATAAACGGACATGGCAGATGTGAACATACAGTATAAAATGTCAGATACAATGAGGCATTACAAAGATTCATGTACACAAATCTATGAATGCGTATTCGTTAAAAGCAATTTTCACATAATGGAATAACAAATGAAGCCGTACAGGTACTCACAGTAATGTCGTTGATCCGATAATGATGTTTGGGTATGTTGTTTCTTTTAATAGCACGTTGGTAGAATAATTCTTACATATTATAAATATTCCGTTTTTCTTACTTTTCATGATTACAATAGATAAATCATTGTAAAATCATTACAAAAAAGACAAATAAAACAGCATCAAATATTCGAAACCTATCGTCTGTAATTGCTTATAAGTCAATTGGACTTCATACAACAAAGAACCTGATCTGCTATAGCATAAAGCGACTGTATATCAGGGTCTATGATGTTTGTTCTCTTGATTACTCCTAACAATATGCACTTGAAAAGATCTACCAATGCATTATGCGACCGCAAACAGGATCTGTGCAAATTGCAGTTGGACTCGACTGATAAGCGAGCACATACGGTACGAAAGATAATGCCTCTTGCAATTTGTATTCAGAAAAGGAGACAGGAATATTACTATAAACGCATGAGAGTCCTGATCAATCCAGCAGTTCCCACATTAATGAATGAGGTTAGTGCACTAGCTTAATAACTATATGGTCCCAGCTTCGATTTCTGCTACCTTCTAACGTGTAGAATCTTCCAATCCAATGTCAACAGATTTATTTAAATTTAACAGATAGCTTCTACCACAACAACCACTGATAACACCACCGTTGGACTGTTGACACCTCACATTCTTTACCAGTTATGGGCTGAAACGGAGTCATTATAAATTGTTGCATAACTTCTCGCAAATATGTCGGAGGTTACATTTTTACAATTGTTACTTTTCCATCCTGATTCACATTCCTGAAACTAGAATTATAATTGAAATATAAATATTAATTTCAATACATAGGTAGGACACATGTGGGTGTATTGAAATTCTGTCTTACAACATTGTATCTCAAGGACACTTCAGTCCACCTTTCACACACCATTGCTTATAGAGACCTCTTCACGTATATTGCTAAATCATGTTGCCATACTATGGTACAGTTATGAGTAATAATTACTACCCTCTTGTCTCCTTCACAAATTGCTTGGAAACAAATATGTATCATCATAATCAACCCCGTCATCGTCATAAATCAAAGTAATTATTGCAGTATATCATGCGAGTTTCCGGTCTGGAAAATATCGCAAGTGCCAATTGTTGTCCGATTTTCTAAAGCGTTTTAGTAATCTCTATTTCTATCTTCAGAGAGTCTCAAATGCACCTCAATCCCTCGGATTTCACTTGACACAATCCCTCGGATTTCACTCGAAAAAAGAGCACTTCAGAAAGAATAAATGCAGAGGTAAATATGCAATATACACTACAATATAAAGGACAAATAAAGAAAGGCAAAATTCACAAAGTAAATATTGCAAATCGAAGTCGAGTGCCTTGTTGACAATTAAAATTTCATCAGCCGTTTTATGAACAGGACGGGTGTCAGGATTAAGTAGATTGAAATGTTATACAACAATTTTGCGCAAACAGTGGCATTTAAATGTTATGATCAACTGAACGTAATTAATTGCTGAATCTATCCAACAAGTTAGGTAAACGTCGCGCGTGAGTTTTTGAGCACGTGCACTATTATTAATCAATACATTTCGGCATACCCAAAGTTTGAAATAATTTTAAAAAATAGACTTTAGCAGATCAGGAACTGCAATCGCCAAACAACGCGGTGCCGGAGTTTTAAGTCAATTAGTGTGCCAGACAACTCCAGAGACTGAATTTGCAGGGCGTTTGAAGTTTCAGCTACAGAAAGATTGGACTTACACTAGAAAGAGTCAGATCTATTGCTGAAATATAATGTTCCATAATTCATATTATTGTTTAATAAGTCAACAACACATACCATCTGGACTGAGAGGATGAAAGAACAAACACGAATGCTCATTAAATATATAATAGTTTACCAGATAACTGATTATGGTTTTAACAGTGACCCGAAACCGGATAGCCTCTTATTGTTTTAACAGAGGGTCTGTAATCGACTTCAACCAACATAAGATGCTGAAAATGCATAAACACTGTTGAAAATATTGATGGAACTTTACCTCGTCCACTTAAATCCACACTAAATTGTCAAAGTCTGTTATTCTTACCCTTTCTTTAACCGTTTCATAAGCCCTTGCATTACCATCCTTACTGCATCTAGCAGCACCTCATGTTGCGACCTATTTTGAATTACTGCGATGCTGTTTTATAATTAACTTTAAATTAGTTCTTTAAGACACCTGTTATGTGTAGTCGTGTATTCTACGTGTAATGCAGTTGGCAATCACAAATATCATCCCCGCCCCCATTCGTATCCAGAAAACACTTTGGACAATGAAAGGTTGACTGAGGCGTCGATCATTCATTCCCTGGTGTTCAAATCATTATGGTGTTGCTAAATCGGAACCTTCAAATGGACTTGAGAGATGTCCACTTTCTTAACATGACGAAATATAACAAATGATTTACCTGTGTCACCTGTGTAGAAGTCCGTCCCTATTTCGGGTTGGTGAAAATTATAAATTCTCTTAACAACTATTAATTAAGCTGACCTTTCCCCCGCGTGAAGGTGGCGAGAGGGCTACTCAGAACTCACAGGTATGAAAAGGACAAATCTTTTGATGATGGTGGCACGCCCCAATTATAAAAACTTGCAGATCTGCGACAGCCCGTGACTAGATTTACGTGTGTTCGGCGTCTTGGTCTAAAATCAATCGGTGCCTGCTGGACAGTTCCACAGCGGTTCAGGCTGAGAATTCGGGGTCTTTAGGGACGTGTACTGTTTTGTTAATTTATAGAAGATAATACAAATAACAAATTCATATATGTAATTATCAGAGTAAAACGTGTGCCTTCGTGAGCTATAGATTTGCGAACTTGTTCAGGCGACATGTATATTTATGTAGAAGGACTAAGACGTTGGTTTAATAAATATAAATCAAACGTGGATCAGTGCGATATTATTTTCATATCTTCTCCATACAAAAGAAATGACACTGACGATGATTGGCGAGTATGCAAGACAGTGACTGCAGTAATCACTGCACGTGTTCAACAAATAACGTGCTAATTTTTTCGACCCTATGCAGGCGAAAAGGTAAACTATAACAAAAATCGTATTTGTATCAGTCATTATAATGACCATAACTGTAATTATTCGAAGGTTTGGTAGGCAACTTCAGCGCTTTCATTAGTGAGAGACCCTGGTTCGTAGATATTTTTCCTCACGGAATTTAAAAATGGTGTCTGCAATATTCTATCACACTAGATATTTGTGCATTTTTTCTCACTTGTATGGTTGCATAGCGAGACACGTGGATAACGCTAGATTCGTGTGCATTTTTGTCTCACCTGTATGACTGCATAGACAGAGATATAGGTCACATTCCAGCAATGATGGTAATAGCAGTGGTCGAATACAATAATACTTAGCTCTCAAGATTTTTTTTTTTAACTCATCAAACGTTCAGTTCATCTTAATATGGTTCGTCGAGGTGTATAAGTGTTTCTATGCAATCCTTCTTGGCAGCTTGGTTTTCAACGGAATCCTTGTTGAAGATTTATTGTTCCTCGCAAACTTTGTAAAAGACGAAATCCTAACACTCATCAAAGCATGGTTTGCACACGAGGCTAAGTTTTTCACGGAATCTGTTGTGTTCCATCATGCATTCTATACTGGATGACTTTCCAGCTGTGATACTTACCGCGATGGTGAAAAAATTAGGATTCTGCATTAAAGGGTGTTGAACTAACTCAACGATCATTACAACATGATTCGCAGACGAGGCCTAATCTTCAGGGACATCCTCGATGGAGAGTTAGAGCTCCAAATAATCCTTGCAAGAGACGTAGTCGTCCATGGAATCTCGGCTAAAGATTTTATGCACTACGGAATCATTATTGGAGACTTAATACTCCCGGAATCTTTGTTTTTAAAAGACGTAGTTCTCCACAGAATCCTTGTTGAAGTCTTAGCGTTCCGTACAGTCCTTGTTGGTAAACTTTTCAATTGATGGTAATAGCGTGTTTGAAAACATTATAATTTGTGTTCCCTGCTTTTAAACTAGCCTAGCATACATTTTAGCATGATACCGAAAGACGGTTTAGTGTGTATTTGTATATTGAATTGCATTGTGTGCTTGACGACTTTTGTTCGTTATTGATGATAGAGTAATTGCTTACCTGATTGCTGTATGTTCCTAAGAAATAAACAAGATGTTTACTTGAATCTGGGTTCAGTTTGCATATTATAAATATTTTGCAAACGAAGTTTTCATTTCTGTTTAATATCAGTCTTTGTCCTGGTACATCATGACATTCAAGTTCATTGGAATTCATTCGGAACATTCTCTACTTTTGGATATGTGCAAGAACATTTAGGGTTATTTGGGATTTAATTTTCAATACAGTCTTTATCGTTTTAATTTCAAGTTGTATTCGAGGGAAATAAATTATTTAGCGATGTTGCTAAACTAATTAGTTTTAGTTCTTTTCGTTACGTAGTTTAAGACCATAGAACCGTAACAGTTGCTGTACGAAATCTATTTCGGAGACGTAGATAGCCACAGAATCCCTGGTGAAGACTTAATGTTAAATATAAATATTGTTGGAGACAGTGTTCCGCGTTTTATTAGAGTCATAGAGACTGGTGAATTGCAATGGGAAACTTATTGTTCAAAATTAATCCTTATTGGATACGTGTTGTTCTATTTAATCCTTTTAATAGACTTTGTGTTTCACTAACTTGTTTTTAAAGACTCAGTGCTCTACTGAAATCTTGTTAAGGACTAAGTGTCACACAGTATAGTTGTTGCAGGCGATGTTCCGTGCCATTCTTAGTATTCCGTAGACTACTCATTGGAATTTAGTGTAATGTGAAATTCTCTGCTGGATAATTAGAGTTTCACTAATTGTGCCAGCTTCTGCGCTTTATATTGTTTTGTTTGTTTTTTTGTTGTTGTTTTTTTAAAAAATTTGGTTCGTATAAACGTATTTTTTACAATAAATTTATTATTTAAATCCCAACTCTTCTTTCACGTGTCGATCCCTGCCACGAAATCTGTGTATATATATATATATATATATATATATATATATATATATATATATATATATATATATATATATATATATATATATATATATATATATTTATATTTCTACTGAATGTTCTAACATACGAATGTTCTAACATATTTTATCATATCTTCTTTATGTGCAAATCTAAATACTTGGTCCAGTATTTCAAGTTGACAGCTGCAACAATATTTCTCTGTCTTGATGAGCTCTATAGCTCAGCGTTGTAATTATTTGTAGCACAAAAACAGTTTACATCTGTGTTTTCCTCATTACTGGATTCCTCTACATTTTTGGTATTTTCACATAGAGAGATACCTCGATGTCACCAGTAATATTATTTTGTTCAATTAGTTTGTCGGTTGGTTTAGTCTAGATAGATATTAAATACCTATGTAATGGTATTTAACCTCATCTGAATTGAAGTAAACATTTTTTTTCTTTTTTGGCAGAGAATAGCTAATAAAAGAAGTTGAACGCTATCTAAGAACGATTGATCCTTGAGAAATCCATCTTCTAATTACTGTCCGTTTCATTTTGTTTTCATTCACCATATACAAACGTTATAGCAATAATGCTTTAAGTAATTAAGATATCTCATTAAAATTGCTTCTTTTTTTTTTTTTAATTCTCGTATTAAATACATACCGGTTTTTAAATCGCAGTCTAACCGCTCCGGTGGCATAGTGGTTAGAGCGTTCGCCCCTGAAGCGGGAGGTCGTGGGTTCGATCCCCGGCCGAGTCATACCAAAGACTTACAAAAATGGTACTAACAGCTGCCTCGCTTGACGCTCAGCATTAAGAGGTTAGTGTTAGGACTGGTCGGCCTGGTGTCAGGATAATGTGACTGGGTGGGACATCATGCTACATGTCTGCGGCATGATGCCTCAGTGCTAGACATCACTATAAACTGCCTCACAGCAGACATCGTAGCGATATGACTGAAAAATTGTTAAAGCTACGTTAAAAATCCTAATCAAACAAACAAACAAACAAATCGCAGTCACAGATCTAAATTTGAACAAGCAATTTTCTCTGTTTTGGAAGGAAATGATAACTCTTAACGTCCAAGCGATTATTTTCACCGAAGTTCCTTAAAGCTACAAACACGCCGCCGAATCTGTGCCAGTGCTCATTACCGGAAATTGCCGATCATGCTTTTGTAAATATTTTAGTATCTATTAAAGCCATTAATCTGTATCTGTCTGACAAATTTCATCCAAAGCTCCGAGCAGTTTCAGAGATATTAATCTTTAAACATCTTCTTACACACCTTATCTGATTTTACCATTGTTTTATTTTTATTTTTATACTTCCATATTCTATAGACAAACATCTATTGTACATTGAGAATTTGGAAAGTTTGCATTTATAACTTTCGAAATGCTTCCAAGTGTTTAAATTGTGACGCCATCAGCTCTGTCATCAGTAAAAAGATCTGGAAATTCTTTATCAAGAGCATGCCCCAGCTATAATAATAATAATAATAATAATAATAATAATAATAATAATAATAATAATAATAATAATAATAATAATAATAATGAGGAGTTTGTATAGGGCCTAATCTTTAGAAGCTCTAAACGCTTTACAACATCTATTATCATATGACTACCAAAAAAAAAATGAAAAGATTTGAAATTAGAAAACAAAAAATCCCGAAAATATTTAAGGTAGGAAACATTATTAGGTCTTTAAGTTTGTTCTTGCAGTCAAAAAAGGTGTGTTAAGAGCACTATTGAATTCGATCAGTGTGTCTTCGTGTCTCATTTCAATGGCAATTCGTTCCACGTTGCTTGGCCCTGGTATGCAAAAGAACTTTGTCCATATGACTTCGTTTCATAGTGGGAATAATTATCAGAAGAGGAGACTATGTATCTTGCTGGTGTGTACACATGGGTGAGGCCAGATAGGTATGTTGGACTGGAGTCCGTCAGTGAAACGTAGCACAGAGAACAAATTTTGTATTTGATTGTGAGTCGAATGATAGCCAGTGTAGGGTACAGAGCAGCTGGGAGGTATGCTCTGATTTTATGCTATAGCCTCCAGACATCTCTAGTCCTAATGAGCTCATTAGACCCATACCTGCCCCAGCACTTTTTGTGATAACAGATCTAGGTCTGTGCAGTTTGCTGTTGGTCTGAACTTGTAAATGAGTATATAATGTAAGTATTACCATGCTTGTTTAGATGAATTTAAAGAAACTTGAGACATTTGATCAATCAATCCCTCTCTCTCTCTCTCTCTCTCTCTCTCTCTCTCTCTCTCTCTCTCTCTCTCTCTCTCTCTCTGTATATCATCATTGAATAAATTAATTTTCACTAGAACCATTAAAACTACTAATAATGCAATATTTTTTTAACGTTTTTTTTTAATCTGCATTACATACGATTTTCGCAAATTAGAATTTTTTTTATTAAAAAAATGAGAACTTTATGGTTATAACTGTTTTCCCTAATTTGTGTTTGGTGAAGAAAACCGACATGATTATTTTCCACGTTAGCAGCCTAGAACCTTTATTGTTCTTTTGGTATGTTCTTTCAACGAATAATTTTATGCGCTCCCTCTAAAATTTGTCAGGACAGGATGTGCATTCAGTGCAATGTGGTCTTTGACATGTCAGAAAGGTGAAATATTTTGATAAGACCCACTGGTCATTGTTGAAAGTTCCTAAGACAGCGCAACGATTCGTTGGTTTTTGTTTCCAGAACTAAATCCTGGCAGATTAGTGATTTCACCAAGATTATTCATGTTAGAATCTATGTCCCTTTATCTATCCATATGCCTCAACCACTTTTTATATAACCACCTTTCAATGGATCTATTACCATCCATCAATTTATATATCACGAATCGATTTACCCTGTTATCATCTTTTCATCTATCTGCCTATCTCAATATCTTTAATTTAGTTTACAGTACACAGAGAAAAAATTAGTTTTCTTTGCCATTTTCTATCACGATTCTAATTGCACGGCAGACTAAAATAAAAGGACAAACTGAAATTAAATTGGTATGTATATTGAGTTGTATTTTGTGTGGTTAACTTTAGTCCAGGATTGTACAATGTATACAGAATGTTTGCATGGCGAACTTTTGTCCATGATTGTACATTGTAAACAGAACGTTTGCTTTGGATAGTGGAAAGATTACAGTCCTCACTCTCCTGGATTTATCTGCAGCATTTGACACAATATACCATGATATATTACTTCACCGTCTCCAGCATGTATTTGGCATTCAGAATATAGCCTTACAGTGGTTAAAGTCATACTTAGTCAACAGGACACAAATTATATATGCAAATGGAATACACTCCCGCCCAGTTGACGTATGTTTTTGTGTTCCACAGGGATCTGTTCTTGGACCTGTTCTTTTAATTCTGTACACTCAGCCGCTCTCAAGTGTCATAGATCATCACCCAGTGTCGCACCAATTGTACGCTGATGACACCCAAATATACAAGTCTAGCCACCCAACTGAAGTTGATGCTACCATCCATGGAGTAGAGAAGTGTATTTCGGATGTGAAATCATGGATGACATGTAACAAGCTGCAGATGAATGATGATAAAACTGAGGCTATTCTGATCACAACACAAAGACTTTCTAATTCACATCCTTTACCTTAGACAATAAATATCAGCAACACCAACATTAAATTCTCACAGTCAGTACGGAATCTAGGTGTTACTCTAAACAGTACTCTCACATTGCACCAACATGTCACGAACGTCTGCAGGGCTGCATATCTTGAATGAGACGCATCAGTTCCATTCCTAAATATCTTTCAGTTGATGCCACGAAAACACTTGTGTGTTCATTAGTATTTCAAGACTGGACTATTGTAACGCAATTCTGTCTGGTTCATCACAATATTTACTCCAGAAACTTCAAAAAGTTCAAAACACAGCTGCACGGATCATCTTTAGAGTACCTCGATCAGAGCACACCTCACCACTGCTCTGTACCCTACACTGGCTATCAATTCGATACAAAATCAACCACAAAATTTGTTCTCTGTGCTATATTTCAATGACAGACTCCAGTCCAACATACCTATCCAGCCTCACCCATGTGTAAACACCAGCTAGATCCTTACTCTCTTCTTCTGATAATCGTATACTCATTGTTCCCAAGGTTTAAACAAAGTCATATGGACAACGTTCGTTTGCATACCAGGGCCCGGCGATGTGGAACGAATTGCCCATTGAAATTAGGCACAAAGACGCAGTGGTCCCTTTTAAGAGTGCTCTCAAGGCTCACCTGTTTCGACTTCAGGGAAAAACTTAGCGACCTAATCATGTTTTGTATCTTATATATTTTCAGCATGTTTTTATGTTTTCCAATTTCATTGTTTTTGTCATTTTTTGTTCTGTAGTGTAGTCATATCATTATTGATGGTGTAAACCGCTTAGAGCTTTTAAAGATTAGGCGCTATATAAAGTCCTCATTATTATTATTATTATTATTATTATTATTATGATTGCACCTTGTAAACAAAGTATGTTTGTATTAGGAGTTTGATAAAAGTCAGTCTTGTTTACAGTTAAACTTGATTATTTCGTTGGAAATCTTCACATTCTATTACGCTACAGGTTAAGTGAAAATTTGTAGAAACAGGGGTTTGATAAATATTTCTTCTTCTATATTAGTCTGTGGCTCTGCTTCTTGACATCTGATATAATTCGAAAAAAAATATTTATTGAAAACAATAACTGGAAATACTTACGTGCTTTTTTACTGTTTAATTAATATTACACTGAGAGCATTTTTAACTCATTCCAAGACAGTATGGATTGCATCAATGGAATTTATCAGAACATTGGAGTTCATTAGGAACATTCTATATTTTTTCGACTTGTTATAGGACATTTAAGACTATCTAGGATTTCACTTTTACGCTACTGTAAGCTTCTATTAAATTTTCACTTAGTCACGTAAATAAATAAATAAATAACTTCTTGGTTTGACTTAAACTGTTTGTTTCACTTATTTGTTACATATGGCAAGACCTAGATTAGTAAGATGATATTTTTATTTTTAAAAAAAACAGACTGTTTTAAAATAAAGGACAAGAGCTAAACAATGATTATAATATCAAAATGTTTCTTTTCAAGTTCTGCTTAGTTAGACTCTTTAACACGGAGACAGTCGCCACGTGTACTTGGATTTAGTTTTCTATACATGCATGGGTTAACTCTTCAAAGCTATCAAATTATTTTTGCTCTGTTCGTCTAATAATACCTGCATGACTAAATTACATTTACACGGACACGTTAATAAATCTTCACAACCACCCTGGTTTAATACATTATAACTGCGTGTGTTTGTGTGTGTGTGTGTGTGTGTGTGAGAGAGAGAGAGAGAGAGAGAGAGAGAGAGAGAGAGAGAGAGAGAGAGAGAGAGAGAGAGAGAGAGAGAGAGATGTATTTGTAGGTCTGACATCCACAATACCCCAGCCCTCGGGTCGGCCGCTCGAACGTGTCCTTGGGTAATGCAAAACCCATAATGTAATAATTTGAATGCGTCGTACAAAGTATAAAGACTTTCAAGTCAAAACACTTACTACTACGTTTGGTTGAAATTCGACAAAGGCTTTTGTTAAGACGTTGAAAAGAGCAATTCTTGACGAAATTTATAATGGACAACAGATGCTGAGTTCACTGTATTTTTGGGTATATGAACTAAAAATATGTTAAACAATAGATTAGTTGGCTACGGAAGACCATTGGTGTCAGGTAACGGTTAGGTTGTCATTAAAGATATGTTCGCAATACTTTTGTGAATATTTGCAATAATATTAGAAATGTACTAAATCGCATCGCAAATGTTCACAATTCTTCGTGAATGTGCCTTAACACATTAACCCCTGGAGGTTTTTGCTGTTTTCGCATGAAATGCGAGTAGGAAACACATTTTGGGGACTATTTCTAAATACATCGTAATCCATCGATTTCCAAACAATAATCTGTTAGACAAATGGTTACTAATGATACAGAAAATGTTTTTCATTGGTTAGTTTGCTGGCGCATGAGCAGAAGGGCAAAAATTGGAGATGTTTTTTTTTGCTTAACGGACCCATAATTTTCGTATGTAGAAGACTCTTTGTTCAAAATGTCCACCTTATCCTACTTTTTGCACAGGTTCACCTGTCTGTGTGCGTCTCAGACCGGTCTGCCGTAGATCTGAGGTCATAAAGTCTAAAATCTGGACACAAATTCGGAACCCGACCATGGGCGATTTTTGGGTGAAAAAAAAAAAACGGGTCCAAAAACTTCGGTTTTTCCCTCTGTATTTTGTAATACAATTAAAATGTCCAGATTACTTGCTATCATTGTAGAGCTACATCTGTCTACTTTTCAATAATACCACCCACTTTAGTGTATCATGTATGACCTTGACGCTACAGACCATGGAAGTAGGCTACTACCTCATACCCCGTAAAGTCGTCGCTAGGGGTAATGTGTTAAAGCTACTATCTTCATATTGGTGAACATTCAAGGTAATACCTTTATACAGGCAAGTCTTCAAACCCATGCCAACCGCTCTGGTGGCCTAGTGGTTAGAGCGTCCGCCCCGGAAGCGGGAGGTCGTCGGTTCGATCCCCGGCCGAGTCATACCAAAGACTTACAAAAATGGTACTAACAGCTGCCTCGCTTGACGCTCAGCATTAAGAGGTTAGTGTTAGGACTGGTCGGCCTGGTGTCAGGATAATGTGACTGGGTGGGACATCATGCTACATGTCTGCGGCATGATGCCTCAGTGCTAGACATCACTATAAACTGCCTCACTGCAGACATCGTAGCAATATGACTGAAAAATTGTTAAAGCTACGTTAAAAATCCTAATCAAACAAACAAATCAAACCCATGCCATCATACAGGTAAGCCTTCAAGCTGTCATCTTAATACAGGTAAACCTTCAAGCTAGTATCATCATATAGGCATGTCCTCAAGCTAATACCTTCATACGGGTAAGTCTTCAAGCTAGTACCTTTATGCAGGTAAGCCTTCAAGTTTTTACCTTTATGCAGGTAAGTCTTCAAGCTAGTACCTTTATGCAGGTAAGCCTTCAATCTAGTACCTTTATGCAGGTAAGTCTTCAAGTTAGTACCTTCATACAGGCAAGTCTTCAAGTCAGTACCTTAATATCAAAGAACCATCCGTCTGCTTTTTCAATCTACTCAATCATTTAAGGGATTTTTTTAAAATAAACAATGGCACAGAAACTTAAAATTTTCATGTTTTTATTAAAATATTTTGCATGTATCAATGTAAGAATGTATGCGAATATCACACTTCCCATTTTACATACAAACAGCCAAACAAGACATCAACATTCACAATGTCTAGATTTAAACAAATTGCATTCACCTTCTAATCCATACCTTTCTAAAAAGGATTACAAAATCTGAACTTATATTCATATATAATACTGAGAAACTTTGTAGCAAAAGACACTTCCAAACACTTTTTAAAGAAATAACTTTTATAAGGAGAAACGAAAAGCAATGAAAAGCTTTTATGACTCCATGAACATCATTGCAAAAGGTGAACATTTTCTAATTTTGCTTTTTAAAAAATGACTTAAACATATTTACTGTTAAATTTAAACACCTGGAACTAAGGCAATATGATAAAGCACACTGTTAAATATTTAAATTACATTTTTAGTTTCAATAGTTTCCTTAAGTTTCCGGGCGAAAGTAGATATGAATTAATAGCAATTTACACAAAAACTGTCACATGACCAACAACATGGCATCAATTACATGACCCAGAAATCAACAGCTGACGAGGTCTATGAGGATACCTACAGAAAATGGTGACACTAAAAAGATATCATAATCTCAATTTTCTGCTTGATCAGTTGTTCAAATTTTTTTTCCCTTTTTATGTGGGTTGAAATATAAATCCCGTTTCCTTCTTTTCATACTGATCAAACAACAATACAAATAATCCGACTATATTTAAAAATGTACAGACATTTTATGAGCCAGGCAAACATACAGTCTTTCTTATTAAAAAAAACCCATCAGATATACTTAACTGATGAGTGACTTACTGGTTCATACCCAATCCTTTGCAAGTGGAGGTAACTCATGATAATTCTGCATCAAACAGCCTGTTAGCAAATAATCAAATCTGGTCAATAGGTACAACTTTATACATTGTACAAATAATGCTTCATTTTTTTTCTTCTCAATTATTAAATTGTTCATGAAAAGATAAATTACAGGGGCACAGAATGGCAGAGTGGTCTAAAGTGCTCTCTATTATGGATTACTGCGATCTCATCTCTGATTGTGTAGGTACGTGAGAAAGTTTTGCCAGTAGCTTCTTTTGGATTGGTGGTTCTTTCCAGTCTTTTCCCGGGTTCTTCCTCCACTATTTATAATGGTCATCATGTATAGCCTATATTGTGCAAAAAAATACAACTGTTTGAATCTGGACTTGATTATCTCACCAAACTATTCTTAACACAATGACAATAACTCCACCAGGAACTTGTTATTTCTATTTTTCTCTCAATTTGATAATAATTTCGAGCTTCAAACAGGCATAATTCTGCCAAGACTGAAGAAAATTAATACCTAATAAAAAGCCTATTTGTAAAATTATTATTACGGCTATTGTTATTATTTTCAAATGATAACATGCAAAAGAGCATTGTTTGTTGTGAATTTAACATGCCCAAACAGTATGAAATAGAGTAAACTCCCTTGATTAGACAAGAATGGCCTACTTTGTTTAATGTTTGAGCATGCAAAAAGGTTCATTAAAAAAATATTTTAAAAAATTTTGCTGAGTAAAGTCCGGGATTATGATCAAGCTAAGAAAAGTGGCTGAGAATATGTCCAAGTAAAGTGGAGGGGCAGAGATTACAATCAAGCAAAGAGTTGAAGTAGAGTTATGAACAAGAATTGAAGTAGCTAAGATTATTTGTGAGTAGCACATAGGGATGTAATTCTGATCAAGCATGGAGTCACATTTGAGACTAAGATAAAGTTTATCTTGGAAGAATTATATTAAAAGTACACGTCCTTTTAAAATGTTGATATGCTGAAACAATGACTGTATTATGTGGTCAGTCATTCAAATCTTACATCACAACAAAATAGAAGTCTCGCTACATTTCAATGATTAGAACTGGTTGATAATGATATGCAAAAGTAAGAGTTATTTCAGTCGACTGAAAGAAATAAAGCACTGATCGAAACACTGGATACAACTTTTGAAAGAATAGATAAAAACAGAGATAACAGAGATGAAAAACATATTACATTTTATTCTTTGTGATACTGTAATGGGACCTTCGTATCATCATACGATATGTATACTCATATTATCAGTAACAACTCACAGCTCTCTGTTGCAGCTCATGATAGCCATTTTGACTTTGTATATATATATATATATATATATATATATATATATATATATATATATATATATACATACAGAAATTGTTCAACATTTTTGTGATAGACATGCTTAAAATATGTCAAGTCCAAGATGTTACTATTTCATGATATGTTTAAGTCTCTCATTACATTTTTGGACCACTGAAGAAACAAAATTACATCTGACATTTGAAATATCTTGATTATTGTTACACTAGGTCTATTTAAAATCAAAACAGCATGCCAAAAATATGATGCAAATATCAACTAAATATTCTTTTTGGCTTTCATAAATTTGTACTAACCACCCTTTCTCACAGTTCAAAGGGTGCAATTCCAACCCAATAGTTGTACAGATCAGATCTTATGGAGTAAAATGTCTGTGAGACAGTCTAATTAACTTGTATCAGAAGTATATTTGTAAACCAGTCAAATAAACAAAATAATTAAACCCACTACTCTTTTGAATTCAGTGAAAGAAAGCAGAAACAGTTTCACATCAAATACTTTACAAACAGTACCATAAAATATGATTATTTAAGAAACAGTACCAAATATTTAAAGAATAAATTACATCAAAGACATGGTTTATGATAATATTCCATTCCAGTGGAATGGCCTTGCAAACTGACTAGATATATAAAAAAAGTATAACACTGAACAACATCTGAATGAAATAACACACAGAAATGTCCTGTGAATTAAAACTATGGCAGTCAACAAGCAGAAAAATGAAGGCCAAATTATGACCTTGACCTCAGTTCAAGGAGAGATAAATTACAGTAAATGAAAGCAGCTGATTCAATATTTGTATTCACATACCAACATTACTTTTAATCCATATTTAAAACCATATATTGCACTTCTATTTTAAACCCTAAGAAGACTAAGAAAAACAACGAAGAAATGCTGAAAATTGACTGAGAACTGGATCATTAGGGTGACCTAATGTACTGGCCACCATATATAGCCTATAATGTGCTGGAAAAAGGCGTTAACCCCATTAAAAAAAAAAAAAAATTGCTGTTACTTAGGCTACCCTTTATTAGATCTAGACTATGGACAAAATTACTAACATTTGGTGCTGGGAAGAGAATAAATCAAAGTAAGAATAAAACAAGTCGTCTTGTACATTTATGTTACTTACAAAACTACACAATACTGTTGTGATTTCTGCAACTTCCCCGTTGCAAACTTGTGAGCATATGTGCACTACAGAACTGATTCTTTAATTTAAGCTGCCTTTGTAACTTAATGACAAATTTACAATTTTATAAGCAACTTTTAAGTTCATAATAAGTTTGCCATCAAAGTGAAAATATTGTTCTAAAGTTTTAATAATAGATTTCAAACGAAAATATGATCATGTCTATAAAAATGCATGCTGTCTCGTTAATATAAAATCGCTATACAAATCTGAGCCAGGCTTTAAGCACGATAATATCTGATGCTGTTTGATAAAGTTATGAAAAGCATTCAGAAATGTTAAAATATCTGAAAGCACGATGTTGGTACTTTGCAGTTTTCTGTCCAACAAGCAATTAATAAATGTGGTGTCTCAGAACACAAAATTGTAAACACACCCTCAATATTGCCAAATTAAAGCACTATGATATGTTTTGCATCTCGATGCCTTAAATGATACATTCTTTGAAGAAAAAAAGTATGTGTGGCAGTAATTATATCTGTCGCGCTGCTATGACACGTTATTTACATACGCAACATGACTGTGATACATACTCACACTGGTCAAAACTAAATTATTAAAATATTTTTTGTTCTTGTCATTGTCAGCGGTACGGAAGAAACCAATACGACAATACAAATATCGAAACATAGGTTTCTTCTGTGATACATCCATTACATACACAACACTGTTGTGGTGCCTTCGTCTGATATAATTCAGGACAAAATGTATTCCATTAAAATATTGGCATAAAATAATGTCAAAATTGATGAGAGAATAAACTGCTGTGCCAAAAGTGTCAACAGCATTCGTGTGACAAGCCTGCTTTGCAAAATTTGAATATCTTTTTTAACACATCTGGTACAGTGTAACAAAATATACACAAGTTATACACATGTAGGTAAAACAAGGAAAATTATAAAAATAACAATAAATATTAGTAATAATAACTTCATATCTTTTTTGTTTTAATA
The DNA here is from genome assembly GCA_030141615.1 of Unio pictorum. Taxonomy (NCBI): domain Eukaryota; kingdom Metazoa; phylum Mollusca; class Bivalvia; order Unionida; family Unionidae; genus Unio; species Unio pictorum. The sequence continues at coordinate 25,188,847 of JARLTB010000060.1, forward strand.
TCCATCCACATCCAATATTTACATTTCTTCAGTGTTGTAAATAACTTGCATCACAGCAAATACATCTCTGTGACTGCAAGACAAATGCAAATGAGTGTACCGCATTCAGTTTGCTATTTTCTAGCTCAAATCGCTGTAAATCCTGACGCTATGGCATTAACACTGGAAATATCACATATCCTTTGAAAACAAATGTTCGATCAATATACCAAAAATAGGCCAAAATAGGCCCGCCTTATCTAGCACGATACAAATATTTTCCAACTGATGATTTCTTCCCATGCTCCGCTTCTTCATATTTGAACAACACATAATTTCCTTTGGAAATATCCACAAAAAAACCAAGGTTCACCTAGACCTTTTGTTCAAGACAAGCCACTTCAAAAGCTCAAAGCTTCAGTGAAATTTGCCAACATGCAAGCCTGAAGGATCAACGACATGCACTGAAATAAAAGGTCCATACTGAAATAACATCCTGGATAATATAAACTCTATCAATAAGTCACCCAATCCATACAATGATATAAATGACAATGTCATATCTAACCTCTTTCACAGTACATGGAATTCAAGCCGAAATGCTATCGATAGCAAGTTCAATTTTCCAAATAATCTATGGAATTGAAATATTCAACCTTCCATGATAGGCGTGGTACTGTCAAGTCCAAGTTTCCATGAAATCTATGGTACTTCTAAGTTCGAGTTCCCACGAATCTATGGAACTTGAAAGTCCAAGTTTCCATGATATTTATGATAACGAACATCAAATTTTGCATGACATCAGCAATACTAACAAGTCCAGCCTTTCAGGACATTTATGGTAATGGTACTGCAGAATCAATGTTTCCACGACATCCAAGATATTGAAGAAAAGACTTTTCCATGACATCCATGGTACTGCAGAATTCATGTTTCCATGGCATCCATGGTATTGAAGAATTCATGTTTCCATGGCATTAAAGAATTGACGTTTCCATGACATCCATGGTATTAAAGAACTGATGTTTCCATGACATCCATGGTACTGCAGAATTCATGTTTCCATGGCATCCATGGTATTGAAGAATTGACGTTTCCATGACATCCATGATATTAAAGAATTGATGTTTCCATGACATCCATGGAATAATAGAGTTCAAGAATCCATGGCATACATAGTACTGCAGAATTCATGTTTCATGATGTCCATGGTATTAAAGAATTGACGTTTCCATGACATCCATGGTATTAAAGAATTGACGTTTCCATGACATCCACGGTAATATATAATAAACATTTCTGTAACATGTGGCACTGTAGAGCTCAAGTTTCAATGACAACCATGGTACTGTGGAATTCCGGTTACCATTATATCCATGATGATATTTTAAATCAAAGCTTACCATGATATTTTGCCATCCACAGCACTGCAAGCTCTCGAAAGCATCAATCAATGATGTCAATAACACTGTCAAACTACTGGGACAAATATATTAGGAACATACATGGATGAACAAGATAATGTCTAGGATTCAAGATTTGATATCTGTTTTACAGTGCTAATAAATCTCTCCTTCAACTGCATTACCAAATATTGACCATTTCTCAACCAAAATTATTTTGCTTTCCTATCTCTAGTCAGCACACAGGTACTTTAATCTGATTCATCTTTTCATCCTTTGGGTTGTACCCCATGTTTTTTCTTTGTAGGAACATGTGCACTTCTCGGAAAGAAGGTCTTTCACTTTCTTGCCTGTTCCAACACTCTTTCATTAGATCATATATTTCCTTGGGACAAATTGGTGGATGAGGGAGATAGACTTGCTTGTTGTCATTTCGATAATAATGTCCGGCATTTTCTATCACCTGTTCATCCAGAAGACCATCCAATGGCTGGTCACGAGCAAACGTCAATATCTCCCACAATGTCACAGCAAAAGACCAAACATCACTCTTCGTCGTAAATTTGCCCTACAAAACAAAAAAAATGATATTTTCACCTGCATTTTTTATATTCCATGAATTTGATCTCCTTAATCAGGTAAAGAATGTACTTCTTATGTAAGTCCTTAATCAGGTACAGAATGTACTTCTTATGTAAGTCCTTAATCAGGTATATATAGAATGTAATTCTTATGTAAGTCCTTAATCAGGTACAGAATGTACTTCTTATGCAAGTCCTTAATCAGGTATATATAGAATGTAATTCTTATGTAAGTCCTTAATCAGGTACAGAATGTACTTGTTATGTAAGTCCTTAAGCAGGTACAGAATGTACTTCTTATGTAAGTCTTTAATCAGGTACAGAATGTACTTCTTATGTAAGTCTTTAATCAGGTACAGAATGTACTTCTTATGTAAGTCTTTAATCAGGTACAGAATGTACTTCTTATGTAAGTCCTTAATCAGGTACAGAATGTACTTCTTATGTAAGTCCTTAATCAGGTATATATAGAATGTAATTCTTATGTAAGTCCTTAATCAGGTACAGAATGTACTTCTTATGTAAGTCCTTAATCAGGTATATATAGAAGGTAATTCTTATGTAAGTCCTTAAGCAGGTACAGAATGTACTTGTTATGTAAGTCCTTAAGCAGGTACAGAATGTACTTCTTATGTAAGTCTTTAATCAGGTACAGAATGTACTTCTTATGTAAGTCTTTAATCAGGTACAGAATGTACTTCTTATGTAAGTCTTTAATCAGGTACAGAATGTACTTCTTATGTAAGTCCTTAATCAGGTACAGAATGTACTTCTTATGTAAGTCCTTAATCAGGTATATATAGAATGTAATTCTTATGTAAGTCCTTAAGCAGGTACAGAATGTACTTCTTATGTAAGTCCAACTTCAAGCAACAAAGACCAAGATCTGCCATTGCATAATGTGCTGACAGATCAGGGTCTATGCAGTTTGTTCAAAGTAATCACCAGAACAAGCAGTTAGACATTAATCTGTCATCACATTATGCAGTGTCATATCAGAGTCTGGGCTGTTTGCAACTGGATTCAACTTATTTAATGAGCATATGTGAAAATTGTGTTGATTTTGTGGTTGATACAAACCACGAACTTTTAAATCCTGATAAAACCAGTAGTCCAGCTGTAACCTTAATTGACCCACAAACCAACAGTGCAACTGTGAGCTTAACAATCCCACAAATCAACAGTACAACTGTGAGCTTAACAATCCCACAAACCAACAGTGCAACTGTGAGCTTAACAATCCCACAAATCAACAGTACAACTGTGAGCTTAACAATCCCACAAACAAGACTTTAAACTGTGAGCTTAACAGGATGCCATCTGAGGGTCATTTGCAAATTTAATAATTGAGGGACTGTTTGTGAAAACTGTTCAAAATTGATAACCATATTGAGTTCATAAAATTGTGGGATGAAAAAAAAGTGAACCATGTTTATGTTGGCAGCAAAGGAATATACATCACTATTTTCCCTGGAATAAAATATTTTTGGTGCTTCATACTGATGGGAGGGAGGGAGGGAGAGAGAGAGAGAGAGAGAGAGAGAGAGAGAGAGAGAGAGAGAGAGAGAGAGAGAGAGAGAGAGAGTCAAATGTCTCAAGTTTCTTTAAATTCATCTAAACAAGCATGGTAATACTTACATTATATACTCATTTACAAGTTCAGTCCAACAGCAAACTGCACAGACCTAGATCTGTTATCACAAAAAGTGCTGGCAGGTATGGGTCTAATGAGTTCATTAGGAATAATGAGTAGACCAACAGACCTCAATCTGTCAGTACATTATGCAACGGCAGATCAGAGTCTATGTTGTTTGCATTTTGACATCTTACAAGTTAGTATATATGGTAATATATATGAAAATGAAGCTGCAATTCAAAATATGATAACATATACTGTATATTTTCTGATGTCTTCTAATAAACAAAATTCAAATGAAAGGTCTTACCCGTCAGCCTTGGGTAGGAAAAACAATTGTAACATGACAAAAGGTGGTGGCTTGTAGAATCTAATATCAACACGATTGACCGGAATCACACACCAAAAACTTATCTTTATTCCAAGATGCTCCCTGGATTTTAATACAAGAGGAGGTCCCACCCTTTTCACAAAAATAACGGGAAAGCAGAACAAATTTGAGGGGAGGAGGAAACGGCCATAATTCAGTATTTACATAACACATCAATATCCATCTCTCTTTCTTTCTAATCTACTCTGTAAGAACCTTAGTGAAATCCAGCTGGAACAATTTGGAAAATTCTTTAAGGCTGTTATGTACAATTTTCCATAGCTCAAAGGTAATGTCTTTTTTGAAACTCCAGCTTTTAAAAAAAAAAAAGATTTTCCTTAACATAAGCGTTGCCATGTTTCGCTTTCTTGAATTATCACACTGCTGACTACAGTGTTATAGACGGAACCATGTTATAAGCAGCTTAAGGATGTATGTAATAACAAATTGCTGGGAAGTGGGGTAATAAAAGTGGGTGATATGAAAAATCTTTTGATTTTGGTGCAGTTCACATGTCACAAAATACATGTATCAGTCACATCTGTTTTAGGAAACACAATTAACACATTAAAAAAATGGTAATCCTCATTTGATTTTATATCCAACTGACACTAAACATTTCATTACAATACTGTTGGCAGTAGCATGTGACTAAAAACTTTTTTCATGCTACATGTACATGTACTTAAATTGGCCTAGATCTTTGTCAGCTGGAGTCAGCTATCATCTTGCCAAGCTTACCCTGGGGATAAGGCTACTGGATCCCCCATCGTCAAATTAACTTGACAGCCAGATGTGTATTATTTCAAAATAATGGACATTAAATTTGCATTTACGCCACTGTTGGTAGCAATTGAAAAAAGAAACTATCACGGCACAATCAACATATTCCAATAACTTTGCAAAATGCAATGTTCTATCAGTTTCCATTGCTTTTGTTTAAGTTTGGTGTTGACTTTCATTTAAGATAGGTTATTTTTTTAAAAACAAAAATCATTGGCACACAGTTGTAATGCATATTTTGTAATGAAATCAAGACATTTGTTCTTTGCCCATCGCTTCCATTTACCAACAACCTAAGTACATGTCATATGTTCCTTTGCAAGAATTATTGATATATTACAATAAATCCTCTTGTAGCATTAATACCTACCAACAGAATACTCTCCCATGCCATCCATCGAATAGGAAGTACAGCTCTGCCCTCTATCCTGTAATAATCTGCACTATACAGACTCCGACTCATTCCAAAATCAGAGATTTTTATCGTGAAATTTGTGCCGACTAGACAATTTCTTGTGGCAAGATCTCGATGCACCATGTTGAGAGATTCCAGGTACTTCATGCCCGATGCAATTTGTGTGGCCATATAAATCAAGCATCCATAGCTGGAAAAAAAAAGAAGAGATAAAACATTAAAAACATCTAAACGTTAAAAACAATATAATTCATATTACATCGCCACTTTTTGTTATTGGTGATCCACAACAAGATACCTTTCTTCAAAAACAAAGGACTTTTATTTTGTGAAACAACTGACAATGTTGAATTTTGTATTTTGTTTACTGATCTTTAAGCACAATATTAATGCAGTCATTTCATTGCAATTAAAAAAAATGTCTTCTCATCAAAAAGGAAATCGCATGCCAATTCATTAATGTTAAGTTCACTACAAATTCTAGAACTGATATCTCCATAATGAAACGTATTTGAAAAAACAATCTTGTTATCCACAAAGTAATCCTTTCATTTGATTATCTTGCTATCTTTAACCACAGCTATGAACAAGCTAGGCTAATTTAAGGCAGTCTAAATACTTATAATGCTAAAATATTAATATTTACAAATGTTTGATTGTTCAATTGAAATAAAATTGACCCGACACGCAACTGTGACGACTAGCTCTGCCTCTGGAATGATTTATATGCCTTTTACCTTATCTTACAATCCACCTCATTAATTTGATTTGATAAAAAATATAAAAAAATACAGCGCAGTTATTATGACAATACAAAGCAGGTCTGCTTCTTACTGAATGTAACGATACAAAACTACCTGCACAAGTCGATTATCAAAACAAGGTCAGTATTTAATTAGTTTCTAACATAAATGAAACTGGGCATAGCTGTGATGGACAATTTATATTTTTCGAGTTTGAATACAAAAGGGCATTTTGCATTTAGGACGATTACACTGAAACTGAATTAAATTTAAATTTAATCAAATTTAAATCAAATTAAAACTCTAATTTCACTTTGTAGACTTATTTACTTGGTGCCACCAACTGGCATTGGTGAAATTTTCATTGACTGAACTTTGTGCTGAGAACGTCATTTGGAACAAAAATTGACAAAAGTATAAGCCATTTATTTAAAAAGCTGCGAATTTCATGAGGTCAATTTAAACTTCCAGGTACTAACCACCATTTTTGACAACAAAGTGAGCAATTTATCAAGGTCTTTATTTACCATTTTTGAACATGACTTTCCTCATGTTTAAAAAATAAGAGCAGACTTTGATCAGGGCTATGTTGTTTGCTCTCCTGATTAATTCTAGTAAATTGCCAAGACAAATTTTGTCAGTACTTCATGTAATGAAAGAACTGTGTCTATGCAGCTTAATTAGATTAATAAGTAATTAAATGCATTATGTTATCCGATTTATAAGTAATTAAATGCATTGTTATCCAATTAATAAGTAATTAAATGCAGTATGTTATCAAATTAACAAGTAATTAAATGCAGTATGTTTATCGGATTAATAAGTAATTATATACAGTATGTTATCGGATTAATAAGTAATTATATATAGTATGTTATCAGATGAATTGTATGTTATCGGATTAATAAGTAATTATATACAGTATGTTATCAGATTAATAAGTAATTATATATATTATATTATCAGATTAATAAGTAGTTATATACAGTATGTTATCAGATTAATAAGTAATTATATACAGCATGTTATCAGACTAATAAGTAATTATATTTATTATATTATCAGATTAATAAGTAATTATATACAGTATGTTATCAGATTAATAACTAATTATATACAGTATGTTATCAGACTAATAAGTAATTATATATATATATATATATATATATATATATTATCAGATTAATAAGTAATTATATATATTATATTATCAGATTAATAAGTAATTATATATATTATATTATCAGATTAATAAGTAATTATATACAATATGTTATCAGATTAATAAGTAATTATATATATTATATTATCAGATTAATAAGTAATTATATACAGTATGTTATCAGACTAGTAAGTAATTATATACAGTATGTTATAAGCGAGTTATTTGGCTCAAATCCATTTGCCAAAGGTGATGCTGTATCCATTTTGGTAGTGTAAGCAAGATAGTCCTTTCATTTCTTAACATAAACACGACCCAGCTGACCACATTTTGTGTTTATTTAATTGTAAAGACTGATATAGTGGTTATTCAGTACAAGGTCTAGCAGTTCTAAAAATGTTTATAGAAGAGAGGGCACAACAGACAGCAGTTTTCACCCCAGACAGACCAATGTGTATGTGTGTGTGCAATGGTAAATCAGTCGTAATTTAATACCTTTTTCACTTTATTGTGTGTGTGTGTGTGTGTATACTCACACACAAAAAAGAGAGAGAGAGAGAGAGAGAATAAATACTGCAATAAGGCAACAGTACAACCTAACAATGTCCAATCATCACTTGGATTTTGTTGTTGGGCTTAAAGAAAATTATCTATTAAAACAAAACAATTATCTCACTTATTCAAAACTCCTACAAATGTTGTATTCACTAACCTTAACATTTTAGCATTTGCCGCCTGTGCAATTGGACTCTCTGGTACATGTTCAAGCAAGAACTGATTTAGATCACCGTATTTCATGTATTCTACAATCATGCAAAGGGGTTCCTCCATTGTACATACGCCCAAAACCCTCACGATGTTGGGGTCCTTCAGCTGCGACATTATTCTGATTTCTTTCTGAAAGTCAGCCCTGAAAAAAAAAAGGTTTATTAAGTGGTTGAGACAAGATACAGCACTGGACATGACAAAACATGGGACTGTACAGCATGGGATGAGATACAGCTTGAGACAAGATACAGCACTGGACATGACAAAACATGGGACTGTATAGCATGGGATGAGATACAACTTGTGACAAGATACAGCACTGGACATGATAAAACATGGGACTGTACAGCATGGGATGAGATACAGCTTGAGACCAGATATGGCGTGTGAGACATAAGATCTATGTCTCTACTATGTTCAAGACAATATTTAAACACCAAATCAAAAATGTCAATATTTATATTTAAACACCAAAACAAAAATGTCAATATTTATTCTTAGATTCCAAAACAGACAAGTAAATAGTTGTACATGTACTAAACCACCAAAATAAACATGTCAATATTTATTCTTAGATTCCAAAACAGACAAGTACATAGTACTAAAACACAAAAACAACCATGTCAATATTTATACTCAGATTCCAAAACAGACAAGTAAATAGTTGTACATGTACTAAACCACCAAAATAAACATGTCAATAGTTGTACTTAAACACCAAGACAAACATGTCAATAGTTGTACTTAAACACCAAGACAAACATGTCAGAATATTATTACCCATTCCTTTTTGGTGCTATAACAAGAAAAGCACTTCCACTGCTTCAACTGCTTCACAATGAATCAACATTCTAAAGCATATGTTACCAGTACATGAAGCTTAAAAATTAGCCATGAATGACAAAACCATCTTATGAACAGATGATTTCCTTCTGCCTGCCATTTAACTGAGTAATTTTCTACTACCATATATTTTCAATACAGAAATGGAGGTGAACAGCAGCACACACACATGCTGAATCCAAGATGACAAAAAGAGTATCAAATTGCATAGCACTCAAATCCATAATTGAATTTCATGCTTATTTGTAAGTTATATAATGGAATCATATACAATCACAGCTTAAAATAAGTAGTCAAGTAAAATTAATTTCATGCAATATAGTTACTCATAAAAAATGAAACAAAAAGTTCTTATTTTATTAGTTGCAGTTACCACTGCCCAAACATCTATAAATCAAGAAGACAGACTGGTCTTGCATACTTAAATAATGGATTTTAACACACAGTACAGCTGTCTCAGAATTGGTACCAATCACATCTTGGGATGCTGTTTCTTTCTAACCATGGAACCAAACAAGAAGAACGGGTCTTTCATACTGAAACAATTTCAACAACAAGAATATATTTCAAAGTTGCAAGTATTCTTCTTCTGGGACTGGACTTCATGTATTCAGATCTAAACGGAATCATGTGATACAGACTGTGACATAGTACATTTTTTTTAAAATGTTACACAAGAGACTGATGCAAGTCTACAGTACAGACGCTGGGGCAATCATCCAATCAAAGGTTTTAAGCTATCATGCCTTTTTTGTTTTGTGCTTTGTGTGTTTAAACAACTGAGAAACCATCTTTTGATTATTCAACAAAAAAAACTTAACGAGTAAACTACACCTAGTCAGCCTGGAATTAAGCTTAGTCAGTGACATCTTTATCAATTGTGTGATAAAGAAACAAACTGTAAACTAAACTGTGAATATCTTATGGTGTTTATTCTGTAGCTTAGTGGATAAGTAAATCAGCAGACCAAACAGAATGACCTTTAAACTTGACCACTGTATGGTGTTTATTCAGCAGCTTAGTGGACAAGTAAATCAGTTGATCAAACACAATGATCTTTGAATTTTAGCTCTGAATGGTGTTTATTTTGCACACTAGTGGATAAACAAAACAAAGACAATTATATATGATGACATCTGAGATCGTCTGACCAATGTCCAGTTGTTCAGTGTATGTGCTTGCTAAAACCTTTGATCTGCTTGACATGTCCAGAAAATATGGTGATTGGAGACACCATAGCCTAACACAGATTTTCTCCTTTTCATTGAAGTTTCCTGTCCTGGCCATGCACCATGTATTCTTGCTTGAAAGTTCAATCCAAATGCAAACTGCATAAATACAGATCCGCAATTGCATAGTGAACCAAACAATCCATGTCTATGCAGTTTGTTATGAATAATAAACAATTCCACAATGATGACCCTGATATGCGCATGCATTATGTGATCATAGATCAGGATCTTGATATACCTGTGCATTATGTAATCATAGATCAGGATCTTGATATACCCATGCATTATGTGATCATAGATCAGGATCTTGATATACCCATGCATTATGTGATCATAGATCAGGATCTTGATATACCCATGCATTATGTAATTATAGATCAGGATCTTGATATACCCGTGCATTATGTAATCATAGATCAGGATCTTGATATACCCGTGCATTAAGTGATTATAGATCAGGGTCTTGTTTGTATATGATTCATCAACTTGTACATGAGTACGTACGGTACATATAAAATCAGACTCTATGGCATCTTTCAGCATACAGCATAAACACAGATCAAACAAGATAAATCCCAAACTGGCAGAATACGAGACAGCCGACCATGCTGATGTTGTCAAGTCCATGTACATGTTAACACCAATGTTCACTCAATGGTGCGTGGCTGTGCAGCTCATTAGAAAATGCCATGCAGCAGTTTCAAAATTCTGTGCACAAGTTTTGGTTGCAAATACATATGCCACGCAGCAGTTTCCAAATTCCACGCACACAAGAAAAATATTAAGAGGAATCCTTGATTTTTTGAATCAACTTACCTTCCCTAATGAAAATGACAGAAAGAGAATAGCAATTTCATTCTCTCTCTAATCTCATCAAACAACACAAAAAAGACTTTTCCTTGAGGTTGTTTACCAAAAACTGATACCTCCTCACCGTGAGAAATGTATGACAGAAAAGACGAAATAATTTTAATGCATAAATTCTATGGAAGTAAATCCCTACATACCATACAATCTTAATGGAATCCTGGATAGAGCCTTGAGAAACATTAATCAAACATAAATTACATGTATTTATCCAAATGTTTCCATGGAGATTTATTTCAATGAGACTAGTTAACAATGTTCTCAACTCAAGATACAGGCAGGCATACATGCGAATTTATTATTGTTATTACAGGAAGTATCTGAATAAACTGTGTAGACTAAGCCTGCTTTTTTTAAAAATCGTTTATGTTACAACTAACAACATGGAATGTATTATTGGAGGGGGTTGTTGGGGACAAGCCACTAGTTAGAATGGTACATTCAGAATGAAGCAGAATCTTTTCCACTAGCATGCGCGATAAAGCAATGATGCAGAGTTATTGAGTTACTCCAACTGCAAGAAAGCATTACTTTCTACAATTATTATTGGTAGACACTGTTGCTACTTTGCTTTCATAAAATCCAGGCATCATCTCCACCCTACCCCTAGTTTCAAAAATGAGTCAATCTGACAAAAATGGAGCTTTATTCATTAAGAATAAGATCATTGTAAATAACTGCCTCTAATAAAACTTTGGTCCAGGTGTGTCATGTACAAAAACTAATGTCATTATGCACAAGCCTTTGTTCTTCCTGTCAGTGACCTTGACCTTTTAATCCCAAAATTAATAGAGTTATTTATCCCAAGTGCCAGCTGTCCACAACACAAGTTCAGGTGTGTGATGTTGAACCTTTGACCTTTTGATCCCAAAACCAACTCAGTTCTTCCATATCCAAAGTGCAAGCCATGCATAGAAGCTTGGTCTCATGATAGGGTACATATAAATTAGCTGCATGGACAAACGTGATAACACCTGTCCATCTTTGAAGGACATTCAATGACAGAGAGTTTTTTATGTTATGAGCACGACAGATTAGTGTTTAAATTCCCAGACATGGGTGTGTCACCTGATGATCCTTGTTTGTTCTCAGCAATATTAGGCTGTGACATAGTCCACATGTATTCTCGTTCTTTTTTTTTTATATCTCCTGTGGACTATTAACACCAAGAATATGAATTGCCGATTGCTGACCTGACCAATCAAATAAGTCTTATCAAGACAAGATTTCATCTTCCAATAGCATTTAATATGGCTGCCTTCTAGAAAATCAATATTAACAAAACGGTATTCATTCTGGAATCCTGAAAAGAAACATGCACCAAAACTTAAGTGCATGGTGAATATATGGTTTATATGTTAATTTATTTTCAAACAAGGCTTTAAAACAAAAGGATTCCAATGGTTCCACATCCTAGAAGCATCCAAGTATGATCCATGAAGCAGTTAGAAAAGGATCGGAAACGAGTTCATGATAAACAGAAACACCCACAAGTAAGCAAATACCATTTGATAATAGAAAGAAGAAAAAAACTGCATGTACACAAAAAATGATAAAAGATAATAAAGATGGATAGACACACAACACTTGATAACTGACACACATCACCTGATTAAAAAAAACACAGACATATACACACATCCTGATAACAGAGACATATGCACATGTACAAACTGATGATAACACAAATGTACATACCAATGGTTAACAAAAACACATTGATACGTAGACAATATCCGATAACAGTCTGCTTCTAACGGACAGAATGTGCATAATAACATTCCAAGGATTTAAAAAATAAAGCGTGAAAATTATTCATTCGGTGTCACCTTGCTCTATCATCTGCATTCTTTCTCAACATCTTTACCGCCACAAGGACTGGTCTGTTGGCATTTCTATTCATGAAGTACTCCTCAGGCAAATAGTCAGCTATGTTGACTGCTTCACACAAATGAACCTGAAAGAAGAAACAACAATCCTGGAATATGAATAGACTATAATCAAGCACAAACATGATATAGTACAAGATACATTATTATCAAGTATAAAGATGGTATAATATAAGATACATTACTATCAAGTATAAAGATGGTATAGTACAAGATACATGTACATTATTATCAAGTATAAAGATAGTATAGTACAAGATACATTATTATCAAGTATAAAGATAGTATAGTATAAGATACATTACTATCAAGTATAAAGATGGTATAGTACAAGATACATGTACATTACTATCAAGTATAAAGATAGTATAGTATAAGATACATTACTATCAAGTATAAAGATGGTATAGTACAAGATACATTACTATCAAGTATAAAGATAGTATAGTACAAGATACATTACTATCAAATATAAAGATAATATAGTACAAGATACATTACTATCAAGTATAAAGATAGTATAGTACAAGATACATTACTATTAAGTATAAAGATAATATAGTACAAGATACATTACTATCAAGTATAAAGATGGTATAGTATAAGATACATTACTATCAAGTATAAAGATGGTATAGTATAAGATACATTACTATCAAGTATAAAGATGGTATAGTACAAGATACATTACTATCAAGTATAAAGATGGTATAGTACAAAATATATAAGTATAAATATTGTATAGTACAAGATATATAAGTATAAAGATGGTATAGTACAAAATATATAAGTATAAATATTGTATAGTACAAAATATATAAGTATAAATATTGTATAGTACAAAATATATAAGTATAAATATTGTATAGTACAAAATATATAAGTATAAATATTGTATAGTACAAAATATATAAGTATAAATATTGTATAGTACAAAATATATAAGTATAAATATGGCACAAAACAACCAGCAACATAAAACCTTTCTAGCCTTTTCAATCATGCCGACCAACAGTGTCTGAATACACTACCTTGTATAAATTAACCATTTTTCTGAGGCTAATTACATAAACAAAACTAAAACAAATCAATTTCAATTCCCTCAATGTTAATGAGATTTTGTATTAATATTCATCTACTAATTGGGGAATAATTACAGAAATTCATTTAATTGAACCTCTTTTATGTAAATTTTTTTGACCATTAAATTTGTGTAATTTGTCTTTCCAAATGATATGCTTAAACTGCTGCATGACTACTGTGAATAAGGAAACGGATCGATGCCAATTTCAAAGACATTTTTTTTTCTTTCCACTTTCTGTTATTTGTATTGCATAAAGACCTGTATGATCAAATTCTAATTACAATATCACTCTACAACACTAAAAATATAATGGTATTTTTTAAATGCTATTTTTCGTGTAACTCTAAAGTACTAAAATATAACAGTATTTTTTAAAGGTCATTTTCATGTAACTCTACAATACTAAAATAAAACGGTATTTATTAAAGGCTCTGTTATTATGTAACTCCACAGTATTAAAAAATATAACTATTTTTAAAGGATGTTTTCAGGTAATTATACAATACCAAAAATATAACGGTATTTTTTAAAGGCTTATTTTATGTAACTTTACAGTACTAAAAATGTAATGTTATTTTTTAAGTTAAAGACAACTTTTTGTGTAACTCTACAGTACTACAAATATAACAGTATTTTTTAATGGCTGTTTTCATTTAACTCTACAATACTAAAATATAATGGTATTTTGTCAAGGTCATTTTCATGTAACACTACATAACCAAAATATAATGGCATTTATTTTTTTCATTTAACTCTATTTTTCAGAGGCTGATTTCATGTAACTCTACAATAATAAAAATATAACAGTAATATTTTCCATTTTCATCTAACTCTACAGTACTAAAAATATAATGGTATTTTTAAAGGCCATTTCTTTTTCTCTCCTGCATATTAGTTTATTTTAAGGATAGCTAATTTTGTTCACTTTTCACAGGCCTGGAAATGAAATGTTCAATAGAAAAAAATTAAATAAAAATGGAAAATACCTCTCCAAACTGTCCCTCTCCAAGCACTTCGATGAATCGCAGATTTCCTCTAGGAAATTCCACCACTGAAAGGTCAATGGTTAAGAGTAGATCAGCATTAGGTACAGAATAAATACTATTTCCACTAACACCTTGTAGGCTAGGAATATTCGGAACTTGGGTACTAAGAACGTCTGATGCTGCATAAAGAGCGTCATATGTCGGTGGCTTGTCCAGGGCATTAGTTCCATTTGGCCGAACTGGCGTATGAAGAGCACCTCTCAGTGGTGGGAGGGCAACAACCAGAGCAGATTTTGTCACATCAGGAATAGCATAATCACGAGAATCTATAAGAAATAATTTCAAATTTCTATAATCAAAACAATGAATAAAAACAAAGAGAAATAATAGTAAGTCGACTTTTATGATCAATTTAGAGATAAAATACCTAGCAACTTGAAGATATTTCATCATTTCAGCGAATTATATTTTCATACTGATTCGAAAGTATTAAAATATACTTTATCAGTCATCAAAATGACTTACAACTAACTAAATAAAATGAATGAAGTCAACTAATTAAAATTTAATTTTCAACTTAGTTCAAATACTTTATAGTTGTTATAATAGTAATAATAATAAATATAATAATAATAATAATAATAATAATACAAAGAATAATAATAATATTAAAAATAATAATAAAAAACAAAAATCTTTAAAACATAAAATTGTTCTTGTTGTTGAAGGGTTTAACGCCATTTTTCAGCACACATTAGGCTATACATGGCAGCCAGTATTATTGGTGGAGGAAGAACCCGGGAAAACCCCGGAAAGAACCACCGACCCACGAGAAGCTACTGGCAAGCTTTCTCACATAACTACATTAGTTGAATCTTAGACTCAAACCCGAAAATTGGTTAGATACAGACAACCATATCTTACCCGAAAATTGGTTAGATACAGACAACCATATCTTACCCAAAAACTGGTTAAATATAGACACCAATGTAGAAAAATGGGTACAAATCACTCAAACTTTACTTATATTGAAATATAAAAGCACTGTGCCTTCACAATACCAATTTTGAAAAAATGGTAAAAAAATCAAAACGCATCACCTTAGCATTACTGATGTAGAAATATCGAATGCATCACCTTAGCATTACTGATGTAGAAATATCGAATGCATCACCTTAACATTACTGATGTAGAAATATCGAACACATCACCTTAACATTACTGATGTAGAAATATCGAATGCATCACCTTAACATTATTGATGTAGAATTATCGAATGCATCACCTTAGCATTACTGATGTAGAAATATCGAATGCATCACCTTAACATTACTGATGTAGAAATATCGAATGCATCACCTTAACATTACTGATGTAGAAATATCGAATGCATCACCTTAACATTACTGATGTAGAATTATCGAATGCATCACCTTAACATTACTGATGTAGAAATATCGAATGCATCACCTTAACATTACTGATGTAGAAATATCGAATGCATCACCTTAACATTACTGATGTAGAATTATCGAATGCATCACCTTAACATTACTGATGTAGAAATATCGAATGCATCACCTTAACATTACTGATGTAGAAATATCGAATGCATCACCTTAACATTACTGATGTAGAAATATCGAATGCATCATCTTAGCATTACTGATGTAGAATTATCGAACACATCACCTTAACATTACTGATCTAGAAATATCGAATGCATCACCTTAACATTATTGATGTAGAAATATCGAATGCATCACCTTAACATTACTGATCTAGAAATATCGAATGCATCACCTTAACATTACTGATGTAGAATTATCGAATGCATCACCTTAACATTACTGATGTAGAAATATCGAATGCATCACCTTAACATTACTGATGTAGAATTATCGAATGCATCACCTTAACATTATGGATGTAGAAATATCGAACACATCACCTTAACATTACTGATGTAGAAATATCGAATGCATCATCTTAGCATTACTGATGTAGAATTATCGAACACATCACCTTAACATTACTGATCTAGAAATATCGAATGCATCACCTTAACATTACTGATGTAGAAATATCGAATGCATCACCTTAACATTACTGATGTAGAATTATCGAATGCATCACCTTAACATTACTGATGTAGAAATATCGAATGCATCACCTTAACATTACTGATGTAGAATTATCAAACACATCACCTTAACATTACTGATGTAGAAATATCGAATGCATCACCTTAACATTACTGATGTAGAAATATCGAATGCATCATCTTAGCATTACTGATGTAGAATTATCGAACACATCACCTTAACATTACTGATGTAGAATTATCGAATGCATCACCTTAACATTACTGATGTAGAAATATCGAATGCATCATCTTAGCATTACTGATGTAGAATTATCGAATGCATCATCTTAGCATTACTGATGTAGAATTATCGAACACATCACCTTAACATTACTGATCTAGAAATATCGAATGCATCACCTTAACATTATTGATGTAGAAATATCGAATGCATCACCTTAACATTACTGATGTAGAATTATCAAACACATCACCTTAACATTACTGATGTAGAAATATCGAATGCATCACCTTAACATTACTGATGTAGAAATATCGAATGCATCATCTTAGCATTACTGATGTAGAATTATCGAATGCATCATCTTAGCATTACTGATGTAGAATTATCGAACACATCACCTTAACATTACTGATCTAGAAATATCGAATGCATCACCTTAACATTATTGATGTAGAAATATCGAATGCATCACCTTAACATTACTGATGTAGAAATATCGAATGCATCACCTTAACATTACTGATGTAGAAATATCGAATGCATCACCTTAACATTATTGATGTAGAAATATCGAATGCATCACCTTAACATTATTGATGTAGAAATATCGAATGCATCACCTTAACATTACTGATGTAGAAATATCGAATGCATCACCTTAACATTACTGATGTAGAAATATCGAATGCATCACCTTAACATTACTGATGTCATGCAATGTACCTACAGATCAGGGCCTCTGATCATTGTTATACTGAATACTTTTAATAAACTTCAGAGACCTTGATCTGTCTGTACATTATGCAATGGCAGATCTGGGTCTATGCAGTGGGCAAGTGGATCAGACTTGTGAGAGAATATATTCAGAAATAAAATTCAAAAAATGTGTGCATTTAAAACTTAACACATTCAGACCAAAAGCTGCAAAGCCTGTATTTTTTGTTCTATTTTTCGCTGAAATTTACAAACAATCGTTAATACCATAAACAGATCTTTAAACAAAATTCTTAGCTCAAGCCATGGACACTGTATTGATACCGAGAGTGATAATATCAAATAAGAACATGTGTGGTTCTGGTAACAGTTTAAAAAAGAGGGTAGGCTGGTAAGTAAATGTACCAACTTGTCAATATACTTTTTACATCCACATCATTTAAGTTCAGATCACAGTTTCCAATGTATAGTTGTTAATTGTCTGATAAATCTTAAAATTCCATGGAGTAAATTCACAATGAACTTGTTTACTTGTAAGCCAATGTCATTAAATACTTGTTTATTTGTACTGTACACCAATGTTATTAAATACTTGTTTATTTGTAAGCCAATGTTATTAAATACTTGTTTATTTGTACACCAACGTTATTAAATACTTGTTTATTTGTACACCAATGTTACTGCATACATGTTAAGAGACTCATTTATGCATGTCAACATGAATGCATAAATATGAACCAGTTCTAAACATAATGAAAAATACAAACATTGCAGCTTTAAAATATCATAAATGAATAGTGAAACGAATGTCGGCACTTGTAAAACATGTTTTAAAAGATGCTGAATCACAACAACAATTAGAAAAGGTATGGAAGTTTAGTGTAGAACATCAAGTAATGAATCCAATCGTGATGAGCAACACACTACCCCTAGATGGCTAGAAAATAAATCGCAGGAAAACAAAATACACATCGAAAACCAACAATAGATAAATGCAAACGTAATGAAAAATGAATCCACTAATCACAACATACAACAGAACAAAATCTAGATTAGAAAATGTAAAATGAAACAGGCCATCTCTGAACCTAAATTTCCATTCCATACTTCCCATCTTAGCTACCCGGTACTTATCCGATTTTTCACATCATTGCTAACGAAAAGATATAGAGAATCAGCAATTTACCATGGCAATTTTGAAGTAAGCATATTTGACATGTGAAAATGGGATATTGAAATAAAGGTGGATTATTATTAAAACTTTGGATAAAACTGACAACCTACTACTGAAGAATACCACAAAACCGATTCATGTTGAACTCTATGACTTTTTTAACATAGGGACAAGAGTAATACAATGCATACAAATTCTTCAAAACTTTGGAAATATTTTCGATATAAATACAGAGATTTCCATTGAACATTGAACTTGTGAGCCATGTGGAAGTTGTTTGATATATTTTTATGAAATGTTTACCAGTAAATTACACCATTAATACTGGCCGCCATGTATAGCCTATCGTGTGCTGAAAAATGGCGTTAAACCCTACCGCAACCAGTAAATTAGCCTGAACATGATAAAGACTATAATAAGGATGAATAATGACAAATGGCATCTTATCATGGCTATTATTTGTGTTAATAATTTTTTTTCAAAATTGCATGTTACCTCACGAAATCATGTCCAATCATCTCATGATGTCATATATTATACCATGTCACATGACTTCATGTCACACGACATAATGCCAAATATATTACATGTGACACAAGGCCACACATGACAAATCATATTTTACAAGTTGCCAAACATGACACATTGCCACAGATGACAAATCATGACATGTTGCCACAGATGACATATCATATACAACATGCTGCCACACATACATGATTTGCTAAAACCATGTAAGGCCAAGGGGTAGTGAAGGAGTTGTCTAAATGAACTTAAAATTTTGACACTACCTTCTTGTTATGATGCAATAATTTTTTATTTACATTGTCACGTGATGAATATTATCTGAACAACCTATTCTTGTTCTAAATAAAAGTTTTGACAGTTGTCAAATAATTCATACTATTCAGCAGCAAGATGAAATTTTCTAATCTTCTATCAATTTATGTAGATTCTTTATCGTATTCTATTAAACAGATATGACGGAAAAACTTAATACGATTTGATTACAACTATTGCCAGTACAACGAGTAAAGATCAACATCAACAAGAAATCACTTTCACAAGCAACCAGTAAATGACAGCAAAACATGAATGTTCCAGTAACTACATCTAAATGTTATTTTACAGAACTATTTGCAGATGATACACTGACTGATCAATTGATTGATTTTTAATGCACTCTGGCATAGAAAAGAATATCAAAATGCCATGGCTATAAATTTAATTGTCCAGATACACATCACCTCAACTGACCTGGTCCAGTATGGAGGACAGCCAACATAATCATACTGATTAATACAAAATTGGCAATACAATTAATGTTGTTGGTACCAACTTTCTAATTAAGACTGTAAATGCAGTCACATTGGTTGGGTACTTGGCTGGTAATTAAAATTGGTAATACAAACATACCAGTTGGTACAAAGCATGTAATTGAGGCACACGCTTCAAACATTAGATCTGAATTATTTGCAAGATACTAGGATTTCATTTAATTTTGTGAGTAGCAATTTGTGTGGTTTTGTGAGAAATCATATTTTTATCTGTTCCTAAATCTGCATTATCCAAAATATGTCCTAATATTTCATAAAAATGACCACTATATCACAGAACTTTGACATTTCGGTTTACTTTTTTTTAAAAAGTCACAACAACCATGAAATCCATGATTATAATGGCTTGCATGTGATTCTACCAGTGGTAGGCCAAGGGCCACCTAACACACATACTTGTACCATTCGACAGATGAAATTTACCACTTTCACAAATAAAGAGAATATTTTTTTAAAAATTATAATAAAAAAGCAGTATTTTTTACATTTTCGATTGATGCATTTTGAGTTACCTGTCAGAACCAGTCTAATGGGGACTGGAAATATTCCACCAGTGCATTCATGAATAGATTGGTACCGCAAAATAAATTCTGAATTCACAGTAAACAAATTAAATTTATGTTTATGAAGCTTGTATGCAGAGAAAAATAGTCAACAATATGCTCACTCTATACCAATGAGGTTCTATTTGATGCCCATTTAGCATGTACAAGTGTAATATCTGTCACCCATCCAAATTTCTTACACCTCAACCCATTATCTCAAACCACAGAGACTATCTTCTTTATGATGCTCTGAAATTTTTCAACCAATGACATAAACATTTTACAACACTAATGAAATCAATTTTTGCTTAACCCATTTTTTTTCTCTCCAAAAAGTTTTCATTAAAAGTTATTTTTTTCAGTCTTGCAAGCAATAATATATATATATATATATATATATATATATATATATATATATATATATATATATATATATATAGTTTTTATATGTAACCATGCCAAATGATCAATTTCTGCTCTCTAATACCTGTTATTTCTGAGCTAGATGGAAGGTCAGGAAGTTGCCTTCCCATGATGGAATCTTTTGGTTCAGAATATGGCCCCTTCAAAATTTTATCACCCGTGTTACCGAATTCTCGGTCTGAATCCATATCATCTGACGGAACACCATTATACATATTTCCATTCAAAATTTTCCCATTTATTGAGGACTGAAGGTCGTTCAGATTCATGGTCACATGATCAACACATGGCTTCAGGTTCCTGCGATTGTTGTTCTGCTTACGGCGGCGATATCGCAGAATCACGATGAGTACAATAAGAGAGAGGAGGACGATGAGGGCCGATAATGTACCAATGATGATTCCAATGTACTTGTCTTCAAAGGATTTCTTTTCTTCTGGAACTAGGTGTTCCTCGTTAGGAGGGACATGAGTGTCCGGACCTGGAATTGATTAAAAAACTGATTACTTAATTATCTATTAGCAATTACTGAATCAGCAAAGCTACTACACAGCCCCATAAAGAATGTGTGAAACACAATCTAACACACTTTAAACTGTGCAATTATTGTATGTACTGATTACAAGTCCAACTCAGGGTCAATGCTGTTTATTCCTAACAAACTGCTGAGACCTATCTGAAACCACATGTCATGGCAGATTTCATTCTCTGCAGTTTTGAATTTGGATTCAACTTGTGTGTGTGTGTGTGTGCGCGCGCGCATGCATCTGTCTGTCTGTCTGCTGCCTGCATGCATGCATGCATGCATGTATGTATGTATGTATAGGGCCTAACCGAGTAGATAATTTTCGGCAAGTACCAAATCCGAGTATTTGGATGTACTATTTGCCGGATCCGGGCACAAACCGAGTAGTAGGTGCGACTCCGGAGAATACCGTTTGTTTCATTATCATATGCGAAGCTTAAACTTTTCATGATATATATTGCCTATAAGATGAAATTTTTATTATTAACTAAAATTATTATGTATTAAAAAACTTTTTTTTTAAAGTTTGATATTTATTGAATATTTTTTACTTGTAACCATTTGTGTGCGTATTATTTGCCAAGACGAATACTTCCAAATAGTACTGAAAAACCGGATATTCAGCCGAAGCAAATGTCCGAGGCGATTTCCAGTTAGGCCCTATGTATGTATGTGTGTGTGTCTACATATATATATATATATATATATATATATATATATATATATATATATATATATATATATATACACACACACACACATACATGAAAATTTTGACAGAAAGTCAGAATATAAATTTTATTATTGCTATCATAGAAGCAGCATCCTGTAGTTCACTATCTCGTTAAGTAAAAGTACGACATATGATTAATACATTTTCATGCAGTGACAAGACATACAAAATTTTACAACATTCGAATTGTGTTTTTACTTAGCATTTGCTTATTTATATGAGACATTTAACATATTAAAATTGTCTCACCTATCTCTACTCGAGCACCGCTATCTTTATCGACCTCAAAGTCAAGGATGGGTGGATTCACAACGTGACGTTGTGCTGGAGTCGAAGGGGACAAAGTTGTGGGAGGTGGAGACTCGACTGTGAAATTGCCTTTTGCCGGCTCTGCAGATAAAAGCAAATATATTATTTATTAAAAAAATGAACTTTCACTATTTTTCATACAAATTAACAACAACTGCAATGGCATTCTACCTCAATCTCCAAGCTATTAAGTGCATATTTCAAATGCTCGAGATACTTATCGTCATCCACAGACAGTGACCCTGGGGTCATAATGCAAAATCCATCATATATATGATGCAACTTCAGGCTGACACGTTTATGAACTTTGGTCAGAAAATACTTGATAATATCATTGTAATAAACCTCACCTTTGACCTGCGAAGGTCAACATTATTAAGAGTAACAATGATGAGCCTGTTGCATACATTTACAATAATAACAACAGAACAAGTGTTTCATGAACATAAAAAAGAAATTTAGGAGCTGCAGAATCATATTATGCATGGAGAGACAGACTTAAATATTCCAAAAGTTTTTAGCATTATTCCCATTAAATTCCCACCCAATGTTTAATAGTCATCTATTTTGATAACTGACATTTCTTTACAGAATCCATTTTTTAAACCTAATATTGGCCTTTGACCTTTTGTGCCTCAAAAAAAAAAAAATTATTATCTACCCAAAATGCAATAAATCCATTTTAAAAAATCCAAGTCTATGATGTAAAACTCGTGTTCTTGAATGGAACCATTTTCCTTCCTTCTATCATTGTGATCTGACCTTTGACATATTGAATCACAAACCGATAGCATTCTTCTTTACCCTAAGTGCAAGCCAATCACATTGATTAGTAACTGCAGATGATGAAAACTAAAGTTGTGGTGCAGAAACCATTTTAATTCTTGCAGTGACAGTGACCAGTTTTGACCTTTTGACCCTTTAATAGTAGTTTTCTTCCTTATTCTAAGTGCAGGCTACTGTAGATAGTGGAAAACATCAATCATTGCGTGGAATCATGTTCTACTTTCTGAAACAGTGACCCTATTCTTGGAGCTTTTGACCCTGGTTTTGAGCACCGGCCATGTCATACCAAAGACTTATAAAAATGATACAAATAGCTGCCTCGCAAGGTGCTCAGCATTAAGAGATTAGTGTTAGGACAGGTCAGCCTGGTATCAGGATAATGTGACCTGGTGGGACATCATGCTCTATGTGACTGCGACATGATGCATCAGTGCAAGACATCACTATAAACTACCAAACTGCAGACATTGCAGTGAGATGACTGAAACATTGTTAAAGCCATATTAAAAATCTAAATTGCACACACACACACACACACACACACACACACACACACACAGACTTGCTCTCTTCCTTACCCAGGAGCAAGTCATCCACAAAGTTTGGTTACTGTAGATGGTTAAAAACTAATGTTAGAGTGCTGAAATTAAATTCATGGCAGACACCCATGAGGCAGGCATGGAGAAAAGAATATCAAAGTCAAGGAGATGTACTATGTCTCCTTGAAAAGCTATGCGACATCATCAAATTGTTATTAAATCACCATATCATCAAATGGGAAGTGATGAAAGATTTTATTATGAGAGGGTCGAACACTGCAACTTTCAGAGTCAATATATGAGAATGTATCAATTCAAGTGTAGATATTATTTATAATGTTTTAAACAAAACAACCACTAAGCAGGTCACAGCAACCCAGTTTTGGTTGTCAAAATCTTCTTCCCATATTGCATCCACACTGAAAACTTTTAGTCTCTTGAGTTATTTAAATAAGAGTTTCGGCATAGATTGGAAAATGGATAGATGATGCATGGACAGAGAAAACAAAACCTGTACACATCCACGATGAACTTCTCTAAGTGGGGGCATAAAAGGACAAATCTTAAATAAGGCTGAAGCAGCACATACCTGAAATAAACTGGATTTCACTAATAAGAAGCCATTTTGCATCAAAGAACAGCTGTAGCTTGACGAATCTCCCGATGCGATTATTTAGTCGAATCATCACTGGTCGTGCATATTCCACAAGAGTGTCACGCAAAAAGTCAAACTTTATTGCATTTGGTTGGTAGTACTCTCCTCCATTACTAATATAAATCATTGCCATCCGAAACACTCTTACTTCCTTTGAGAAATAATTGTTGCTGTTAATGATGACTGATGAAAAATTTCTGACCGATTCAAATTTAAAAATAATTTCAACTGGTTGACCCTCCTGTTCCAGTGAATCGTTTCTCCAGCCAACCCATTCATATCCTTTAATCCCAAGATCTTGTGGATCAAGGCGAAAATTAGTTTCGCCTACTTCTCCATCAGTGAGTTGTCCCAATCCATCAAATAAGAAATTATTAAGAATGATTCCATCGTAAGTGAAATCAAAGAGGTCCACATCAGCCCCTCGTTTTTCTCCCTGTCGCATGCTGTATGACACAACATTATCTGTTTAAAAAATAGAGAAAAAAAACTTAGAACATGTTTACATTTTTATTGATTAAAAAGGAATTTATTAATAGTATTAAATGTGAAAGTGAGAAATGGACGGTTTTCTCATATCCAGGAAGAAATTACAAAATAATGCGATGAAACTTCTACATAATCTGGTTTTAACAGAACCCAATGATGTTCAGGGCTAATCTCCTTCAAGATTCAGTATTGTTCAGAAAATTTGGCATACATGACATTTTGCATGTAACAGCGGAATTGGGACATTAATCTACCTTAAAACTGATGGTCTGACACCTTAGCCAATTTAACCATTTCACATCAACAACAAAAATCTACAACCTGTTCACCATCTTCCATCCAAATCTTATGAAATATTCACGGAAAATTAAATACTACTCTTTAATAAATTTTTAAATTTTCAAAAGAAATTCATTGATTTTACAACAGATGCAGTGTCAGAAAGAGCATGGCCATCTCTGATAAGGGATTTGTCAATTTTGCAAAACAGAGCATTTTCACGGACATAAAAATTCAGCAAATGTGGCAAGTAATTTTGGAAAATAATTTTCATGATAATGAAAACATTATGCACTGCAGTTTATATTAGACTTTATAATATGATTTGTAACATTTTACTATGTACTAGATTATTTTAGAGGTAACATGATGCACAGCAATCACATAATAAATTCAATGCCCAATCAATACAGATCAATCTGGCTTCATTTTCTGTCTCCAATTCCTGACCTTCCCATTTGCAGCCATATATTTCCACTCTCATGCAAACAGTGCGAGGGTTGCGACAATAGGGGATGAAACGGATCCGTTTGGCAATAATTGGTGGTTCCACTTCCCGCAGTTCTGCTAGATATGTGTTGTCATTACCTTCAAACCTCTGAAAAGAAAAAAGAAATCTTTGACAAATATTCTCTTTTGCGATTTTAGTTCTAAGTGTATTGCTGTCAATGTTCATACAGCAATTCAATCAAACTTACTGAAATACTTAGAAGTCCCATATAATGATGTGGGCATTACTTTTGTGAATTTCAGTGTACATATGCAAAAAATCTCGTTAAAAACATTATTTAAAAAAATTAAAACAAAACTCCTTCATTATATTGCTTTTTATTACACTGCTAACTCTCGGCTTGCGTTATATTTGTTGTCTCAAAAATTGTGAATTTTTTTTTTCCACTAAAAAAGTACGTAATTCTATTCATTTACAACCATGTTCAAATCCATTTTTTTCTTCTTTTAAACCAGAAATTAGATTTGTTTTTAGTCTTCACTAACAAAATGAAATTGAAAACAAGAGTCATATGAAATTGCATTAAGACATAATGCAGTTGAAATCATCCAAGTTTTATGTGGTTTCTGTAAAGACTGGTATGGTCATTGTAAGTATGACCATCACACATTTGTGCTGACTAAATCAGCACCTAGATGAGAGACACCTTCAACACCCCCATGCTCAAAAGAATATTTTTTTAATGTATTAAAAGTCATAACAATAACAACTTCCGCCCACCACCCCTCTTGTACCTGCATTGTCAAACATATTTCCCACACCTTGCGAGTCCTAATTATAGTTCTGTTTCGGAGGTATACACATTTACTTTATCATAATAATAACATACTGTGAGATTGATGGCAACAATCAGCATTATAAACAACAGTATCATCGTGTAATTATCGTAGAACCACTGTACTAAAGTTGTCATCAATATAAAAACATTCTTGGCTTTTTAAAAACTCTATGCAGTGCAAAAAATTTCGGTGATAAATACTGATTACATTTTGAACCAATTAACAACAGGTTCAGATGTACTATACTAAACTCTTGCCATAATATGAGTGCAATTTTTTTATATACATTTTTTTCTAATGGCCTTGTTGAACTTTCTCAAAGATGTCTTCCTTTCAGGACTGCACTGGCCTCATTTGTCCCTCATTTGAGATAAGCTTGTGAAATGAAACAAATTTGCACCAAATAAATTGTCTGCAATGCATGATAAGGTAGTCTGCTAAAGGAATTTGTTTACACATAAATCAGTGCAATTAGGGACAAATCTAAATAACTTTTTAACCCAGTCTGATCTACATTAGCTTTTGTTTAGGTTTCACTGTAGAAATCAGTGATAAATGCATAAACCTATCTCACTTACCAGTTGAGTCAACCTGCAAATAACAAACTGCCACAGTTGAAAATCGTCTGCTAATTAGGATCTATTTTGTCTGTTCTAATTTTAACAAACTGCATGGATCCTAATCTGCTAGTGTATTATGCAACAGCAGATATGGGTCTGTACAGCTTGCAGTTGAACTCAACTTATAAGCAAGTACATACTGTAATAGAGTTCACCATGTGCAAGTTTCCATAACCTAGTCCTCTAGTGCACAACCCTACATTAAAGGTCATAAAGGTCAAGTATGTGTTCAGTAACTACTATTTCACAGATTTTTAAATGGTCATTATATATTTTATTTGGTTCCTCATACATCCAAGTTCCTTTGGAAGGTCATTATTTACACCCCCAAACAAATAAGCACATAGTCAAAACTCAATGTTGAAGTAAATGGATACATTTGGATGAGGTCAACCTAAAGGTGTGATACAGTACAAAACTGGATTGAATGTTGCATGCTGTGATGTCACAATAAAATCTATGCATTTTGAAAATAAATTCATACAACTCTAGATTGTGATGATAACAACTGACATGTTTTTTTCTTGACCCAGTTTAATAACCTGCCCAACACTAGAAGCCTGTAGTGATAAAAAAAATGTCTGTCTGGAAGGTTTTTGCCAGCATTCATTTGCCAGTACTGAATAAACTTTAGTTAAAACTAAATTATTTTTAAAATTAAGAACAAGAGTTAATATTTAATTTAAGATGAGTGACTGTGACCTACATGACCACATCAGCACTAAATATAGTTTGTGCAACTTGTTCTAACTACTGAAGCACTTTGGGAATTTACAAATGTATACTGTAATCATACTGACAATTAACTTGATGATAGTTTGGTTAAGTCTGGTTTGATTTAGTTTGGTTAGGTTTGGATTGGTTTAGATTGGTTTGGTTTGGTGTGGCTTGGTTGGGTTAGGTTAGGTTTGGTTTGACTTGGTTGGATCAAGTTTGTTTTGGTAAAATTAGATTTGGTTTGGTCAAATTTGGTTAGGTTATATTATATTTGATTTGGTTCATGTTTGGTCAAGTTTGGAGTAGATAAATTAGGTTTGGTTTGATCAGGTTTGATTTGGTGAGGTTAGGTTCAGTTTAGTTTGGTGTTTTATGGCACACATATAGAATAATTTAGAACCAAAGCAATTGGTGTAAATAATTTTTCTCATCACACACCAAGGTATCTAACCAGGGCTAATTCAATGGTTGGATTAGAAAACCCATACCCTTTCAATCACTGGTCCAGAATGTTAACCACTGAGCCACCATGGTCCCTAACCACCGAGCCACAATGGTCCCTAACTACAAGATAGATGTGATGAATGGGTTCAATGTATGAACAGATGCAACCCATATGTTTTCCATATTGCCATTATGCCTAATCCAATGCCTAATTTTCTCAAATTGAAAATTGCTTCTGATACAATTGCAGCTTTCATCTTCTTCAAAACATGGAAGTGATTTATATTATTTGACAATTAAACCAGTAATTTGTTTATGTTAGATGTGATGAAAAAGATAAACAAAATGTCTGGGAGAACTCATGTTCAATATGATGAATATAAACATCTCAGGGATAACCCATTATGTCACTTGTTGTTATTCTCTAATGTTTCATGTATACATTTCTTTTGGCAACTTGTTCCCCTAATATCACACACAAGAAAATCTGTTATTCTGTACAGTGGCAGGTTTTGTTCTTTATTCTGACAAGGGAATCATGCATTTTACTTCAAATAGCCAAATTTCTATTTTCTCTATTTATTTTCTAGTTGACTAGAAAAGTTCAATTGACCCCTGTTCAACTGATCCCTGTCCTCTTCAGATCAACCTCCCCCACCCCACCCCTTTGGGATCTATGCCACTGGCCGTTGCTGTAGCAGCTTCAAAGTCTGAAAATGTTTACGGATCGATTTATACTCTCCACTCCATATCAGCATGTTAGGCAAATATATAATTCAACACAAACACACCTCCTCTCCTCTTTTATTTTTGAATCTCATCCACTCCCCTCCATCTTCTCTTTGATATTCCAGCAAAAATTCTTCAGTGAACTCCTGCCCCTGAAACAGAAAGTAAAAATGCAATAATTCTTCCATCATGTAGTAATTAACTGGCAGTCATTAATTCAACAGTATGCATGACACACAATATAATAGAGCCCCTTGAGAAAAGTAAACATTTTTTGTTTGCAGCACAACCATTGGATAATCATATTACACTGCACTTAGGAATGCTTTGGTTTTCATGCCATCCTCTTTATTGCTTGAGACAGTTGATGCATTTCATTCTAGACAAACTGAACATAGAGGGAAATTAGAGACAAATATTGCCCTGTAAAAGTTGATTATCATATTGTCTTAAACGTTTTTGTACACGTTTAATTTTTTTGAACTAATTTTTTTAAATAGAGCTTTGAATACATTACCATATTCATCTAATAATGAACATATTAAGCGTATGCACAACTTTTACCACATTTTTTTTTCTTCATTTAATCTATGAAAACCATATCCAACCATGAGCCAAAGTTATAATTGTTATATTTGGGTTTATCGTAGAAGAATTACTGTAATAATATCTCTGTTAATCATAATGTATAAAAAAAAAAAAATCTACTGAATTGACATGGGTGCCCACAGCATAGGTCATGTAACCCCTCCCCCCAAATCGAAATCATACCACAAATATAGATATAACTTCCGACAAGTGCAAATGAAGCTGAAAATTTGTCACTGATTCTGTTCAAAATGCTAAGTAAATATTAGATTTAGTTACAGACTGTTTGCTATTCTAATTAATGCAAATGATTCTCTCGGCTGTGACTGACTGCACCCTGCCCTGCAAAAAATCCTGCAGCCACCCATGAGAATGGACACCATCTAGTGATCAAACCCGACTCGATATTTCATATCAGAGCCCTCTGTAATCATAGTTCTTACTTCTAGGACCTTCTGTTTACAGTTCTTGACTCTGAAATTTCATTTTCTTGCCAACAAATTTATATTCCACAAACTCTCAGTTTTCAAATTTTTGCAATTGTTTTTCCTCAATTTTGCGATGAATTTAAGCCAAGACTAATAATTTAAAACTTTTAACAATAGCTCTCAATATCATGCTATATTTCACCACGTTTAACATCTGCATCTCCACGGTTAGCATTTTGTTACATAAAAATTGTAGTTAATATATTATAATGCGAAAAGTCAACTATCAAAACCATGACCAGCCAAAAGAAATTACCACTCGCAATTCAACATGATCATAAAACAGTTCTACTGTAATTTGCTTATACATCACCTTTACTCTCCTATATATTTAAAAACATATTTGATGAAGGTCTCTATTTGGCAGTCCAATAAATATAATCTACTTTAGTCATTCTACAATGCACATATGAATTATAAATTAAATTGTCCTTGAACCATTCCACAATTGTATTTGAACCTGAACCATTCCACCTTGTATTTGGATTTGAACCAATGCACCTTTTATTTGACTTTAAACAACTCACCAATTATATTTGGAAATGAAAATGAACCTGCAGATTTACTCAAAGTTCAAAGTTTGTGTTTGCATTGGTCTAATTCTACCTTCTATTCCAGTTCTGCATAAAGCATTTTTTGTTTCAATACTGAATATTCTGTAATTATTTCCCTTTAAAACTATGTCCTTCATCAGCCTTTCCACAGTGCAGATATTCAGTGAAATGCCCTTGAAACAAAAATTAAAATGACCTTGCAGCTGCACCAAATGATCACTAATACTGTGCATGCATAATCTCGCTTCTTTGATTTCATAGCCAACTGCAAGCAAAAGTAGATTAATATGCAAATTCAAGGTTACCATGGTAACAATTGATTTCTGGTTGGGAGAAGAAGAAAAAACTTTGCAGAGCTGTCTGACACATTCTTTGAAGTCACATCTTTGTCTTCTTTATCAGACACTTTATTTGATGTTAATTCCATTCATTCTACCAATGTCATTACCAAACTGCAGAATGACATAATAATGGAGTATATACTGTATATAACACAATACACACTAACCTACTTAAAACCCATGTCTTGACATCACACACCCTCTATCTTTACCGATTTGGGTGGGTGGGTTTAATGCTCATTTTCAGCACCTGGTAGGCTATATATGGATGGCACCCAGTATATCTGGTTGAGGAAGAACATGGGAAAACCCTGGCAGGAACCACCAACCCACAGGAATGTATTAGCAAGTTTCCATGAACCTGCTCAGACTTGTTATCAGTTATCCAAATGACCAGAATGCACATCCTCTGTAGAGATGAACAATGAATGAGCCAATAGAAAGGTAATAAGCAAGTCAAGGTCTATAATTAGAATTACGTCTAGGTGAAAATGGTCTGATCATATTAGTGTCTACATTTATCTTGCTGGCCCAGGCCATAGGGACACACCATAAACTTTTATCTTGCTGGCCAAGGCCATAGGGACACATCAGAAACTTTATCTTCCTGGCCCAGACCATAGGGACACACCAGAAACTTTATCTTGCTGGCCCAGGCCATGGGAATGCACCAGAAACTTTATCTTGCTGGCCCAGGTCATAGGGACACAACATAAACTTTATCTTGCTGGCCCAGGCCATAGGGATGCATCAGAAACTGTATCTTGCTGGCCCAGGCCATAGGGATGCACCAGAAACTTTATCTTGCTGGCCCAGGCCATAGGAATGCACCAGAAACTTTATCTTGCTGGCCCAGTCTTAAAGGGAAGCACCATTAACTAATGAGAAAAAAGTTATAATATTTTGGAGACCATTGAAATATGCTTTATAAAATGATGATGGTAGTGGGGGATAGGTAAGGTGGGGTGTGTGGATGAGGGTTTGTGGGTGGATGGGAGTGGGGAAAAGCAAGTTGGGTGTGGCATGGGAGTAGAGTTTTGAAGGCATTGCATGGTGAGAGTTGTGGTAGTAAGGGTAAGGATCGGTCAGGTCAGAAATAGTGGAGCAGGGAATGAATAGTGGGGCATCAGCTTCAATTTGTTAGTTCTCAGACATGATATAACTTCACATGACAGATAAACCGTTATTAAAAACATGGGTAACTTTGGCATTTGGAGTAAATGAGGACATCTATTTTTCACCCAGCCACTCACCTGCTGGCCAGTGACAGCCAATCCCAAAAAATAAAATATCCAACATATCAACGCAAATGTCATTAGCAAAGTCATTCTGAATAACACATTCTTGGATTCCGTTAGAAATAACAAGAGCTTTCTCTTTTGCCCCAGTCTTAAGCAAAAAGGAGAAAAACTCCTGGTCTACATGAGTTAATACAGCCAACTGAGTAAAATCAAATGTTTAAAACGACATAGCTAGAGTGGGTTTAGTAGTTACTGTATGGCATGCATAATGAAAACAAACTGACCAAAAAAAAATATTAATACATATAACAAAAGAGTACATTTTTCAACTGTTTCTCAAGAAAAAAAAATGACAATAAAATCTCCTTTTTGATTTCATAAAGTAATGTTTACACCAAAAAATTTTAGGTTCTCACATAAAATGTTTCATAATTTGGAAGTAATTGGATTGTTTCCATTTTCCATATCGGACCCTTTCATAACATAAAACAATTTTGTATGCAAATAAAAATTTTCAGCCAGGGATCAATTCATGGGAGTGAGCTAAATAATAAAACAAGTTTATGGCCAAAATATTACTAAATTACATGGCGAGAAATGATATAGTTGCCAAGGAAACAATCCAGTGTAAAGATATTAGTCATTTTCTATCATCTGTAGAGAAGAAACTCCACTACAATGCACCTACAGTACCACACACAGACTGCATCTTGTCTCCTCTTTTCCAAGAGTTGCATGCCTGATGTACATAATACTGCAGTTTATTTGTTATTTGAAAGATTTAGTTGTGAGTTTCCACTTGAGCCATAGCAGAAACAGGATAATATCCTTCTAACTGCAATGATAAGCAAACAATGAAACTTAACAGAACTTGGAACTGCTCTTCACAAAAACAATCTGTTAATAAGAAACAGTCCCCCACCCCACCCCATATTAGTCTATCCTTACCAAAAGTAAATGGTGATGAAGGGTCCCCCAAATCTTTCAGACTGGTTCAATAACATGATCAAAGAATATATTTATTTTTAATGATAACTAAGGTGTGAAGACCAAACTATGTCAAAAATGAGGTTATCGAGGGGAATTCTGGCAATAAAAAAAAAATTAAGATCACAAGAACTTGTGGAACTCGAAAGTCAGAAATGTAGACTAATTTGTTTGCATATTAACACAACCTTCAATTAATCCACTTGTTAATTATGATAATCGAAGCTCTTTTCACATTCACAATATGACTGGTTATTCAAGCACCTTTTTTCTGAGAACAATTAAAATATTAATTTCTATACATTTCAACTTTGGCACTTTTTATCGGACTTTAGAAACATATCAGGTGTCTGCAAATCTGATCTGCTATTGAAAACTGTTACAACTTTTGAATGGAAAGGTGTCCAGAAAATGTAAGAGAATGTATATTTACATTATTGGTATGATCTACATACTGGTACATGTACATGGTGCTGTCTCCTTCAACCAAATAAATAAAATTAAAGTCCCTTATAAAAAAAACCCAGAACAATTCATACATGACCGTACATATTTCAACCAAATGATGGCCAACATTTTCTTTGTCTGCAAATAAACCAAATCTACTTTCAAACAAATTTACTGCAAAATGCTTAATACTTGTGGAGTTCCAATTTGCTTGATTTTTGTGGGTGAACTAGACAATGAAGTTAAAGTCACAACAAAATATTTACCAAGCCAACATCCCCCACCCCCAATCAATGCAATGGAATTATCACCTGCTTCTTTCTTCGTTTTAATATCATGGTCAGCTATAGCGTCAAGAATGTGAAATACAGTCGGCAAAGTTGTAATGACTCTCCTTGTTGTATAGTAATAACTTAGTGTTGCCATACGTCCACTTTTTTCTTGTACATGTTCTCCTTTTCAGTCTTTAAATATCTATACAGATACTGTTACAAATACACCCACTCTCTAAAGTGTTCTCTTTATTTGTTTAAAGTTTAGATATGGTAACCTTAAATAAATGCAGATTTACTATTTCTCCATATCTTTCTTTAATTCCCAAAGCACACATTATTCCCAAATACACCGCTCCCTCAATAACTCGCGCACAACGGGGTCCAAAAACATTGACTGCATTATAAGCGAGGGCGAGAGTTACAGAGGGACCCATAAAAAAAACTAATAAAGAGATGGGGATCGACAGAGAGAGGTGACAGGGGGGGGGGGTGCAATGTTAAATACTCGTTTTATAATCGTGCTGAAAATAACTGTGAATAAATATTTCTTTATAAAGGTGTTGTTCGTTTTTCTTTATAAATTACCTTTAATTTCTGGATAAAATATCTTGAAAAGATCGTAAAAACAAAGATTACTCCACGAGGTATCAGTACTCTTAACATGTGTATCGCTAAACACATTGTGTATTACGTCACTGCTTTTTGTGTTGATTTGGATACATTCTAGTTTTATCGTTTGTTCAAAATGAATAGAGATTTCTTTGATCAGAAAAGATAAAATTCATATCGAAAAACGACGTCGAAACTTGTATTGCTTTAGATAGATAGATAGATAGATAGATAGATAGATAGATAGATAGATAGATAGATAGATAGACAGATAGATAGATAGATAGATAGATAAAAATGTAAAAAAAATAAAAAAATTTTTAAAAAAATTCACAAAGATAAACCATTACCAACCATGAATTTAATGGGTTTAAACGTCAGACATGTAAAAAAAAAAAAAAATTTTAAATCATCAGATAGCATAGACCAGCCTCATCACAATTATAAACTTTGTCGTCTGTATATCCATCACGGGTCAGTATCTCTCGGAGTTGGTTGGGATAACTAGATGTGGCCACCTGATTTGCTGAGCATATCTCTCCTAACAACGAATTTTGTTTTATTCCATGTCGGCGCTGGAATCTCCAAAGCCATCCATGGCTTGCCATGAAATCTGAATCAGTATCCATAGTTTTGGCCATTTTCTCTGCCTAGGCCTTGAGAATTGTTCTCGAAATTGGAACACCTTGTTCACGTTGCTGCGTGAACCAGGTGTACACAGCATCATCTAATTCTGTGTTGTTTGAAGTGCGTGCCAGTTTCCGTTTAAATCCATTATCAGAATCAACTTCGTGCAAATAATCTCGAAATTTCTTCTCATCCTTAAGCCAACCTCTGAGTGTTGACTTGGCAAGTTTAAGTTCAATACAAACTTTTGATCTTGATTCACCATTACGAACCGTCTCTATGACAGTAAGCTTTTCATTCACCAAGTACACCTTTCGCTTGATTCCTTTGCTCTCCAGGTCTATTTTAATTAATTTTTACAATGCAACAAACACTTCCCCAAGTCGTCGATCAAAATGCAGCCGGCAATTAATTAGGTTCTCACAGATGTGCTCGCGGGCATCGATGTGACGGTCAATTGACTCTTTTCATGTTTAAATAGAAGAGAAAATGCACGATTATAATGCTTACACTGTAACACAATGAAAAGATTAAAACACTAATGTCCCCTGACAAGACATATTTAATTAGTGTTCATTTCATTCAGTGTTACCACCTGTTAGCATTTACTATAATTTGTTGATTGCTGTTTCACTGTATACATATTTAGCATTATTATTTACAGAGAACTGAGAAAATATTTTTTCCGATAAAATCTAACAAGATATGTGATTCCTTATTAAAACCTGAAAATTTCACAATGTTGATTCTAACTTTTCGGGCACTAACTGACATTTTCGAGGTTTCATTCACCAGTTCTGATCACATTTTTCTTCATTTGTTAAAAATATTTTCTTTTTTAAAAAAACGGGATCCACGCCGGACACCGCGTTATAAGCGGGTTCGCAAGTTATCGAGGGAGCGGTGTGTGTGTGTGTGTGTGTGTATGTGTGTATATATATATATATATATATATATATATATATATATATATATATATATATATATATATATATATATTTATATATATATTCTTTCTTCTGATCATGTCAACAACTAACTGTTAAATAAACAATCAGCAAATTAGTTCTGCTTTCCGAAAACCGATTCCAATAAGGTCTATCCAAAGTGTTACTATGTCAGGTGTGCTAAGTCACTTAGCTTGATTCACCTTATGGGTTGATGTTTTCTGGTCAATGGTCGACCAAGACCAAGTCTTAAAATATGTCACTACCGTCCGTATGTCTACATATTTTGCAACAATTCCATCATCATCAGCCAACACAATATGTGTATTCATAACATGATATTCGTCCAAGTTTTATTGATCGTATTTTGGACAACAATGTCAAGGTCACCCAGTAACAAGGGGTTACCATTTAGTGGTTTTGACAGTATGGTTTTGATCGAAAGAGGTTTACAGTCATTTGCGTTGTTTTGGCATCTAATTCCCATTTGTTAAGAACTAGACTCTTTGAGAGAGGTGCTTAGAACACATGGGAACCAAATTCATTATGATTACAATAGCGGCATTAAATGTGTTAAATCAGACATGTGTGCAAAAAGAAATAGGCATTTGCTTCAAAATCTTTGCATTTATGCCAGATGGTAGCAATGAATAATTTAATGAGCTAAATAAAGGCAGCTCAGATTACACCTGTTTGATCGCAAATGCATGGAAAGGAAAAGTGATAATAATCATTTTCAGAGACATATACATATTTTCTTTTGATGTAAAAGATACATCCACAAAATTAGGTACCCACAAATACCGTATGTACTTTTTATCCAAACACCAAAGTTTTAAACCCATGAAAATAAATTATTTCATGGTATTAACCAGACATCTTGGTCTTATGATGGGAGGAATATGGCAGTCTCATTTTTTCGGACAGGAAACCATGGTGTGGCATCCTATCTCTTTAGAGATCTGCTTTTATGGAGAGTGCTGGAAGAGTTTATCCAAATCCAAATCTAGCAATATTAGTTGCCTGTGGTCACCAATTTGAAGGGTCAGCTAGGTTTCTTTGTAATCCCATTATCTGGAGTGGAAGCTGGAGAATTTGGTTCAACTGCCACCAACTAATAACCTCCCATCTCATAACAGCCTGTAGACATGTACCAGGTCTACAGTGTTGATAGCTCTCATTGTAATTACAGCCATCTATCTCAAGAATGATGCTCTTTACATAGTGCCACTCCCCCAACCCCCACCCCAATGATTACATTCATTAAGTGTTCAAGATTTCCAAATTTCCATGCAATATTCTTTCTCTGCATGTCTTTAAAATGTGTCTACAGGAAGTGATGGTGATATCTGACTTGTTCATTAATTGGCCAGGCATTTTTCACTTGTACTTGTAACTTAATCATGGGAATCAACAGAATCACCTTAGGTAATCATTTAACTAATTAAGTAATTAGGCAATCATAATCACTAATTAAGTAATTAGTAATCATATCACTAATTAATTAGATTACCATATAACTAATTAAGTAATTAGGTAATCATATATCACTAATTAAGTAATCATATCACTAATTAAGTAATTAGGTAATCATATAAACTAATTATGTAATTAGGTAATCATATAAACTAATTATGTAATTAGGTAATCATATAAACTAATTAGGTAATTAGGTAATCATATCACTAATTAAGTAATTAGATAATCATATCATTAAGTAATTAAGCAGAGTATCTGTTTCTAAGTGGGAAAACACTGGATGCCACACTAACACTTGGAGACTGAACCATTGACCGCACGATCAGCATAGAATTTTTTGTTTTAATGTTCCATTAATTTTATCAGTGTTTCTGACATAACATGAATATCATTTAGATTTTTTTCCAAACAAGCTAAAAATTGTTTTGTGTCTACCCAATGTAAAACTGATAAATAACATAAATGAATGTTCCCTATAGGGACATTTAACTGATAAAAAGCAGGGAAGCACTTACATGATTTGAAAATCTATAATCACTTCAATCAAGAAGTACATATTGTATGTACTGGTTCATTTAGGGCACTATGTCAAAGTTAAGGGAAAATGAAGTCCTGGTATTATCCTTTTCTTATTTTCATGTATGAGAAGAAAAAAATTAGCTGCGTTCTTACAGCATAAATTCAAGTGGTTACATGCACAAAAAGAACTATGAAAGCGGTGCCAAATCCTGGATGCTCCTCACAGTGTCAAGAACAAGTCAAAAAATGTACCAGAATTCCCCATACTGATTTCTGAACTCGTATGCAATACTTAACTTATGAAGTCATGTGTATTATAAAATGTGTAAGCAACTAAAAAGGGTAAAAGACGTCACTTTCAAGTTTCACTTCCAATGCCAATGAAATGCGTCGTTTTCAGACAATTGAAACAAACGAAAACATCATGGAGAAAAAAAGCAAATAGTTTCCATGGTTACCGTACATACTTATTGAGTTCAACCGCAAACAGATGCTGACAATGTGCCAGCAGATCAGGGTCCATGTTGTTAGTTTTACTGATCACTCCGAACAAACTACAGACACAGTTCTGCTGGTACATTTTCCAATGGCACATCTGGATCTGTGTAGCTTGCAGTTGAACATTAACTTGAAAGCGAGAATAAACATTAATATACAAATGAACCCACAAATTCAGAATCCTGGATTGTTCAGAAAAATTCTAATGTCTGTAAAACGTAAAATTGACAACATTTTCAACTCAGGAGTTCATGGTACACATTATTTACTTCAAGTTAAGCATTAAAAATGAGACAAGCTGGAATAAAATGTCTAGATTTTGAGAGGGGAGGCAGGTTTATGTTTTGCTAAGAAATTTAAAGCTTTCAACTGATGTAGCTGCCTTTCTTAAATGCGCATAAAGTTTTGGGAAATATATCTGATGTTAAGTTCTGGCAGAAATTTTGAAAATTGATATTCATGTATTTTAAGATAAACTAAAATTTTAAGTTGGCAAACGTACAAAATAAGCATAAAATTGGCTTAAGAGTGTAATAAAAGACACTTTTTGATTAATACAGAGATTGCAAAATGAAAATAAACTTTTGCCCGTTTCAATATTCTTTCATGCAGCATGCTAGTATTGAAGAAATTTCTATCGATCCAATAAAAATTAACCTGTCATTATTATTTATAATGATTCATAAATGCAAAAAATTTACCAGATGACTCGCTAAGTCACTTCAAACAACACTGACCCTGATCTACCATTGCAAAATGACCAGTCAGTGTCCACTTATTTTATTTTTTTGTTCTATTACAAACTGTACAGATCCAGACCTGCTGGTGCATTATGGGTAAACTTGTGAGTGCATATGGTGTGTATTGCAATGTACAGAGTCTTAATTTTAGAAAATTCCATCATGTGCACAGTGAATATTATTTAGTTTTTCTCATGAAAAAATCTGGATATAAAATGTCTACATTTTGAGATGTTAGATAGGTTTGTTTCCGTCAGAAATTCAATATCTTTCCAAGAATTTTTGTTGCCAGTTCGAAAATATAAATTTTGAAACTGAAGAGACTGGTTTTGAATTTGAGGCCATGCATTAGAATTTTCAAGATTCTAGCTTATCTAAATATTTTTTATGCATAATTTGGCAATTTGGTTTTTTTCCCCTTCAGAATATAAAGATTTGTATCTTTTTGTGAATTACAAGCATTGGTTTAGAAATGAGTCAGAGTGGGAATTATAATACTGTTTTACGAATCCTTCATATTCTTGTAACCATAGATGATAAAAACATTTTTTTAAAAATTTTATTTTACCTCAGAAAACGCGTTTTTTAAACGGTTTTTTTAAATTTCTTTTGCGTTTGCGAAAAGCTGGACAATATAAATTATATAGAGGAAACCATAGAGTGGTCAGATGGTGATAACGACATTGAGTGAAAAAAAATTCAATGTTTTCTGGGCTACGGTTTAAAACTTTTGAAATTTTTTCATATTTGTATCACTGAAACTTTAAAACTGGTATGAAGCATGTAAATAAGTAAAATATTGATTTTTTGTGTTGTCTAAGAACTACTGGAACTTTATTTTTGTTTTTTATTTATTGAGAGAAAAAAATGTTTTTCTTAATAAATTTTTTATTTAAATTTTAACATTTTTAACATCTATGCTCGTAACTATGGTATAAAATGTACCCAGCATGCAACAAAATGGAGATACAGATCCAGATTTTCTGTTGCATAACGAATCGACAGACCAGGATCTATTCTATTCACATGACACCAAGAAAAAGATAGACATCATATACCCTGAGATGCTGAAGCATCGTTGGTGATCCTGGCCTTAGTTAATTGAAAGTTGGGCCCAACTACAAACAACATTGACCAAGAATTGCCATTGCATACTCCGTGGACAGATCAAGGTTCATGCCATTTGTTCTTTGGATTACTTGTAATGAATTACATATACCTAGATCTACCTGGGCAGATGCAACAACAAATCGGGGTCTGTGCAGTTTGCAGTTGGCCTCGACTTGCAAGCATGTGTGTAACAGTACTTATAAGGTGAATAAGTTATATTTTACTCGGAAGCAATTTGGCATGAATAAAATGAAAAAATGGTTCTTATACAGAAAAGAAGCATTAAATCTAACGATCAAGTTAAGGCTGATTTTAATCTGCCAAAAAAATGTTCTAAACAAATTAAAATTATTTTCCATTTTTTAAAATACAATAAAACTATAAAGTGAGCTCATTATTCCATTTATTTATTTACTTTAATGCAGAAACTGATTAACAGTTTCGATTCCTGTATTTTCTTTAAATACATGAATATTCTGAGAACCAATTGCTTATTGCAGCTGCACTCGTTTTTTCACTCAACATGAAAAAATCAAGACGGCTCCAAAGAAGATGAAATTTTGAACCATATCTATTCTGACACACTTTAGACATTATCATAATGCTGCCATCATTTAAATGAACAAAGAACTGTTGGCTGTTTCAGTGAATGCCACCATTTTAAATGCAAAGTTTTAATGCAATTTCATTCGGGAGAGTTAATCCATTGATAAACTCTGAAAGGTAGCAAACGGTCATGAATTATAAGTGGCACCTTCAAGTGACCTTTTCTAACATCAACGCCTGTATGATTTTGTTACTAAAGAAAACAAGGCAGGTTAGACTATAGAGATCACATCTTTTTCCAGCTGTTATAGCTTTTGAAGAAAAAAAAAATCAAAAGAAATTAGGGAATTAGTTGACAGAAGACATTTCAAGATCGAGTAAACATTACAAGACAAATTAAACAAAACATTAAGCATCATTACACAAAGAAAGTTGTTTACATGCCAGGTGAAGGCAGCTTTTATTCAGTGCACATTAGTTGTGCCATCTAAAGCTAAAAGATATTTCATGTTTTCACACATTAACCCCTGGAGGTTTTTGCCGTTTTCACATGAAATGCGAGTAGGAAACACATTTTGGGGACTATTTCTGAATACATCCAATTACATCGACTTCCAAGCAATATTCCATTAGACTAATGCCTAGTTGTACTAAAGAAAATGTGTTTTATTAGTTAGTTTGCTGGCACATTAGCAGAAGGTAAAAAGATGGACTGTTTTTTTTTTTTTTTGCTTAACGGACCCATAATTTTCATATGGAGAAGACTTTATTCAAAATGTCCACATTATCCTACTTTTTGCAAAGGTTCATCTGTTTGTGTGCACTTCAGACCAGTCTGCCATAGATCTGAGGCCATAAAGTCTAAAATCGGGACACAAAATCGGATTCCGACCATGGGCGAATTTTGGGTGCAAAACTTAGGTTTTTCCCTTTCTATTTTGTAGTGCAACTAAAATGTCCAGATTTGTTGCTTTCATTGTAGAGCTAAATCTGTCTACCTTTCTAAAATACCATCCATTTCAGTGTATCATGCATGACCTTGACACTACAGACCTAGGAAGTAGGCTACTACCTCATGCCCCGTAAACTCAGTGCTAGGGGTTAATGTGTTAAGGAACAATAGAGTATATAGTTTTACAAATAACTAAAGGTCCAAGAAATCTATAATGACTTATATATATTATATATATTATATATATATATATATATATATATATATATATATATATATATATATATATATATATATATATATATATATATATATATATATTTACATGTATATAGAATAGCCTGCATTTTAATTCTGTTACTTGTAGTTAATATATATTCCCAAGTAACGGTCACTGCACACACAAAACAACATGTAAAATGTAAGTGGTCACTTACTGTCCATACAACAAGAGGTCCAAGGGGATATATCTCTCAAGTAGGTAAACTGAGAAATATAAGTTGCAATTGCAAATTCATACTTGTAGTGTAAATGTAGAGTGTAATAAAAAGTTGGTTGCATTTTGGTTGCCACATTGCTTTATACTCAATCAGCTGGAGGGAAGATTTTTTCAAACTCGTTTATCCTTCTCCGTTTACCAAAAGTGAACTACAGCTGCATTACCCAATTTTAATCCTTTCAGAAAACAATTTCTTAGCATTACTCAGAAACACAATGTTTTGTGACTGATAAACATTATTACTTAAATAAATTGTGCTCATCTAATGCAAGCTGCTGTAACTCTTGACACAACCACAATTATCAAGCTGTATTAAACAGATGCCATTACTGTATACATGCTTAATTCTATATCCAGTAGGTGCTAAAAAATATTATGAGACATGGTAAGCAATTAAACGAGTGTGATTTCTAATACTGTTACCTAGAAATAAAATTAAATGCAGTCTGGCCACATCATTCAGAGAATTAAGAATTTGTTTTTCAGTCATTTTTGAAGTTTTGTTTAATGGTTAAAACATTTCTAGAGTCAGTCTATAATGTCTGACTAATGACATTTAATATATGAAATGCCATTAAATAATGCATATAAATGTAATATATAAAAAGAATTATTTTGGCATCTCATTATACCACTTAACATTAGTGATTTTTAAGTTTTGTTGGACGATGAGGTATCTGGTGTGTAGAAACCTGCAAACCATACCTACTGGTTATTTAACCTCAATACAACAAATTCATTTGAAACATACAATACTAGCTATCTCAAGACTTTTTTACTTTTCTTATACATGTAGTTTATTTAAAATTATTATTTTATATATTGTTTCATATTCAAAATACAAATTATTTAATATGATCCCTAATGTGTATATCTTATTCATTTCCACAAATTGTTTAATGAAATCCATATATTTTTCAATTTAAGATAATTTTTATAAGTTGTCAAATGCTTTACAAGCGGAGAATTCTCTTCGCAATGCAAGCCTTTCGATTCTCACTAGGCATGATCACGTTACTTCCCTTGCTTTTTTTACTCCATTTAGGTACAGTTGTAAGGTCATCAATTCAGAGGCAAGACTACCTCATGAGTGGATTTCACTCACTACTGAACCAATCCAAGACCTTATGAAATATGACCACATTTTAAAATTGATAAAAAGCAGACAAAATCAAAGATAAATTTGGCCTCTGAGTGGTAACAAACCCTGTCAATCACAGGCCGAACGTTCTAATTACCTAGTCTATGATTCACACTCTGTAACAAACTCATCCATGATCTTAATGATCAAGGAAATTATTCCAAGTTAGATAAATATCAGAAAAGGGGCCAAAAGGGGCCAATCTGATTGATGATTCCCCCTAAAACTGAACTCGTCTGAAATTCTAGTGGCATTTTTAGCACAAAATAATGGCTGTGTCAAGCTAAGGAAATGCAAGCGAAGCGAGATTGACATGTTCCACCAATGAAGT
Organism: Unio pictorum; assembly: GCA_030141615.1. Lineage (NCBI taxonomy): Eukaryota > Metazoa > Mollusca > Bivalvia > Unionida > Unionidae > Unio > Unio pictorum. The sequence goes on from JARLTB010000060.1 coordinate 25,233,146, forward strand.
TACTGCAGCTCCTACACTGCTATGTAATGGGGTATCATTCTGCTAGTTCACAAAAGTACATGGGTTTTTGTGCACCTGAAAATACCAAGAACATTTGTAACATATCAAAGACTTGTAAAAACGAATGGAAAATATTCTGGCATATTTCTCGTGAAAGTCATCTCAACATTACCAATTAACTTGCTAAATTTGTGTGCTTCTAAATACTGGGTAATTTAGTACTGATGACATTGGAGTCATAAAATCAAACAGTACTCACCACTCAGAAAATGTAGAATGCACAGACCAAATAGGGAGAGATGGAGAGCTGGGAAAAGTATGATATCTCCTAGTTTTAGTAACAGTACTAAAAAGTAGTGTCTAAAGTAACAAGCTGAGTAAAGGCGTAAGTCGTATAGAACTAGGTAGGGATGATTTAGTGCAATGGTAGGTGATGTTTTGGCCCAAAGTTATCAGTTATGCTGATAGTTGTATTTTAGAGCCCTATGTGCCCTGTCAGTAATGGAGTGATGAAAGACAGGAAGTTGGTGCAACAGCATAAAAGTCTGAATAAATCAACCATTTAACTACTTTCTGGCATATCAGTGCATTCCACTGATTGGCAAATAATGCCAATTTCAACGTCAAATGACTTCAATGCTTGCTCGTAATGTCAAATTTAACTACAAAAATTAAATGAATACAAGATTATTCAACACACCGAAACTACTTCTTTTATCCAATAATTGTACACAAAGAGCTTTTATATATTTCATCCATTAGAAAACGTTCTAAACGTGAATGTTTTTATTCAGCTATGAAAAAAAAAAAAGTTTTTCAATAAGGGACTGACACTATACTGACTCAATTGAATCTTTAGGAAGATAAAATCAATTCTTCCAATTTTTTTTTTACTGAAACCATCTTTGATATTCTTATGCAATAATTACATTTTCAAATTGCTGAAAACATTTTGAAATAAGATGTTAGATTGCCATCATTTTAAATGAGAATCAGCAAGTTATCATCAGAATGCTTCTGCTGGAAACCTGATGTAGACATTCTGTTTTGGAGGAGAAAAGATAACAATACATTTCCAAGATGGCTGCCAGAGAGGCCATACTGGATAAAAGACTGGCACCATTTCAATTTACTAGACATCATAAGAAGACTTTTTGCTGAAATGACCAGCCATCTAAAATAAATTTGTGAAAACAAGATTTTTTTAGATGACCATTGTGACTGTCAGCAGTACAGTTTTTATTTTGATCTAATTAATTATTAACTAGAGATGATAAGAAGTCTTTCTGTGAATAACTCATGCTGATATGTCCATTCATTTGGGAGAAATAGTGATAACGAGATTTTCAACATGGCCACTGTACAAGATATTTTCATTTCTGGAACATTAGACAAAATCATTTAGTATGATGTTGATATTACCATCCTTATCGGTGGAATACGGTAGCAACGACATTTATTTTCAAGATGGTTAATGTACAACGATGGCCATGCTAGAAGTGTGTGTGTGTGTGTTTTGGATTTTTAATGTAGCTGTAAGAATTCTGCAGTCATATCATTACAATGCAGTTTATAGTGATGTCTAGGACTGGGGCATCATGCTGCAGACATGTAGCATGATGTCCCACCCAGTCCATTTATCCTGACTACAGGCCAACCAGTCTTAACACTAACCTCTTAATGCTGAGTGCCTAGCGAGGCAGCTGTAAGTACCAATTTTAGAAGTCTTTGGAATAACTCAGTCAGGGTTCAAACCTGCAACATCCTGCATCCGAGGCAGATGTTCTAACCACGAGGCCACCAAAATAGTGATGCTAGAAGTGCAACCAGCACCAATAAGACCAACTAGTCATTACAAGAAGTATTCTCATGACCCCCCCCACCCCAAGTCAATATTAATTTTCATTCAGGAGGAACAGTGACAAGATTTTTATGATGGCCATTGTGGTGGTGCAACATCAGATCAGCACCATCTTTATTTATGACCAACTAGACAACATTTCAATGAAATGAGATTCTAAAAAAATAGTCACCATGGCAGCTATATTAGATATCAGATCAGCACCATTTCCATTTTCAAGTAACCAGAAAACTTCCGGTGAAAACCAGATTTTCCATCACACAATGCATTGGCAGATCTGGGTCTGTGCAGTTTGTAAAGAGCAGTCAACAGAATAAACAACACAGACCATGCCCTGCATGCCCTTTATGCTGGCAGATCTGGGTCTATGTTATTTACAGTTTTATTTTATGTATATGCAAATATATACAGTAATAATAATAATAATGGCTTTCTTAATTGGAGTAGTTTAATTGGTCAAGAAACCAATCTTCCAGGAGACCTTGTCCAATTACATACAAGTAGGGATATTTTTAAAGGACAAAGCTATTAAACTAAATAATAGATTTTGTGCATCCTCTCTTAACCTTGGATATGTTCCGACACTAATGGCATGAAGCATGACACTGCTAATCTCGCCTTATCTGGGATCTACCCTCACAGTCCATTACAACAATACCTCATTCCCATTCCTAATGGACACTAGTCCGATCCTATTAACACATAGCTAGCATTTTTTATATAAAGTCCTTCATCCCATTGACCCCTACTCCTAGGTTGTATATCACTAGCAAAACAAGAGTCCCTTGATGGGACTAATGCTCTAATGGCTGAAAAGAATTTCAAGAAATCCCAGATAAGATCATGCTGAATGTTGAAATCAAATTTGATATTATTGAGTAACAACAAGATTTTCAAAGATAAACATACTTTATGAAAGATCTGTACAATTTTTAGAGATAAGATGATTTTAAGATGGCTGCCTTGGCTGAAAAAATGAATATCAGATCTGCACCATATTCATCTAGAATCAACTACCAGTCGAGTATGTGAGTCTTTTTTTTTATAAAAAATCTCATGTTGATATAATCTTGCATTGAAAAGGAGTGAAATGATTTTCAAGATGGCAAGAGTTGCAGTTATATTGGGTATCCAAACACCACCATTTCAATTTAAGAACAAAACAAAGGATGCGTCTCCAGCTTCATGGAAATCTTGCTTGTACCTTGTGTACCCAAATAAAAGTCACATCAAACTACAAACAAAAAAGATCCTGATCTACCATGTCATAATGTACTGCAGATCAGATCCTATATTTTGCTTGTACCAATTACTCCTTTCAAATTGCATTGATCCAAATCTGCTAGAATATTATGTGCCAGAAGATCCGGGTCTATGCAGTTTGCAGTTGGACTTGACTTATAAGTGAGTATATGTGGTAGATAAGGAGAAATATAAAAAGCTAGTGACAATGAATGATAGAAAACAGGCATTCTTTTTTTCTATGACCAGTAGCACTCATAAAATTCTTGCATTTACTGCTTGCATCTATCTATATATCAAAGAATCTGGAATGCTCAGTAGAAAACATAAATTTTGTCTGTGCAAATAATTATCTCTGTAACTGACAATAAAATTAAAAAAAATGTCACACACTTTCTTCAAACCCACCCTATTCCCATCTCGACTGACTTCCGAATGTATCTGTTATTATTCAGGGGATTATTTCTATGGTACTGCATATAGGAATGGCACCTGAGCCAATCATGGGGGGGGGGGGGGGGTACTTACTAGTTTAAAGCTTCGGAGTAAATTACCAAATTTGGAAATTCTGCATGATTTTAAAATATTCTTAATCGAAACAGACCCAGCTACCAATTCCTGAAGACCCCATCCCCTCCACAAACCTTCTTTAAAATGCAGTGGTGGGTATCAGAAAGCATTATGCAGGTAAAATACACCATTAAACACAGCTTTTAACATTACAAAAAAGATCAGTCACTTTACAATCAGTAAATACCATTCTTTTACTCTAATTTCCTCCTGTCCAAGAACTCTTAAAAACAGTAAACATACCAAAGTGTATCAACGTCTAAACCTACCATCTTATCAATGCCAAGTTACCATTTCAACAGCCTATCCCCCAAATCTGGCATCAGATTTATGAAAGTGCATGGTGGTAGGAAATAGGTATGTATGAATGCATGAAAGGAACATCAATTAAAAAAATTATCTTTCAGACATGATATATTATGTTATGGCCATGAGACAGTTTTTCTCATGGCAATGACATAACATCTCAGATATGTTACCATTTCATAACCTGTCATATTTGTTTTCAATTTTCTTGTGGCAATGAGATAACATTTCTTTTTATTAATGTCTCTTCCATGCTTCTGTATAAACCACTCAAGTTATAAAGCTACCATATTCATCCCATTATAAGCCTACTGCTTAATAACAAGGCAATACAAGTCAACACCTTACTTTTTAAAAATGTACTACCATATGTACGTACTTGCAAGTCCAAGTTCTAAGAACAGACACTAACCCTGATATGCCAATACACAGCAACTGCATCACAGATTAGAGTGCATATTACTTGTTTTAAAGATTACTCATAACAAAATGCACAGACTCTTATCTACTGGCAAATTATGCAACTGCCGATCTGTGAGTGAGTAAATAGTGTAGGTTGATCACTTATTTTCAAATGGGAGAAATAATGCACCCTGCTAAACTTTGTGAAATAACAACCAAATTTTCCTTTCAGTATTCCGTAGAGATTTTTACAGACTCCACTCCTGTAATAAGAACATTTAAAGTTCCATGAGAAGTCTTTTCCGTCAGGTTTCCTACCTATTGAATGTACAGTATAACATAAAGTATATTTAAAATCAGAAGTCAAAATTAAAGCTGCAAACAAAAATGAACCAATTAATTACCACTTTATGCAGTTCCAAGCAACACACATGAGCAGTTTTTAAAATAGTTTATACAATAAAATTATGTCTAATAACACGCTCACATCAAAATGCTATCAATTTCCCGTCATTACAAGGCTTCAGTCTGGTTCCTTGACTTATTATAGACTAGTCCAGATTTCAATATGTTGCAGCAATTTCAGTAAGGTCTGAAAGTCATATTGTTCCACCCAGTATTTAATTTGATGTATTTATTTACTGAGTATCATAATGATATAATAATAATTAGTCATATGTTTTCTCTAATAACAACATCCATGTGTATCAAATACTGCTAACCAAAACCTGGTTGCAAATTAGAGCCAGTCACAACATCTGGATGTGGGTTGTGTATGTCTTCTCTCCCATATCAACAACCTCCTGGAATTCAGTCTTGTCATTCATTATACAGGTGTATTTTGTCTGTGAGGAAGAAATACATGTAACATTCACTTACCATATACCTTCAAAGAAAAATATCCTCTTGAACAGAAGTCTAATACAGACATTTAGAGAGAACATGCCAAATAATATCACTGAAAATAACTGTTTTGACCATATCAGGTTTGAAATCTACTGAACAAATTAGGTATATAATCATATTAATCACAACTGTTACTTATTAACAAAAAGTATATTAATTGTTTTACAAAAACTCATTTATCAACAATTTCCCACAGTTTGTGACTTTTATTTCAAAATATGAGAAATTATTTGAAACAGGTGTACCATGTATACAACATAATACTACTTGTCCACTTGAATGCAAGATGAATTTATTATATCAAACACATGATATCTGATTGCATGGAAAAAGTAACTGCCCTGAAAGCTATTGGGAATTCGCAAATTGTTAATTAACCCTTATTACACATCGAAGAATGTAGAAACCACACACACCCCCACCCCACCCAAAACAAACAACACCTGCAGAAAGGGTGTATGTTTCAGCTTTCCTGTATCAAAATCATTCACTTAATCTAGTCAGGTGTTTTGTATGCAATGGCTTCTTGACAGAAATAGCACACATATACCGTATATATTAACTTAGAACCGATAACACAATTTAATTTTCAATTTGCTGTATTACACATACCATCATTACTTACTTAAAAGCCAAGTCAAACTGACAAAACAACAAAGATCCTGATCTACCATGACATAATACACCTGCAGGTCAGGGTTACCTGCTATTTTACGATACATTATGTGGGGGTACAAACTGGTCTGTGCAGTTCGCAGTAAGACTAGTCTTATAAGCAAGTATATATGGTAATGGATGTCAGTTTGGCGCCATTTTCATTACAAGAAAGTAGATTCCATTTGAGGTATTTCAGTGAAAACTACATGTCATAATACACATCCATTCAGGAGAACCGCTCTGGTGGCCGAGATGTTTGAGCATCCACCTGGGATGCAAGAGGTTGCAGGTTTGAACCTTCATCCAGTCATACCAAAGACTTAATTGGTACTAATAGCTGCCTTGCTATGCACGCAGCATAAAGAGGTTAGTGTTAGGACTTGTAGGTGTGTTGTCAGGAAAATGTGACTGGGTGAGACATCAATCTACATGTCTGTGGCATTATGCTCAAGTGCTAGACATCACTATGACTGTCACACTGCAGACCTCATAATAATATGACTGAATTATTGTTGATGCTACATTAAAATTCCAAATCACACACACACACACACACACACACACACACACACACACAAATACTGAAAATAAAAAAATTCAGACAGTCGTTATAGCAGCAATACTGGTTGCATGACTTTCACTACTTTCATTTTGGACCAAGAGGTAATAAGAGGTAATAAGAGGTATAAGAGGTCTACTTTTGAAAACTACATACTAACATTTTCATGCATTTGGAAGGAACAGAAATAAACAATATTTTCAAAATGACTACTGTGGTGGGCATATTAGACTTCAGATTGCCACCATTTTCCTTTAAGAGCAACTAGACATGGAAAAAAAAATAAGAGAAAACCTCAAGTTGATACAGCCACTCATTCAGGAGTAGTGATAAGATTTTTAAGATGGCTGCTGTGTGGTGGCCATATTGGAGGTCAGATTGGCACAATTTAAGACAAACTGGTCATCATAAGAAGCCTTCCCCACATCGAACCACTGTGATGACCTAGCGGTTTAAGCGACCGCCGCAGAAGTGGGAGGTTGTGGGTTCGATCCTCGGCCAAGTCGTACCAAAGACTTACAAAAATGGGACTATAGCTGCCTCGCTTGACGCTCAGCATTAAGAGGTTAGTGTTAGTACTGGTCAGCCTGGTGTCAGGATAATGTGACTGGGTGGGACATTATGCTACATGTCTGCAGCATGATGCCCCAGTGCTAGACATCACTAAAAACTGCCTCACTGCTGACATCATTGCGATAAAATTTGTTAAAGCTACGTTAAAAATTCTAAACAAACTTCCCCACATTAATACGACCTTCTGCTCTGTTAGATAAGAATTTTTAGATGACCGACGGCCATTTTGGATCAAGATCTACATCAGTTTCCTCAAGTCCATCCAGACACTGGAAGACCTGTAGACAATCTCCCATGTTCATTTGACCATCCATGTAGGAGAAATAGTGACAGCATTTTTAATATGGCTGCTGTGGTGGCTAATTCAGGTATCAGATTGGCACCATTTTGGCACCATTTTTTTTTATTTGGGACAAATTAAGATACAAGTCTTTTATCCAAAACCCCACGTTAATATCGCCATACATTCAGGGGGACAAGCTATAATCTGAGCGGCACCATTTTTATTCAGGATCAAGTATATCATGGCAATACCCAAGTAAGAGAAAGAGAAGCAATAGCAAACTAATAAACAGAAGACTGGCCATTCCAAAAGCTCTTCTCTTCTATGACAAGTTGCGCTATTAAAAAAAAAAATTATAAAAAAATGTTGAATGTTTTATGGGATTTTAAGACAATCTGATAAGACAACTTTAATGCTGTACTCAAAGCAAAGTAAATAAAAATACTGAACCCATTCAAAAATTCAGTTAAACTGTATGATTACCAATGACCTCCTCCCCTGCAATATCATATCTGCCTACCAATACACAATTTTGGCATTCTTGGAAGCAAATTCTTGCTATCTGCTATCAAGGCATCCAATTAATTGTGGTGTTTCACCACTGAACTGAATACTGATGATGGTTGGTTTCTTGGTTTTCAACTTTTTCTGCTCTTTATTGGTTAAATTATGCTGAGAAAATGGAAGCTAAATGTCTTTTCAATTTCAAAGGACAAAATGCGGCAATTGAGCAGGGCTGGCTTTGGGCTGGCATCAAACCTGAAACTCTCTGATTACAAATCTTAAACTTCAACTTTAAGTTATTGCAGTTATCATGCAGTATTATGATGGCACAAAAGACAAGAATTCTAAGCATATCTGGGTACAAACATTACCCCAAAGTTTCAGTCAAATTCAGCAGATGATATGGAAGACTGTGTGACTATCACATAAATGTACTGCAGTACCATGAAATGGACACCATATCTGCTTGCAAAGTGATGCATATGTCTCACTGTTATTAGTATTAAAAAACAACAAAGAGCTACATCAGAAATACACTCTAAAGACTGCTAGTGGAGGCAGCATGTGCAACTAGGCGGCAATTTGAATGCCAACAGGATGGCATTTATGTTACTGTGAGTGCTTCAAAACCATCAGTTATTTCATCAAAGAAGACATCAATGTTAATGGAGTAAACATCAACCCAATAAAAGCAGGCAGAACAAACATGCAATGAAATAAATGCTACCAATGTACAGATGAAGGCATATATTTTTGACAAGATAGTTGCAGAATTCTAAAAATCCCATGCTCAGCTGCCAAAAAAACTTTCAAACCTTTTTATGGGAAAATAAAATGTAAGAAATTTGCCTTGAAGTTCATCTATGGCTGTCCTCGAAAGAGCCCATTTTGATATATAAAGACAGACTTAATCTGACAAATGTGGCATAAAACGTTGCAAAATAAATAATCTGTAACTTTATTCCCATTTCCATGCAAGTAATACAATTTCATAACTTCAACACTAATGGGATGACGTCCATAAAAGACCTGCATGAAAATTCCTCAATTTACTAGCTGAGTCATATTCTAGTACAGATCACAAAGCAAATGTGCAAAAAAAACTACTGACATCAATAAATCATTTTAGCAACCATATACATGTATATATATTACACATACTTATTAGTTTTGACCAACCAAAAATTCCACAGGCCGAAATCTACCATCACACAATGCACTGACAAATTTAGGTAAATGGATAATATTTTTCTGAACTAGTCACTAGAATAAACAACACAAAACTTGACCTTCTGGTGCTTTAAACAACATATACCTTGAACTTGACCTACTGGTGCTTTAAATGACATAGACCCTGACCTTGACTTGCTGGTGCTTGAAACAACAAAGACCTTGACCTTGACTTGCTGGTGCTTTAAACATCAGTTGATTAGGGTCTATGTTGTCTGCAGCTGAACTCAATTTGTAAGCAGTGCCAAGATGGCACTTACTTAAGGATCCATAGAAAGAAAAGATTGTGGTCATTCCTTAATCCTGTTCGACTGCAGACAGTTAATAAAGGAAACAAGCAACAAGTTATTAACACCATAATTAGATAATAGCGATATTGGACAACACTGATTTACATTGTCACAATTATCTGTATTAATATCATTGTAATAACATGTATATAGTATTGCCATTATTTTCTTTTTGGTGGGGGGAGAGATATTAAGATATGTTCACCCAAGGCAAGTCACATTCACAAGGGCAAAGGCAAGCAGCTTAGACCAGTCGCCCTCAGCCCATTATATTAGCTGCTTTAAATCTGAAGGAAGGTAGCACTTTATTCCTGCAATCCTGGGGATGAAACTTGTGGGAAGACATCTGTTAGCAGAATTCAAGAAATTCTACCTTCCACTTCCACAACTTGTCACATACGAGTAATACTGGAGACTAAGATGACTGATTTAAAATAGCCCACTAAATACCAAACTAAATTAAAATAGCCTACTAAATACCAAACTAAATTAAAATAGCCCACTAAATACCAAACTAAATACCAAACTAAATTAAAATAGCCCACTAAATACCAAACTAAATTAAAATAGCCCACTAAATACCAAACTAAATTAAAATAGCCCACTAAATACCAAACTAAATTAAAATAGTCCACTAAATACCAAACTAAATACCAAACTAAATTAAAATAGCCCACTAAATACCAAACTAAATTAAAATAGCCCACTAAATACCAAACTAAATTAAAATAGCCCACTAAATACCAAACTAAATTAAAATGGCCCACTAAATACCAAACTAAATTAAAATAGCCCACTAAATACCAAACTAAATTAAAATGGCACAATAAATCTCAAACAGAATTAAAACGGAAAACAAAATCAACAAATCAGAATATAATATATGTTGTGATATTTCATTACATATTTACATATTAATAGCCAATCTAGTTTGGGGGGATGGGGGGGGGATACTCCATTATGCTATCATACTGCCATCATAATCTTTGGGAAATTAGTTGGTGTATAATGATATCCCTATGCTCAAATTTGTGTGTGTGTCATATAAATTGTGTGTGTGTGTGTGTGTGTGTGTGAGAGAGAGAGAGAGAGAGAGAGAGAGAGAGAGAGAGAGAGAGAGAGAGAGAGAGAGAGAGAGAGAGAGAGAGAGAGAGAGAGAGAGAGATTGATTGATTTACCAACAGTTTCCTAAACTCTGACACCTTCGGAAGGGGGGGGGAGAGAAGAAATCTTTTTTTCTCTCTTCCTTTCATATATCTAATGCTTTAAATTAAATAATTATGCATTTCAACAATGACCTATTCAATTCTAAGGACTATCTTCATACAGTCTGCTCACACTTCAAGTTAAGGAAGGTTTTACATAATCACTCAGGAATGACAAGAAAGATAAAGCATGCTTGAGGAATTGTTTGAATGGAGTACAATATACTCACTAATTAGTGTTGTCCAAATATAAACTGTACAAACTCAGATCTGCCTTCTCATAATACACAGGCAGATTTGGGTCTGTGCTCTTTGTTAGGAGTAATCAGTAGAAGAAAAAAAAAACAATGTATACACCGATCTGCAGGTGCATCAGGATCCTGTTGCTTGGAGCTTTTCATGACCTGCTATAAGTGAGTACATATGGTATTTCTATTTGGTCATCTCAGCTATACCACTGGAACAAGTACTACATGTATTTTGACCTCTAATCTTACCTGTCCATTCCCAAATCTTCCCTGAATCTCAACCATGGTAATGACAGTGAGTTGGTACAGGTCAATCTGGAGGTACTCGTATGTATCCCTAGCAATGACTGGTTTAGGACACCAGGCTCCCCCATTCTTCTCCGTCCGAATCCTAAAGAAAGAAAAAAAAAAAGCACAACATTTATACAATTTACATTAACTGAAATCATTACTGTACTTCTTCACTGTGTGTGTGCTGAGACGTAATTTTAATTACTTTGGGGGGGGGGGGCTTGATGGGCTTGTTATTTTTTGCGTATATATGCTACAGCAATTTTACAGCACATGCAAATTCAGAGTGGGTGGGAGCAAATTACCTAAGGAATAATGCAAATATTGCCAAAAGCCCCCACTCCCTGGGCACTGTGTCTCGGGGGTGATAACACCAAATCCATTACATTTATTAAATGACTTCTTGCTACAAATATATGTACAAAGTTTAATAAAAGAAACAGTTAAAAAAAAAACATTATAATTGCAATTTTTGTATCCACAGCTGACCCACTTATTAAATACACTTATCTGATAGGCATGTCAAAAGATAAATTTTCTGGTGACCCATTGAACTCATGGTCTACTTATTTCTGGTGGCTAATCAGATCAAGCGTTGCATTTCATGCTAGGGAAGTTACCAATAGAAACATTCTACTCTTAATGACATTTGTTTTACTTTTACAAATGTCAAACTGAAATGTGAATAAAAAAAATTAACAGAACATGGCCATGTAATGGTGCCAGTCAGATCTTTGCTACAAGTCCAAGTCTCATAGATTTTTGCAGAGATTTAAAATCGTAATCAAACTATGCAAATTATTACTGGTGAACAGATGAACCTATGGACACACCGACAGATGAAGGGTACCACAATATAGAACAGGCCTAAATGCCCCTCCATTGGGTGAACAGATTTACAGATGGATGTCTAGACAGAGTAGATAAAACAAAAAATGTGTTTCCTTTTGCACTCGTTTTGTTGTTGTTGATGTAGGGTTTAACGCCATTTTTCATCACACGATAGGGTATACATTGTGGCAAGTATTATTGGTGGAAAAGAACCCAAGAAAAAAACCCAGAAAGACCCACCGACCCACAAGAAGCTACCAGCAAGCTTTCTCACATAACTACATTAGCCGAATCTTAAGACTCAAACACACGCAGACAGAGGTGATATGGCAGTGATCCATAACGGAGAGTGCTTTAGACCACTCGGCTACTCAGGGAGTCCCTTGCACTGGTTTTAGATCAATTAGATCAAATCAATTTCAGGAATTTGTAAATGAAAAACCGGATGATCATCTGACAGGGAGACACCTATGGTGGGAGGGGCTTATGGGTATCACACTACAGATGTGCCAGATTTATGTTATTCAGGATGACTAATTCTTATTTGGCATTGATCCACTAACGATGTTCTTGTCAAGAAGGTCGTGGACTTTGAAAAGAGTGTTTAAATCAAATTACTGTAACTTCATATTTTAAGGATTTTCTTTGGGATTCCAAAACGTACTTGGTACTATATAGCCAAGATTGCGCTGATGTGAGATTTAAACCATTCCATCCATCCATACACTGACATGCATGATGCATGCATGCATGCATACATACACAAAAAAAACACGCACACATACTCAATTCTTTCCATAAGATTTATCAAATATTACAATGATGCACAGAATTCAAGAGTCAGGAAGTTTCTAGGTCAGACAATTTTGCTTTGGTAGAACAGAGTGCAGAAAATATTTGCTGCTTTCAGCTACGCATGAACACCTGAGACCAATAAAACGGTCTTTTATGTGGAATTATGAGCCAATAGAGATTTTTTTGGCAAATTAAACTCTCATAAACCAGCTAAAATGACAGTATTTTCAGTTCTAGTACAGTTTCCTAGGGATAATCACTGCAGATAAGATCTATATATCATTTCCATTTATGTCTCCCATGCAACAAGATCCCAAGTCATGTACTAAAATGTCAGTCAAAAAAAAAAAGAATATATTGTCGTATCTACAAGGATGCAATTACCTACTCTTAACGTTTTTTAGTGTAGCCTTATATTTTACAAACAACATAGACCACAACTTGCTAGTGCATAACACAAGAGCAGATCATGGGCTGTGTGAATTCCAGTTGGACTAGGCTTATAAATGAGTAGGGTTTATAAATGAGTACACACGGTATATATATAATTTTGTGATGTTATCCATGAAATAAAAAGCTCCCATAAACATAAGATTGACTTTTCCCAAAAATCTAACATACAGCCTGTTATAAAAAGATTGTCTATTGTCTACTTTTGTTTCAATGGAAAACAATCATGAAAATGAAAACTTGTTATTAAATCATGAAAAATTATCATAAATTCCCTAACTGCCACAGTTTACTGTCTGAATTAAAAATTGCTCAATTAAGATATTTTGTTTGCAAATAATATGATAGGTGCTTTTGCCTGAATTTTTAAATTGCTAAATGACATTTTGAACTACAGGAATCAGATTAATTAGAATTTACAAATATGCATGAAGACAGTTTTTTTTTTTTACAGTTGATTCCAATTATTGTTTTAAATTGTCTTTACATGGCATATTAAATTATATGTAATTATACAATGACATTTTTAAAATTGTTGATAAAATTATTTATACATGGTACCTGCCATAAAATCACTATCAAAGTTTGTAATTATTTTATTTTGTACATTTACCACTGTTGGTTCTGGAACTACTCAAAAAGATCCAAGCCATATGATTCCGGCATAGTGACGAGATTTTAAGACAGTCATCGTTGCAACCATACAGAATGTATGAGGCACCCATTTTTATCAAGGACCAACCAGATAAACATAATAACTCTACTGGTGAAAACCCCATGTTCATGATTCATCCATCAATTTGGCGAGAAGGTGAGATAACATTTTCAAATAAAACAGGATGAGTAGCAAAAAAAAATAAAAAATTCAAGATGGACACAGTGTTGGCCATATTGGACAACAGATCAGTACTGTATTCATTTGGACTAACCTGACAGCATACTTAGTCTTTTTTACAACCTTATTTCATATGACCATCCATTCAGGATGAGCATTGATAAGATTTTCAACATGACCAACATGGTGGTGGTGGCCATATTGGATGTCTGGGCAACACCAATTTCATTTCAACCAAATAGACCATGTGATGAACTTGTGTGTAAAGTTGCAAGGCAACCCTGCAAGTATGTATGTATAGCCATAATGAACTCATGCCAGCTCAAACCATGAACTGACCACTGATAACAGACAATCCCCATAAGGTCTTCTAGTCTATGAATAATAGAGCCAAAGGTTACAAACTCTTTCATGTGTATTTGTGGAAGAAGAATTTCTTGATAAACCATTCCTAACTGTGTCAAAGAAATCACCAAAATGACTTTCTGTAAATTAACTCCATCTTTCTTTTCATCTTTTCAAGAAGGAAAATTTCAAAAATTTCTTATGAAGTAATGTATTTGATGAAAACAAACTATACATGGACTAATAATCACTGCCTATTCAGACTATATCTGCACAGAAAATTTGCAGCTGTCAGCTTGAGGATATAAATGGTAAAAACTGATACCCTTACTTTTTTTTATAAAGGGTGGGTGGGTGGGATACCTGGCCTTGCTGATTGAAAAAGAGGACAATTAGAATCTAACATTGCTGAAAATGTGCGAGCAAACAGTAGCTGATTCTGAAATCAACAAGACTCAAGATTCTTTTCATGTTAATGTAAAGAAAGAGAAACAGCAATCTATTTTTGAATTTTAAAAAAAATTACAGAAAGAACCGAGAAATATAAACAGCACCATGCTATGGAAATAAGATATACTACAAGTCCAACAAAACAAACACTGATAGGCTCTTGTATAATGCACAGGCAGATCTGGTTCTTTCCAGTAATCAGCAGAACAAACAACACAGACCCTGACCTGTTGCCATAGCAACAGCAGATCTAGGTCCATGTTAGTTGCAGCTGGACTTGAATTGTAAGCATGTATATATGGCAAATGTAATATCAAGTTGAAACCTGGTATGGTATGTACAAGGCTTAAAGACACATCAGCACAATTGTGGCTATTTAATGGCTACCAAATTGTAGGTAAGAAACATGTAAAAGTAAAGGACATGCCAAAATCCCCAGAAAGACAAAAGTAAACGACATGCCAAAATCCCCAGAAACACAAAAGTAAACGACATGCCAAAATCCCCAGAAAGACAAAAAGCTCTCTAACCCAAAATAATATACACAATGATATAAAAGATCAAAGGAAAAGATGCTGCCAAATAAGAAAAAAAGGTCTACAAAAGTAAGATAAAGACAAAAACAAACAAATAAATCATACAAAACCAAGATATAGCCATAAATTAAAAAAAAACCCATTAAGACAAAAAATAAAGGCAGCACCTAATGTCCTTAAAATACAATGTAAACATTTTTTATATAAAAAAAATAATTTGTTACAAGTCAGAGATCTCAGTTTGAACATCATCATGTGACTCTACCTAGTGTGGTGGCGCCACCAATCATAATGAAGACACGCAGGGGAGCGCACAAGACATAATCTACATTCTGCATACAAGAATCCTATCATGGTGTAGAAAATGGGAAACATATAAGATTTATGACTTATGTCACAGAAAACGAGTAATTAAATTAATTAAGCAATTAAACAAGCAGTTGATAATAAATGAAACAGTCCATACTTGTACTACTGCTATTAGCAAGGTGCTTGATATTGTTGTTGCTATGGGAAACAGGTGACAACAAATAAGAACAAGTTAATCTGAACAAGTGCTGATGACAGATTCAGAAAGATGAAATTTTGAGGAAATGGACACTGCAAATGGCAAGCATAACAGGAAAAAAAAACCTCCCCTGAGATTATTACATCCAGCATGTCCAGTTCTGAAAATCAATTATAACTTCCTTTAAAAAAGCCGTAAACATCCTAATAATGAAAATTCCATTTGCATCCCATTGTAAACAGGTTTCCTCCACTAGTTGACTATTACAACATTTTTTTTTTAAGCAATAGCTCTATTTTACATCTAAAACCTGCTGGGAAGAACTGAAACCAATAATATCATAGAAAATTAAAAGCATCCAGCAAGTCATAAAACAATTTTAAAAAAGAATTCCTCAAGGGATTTCCATTTAGTTTTGCTGCATCAAGCCAATCACTGATATCTTAGTCAGGAAATTCCTATGGGGGATTCTCAATTTGCTCGGTCCCATTTGTTAAATCAATATCTGGATAATCTGATCCAGGTATAGTAATCCCAAAGATCTAGACAAGTCGCATATCTGCATATTTTATGCAAATGAATCTACTAAAAACGCACAAGGGAAAATTTAAAATGCATTATACAAAAGAATTTAAATTTAAGCATTTATTCAAAGTTGCAAACGGTTTGTTCCTGCCACATGCCCCCTTTTTTGATTGCACATTTGATCAATATAACTTGCCGTATCAAACAAGTTCTGATGTTTCACACATTTGCAATGGCAGTAGTACTTGATCGATGTTAGAACACTCAAGTTAATTGTCATAATGTTTATTAAAGCACCCTGAATTAATCTTGGTCACTAAGCCGCCTGATGCATTCTAAGAAGTTTAATTAACAACTTGATGACTCAATTTGCATATTTTAAGTTTGTGTTTTGCTTTGTTCATACAATAACCACAACAAATATTTGTTAACATTCAACCTGTTCCAAAACCTGGGATTAAAACAGCCAAATTATTCAAGCTTATCTAGAGCTCTATAATCTCAAAAATTTAATTACATCACAAACATTGCCTAATAAATTATTGTACATCACCGAAAATTTTGTAATTACTGAACATCACAGAAAACTGCCTAATGACAGTACTATACAAAACATTGACTAATCACTGTACATCACAGAAAACTGCCTAATTACAGTACTATACAGAACATTGACTAATCACTGTACATCACAGAAAACTGCAAAATACAATACAGGCCATTACCTAATTAATTAATATCATTAACAAATTGCACATAATTTTAGCAACTTAAGTGAGGAAACAGTATGCATAAAAATATTTTTTGCCAGACTTGATCTAATAAAGCTTCAGTTATCCAAATTAGATGCTGCAAACACACTAGTTCTACTTTAATCATAACAATTTAATGACAGTAAAATATCATAATTATAGAATTCATTGATAATAGACATATAATCAATGCAGCAATGTGTGTGTGTGTGTGTGTGTGTGTGTGTGTGTGTGTGTGTGTGTGTGTGTGTTATTATAAGATCAGCCAAAATGAATTCTTTGTGCTCATTTCCTCAAGATCAAAATCAAGTTGAGAACACTAGTGGAATTTAATACTCACACAGAACTCCAACCACAAACTGCACAGACCCAGATCTGCCAACAAATAAGGCACTGGTAGATCTTGAGTAACCAGCAGAACAAATACACAACCTGATCTGCCATTGCACAATTTGCCAACAAATAAGGATCTTTGTTGCCTGACTTGTAAGCAAGAACATACAGTATAACTCAGTCAGTGTGTGATTTGTGAATACTTCTTTTAGGAAATGCTTGATTTGTGAAGGATTCCTCCATGTAAATGTTTACTAGTGATGCATGCTAGATTAACAGGTGTTTGCTCACAATGCATGACAGTTAACATTTGCTGACTGTAAAACATGACATAACTACAGTGTAATACCACCATATGTCTTAATTATCTTGTTCTTAATGAGATAAAGGTACAAGGTGTGAGACAACAAGTGTCCAACTGTAAAAATTCACAGATATCTCTTATCAATGGACTTCAACATTTTCCATTTGTTTGGTGCTACACAATTAAAGAGATTCCAGGTATTGAGCACCTTACAGATTTATTTACCTTTATCTGATGTATAAACAAATAGAAACATGCTTTACCTGTACTTGTGGCTGCAATGTTCAACTGAAAATATAATCTTGCTTAAATTCAACAAGTCATAATACACCCAGCCCTATACCTGGCTCACTGTGGTGTATCCAGTACACTTAACTTCATAAAATACACTAAATATGTTGATCTCTCAATATAACATTCCTCAATTTACCATTGCATAATGGTATGTACTGGCAGCCTCCCTGTTGCACTTTTGACAGCTCCATTAAAACAATCATCTTCTACCAGCCATATCATCATTGTTAGATAAGCCAACAATATTTTATAATGTATGCTGAAATAAAGTTCACTTCTTGCTCTTTTTTAACTGTTTGTTTGGCTTGTTGATGAATGAACAGTAATTTGCATCTAAAAAAAGCCACAGTTTCACTGTTGGGCACAATTCGGTCAGCTGAATGCCTCACAGTGAAAGCAAGAGATTGCATTCGCTAGGGAAATTCCATTTAAACTCGAAAGTCACCAGGTTAACACCTAAATATAACACCACATTGTAGAGCAGAGAATGGACTATTTTCATAAAAGTTTGACATATATATGTTTAAAATAAATTTTCTTGGTAATCATTCAACAAATAGGTTTATTTTTCTGGCTAAATATCTCTGCCATTTTTAAAAATTAATATATAATACCTATATGCGCTGGAAAGCCAAAATTTTTCGCTGAATTTACAAATGGCTTTGAGATCATATTCAAGGCAGCCAATCGCAAGCATATAAACCAAAAGTAAATATTCATATGTCTAGAGTCGTACACTGTGAGGTGATTCCAAATTAAGTGACAGACTTCACATTAACAAGTGATCCACGTTTTGGTCTTGTTTGTGAGAAATTGCAACAGCACATTAATAATGGTATTATTATGGATGCCATTAAATTGATCAATTTCTTTTGGTTATGTATCTACTTTATTTTTCACCATTTAAAAGAAACAATTCTTGGTTGCTGACACCTGATTATATAGAGATTTCACACCATAAAATAATTCTCTCTGTTTTAATGTTATCCTTGTTGGAACAAAACTCAATGGAAGTCTCTGTCCCTTATCATGAATTATGTTACAAAAACGGAACACTTAGCAGATGAGGATCTTTGTAAATGACAGCAATCTTTTGCTTTTGAATATCATATGAACCATTTCATTTTCTGATTGCAGGAAGGGGTGGGGGAGGAGACATAGAATTATCCTCTTTGAAGCAGAAAAGTCTTTTCTTTTCTTTTTTTTTTTTATTTGTTTTTAGTTTACCTCAAGAATTTCTTTTCTTTTCCACATTAATAAAATGGATATAAATAGTTGGGTTACCCCCCCCCCCAAGCATATTTTTCAATGTGTTTGTGGGATGGAATTTAACCTATCCCCCCTTTTAAAAAATGGTCCTTCACTTATCTGCCATGAAACAAACAAACCATGACATGCATACTAACCACAACTAAAGCAGTGCTGCCAAACTGATTAAAATCAGATCTCCACAGCCTTAATGCCCATCAGACAGACACAGATAAAAAGTTCACATTCTGGTGACCTTGGGAATTTCCTTAATGCCCATAGACACAGATAAAAAGTTCACATTCTGGTGACCTTGGGAATTTCCATTCTGCTTATTTTTAGTATTACATGTTCTTGTTTCAGTGAGGGTTATCTCAGTAATATTAACATGTACTATGTTCGGAATGAAGTGCATCACATTCAGAAATTTGGAAGCTGTGATTTGATTGGTCATCCACTGACCTCGTATTAGTGTCTATCAGATAAATTGCTAGGTCATGGCAATCTCATTTTATTCAGATTTGCACCGCTGTACAATGTGACCTTGACCCCAGGTCAAAATACTAAGTATGACTGAGTTAATTGGTTTAGCTTCATAATGACTCATGTCAAGTATTCATTAAATGTTTATAAATTAAAAAACTGACCAAACTGTAACAAAAATTTTCTATAACCACGGTCGAACAAGAGATTAAGTGTCTCACAGAATGAATTGTCAATGCTTCCTAAGAATTTATGCCAAGTTTAACAAGATGTTATAAAAAGGTTTGAGAAACCTATGCAAATGAAAAACATTTCAAACAGAAAAATGATTGTAATGTGACAATTCCCGCTAATGTTGGACGGAACAAATTGCTGCTGCTGCAGTCACAAGGCTGACAGCCATGTTTCACTTTCCATTAATATCCATTTTTTAAAAAAAACATTCAATTTATACTGATTTCAATATTATTTATTTTATTTTAGCATTTTCAGAAATAATGCAACAAAACTCGGATACAAAGTGGAAAAAATTGTCAAAAACGTTTTTATTCAGTACTCAAGTTTTACATCCAATCAAGTAAAAAGAAGAATTTTTTTAATACTATTTGGGGACGGGGATTTGGAAGGAAAAGTATTTGAGGGAAGCAAATAGATTTTTGTCAACATTTGCCCATAAGCAAATAGATTTTTGTCAACATTTGCCCATAAGCAAAAAGATTTTTGTCAACATTTGCCCATAAGCAAATAGATTTTTGTCAACATTTGCCCATTTTTATTTGCCTATTTGTGTCAGGATACATCTGAGGTTAAAGTCCATATAATTCAGTTTGACCCTATTCAAGCATTTTATATTTAGTATCATATGTTTATCAACAATGGCTCCACCAAGGCACCCATGGACCAAACTCTTTTTTTTTTTTTTAATCAATCCAAGCATGTGCCATCCACTGCAACCTCATCTTCCTTCCACTTGGCAGCAATGTCACTTGGGAGAGGTCAGACCTCTATTTTATGGGATTATTATGATCATGTGTTGCAGACTCCAAAGAAGTGGATATTTACAAAGCTCTTCAATACAACCATAAATAATGGGAGTGTAGTCCAGCTTTGTAAATGTACATCACCAGATATTTGTAAGATAGCATCATTAGTAACATACTTATCATAGTTTAAACTGAAAATGTGTATTCCATAATAAGATAATAACAGATAAAAAATCACCAACTTGAAAAATATATTTTATGAAAAGGAACAAAGAGAGAGAGAGAGAGAGAGAGAGAGAGAGAGAGAGAGATGCAATTCAATTTTGGCAATAGATTTTGAACTGCAAGATGTACTTGAATACAGTTTACAATTGTAATGGTGCATAATTTTGTAGATATTTTCACAAGACATTTTGTCATGAACAGCATGACATGTAACCATTAAGACAGACAAATGGAATAGACTTGTAATTGATTGGTAGCTTGCAATAGTTAACTTCTCTTCTTTTGTGGCATAATTGAATTTTAATTAGAGTCTGTATGTATAATGATGAGACGGAAAGAATAATGAAATGTTAACATAAAGTGAAGTAAAAGAAAATGACATGATAGAGACAAGCCAAAGAAATAATTTGGGAAATCATGGGTCATTTGAAATAGATGGCATAAAATGGTATTTTCCAGAAAAGTTATTAATAAAAGGCAGACTAGAGAGAGTTATTCAGACTTCGAAGGGAGTACTAAATATTTGTTGGTTAAGGAAGGTTAATCCTCACTGGCTAAGCTAAATGAAGGGGTTTGTTGCCTTGTTTAAATGTAATGTTTTAAGTAATTTTCCTTGCAAAAGATTCTATCAAGACATCTGTTTCATTGGTATAACAGAGCATTTTGTAACTCTAATTCTAAGAGAAAGTGTATCATTCAAAAGTCATGTTCAATTTAATTTTATATAATTCATTAAATCGTTGTATTTCAAATACGGGATTCATGTTATTCTATTCTAAATCCCTGCGCAGATCTCCGTTATTCCATCCATTAATTTGATACTTTTTTTATTGTTTAATTGAGCTGGGCAAAAACACTGTGGATGATTATCTCCTACACAATGACAACCACATATCTCTCCCGTGACCAGTACACAAATCCACAGATCGTATAAAGTCACTTTGGTAAAACAGAAGGTACTTGAAGTGGCTTGAGTTCCATAAGCTGAATGCTTTGTGAATTTTTGTTTTCAATTACTTTTTTTATTTATTTGAAGGATGCTTTTGAAACTGGACTCCAACAGCTGTAACTGTGGCCTGTATGTCTGTATCTATCTTGGACTAATAGTTTTGTATGAATGCAACATTCATAATCTATTCTAGACTGCGTGATTGCATGACTTATTCATATCTCATAAACTGTGTTGAAAAATCAAAACTAAATGTGCAAAAATCAAGTGTCATTTTTCAATTACACTTATTTCATCATTAAATCCTTCCTGTATTCAGAAAATTATACCCCCTAGTTTTTAATGGAGTAATCTCCCCTTTATATTTTCATTTCTTGATAGACTTAGATATTGTCAAACTGCCGAGTTTAGCGAAACTGTATTAAATAGAGGGATAGCAGGAGGGGAGTAATGGCAGAAAGGAATGCAGTTTAGCACCAAAAGATTGAGTGGTGTTTTTTCAAAGATTAAGGCATGAACATTTATTTCATTCGGAGGGGGGGGGATTAAATTTGGGCTTATTTGGTGATTTGATATTTATTTATATCTTAAAATGCCATCTCAGATATGACTGGCAACAGTTTATTTTACCGTATTTATTCATTACTTGCCTGCTGCCAAATTTCTATATTCACTACCATTTTTACATATAAGATAGATCAATTTGCATAAAATCTTTATTATCTTTGGAAAATTGACCATATTACATGTATCATATATACATGTACTCACAAGTCGAGACCAACGGCCAAAAACATAGACCCAGCTCTGCCCTCGCATAATGCACTGCCGAATCTGAAGCTATGTTGCTTGTTTTATTGACAAGCTGCATCATGCAATGGCAGATCAAGATTTGGTGTAGTTTGTGCAAGCATAAACAGTGCCTTCAGACAGGATGTGTACCTATATTTCTACAGGTGTGAAATCTACAGTTTCCAAATAAGATTACTCCTCTATTAATTGCAGTTAATTATTTATCCAATGAAAGGTCTACAAACTAAGAATCTGTTTTCCTGCATAATGTTTCTCACAAAACTTCTCAAATGAAGAAAGAATTATAACAGTTATCTACCTCTGTTGAAAGTTCTGCAAATGAATTGTAACTTCTAACTAATAAAATTTTTTACGTAAGAAAATCATACACAGGAAATGTCATAATGGCTATTTATGTACTGTAAGGTGTCTGGTTACTAGCTTTGTAGGTTCTATTACTCTTTTTCAAAAACCAGTCCAACATTTAAATGAAGAACTAGTCTGTGCATACAATGACAAACTGCAATAACAATGGTCTTACCATCTACTGAACCGGTTAGTGAACAAAATTGATTTTTTTTTTACTTCTATGACTTGTAATTGATGCACAAACCCACCACCAACATATTTTGAAAAACAATGTACAGAGCCTGTGGTTTCACGATTAGAAGACAGAGGTCAATAAAGGTTCATACTTGTGCATGTGTAATTGGATAACCAAAACTTAGTCTTCTTTTTTTTCTATACCTCCATTATGAATGATGACCAAAAATAATTCTGATATGCTGAGCCAGCACAAAGCAAGGTGTCTTTAATCAATATTTCAATTTGTGATTTCATGTGAACATGATACATCGTATTATATAAAGATTTTGCTGGACATGTCCAAATGTCTAGCCCAATATTAATAGACACGTCCAAATGTCCAGCCCGATATTACTAGACATGTCCAAATGTCCAGCCCAATTTGAACATGCTAACGATTTAGGAGAGCAATATATAGTGTGGTCATTCTAGTGTCCATTTTGAACACAAAAAACTGATGCAAAGCTGCTTATGATACTTCACACAGACTGGCTTCCAGCTGTAAATTAAAAAAGATAACCTTATTTATGGGCATGTTAAGACTATACAAGAAGACAGAGAACAATTCACAGAAGCATTATGACTGCTGTACTTTGTTGCCATGGCAATGGGCTTATGGTTTCAATGCTGATATTGGAATGATGCCATTTATCTGTCTTGTATAATTATTTCCTGCCATTCTGATCCTGATGTCTTTCAACCATTGTGTCTAGTTTTAGCTCAAAGACGGATCTGGATTACTTCTTTTATTTTCTGCTGCAAACGTAAATATGAAGAATTTTCATTATCCAAATCTGAAACTTAAAAACTTTTGATTCTGTCAAGTAACAATGATATTTAAATGTACTTTTCCCCGTTGATTTCATATTACTAACCATGGTATCTCAACTGGTAAACCATTAGACAGGCAATCCATGGGCTGCAGGATCAATCCCCACCATGTCCAACCCATGTCAACTACCTCAAAATGACCACAGTAAATGCACCTTGTCCCCATATCTTTGGTGTGCGCAAGACTGATTTAGATTTATTAAGTAGTTTTAACACATTAACCCTTGGAGGTTTTTGCTGTTTTCGCATGAAATGCAAGTAGGCAACACATTATGGGGACTATTTCTGAAAAGATCCTAATACATCAACTTCCATGCAATTTTCCATTAGCCTAATGCCTAGCTGTGTTAAAAACATTGTTTTCCATTGGTTATTTTGCTCGCAAATGAGCAAAAGGGGAAAAATTGGAGTTCTTTTCCTTTTTTTTTTTTTCCTTAACGGATCCATCATTTTCGTACAGAGACCACTCTTTACTCCAAATACCCACCATATACTACTTTCCACAGGTTCACCTGTCTATGCAGTTCAGATCTGTATGCCCTAGATCTCAAACCAAAGAGTCTAAAATCTGGACACAAAATTGTATTCATGGGTGAATTTTAGGTGAAAAATAACAGGTCCAAAAAACTAGTTGTGTTAAAAACATTGTTTTCCATTGGTTATTTTGCTCGCGCATAAGCAGAAGGGGAAAAGTTAGAGTTTGTTTTCTTTTTTTTTTAAAAACAATTTTTCAGTCATATCATTCTGATGTCTGCAGTGAGGCAGTTTATAATGATGTCCAACACTGGAGCATCATGCCACATGTCTGAGCATCATGCCACAGACATGTAGCATCATGTCCCTCCCAGTCACATTATCCTAACACCAGGCCAACCAGTTTTAACACTAACCTCTTAAAGCTGAGCATCAAGCAAGGCAGCTAATGGTACCATTTTAAAACGTCTTTGGTTTGACTTGTTCTGGGTTTGAATCTGTGATATCCAGCATCTGCGGTGGATGCTCTAACCACTTTGGCCCACCCATATCCTTTGCACAATGCAGCCAATAAGATGTTGAAAGTACCATTTTTAAAAGTCCAACACCATCCCAAGCTCATGTGATTTTGCCCTCAAAACACTGTTGTAGAATGCCTCTGTTTTCTGCTGATGTTTTTAACAGCTAACTGCCTAATGTATTGGAACGTTATAAGTCTTCATCAGAATCCCACCAAAATTCTCATGTAGTGGCTCGGACTTGCTGTTCTTACATCTGATTGGTGGTCTGACATTAGCCAATCAAACATTAAAATTTAGAGTCCCAGTTTAGTGCGTGTGTGTGTGTGCGTGTGCACGCGCGTGGTTGTTATACAGAACATCAACCCCTAAGAACTCAATAGAGGAAAGAGACAGGGACATTTCACTGTGCCTAATTCAGGCAGATCTGATTGCAGGATTCAAACCCATAACCTTCTGGGCACATGTCTAGAGCACTAACCAATGAGCTTTAAGTGGTCCATATAGTGCCAAGATGTCATTGTCGTCTTGGAACAAGGTCTGTAGCAGATCAACAGTGACTGTCAAATTAAACTACAAGAGCCAAAGAAGTTGATCATTACCATACCTGGCATTCTTGGGTCCTACGCTGCTGTCCTCGTAAGATGAACTTGCTGTTATAGCAGAATCAGGAATCTCTCCTGACTGCATCCCAAGTGAGTTCCGACATTGTGCTGTAAAACAGAAGAAAATACAAGATTATTTACATTTATATGTCATGCTAAAATTGATTACTTAAAATTAACCTCTCTTTAAGAGAAAACACCTTTGCAAGATACGAATGTGGGTCTGAAATTAGCCAGCTTATTATACTGGCGTATAAGCTAAAATTAATGCTGTGGTTTCAATGTTAAAACCTGGTCAATATTCAAAAGACAGGAAAAATATGTTTTCTTTTAATTTTAAAAACTAAAGCGACTTGAAAATGGAAACAAATAGGGCTTGTGTCATGTTGAGCGCAATCAATATCACAAGTTGTCACACTCCGTAAACTGATTCCAGGAGAGTGATCCATCACTCTTTCCAATCTTATTGTTCAAAACACAAAGATTTGCAAAACATTTCTGAGCAAACTTCTTAATCTTTGTCCAGTTTTCATGACAGATGCCTTTACTGATATGTTTACATGTTCTGCCATTTTGATATATGATGACACTGTTAGAAAACTCTTTGTGAAATTTATTTGTCAATTTGACCATCCGTTCGAGTAATCAGCAACAAAAGTCTCAATATTGGTACATGTATGTCCATTGTGCAGCCATACTAGATGTCTGCAAGGTATCAACTTCATTCAGGACCCACCAGATATCATACAAAGTCAGTATAATTTTTCATTCAGGACCCCCCAGATATATAAAGTAAAAAAATATAATCTTTTATTCAGGTTCCACCAGATATCATACAAAGTCAGTATAATCTTTCATTCAGGATCCACCTGATATCATACAAAGTCAGTAAAATCTTTCATTCAGGATCCACCAGATATCATACAAAGTCAGTATAATCTTTCATTCAGGATCCACCTGATATCATACAAAGTCAGTATAATCTTTCATTCAGGATCCACCAGATATCAAAGTCAATAAAATCTTTCATTCAGGATCCATCAGATATCATACAAAGTCAATAAAATCTTTCATTCAGGATCCACCAGATATCATACAAAGTCAGTATAATCTTTCATTCAGGATCCACCAAATATCAAAGTCAATAAAATCTTTCATTCAGGATCCACCAGATATCAAAGTCAATACAATCTTTCATTCAGGATCCACCAGATATCATACAAAGTCAGTATAATCTTTCATTCAGGACCCACCAGATATCACAATCAATAAAATCTTTCATTCAGGATCCACCAGATATCATACAAAATCAATAAAATCTTTCATTCAGGATCCACCAGATATCATACAAAGTCTGTATAATCTTTCATTCAGGATCCACCAGATATCCAAGTCAATAAAATCTTTCATTCAGGATCCACCAGATATCATACAAAGTCAATAAAATCTTTCATTCAGGATCCAACAGATATCAAAGTCAATAAAATCTTTCATTCAGGATCCACCAGATATCATACAAAGTCAGTATAATCTTTCATTCAGGATCCACCAGATATCATACAAAGTCAGTATAATCTTTCATTCAGGACCCACCAGATATCAAAATCAATAAAATCTTTCATTCAGGATCCACCAGATATCAAAGTCAATAAAATCTTTCATTCAGGATCCACCAGATATCATACAAAGTCAATAAAATCTTTCATTCAGGATCCACCAGATATCA
Source organism: Unio pictorum (assembly GCA_030141615.1). Taxonomy (NCBI): domain Eukaryota; kingdom Metazoa; phylum Mollusca; class Bivalvia; order Unionida; family Unionidae; genus Unio; species Unio pictorum. The sequence goes on from JARLTB010000060.1 coordinate 25,260,650, forward strand.
TACAAAGTCAGTATAATCTTTCATTCAGGACCTACCAGATATCAAAAGCAATAAAATCTTTCATTCAGGATCCACCAGATATCAAAGTCAATAAAATCTTTCATTCAGGATCCACCAGATATCAAAGTCAATAAAATCTTTCATTCAGGATCCACCAGATATCATACAAAGTCAGTATAATCTTTCATTGAGGACCCACCAGATATCAAAATCAATAAAATCTTTCATTCAGGATCCACCAGATATCATACAAAGTCAGTATAATCTTTCATTCAGGATCCACCAGATATCATACAAAGTCAGTATAATTTTTCATTCAGGACCCCCCTGATATATAAAGTAAAAAAATATAATCTTTTATTCAGGATCCACCAGATATCATACAAAGTCAATATAATCTTTCATTCAGGATCCACCAGATACCATACAAAGTCAGTATAATCTTTCATTCAGGATCCACCAGATATCATACAAAGTCAGTATAATCTTTCATTCAGGATCCACCAAATATCAAAGTCAATAAAATCTTTCATTCAGGATCCACCAGATATCAAAGTCAATAAAATCTTTCATTCAGGATCCACCAGTTATCATACAAAGTCAGTATAATCTTTCATTCAGGACCCACCAGATATCACAATCAATAAAATCTTTCATTCAGGATCCACCAGATATCATACAAAGTCCGTATAATCTTTCATTCAGGATCCACCAGATATCCAAGTCAATAAAATCTTTCATTCAGGATCCACCAGATATCATACAAAGTCAATAAAATCTTTCATTCAGGATCCACCAGATATCATACAAAGTCAATAAAATCTTTCATTCAGGATCCACCAGATATCATACAAAGTCAGTATAATATTTCATTCATGAGTAGTGGTGATAGCAAGATTTTTCAAAATGGCCACTGTGGCATCCATTTTGTATATTGGAGTGGCACCATTTTCATCCATTTTCAGTTACACTATGGGGATGAATGTATGCTTAAAGTTTAATCCTAATCCATAGGATTAGGATTAATGACAATAAACTTGTGCTAATTATAATTAACACATGGACAACTAACAATAAACCATTTCATAACCTCTTTTAATGTACGACCAGTACAGCTAATAATGCCAAATTCAATGTACTAAAATTGTACACAACAAGAAAAGTGAATTGAATTTCTTTTTCCATTAGTTCATTTTTACCAATACCGGTAATTTGGAATCGCCTGTGCTTTATCTTCCACTGCAGCTCATAATTAGAGGTTGCTACAGCTACCATGACATGATTCAGGAGCAGAAAATGAAATCATTTGAAACATGAGCTTTTGGAGACAGATGTGACCATAACGGCTTATTTCTGTACATCTGAGGATAGGGAGACTGTTTTCTCTCATGTCTCACGGACAATGAAATTAAAAGGACAAGCCATGTACCTGATCTCTGTAGAAAGATGCCAGGCAAAATTCACTCCATGTAATACAATTACACCTAATCCACCAATCATGTCAGGTTTAATATTTTTAATGGCGGTTTAAAAAAAAAAACAGAGCTTCCATAAATGGGGGAGGGGGCTTTTTGAATGGTGTGTTTCTCTGAATTATATCACCCTTTGTTTATCAAGCAGGCATAAAACCTAAGATAAATAGTAACCTCATGCCGTAATGAAAAGGTAAAAATAACAATTCAATGAAAATGCAAATTAGCATGTACCATGTGCAAGTCAGGTCGAACCACAAACAACATAGATCCTAATCTGCCATCCCATAATGTGCCAGCAAATCAGGGTCTGTACTGATTGTTTTATTGATGACTCCTAACATACTGCATAGAAAATGGTAAGCTGATGCATTATGGGATAGTTATTCTGGGTCTCTGCAGTTTGCACTTGAATGACTTTTAAGCGAGTATATACTGTCGTTATTGTCTATTGCATAAACGGACTTCATTAACATTCTCATTTATTAATCTGATTTATTTTTTCACATGAATGGAAGTGGGAGAGGGGGGGGGGCAACAAAATACAACATTATTGAGTGATGAGCAGTATATTAAGCCAAATATAATTCTCAAAATATGCAAATAAGACAATAATTATTTAGTTTTAGATAATTTAATTATGAAGACAAAGGTATCTGTGAAATGTCATGACAACTGCAAGTGGACATCCAAAGACACATGATTATTTCAAATGTCAAAAATCAGCAAAAAATGTCAACAAAGAATATAAGAACTTTAATCAAATACTAATTGTTTTCTGTAATTCAGTGGTGACACTAAAATTTAATAACATTGTTTGCTTCCTTTGTTTAATTTTGTAGTTGGCCTGGATAGCTTACTGGTAAAAAACTTGCTTTTTACCTTTATGGTACCAGATTCAATCATCTAAGCTTACTGACACCGTAGATACTGTACTAAAAAAAAAAAAAGATCACTGGAAATTACAGCAGTGAAATTGAGGTCATTTCAAGTCCCATTCCTTTGTTCAATAACGTTTTTCAATAATGTTTTTCTCCTCCAACTTTATAGCAAAATAGGTCGCATACTTATGAAGTATGTACAGTAGAAGGATTCTATGGCAGTACATGATAACAGTAAGTGTGCGATTTGGATTTTTTTTACAAAGCTTTTAAAAAATTCAGTCACTTTGATACAATGTCTTCAGTGTGGCAGTTCATAGTGATGTCTAGCAATGAGGGGCCCTGAATGGCCGAAAGCGCTCTCCATTACAGATCACTGCCATCTCACCTCTGCGTGGGTTCGAGTCTCAGATTCAGCCAATGTGGGTATGTGAGAAAGCTTGCCAGTAGCTTCTTGTGGGTCACTGTTTCTTTCCGGTCCCACCCAGTAACAAGTCATATTACATGTATTCTGAAACCTGGCCAACATGTCGTAACACTAACCTCTTAAAGGTGAGTGCTTAGTGAGGAAGCTACTAGTACCATTTTTGAAAGTCTCTGGTATGACTCAACACTGGTTCGAACGAGTGACCTCCAGCATCTGAGGCAAATCATGATAACAGCTATACATAAAGTTAGAAAACTTTGTCAATTCCTTTTCAAGAAACCCTTCCAAGTAAATGTAAAACTCAAGTAAAGTATGATAAAATGTCTATAATGAAAATGTTAACATTTGGAAAAAACATTTATAAAAAAAATTGAAATAAATCTAACAAATGTAAAATCTTGTCTCATGAAGATAACAATCACATAATTGTCACAAATAACAAACTTAATAGTCAGGACAATTATTATTGTATTTATGGCATACTTTGCTACTAGTTTCCAAGTTATGTCAGGCAAGCACTGCTCTCTGTTAGACCACCACACTGATGCCAAAACATGCATTGGAAATGCAACATAAATCAAAACCAATCATGGATTATAGTTTCAAATGTTTTTATGTCATAATGAATAATATTTCAATTTTTTTTTCCTTAGAATAACTGACATTGGTTTTAGGATATAATCCAACAATACCGTATGTACAGGAAAGTTGGATGTTATCAAATCTTCAAAGAGAAACATTTTCTTTATATGTGTCCAATTAAAATACAAAAAGGTTCAAAACATTTTTGATGTCACATTTTTAGGTCATGAATCCATCTCCAACAACCTACTCTCATATTTATGACCGTATGAAATTGCTCTCAATTTAAAGTCACATTCAGTTTTGACAACCCGCACCAACAATAAAACTTTATCATTTTCCAATTACACTTATACATCAAACAAACTTTTTCATATGTTACGATTTCAACCAATGACAACATTCCCACTAACTTCACCATACATGACTCGGTTTCCATTAACACAATGTCACCTGTACAAGATCATAATGTTGTCAAATTATTCCAGCAGAGTGACATAACTACACATCTGTCACCTATCTACCAAGCCACAAAATTACTGGCTGTTTGGTAATGGCTCCAGGAGTAAGTGGTGGTCTTTGCCCATTAACAAGGTTATATGTACCATGATTGGTAATTAGCCCTGGGCATCTTCATCAGGTGCAAAGGTTAACGGATCAAGTGTGAGGAACATTAGATCAATCTTAATGTGACCTAATGTTCAGTAAACATCAAGGAAGTGGAAATTTAAATCAAGGGAAGTGACCTGGGAGTCATAATTACAACAGAAACAGAACTTTCTCCAGGGTATGGGCTGAATATGCAACTTTTAAAGCCACACCATATAAACATGCAGATAAACCCCAGTCAACAGGTTGCACGTGCCAGCCCTAAAGATCAACCATCAACAACTGAGTCATAAAATTATTTTTATTCCAAATTACTGTGATTCTGCATCCATCTTTTCGCAGGATATATGTGACAGGTCATATTTTGCTTTTTTTAATAGGAGGGCACATGCCACCCTAAATGTTAGACACCTAAACAGCTTCTACAGACGATGTAGGTTTTCAATTTGTTGCAACCATTGTTTTACTTTTCAATAACTGTAAAACTTTATTATCAACTGAAACAAATATCTCTCAAGATTTCGTAAAGAAACGAACTGGTGTCAAAGAAAATCCTATGCAAATCAAAAGATGTGCTTCATCTCATCTCTGATAAATTCATCCATGAAAGCAACTTTCCTTATAGGGAAATTATATGAAATTGCTTGTAAGCTGATTCTAATTGCAAACTGCCGAGGCCCATATCTACTGTAGCATAATGCGGTAGTGAATCTGGGTCTATGCAGTTTGTTAGCATTAAAGGGGGGGGGATACAAAAATACTTGCTAGTGCATTACGTGAGGGCAGTAAAGAAACGAATTGGTATCAAAGAAAATGCTACACAAATGGAAAGGTGAGATTTTCTCTCAGTTCTGGCAAATTCATCCATGACAGCAACTTTCCGTATGGATTGAGACCTAATAAGAAGGCTACCATATGTAATGATAATCACTTGTAAATTAATTCCAGCTTCAAATTGCAGAGACCTATATCTGCCGTCACATAATGCGTTGTCAAATCTTGGTCTCTGCAGTTTGTTAGTATTAATCTGGAGAATACAAACTACCTGCTTGTGCATTGTGATGGAAGATAATGGTCCATGTTGCATGCATCTGATTTTAGCTACGAGTACATGTATTTATCATAAATACAACACAATATCATTAATAAAAAGGCGTTCAACATTTCAAACTACTCTGGAATCTATCAGCTCAACACAATTAATATCAGCTAATGTTCCTGAAATTTCTCTCCATTTACCTATATTTACAAGATTCAAAATTAGCAGCGGTTCCCAAGCCTGTAGTTGGTAAAAAAAAACTTTTCGAACAAGTATTTTTCAAACTTCCAATGACCAGTGGCTAGCAAAATTTCAGTTGTAACCATTCAATTTCATTATAAGGAGAACTTATATGCTATTCAGCCGGACTTGTGAATTTCTTAATCTAAAATCCTTCAGGCTAAAAAGAAATTTACATTAAAGGCTTGACTAATCTTAATGGTGACCGGATAGATATATAAATCTCATTTCCTTTTCTGGAAGGAAACAAAATATGGCTAAGTTGGGCAACACTCAATGAAGCACGCCTAGATTTATTGGACAGCCATCTTGGAGGCGAAGATACGAAATCTGAAGCTAGAATTACATGGGAATAGGAATCAAGACCTATTAAACTTGCATGACACACATTTTATCAATATTGTGTTACAAACTTGCAGACAAGGAGCTGGTATATAAATCACACAAGTGTCTAACGTTTCTTGGAAGGAAATTCAAACCTGGACTACCCTGAACATTAAATGCTTGAACTGCCTTCTTGTGAGGAGAGAAAGGGTAGACCTGACCAACTGTGCTAGAATAGTGTAATGTAATTCTCTGGTCTGATATACTTTCATTCAATTAAATTTAAAACTGACATCAAAGACAAAACAAAGGTAATGCTCTGTTTTGATTACCTTTGAATTCACCAATCACATCAGAGCTTTCATGTTTATAAAAGTGACTCTCCAAAACACAAAATGTAAAGCTTATTCTGATTGGTTACTAAAATTAAATCTGCAGTGAATTCCTGAAGTCATCAGTACTTGTCAGATCAATGTAAATCAAGATCTTGATTCTATTCATTTCTGGTTCTGCTTTGTTAGGTGTTTACTGTCACATCAGTACAATTGAGGTTACCCAGTATATCGTCCAGAGCCAAGTGAGATAAAGTACCTGGCATAGAGACACAACATGGTGGCTGACCCAGCTAGGTCTGGATAGGATTCAAACCTGTATCCTTCTGGTTCTTGAGACCCGGACACTAACCACAAATCCACCGGCCACTCATGTTTTGTGTTTTCCAAAGTACAACAAGAAACGCTTACAAGCTGATAAAGTAGACTGTTATGTACCCACACCTGATTCTGGTATTTGACACAAAATGAAAATCTGGTCGGGTGATTTATATGCGCATAATTACATCTACACTATATTTCACCTGTCCACAACTGTGTGAACAACATCTGTCCTCAAGTTCAAAACCTGCCTATAAGAGTCATAAATGACTATAATGGCTTGAAAATCAACATCACAATATATTCATGGTATTTTAATTTGTGTGCCTCGAGTAGTATGTACTTGTTTAGTTATGATGATAAGGTTTTTCTGTAAAAAGGTCACAAAGTTTTTTTAAAAAATGTGTCAACGATTGAAAAATTATTGTACTTTATTGAAACATGAATCGAGTTGTCTACTCATGGTAAAGTGTATATGATAAAAAAAAACAGATGGACAGCATCAAAATAATAATCCCCTTCTGTTATCACAGTGGAGGCAGCATAACCTAATACACATACCAAGCACTCCCTAACATTATCACATTGCACATGCGTAATGTATCGTCTGTCCCCTGCCACACTGCCATTGAGCTCATTCTAATACTTTGATAGTGTTATTCATTCTATGTACTCGCCATTAGAATAAGAGTTGTTTGCAGGTATACAATACAATTCAATACAATATGGTACGGTACAATAGAATACAATACAATACAATACTATACAATACAGTATGGTACAGTTAAGTAGAATACAATACAGTACAGTACAGTACAGTACAGTACAGTACAGTACAGTACAGTGAGGTACAGTAAAATACAACACAATACAATACAATGTTTATTCATGCAAATAAATGATTCATATTCTGTTTGAAAGCACATCATATATAAACTTTAAAAAAAAGTTGTTACTGCTATCTTGGAATTCAATTACAAAAATATGGAATGTTTGTGTGTTATACTAATCCAGAGATTATTAACAGCAGTGCCGATAGAATTGTCAGTGTTTTCTGCACTACCTAGTTCACTCATTGGATGGCCATAATCAACCAAAGTAACCAGTCTGACATGTTTGGAATGCCAAGACTGTGTAAGCATCCAGATTCAGTGCTAAAATCCCCTTGGGGTAAAAAAGAAGAGAGAACCAATCTGCCTGGAACTCTAAACCTTTCTAATTATCAGATATCTGGCTCCCTAGGGGATCAAGGCACACAAATATGTTGAATAACTTTCAGGCAGGGATCATCATTAACTGTGAATTGTCTCTCTTTAATGAAATCAGACAACTTCTTAAATATTCTTCAATTTCAAAATTCATTAAAACATTCTCAAAAACTTTAAAATCATTAAAGCATAATTTCACAAAGTTCCCACCGTTTTGCTAAATTGTCAAAAGGAAGAAAACAAACTCTGGCATTAAACTATTACACCTGTTTCACTGCTGAAGCAAAGAAAACTTAACCCTTACTGTCTACCAATTCAACTATGTGAACCATTTCCACAATGAGAACTAAACCACAATATAGCTGAACCTGCAATCAAGACCACACTTATATAGAGGATACTTGTCAATAAAGAACACATTTAGAAGAATCCTAAATATAAAGGGGCTACAAGAAAACTGCCTATAAAAGACACCCATCTATAAAGTACAGAATCACATCTCCCCTCAATAAAGAAATATATTTTATTATAGCTGAAATAATAAATACTGCAACCAATTTTTAAAAAAAAATATTGCTATCTATAAAATGACTTGTGCCACCTACCCAAGAACTGATGTACCCCAAAAACATAGAGCAGGCCAATGTTTTTGCAATATTTCTCCTATGCTAAAACTTGGGTGGGTGGGTGGATTATGTACTATATATTTCAACTGTATACTTGCATGAGAACTTTGGGTTTCAGTTACAATATTTCCCATAGAAGTTGAGAATTTTAAGTACCAAATATTACATGGATTTAAGGGTTGTGCACTGAGGGTTCTTTGAAGTACAATGCATTTTGCATTCAAGTTGCTGGTTTTCAGTACGATTTCGTGTACATCTCTTTCAACTCATGGGGCCCCGAGTGGTCTAAAGCGCTCTCCGTTAGGGATCACTGCCATCTCACCTCTGCGTGGGTTCGAGTCTAAGATTCAACTAATGTATTTATGTGAGAAAGCTTGCCAGTAGCTTCTTGTGGGTCGGTGATTCTTTCTGGGGGGTTTTACCGGGTTCTTCCTTCACCAATAATACTGACCACCATGTATAGCCTATCATGTGCTGAAAAAATGGCATTAAGCCTTACAACAACAACAATAACTTTCAACTCGTACATTTTACAGACATAAAACATAAACTGGTTCATCTAAATTAATCCATTTCGCTCTATCTATACCATCATCTTCCTGAGAATGAAGAAATCAATGCATTAATGACTGAATTAATATAACTTTACTACTTTTCTTTTTCAAATATTTCAAATGCTTTACGACAAACAAATTTATCAATACCAGAAGATCTCAACCTTAGGTCGTGACACAAATTAGCACTGTGGGTGGTCCTCTGTAAAGTCACAAAGGGTCACCAGAAAACAAAATCATATCACAAGCCTGAGGGTCAGGAGGTCCTGCTGGTGATCAGTTTAATCTTGAAGCAACAACAACAACAATAACAACAAAATAAAAAAAAAACACATTGGGAACCACTGATCTTTACTAAGGTATCCTAAGTAAGGTTAGTAATACAGGTAGGTGCTACTTTCCTATATTGATTGGAATCAACAATGTCAGCAACATTTACAACTTAAAACACCTTTCCAATGACCTCTGCATGCTATTTATGTATTCAGCTAGTCTACAATGTCATTCCTTCTCATCACTGTGCCTGAAATGGCATCAGCCTGAACTTCTGTGTCCACCAATCATAAATGACTTTACATTATCAAAAAAGCCACCTGAAATGGCATCAGCCTGAACTTCTGTGTCAACCAATCAAAAAGGACTTTACATTTATTTTTAAAGCCACCTTTTGATTGGCAAGGAATGGAAACTCCATTATTACCACCATAATGTGTATTATGGAGACCATACAAATAATTATTTATGTAATAAATTGGGAACACAATGCTGTCAATTATTGAGGATCAAATGATAATGGAGAAGAAATGGACCAATAAAAAAGTTTAAAGGAATTTCAAATAATAAAAAAACAAATATTCAAGAATAACTTAGGAAAGAAATCCAAAAATTAAAAAAAGCATTATGCTCCCTCTTACTTTTTAGCAAACATAGCGCGAACAATTTGTCTGTAACAAATCTGGTGCTTGTCTTGGCAGGATGGCCCCAAAGAAATCTTATCAAGGATCTTTGAACCTTGAGGAAATTCTAGTCATTTCAGCTGACAATCTGCTTCCCAAAGGCTTGAAATAGCAAGTATTTTTTTTCCTCTCTATACCAAAAATCAATGGGGGAGGAACTTTGATCCTTCTAAGAAACAGCAGGGTACCACTTAACCCTGACAGTTTCTTGTAAGATGTGCACCTGATGGAAGGGCAAAGAAGAACAGTAAGAAAATCTACCATATTTACTTGCTTACATATCTGTTCAAAATGCAAACAACATCCACCCTGATCAAAGGTTGGATAAAGTGCTGTCAGAACAGAGTCCATATTGCTTGTTCTTATCACTACTCCAAACTGCATAGACCCATATCAGCTCATGTGATGGCAGGTCTGGTTCAATACAGTCTGCACTTGAACCCTACTTATAAGCAAGCAAATATGGTATATCATAGGTTTGGTTAGAATGATAAAGTAAGATAGGGGGAAGTAATAAAAGTCAAATTCCACCACAGTTCAAAAGGTCTATAATAAAAATCAAAAGCCTTCGAATATCATTTTAACTATCAAATATAGAGGAGAGGTTTCTATTTTATGTATATCAATAGCTTCTTTGTCAATCAACAGTAAATATTCATACTTTAATTCAACTCTAAAGTTGTCTTTGTTGAAAAAGTGCCAGTAAGATGTCATAGCTTGGTATTTTCAGGCAATTTGAGGTTTTAAATTGTATCATCAAGATTGATGGTTGAAAGTTACTCAGTAAAAGTGCTAGCTGCAGATTTCCTTCTGAAAAACAGATGTCTAACATCAATGGATTTTATTAAATCATTCCCAGTCTTTTTTCCATTTTTTTAAAAATCTTTTAAGATCCAAGTAAACATTATGCTGCTGTTGTTTTTGTTGTAGTTGTTTTTCTACAGTTGTTTTTGCTGTAGTTGTTTTTCTACAGTTGTTTTTACTTTAACTGTTGTGTTAAAGATGTCTTTTGTATTTGTTTTCTACTGCTATTTTGAATCTCTTTGTCAGAACTATTTTTCAAGATAGCACTGCATGGGGGTGGGGTGGGTGTATAAACAGTGGAATTAATCCTTTATTTTCAGATTGTATAGGTGAACCATCTGGACCACATGGCCCACTTGTAAGCTGCAAGTAATATGGCAACCATATATTGAATACCTGGAAGTGGCCAACAGGTGCAAATAGTTTGAGAACCATTCCTCCAGACCACATGGCTATGGGTTTTCACGTTTTACACTGAAAATGTTGGCAATATAAAATTGTCTAGGTACACATAACATGTATTTTGTATTCACTCTTTACGTTACAGTTACAGCCAATGCTTTCTCTGATTAAATTACTGAAAATTTTCAATTTCATAATTTTTAATGTACATGTATCATGTGCAATAAATTATTGAAAGTTGTTGTTATTGTTGTTGTTGAAGGGTTCAATGCCATTTTTCAGCACACGATAGGCTATACATGGCAGCCAGTATTACTGGTAGAGGAAGAACCCGGGAAAACCCACAGAAAAACCACGAGAAGCTACTGGCAAGCTTTCTCACATAACTACATTAGCTGAATCTTAGACTCGAACCCACACAGAAGTGAGATGGCAGTGCTCTGTAACGGAGAGCGCTTTAGACCACTTGGCCACTCGGGGCCCCTAATTATTGACAGTAAGAACATGTAACCTCTACATTTACAGTTAAGTTTTAAATTCTTTCATGCCCACATTGGCTGAGCCGAGATTCAAAACCACACAGGTAGGGGTGAAATGTGAGTGATCGGTAAAGGCCAATACCTTAGACCACATGACCTCCTGTGGCCCTGAATATGTTACAAGCAGATAGAAACATCTATTCCAAAACAAGCTGAAAATTGAAAAATAAATATCAAAAGATAAACAAACTAGCACAGTTAAAAATGTCTGTCTTTAAGGTAGTTGCCCATGGTTACATAACTCAGTGCATATCGAATGACCACAAGGTACCCAACGATGACCCCCAAAAAATGTTTTAATAGACAGCCTGTAACCAATCCAGGAAGTGAACTCACTTTGCCTGGTCAACTATCAATCTATTACTGGCATCATCTAGTACCCCATGACTGACTAATATAGCTATTCCACTCAAAAGAGTAAAATAGCTGCCCCACTCAAAAGAGTAAAATAGCTGCCCCACTCAAAAGAGTAAAATAGCTGTCCCACTCAAGAGTAAAATAGCTGTCCCACTCAAGAGTAAAATAGCTGTCCCACTCAAAAGACTAACACTCAAAAGAGTAAAATAGCTGCCCCACTCAAAAGAGTAAAATAGCTGTCCCACTCAAAAGAGTAAAATAGCTGTCCCACTCAAAAGACTAACACTCAAAAGACTAAAATAGTTGTCCCACTCAAAAGATGTTAATAGCTGTCCCACTCAAAAGACTAAAATAGCTGTCCCACTCAACAACAGAAAAAAAACAAAGGTCTGTCATTAAAGAATAAAAAGCCACTCCTTCTCCAGTCTCACCAAATCATGTCTTCAACCAGGATAAATGTTATCAATCAGAACAAGCTTTAAAATACATTGCCCTTTCCTTCCATACAACTAGGGACTTATAATTTAAACTTCCGAATTCCGAATTAGGGGAAGGGGGCAGGTGGATTTTCCATCAAGCCAAATTGTTATTTTTCTACCTCATGATCATTACTTACATTCAGCTAAGAAATGAGCATTATTAATTATTATAAATTAATTATTTTTCCTTTGATAAGCACAAGAATAATGTTGTCCAGCTTTATCTAGGTGAGAATCTCTAGCCCCCTCCCCCTCTCAGGCCAGATCTTAACTACTGTACACTGTCCATGTTTTCATGACAAGTTTCAAGCTGGTTTAACCTTTGAACCATACACAAAACATGCATGTACTAGAAAACATTAATAACATATACTGGTACACTATCAATCATAATTTAATGATATGGACTTATCTGATGCCTATATCCCCCATTTCCTCTTACTTTGAATATACCCCCAAAACTTCCCTTATGAATTGAGATATTGTACTCTTGTAGCAACCTCAGTTTTCAAGATAAATGACTTTGATGGGAATATAAATGTTAGATCCACTTTAAAATGCATTTATCACCCTGTTGCTCTGATGTGTGTTAGGTGTTTGTAGTTACACTGAATAAAACCCAGGTACATCAATTAGTCTGTGGCTGGGTTGAGTAGATTAATGGGTATTTACATCCAGTATGTTAATGACTTAAATGACTTATTGCAGAATTCACAAGTGTGGTATGCTGAACTAATGAGAAATGCACAATTAAAACTTAACTGCCAGGTCATTAATCATATTAAACAAATTAGTATTCACAAATTTATTTCTCCATTTGAATGCTATGGTTCTCTATGACAGAATATTTTAGTTTTGTATGCTGGATAATTAACAATTTTATGTAGGTATATTCTCCACTACTAATACTACCACAATTGCTACTACTACTACTACTACTACTACTACTACTACTACTACTACTACTATTATCTAGAGAGAATATAAAACATTCTATTTAAAGACAAACCTGATTACTTCATATCTGTGTTTGTAGGTCAAGTCTGACTGCAAATTACAGAGACCCAGATATACCATTACATAATGTGTTGGCAGATCTAGGTCTCTGCATTTTGTTAGGGACAATCTATTTGCAACTAGATTCAACTTACAAGCAAGTATATCTGGTACAACATATACAACATATACAGTACCAGTGATACAGCTGATATAGGACAACAACTTTTCATGTTTTACAATAATTTGAGTTAGTTTTTCTATAAAATTTTCTATTTTAAACATCTTTATGTAATATATGAATTATGTGTTTTATAGTACATCAACACATAAAGGCTACATAGTACATCAACACATAAAGGCTACATTGTGTCAAGGCTAAGAGTAGCAAAGAACATAGCCAAGGACAAAATGCAACAGGTGACCAGATCTGATCTGACAGCAAGATTCAGAACATCCCCCTTCTAATCCCAAGTCCAACATGTTGTGTTTGTTGTTGAGAAATGTGACAGACGTCCATTTTCTTGTTTTTGTGGCCAGTTCAGGGACAGTTTAATCAAACTGTATTTCCTATTTTAAAGATGGCGCACCTGTAGGTTGCAAGAAAGCTTGGGACTCAGTGGTATGGGTGGGTGGGGTTGCAAGGAGCAATGGAAGTAACATGCCACAATAAATAAATAAAATATCTATCAAATTAATATGCTTGGCTTCTGTAGTCTCTTTAATTGGCAGCAATGTTAAATGCTGGGGGAACAAGACAATAATTATTAATAATTTATTCATATGCTGTGTTTCCTATACTGGATCAGTGGGTTCAAAGAACTGCAAATATTTACTCGTTTCCTCACGCAATGTACTTCCAAGGGCAACTACTGTGCAATCTACTGGACACCTTTCTTTGGGCCTTTATAATCTCCAAACAATTTCTAAACAAGAATATTGTTCAATCTGATACTATATGCCTCCACCCCCACCCAATCCATCATTAGATATTTTGTCCTTGTTGGATATCTGATAATTAAAGTTTTGCAAATCACAATTATGTCTGCATGTTTCACAGACTAAAATATTGTTAAGCATATGACATGTTCAACATATGAGATGTTAAAATTATGATATGTTAAAATTATGATATGTTAAAATTATGATATGTTAAAATTATGACATGTTAAAATTATATGTTAAAATTATGATATGTTAAAATTATGACATGTTAAAATTATGATATGTTAAAATTATGACATGTTAAAATTATATGTTAAAATTATGACATGTTAAAATTATGACATGTTCAACATATGAGATGTTAAAATTATGATATGTTAAAATTATGACATGTTCAACATATGAGATGTTAAAATTATGATATGTTAAAATTATGATATGTTAAAATTATGACATGTTAAAATTATGATATGTTAAAATTATGACATGTTCAACTTATGATAGGTTAAACATATACAACATACGCCAACACATATAAGATGAATTTCATTAAGAAGTGAAGACCTGGATTATTTACATTTTTCCTGGAACATAAAAAATATTTTATTATAATCAAGTCCTGCTATACAGCAAAATGTTCCAACTAAATTCCAGGCTGTATCCCAGTGGCATTCATACCAACAAAATGTTATTATCCTTTTCCCCTCACAAACACAACAAGTAGGTGTTGACTGGAACAGGATAATAATGCTCAGAATATTGGTCTAATACGTCGAACCACATCAACCAAATGTCAACAGCAAAATTAAATTTGTCACGCTCTTAACAGTCAGGGTGAATGGGGAGGGCCTTGTCTAATACCCTTATCAGCACATTACACCCCTATGAAAGACTGATGACTCCAGATAACTAAATTACACAGAGGGTTTATGTAATCCACTGGAGATTCCAGATAGCTGTCAAAAGATAGGGCAGGATTAAAGGCTTTACATGATATTGCCAACTTTCTTATCAGTAATTCATATATTTCTACATTGGAGAAAACATCTCCTGCTGTTAACCATAATCCTATAGGATTCTTGTTAAAATAATGGCGCTTGTGTAATCGAAGCATATGATAATCATCATGCTCTTTCTGGATGAAATGTGTTTGCTGCATGTGTCCTTCTCCCCGGGAATAGATCCATGGATTATCAAAAAAGAGAAGTCATGTGATCAAATATTCCTCTGAAGCTTCTTTGTGAAATGTTACAGAAAACAGGCAAATAATATTACCACTTACATGTTTTGAAACTGCTCATTTCTGTCAGAAAGAAGGAAAACTGCCAGCACCCATTGTCTTTGACTATTAGCAGGAAGGGAATGGTTGTTGTCAAATATTTTATTTAAGTCAATATTTTCATTTTTACTGATAGAACTTTGTACTTGTGATCAAAACAGAACATCTACTGACAACAGGCTTACTACCTCAATTTTGTATATATTTGTGACATACAGATGGCTGAGGCTACCCCCATTTCAAGAGTGTTTCTGTCAGAGAAAATGTTGATATTATCCCCATTTCACATGAATGTATATCAAATAATAAATTAACACTATCCCATATCACACATATTTCTATCAAAGAAAAGACTGACAGACTATCCCATTTCACATGCATTTCCATCAAAGAAAAGACTGAGATTATCCCCATTTCACATGCATTTCTATCAAAGAAAAGACTGACAGACTATCCCATTTCACACGCATTTCCATCAAAGAAAAGACTGAGATTATCCCCATTTCACATGCATTTCTATCAAAGAAAAGACAGATTATCCCCATTTCACATGTATTTCTATCAAAGAAAAGATTGATATTATCCCCATTTCACATGTATTTCTATCAAAGAAAAGACTCCAGTTTCTTCAAATTAATATAAATGTAGCACAGAGCTGATTTGGGAAGAAAAACATGACAGAATGATGCAGAACAGTGATGAACCTTTGCAGCCAAAATGAAGAACAAAAGCAAAAACATTAAGATAGAGCCAGGAAGAACATAATGGCTCACTTTGAAATTTTCTATCCTTAAATGCTTTAATGAAAATGTGTGATATTTATCATCTATACCTGCTTGTAAGTAGAGTCCAACTACACTCATCATAGACCCCGAACTGCCATTGCAAAATGTGCTGGCAGATTGGGTCCATGTTGTTTATTTGACTGATTACTCCTTACAAACTATAAAGATCCAGATCTGGCAGTGTATAATGTGCTGGCAGATCCGGGTCTGTGCCATTTGCATTTGAGCTAAACTTACAAGCAAGTAGAACAGCAAGTCAGGTATAAAATGTATTCCAGATGCAAAACAAAAACATACAGAACACAGACATAGCATACTGCATTTACAAACATTATTCCATATGATTAGCTGTATAAATAGTTACTTCTCACCGACTACCAACAGTCAATAACTAATCAAAGGTATGCACTAGTATCTATCTGTGTTCAGTACAAGAATTTAATCATATATTTTATTCCTGGCCTTGGAAATAATTGTGCTTTATTAAAAAAAATCATTATAATACAATACCCACATGATACAAACTTAAGCTGAGGCCCCTAACGTGGCAGAGTGGTCTAAAGCAGTCCCTATTATGAATCGATGCCTCTCACTTCTGGGTACATGAGAAAGCTTGCCAGTAGCTTCTCTTGGGTCATCGGTGGGTGTTTCTTTCCTGTTCTTTCTCCACCATTTATACTGGCCATGATTTAAAGCCTATTTTGTGCTGAAATATGGTGTTAACTCTACAAAATCAACAACGACAACAAACTTGAAGCTAACACAAAGTCTTCATCATGAAGACATGGCCTTGCCTATTTAGGTGTATCAAGCAGCTTAGTGACCAAGATTAATTCAGTGTACGTTTGATTATATGGCACTATGTCTGGGAGTATTCTCACACTAAATATTGTTGTTGGAAACATTCATACAAACATACAACCTACAACATATGTGTTGATTACCATAGTTTATAATGATTGAACATATGCTGTCAAATTTGAAATACATTGCATAAATGTACATTTTTTGGCACAATTTAAATGCATAAAACATTTCATTATGCATTTTTAGTCAATTTAAAATATAAAATCTACATGACTGATAAAATATGCAAGACTGATAAAATATACACGACTATAATATATATATATATATATATATATGACTGATAAAATATATATGACTGCTACTTATCTACAGCAATGACATTTTCATTATAAGACCAACCCACTAAGTACCATTATTGTTTTAAAAGGAGTCCAGCGACAAACTGCATAGACCCAGAACTGCCAGTGCATTATGTGCTGGCAGATCTGGGTCTGTACAGTTTTGCAAATAATCAGTAGGACAAACATCATAGACCCTGATCTACTGGCAAAAATGCAGATCTGGGTCAATATTGTTTGCAGTAGGACCTGTCTTATTTATATGTGAATATAGACGGTACATATGGATATTGGCATTCATATTTTATTCAAGAGAACCTCTGAGATAATTAAAAGGTTTCTCTCTATGCTTCTGTAAGCAGCTCAACATGTGAGCATGCTGATGAAGCTGATACCTGTAATTAACAAGTTTTTACCTGCCTTTGATGTGTTCATACCTGCTGCACTTCAAAGCTTTTCTGAGCTAATGCCAATTTCTATTTTAATATGCACCATCTGTAAGTACAACTTGGGATCCTGCTGCATTGACTCCACATTGCGCAAAATCTGTGATTGTACTTTGTAGTGATGGGAATCTGTCAGAAATTCATAATTGATAATCGGTTCCCATTAACCAACTGATCATCGATTATAATCAGTTACTAAGAGCAAATTTAATTTTTTTAAAGCAGTTATATCTTTGATCGAGAGATCAATATGTTTATCAATGTACAGGAGTAATCTCTTTTAAATTAATGACATGAATACTTTAACCTGAAAATAATATTACATTGTGTGTTATTTTTGTTCAATAACTTTGTTAACTGAACGCAACTTTGTATGGCTTATCAGTCATATGTAACTGAAATACTGCTACAATCCCCCAAAATTCCTTCATTCATGTGTGATGTTTCTATAATATAAAGTATAGAAGGACATGTTTTTCTTGTTTGTCATTGTTTATAAATACTACAAAAGATGTTGCAAATTAACAGAAATAAATCAACAAAATGTGTTTAAATTTATTAACTCTACAATTTAACAACTTGACCATATAATAATGACTATATGTTCCTAATTATGAATCATAATGTTTCATATTTGTAGTTGTGAAGGGCATTAATAAATTTCAGGTCAACTTTAGTGGCTGGGAGTTTTACTAACCTTTGTGCTTTGCATACACCTAAAAAGTAGTCTCCCTTTACACACAATCGATTATGGAGTTCACAATCAATTATCTTATTGGTTTGATCAACTAACTGATGATCGATTATAATTGATAATCGGAACAACACTAGTACTTTGTCTGCAATTTTCATTCTTTGTCAAGTTAATTTTCAACATAAAGGAAATTTCAGCATAGAAGCAATCCATGAACTATAGGTTTATGCGTAACTTCATTTTGTACCGTATTTCACGTATTAACACTCCATATATACCAAAGTCACATAATATACCTGAATATCAGGTTCCTGCAGTTTGTTAGAACTATTCAGCAGAACATAGACCCTGATTGAAGCATCATGGTGCATTATGCAATGACAGATCAGGATGTTTTATCAATAAATTATGACAAAATTTGGGACAACTTGAGAAGCCATATATGTACTATCAATATATAAATGGGGTACAAGCAAGACCCCGCCACTCCACTTGATTTTGACGGTCAGCTTGCTATTTTTTTTTAGATGAGGATGCGTATTTGGTCACCTCAGTGGTCATCTTTACAATATTAAACTGCAAACAACATAGTCCCTGAACCGCCATCGCATAATGTGCCATCAGCTCAGGGTCTAAATCGTATATTCTACTGACTACTCCAAACAAAATGCATTGATCCAGATCTGCTGCCACACCATGCTACATCAGATCCTGGGCCTGTTTAGTCTGCAGGTGGACTCCACATAAAAGCATGTGTGTATGGTATACGCATGATGAAAATTTCATCGAATTCTTTTAACATCACCAACTTGCTTGTTTACAGCAACAATCAGTTAAGGCAGCTAATCATCTCAATAAAAAGTAAGATTGTGATTTTATTGAGAAAAAATAAAATATTATGCTAAACATCGACCAGTAATTGTTTTTCAAACTTAAGCCCGACAAACTATCACCAAAAACAGATGCTGAGATGGAAGAAAATCACAACCAAGAAAACTATCAGTCTGGTTCTCGTGCAATGTTTTCTTTTTAAATATAGGCATGAATACATGTAAGTTAGGTGCCAGTCCACTTGCATGTATATGGCTAAACACATTTCAGTGACAAAGAAGTTGGTACACTGTTAATGAACTTGTAAATTGCATGTCTCAACATGATGATGACTCCAAAGGTCATGACCTTTCAGCTACTTTGTAATCATCAGATATCAGTTCCATTTTTTACTTCTTCCAGCTCAACTGATTTACTGTTTTAATGATAGCAACATGTTTACACATTTCTTGAAGGCTCATTATTTTATTCCTAAAGCTGCTTATGTCTTCAACTCAAAAATGTAACAAAGCATGCTAAAAAAAAATGCAAATATGTAAGAATACAAGATGAGGCTATTATTACATGTAATGGTTAACGAGAACAAAAATCTCTCAATTAGTGGGGTATATACACACCCACCCACCCACCCCGCTAACCTTACTCCAAGCAATCGTTTCTGGTGTCTACTATATATACTTGCTAGCAAATAGAGTTCAACTGCAAAATGCACAGACCCAGATCTGCTGTCATATAATTTATTAGGAGCAAACAACAGAACAAACAATACAGACCCTAATTAACCAGTGTGTTACACAACAGAACAAACAACACAGACCCTAATTAACCAGTGTGTTACACAACAGAACAAACAACACAGACCCTAATTAACCAGTGTGTTACACAACAGAACAAACAACACAGACCCTAATTAACCAGTGTGTTACACAACAGAACAAACAACACAGACCCTAATTAACCAGTGTTACACAACAGAACAAACAACACAGACCCTAATTAACCAGTGTGTTACACAACAGAACAAACAACACAGACCCTAATTAACCAGTGTGTTACACAACAGAACAAACAACACAGACCCTAATTAATCAGTGTTACACAACAGAACAAACAACACAGACCCTAATTAACCAGTGTGTTACACAACAGAACAAACAACACAGACCCTAATTAACCAGTGTGTTACACAACAGAACAAACAACACAGACCCTAATTAACCAGTGTGTTACACAACTGAACAAACAACACAGACCCTAATTAACCAGTGTGTTACACAACAGCTTATTGGGATCTATGTTGTTTGCAGTAGAAATTTATTTATATGCGTGTATAAATGGTATTCATGAGTGAAATTTGAAGAATAGAATTTAAAACAAATATTTGATTAGCAATGAATTTGAAGGCCTGTACTCTTTCCTCACATGAACTGAAATTTACACAATAACCGATGTGTATTTCCAAATACATGTACATGTACAATTAATCTGTACATAAAATTCTTTTTTTTTTTTTTTTTGCTTCATCTTCAAAGTCTGAAAGACATACTGAACATACAGTGTGTCCCAATCTTAAAAAATGTATATACATTTTGTCACGTGTCAAAAATGAAACCTGAAAACATAATCAGCCAAATTATAAAGTATCAATTAAAAACTTTATCCTTCTCCGTTCTGGGGTTACTGGATCTTGTTGCATATACTCAATACTTCGTACATACTATATGTATTTAATTCAGTCCGACTGCAAACAAACAACATACATGTAGTTTGATTTGGTTTTGTGCAGTTTAATGTCATTTTTCAGCTGATCAGGCAGTCAATTTTGTTTGTTTTACTGATCAGTTCTTACAAACCACATAGACTCAACGGTTGAGCCTGTGAATTATGTGATCTGGGTTTATCAAGTCTACATTTTTACCAAACATTTAAATGAGCATGTATCATATGTGTGCGAGAAGGGCCAAATACATAGTTCACAACAACTGTAAAATCAAAGTCGTAATAATTATAAATGTGTCATGTTACGCTTTTACAAAGATTTCCAACATGAAAGTTAATGACAGCAGCCATGCATTTTGAATTTGACTGCAAAATTGTAAATGTCGTGACCTCAACAGATCAGGCAACTCTTTTAAGAAATTATTGGTAGTTGCTGTTGTTCTGGTTTAATGCCATTTTTCAGCACAAGAAAGGCTATACCTGGCAGCCAGTATTAATGGTAGAGGAAGAACCTGGAAAAACCAGAACCACTTACCCTCAAGAAGCTACTGACAAGCTTTCTCACATACCCACATTGGCCGAATCTGAGACTCAAACCCATGCAGACAAAGGTGAGATGGCAGTGATCCCTAATGGAGAGCACTTTAGACCACTTGGGGCCCCAGAAATTATTGGTAATTTAGACACTGAATGACAATCATTCTTTAATTCATTTCATTTTCCAGCAAATTGTTGTTGTTGTTGTTGTTGTAGTGTTTAATGCCATTTTTTCAATACAAGATAAACTATAAATGGAGGCCAGTATTAATCGTGGAGGAAAAGCCAGGAGAAAAACACCTGAAGAACCATAACTAAGGAGTTTACTTTGGAAGGAAGGACAAAAGATCAGACATTAAATCATGCATATTCTATGACTACTGCTCATTTATCATTAATAGAAAACACTGATATTTGTCAATTATTCTCTTTAACATGTATGGCAAATAAATGGAACAGAAACTTTAATATGAAATAGGTTTTCATCTCAATTCTGCAAACACATTTTAAAAATTTTTTGTTACATGATCACCCTTGGGAATCTGTCCTGGTAAAAAATAAAAAAATTTGTGGCACATGCCTTAACAACAGAAAATGGGGTGGGTTGGAATGGGGGTGGGGAGAATTTGTTTTAAGATAGAGGACTGTATCTTAGTGATTTCATCTTTGCTCATTATAGATCCTTCAAAGAAGCAAGAAACAGCTGGTGAATACTAGCCTAACACTGTTCTACATGAAATGTAACCAATTACTTCTGCTCCATTCTCATTGGATCTTTATTTTCTGACCATCTGTATGGTCTGTTATCTTTACACTATTCTGCATCTGAATGGCACATTACCATGTAGAAACAGTTCACCCCAACTGAGCTCAGATATATGATAAATAATATTAAGACCAGCAATACAAATGAATGTTCATTATTGACTGGTTAGCTTGGCCTTGTGCATAAGGGATTATATCACAAACAACTGCAAACCAGTCCAACATCCTCTTAAGAATTTGTCAAGTGCTCAGAAAAAAATTAAATTTTCTATATTGGATCTGAATCTCTGTGTGTGTGTGTGTGTGTGTGTGTGTGTATTTACACACACACACACACACAGAGATTCAGATCCAATCTAGAAAATTACACACACACACACACACACACACACGATCAGCTCCGCTTATATGCATGACCTTGGGACCGATGCTATGATATGCAATTATTCGGCGTATGCACTAAACTGGCGTTAATGTTATGGCGTGTATCTGGTGCAGCATGCATGCTGATACCCATTATTTCTCCGAAACAAACCCCCATTTGGCCTAGTTCATTTAAATGTGACGCGATTTGCTCTGGTATCGTATGGAGGTCAGTTTTGTCAATAGCTAGCTGTGATGTTGATATTAACAGACCTCATTAATCAACACTGACCGCCAATGTTCAGAATCGGTTTCTTTTCATTTTGAAAGGAACAATTTTGAACAATGCAGTTATCCGAAGCAACTTAACACATAATAATGCATGTTCTGACCAGAAAAATGTATGCAATAATGCGAAATATGCATACAGACGATATGCAATTGTCCGACATCGATATTTATTGAAAACAATGATAACAAATCGGGACCGGCACAAAGCTATGGAATAAAGCGGAATATGCAGTTATATGATATGCACATATCTGGAGCCGACTGTCTGTGTTTTGCTGCTGCAGAAGTGTAAATTAAACCAACTTACCAACAAATTACCTCTCCCACAGATTTAAAATTATCTTTCAGGATCAAGTTTCCTTTTAAAAGGCCTGAGGCTTATAATGTATAGATAAATTTACACAGGCACCTGCCCACCATCATCAATGTTCCCTCTAAGCTGCACGTGTGCATGCATGCGCAGCTGCTCATATATCCCTGTGCAGCTGAATTGTCAATCCAACATTAAAGTTTGCACGTCTCCGTAATGCTTGCACAATGTAGCGAGCATTGCGCGCACATCTACCATTCGCTTAGAGGGAATGTTGACCATCACTGAATGTATTCCTTAATTTAACCGTAGATCTTCCTATATTTTCAATTAATAAACATATTTGTTTTTTCAATGAATCACCATCACCGAGTTTTAATTGCTGTTGGCTATTTTGATGGTTGCCAATGCCAATATTACATCATTGGTTGTATGGTGATTCTCTCACAAGTTGCCCAACTTGGATAGATGATCCGGGCAATAATTGTCTTAGTTCTACATTCCTGACAAATGCATTGCTGAAATAAAAAAAAAAAAGAAAATTACATTCTGCAGGTGTTTGGAAATTTTAGCTGATTCAATGAACTGGTGATTGTTTTTTTTTTAAAAAAAAAAAAAAAAAGGGAAGAGAAGCAGATCTAATTAAAAGAATGCATTGCAATGGAAGAATTGTTCACCACACACTCAGAGACGGTTGTTTTCATACTACCAGAGCAACAAGCAAATAGGAATAGTTATGGCTGGCTCCAAGTTTTCTTAGGAATGTGTTCTTCATACCTTTAATCCAACAATCCAATTCATAGCGTTCAGTGTAGGTCAGTATTTGACCAGCTAAGAACTACTTCATGACTAGGATACATTCCACCATGAGTCCTGTCATTATCCACAAATTATTTTTTCCAAGTAAATACAAGGAATGGCATTTTTGGGGTATCTATTAAATTTACACACACCCCAGTTAATCAGTAAATTAACCCATCCTCAAATAAAGGGCAGACATAAGCTGGTTTGGTGCTGATTGGTAATAAAATACCACCAATGCACAACCTCTGACCCCCAGCTATGCATGAAGAAATCTTGACAAGCAAACTGACAGGCTCATCTCAGATCAGACCTCCAGCCTGTTTACATGTCCATCATGCTGGAGCCAGAAAGCTGGGCTTAATGACAAAAGCAACAGTAGATCTCCCTGAAGAACATTCAGTGATGAGTTTCTGTTACAAGTCAACAACAGTCTTTGATCTATAAGGGCGGACTATAATTAATTATTAATTAAAGAAAAACCAAGCCACTGAAGGCTGAGGATTATGAAGAATAGAAGCCAAGTATCAGATGAATTGCTTCAGTGAAATGCATTGTAATCTATTTATTCAGGGATATAACTCAATGGTTTCAGCAAATGCTTATTTATATACTTATGTGTATTACTTGCAGAGGAGGTGATGCAATCAACTGTGACTCCAATGACAAATTCTTTAATAGAAGATGGTTGCAATCAAATATTTTGTTAGATTGTCTTTTCCTTCAACTCTTTCCTAGAATGAAAATGAACTGATGATTGAAAACCTACTGAGGTTAGTTGTCAGTAATCCAGTATTTCAGGTATAATTTCCCCAAAAGGTAGCTCCAAAGGCCAGTAATTACAAAATTAAAGAATACCTCCTTTGACTCTCTGAGTTCACAGTCTCTTGAATGTATGCCCTCAAAGAATCCTGACAAATCAACTGACAGGAATATTCTGGAGGACTAATGTAAACACATCCATCATGCTGAAGCCAAAAAGCTCAAACCTAATGACAAAATCAATTACACCTTTTGCCTTCTGAAACAATAATATTCTGTATCCTCATCTGTACAGCAAATCTTGACACAGTACACTCACTTGATGCAAGTTTCCAATAGGAAATACATGCCCATTGTTTTATTGTTTTAGTGCAAATCTCTCCATGCATCAGCTTTAGAAATGGCCAGTATTGCAAAGGTGATTGATGTAAATCTCAGATCAGGATTTTTGCCAATCAAGATTTATGGCAGTGAAAACTTATTGGCAGACACAAATAAAATGCATTCTCAACCTTTAATTATTGGTAAAGGTCCAAAAGGTCTAGGGGTGAGAAAGTTCAAAAAATATATAATTTGCCAATTAACAAAAGAATTATAAATTTTTATTAAAAAATTTTTAGAAAAAAAGGGAATTACAAATGTTTATATAAAAGAAGTTAACAATAAAGTTGAATAGGAACATTGGTTGTATGTGCACTTGATACAATGTTTATAATTTGAAAACAATAAAAAAAGGATGACAGAAATAAAATGTACAAAATTACTACTGTACACACACACATATTATAGTTGAATGTATCATAGCATTACAAAGTCAGGCAAGTGCAAATAAATACAACTTAAGTTTTACCAATGTCGTAAATTAGTGCACACTGCTAAGCGTCTCTCAGTGCTTTGTCCAAAAACAATATGGCGGCAGCCGGGCACAGTGATGTTATGGTCTGTTTTTAGCACAATGTAGATTTAAGTACAAGCACCATGCAAGAAAGCAGCTTTGGTCTTGCTGCCTTCGACATAATAGGTTCTTGGCTTTATCAGTACCTAATGCAAAATAATGTCTACAGGCTTCTTCCAGGATATTATGCTTCTGCCCAGTTGGCATGTGCATCATGCTGGAACCAACAAGCATACCTTTAATAACAAAGACAAAGATGGACCATCTCCCTGACTGACACCAAGAGATGAATTCAGATTACAACAGTGTGGTGCTGTGGACAAGAGGTCATTTAATATTTGGAAATAGGAAAACCATCTTCTCTCCAGATTGCTTTGAAACAGTATAAAAACAAAAATACCTGTTCAAATCTTCACCAAGTAAAAGGGAGCACTTGTATAATGACTGCAGATAAAGAACTACCAGTAACTCCGAGAACTTTCCAACAGAAAATCCATTTAAATAAAAGTCAAACCTTACTGACTTCAAAACCAAAAACTGAAGCACTTTCATCTACCATATATACATGCTTATCAGCTATAACCAAAAACTGAAGCATCTACCATATATACATGCTTATCAGCCAGATCCAACTTCAAATTGCATAGATCTAGACCTGCCTTTGGACAATGAACCATTTGCAGTTGCCACAGATTTGTAAGCAAGTTTTCCATTGGATCAAAGATTTAAACCACTTCAAACACTATCAAATAATCATACAATGACAGAAAAAATTCCATTCTGAATATGACCCATGTTGTATCAAGAAACATATGGCAAGCTTCAGGTCTGATACACCAGAAAAGATCAAAAACTGGGATCTGTTAATATAGACACTCAAAAGGTTCAATATCCATCCCTTTAAGTGCCTAGTGCATTACATCGCTTCAGTACTGGTACAACAGTATCTGCAAGCTAATTACCAACAATGAAAGGCAATTATTGCAGCAGGAAATTGGAGAGCTTTCTGATAAGACCACTGATTTATTTCTTGTTTTTCCTGGAACTTCTTTCAAATTGTTTATATCATTCTAAATGTCAATGCTTTCCAGGTGCCTACATCAATAAACTTAAACTACAACTCTGTTTGAATGTTTGCCTTTTGGGAGCAACTCATTAGCAGAAGGCATAAATTAAGCGTTAAATTCCTGATAAAAACTTCAGTTAGGTAAAGTTCTTTACAAAGAAGCATGCCAAATTTAAAAGGATATTATATGACTTTGGCTTATACTTACAAGTCATAAATTTGTCCATTAGGAAGTCATAAATTTAGCGTTAAATATGGAAATAGGTAGTTAATGTTCTTGATGGAGAATCACGCCAAATTAAAACATATTGCACATTTCAAACACTGCTTTTATTTTATCTATAACATACTTGGCCATTTGCGGAAGACATAAAATCAGTGTTAAAAGAGGACTTTAGGTGAGGAAATTTATTTTATCAGTCATAAATTTGTCCATTAGAGGGCATAAATATATGCTAAATTGATGATAAGGAAAATACAGCTACATCTGGAATTCTTAAAAAATAAAAGCTTGTCATATTTAACATGAAATTGTACGTGTCAAACATTGTAAGAGTCAAAATCCAAATTTTAGTTTGAGGAGGGATTAAAAGAAAAGTGTTGAATTGATGATAAAACTTAAAATTTCAAAAAATTCTAATTCTAAAAAACATGCCAGATCTAGTGCTGCAGAAAATCAGCATTACAAACTTTTTTCCCCCGCTCTTCAGCGCCAATCATCAGAAGAACACGATGCAAGTATCCATACACTCAAAGTCAATGCAATATGTGCAATTACGAAAATTATTAGGCTAGCCGGAAATTCATCCTAAAAAATTACCAAGTAAAATAAATGGGATTTATTCTTTGGTGAACAAAATTAAATTACTGGTAGTGACGGTAAGTCACCAATGGACCTTTACAGCTTACATTAAAAATTTGCAACCCTTTTCAAATCTATTCTTTTCTCAAGTTATATCATCTGTCATTGGTAACAACTCAAATTTAAGTTTTCTAATGTTGACACTGCAAATATTTGGTTTCAATCAAACCACATCAACTACTACATATTAAGTCAAGTATGTAAATCTTGAAGATAAAAAATTAATGTATTATGAAAACAAAATTAAAAACCTGTAACTACCTATCAAGTTTCCTTCATACCAAAATGTGGCAAGGCATCTTCCAGCTCTAACTAGGTCAACCATAATAACCCAACTGCCAAATTAACATTATCCCAGGAAAGTGTCAAACCACCCAACATTATCACCTATGATTTACAATGAAAGATCAGAATTTAAATACAACATGAAGAACTGGCTTGGAAGTTACCTGAAGTAGAGTCCAACTTTAAAACGCACATACCAGATCTGCCGTTTCAAAAATGCACTGACACGTATTGGTTTCTGTAATTTTTTAAGAGTAATGCATAGAACAACATAGATCTGATCTGCTGACACATGAGGTAATGGCAGATCAGGGTTTATCTTGTTTGCAGTTCAATTTGACTCAAAGGCAAGTATTTTCTGAAAATATAACACAGCAGCAGGGTTTTTCTCAAGATTTGAGCACTTAGGTTCCTATTGAGAGTCCTGATACTACTGATATAGCACTTGTAGAGTCCTGACACTACTGCTGCACAAAAATCCTGGTAATATTGCCAATCAACGTTCCCTCTAAGCGAATGGTAGATGTGCACGCACTGTTCGCTGCACTGGAGACGAGCAAAATTTAACGTTGGATTGAGCAAATATTGACAATTCAGCTGCGCGGTGATGCCTGAACAGCTGCGCACGCACGCAGCTTAGAGGGAACGTTGGTCCCAATGCTATTGTTATAGTAAAAACACTGTGGATTTCTACCTAGTTTTAAAAGATCTCTGAGAGTCAACAAGTCTTCCTACCAGGTCAAATAGAAATCCACACCGGAATTTATGTTGTACAGGCATTTAATCTGTGGAGCTCTTGCTTTTTCCTCTGCATATAGCTTTGTATTAGGTTCCTAGTAGGTCCAAAATGCTCCACCCACCCCCACCCTACCCCCTGGTCAATCTAGGTCAAATGGAAATAAGGAGCAGCAAGCCATTACCACCAAAATATTCAGATAATGGTCCAAAATTAAAATTCAACACAATCAGGTTGGGTCTGGAAATTTGATACAACCCATCCCCACTAACAGCTGGTCTGCTGAAACCAATAAAGCTTTGGATATTCATCTGCTCTTTATTTTCCTCCTTGACAAAGTTGCCAGTAGTTCCATTAAAATGCACGCCCATTTTGAGTTTTACCAAGCTCTGCAACTTTTGTAAAGGATGCCTAAATTTAAAAAAAAAGATTTGTTAACAGTTCATTCTAGCAGCAACTGTTTTGCCTGTGAAAAATACTAAAATGCCTTGTATATGACTTGAAAAACTTTTCCAAATTGGCAGCCTTGACCTTGATTCTTGACCTTAATGCTGCTGTTGTGAAGTAACAATGCTTCTGCTTTCTAACTGACCATATATTTCCAGGGGGTGGGATGGGTCTTTTGAGTCAAGCTATGTCTCTCATGGAACTAATGCCCCCCCCAAAAAAAAAAACAAACAAAAACAACAACAATATAATGGAAAAACTTAGTAATTTTTCTCTATAAATGAGAGCAAGAATATTTTCAAGCCATCTGAGGTAGATTTTTTTTTTCACAAACAATCTAAGCCTCCATCCCTCTACCAATATAAATTTATTGGACCTTTATACACTGAAAAGAAAGCTGAGCTGTGACTTTCTTAGATCTGGCCATCTACCATCTGCTCTTAGTTTTCCAAGTTGACTTTACTTGGAGCACTGAGTGAGAAAGCTCTCCTCTACTGGTAACAGCAGGCTATCTTCCCTATGTCCAATTCAATCTGCTATGTAAGAGCATGATGGGGTCAAAACTGGCTCCCACTGGTAGCACAAACTTCTCAATTTCAAATGGTGTGTACTCTCTACCTGTTCCAACAGATGCTCACCTTCAGAGTTAAGGGGTTTTGACTTGGCAAGTGGTATAAAAAGGAAAAAGTCCACTTCAAAAGCAGCAAACTACATTCATATTGTATGCTGGCAAATATGACCCCCCCCCCAAAAAAAAAAAACAAAAAAAAACCCACCAAAATAATAATAATAATAATAAGAAGAAGAAGAAGAATAATAATAATAATAATAATAATAATAATAATATTAATAATAATAAGAAGAAGAAGAAGAAGAAGAATAAGAATAAGAATAATAATAATAATAAGAAGAAGAAGAAGAAGAAGAATGATAATGATAATGATAATGATAATGATAATGATAATAACGATAATGATAATAATGCATACACATTTTTAAATGTACAAAGATTAAATTTTTAGTATTTAGCCCAAGACTGTCAGAATACATCCCTTGCTGTCTGCACAGTTCATGTCTTATGAGGGCACATTCGATTATAAACTGAACAACCAGTTCAAGTTTCAGATGCCACTTGAAACGATAGTACTTGATCACTTTAACACTGAAAAAGAACCATATAATCAAATGTGACCTGATATTAGTCTTAGTCACTAAGGTGTCTGGTGAATCCTAAAGGACATGACTGACGTCTTGATGACTAGGACTCTCTTGTACCCCCATGTTTTCATTTTGATGTGTCCATGTAATTGTTTTGTTTTTTTTTATTTAAAAAAAGGCATCATTACTTAGTTCCAATCCTGCGAGCAAATTACTGAATTTATTAAATTCAGGTCATTCCTGAGGTTTTGGCATAAATCAAAAGTACCCAACTTAACCTTCTGATTAACAAGATGCACATGTATATTTGTTATGTGAGCTGTGCCTGAGTCATATCACAGGTGCCAGCAATGGCATAAAAATAAGCACAGTGGCATAAATTGAATAGTATTTAGTCATTATAAAAGGCATTAAAATGAAAGCTGTAAACATAATTGGCATATAATAAATATCACCTGTTCTTATGTAGCACTCAAGAATTGTCAAGTATGTTCTACTGAAGTCTTCTTTGGCTCCATATACATCATTACTCATTTTCAAATTGTATTATTCTGAACCTGATAATAAATATGAGTTTCAAAAGTTAACCTGCGACTCACATTGTTGAATATGAATCTATACTCCGGTTCTATTTTGTTGGTTTTCGGAACTTGAGGTAATGATTAAGAGGGACGAACGGGGGCATTCGTATTACGGTGTTAGAGGTGAAATGTTTATACGCATTTCAAAATATAGCCACTGCATAATGCAAGGGCAGATCTGAGTTTATGTTGTTTGTTCCACCCAGATCTGTCACTGCATCATGGTACAACAAAATTTGCAGTTGGACTCTACGTACAGGTACATTTAATGTTCTTATCTAGTACCTACCTGTGATTCCATTGACCTAAGCGATGTAAGAGTCAAAGGCCAAATGAAATGTCTATGGATGACATAATTTCCATCACAAAATAATACTCAGGAAATTTCAAAATTCCACAAGATTAAACTGCCACAAATATTAAACACATTCACATTTGTCATTAATTTCTCATTAGTTCCTGGTTATCAAGACCAGATCAAATACCACTGGTCTTGATCAATCCAATCTGAGACTGGTTTAATGTCAAATATCATCATTTCTCTGGAAAATAATATTTAGAAATAACTTGAAACAAGACAATCCATGGCACTAATCCATTTCTAGTTTTTGAAGATTAGTGACTGAAACTATCATTGCTAGCAAAAATATCTCAGAACATCATTAAGCAACAAGATAACATGGTGGAAAGCATCAGGAAAAGCCTAACTATTTCCGATTGTCAATAAAAGGCACCAGGAATATTATCTGGTTATCCCGAAGCATTGATCGACTGGTTAACAGCTGTAAAATCAATCATATGTCAATAAAACCAGTTATTACCATGATATCCATTGACTGTCTTGAACTGGTTCTAAATCCAGCGTATTAGTCCTTGTCAATACTGGACTGGAACTAGCCTTGTTTAGGCTTATAAAATGGAGACTTCTAAGTTCATTGTAAATTTGCAGTCAGTGGGGGAGTGGAAGTTTTTGTGTTTCGTGCCAAGTGATTTCATTTTTAATCCTCAAGTACTTATTTATAATAAAAACTATCATTTTTCACACAAACTGAAAAGAATCCAAAACTATTTCAAGTTGGGAGGGGGGAGGGGGCATTTTCCTGCAAAGTTCGTCAACAATTCATATGAGCCATAGTGAATGCTACCTTATAATGAAGTACATTATAATTTTTCTACCACTTAATGACCATGCTCACCTTATAACAGTAATGCATTATAATGAATGGCATTATAAAGGAGTATTGGAATAAGATTACCTATTATGTGAATCACATTACAACAACAAAAACACCACCAGCCCTTTTCAACATAAAATATCAAAGAAGCCAAGAGCTTTGTAAAATAAAAGTAAAATACACCAACACTAATTAATATTACCTTAAGAGCACATTTCTTTAAATCAGCTGGGATAATTATAAAAAGAAAAATACACATACATACTGGCACAATAGGGACTGAATGCTTTATTTACCTGGTGTATAAAAAAAAAATGAAAATTGGACTGGATTTTTTGGGGCACTCCTGGGCAAATCCAAGTATAATTGCTAGTCCAGGGTTGTATATTTTATCAAGTATTTCTGTTCAAAAAGACAGACAGAAAAAGCTTTTGGGTGGTCCACTTTTTGTTTATTTGAATGAAACATTAAAGGGATGAATTTCACTACACCTGGTAGCAAAACTGAAACAGCTCAATACCATCAATGAATCATTTAACAAATACACCATGCCTACAAATAACATAGAAATTCAAATAAACAGACACCACTTGAAACCAAGCAATAAATTAAAAATTCATCAAATACATGCCACAAACACTTGACGTACTTGAACGGTTATCACATTGCTTGTTATAAAGCTTTCCACACAAGCTACAAAATACATTGCCTTAGAATGAAGTAGATAATAGAATACTCCTTCATTATAACACTGTCCTAGTGGTAGCCACAGAGTGCACTGTCTTACAGTGTGATTGCCTTATGAAGTATGATACATAGTACATCCTCGCTATAATGTGTAAAAGCCACAGAGTGAACTGTCTTATAGTGTGATTGCCTTATAATGAAGTAAAATATACATATAATTTTATTAGCACCTTATTAAATGTAATAAATGATCATAACTGCCTTATAAAAGGAACAGTGTTGTAATGATGTGCCTTATAATGAAACTGCTATATAACAAAGTACACCTATTGAAATGTAGTAAATGATCCTAACTGCCTTATAAAAGGAACAGTGTTGTAATGAAGTGCCTTATAATGAAACTGCTATATAACAAAGTACACCTATTGAAATGTAATAAATGATCATAACTGCCTTATAAAAGGAACAGTGTTGTAATGATGTGCCTTAAAATGAAACTGCTATATAACAAAGTACACCTTATGAAATGTAATACATGATCATAACAGCCTTGTAAATGGAATGGCATTGTATGATGTGCCTGCCTTACAGTGAGGCTGCCTTAGAACAAGTACAGATACTTAAATGTAATTCATGACCATAACTGTCTTGTATCATTTGTTATACAGTGGGGCTTTAAGATGAGGAAAGGCCTGTACTATTGAAGAGCTAAGAATACCATCCGTACTGCCAGTAACTATTATAATACACCAACTGCAGAATTTTTGATGGGGTAAAAACACAGTTGGGCACTCACAAACTGCAATATTTAAGTTCCACTGCAAGTCATGGTGTAACATTCTCAACTGTGATGCTACACTGCAAATCAAGCTGCTGTATTCTAAAAACTTTTTGAGCATCAAGTCTGGAACTCAAAAGTATAAAATATTTTGGGTACACCTACCATATATACTCATTTCCAAGTTCAGTCCAACTGCAAATTGCACAATACATGGGCAGAACTGGGTCTATGCAGTTTGTTAACAGAGGTCAGTAGAACAAACATAGACCCTGGTCTTCCAGTTAAATAACCGGCAGATTAGGATCTATGTTGTCTGTATCTGATATGACCTATAAACTAATATATACAGTTTATGATGGACAATTGGCATACATTTGGCATGATTTGCTGAACAAGTTTTTTTTGGTATAAAAAAAACCCCTGAAACTTCTGTAATTCAATATTTATTCCAATTAAACACAATACAGGCTGTCATTGTTTTGGAACTTGAAGCATGCAGTCTAGTTCCTTGCTCAAATTTTGGAGAATACAATGTCAAGTTTGAAATAATCTATTGTCTAAGAACTGAGGGCAAGAATGATCTGGATTTTTTCCCTAGCATGGCCCATTCTGTAAATGCCTGAGCTTACATAGTACTAATCTGACCTTGAAGATAGGAGTTAACAAGCCCCACCAAGCTTGTTCAACACCCCACTGGATTACATAGTGATGAACACAAAACATTAATCTTGTCAGCACTACTGTAAACATTCTGGGAAATACATTTATAATTCTGTCATCTCTTACTGGTTGAAAACCCTGAGAATATATTCTCTAAGTACCTAGACAAATAGGAGAAGAACTAAACTGGATCTTAGAGAAGCTTTGGGTCCTCAATGTTAACTGCCTCTGTGATGAACAACCTTCAAGAATGATAATAATAATATTTGTTTTGTTGATTATGGGGTAATTTTAACACATTATTGGTTATATCATGCAGAAGAAATGGGAGGTAAATGACTTGACCAAGAACACCAGGGCAGACAACCCAGACTTGCCGGGCTGTGGTCCCATATATACTCGCTTAAAAGTCGAGTCCAACTGCAAAATGTGCAGACCCAGATCTGTCATCACATAATGAGATGGCAGATATGGGTCATAGCAATTTGTAAGGAATAATCAGCAGAACAAAGAACACAGACCCTGATCTGCAGATGCATTATGATACAGCAGATCAGAATCGATGCTGTATGCAGTTGATCTTGACTTGTAAGCAATGAATACATGGTACATGTTTAAAATACATGTACACATATCACATGAGAGATATACATGAAGTTATTATAATTTACATATATTATTTATGTAAAGATGATGCTGGTTACAATAATTTAAAAAAATTTGTAAAAAAAACAAAACAAACAGGAATAAGTAATGTCCACATCATATTGGATTGCACATCCGTAACAGTGCCCTCCAACACAGTTACGCTCAAATGAAGTAATTAATATTTAATGTTGATTTATTTAAATTTAACATTACAAACTGCCCTGTGTGAAAATGATAAAGAACAAAAAGAATATTTTCTTATTTTAAAATTAAAAAAACACGTAATACTACAGGCTCATGGAAATCTGACCTAGCTCCTTTAGGAAATTTCAAGGTATCATTAGCCCTGTATTCTTAAATTATAGAATGATCCCTGTAATTAGCCCTGTATTCTTAAATTATAGAATGATCCCTGTCAGTAGCCCTGTATTCTTAAATTATAGAATGATCCCTGTAGTTTTGCAAAATAAAAAACTTTTCAGATTCTAGTCACTGTCACTTAGCTAATCATTCATTCTTAAGTAGTCTAATGTGTATTCTGAAGTGTCCAATGCTGGAAACACTTTTCTGTTAAGATACTAAGTGATGTAAGAATCTGGATTGTGTTTGGTCTGTTCCATTTACTGTTTCACACAGCCTGAAACAATGCAGCCTCTTAGGAATCAATTAAACTTGCTCACCTATTGAATGGTAGAAACTGGATGGCCATTTTTTACAAAATGTTTACCATTTCGTGATGCATTGAATTGAAGTTGCCTCATTATTTAGTAAACTGAACAAACTGATATTTTGCTGGATGTTTTTTTTTCTTCTTCTTTTTTTGTTGTTGTCAATTCTAGATGGCCATTGTCTTAGGTTGCAATATCCATAATGACACTTCAGAATCCTGATCTCAATGCAATGGGACCAACCATTTTTTGTTTTAGGTGGGGGAGTCTAGGACATGAATTCCAACCAGGATAGTTTTCTTTCTTTTATCCCAAGACATTTCTTATACAATTGATATAATATGAGTGTATCTACACAAATTTAAGCAAGTATTTTATTGTAGACCTTTTTTTTAAAAATCCTGCTGCCACCCTCACCCCCTATAAATGTCATGTCCCTAACTACTCTCTAGCAAAACTGACTCGGGGATCAACTGCAATTTAAAAAATAAATGACTCAAACCTTACATACACCCGAGTGCAAAAACAACCATCAGCTAGAACATGAAAACCCAGGCTAAAAAGTAGTCTAATTTTAATACATGGATGGAAGCACAAAAATGCAATACTGAGAAATAATGCATGAGGGTTTAGTAACAACAGTCTCAATTCTTCATATGTACTGGTTGATGTAAATCCAAAGACACATATAAATAGATTATACACTGTTCACTAGCTAATTTTGCTGATGTATATGTCAATGTAAACTGTGCATAACCAAGTACCAGTCTGCCATCTTGAAAAAATCTTCCTATATCATGAGCTTTGAGTTAATATGGCGTACATGCTCAAGGATTTCTGTCTGTTCCTCTCTTTGTTAGAATGAAGTTTAGCACACTGTGCATATCCAAGTATCTTT
Source organism: Unio pictorum (assembly GCA_030141615.1). Classification (NCBI taxonomy): domain Eukaryota; kingdom Metazoa; phylum Mollusca; class Bivalvia; order Unionida; family Unionidae; genus Unio; species Unio pictorum. The sequence continues at coordinate 25,297,021 of JARLTB010000060.1, forward strand.
TCATTTTGTCTTTTTGTCTTTTCATTTGTCTCCATGCCATCCATAAAAAAATTCATAAAAGTATCTTTTTTTCTCCACAGCTCTCCATGGAATTCGGTTTTTTACATTCCACTAAAACTTAAGACAAAACATAAAAGTCTTCAAAAGGGCCTAATGCTATTCAAGGTGAAAATAATTTCCAGGAATTCATGATAAGATCATTTCTTCCTCCTAACTGTTCAGTGTTGGAACCATCTCCGATAATCTTCAGCAATACGATTTTCAAATTAGCTGCTGTGGTACATATACTGGACATCAGCTGGGCAACAGTTACAATAAGACAACACTGACACCATCAGAAATTTTGGTGTGAAAACTCTTTGCTATCATGATAATCTACTTAGGGGGAGTAGTGACAACAAGACTTTAAGACAGTCAACATGGTGGTAATAATGGATTTATAACTGATACGATTTTCATTTAGGACCAATTTAATTACCATAAAAAGTCCATTGGATGGAAAAGTCCTAATTGAGTCCTCCAAATGGAGGCGAGTAGAGATAATATTTTCAAGACACGAGTTTCTGTTCAGGATTAACAATAACATGATTTTCAAGATGATAATCTGTCATCAATTCATTATCCATCTGTCATCTGTCTACTTACAGATTTTATATTTTTATTTTATTTTTTGTTTTACACTGTAAGTCAGTCCTCATAAAATCAAAGTAAATTCTGGGAAAGTAAAAACTAAACCATGCACTTTTGTAACACGAAGCTTCTATTGCAAGCATGTAGCCAGACCATTTTTCGTCATGCACAATTATAGAATGACAAAGGCAAAGAGGGGGAGAGTGTGGGATTTTTCCCCATATCAAACTTGATTGCAATACTAACAATCATTAATTTAATTGGTTTGAAATATATAAAACATTCTTGCCAAAACTTTTGTACACAGCTGCGTATCTTCGTATAGGCAGATAATTTTTACCACTTATTTGGTACAGCTAGTTCATTTAATGCCGACTATCTGTCCGTGTCACATAATTATTCTTCTCCTTGGTATATTTTACACAAAGAAACAATAAATATAAAAAACATTGGACCTACCGTACTGCAGAAGGCAACCTTTTATATATTTTTCCTTGTCTCAGAAATATACGCATGAATGGACAGATAGAGAAACAACCTATATTAAGCCTTGTCTCTGGAAAGCAAGCTTAAACTGACAGACAAAGAAACAGCTTCATTACTGTAATATAATGGACTTTTCAGATGGTTCAGAACCTACAGAATCAAGAGAAACAATAAATCTAGTGTAAAAAAAAATCTAGTGCAATGGAGGGAAAAAATCCACTCATAGTTTCTTGTGTAAAATACTTAACAAGAAAGGCACTCATACCATATCATGCAGTGAGATAACTAATCTGCCAATTCCATCACAAAGATTACAAATATCATAACTGAATTAGCAGATATGCTCCATGTATGTTGACAAACTTCATGCAAATGAAGACATATCAGCGCCAGCTCTAATAAGTTCTTTATCTAACACACAAAGGATATATCATACTGAGGCAACTGTAATAAATCATACTGAGGCAACTGTAATAAAGTGCCTTGCCCAGGTACAAGCCTGGTCAGAACAGGATTTGAAGCCACAGCGTTCTGGTCACATGTCTGATACACTAACCACCTGACAACTCCAGCTTCCACCCCAGTTGGCCAGTTGGCTGACTAGTGTTTAAACAAACATAAGCACATAAAAGATTATTATCTGCTGATGTAATGAACATACCACTTTGCCCAGGTACACATTGCCCAGGCACACACGAAATAATCACAGGTGATCCTTTTAATTTAAAATCAGATGCCAGCACACTACGAGAAGATAGGTCTGGATCGAGGCCTTTCACATAGACTCCATCCAGATTATCTCTACTTGCTGTAATATGTTTCTGCCATGTGACAAAGTGTTGCAACATTCAATGTGTAAACCAGTTTAAATTAATTACTAAGTGAAGGCACATATCCAGTATTGTCACTTCAAACTGTACTGGCAAATCAGGGTTAAATAGCTGCTTGTCTGTTCGTTTGTTTGAGTAGCATTTTTAACATAGCTTTAAAAAAAAAAAAATCAGTCATATCGCTACGATGTCTGCAGTGAGGCAGTGTATAATGTTGTCTAGCAGTGGGGCATCATGCTGCAGACATCTAGCATGATGTCCCACCCAGTCACATTATCCTGACACCAGGCCGACCAGTCCTAACACTAACCTCTTAATGCTGAGCATCAAGCGAGGCAGCTGTTAGTACCATTTTTGTAAGTCTTTGGTATGACTCAGCTGGGAATTGAACCCACAATTTCTCGCTTCCACGGCGGATGCTCTAACCACTAGGCCACCTAAGCGGTCATAACTGCTTGAAATCAAAATCAAAATCAAACAGAAGAGAACTTAATTGGCTTGAACATTTAAAGATGGCAGATCTGGGTGTAAGCTGTTTGTAGCTGTTTGTGTCGTATACACATTTTACTAGCTACATCTAACATGTTTATACTGTGTGCAAGATTCCCTCTAAGCTGCATGCACATGCGCGCGCAGCTACTCAGTCATCCTCGCTCAGCTGAATTGTCAATTTCTGCTCAATCCAACGTTAAATTTTGCTAGTCTCCATAATGCTTGCACAGTGCAGCGAGCACTGCACACACATGTACCATTCGCTTAGAGGGAACGTTGAATGTGTGTACGAAAATATAGGAGCCTCACACTACAAAACACTTCAGTGTAACACAGTTACTGACAGATTATGATAATGGAATCACAATAGAGTGTCTTTGTATAAGATGGTCCCTGATATAATAAAGACATGTGTCTCACTGTTATGTACCTCCGTAAAACAGTATCTCAGTATAAAGTACCTCACTATATCACTACTCTTGACATAACAAAGTCCCTGACATAACTCAGGCATGTTCACAGATCCCACTATGTTGAAGAAAAAAAATTTCCACGTATTACATGTACCCTAGAAAACAGCAACCTCACAAACGTCAGCATACGTGGATGGCTCCCATAAATATTGCAGTTTGGTATGCCAAGAACTTTTGCACAGTGATATAATGTGAGTGACATAACAGGATATGTTTGAATTGTATTAGAATATATTGGGAAAATATGTAATAATGCCTACAGGCTGAATTCATACCACAATATATCAGTATGCGGTTTGGTAAACCAAATAGCAAGGAAGCTGCTAGTACCATTTTAAAAGACTGGTATGATTTGGCTGGGTTTTGAACCCTTGACCTCTCCCATCTGAGAAAGATATCAAACCACTTTGGCTACTGGAGCAGTAACGTTGAGTACATACAGCACATGAAAACATATAACAGCATGTTACTTAAATTTCCACCAATATTATGCACACAATACACTCACAGCATTTTGAAAACGAATTAAGTTATAAGCCAACTACAGGAAAATTAAATAATGATGAAAATTACTTTCACTATTTCTTTTACTAAGTTTCTCCACATTTAAAACAGTCTTCTTAACAGGAAATGAAGATTACTGTTTTTACTATCAATTACATATTCTAATAATTATTCACCAGATTTTTGTCACCTTTGGAGTATTGACATCTGGATGACTCTACTGGTCATAACTGGCTCACCTCGCACACGTGCTTGCATCCATAAGGACAAAATTAAAAGGGACCAAAAGGCAAATTCTCAAGTGGGCAAAATTGGTGGAAATTCCAAAGGTGATTAAAAAAAAGGCAAAATACCTACTTTTACACTACTGCCTGGAAGTTAAACATGAAAATATGGAAATCGGTTCTGCTTTGTTGGCTTTAGGACGAAAACAATAGATTTATAGCAGGTGTGAACATTTTAAAGACACATTTCTGCTGAATCTCTTGACCCTTCCCTCAATTCTTATTACCAACAAGCTTTCTCTACAAAAGATACATTAATTCCCACATTATGAATAAACATTGTTACAAGTCTTTTTTTTATACAATCACAAATGCTTTATATCAATTTAACATCAATTATTCGATGCAGGAGTGTTTATTTTAATTTTATTTTTTAATGGCAGTTTTAATAAAATATTATTGCCTACATCATGAGGAAGCCATGATGGAAGCCTTTCCCAAGGACACCGATTCAGCAACAGAGTTATCAAACTTTATGAATCTTGGATTATAATGCTACACCAACTAAGGTAAAATGGCCACATTAATGGAAAGTCTTTAACTGCTAAGATATTTGATTATTTTTTTTTAAAACTAAATTATAAAAAGAAATTAAAAACACAAATTATTTATCTTTTGTGGAAAGGTAAATTTAATATGGAGGTTTCAATTCTGTCCTATTTGGAATGTATATCTTGAAATTTTAAGGGTAAAGTAGAAAGATCAACTTTATATGCAGGTTCTTATAAGAATGCCCATTATGGCCAGGTGTCATTTAGACAGAAGCTGAAATGTTTGTCTTTCATGGAAAAGAGTCCTTTCTGTGGAAGTCCACAACCTTAAAGATAAGCTTGCGGCAAGCTTGCACAAGCTTGCGGCAAGCTTGCCACAACGTTAAAAATAAGCTTGCGGCAAGCTTGCCGCAACCTTAAAAGTAAGTTTGCGCAAGCTTGCCGCAACCTTAAAAATAAGCTTGCGCGAGCTTGCCGCAACCTTAAAAATAAGCTTGCGTCAAGCTTGCCGCAACCTTAAAAATAAGCTTGCGCAAGCTTGCCGCGGTTTCAAATCTAAGCTTGCGGCAAGCTTAAATAACAAGCTTGCAGCAAGCTTGCCGCAACCTTAAAAATAAGCTTGCGATTTTGGTTTGGGTGTGGCAAGCTTGCCGCAAGCTTATTTTTAAGGTTGTGCATGACAAGCCAATTAGATTTTAAATTATATATATATATAGGAAACTGACATGGCATGTACTGCCACCATATTTCTAGCCCTTGATGTGTGAAAATGACCATTTATATAAAATATTAAAAGTAAAATGTTGATATATGCTACAATGTATGTCGCAGAATTGAAACAGAGTGGATTTTTTATTAAATGAATAACTCAAACAATGTGTGAAAGATGGCAATTCATGAATTTAATTAGTTAATAAAAATATATGATGTAAAAATACAATGATTCTCACATGCTCTCAAAATGCAATTGATCCAATTACTCTATACTAACATTCACAAATTGAAGAAAAAAAAAATATTATATCTATCTGATATACAGATTCAAAACACCTCAGTTAAAAAAAATTAGTATACACTATCCGATACTCACATAATTTTATGTACCGCCTAGGATTGAGATTCAAACAATTCAAATAAATTTCAAAAGTTTTGCACTGTAAGTAAAAGATTCACAAATCTCCTGGAATTCAACTAGTCAACTAGATTCAAAATAATCTCATGTAATTAATACAAATGTACCAATTGAAACAGCAATTGGACCAAATACACCAGTCCCTCGATAACAAATAGTAGACACATCAATATACTATAATTACCGTTATTTACTATTGCACGAGAGAGAGAGAGAGAGAGAGAGAGAGAGAGAGAGAGAGAGAGAGAGAGAGAGAGAGAGAGAGATTGTTTCTAAATATCTTCTGCAATTTTGGAATCTGGGAACATATTTTTAATTACTTCCATTAACTTGTAGGCTGTGCTCAATTTACGATCAGCTCATAGAATCACCTCATCACGTTATCTGCTTTTGAAATATGTGTTGATCACCGACTTCCTTTCCCTTCATCGTTGACAAAATACTTGTAATTCCCTTCACTAACGATGCCAATTTCGCATGATTTTCCGATTCCACCTGCCGTGAAAAGTCATTCATTCCACCATGTTGTGCACATGAATAATCTAAGTTGCAAACAGTGCAGAGTACAAAATGCACTCCTTTAGACGGTGGTTTAAGGCATGGTCACAGAGTATTATGAACTGGTAGAAAATGCTGCTTTCTATGTTTAGACATTATATTTTCATCATCAGATTCGAGCTGAAATTTTGTAAACGGCGGCATGTTTAAACAACCGGATGTTGAGAGAATGTTACAGTCAGTGATGTGGCGCCGACTACAGACCCAGACGTGGACCGAAGAGACGATACAACAAAACTAACCGGAATAAAAAACGCTTAAAAAATTATTTAAAAAAATTAAAAAAATAAATGCAACCTCAAATCGTAATTTAAAACCAATGACCATACTATCGTACGAATGAGCTTTATTCCGTACAAATTCAGTCAAATACGAACTGGTAAACAGGTCTGCAAATTAGGCAAAATGGTGGGTGGTTGGCAGATTTTTTTTGTTTTTAATACTCATTTATATTAATTTCAGGATAAAATTGTCAAATTGAAACAGAAATTGGAATATTCTTTCAAAAACTAAATGCCATAAGTTATCATCACAAAATTACAGAGACTATATTTGATGGTGCATACATTGTTGGTAAGAAGCATTTATAAGTACTTGACTTCAAATATCTTGCTGCATTAAGTCAGTCTGTAAATAACTTTGCAATCGGTAAATGCTATGTATTTTACCGGATTTTACTAAATGGAATCCTTTATCACAGTGTAAAATATAACACACATTCAAGAAATTCTTGCTCTGTTCTTTTTATATTTAATGGTGTAAAACAATGTGGACAAATTATGTTCTATGTTAAAGTTTATCCACTGTGCTGTTGTTTGATGAATGACTGCAGATGCACTCCTTCATTTTTTGCAATCTAGGAAGCTTGAATTTTACATTTTGCAAGATTGCAGACTTAGAAAAATTCCTTTTGCAAGCTAGCTTAATTTGTGTAAGTTTGAGATTTTACAATAAGCTTGCAGACTTTAAGAATTTCCTTTTGCAAGCTTGCAAGCTTGCACAAGCTTGCAAGCTTGCGCAAGCTTGCAGACTTGGAAAAATTCCTTTTGCAAGCTTGCGCAAGCTACCTTACTAGCTTGTACAACTTCAACTAGCTTGCTGCAAGCTTGCTGCAAGCTTGTGGAAAGCTTGCATTTTGGTTTGGGTTAAGGTCCCCCTTGTATGGATTTTTGTTGTAGAAACTTCATTTAGCGTTTTCAAAACACATGTACTTTGTAGACAGGTTTCCAACATGTGGATTTACAAATGGGGTGTCCTTTATGAATAAGCACCCTGTATAAGGAGGTTAGCCAAAGTTTTTTTTTTTATAAAAAAAATGGATTTAAACAAATTCCTTAAATTAACCTTTACATTTTAACAATAATTGGAATTCTATTTTGACAGGAATGAGAAATAATGTTTAATGTTGCAAAAGGAAATTGGATTTAATTTAAAAGACTTTAAAACCATCTTGAAAACCTCATTATTTCAAGAAAGCTTTTAAATATTTTAATTTTAATTTTAATTTTACAAGGAAATATGAGAAAGGAAACAGGCATGGATTCTTACATCAAGCAGTCACAATTAACACTAGCCACTTGTGTATTCCTCTGAATATACCAAATAAAATATACATACTACCATTTGCTTGATACAGGAGATTAATTTGAGAGCTCATAACTTTAATTGTGTCATCATTATACAGCCATGGGGTATAATAACCCATTATCAGGTCTCCATGGTCCTGTATGGTGATTGATATCTACCTGGCTATCTCACCTTTTGACAGGTATGGCAGGCATTCACACAGCATGCATTACAAGTTCAGGTAATACACAGATATTCTCAGGTAACATGCCAGGTAACACATGTGAAGTTGTCATATTAGTGGATATCTCAATCAAGTTAAATAGCTGGGGGGGGGGGTATATAGACTGCAAGTTCATTTACACCGATTAACTAACAAATATTATTTTAATTATTCAAAAATTCATCACACATATTGAAAGAATCTTTAGATGTTTGTGTGTATTGTATATATATATATATATATATATATATATTAGTTAACACTGTACAATCTTGTACCACCAGATTTTTAATTTGTGACTTGAGTCTTTCTGTTTTGTTTTGTTTTTTGTTCTCAACATGTGGGATTTGTCATTCAGCAGTTAATCCATACCCACTTCAACAAAACAGTGTAGATTCCAATCAATCAAGTGGTTTGTTAAGATTTTAGTTTTGCAATTTAAACCAGCAAATACTAGATTGCTCACTTTATTACAAGGAAATTAAGTGTAATGTTTTCCAGATGTTCCAAATTGAAGTGTAGACCAGTTCCACAACTGATACATTATGAAACAAGCAATTTAAAAAACGAACCCAACACCAGTCCACATCTTCCAGATCAAAGGCTAAGTTCAAAGCCTTTATTACTTTTAAATCCCTTACTTTGTTCATTCCAAGTGGGGAATTCCTGCATCTACAATGGAGTTATTTAAATTATTTCATTAGCAAGTTTATATGGCAAACAGAGGAAAGAAACGGAATGTCAGAGAGCTGATCAGAAATACTGGGCAAAGAAATCAGCAAGAAAATTAAATCTGAGAAAAGGTTAATAACTCCATAAAAATATTGTAGGTTGAATATATGCACATGGATTTTTTGTCACTCTTATGGATATTTAGATAATACCAATATTCTTTTCAATGTGTCCACATCTGAAAACCCTATAATTATGGAGATTCACAACCATATATCCTCAATTACAAGTCCAACACTGCAATCCAGGGAATTCATTGCCATATATACTCAGTTACAAGTCCAACACTGCAACATAGAGAAATCATTACCATATATACTAAATTGCAAGTCCAAGAATACAATATATGGGAATTTATTACCATATATACTCATGCATATGTCCAAAACTGTAATGTAGGAGATATATTACCATATTTACTTAATAACAAGTCCAACACTGCAATCTAGGGGATAAATTGCTATGTATACACAAATACATATCCATCCTCAAACTGCACAGAACTGGATTGCACTGGCAATGTTGGGTCTCTACAGTTTTTCTGCAAGAAATCAGCGGAACAAAATAAACCCTGATCTTCTGGTGCATGATGCAATGGCACATCAGGGTCATTGTTGGACTCCTGTCCATCACAACACCATGACAGTGATATATTCATTGATTTAGTTAGTGGTTTGAGTGCAATTAGGGCAGAAATATAGACTATGGTTAGAAATATAGACTATAGGCTGTGTGGATAGAAATATAGACTGGATAGAAATATTGACTGTAGATAGAAATATAGACTATAGACTGTGTGGATAAGAAATATAGGCTCTGTGGATAGAAATATAGACTATAGGCTGTGTGGATAAAAATATATACCGTGGATAGAAATATTGACTGTAGATAGAAATATAGACTATAGGCTGTGTGGATATAAATAAAGGCTGTGGATAGAAATATTGACTGTGGATAGAAATATAGACTAAAGACTGTGTGGATAAGAAATATAGGCTGTGTGGATATAAATAAAGGCTGTGGATAGAAATATTGACTGTGGATAGAAATATATGTGTGGATAGAAATATAGGCTGTGGATAGAAATATTGACAATGTGGATACAAATACAGGCTTCATGTGGACAGAAATAGACTGTGGGGGTAGAAATATTGAAAAATGTGGATACAAATACAGGCTTCATGTGGACAGAAATAGACTGTGGGGGTAGAAATATTGAAAAATGTGGATACAAATAAAGACTCCATGTGGACAGATATAGAATAGACTGTGGGGATAAAAATATTGACTGTGGAGATATAAATACTGACTGTGGGGATATAAATATTGACTGTGGGGATATAAATATTGACTGTGGATAGAAATATTGACAATGTGGATACAAATACAGACTTCCTGACCAATGCTTAGTAAATCAGAGGGGCCCCGAGTGGTCTAATGTGCTTTCCGTTATGGATCACTGCCATCTCACCTCTGTCAGCATGGGTTGAAGTCTCAGATTCAGCCAATGTAGCTTCTTCGTGGATCAGTGGTTCTTTCCAGGGGTTTTCCCGGGTTCTTCCTCCACCAATAATACTGGCCGCCATGTATAGCCTATCGTGTGCTGAAAAATTGTGTTAAATCCTACAACAACAACAACAACAACAACTTAGTAAATCAGCATTTAAAAAACTGTTGAGTACTCTAGGAAATAGTGAAAAAGTTACTTTCTTAGAAAAATGCCCCATGTGCTGCATAATATAATGCTTTGGCAGGATTTGAACCCACAACCCTAAACTGGTATATCTAGCATGCTAACCATTAGATGACCACAGCTTACAGTACAGTAAATATTAAACCTGTGTCAGATACTGTCCTCCTTCCTAACTTGCTTTTTTTTCGTACAAATAAAATTTTCTCATAATGCTTTATTGAAATAAAACTTGCAAAAAATAATTATACTGAGGCCACATCTGGTCCAAGGGTTGGAAATATAGTACACTGTATATCCTCACTTACAACTAGAGTCTGACTGCAAACATCATAGAACCTGACCTGTCACAGCACAATGTGCCAGCAGATCACGGTAATGTTATCTGTTCTACTGATTATACTAACAAACTGCATAGACCTACATCCAGTGCATAATGTGGCTGCAGCTCAAGGTTTGTCTGCAGTTGACATGACTTGTGAGTGAGCACACATGGCAAAAAATATCGCCATATGCACTCTTTGTGATGTCAATAAAATCAAACAAATTCAATCATAACTGGCATTATATACTGTTCTCCACTCATACAGACTTCCTCTCTCATCAAGCATGATTTCATTCTAATAAAAGACCATCAAGGATTAAATTGTGTATGCAACAGCTTGGCAAACCACAACTGTCTAGTAAATTCAAAAAGTACACAACTTGCAAATGAGACTGAAATGTATTTGTTTAGCACAAGGCATTACAGAAAACTTTGATTAGACTAAAACACTTGTTTCATCTGGACAAGTTATGCGTGAGCATGGACAAGTTGATTTTTCCAAAACACACTCAGACACCATTAAATTTGTACATGCAAATCCGATAAATTTTACTTCACTGAACATATGACCACTTGTACATATTTTGAATCCAATTCTCTGTGTGTGTGATTTGAATTTCTAACGTAGCTTTAACAATGCTTCAACAAAATATCGCTATGATGTCTGCAGTGTGTTAGTTTATAGTGATGTCTAACACAGGGGTATCATGACACAGACATGTTGCATGATGTCCCACTCAGTCACATTATCCTGACACCAGGCTGACCAGTCCTAACACTAACCTCTTAATGCAGACCTTGAAAGGCAGCTGTTAGTACCATTTTTGTAAGTCTTATGTATGACTTGGCTGAGGTTCAAACCCAAGACCTCTCACTACCAAGGAAGATGCTCTAACCACTAGGCCATGCAGTGGTCTACCAGCTGAGTACAAATAATAAAACTTTAGATACATGTAAAATATTTGGATATAATGATAAATCCCGGATATCTACTGAAAAAAGACATCTGACACGCTCAGTTTTAATGAAGAGGCAAAGACCAATTTATCTCACCTGTAATCACCCTCCAACAGCCTTTGTTACAATGTACATTAATTCACATGTGTCTCTCCAATCAATAACCATATTAAAAGTCTTTCCCTGCATCTAAGCTAGATTTTCAATATGATAATCACAGAATTTACAACACAGGCCTCAATTAGAAAACCTAGCATCAGGGAGAATAGCGCTCAACCCTTTAATTATAGTATTTATTAAGGGTCTTCTTTCTGTTGTCTGGTCCAAGAATGATGCTTGGAGTAAAATAGGTTCAGACTGGTTTAAAATCATTACTGCTTTTACATGAATCATCCATAAAACAAAGAACCATGCCTAAATGGTGTTTTGGGCTGACTGGAATTTCCTAACAGAAGCTGACTAAAAAATATGTCATGTGATACACGAAGAATCTGATCAAGAGACAAAGGAATTGTATCATACAATTTCTCTAGCAGTTGCAATTCTTTTTTCCTTCTTTTCCCACCGGTAAATTCAATTATGACTTCCTGTGCACACTTCTTTCAACAGATAACTGTGCTAAATGACAAAAAGAATTCTATAATGGTCTCATTAAAAATATTTTTAAAATGCATAAAAAATGCAGATCCTTCAGCCAAATTCGTCTAAATGATGACATTGGAAGCTCTGCTTAAGTTATATGAATATACAGCTAAATCTAAGCCTTTAATTGTAATCCAATAACAATTAAGGGAATTATTATGTGAAAACGAAAAAAAATAATGCAGCTCGAAGAAGTTATTTCACAGAGGAAAGTTAGCTAGTTTGACAATCAGGGGCCATAACTCTATCAACAAATTAAGTTGCATACTGCACCTAGGCAGCAAAGATTATCAAACTCTGCTGCAGTCTCACAATATAATTCTGCCGGCTAAATTTGTATAAAATCCTGTAGTTGTTCATGTGCTGAAATGCAAGTGACAGTTTAACATTTTGTTAAACTCCAATAAATAATTTAAATACTGATAACCAACTTTAAACAAGGTCATCTCAACATCAAAGAAAAAACAACCAAATACTGAAATCCGATCATAAAAATGTGAGGAAATTAAAGTCTGTATGTTAATCAATCAGGGGCTACAACTCTGTTAAATAATGAATTGATGAAAACTCTGCAAATACCTCATATTTAACGTCACGCTAAAATAAAATCTGGCTGAAATTCATTAATAATAATTATTGTTACTATTGTGCAAAAAAAGCCTCACTGGGGGTGTTGATGAAAATCAGAATCGTCTGTGACTTCATTAACAGCAGGATGCATATCCCAATCTCTTGAAAAATGATAACAAGGGAGATAATGTACATAAAATAAAGGGAGATAATGTACATAAAATACAGTGGAACAGATGGATGTACAGAAGGATAGGCAATCAGAATGGACAAATAAAAGAACAAACCAAAATACACATAAGCCCATTTAAAAAATCCCCCTCCCCCTTTTCTACAGAATGCAAAGTACTTTCAATACAGATATATCAGTAAAGAACTTGCAAAAGTATTTGACAGTGTATTTTGTGCAAAGAGAAGCAACATATTTGTTCGCAGAACATACTCCTATCGACCACACACACCCCCGTATGACAGTAGATTTGGATTATGTCATATGAAGATGGGTATACATTTTAATCAGGCAAATAATGCACACGCTTTTCAGGCATGGCTGTAGCTCGCCATGTGTGGGGACAAATATTTATAAAAATCGACAAATTGTGCAAAAAAAGACCCCAAATACAAAAAAGGGGTTCAATGAATATTTAGGGGCATCAATACCACCGCAGCATCCCAGTATATTTCGGGCAAAAGGCCCAGGAGTGTCACCGCAGTGTCATTTAATTTTAATACACGCTGATAGTTCAGAAAATAATAATAAGAGATTAAGTCAGCTGTCATAATAAGAAAAATGATAAGGGGGGTTGGGGGGGGGGTTGGGGGCTTGGCGGGGATTAATCCCAGATACATATCTATTAACCTGTATTGTTATATGGAATACTATAATAGATCCTCGGTTAAGGGTACAAAATAATTTTTAAAAAGTTGGTCACCTGTAGTGAAGAGAAAAAAAGAAAATGAAAAAGTATTCATTTGGGAAAATGTAAAAACACAACATGTGACTTGATACAATGTCACTAATGCGTGGATTGTTTGAAGAAAAAAAAAATGATCAATAGTTCCACTGTGGCAAAAACGTAAAAAAAAAAAAAAATTATGAACAGAACTTTTTAGATGTGCAAATATGTTACAATAATAACTTAAATAAAGTATTTCAAGCACACTCTTCATAAATAAAGCAAACTTTAATGACTCCGCATTCTAAATACCTTTTATTGCACATCCCAAACCCCATCAATAACCTCTTCCCCTCTTTCTTGTTATAACACCCACTCCCAGATAGTGACCCAGGGATCAAAAAACCTATCTCAAATGCGTCTTCTAGCAAAGACTGCATACAAAATTGGGTCAGAAAATGTCTAAAATGAAGTTTTGTGGCATTCCATCTTGGGATCAAAAACACGAGGTTTACGAAGGGATCTGATAACACAAATGGAGAAACTAATATATGATCAGAAAGTTGTTATTTTACATTAGGGAAAAATTTCAAAATAATACAATACAAATAATTCTTATGAATTCCATTTAAAATAAGAGTTGATAATTTAAGCATATCATCCATGATAAAATTATTAAAATTTTGAATATTTAAAAATTAACTAAAAAAAACAGTTGGCACCTGTGGTTCAAAGATGACTTCGGATGACCTGGTACCAATCCAACAGTCAACTAGATGTGAATTGCTACCTAACCACATCCTGATGGTATTGGCTGGGGTACTGAAGTGGTCTTAAACTCAAACCACCCTGGGGGCTGCATGAGGGCATTTTCAATTGTCCAAGGGCCACGCCACCTTTGTTATTTCTTGAGATACTTTGTTGATGCAAATCATTTTGCAGGCCAAAAGATACCCCTTGGCAGGCCTGTGGGTTTAGACCCCTGGGGTAAAGCATCTAGATAGTTTACTCTATAAATAGCAACATGCAATTCCAGCTATAGTACTTAAACAAATTTTTTTTTTTATATTCATGAACTATTTCATTAAAATAAATGTATGAGTTTTAAAAATTTCTCAAACCACTGAACAAAGTTTGCATCGACAAATTCTTAGAATTCTACATTTTACTGGGTCACAGTCTTGCTGACAGCTGAACCCAGATGGGTCGCACATGCACCTTCTCAACAGTCTAAGGAAGCGTGACTGAAAAGCACCATTTCTGCCAGTTGAACTGTCGAACTAAAGTTAATATACAAAGGAGACCACACAGTACCATTTTTAGCTGTAGTTATATCATTTTTATGCATGAAAATACTCCAACACTTATAAGAAATTAAAACATTAACCCAGTCTGCTCATAAAAGTTTAAAAACTGTAATTTACAACTCTGAATCAAGCACGTTCCCAGATATTGCATGAAAATGGCCGTCTTCTTGTAATAAAATGAAGTGTTTTGATGCACAGTGTTGCTGATATAACACAGTCATAAAAAATGCAGACAGGCATTAACAACTGATGTTTCACATATGTTCTTACAAAATTGAAGGTAATTTCAGGGTTGTAAAATTTACTATCCTTGTGATCTGAAATAAAAAAAAAAAAACCCAGCTAAGCTGAGCAAAATTATTACTTAGTTTACTGATGCAAGGTTAACTGTTTAATGTTTTATGTTCTCTTTAATATCAAGTAAAAGAGAAACCAGCCCAGCTGAAGCACCATTAAATCGTGACAATAAAACTTACAGTGAATGGGATAGGTGTATGTCTCTCAATTTGCTCTCAGAGAGCCCTGTTAATTCAGTTGGGAGATCATCTGATTGCTAACTCAAGGGTAGCAGGTTCAATACATAAGCAAACCTGCCACCTTGGTGTGACTTTGGTAAAGGCACTTGGCTCCCATTTGCCTTGGCATGACATGACCCAATAAAGAGCTGAAAGTATCATTAGAACCAATCAACAACTGGGGAATCAGGGCCAAAATGGTCAATGTAATTTGAACAAATCTGGACTTGTCAGCTAAAAGACTGAACTTATTTCTGGTAGCAGCTGCAAGTAACAATGCCTAATGTGTGTACTTGCCACAGCTAATTATGGGATAAAAACATATTTGGCAGCACCTTTCACTGTTAGTTTGATTCTCTGTCAGCAATATGGCACCAGGTAACTAATCCAACTCAAAAGTACCAAGGTTCTGGAACCAGCCTGTCTACCAATGAACTGTTCAGACTGGTTCACCAGCATTGTTCCAAATCTTTAATTGCCACTCCAAACTATGTAAAACAATGTGAGAAACCAGCCAAATAATACATTTTCTTTCCCCAATGTTCTACGCTAGTAGGGTGCAATTTGCTCCACAAAATGAAGTCATGGATATAGGATATATTTAGGGCAAACTACTTCCAACTGGTAACAATCAATGATTCTGATACATTTCAGAATGATGGATTATTTCAAGATAAGCTGTACCTGTATGGATTAGATTAATAATCCACACCAGTTTGGGGAATTCTGAAAATTCTCCAAAGAGAGATAAATTCCAAATCAGATTATCCAAATGTATTTCCATAACACAAATCAGCCCCATTCTACTTCAGTAACATAAGCCAATCAAATTAAGGCCCGCAATGTTTACAGGATTACGGAAAAGACTTCATTCCTTCAATGCTGCATGAAGAAATAGAATAGCTAATGCATGGACTCTTTGTGAATTTTTTCAAACAATAGTTCTAATACATAGTGGATAAATGATAAATATATGCATAACAAATACAGTAGAACCTGTCTTGTAAGACCACCCCTTCTGCCAAAATATAATGGTCTAACATGACAAGTGGCCTCTCATAACAAGTAATAACACTATACAATCAATAAATATGTACATGGAGAATCTGGTCTATCAAGACAGGTGGTCTCTCATAGCAGTGGTCTCTCAAGACAGGTTTTACTGTAGTGTCGCCCAGGGACAATAAACTCAAATGTATTATCTGAAGGTTCAGTGCTGTGACATCTATATTGTTGACAATTTACTGCACATGCTTCTAATGCAACCAGAAAGTTTTCCAAATGTTTCTTCTGCAATATATTTGCTCTTTTTGCTGCAACTGTAGTAAAATAAATATTTCATTTTGAATTTAAAAAATAGTTTCTGGTTTATATGATCAACAGATTTTAACAAATATATTCTGAAAATGTCAATACATGTATTGGGGCCATTCTCGTCACACTTTTTGTAATAGATTTCAGCTTTATACTTGATATAAATAGAAAATTAAGAAATGCAAATACAGAACAAACTATCTATCAAATAATTCATACCTAGGTTAAAACCAATCATATGATCAATAAAAAAGTTAATTTAAAACTTTAACTCATTCAAGGTTTTCGTTGCATTTGCCTGAAAAGCATGTAGGAAACACATTTTGGGGGCTATTTCTGAATACATCCTAATACATATATTTCCAGGAGATTTCCAGTTAACCTAATGCCTAGTTGTGCCAGAAACATAATTTTTCATTAGATATTTCGCACATGCATGAGCAGAAGGGCAAAAGTTGGAATTCATTTTTTTTTTAATGGATCCATTATGTTTTAATAGAGACTACTCTTTATTCTAAATGCCCATCTCATCCTACCTGTTGCAAAGGTTCACCTGTCTGCATGCAGTTCAGACCTGTCTGCCTATCTGAGGCCAAAAAGTCTAAAATCCAGACCCAAAACAGATTCCAACCACCAACGAATCTTGGGTTGAAAAAAATCAGGGTCCAAAAATTATTTGCCCTCTATTTTCTAGTGCAACTAAAATGTCCAGATTATTTGCTATCATTGTAAAGCTACATTTGTCTACCATTCTATAATACCATCCACTTTAGTGTATCATTTATGACCTTGATTTTTTAGAGCTTGGAAGTAGGCTACTACCTCCTGACGCGTAAATGTGGCGCCATGGGTTAATGAGTTCAGAATCATCTTGTAAACCAGTTATTATCTCTAAAACATTTGGCACTCAGCTGATTTATGGTAGACTGATATAGAATCGTTCTGGTAACAAGAATCCAAATGTTTCAGACTAGGTTATCTTTCAAAGAGAAAATTACAAGACCGTGCACCAATAATTACCTAGTGTCATAGATAAACCAACTTGACTGGTGGTGATACAGTCTAATATACTGACCACTTTTATACTGAATTACTTGCTAAGGCTTTTTATACTGAATTACTTTGCTGGGACTACTGATAATGAATTACTGTCTTGGGGTATTAATACTGAATTACTATCCTGTGGTATTTATACTGAATTACTATCCTGTGGTATTTATACTGAATTACTATCCTGTGGTATTTATACTGAATTACTATCCTGGGGTATTTATACTGAATTACTATCCTGTGGTATTTATACTGAATTACTATCTTGGGATTGTGATACTAAATTACTATCCTGTGAGGTTTATACTGAATTACTATCTTGGGGTATTGACACTGAAATAATATATTAGGGTATTTATACTGAATTGCTATCCTGTGATATTGATACTGAATTACTATCTTGGGGTATTGATACTGAACTACTATCTTGGGATTGTGATACTGAATTACTATCTTGGGGTATTTATACTGAATTAATATATTTGGGTATTTATACTGAATTGCTATCCTGTGATATTGATACTGAATTACTATCTTGGGGTATTGATACTGAATTACTATCTTGGGATTGTGATACTGAATTACTATCTTGGGGTATTTATACTGAATTCATATATTGGGGTTTTGATACTGAATTACTATACTGTGAGGTTTATACTGAATTACTATCTTGGGGTATTGATACTGAATCAATATATTAGGGTATTGATACTGAATTACTATTATGTGGTATTGATACTGAATTACTATCTTGGGGTATTGATATTTAATTACTATCTTGTGAGGTTTATACTGAATCAACTATCTTGGGATTTTTTTTTTAGTGAATTAATATATTGGGGTTTTGATACTGAATTACTATCTTGGGATTTTTATAATGAATTAATATATTGTAGTTTTTATACTGAATTACTCCTATCTTTGTTTTTTATAATACTGAATTACTATCTTGGTTTTTTTTTATACTGAATTAATATCTGGGTTTTTATACTGAATTAATATCTTGTAGATTTTGTACTGAGTTACTACTATCTAGGTTTTTTTATACTGAATTACTATCTTGTAGTTTTTATACTTAATTACTGTCTTGGTTTTTTTTATACTGAATTAATATATTGGGTTTTTTATACTGAATTAATATCTTGTAGATTTTATACTGAATTACTACTATCTAGTTTTTTTTATACTGAATTACTATTTAATACTGAATTACTACTATCTAGGTTTTTTTTATACTGAATTACTATCTTGGGTTTTTTTATACTGAATTACTATCTTGTAGTTTTTATACTGAATTACTATTTTGGGTTTTTTATACTGAATTACTATCTTGTACTTTTTATATTGAATTACTATCTTGGGCATTTTTATGCTGAATTACTATCTTGGGGTCTTTATACTGAATTACTATCTTGTAGCTTTTATACTAAATTACTATCTTGTAGTTTTTATACTGAATTACTATCTTGTAGTTTTTATACTGAATTACTATCTTGGTTTTTTTTATACTGAATTACTATCTCAGTTTTTATACTGAATTACTATCTCAGTTTTTATACTGAATTACTTGCTGGGACTTTGAGAATTAATCACTTGCTGTTTTTATGAATTACTTAATTACTTGCAAGTACTTTTAATATTAATTACTTTTTGGGACTTTTGATACCGAATTACTTGCTGGGACTACTTGCAAGGACTTTTGATACCGAATTACTTGCTGGG
Organism: Unio pictorum; assembly: GCA_030141615.1. Lineage (NCBI taxonomy): Eukaryota > Metazoa > Mollusca > Bivalvia > Unionida > Unionidae > Unio > Unio pictorum. The sequence goes on from JARLTB010000060.1 coordinate 25,316,410, forward strand.
ACTACTTGCAAGGACTTTTGATACCGAATTACTTGCTGGGACTACATGCAAGGACTTTTGATACCAAATTACTTGCTGGGACTACATGCAAGGACTTTTGATACCAAATTACTGGCTGAAATATTGATATTTAAAAGGATTAAATGATTCAAACTCCACTAAACTATCTGGTAGGGTATGATCCAAGTTGGAAACTTTTAGATTTGTTTAACTCACAGAAAAGTAAAAATCAGAAAATACCATAGCAGTCACATTAGGCATTTTTCTAAAAAGGGCATTATATTTTAGCATCCTTTTACTAAATACAAAATAAAGTTTTTCTTATCAATTTCACAGATATGAAACAAAAAGTAAAAAAGTGTTTTGGCTTTATGATGCAAAAAAAAAAATGTGCATTACACGGTATTCATTTGCATATTTGCTGTTGTCGTTCAAACAATACATGTATATGGTTATGCATATGAATATACAATATTACAATTTAACATTTACATGTGTAAATAGCTGAAATTAGTTAACTGCCTGACAACAGTCATAAAATCTGTAAATGTTTAAACGAAGAAGCATTTTACAATCAGTGAAAAATAAATTACCAGTTTCAATTAAATATTTCCTCATCTCTGTTTAAAAGAACTCTTTAGCAGTCGGTATTTCAAGCGTAGTAAAATGGCAGAAAAGCTATCAACCCATGGGAAGCTACTGGCAAGCTTTCCCACATATATTGGTCAACTCAAATTTGCGTGGACAGAGTGATTGTAAAGTAAAGTACCACAGACTACTTGGCCACCCAATGGACCAGAAAAAATAACACAAGCTGACCAAAATTAGTTTTAGCAAACCCTACATATCAGGTTAATTTACTGATAATGCTGAAGGAAATTCATCTTAAAATAAAATTTTTACCTTTAAACATTGTTTTCAATAGTTCATTTGATTATTAACATATTACTTTGGAAGTTTGTAAGCTATACTGCATCTGGTAGATCCAAAAAGCAAATCCTATATGCCAGTTGCATTACCAATTTTATTCTATCATGAGATAAAAGTTGCAAATGGAAATGCAGTGGCGATCTGAATTACATTGTACAAAAATTGTCAAATAGCTTCAATGAAGATTTGTATTACAAACTGAATCCTATTATAATAAAAGGTAAATGACAAGCGAAAGAGAAAACAAGGGCATATTTAACATGATCGGATGACACATCATAAGTAACCGACACCATTCACTGGAAATACCCATGAATAAAAGGTGTGGTTCCTGTCCAAAGAAAATATTTAGGGAAGGTAGGTTGTTAACTTCTATTTCTTGTTTTTTTGTTGTTTTTTTTTGTCTGGGCAGATTTACTTGAAACAAAAGTGAGGGGGAAAAAAGGCACTCTTTGCAACTTGAATGTAACTATGATTTAGTTACATCCCTTTGTTAAAAAATTTTCTCCTTGTATTTTTGAGGGAGGAGGTAATTTTTTTAGATCCAAACTAGAAGTTGTAATTATTGTAAACCATGTACACGCAACTCTAGTGCATGAAAAAAATTAGAAAATTAATAATCCATTTTCCCTGAAGGGTCCATACTTTATTATTTACTCCTGGATAATAGGAGTTTTCAAAAGATGTCATCAGTGACCTTTTTAGAAGACAACTTCAAATATTCTTCCATTAGAAACAGGCAAATGAAACTGAATTCCTTGAATGTTAAGAAAACATAACCAAATAAACATCCAAGGAATAAAAAATTAAAGTAGGATTTCTATCACAACCCTTGTTTTTTTATTTGGATGTAGGTTTGTCTCGGTATGATTTGTAAAAATGCCAGATTGTGGTTGACTTTAATGTAGCTGCCATTGTCTCTGCTTATTATCTCTTTTGTACTGTTACAGGGAATGAACAATAAGCTCTCTTGCTTACTGAATGAACTGAATGTAGATTTTAGACTTGATGAACTAGGATATTGGGAAATTTTGCTTTATATTACATAGAAAAAAACATTGATAGGATCCATTGCTATGAAAAGACAAAAGCTGCTTTAGAATGCTTTGCACATGGCTAGCTGCCAGTCTGCTCTCAATAGCCCCAACTTGATGACCACCTAGAATTAAAACTGTCAGCCAGTGACCTTAATCTATGGAGTCTATATTTATGGGAATAATTCTAAATCAACAATTTATGCCTGCCATTTCTTGATCTGGTCTTATGCTTCAATCAACAATGAAAGGGCAGCTTAAAATTCTCTCCCTCCTGGGGATATCTATAAATGCCCATACACTTTATTTTACACTCCAGGAAATAAGACCTACAATTATTCTAATAATCACCTTCTCAATTTTAGTAGTCACTTTATAGCATAGCCCCAGGGAAGGGAAGCCTGTGTAATCTATACAGCCATTTTAAAAAAAAAGCTAGTGACAAAGTTAGGCTGCTTAATGGTCAAAGTCCTATTTACCCTGATCAAGTGTAATTAGCCCTGAGGTCCACAGTAAATTATGTAGGTGCCAAAATGGTAGCATTATTTCACACCCCAGATATCCTTACAAGGCAATAGACATCCACAGGCTAGTACCCTACAGGTCAAAATCCTATATTCCCTAGAATACTTACTACAGAGAAACATTGTAGTGCATGCCAAGATCTCCCAATCTATGGAAGTACCAGGACTGAATTTAAAGTATCCATAGTACTGAGTAGACAACTGGGAAATTTGACCAAAAAAAAGGCTATCACAACATAGATGTTACAAATAATAAAATTAAAATAAAAAAACGCATTTTTTTTTCTCAGTAATAAAAACATTTCAGTATAAGTTTTTAGGCAACACAAAAATCAATATTTTACTTATCTACATGCTGCATACCATTTTTAAAGTTTATACAAATATGATACAAATATGAAAAAATATTAAAAGTTTTAAACCGTAATCCAGATAACATTGAATTTTTTTTTCATTCAATGTCGTTATTACCATCCGACTGATCTGACCACTCTATGGTATCCTCCATATAATTTATATTGTCCAGCATTTCGCAAACGCACACAAATAAAAAAAAACGTTTTAAAAAACCACATTTTTCGAGGTAAAATAAAAAAAAAAATTTTAATCCTCTATGCTTTGCAAAGACACAATGTATATATATATATATATATATATATATATATATATATATATAACCACTTCGGTGGCCTAGTGGTTAGAGCGTCCGCCCCGGAAGCGGGAGGTCGTCGGTTCGATCCCCGGCCGAGTCATACCAAAGACTTACAAAAATGGTACTAACAGCTGCCTCGCTTGACGCTCAGCATAAAGAGGTTAGTGTTAGGACTGGTCGGCCTGGTGTCAGGATAATGTGACTGGGTGAGACATCATGCTACATGTCTGCGGCATGATGTCTCAGTGCTAGACATCACTATAAACTGCCTCATTGCAGACATCGTAGCGATATGACTGAAAAATTGTTAAAGCTACGTTAAAAATCCTAATCAAACAAACAAACAAATATATATATATATATATATATATATATATATATATATATATATATATATATATATATATATATATATATATATAGCACACATACATATAGCACCAACACAAATAGCAAACACAGGATACAGGACACCCCTAACCACCAGGGTCAACTAAAGATATTAGGAGAGGGTTGACGAGATAGGTGACTATAACCTTCCTCAGACAACCCTCCCTATAGTAACATAAGGGAAATTAAAAAATATCCCTTTCAAAAAAAAATTATAATCCCGATGGGAAAAAATTAAGAATAAATTAAATGGGAAAAAACCCCACTTAAAACTTACATATCAGGGGAACACGCTCATACATAAATACTTTTTCAAGTTTTTTTTAAAAAAGCGGGAGGTCGTCGGTTCGATCCCCGGCCGAGTCATACCAAAGACTTACAAAAATGGTACTAACAGCTGCCTCGCTTGATGCTCAGCATAAAGAGGTTAGTGTTAGGACTGGTCGGCCTGGTGTCAGGATAATGTGACTGGGTGAGACATCATGCTACATGTCTGCGGCATGATGTCTCAGTGCTAGACATCACTATAAACTGCCTCACTGCAGACATCGTAGTGATATGACTGAAAAATTGTTAAAGCTACGTTAAAAATCCTAATCAAACAAACAAACAAACAACGTCATACTGTACTTGCTTGTATATCCAATCCAACTTGTATTCCATTCCAACTTGTATATCCAATCCAACTTGTATATCCAATCCAACTGCATACACCCAGACCTGACATCACATAATGCTATGGCAGATCTAGGTCTATACAGATCGTTAGGACTAATCCGCAGAACAAACAACTCCGACTCTTATGTGCTGGCACATTATAGAGGGAAATACATTATTTGTTGCATTTTTTTTTTTAATTTAGTTTTCGTTCTTTCTGTAACTCAGTTTAAGACAAAGTTGTAATAGCCCAATGACAGTGAATTACATCTCGGGGTTTCTTTCTCGACTTAATGGAAAAGTTGAACTATATTCTCACTGCTTTCCACCAAAACTCCGCCAGATAGACTAGTGGCAAAAGAATTTGTTTCTCCCCTGTAATTTTTGGCTGGCTTAGTCAACATAATGACCTTGTGACCTAATAAATGACTCGCAAGGAAACTTTTCTCCCAAAATAAGCCGGGCTACTTTTTGGTCCTTTAGTCTCAGATGGAGAAATGACCTAAATATTACGACCTATAAAGCAACCTATCAAAGGCCAAAATGTAGCTAAAGGCTTGAGAAAAGCCCACATGGCCACCTATAAACTAAAATTGAAAGCAACATCTGATTTGTCCTTGTGCCACTTATCAGCAGTTTACCTGGCTTTGGAAGACAAACTTTTTGATAAGGCACACATTTTATTTTATACATCTTGGAGGCACTTGTCTTAAAATGGGGGAGTGCCTTGTATATGAAAAGCAGCCATCCAAAAACTAATATTCAACGATATGACAAAAATCAGATAAATGGATTGAATTCTCTAGAATCAACAATTTTTTTAATAAAAAAAAGTCTACAGAAAAAAAATATTCACAAAAGAGCTAAATATAAAAAACAAACCATTCTTTGGTTTAAACAAAAACACCGGTAGTCTGGCAAATGCCTGCACAAAATCCTCTAGTTACTGAAGCAGTCAAAAGCTGGTAATTGCACAGGTGAAAAATGACACAGGTCAATCAAATAAAGTGGTCCCTACTTATTACCTATTTGCACTCCTAATTACCTACTGAAATTCAAACAAAGGTAAATCTTGTGTCTTTATCTACCTTATCTGCTATTCCATACATTTTGTAATCCATAGCACACATCAGCAAATCAGACATTACATCACAAGGTTCAAGGTCAATAAAGATCAATGTATGTACATTGGGAATCTGGCAGGATTGAAGGAACAAGGAACAAAAGGCTCCATGCTGACATTTTCTGTATATCTTCATACCTGACACAGGTAAACATCAAAAGAGAACAAAGACTGCCCTGTCCAAACTTTGAAAATGAACCAACTAATGAAGTTTATCTGGTCTCACCTGAATAATGCTTACTACTGTAGATTTCTTAAATCAACAATGCTAACTGATCAAAGAGTGATTATCCATTGAAAAAGACTGTGCATGTGCATGGGGGAAGGGAGGAGATATCTAGTGAATTCTGAATAAAAAGGCATCCAATTTAGAATTTCAAGTTGCTAGAATCTTCTTACAGATGGAGACATTACTTTTTTTTCTACATCCTTCAAGTTCTACTTTGGTTAGAATTTAGTCTATTATATACTAGAACCTGTCTTGAAAGAACATACCTTCTGCCCAAAAAATCATGGCCTCTCAAAACAGGTAAGTTGTTGATGACAAGTCACAATACTATGCAAGCTATAAATCTGTACACTGAGAATCTGGTCTCTCAGAATAGGTGGTCTCTCAAGACAGTTGGTTTTCTATGATAGCAGTGAACTTTCACAAAGCAGTGTGCTTTCACAATTGGCTTTACTACTGTGCAAGAAACAGAACTAAAAATGACGGCGAGCATTTAAAAGAATGAAAATGATGTCATTATAAATTTGTGAAAAATCTATCCCCCCCCCAAAAAAAAAATACAGTTTCTGTACCAAATACACAAAAGTGACTCGCATTCTGCAATTAGATGAAGATACCAGATCAGGGTCCGAAAAACATAGTGCCCGTTACCCCCATGGAGTCTAGGGCAAGGTTTGGGCAATACAAATCAAATTCCCTGCCTGCTGCTTTACTGTCTGTTTACTCTATAACAAGAAAAGATGCAAGTAGAACAAGTTTTCACCAAGAATAATAATTATGAATGACAAGGAGAAGGTTTAGTCCAGACACAGACAGTTTGATATTGCTAAGCCTTCTCTATGCTAATCAACAAAAGCTGACTACTGCCCAGCCTGATTAAAATCAAAATCTCAGACAAATGATCTGGCAGACACATACACACCCATTTGAGGTCACGTTCTGATGACCTTTTGATTTGCCAGATCAAAATGCAACTTTTACATTTAGAAAAGTGAAAGAATCATTTAAAATTTATGTTTCTAATAATGACTTCAAAACAAAAAACACAATGCTTTATCATTTAGGTTACCAATAAAAATAGAACTGGAAATTGCAAAGGTCAGCAGAATTTGAACATTCCTCAATGACTGTCACATGTCCTTGTTTTAAGTAAATCTATTTTTAATTGACAGCTAAGGTGGTCTAAGTGGTTAGATTGTCCAACTCGGATGCAGGAGGTTGCGGATTCAAACCCCGGCAAAATCATACCAAAAACTTATAAAATTGGTACAAGCAGCTGCCTCACTAGGTGCTCATCATTAAGAGGTTAGTGTTAGAACAGTCGGCTTGGTGTCAGGATAATGCTACATGTCGGTTGCATTATGCCCCAGTGCTAGGCATCATTATAAACTGCCGTACTGCAGACATCGTAGTAAAATGACTCAAACCTTTTTTAAAGCATGTCAAAAATCAAAATCATGCACACACACACACACACACACACACACACACACACACACACACACACACACTTCCAATCATTCTTCCATTCCTGAACTGATTGATACCAGTTGTGTTAAAGCCATCATGGAGATACAGTCATGTTATCAGTACTATCCAAGTATCTACACTGCTGTGGGAAGCTGGATGTGTCTGCCCTCACTTGGATTATATATGTTTTATTTGCATGCCTTCCCTAAGGACATGCCATGGCAGCTGACCAAATCTGGTCCAATTTCAGGATTCAAACCAATACCTTTTCCATCACAAAGCCCAGCACTCTAGCTAGAGTCACCATGGCTACCCACCCGCTGACATGGCAATTATGCGCTCAGGCAACCAATGTATTTTCTGTTGTTGTTGTTGTAGGGCTTAATACCATTTTTCAGCAAACGAGAGGCTTTACATGGCAGCCAGTATTAATGGTGGAGGAAGAACCTGGGAAAACCCAAAAAAAGAATCACCGACCCACGAGAAGCTACTGTCAAACTTTTTCATATTGGATGAATATGAGACTCGAACCCACGCAGAAAGAGGTGAGTTGGCAGTGATCCGTAACGGAGAGCTCTTTAGACTGCTCGGCCAATCGAGGCCCCCCCTGTATTTTATGTAGACATCAATGTTAATTTCTGCAGAATTCAATGTTAATGTCTGAGGACATCAATGTTAATATCTGAGGACATCAATGTTAAAATCTGAGGATATCAATGTTAAAATCTGAGGAAATCAATGCTAATATCTAAGGATATCAATGTTAATATCTGAAAATATGTAACTAAAGTTGTGCTCCAAATGGCTCATTACAAGCCATGTGTAGTTATCAATTAAGCTGTTACAAACTTTCTAACAGAACAATTCTGCAGATCCAGCTCTGAGTTGTTTTAAAGAATACCCCTAACAAACTGCAAAGACCCAGACCTGACAATGCATTATGCGCCAGCAGATCCGAGTCTGTACAGCTTGCAGCTAGACTTAACTGCAGGTATATATGACACCATTATGTTTGCTGCTAAGCTGTAATCACACCTAATTTTAACATGTAATATACTCCTTTGGTTATATAATGCTTGAAAGGAGCAGAAAAGGTGTGGGGTAATTGTTTCGATCAAATCTATCAAGTAATAATACACAAGATGTTAATACAAAGCAAATTTAAAAATATCGCATGTGAAACATGTCCAAACACCCTTATCAACAGCATTACCTTTAATAAATAATAATATGCCTATTCATCTATATTCTTGTATAAATTGTTCACGAATTTTATCTTGAAATATCTACACAAAGAATCCACATTACTACACCAGATTTATATCTTAAAAAAATTTAAGGCAGACAAATTTTAGCTTGTGCTAGAATGGAAAGCATGAAATTACATTCACTAATGGATTTAGATCCTGCCTAAATGGTTTAGTTTTTGGGTTTTTTTAGTGATGCAAAGAGAAACTGCATAAAAACGTACAGAATGAACCACCCCATCTCGAACTTGAACCATCATTGACAAAATCTTGGCTCAGTTGTATACTTGCAAATCACATTTGAATTGAAAAACTAAATTAACCTTTCAATTCATGCAGAAATTTCAGTGGCAAATGAAAAGCAATTCAATAATCCTTAAAGAGGCAATGCTAGAATAAGTTTCATTTTGATGACAACCAAAGATTGGCTGTTCCTGGTGCCCGCAATGCAGCTATTTTCACCATTCTATAATAAATCTGATTAGAACCATTGAGGTGTAAAATAAAACGGCTTTTGTACATATTATCTTGAACACATATCAATAACTCGCCAATGTCGAAAACTGGTCTTAACCAGGTCAAAATGAAAAGGCCATTTCAACTCCTGTTAACTATCATGGGATCAATTCCATCTGTACATCTTCTGCCATCCATGAATATATTTACCATTTTATCTTCACTATTGTAAAAAGATGCTAATGCACGATGGATCGACTATTCTATCTTTTTTAATTTTTCAAAATTTGATGCCAACTTGAAACTTTGGTTGCCCACGAAAAATGGAATGAACTGTCATATTATTACTTTTCTTGATGCCTTTGTTTTTTCATATGGCACTTTTATTTAATACACTTGTCTGGTATCATTATGTTCCCCACCCACCCCACCCTGCCCTACCCCATAGTACTTTTTTTTTATATACAGTAAATTGCATACTGACATTATGCCAGTAGATCAACTTCTGGTGTTCATTTCATGATGGGTTTCATAAAAAAAATATAAAACTGCGCTTTTAATTTTTGTGTTTACATTCAAGGAAGTGCTTTTTTTATATATAAAAAAGCAAATATCACACTACCATATATACTTACAAGTCAGGTCCGACTTCAAACTGCACTGACCATGCTTTTCTACTGCATAATGCGTCACAAGATCTGGGTCCATGCAGTTAAAAGTTAGGAATAATCAATATAACAGCATTGACCCTAATCTGCCAGCACATTGTGCCACAGTAGATCTGGGTCTTTGTTGTTTGCAGTTGGATTCAACCGATAAGCAAGTATATATATATATATATATATATATATATATATATATATATATATATATATATATATACATATATACATATATATATATATATATATATATATATATATATATATATATATACTTAAGACTTAACTGTGCACAGCATACATGTAAAATATGAACGAAATAAACTGTATTGTTTATAATTGTTGATGGTGTCTTTGCTAAATACTCGCACCCTGGTTCCTTTTTTAAAAAATTGATTTATCAAAGTATCTGATCTCCAGAACTACGTTTTGTGGCACTACAGTCACTTAAGAAAATTATTTTCTCGAAACCAGTAATAAACCTTTCAAACAATACTGTTGATACAACAGAGAACCGTTATTAGTGAATTATTGATTCTATGGAAGCTTAACAATTACTAATACATTGGATGCCTTGTTGATGTGGCAATTGGGCCACAAAACTGGATACATGGCTCGTGAGGTATGCGTGTTTGGCTCATTAGAAGTCAAAGTGCAATTGATTTTCTTGGAGAATGCTACATGAAATGCATGCAAGCATACTAATAAATGGAGGCACAGCAAGCCATTTAGACAAAAAACACTATATTCAAAAATTACATTCATGATAATGTTCCATAATATCCCACTGAAAAAAAATCAGCTCCAACATCGCAGGAAATTGAACACAGTGACCAGGATATTTGCAGAAGTCAAATCTAATAGTTTTTATTATTCTTACAAGAACTGATTTTATTTGGGTTCTCATCAAGCAGGATGCAAATGAAAAATGGAATGTTAAGTACCTAAATATTTGGCATTTCTGCCTACATCAACCAACCTGTTTAATTGGTCTTGACCTCCCTAAATAAAACCCTTAATACTCCAGCTCACTGTCCAATCCATCCTTTACCACTGACACTCTTTGCAACCTAATTACACATGTTCCATTTTAATACATATAATGTGCTGAAAATGTTTTGTTTTAAATTTTCATTTTTAACGACCAATTTTACCTATTGCAACAAAGTTTTTTAAGTCAATAGAGTTTACCAACCATACAGTGGTCTCTCACTACTATAAAGTACCACAGTATCATATAGTGCCTAATAGTATAACATGGTCTCTGATATAACAGTATCATATAGTGCCTAATAGTATAACATGGTCTCTGATATAACAGTATCATATAGTGCCTAATAGTATAACATGGTCTCTGATATAACAGTATCATATAGTGCCTAATAGTATAACATGGCTTCTGATATAACAGTATCATAATGTGCCTAATAGTATAACATGGTCTCTGATATAACAGTATCATATAGTGCCTAATAGTACAAGATGGCCTCTGATATAACGGTATCATATAGTGCCTAATAGTATAACATGGCCTCTGATATAACAGTATCATAATGTGCCTAATAGTATAAGATGGCCTCTGATATAACGGTACCATATAGTGCCTAATAGTATAACATGGTCTCCAATATAACGGTATCATATAGTGCCTAATAGTATAACATGGTCTCTGATATAACAGTATCATATAGTGCCTAATAGTATAACATGGCTTCTGATATAACAGTATCATATAGTGCCTAATAGTATAACATGGTCTCTGATATAACGGTATCATATAGTGCCTAATAGTATAACATGGCTTCTGATATAACACTGGTTTGATCATGGATCACATTATAGAGCATGTATAACACTGCCCCAGATTCAACACAGATATGGTGACCAATCTCACAATAGAGCACTTAAGTGATATAACATTGGTTGGGTTATGGTCGACTATAAAGCACCTCTGTATAACACAGTCCCAGATATAACACTGATATGGTGATCAATCTCACAATAGAGAACCTAGATACAAAATGTCCTCTTATATAACACTGCTTGGGTTATGGATAACTACAAAGCACCTCAGTATACCACAGCCCTTGCTATAACACAGGTATTGTAAAGTCATGGATGATTCATCCCACTATATTGATTGTATTAATATTTCCATATGATGTATTATTTCTTCCATATGATGTACCCCAGTATAACATGATCTGACTTATAACAGTATGCTTAAACAGCATTATAGTGAGAGTAAATCATCACCACATAAAGTGAAGCTGCAAATGACCATCCACTGACTCTGTAAATGAGGTACAGACAGTATTAGTGTCAATGCCCCGCTTTTTTTTTTACTCATGGTCTTGTTTCTCTCACACTTACTAGTGAAAAAAGATGCATTTTGGCACTGTGATTACTGAAAATAAGAATTAATAAACTAACCTAGCTGTAGTAAAATTATTTGCAAGAAAATATAATATCTTAACAACAATGATTTTGCAAGACTTATTTTGTACAACACATTTCACTCAGTTTCTATATTTTACAGTGTCACAAGAAAAATGATACAAGATGTCTTTTTTTTCTGATAAGTTGGCATTCATAGTAACAGGATGTGTAAAATCAATGTTAATTTTTAAAGCTGGGCTGTGTTCTATGTTGGACGATCTCCCATGGGTGTTACTGGCTTCAAGACCTGACAAAACATAGAGGTATTTGATTAAATTGTACGAGGTTGTCCTACTCAAGTTTCCATTCAGATTCCACAATTATAAAACCTGTTACATGACTCATTCAAAAGCAATATGTCAATTTCAGTTGAAACTGACATCTCTTTTAGCTGTTTGTCAATAATTAGTCAAAGGCATAATCAATTACCATTATCAATTATCAAGTCACAAGAGATGATCAAGCAGAGGTCAAATTTCAATGTATGCATATTAACAATGTAATAAAGATAATATCTGATTTTATTGCACGTGTCTCATTATATGGTGTAATAAATCTATAGTTAGATTTCAAGGTATATTTAATTTCTGCTGCCTTGAAGAGGTTTATTTTGTTAGGTGTTTTACAACAACAGGTGATGGTTATCACTGCCAAGGCAATGGAGTAAGGTGTCTTGCCCTAGGTCATGCCATGATAGTCAATGAAAGCTAATCCAACCAGAGGATTCAAACCCACTGCCCTTCCCCGTCACAAGATAGCAATGAATTTGGGGGTTTTGTTTTAATTTTTAACATAGTTTAAGTATTGAGTCCTATCACTCTGATGTCTGTAGTGTGGGAATTTACAGTAATGTCTAGCACTTGGGGCATCATGCCGAAGACACGTGGCATCATGTCCAACCCGGTCACACTATCCTGACACCAGGCTTATCATTTAATTTTTATGTGAAAATTCGAACCATGTCACAAATAGTATGCATATAATAGTCACTTATAATGTTATTTTATTATTTAGCCAGCCATCCAGTATGATTATCAATATCAATCACCATATTTTAGTGTCATTTAATTTTAGCAAATCGGCACATATAGCATGCTAATTACATGAAACTGATGCAAATTACCAATAATTAAAATTATTATGAAGTACATGTATATTTTTTGCTGAACCAAATGAGAACCAACAGCGCTTGCATGCTGTGACATTACAACACAGTCAATATGAAGTTTGGTAGTTCTATTTCAACACGAGGTATTATCCAACTGCATTTAAGATGGATGACTGTCGAAAATGAGGGATATTAGAATAAAATTACAGACCATTTCATGGAAGATTGTTAGTACTTATAACATATTGTTGTCATGCATGGAGATCAAATCTATGTCCATTTAATTACCAGTCCAAATGCTCCACAAGTCTATCGATAACGTCATTAAATTGTTTGATTTTGCAATATCAAATACAATTCCAAAATGAATCTGGGAAAAAATGCTGTTAGAGAAAAAAAATCTTGTACCAAACCAGATAAGTGAAGAGACCTTGCTGCAAATAACCCACCCACTGTAACCTTAACCAATTTAACAATTCTAAAATGGGACACTGTTACAAGGCAGGTATGATCATATAAATACCATTTCATTATCTGGTAAAATTATATGTCTGATGTACTTCATTATAAAAAAAGGTCTCACTACAAATCTCATCATTATAACACTGTTCCTTTTAAAAGGCAGGTATGGTTATAGCTACCATTTCATTATGCAGTAGTAAACTTATATGTATAATATACTTCTTTACAAGGATACCACTTCTACATGGCAACCAAGTCTAAAGCTATCAATGAAGGCCTCATGACAAGGGAGTCTTATAAGTGTGTGGCATTATAATGAGGGAATGTTATAATCAGATGGCATTATAATCAGGGAGTATGGTATTTATACAGAAATGACCATATGCATAATAAAATTGATGTGTCTACCTTTAATAGATAGAAAATGAAAGGGTACAAAAGATATGATTTCATTCCACAAGAATGTGTAAGTCACAGAGGCAGGGGCAATGTTTAGAAACAATGGGATTACAATTTTATGACAAAAAAATAATTTCTGAAGATAGTATAAGGCTGTATAATGTAGTTTACTTTGTCAGATTTTTACACGAGAAAGGAAATATGTGTCAGATCAAGTTTTATTTTTGGATTAAATCTTACATGACTAAATGGACACAGCATCACGAAATGTAATAGCTAAGTTATATTTTACTATTAATATCACAGTGCCTATTCTAGGACGTGATTCACCCGCACTCTGCAAACCCACTTGTCCTTGCATCCTGACTGGGTAAATAAAAAATATTGCAATGCCATGGTAAGCCACAGTAAATACTAATTCACCCCCTGAGAACAATCTGTGTCAAGTCAAGTTTTATTTTTGGATTAAATCTTACACGACTAAATGGACACAGCATCACGAAATGTAATAGCTAAGTTATATTTTACTATTAACATCACAGTGTCTATTCTAGGACGTGATTCACCCACACTTGGCAAACCCACTTGTCCTTGCATCCTAACTGGGTAAATAAAAAATATTGCAATGCCATGGTAAGCCACAGTAAATACTAATTCACCCCCTGAGAATAATCTGTCTATCTCATACCATCAACAAGAATAGGTCAAGCAAATGTAAATTATTGATTACTTTTGCCTACTTATCAGCAGGTATATAGACCTCATCATGCACAGCTTCTTATACAAAAAAATACAACATGACACTACTATTTATACTCGCTTCTAAGTCGTCAAACTATATATTAAAAAAAAAAAAAAAAAGATCCAGATTTATCTCAGCATGTGACTGCATTAATGATTAATCCTAACAAACAGCACAGACCGAGATCTGCAAGAACAGATCTGGGTCCGTACAGTTTGTAGTTGCTCGACTTATAAACAGGTACATACGGTAAACATGGTGTTAAAGGTGAAAAATCTTCCTTTTCAGTAATTTATCACACATCTTAATATATTAGTCCTGTCACATGTTAAGAGGAAGAGAATGTCAACATGTTGTGATACTTTGTCTTATCAAAATTACGCTGATTCACAGATGTATTATGATGTGGACGATCAGCATTTTTGGTGTATGCAGTTTGACTCAACTTATAAGCAACTATATACAGTAATGATAAGACAACAGCTGATTGGTCAATTTCAGTGGAGCAGCACCCTTCCAACAGTTTCTAGCCAGTCAGGTGACTTGAGTAATTCTCGATAAATGAAAGTTGACTGAAATCGATTACAGTGTACAAAAGTTATGTGAAAATTGCACAGATGCTTCAAATTCTTCACTCAAATGTAATTTAGCAGCATTTTGTGTGTGAAATTGAATTACATACTGTCAGAAATATTTGCTAGAATCTTTCTTTAGGCATGACAATGTATCAATAATGACATGCAGTCTTGAAAATGTTTATCACTTAGGCATAATGTAACATCCTTTGGTCAGATGAATTTTTTAAAAACAAATTGAAACAGCAAGAGGTGTAAAGGAGAAGTGTACTGTGATAAGAAAAGTCACAAACAGGGACAGGCATCTGAATGCTTCAGATTTTTTTTCCCATAAACCCAGCTTCATGCTGATTTCTCAACAATCATGCTGAAAATGTTTGGTGATCATGCATCGTAACTTCTGCAAGTCTAACCTACCGTACTTCCTACCCATTCATTTTAGATGGACTGGGGAATCTGTACCCTAAATATTAAATTCTTTAATAGACCCTGATATTACTGTACAATGCCAACATATAAATTGCTTTCTTCTCAATATCTTGAATGTAGACAAGCAATGGTTTGCATATTTTATGAATAGTAAACTGACTAAAAGCACACAATAATGGATTAAAATCATGCAAATACTTTGACAAATTCTGACAAGATCCAGATGTTTGAAGAAAAAAAAACTACCATGCTGAGAAGATGTACTCAAACACAGCCCTATAATCAAATGCTGAATTACTGGTTTGGTTTTTATGACTTAACGCCATTTTTCAGCACAAGATAGGTTATACATGGCGGCTAGTATTAATGGTGGAGGAAGAACCCTGAACACCCCAGAAAGAACCACCGACCCACGAGAAGCTACTGGCAAGCTTTCTCTCATACCCACATTGGCCGAATCCTAGACTTGAACCCACACAGAGGTGAGATGGCAGTGATCATAACGGACATCGCTTTAGACCGAGTGGTCTAAAGTGCTTTCCATTACGGATCAGTGCCATCTCACCGCTGTCTGCGTGGGTTCGAGTCAAAGATTCGGCTAATGTAGTTATGTGAGAAAGCTTGCCAGTAGCTTCTCGTGGGTCGGTGGTTCTTTCTGGGGGATTTTCCTGGGTTCTTCCTCCACCAATAATACTGGCCACCATGTATGGCCTATCTTGTGCTGAAAAATGGCATTAAACCCTACTACTACTACAACAACAACCAGCCAACCATTAAATCCTGGCCATCTGTTGGGAAACTTAGGGAGGAAAAAAGAGAAAATGATTGGGGGGGGGTAGCCAGTGTTTGAGGGTCATTTAAAGAGAAGAACTCACTGATGAAATAGCAATCAAAGAACCCCATGTGTTTGTTACTCATTTCCCACTGAGATACCAGTACATGTAGTACATGACTGACATGTGTACTATCTGCTGCAGTACATTACACAACAACTCTAACATGAACTGGCCCATTAGATCCAATGATATTTGACTGACTGACTGACACCCACCTCACTTTATCATAAACCTGATCTATGGTATAGACTGCTCACTTCCTTATAGTGAAACCTATCAAATCCAAACCTTATAAACAAGAAGTTCTCATCAAATATTAACAAGGCCATTAGTTTGATGGATAAATTTATGTGAATTGATCTTTAATATAGATAGTTGAGGAGGGGAGTCACCCAACAAAATATGGGGGGGGGGGTCTGGAACAAAATATTGGTGAGAACAAAACATGGGCGGAAGGGGGGTTTAGAACAAAACATGGGTGGGGGGAATAATTTCACCTACAATTTGTACAAAAAATGGGTGGAATTTTCAAAATACGGAAGGGATTTAATACATAAAGATGGAAAAGTGTTAAATATATTAGGACAAATCTGCACATTCAAATTCATGCATATTGCATATGCTTTTTATTGATTTTCATGCAACTGCATATCCTACATTAGACCCTAGTGTGTGATGCCATACTACTTCAGCTCCAAAGTTCATGCTCAACAAATTGAGAACTAAGATAATGATAACCAGACGACTAAAAGAGATTTCAAGCTGAAATCTTTCTTTCTTGCTTGCATCTGTTTGCATTTATTTGCAAGGAAAAAAATGTATGCGCACAATTCTACTTTACCTTAAAATTATTTTAAATCTTGTTACCAATTTACTAGTTATTTAATTAGTTAATATTTAATTCATAAATAGTTAATAAATATTTATTAAACTTTCAAGGTAAAGTAGAACTTTAATTATCATCAATTTTTTTTAAATCCATAAAAAATGTTAAACCTATGGAATCACACTAATCTAGCTAGCTGACAGCTAACAATCCTGAGCACAAATTAGGTTCATCCACTGAACTGATCGTCAATGTAATTAAATTAATAATACTCTCCGATTAGATTACATTTTTTTTAAAATCATTTTGAAGTTAGCTGGTTGATCATGATAATGCAAGTAATATTTATTATGATAAAACTTCCAATTTTGCAGTTGAGATTTTTAATAAATACATTTTTCTGATAGGTTCAAAAGTCCACATCCTTGTGTAACATTTTTCAAACTTTGGGTTAAGTCAAGACCCTTGTTGATCATTTCCAATTCAGTAAGTGAACTAATTTTTTAACATTGGGTTCAAAAGTCGACATCCTTGTCTAACATTTCCAATTCAGCAACTGAACAAGTCAATACTTCTGACTGGATAACAAAAATTTTAATCTTGGGTTACATCAATTAATCCATCACAAGTCAACATTTTCCAAGTTTAAAATTCTATGTACCTGTCCATATTTCCGGACTGGTGCTCTATAAATTACATTTTCAGGTTTAAATTTACACATATTCCATTCTGATCCATTCCTTATAGTACAAGTCTTAATAAGTGCAAATTAGGATCAGTGCCCCAAGAGAACAAAAAGTTACTGTAACACATTAAACCCATTTGCAGATCTATGACAGGATCAATGCATTGAGTGCCATGCATAGACTGAATTGCAGATTTCCATCAATTCCAGACTGGTTCATAAATTAATAATACCATCATTATTGACTGTTGGTATGGAGTCTGTCATAAAATCTTCACAAACTGTAAAACAACCAAAGATGTGGTAAATGGAATGCAGTCAGATTTACACACCTCTGTAACTAAGCAGTAAAGCTTTCTTGAATATACATGTATATTATTTAACATGGAAACTGTACCCCAAAAATGTACATAAACCTTTGTCTACATGAGTTTGATTAAAAAGTTCCCCCCCCCACTCCAAAAAAAAAAGCCATGGCAAATCTAAAGTTTATTTAAAAAAATCAACATGAACGGAAATAAAGATTTGCAAATGCCACCTGATGATAAAAAGAAATATTAATTTTTCTTGCGTTTCTTTTTTCTTTTGCATGCAAAATGTAATAACTGCTTACAATAATTATAAAATATTAAATTACAACATCTCTGATATATATAATACATTAGGCAGTAACTCGTGACCTAACTAGACTCTTCAATCAGCTTGAGGGATAAACAAGCATACATGGATATTTACTGTGAGACATGTACAGGAATGAACTAACCACTGAAACTCTCAATGTCATCAGATAGGGCAAAGTTTAATTATTTGGAAGGGGTAAAATAGGGGAATAAAACCCTCCAAGCCCTCTATTGCTTGAAAAATTCTTCTTGCTCTGATCTGCAGAAAAGATAAATAGTTCCATCCAATACATTATTTGAATCTAATATATTACACCTCTCCCTCGACAACTCGTGCACAATGGGGTCTGCTAACATAGACCGCACTATTAGCGAGGGTGTGAGTTACCGAGGGACCTCCAAAATGGAATCAAATCCACTACATTAAAGGGTCAGGGAACTGGGCTGTTTAATGACTGAATCCTCATTCTTCAATCACTTTGATAATAATTGTTAATAATGCGCTTTTTCTAATGAAATTGTTCATTATTCTATATAAATAACATTTACTTTCAAGATGTCCAACATGAGATAGATTGTTCCAACTGGTTTCAACAACCATCATATGTACGCGAAAACAGCTGTATAGTCAGTACATCGCTGATTTTTGTTTTGTTGATTAGCCTGGTTCCTGAAATGGTATTTAATAGCATACTGGCAAGTTGCGAGTCCGAGTAAGTGGGAACTAGACAAACTGTTGAAACACAACCAAACAAGATTCTTTTTTTTCTTCGAAAATTTATTTTGTGAGACAATCTCCTACGTCAAATCTCCATTTTTGGATTGTTCAATTAGTACAATATTAATGTCATGATTTCACTGTAATAGTGAAACTTCTTATCATCTTTGCAGATATCTCCAAGTGCTAGTTGAGAAATTCTCTGAAAATCAGTTGCCTACAATAGCGTGTATCAGTAAAAACAAGTTCTTTATTTTATTAAGTATTCAGGTGGCCTTGCTATCTTTGATCACTGTTATGAACAAGTTAGTTAATTTAAGTTGCATATGCAATAAAATTTATAGCAAAGTTTCGATTGATCAACTGAAGTGAGTAATAACCCAACATACGACCGGGGCTGCTAGATTTTAAGTTTGTATGATTTGCGTGCCTTTTAACTTTTTTATATTCCCCCTCCTTTATTTGATTTAAAAGACATAACTAACATGATAATACAAAGGAGGCCAGCTTTTAATTCACTGCAACAAGAAAACAAATACACAATCTGTCATCAAAATACGGTCGGCACTTAATTAGGTCCTCAGAGAAATGCTTGCAGACATGGCTATTACTGTAGATTGACACATTTTGCGTTTAAATACACACTGCATTTATGATAATTATACTTAAGAGGAACTAAAAAATGGAATTAAAACACAAACACTTAATCAAAAGTATTTAATTGGTATTTAAATATTTCTGTACCGCATACACTTGGTGTAAGTGACATTTTCATTGATCAAAAAATTTACTTGAATCCCTGCAAATGCATATGCTTATATGACTTTTTTTTCTAATTAAAGTTTTTAATTTCAATATACTGATCAAAATTTCCATGTCATGTCTACCACTTTTGACTGTAAAATGAGCGATATCAACATTTCATTTTCATCGTGATCTTTTTTATAAAGTTCAAGGAATAGTGATTAAACAGGGGGCAATTTTTGGGTTTCAAAAAAATGGGATCCACACCAGACTCCGCATTCTAAGAGGGTTTGCAAGTTGTCAGGGTGTGAGAAATCGATAGAGTGGTGTATCCAATATTTTGGTTGGAAAGTACATACCATGCCCCACCCCATGATTGAAAGCAATCCGAAATTACAAGAGGGCTTAATATAAATATTTATGCACTAATGAATAAATTTATATATGTTAATTCTTTCTATCGGTATATCAGTATAAATATTTATGTAGGCATTTATCTATTCAGATATAAATTATGTGCCTGATCACACAAGTTGAAAAACAACTCTCAACCTAACCAGTAGGACCACACAGCGACTCAAAAATATTTCTACCATACAAGTGTCAACACCATGGCCCTTAAAGTAATTATCAGTCAACTATGTCACCCTTAAAGTAATTATCAGTCAACTATGTCACCTTTAAAGTAATTACCACAGCCATAACTGCAAAATATTTAAAATGTCTTTATCACAGCATACGGTCGATGTCAAAGTCAATTAAACATCTTGTATATTTTCATTATTAACACATTAACACTATCGTTACAGGGCAGGAGGTAGTAGCCTCCTGCCAAGCTCTGTAGTGTCAAGGTCATGTATAATACACTAAATTGGGTGGTATTATAGAAAGGTAGACAGATTTAGCTCTACAATGATATCAAATAATCTGGACATTTTAGTTGCACTACAAAATACAGAAAAAAAAATGTTTTTGGACCAGTTATTATATTTAACCCAAATTTCGCCCGTGGTTGGAATCTGATTTTGTGTCCATGTTTTAGACTTTTGGGCTTCAGACCTAAGTCAGACAGGTCTGAAGTGCACACAGCCTGCATTTTTAATAAAGAGTCGTCTCTATACAAAAATGATGGGTTTGTTAAGCAAATATAAATATTTTAAAAAAATAAAAAGAACTCCAACTTTTCACCTTCTGCTCATGTGCGAGCAAATTAACCAATGGAAAACATTGTTTTTAACACTACCAGGCATTAGGCTAATGGAAATTGCTTGGAGGTCGATGCATTAGGATGTATTTAGAAATAGCCCCCAAAATGTGTTTCTTAATCACATTTGGTGTGAAAACAACAAAAACCTCCAGGGGTTAATGTATTAATGCATGTTCTCTTGGACACAGCTAATATAAAAAAAATGCTCTGCATCAAGTCTCTGTTTGATAATCTATAAATTTATATGATCCTGTCCTATGTTCTTAAAGAGACAAAGAATAAGAACGGAGGTTTGTACAAGGACGTCTATATTAACACTCCCTATACCAGATTTTATGGCATGTTGTTGTTGTTGTTTTCTGGCCTTAACACCTATTTTCAGCACACAACAGGTTATAAATGGTGACCAGTAGAAATGATGGAGGAAGAATCTGGTAAAAACCTTGGAAGAACCACTGAGCCATGGGAAGCTACTGGCATGCTTTACCACATACCCACATTGGCCAAGTCCAGGACTGGAACACAGGCGGACAGAAGTGAGATGACAGTGATCTGAAAGATGACCGCCTTAAACTACTCTGCTATCCACAGCCCCTCTATATGTACGTGTCAGATACTTGTGGCATTTTCTGAAACTTGCCAACTATTACTTTAAAATAACTGCCAAAATCTTTTTCATCTAAGCAGGTCAAAAATGTATGCATGTACCATTCATGTTGTACAGTAGGCTGTTGGTCTCATCCGAGTATATTGAAATAGAGTGTACCTGCCAATGTTAAACACTACAAACAATGCTACATGGATCCAATCCAGAGTAAAAATGATGGGTAAGAGTGAGGGGTAGGAGGGTGAAGTGTGGGGTAAGGAGATGGGGAAAACGAGGTGGGTATGGTCCATTGGCATGGAGGTTTGAGGATTCTATGTCAAAATGCTTGAAAACGGTCATTCATACTCTTGACATCAAATCAGCATCCTGGAGTCAGTAAAGCCTTGGGTCCAACTATGTTCAAAGCTTTTTCGCTGATGGAAGCTTGTAATCCAAGCCAGTAGTGATGTATTTGAAAGCAATCATGATAGGAAAGATACATAGAACTTAATTTTTGTCCATGTCTGTAAGTTGAAAAATTAAATCTTCACACTCTATTATATTGCAGATCAATTAAAATTGTGTACAAATATGGAATTTAAAAACAAACATAATTGGGAGGGGGGGGGGCAGGTGTGACAAGACATACAGACCTATTTAGGATTTAATTCACAAGCATAAGTATCTTTTGAATTTTTACTTTGTATTGTAGAGAAGTAAATAACTTGTTAGATTTACTTAAACCGTTGGTTTCACTTTATTCTGATACATATTTTAAACCTAGAGTTATAACATTGGTAAGCATACAGGATTCATGACAAAATGTTGAATATTGGCTACAATAGTATACCCAGAGGTAAGGCCCCAACTCCAGAAAAACCTTGTGTTTCTGTGTAGTAAAACACCAAACCAAACCAAATAATTAATTTCACCCAGGTCCATATACCTTTATCACAATAAGCAACATTCCCCACACTTTGGTGTATTACAGAAAACACCACAGACCCATCAAACTCAACAACCCATGTCAATTGTACACATATTAATTGTCACAGGTTATCTATCTCTGACCTATGCAGAAAAGCAGAAGTGAAATACTAAGCAAAAGGTGTCTCCACACACCTATTTAAAACCTATTTAAAATAGCCTGGCCTTCAAATACATACACAATAAACTGAAATAAACATCTAGAAATGAAATAGACACAATGAAATTAAATAAACACCATGAAATGAATTAAACACGAGAAAATCAAAAATAAAAAACTTGCAATGAAATATACACCTTAAAATGAAAAATACACAATTCATAAGAATAAATATTTTAAAATTTTTTTTCCCTGATATAGAAATTCTATATGGTCTACAAAGACTACACACTTATTTCCAAACGTAAATACTGTCACACTGATTATACTTAACTATGGCAAAATTATCACAATTTAAAAATATGGCAGAAGTATAAATTTTATTTTCCAGAAAATGCAAATTGCTTTTCATATCCAACTATATTTATCACAAAGGAAACTTCCTGGTTTTGGGTTGAAATGATAATTTAAGAAAACAGAAATATAAAAATCCATAAATCCTTTTATTCAGGGTAAAATAAGCATCAGACCATCAATACACTTGTCCACATATATGTGCATGTGTACGCATGTGTGTGTGTGTGTGTGTGTGTGTGTGTGTGTGTGTGATTAGGATTTTTAACGTAGCTTAAAAAGAAAAATTGGTCATATCGCTATGTCTGCAGTGAGGCAGTTCATAGTGATATCCAGCTGGGGCATAATGCCAGAGACATGTTAATGTCACAGACATGTAGCATGATGTCCCCCACCCAGTCACATTATCCTGACACCAAGCCAACCAGTCCTAACACTAACATCTTAATGCTGAGCGCCAAGCGAGGCAGCTGTTAGTACCATTTTTGCAAGTCTTTGGTATGACTCGGCCAGGGATCAAACCCAAGACCTCCCGCTTCCGCGACAGAAGCTCTAACCACTAGACCACCAGAGCGGTTCATACATATGTGCAGATAGATGGATAGACAAAGAAAACAAATAACATGCTTTCCTATATATATTATCAACACAATTACATTAGCATCCTGCAAAATAATTTTAAAAAGCTTATGTATCATGTATAATTTACCTATATACAAGATGGGTCTAACTGCATACAACACAGATCCTGAGTGGCTGTTGTGAAATGTACCTCCAGATCAAGGTCTACATTGTTTGTTCTACTGATTACGCTCAACAAAGAGAATATACCCAGATCTTCTGGCATATTATGCTATGGCAGATATGGGTTTATGCAGTGTTCAATTGGACTTGGACCAGACTTATAAGGGAGTATTTGTGTATATATGTACAACACTGGCATTGATTATCATTCGCCAAACCCCCCCCCCCCCCCAACCCTCAGTGCCCCGTGTGTTGTTGGACAAAACCATTATACATAGGACCCAAACAAATGTTACTTAACTCGTTAATCCTGCATGCCACATTTACTGAATTATGAGATTGTAGCCTAAGTTTGAGCTCTGAAACATCAACATAATTTACCAGTACTAAAACAGGTGATATTAGAAAAACAGGGAATGATACCAAATAATTTTGAGCTTCTACTGGCTTTTAAAAATACAGCTAAAAGATATTATTTTTTAGACTTTTTTACCTGGAAAATATACCTGGTTTTAGTTCGTGTTAGGATTTAACACATTCTGGCCTTAGATCTAAAGAAGACCTGTCTGAACTGCAAATGGACAGATAAACCTTGGCAAAGGTAGGATAAGTTTCAAATATAAATTTAAAAGGGGGCAATAACACAACAAAACACAAGTTCAATTATACAAAAAGGTCCAAAATTGTCATCCTGCTGCGCATGTGTAGGTACATAGCCATTGACATGATTGTCTAATGTTTTTATATGCCAACTCGCATTTCTGAAAACAGGTTTGTTTGGATGTAACCCATAAATTTCATTTCTTACCCAAATTACAGGCAAAAATCATAAATGAATTTCCAGGGGTCAAAAAGTTAATATATTCTCCAAAAGTGGGGTGACACATCATTATTTTATTTCCAACCATTTAACATTATTTTAAAATACTCATTAGTAAGTGGTCACTTGTTCAGTCTACTTGACCAAAATGCTAAATGAATTTTCCACCAAGACTCCCAAGAATAATCCATGAAACATTGTTATTATTTATGTAATATTTTTCTGAAATCTGTGGAATTTCTTGTATTATTTTTATGACTTCTATAATTTTGTAAGAGTCACAGCTAAAAATGAGAATCTATTTGGATTTATATGTTGTATAAGATGGTACTGTGATGTCACAAACTTGAACTCCATTTCTCAAATACATTTCATACAGCTTTCTCCACTGCAATATTGTTATATAAAGCCTTTCACAGTAACACTGATCTTTAAGGGTCTTGAAAAATGTTAATTCCCTTTCACTTTGTGAAATGACTGCTTATCACCCAACTTTCTAATTAACTGCCAATTTTTGTTGCAATTTCCCATGTTTATGGTCACCTTACTGTTGAATTCTAGTGTTCATGGTTACCTTAATGTTGAATTCTAGTGTTCATGGTTACCTTCCTTTAATTTGTAGTAAGGGTTCTCAATCAAACAAAACTGTCCAAAAGTTTAAAAAATGGGGTGGGAAAAGTAATGTACAAGCAGTCTTGCATCTGCATTGGGGAGGAGGGAACTATAAAGGGTGGGGGGTGTGGGTGGGGGGAGGAGGGTAAGTGGGGACCCAAAACTGTGTTATAATGACTGGCCTTACAGTGAGCAAGTGTTGTACTAGTTGGTGTTGTTCATTATAATATGATCCACCATTATGGAGCACTTCGGATTAGTTGGTACATGTAATTACAAATTGTCATCTACCAAACTGTACCACTTGATAACCTGCTACCTTTATTTGTCCTGCTGGTAAACTGCTTTTGTCCTCAATTAGCACTGATTGAGCCTCTGACAATATTTATAAGATAAAAGGACATAACCAAAACATCCTGGGTCAAAATGTTACAAATACACATAGGACAGAAGTCACAGGGAAAAAAAAGGTCAGGACTTGATTTATTATAGTATTGATGGACATGCATGACAAAAGGTTACAGGACATAAAGTTATACTTTAAATAAATTACACAATATGCATATGAGAAAAAGTTACAACTGCACATAGGAGAGAAGTCACAGGGTAAAAGGTCAGGACTTGATTTATTATAGTATTGATGGACATGCATGACAAAAGGTTACGGGGAATAAAGTCATACTTTGAATAATATAACGCTGATATATGCATATGAGAAAAAGTTACAACTGCACATAGATCCAAGGAGTAGCACCTTTGTTTATATCGACAATGGAATAACATGGTTTCACAACTTGTAGGCTCATTGCACCTGAGTACAGGAACCTGCAAAAACCAGTCTCAAAGAGAAAATGCTTCAGTTACCAAAATGCAGTAAGAATCAGATCAAGATAGTACCACAATGCCTAGTTCTACTATGGAAGGGATTGCAGAATTTATGTACTGATTCTATTCTTGGCATGAAGACCATTCTTGTTTTTTTTTTTCATCGTGTTATGAACATACGATTAGCGATATAAATTTATGTACTTTTGAATTTGCAGTGACCGATACAACATTGTGATTATTTTGTTGGTCTATAGTCATTTTTCATGAAAACTGTAATAAAATGTAGAACAGATTTATAAATCATATGGCTAATCTGGATTAAGATTAATTAAGTTAATTAAGTTTCCATATAAAACCTGCAACATTATCAAATTATGTCATGTGACTTTTTGTCCTACATGTCTCTCACACTAGAAAATTCAAACATGACTTGAATTGTCCTTTGACATCTGTGTCCTATGACATTCTAATTATAATTTCTTACAAGGCTATTCCAATTTACGATCATTTTAAAAGCATTCAGTGCACAGTATAAAAGTTGATTAATTGTTTGATGCATGTTAAATTACACATAGTTTTGATGCAGCAATTTTAAGTAACCAAATACTTCAAACAATGTGACTCATCCAAATTAAGTTTAATCACACACTGGTTTGTGTGTGTGTGTGTGTGTATATATATATATATATATATATATATATATATATATAGTCAAAACCTCTTGCTCAAATATTAGAAGAGTTTACTTCTGACCTTCTGTTATTGTCCACATTAAATAATGTTTATGACGTGAAAATTTGCTCTTAATTTCACTGGGAACATTCTATATAAAATACCACAATTTTCTCTTAAAATCTGGAAAAACTATTATCTTCTTTATTAAAGAATATACACCAACACAAGTGTACAGCTATTAATGAGAAAGCTCAATACAGTGACATTGGCAGATCAACTACATTTTGGTTTCTACCATCTGGAGAGATAAAAGCTGCCCCAAGTTTCGAAACAAAATTTATACTATGTACATGTGCCGATAATATTTTATACTTTAAAATATACATTTACAGAAATATAATGCTGTCATATGGAGCCATTGCAGTGTTGTTAAACATGTATCCAGCAAAATGTTAATTGATCTCACAAATAAATTGGCATTTACACTCATGAAGTATAATCTATGAAATATGACAAAACTATCAAATAAATCTTCTCTTTAAAGTTGATTTATTTACACAACTTCATAATCAATAACCTCAACATGTAGCATACACATTTTTGTAACACAAGGGCATCTTAAACAATGTTTGAAATAATTCAATATTAACAATTCACTGATAATAAAATACAATACTATATTTAATACAAAATAAAATATAAATATAGCATGCATTACGAAAAAATTCTTAGAATAAAAAAAAATAAAGGAAAACAGGGGTGCCAAAAATACTTAACCACAAAACTTATCAAAGTAAACTTGTAACCAGACTATCCCATAGACAGTGACATATCATTTTGGAAGGGTTCCCAGTTTCTTTGGAGCCATTATGAAAGAAAAGGCCCTAGGATCAGTCAGAATTAATAACAGGTCCCTTGATGTTGCCCCCTGCCTCTAGCACTTTGGGTGTAGAAGTGACAATGTTGATATATAACTTCCACAAAGAGGATTATAAACACATACAGGGATAATTCCTAGATCTAATCTGAAGAGTTTATATCTGTGATTTTCACAAATGAACAGGAGAGAATGATTAAAATACATGACTATTGTTGGACAGTAATTCTGATAGTTACCAGCAGTCTAATTCATTGCTTTTTTCATTTCTCTTATTACCAACAATACTTCTTCAAAGCAAAGATAAATGAGTGGGAATAATTAGCTTGATTGATGTGTCTGCCTTCTCACTTTATTCTAAATAGCAAAAGATCTGTTCTAAATAGTATATAGAACAGTTATTGTAATGTGTTATCCATATTAAAGTTATTATTTTTATTAGGATCCATATTAAAGTTATTACTTTTATAAGGATTATTGTTGTTGTTGTTATTTTTATTACTGTAGTAGTAGTAGTAGTAGTAGTAGTAGTAGTAGTAGTAGTATTGTTGTTGTTATTATAGTGGTCAGGAAGAGAGAAAATTTCCACAACAGTATTTGTTCTCATGTCAAACCAAGTCAATATTTAAAATATTGTAGCATGATACCTTATCAACATCCCCCCCCAACATCCCTTCCATTGCCCCCTCCAATTACTAATCTATACCCCTTTTGGGGTTACTCAGTAAGGAACCAGATGCAAATGCCAGTATACATGCATTTCTCCACAGGGTTGTTTGTTTCATCAATTAACAAGTCGTTAATTATCAAAACATTTCATTCCTTTCACTGGACATGTCAGTGCCAAGCCTGGTGTGGTCAATGTTCAGCAGCAGAAAGCAAATGCTGCAGTGGAAAAACATTTTTTGGTGTAATTTTACTGTCTCAAGTGACCAAAGGAGATTAAGCATGTAAACAAAGTTTTGGAGACAATACTTAAGTCTTGAAATTATAACTCAGCTTCCCACCCCACCACCCGGACATATTTTAAACTTTTTATCCCTGAACTTTTATTACAATTATATCTCCCCATAGTAACAAAGGCAGTACTAATATTGTTAGGATTTATTTTAACTCGGCTTTTAAGACATAAAACTTTGAAAGTCTCAAGCATTTCACGGATTTACAAAGCGTGTAATATTGATACTATTTATTTTTTTAAATTTACCGAGTGCTGGATTTATGAAGGACATGCAGTTGTGGGATCAGCTCAAACTGCTATTTGAAAGAAGAAAAAAAACTGCTGAAAATGCCCCAAAATCTTGCCTCACATTTTCAAATCTTATTTTTATTTCTTTATTTAATCCATCTAATATTAGGAAAGTCCTATTTCACCCAACCCGTTTTATTTTCATCAAAAGTCCAAAGCCTGGAGTTTTAAGTCTGTTTCCAGTCCCAGACTTTAAACTGTCATGCATTTACTTTACATGGAATGAGCCTGTCTTCGTGTTGTTGTTTTTTTTTAATAATGGTAAACAGTTTTAAATTTTAAATGTTTATATGCCAGTTTCTTAAAACAAAAGTCTGGTGAAAATTTAAAGTCTATTTTACATACTGATTTCTTACATGTGTTTAAAAATCTTCAAACTAAACAAAATTGTATTTTATGACATATTAGTAAACTAGACAAGATGGGATGGAAAGGTTTCTTCAATTATTTTTTTTTCTTGTAAATATTGCCTTCTATCAGCAGCATAAAGCTAGTTGAGTTCTGGCATGCAAAAAGCACACTGACTTTTAGATGCATATTCTGCAATCAGCACGAGGCAGCTGCAGCCTCTTCAATTATTTATTAATGACTTATACCCCCCCCAAACTGCAACACAGATACACATCTTGCTTGACAGGATCACAAAATTACCTGTTACAGCCTTGAGTTGCCACATGAAATGTGGATTGATTTTTATCTACTAGTACTAGGTTAATAAAATCAATACCTGAAAGTAATTTATCCATTTGATTTACACTGGTGCAAAGTCAAGTTTTCATGTGACTTGAGAACCAAACACAGCAGTGCCAATTTGGGTATTTTTGCTTTTCCTTTTAAATACCGTTTTGCTTATTATCTTCCACTTGAATTTAAAACTCCAAATTTAAAACTTCCTGCTGCAGATAATCATTATTTCAAACTAATCATGAATTGATTTTTTTATATTTCCTCAATCCGTTAAAAAAGCAAAATATTTTACAACCCATAAAATTATTTAAACAGAAATATTTTCTGGGAGGGGAGGGGGTAATTTTTTAAAATTAATTTATTACATTATGGGTTTTGCATTACCCAAGGACACATTCGAGCGGCCGACCCGAGGGCTGGGGTATTGTGGATGTCAGACATATCTCTCTCTCTCTCTCTCTCTCTCTCTCTCTCTCTCTCTCTCTCTCTCTCTCTCTCTCACACACACACATACACAATACTGGCAGTGGTGGTAATGTCAGAAAAGAGAAAGGAAAGAAAGAAAATTTTAAAAAAAACAGATCTACAAGAAGCAAGTTGAGGGTCTATGTGGACGTCGAACTCGCAAACATTTGATTAGTGTCCGGCGCTCAACAAACTCGGCTACCGCATCAAAACAATATAATGAATGAACCTTCAGCAAGGGATGAATACAAATTGTCCCCTTAATAGTTTTTTTTTTTTTAAAGTTTATTTTACTATCGGCGAAAGTGTGTACATATATACTGAACTACATGCTAGAGAGTGGTATTAGTACTTCACTAAAATCTGTAAAACGTTACAAGTTTGTCCCACTAATAAATCTGTTCCAGATACTACAGCCAGGGCTGTGCAGCCTGAAATTTCTCCAAGCCTTTGTATTCTCTCCGATTGGGTGATTAGTAATTTAATGGTGCCTTTTATTTTGTGTATTTATTTACTAGACGTCTGAGAAATGGCAGATCTTTTCTAAAATTTTCCACCTCGATAAACACAATAGTTACGGTAGAAAGACAGATTACACGCGAGACTGAGCAAGACAAAATGTCAACAAAATCAAATTTCAAGTTAGATTGTGGCGCGGGGGGGGGGGGGAGTGGGGTAAGTAAGGGAGTGGTAGCATGGCAACTGTCGAAAGATCACCGCTGGACGTCTGATATTTGTCTCTGTTGTTTACCTTTTACCTTTTATTCTTCCTGTGAAGCAATACTTTCGCGTACACAGTGAAATTGTATTGACAGAGAAGCAAAGCTATTCAGAAGAACGCAGAAAATAGTAAAATAACACTAAATACAGATACGAATGTTTTCGTTTATGTTTATTTTCTTTCTCATACTTTTTTATCTTTATTTGCAAATATTCTAATGTTTCTATTCTCTATTGTTAAAATTTCAAAAGCACATGGTACATGCAAGTCTGAATGTATTCTTAGAGCATCAGTTTGGTCTTGTTACTTCTGTTGCTTTCTTTTGTTTTAAGTTTTGTTGTTGTAATTAATAATGCAAAAGACTTTTTCCCATGACAGAACGTGAACAAACATGAATAACTTGCTTAAACAATGATTGTTATTTTGGGTTTTAATAAAATTGTTAGATTTTTTTATAGTAGCCCTTTAAATATTTATAACACAATAATAACATTTATCCGCCGTAATTCTAGTCGGAATAGACCACATACTCTGATTTCAACGATTTTACACATTTCAAAAAACTATTCGTACCAGCGGAATAAGTTGTGATGTCAAGTCGTCCCACCAATATTAATAACGTTTCTTGAATCAGGTTAGTGTCTGTCCGTTATCTCCAAAGGAAATTTATTAAGTTTACTATATACATTCAAAATTAATACCCTATCCATAAATTGTGGCAACATTTCGTAATACAATTCACATTATAATTAATTAACTATGCAACAACTAATAATACTGTCATCCTAATGAGACGGTCTAATTAATTCATTTAAAAAGGGTCGTGATAAAAAAAAAATCATAATGCAAGTTTCAGAAATAAACAGTATGCTCACAAACTTACCCAACTCCAAAGCTGTCACCCCTATTCCAAAATCCAAAACCAGAAACAACGCTACGATTACAATGACAGCAGCATCTGCATCAGGCATCTTTCTATTAGCCTTCCTGCAACAACACATTGATGCCTGTCCTTTATCACAACTCGACAGTGGCACAGTATATAGTACATCCATACCCACTGAATGTTACATCCCAAATTTATCCTTTAACCTGCATCAATAATCCAGCGTGGTTAGTCGGAAATCTCCACAATTCCCCGTCAGCGAGTCTTTTTATGGAAAAGAAAACCAAAATGTAATTTTTTTTTTTACAAAGATCCGCGTTGCATTCTTACTCGCTCAACTCAAAACCACACACTGAAATAGACACGAGTTCCATCAATACTTCAAATCATTATTCGGAATCGGACCAAACCATTTTTACAATAGGGGAGACCAGGTAATATGCTGCCTCCAGGCAGTTCCACGCATTGACAATGCTACACATAGACTCTAAGGTTGCGATTCGATCATGCAACGTAAGATAAAAATAGACTCCAATAGCGTATTTATTTATATAATTAAATCAATTCGTCTTGGAATAATAGAAGTGTATACGCTGTATAGTGAAGGACTATCAGAGACATGTGAGTGGGAAATAATGTATATATATATATATATATATATATATATATATATATATATATATATATATATATATATATATATATATATATATAACAGTACACAATGCTCACTCAAGTGTGACCAACTTGTGTCAAACATTATCCAACTTTAACCCTGGGCCACCCTTCCGACAATAAATCAATTGTGCGTTTTATACCGTACACACCCAAAATAAATATAATAATATTTTAGATACAATCGACCCTGATCTTGCATTTTAAGTTGTTTTTATGAACGTCAATCATTGTCCATTGCCCGTTCCAATTGTGTATTTTCAGCATGCAGGTGAGATTTTTCTCTGGCACGTTCCAACAACAGTAACATTGGGTTCACGTGTTGAAATTGTGATCGTCTTAAAATTCGGCGTACTGGTAAAATATGAATAATGCATCGGGGTAAATTTATCTAGCTAAATCGGACAAAGGAAGTGAATTTGGCGTTTGGGGAAGGAAAAGGAAGTTATAAAATTATTTCTAAGTGGTTGGCTAAAGAACGTCTTTAATCTTTTATGCTAGTATTATATTACAGCAGCAATTATTATTATTGTTATTAATATTATTTTTATTAACAGTAGTATAATTATTATTATTAACAGTTTGAATGTATCTGGCGAGGTGAGTGGGGGTGGGGGCTTACAAAAGTGGAGGGGGGTGGTAACGCCATTTCGCATGGCGGACAGTATAAACTAGTGAAGAAGAACCACATACCAAGCCTGGTTGAGTCGAGAAACGAACGCACGCCAAAAGGGGAGAGATGTGTTTGTGAAATGTAAAACCCTAGCGTCTTAGATCACGATCACTATGTTGTAAATAATATTGGGAGATCGGCATACATTGATACTCTTCAGCCACACTGCCCAGTTTCCCTAACGCGAATATATTAGATTTCATCTGATTGGTTGATAAAATTAGCGATTATAGTAATAAACTTAGGTCACAAGAACATGACCCATTAGAGGCCGCTGTCAAATCTCCCCGCAGGACAGTTTGGTCCTCTAAAGTTGTCATCTCACAAACAAAAATGATTTCCCAGTATTATTTACAACATATCTCTTATGTCTAAATCGGGGAAGAGCTATATACATGCAATAAAATTGGTTCTTCAATGTTATAATGTTGTGATCTATACACACACATATACATAAACGTAACTATAAAATAATATAAATTGAAAGAAAAAGAATCAGGAAACCTGGAGCTTTGCCCAAATATAAATGAATTGAAAAATACAATTTCTTTGGATGCCAAAGTTCACAAGGGCAGCATCAGTACTCAGATTGTTAGTACTTGTACCAATGTCCACGACCTTGGTAGAAACAGCAATGGTCATTAAGATGGTCGTTAAAAGAGCACCAAGTCGCTGCGTGATCTAAGACGCTATGCTTTTACATTTCACTAACGCATCTCACCCCTGTTGGCGTGATTTCGTGTCTCGACTCAACCAGGCTTGGCATTTGGTTCTTCCTTCACTAGTTTATACTGGCCGCCATGCGAAATGGCGCTATCCCACCCGCCCACCCACTCCACTTTTAAAAAAGAATTCAACTGCTCTGC
The DNA here is from genome assembly GCA_030141615.1 of Unio pictorum. Taxonomy (NCBI): domain Eukaryota; kingdom Metazoa; phylum Mollusca; class Bivalvia; order Unionida; family Unionidae; genus Unio; species Unio pictorum. The sequence goes on from JARLTB010000060.1 coordinate 25,350,379, forward strand.
TGAAAATCGAATGCTGATTCGCAATCTTGAAAAGAAATACACGTACTTAACACACTAAACATACACTTGTAAATAACTAATTGCAAAGATATTTTGAAATAATGCCTTCTTTCGAAATTTTTCCAGAAGTTGCATGTGGCTAGAACGTGTTTCACAACATTCCGTTTGTCTGTCATCTTGGCACACATGACAAATGTCATACATGTAATTAAACATTGAAAAATATGATTATACTTGTATTATTCGAAATTAAATTGTGACAAATGCATCTAGTGTGTATTTTTTTTTAATTCTACATAAAAAAAACTGCAAACGTGTATTTAATATAATTAAATTCATGACATAGGTATTCGGGAATTGCCGTACATTCTGACGGAAACTACCGAAGGATCGGTCCTGTGAAAAAGTATCGTAGTTCTACCTCCGGAAAGAAACTCACCGACAAACCAGTATATCGGTAATATCACGTACTTATACTGCCATGTCATTCATTAAAACGCGGTCTCAGTATAAGGTGGTATACTGTGTGGCTCACATGGACAGCATTCATTAAAACGCGGTCTCAGTATAAGGTGGTATACTGTGTGGCTCACATGGACAGCATTCATTAAAACGCGGTCTCAGTATAAGGCGGTATACTGTGTGGCTCACATGGACAGCATTATAATGAGGGAATATTGTATCATGTACTTAATTATAAGGCAATATCGCTAAAGCAATATACTGTGACTCATGGACATTGTTATAATGAGGGAATACACTGCTTTTTCGGGTTCGAAATGTAAATAACTCTCCGGCTAGTCGCAAAATGCGGCTGATGGAGGCAGGAGCCCGCAGCGTTTGTGTCGTTTGCGTGTCAGATTCGAGATGGAAAGGGTTCGGCCCAGGTTCGGTACCGTGGGGAGTCTCTTTTCCCTCGGCACGTTATAACCTATCTGTGTTGCTGTACCGTTGAACCAAAACAGTCAAACAAAATTAGTTTTCATACAAGTTGTATTTAAAACTGAAGCTATCTTACTTGTCTCACCCTAGTATGTACTAGTACAGCACCATAACGTCCTTTGTGACAGTGATATCATACTGTACTAACTTAACCTAAAGTATCCAGTTTACATGGACCCACCCAGAAAAAGTGTTTTATGAATGAGGCAGGTTTTCTCAGTGCAAATCTTATCATAATCCATACGGAGCAGAAAGAAATACCAGAGATAACTCAATATAAAGGAGCGATGATGCATAATAATAATAATAATAATAATAATAATAATAATAATAATAATAATAATAATAATAATAATAATAATGAGGAGGAGGAGAATGAGGAGGATGATGATGATGATAATAACAATAATAATAATAATAATAATAATAATAATAATAATAATAATAATCATAATAATAATAATAATAATAATAATAATAATAATAATAATAATAATAATAATAATAATAATAATAATAATAATAATAGTAATAATAATAACAACAACAACAGCCGGTACTGGATGATACGAAAAATATCAGGAGGTCGAGCTTGGGAGTGACACATACATTATAATAAACATTTTTGAAATTATGAGAGAAACAGATAAATGCAAAGAGCAATTGCCTCTTTATTGTAATAATATCATTATATATGTCTCTATGTTATAGGTGTTTTCTAATTAATATATATATATATATATATATATATATATATATATATATATATATATATATATATATAAGCTGCAATGACGTTGACAATGCGTGCAGATGGTGATAATAATTTTCGTGACCAAACTCTTCATTATGTAAACGAATATTCTTGAGCTACCATATTATATTATTATTATTATTATTATTATTATTATTATTATTATTATTATTATTATTATTATTATTATTACAACATCAACACCATTATCATCATCTTAGTTATCATTACCGTCATCAATGATTCACGGTAGGGTTAGTGTTGGCACTATTTGTTGGTTGGTTGGCTGGTTTTTATGGCACACTAAATACATCATTGGCTCTAGCATGTCCAGGAAACAAAACCTTCTGTGCTTTCCCAAGTTAGCAATGATATTGCATTAAAGAGCAGTAATGGTGATTTTGGCACCGATAACATTTATAACATTTATAACATTTATAACAAAACTTACACTATGAAATATGTAGTAACATACCTTACAGCAAATTTCTGAGAAGCAGGCGACTCGAAGTGCGTATGCTTTTGCCATCTGTTTAAATAACTTACTCACATGTAATATCTTCTTTTCAGTACATGCTCTTACTCGACAGAATGATGCTATAAATGTAATAAGATGATTATCGCGACGATGACGAAGATGCTCTTGAAAGTTCACAAAAATGTGATAACAAATAAAAAGTACTTTATGTTACTTTTTTTTCTCTCTCTCTCATTGACAACAATAACATCTAAAACAATATGATACCAATAGTATCGTCCTTATCATATTTTGATCCGGGGCCCTTTTGTGGCTGGGTGGTTTAAAGCGCTCACCATTACGGATCATTGCGATCTCACCTCTGTCTGCGTGAGTTCGAGTCTGGGGTTCGGATAAAGTGGGCATGTGAGAAAACTTGTATAGCCTATCTTGTGCTGATAATTGGCGTTAAGCCCTACAGCAACAACAAGAACAACATATCCTGATCACTATAATTGTCACCTTGGTAGTGATGGTGCTGGTAGTAGTATTGGTAGTAAGCGGTACAGTACGTACTTGCTTATATATGTAGACTTGCATATATACCGAGAGTTAGAACTAATCTGTAAAATGAATAACATGAACCCTGATCTGCCGGCGCATTAAACGACCACAATCCTGGCTCTGTGTTGTTTTTAGATGGGCTGAACCAAGAAACAAGTGTGTACTGTTATATGAGTAATGTCGGCACAGATATGACACAAGTACCTCCCAAAAAATGTGGAGTATAAATTCTGTAGTTACAAGTATCTCACAGCAAATTCTTTCAGAAGCATGCTAACGTCTGAAGACTAATTGTTTTTCCATCTGTTCCTAGCTAGAGCCCACGCAATAGTTGCTTATTTGCAACAAATCCATATATCAAGTGGAAATAATGCTAACATGTACGCAGTTGATGATGATGATGACGATTATGATGACAAAGGTAACGACAATAATGATATAAAAAAAATATATGTATGGTAAGGATGGAAATAGTGGTGATAAAAAAAATGTGCACTGCTAGCCTAAATAATTTTTAAATGACACAAGTACAATAAAGGATGAAGATGACATATTTCTAAAATGAATGCCATTTCATAGCTAAATTCTATAACAACAGAATGACCATTTATTTTTCAGGGTGGGTAGGAGTATGAGATTTTCTTTCCAGCCGATATTTTTTCTCTCCCTTGTACCTCCAGATAATTAATTTTATCCAGCTAATATAATAGATACAACAGGCTTGATTGTGCCATAAGCTACATCAATAATAATTTTTGTTCAAACTATTTGAGAGCTGGATGTTCTTCTTCAATCCCAAACGCACCACACACCCGGCCAAAATGCAATGGTCGGGCCCTAAATGTATCGATGAATTCTGTGCCGATGATACTCTTACTGCAAGAGATGCAGCTGCTCCAGCTAATTTTAACAGTACACGATCTGCAAGAATTACAAAAATACCGTGAATTTTCGTTTTGCTAACCTGGCATGTTTTCTGCGCATAACCAAACGTGAATATAAAAATACTAAGTACATTTTTCTTCTTTAATTCAACATATTGCCTTGATGGAGGGAAATCCACTGTGCCCTTCATCACAAGACAAGCTAACAATTTTACTGTGCAAGTAAAAATAAGAAAAAATTACGGTTTTGTGAAATGTATTGAAAATATTTGTTCCAGGTAAGTGGACCATTTTAAACCTTTTGCATTTTTGTGCTTTAGTTCACACATAATATAAAGGGGGATCATGTCTGACATATCACAAGCTTAAATGAACGTATGATATTAGTCTTTACAACAGCCTTGATCACCTGACTCTCTGACTTCTATCGCTATGCAATGCAAAATCAAACCAGATCCTGTGGAAAAACAACGATGCCAAATGAAAACGAAGCCCCTCCCCCCATTTTGTAAGTTTTTAATTTTATTTTTTATTTTAAAAATTAAACAAATTGAGGTGCTAGGTGGCGTTACGATTGTTAACTAAACCTAACATAAAATTCATAATAAAAACAAGACGTGTGAAATCAATCAGCCAAAGACATTTCGATTCTGTTTTCGTTTTGGTTTGACCGAAAAGACCGAAGTGGATCCAATTGAACTGATAAGATCAAGAGGGATAAAGAAGTGCAATCTAGCTGTACTTTGAACCAAACGTTAATTCAACGAAAATGTTTTAACAAAGCTGGGTAGGGTTTTAAGAAGCTCACGTGGTAGATCGTTAGACTCGTAGTCCAAAAGGTAGCTGGTTCGAGCCCCAAACTTGGGAAGGCGCTTAGCTTCCATTTCATTGGCATGATATAAACAATCATATGCCAAAAGATGGTAAAATAAACTCGGAATGATTTAATTATTGTACATTTCACCAACCCAAATTTAAATTCGATTTTCTAAATGTGAAGACAGTTTCCCATTTAACCGATATTATCCCTTTATTCCCTATATTCTGTTTGTCCATAAGGATTTGTTATAGAATGTTTTGTGCTAATCGAAAATGAGAGACAGCGACAAAGAATTATGGAGGCATATATATGGAAATTTTGGTCTCTCGTCTCCATTTCGAGGACCGAAACTCCTTTAAACTGCAAAATATTTTTTATAACAAGAAGAAGAAAAAAATGTATATTCACAGGGAATTATATGAACACTAGAGTAGAACGGCATGCCTATCTTTATATTTTTCTACTTTAAAAAATATTCACCGACCAAATGTACATTTCTATTTTTGTAATGTACATCAACATGTATAAAAAGGATAAAATTGCACATATTCTTGGTCTATACACGGAACCAGTGATGCTACCTTTGCACACTATTCAAGGCATACTCATCCTCGCCTCGCGCGTGACACGAAAACCTTTCAACAGCACAGTCTAAATATAATTAATTAATAATAATTAGGGGGGGGGGGCGTGTGTGAGTGTGATTTGGATCTTCAGCCGAGCTTTAACATTTTTTTTTCATATCGCTACGATGTTTATAATGATGTCTATCACTGGGCCATCATGCCGAAGGTATGCAGCACGATGTCCCACCCAGTCAGATTTTCCTGACACCAGTCCGACCAGTCCTAACACTAATGTCTTTGGTATGACTCGGCCAAGGTTCGAACCCGCGACCGAGGCGGACGCTCTAAATCAAAGGTTTCAACCGCATGAGGGCATTTTCGATGGCCCAAGGGCCATACCACCTTTGTTATCTCTCATGACACTTTGTAACGCCAATCATTTTGCAATCGACATGATTCGGCTTTGATGGTGGCCGGCGGCCTGCTGGCAGCATGTTTGAGACCTCTGCTCTAAATTAATTAATAATAAATTGTGGTTTGGACTTGTCATTAGAATATAAAGAGAAACATGTACAGCGTTAATGCATGACACTACATGTATATGGAATTTAGAGTCATGAACAATTTACAAAATGGTCATAGAAAAGAGAAGGAACTAAAACAATAAAATCTTTTCAGATTACAAAGTGCACCATAAAGCGGCATTCAATCCCCGTCTTCCTCGCCATATATTTTAAATATCGGGGGGGGGGGGGGGCGGAGTGCGACTTTTTGAAAAGTTAAACGACACCTACCACGATGAATACTGCCACGCCATCCCCACTTCACACCTCCTCATACTACAACACATTCTTCACTCAAACAAAGGATGTTGCCTCCCAAATATAAAACCTAAAATTAAAAGCTGATTTGAATCTATGAATTCCTTCAAACGTTATTGAGCTGAAAATCTATCTAAGAGCAAAGTCCTGCCTCATACAGGGTGAATAAGGCCATAAAAGTAAAAATAATAATAAGCATTAGTGTTGACCTCAAGTCTTCTTAACACAAAGGTCAAAGCATTGTACAAAATTTGATTTCAATCCTTGAAGTCCTTGAAATGGTACAGACCATAAGCGTAGTTGAACGACTTTTGTTATAGGTAAAGCAGGGATATATCTGTATAAAATTGGAGGGGGGGGGGGGGGAAGGGCACAAACGTTCATAGGTCTTAGATATGCCCTGGGGTGGACGTTCTCCTCATGTTTGTTGGTTTGTCTGTTTTAACGGCAAGTTCAACACATGGCTGGATGTACCGTGCCGAGGAAGTGAAAGCTAATCGCCTTTGTCAAGGTCACGCCGAAGCAGCCGACCCGGGCTGGGCTGGTCTGGATGGGTATTTAGCCTTGGACCCGTGTGTTATGAGTCCAACGCTTAACCAAGTGAGCTACCACGGCTTCTGTTTATATGTACCATTCACGTGCATAAACGTGTTAAAAACGCATACATATTGTCATACACATGGAACGAATGATGCAGCAAATGCCTGCACACATATCAAGACATATTCACAGCCACTTCTGGGTGCCATAAAAACCTTTTACCACTTTAAAATCATACATATATCCAGCATTTATGTCAGGTAAAAAGACACTATATCTAGCCAGGAAAAGATAAAGATCGTGTACTGTCAATACTTTCGTGTGTTTTAATATAATCTATAATCTTTTAATCTCGACTTATCTTGCGAATAAAGCTCGCTCTTTTTTCATTTATCGTTTTCCAGCAGTTGTAAACCACGTTGATAGAATCTTTCTTACATGGTTACAACAAGCTATGCATACACAATACAAATAAAACAGAAAACACGTTGGCTTGCGTTTTTCCTAAGAATAAAAGGTGAACTAAGGATAAATTTGACATGCCATAAACCATAGCTGGAGTGACAAAATATGTAATAGGACATATCATTACCGATATTCTCTCATAGGCGTGTGTGTGTCTGAGTGTGTGTGTGTCTGTCTGTGTGTGTGTGTGTGTGTGCGATCGCGCGCGCGTGTGTGATCTGGATTTTTTTAAACGTCGATTTAACAATTTTTCAGTCATATCGCTTCAGTATCTGTTTTGTGTCAGTTTTTAGTGAAGTCTAGCATCATGCCGTAGACAACTATTAACATCTCCCTCGGACGCTTTAAACCAGTGCTGTCTAACCTTTTTGACACCCCATGGGTCACTGAATGTTTTTTTTTTCTTCTTGAAGCCGAAGGCATCAGAAATAATGTTAAATACAACGACTAAAAAAAAATATTCATTATTGTTTACCTGGTTAAGAAGATATACTATGAAAGTAGGTCATGGACTTATTTTACATAAATGCACAAAAAAATTAAAAATATTTATGATACTACATAGGAACATGTACAGGTTATCTGCATTTGCATGTAAACATGTACAGTATGTTGAATTTGTCAAACTCAAATGGTTTTTGCCTAATCGTACTAACATGTTTTTTTATCCAAAAGTATAAAAACATGAAGTTAACAAATGTGTCTGAAATGCCATGAAAATCTAATCCGGCTATCTACGATAAATATCATTTGTCCAATCAGACAGTTGTTTTTAAACAAAATCCTGATAGCAATGTTTGGTAAACAAAAAAAAAGTCTTTTTACACAAAGTTACAAAAAAAAAAGTAATTCAAATAATCCAATTAAACAGCCTGTGTTTACGTCAATTTTGTTTTCTTAATTGTCCCAGAAAGTACCTTTTTATGATCAAAAGAGTCCCAAAACGAATGGGAAACAAAACGTGCATACGAATATGTCAGACATCATTTGCCTATGTTGGCTGGCTTTGCGCCATCGGGCTTACGAGCTTCTCTGAAACAGAGAGGTGGATATTAGGAACAAGTAGATGGACGTCTGAATGACAGCCAGAACTAAATCCTATGATGGGTATACAATTCACGATATTTCTGTAATTTTATTATTACTACGTGTACTACAGAATATTGATGTTTGCGATAATGGTAATGTCAGATACAGCCTTGATCCGTTGGACTCACGAAGATGATGTTGACAATGGCGATTATGGTGATGCCAAGAGTAACAACGAGGCGGTATATGATACTGATTATTACCTATAATGTAATAGAGTTATTAGAGTAATTATAAAATGTTTCAAAAAGAATTTCTTTTATGTTTTTTTTCTTCTTCTTGTCTCTCTTTTGACATGCCCATTTTACAGTCCATACCTACTATGTTGGTTTCGTAGATTAAACTTAATGAAAGAAGAAAGCAGCCAATGGCAGTATGGTCTGATTGCAAACAGCCAATGGCATTAAGGTCTGATTGCAAACAGCCAATGGCATTAAATTCTGATTGCAAACAGCCAATGGCATTAAATTCTGATTGCAAACAGCCAATGACATTAAATTCTGATTGCAAACAGCCAATGGCATTAAATTCTGATTGCAAACAGCCAATGACATTAAATTCTGATTGCAAACAGCGAATGGCACTATAGTCTACTTGCCTAACGGCAGTAAGGTCTCATTGTAAACAGAAGATCATGAATACTGTAAATTCAGTTTTTATCATGGTCTACCAAAGTTTGTTGATTTTTGTTCATCTGAAACACGTACTGACACATACACATATAAAGTCACGTGACTTATCTGCTACAACGTCTGAGCAAATGACCTAGACCAGTTCGATGTGAACGACCACTAGTTCTGATTTTCATGTTATTTCAGGTTCATGTAGTAAATATCTGCTATGAATAGAGAACTTTGAATTAGTATGATAATTATTTGTAAGTTCTCTGAATTTACCTAGAAGTGCTCTTACAATAATGCCCAAGACGTTGCAATTCGTAAAGGCCTTTTGCTATAAGAGGTTGCGATAATTTTGAATGTTTAGCGTTCACATGACATCTTTTAGTTTTCATGTTACCTATTTGCAAGTACTCTAAAGAGACCCAATGTGCTACGTGTATGAATTATGTGCCAGCACCACGTGATACTTTTGTAGCGCTAAACGTTTTATGAGCACACACTGCGACAACAAATTCCGCAAATATGATTATACTTACTGCCTATTTATTGTGCAAGTTTGCGTTATCAAGTGTGGGGAATTAGTAATATTATTCTGCCATGTGTAATGATATCACGAGTCTGCAATAAACAAGACTCCTGCATGGCGGTGGTATGTTGGGTGTGAAATTAAGAATACTAATGATGTCAGATGGAGGCGTTTTGCACACCTACCCATACCACCAAGTTCCCAACCTACAGTCAACAGTATTTTTTAAATTTAGAAACAAATTTACGCAAGAACATGTCGACATGAAATTTGATGGAAAAAGGTGCACCCTCATTAATTACACATATATTTCTTGAATACGTAATTTATAACACATTATAACAACATGTACGATTTACCCTTAGTAGCCCCTATGTTTCAATGAGCTGGCTCCATTGATGCATCGGTTGTGGCCCAAAGAAACTCAGTGACCTTGGATGCATAGGTAGAGACAAACCCTTCCAACGCCAGCACTGATAATTGACCTTGGAACTCCATGGCGTGAAGAGAGTGTGGTACCTTATACAATGCAGACCCTTATATTTGATTTCTCTAAAATCTATATTTTCAATCAAATGACCAATATGCTCTAATATGTATTTAAATTTAATGGGAATACTTATGAAAAGTATCATACGGAAAACTTTTTATTTAATACAAAAATGGTAGACGCAGCCGCCTCGCTTGGCGCTTAGCATTAAGAGGCTAGTGTTAGGACTGGTAGACCTGGTGTCAAATTAATGTTGCCGGTTGGGACGTGATGCTGGACATCACAAAATACAACATACTACACTGCATAAATCGTAGCGATAAGACTGTAAAATTGTTAAAGCCACGTTATAAATCTACATCAGATGCACACACAGTAAAACAAAATACGTATATATATTTTTAATCGTTTCTACGAAGTACATTTTGTGCATGCTTTTCGTTATTTTATTCATTCGAAATATATAGTAATCTAAAGGAAAATTTTCAGAATTACAGGAATTGTGTTCAGTAGGGCAACAAATAATTTCCGTTGCTCTAGAGTTAATCATTCTACATATAAGTGGGACCATTCGATTTTCGGCGAGTGGTGGGTTGACTTTGCTATTTTTTTTTGCAAATAATTTATACGATACATACAATAGCTTGTTTTGCTGCAAATAAGGGCGAGGAGAACAAACAATTTTTTTATATTCTTTTCATTATTGATTGCTAGTGATTACAAATTGCTAATAATTGTACTTCTAAACTAGAACATACAAAACCCGAATAAAAATTAAATTTAAAAAAAAATTTAAAAAAATTAAATTAAAAATTTAAAATTAAAGCGACTAAAATCACATGGATTTAGTAACATTCAACTCAATCATTGTAAGTAGTATTTTCATTTTTCAACAGATTTTACTTGAACCAACAGTAGGTCAAATTCAATGTTCGTGATCGGTAGTCTGATGTGATTCACGGTACGGACATGGTTGACTTTTCTTTTAGTGCCAACGATCTGTCTGTAGTATGCACAGAAACATACCACGTGCATACGAACGCAAAAACGCCTTAATACACGTGCATACGAAAACAAAGACGCCTTACTAATTGGAATAATTACACTATCGGAACAAAATTGCTTTGTTTTAGATTTTGCACGCCAAACGTCAATTAATATCTCTGAATTTATAGAAATTTGACACCATGAAAGCTATCTCAAACCGAATGACATCTCCATAATGCTGTCAATTAGTTCCCTGCTTGTTCGACCCTTAAGGAATCGCGCATCCATCACTAGGACAGGGGTTAATTAATGGATGGCAAGAGCAGAGATTTTTTTCCTCCTTAGTATCGCAGTTTAGTTGAAGATCAAAGACTCTGTTTTGGCCAAAAACTATATTCGTCAACACCAATCAGGTCCAATGAATGAAGGATAAAAACGTAACGATGAAATGAATACCAAAATGAATTAATAAATGATGAATGAAGTGGTAAGTTAAAGCTTTAAGGATAAATAAGTTTCATATGATTGAAGGAACAAATATTGAAACTTGAAAAGATGAGGAAATTAAAAAAAAATAATTTAACCGAATATGTCGATCAAACTTGTAGTCTATCGGATTGCATGACAAACATATTTTGTTTTTCACCAGAATTTTTGAAAATATCAATTTTGTTATTGACAAGCTTTCTTTGCGGGCAGTTATCAAGAGAAAATGAAAATGAAGCCTTTGCTATTTTCTCTGTACACAATAATTTACACGTAGTTGGCCATTACTATTTTTTTGATGTTGCGATTTTTATGGGAAGCGGTTAAACCAAAAATTAGCCCAAGATAAAGAAAAATTGCGCAGAGTTTGACCCATTAATGATGATTTTTTTTAAAATTATAAAATAATTTTTTAAAAATTAGCCGGTCTTTTCTTTCCACGTGTTAATTATTTTTAAATTACTCTCCTCGTTAAAAATATTGAGATGATTCGAATTTTCTTTGTTGTTGTTTTCGTGAACCTTCGAAATAGGTTCTTGACGTAACACTGCCTTTGTAAATAAAAAGAAAACAAGAATACAATTTGTGTTCTCACTTGATTAGAGGATTCTACAGTATAATACAGGCTTCATTTTAATCTCGGCTTCTTGTTGTTTTGTCATTATAAGTTACTGCATTTGTATGGGAAAATATGAACGAGGTTGTTTTTTTTTTTCGGATGGAAATAGTGCACATTTCTAAAAGTGCAGTATATCCATCAGACAAAACGAGTTCATATCTTCCCGAGCACGTGAGTGTAATATGAAGTACATTATAAAATTTCTCGAACTTACTCTAAATAATTTGTGGGAATATATATTAGCATGCTGCTTGTATACACGTGCATTCATTAAGCAACAATAGCAATCTATATTTTTTTAAACATACAAATCGAAGGCCCATAGGGATAAAGGCCGAGTCTGCAATCTCATCGAATGAGTCAATGATAACCTACGAAAGTGTTATACTGCGACAGTCGTAAAGCTTCGGAGCTGCTCCAGCGAGATAGGATGAATGTGCATAATTGTAAATCAAAGCAAAATTACACCAGTTATTTGGCCAATAGTGTAGTATCAACTTTTGACTATCCGGTGGGCAGTCAGTGAGGTGGCAGGGTCCAGTTTCCCAGTTTCATAAATTGGCCCCTGGCAAATTTCTTAACTTAAGGGTATGGTGTGAGTTTTTGAGCTACTGTTGTGTAATAATTAAAGATATGGATAAATTTGTGAACTAGGTGTTTCAGGCTTGTGTTGTTCTTGAAATTGATGTCAGACATGTACACTTTCCATAGTTACTCTGCATTATGTTGCTAGTGAAATACCAATAGTCGGCTAGGAAGAAGAGCTAGCCTCCCATAGCAATAGACACGTGGGTTCAAGGCAAGTAGAGTATCTAAAAAACGGCTTGGATGACAACTTTTACAAATTGCATCAAGCTATTTAGTAGACAATGTTTTTCAAAATTTTCATCCAGGTAAAGGCCTTGCGTTTACACCGTGAGCACCACATGCTGTCAAAAATGGCCTTCGGATGTGAAAAATGCATGTATAAAATAGGGGTTGGGGTACATAAACATTTTATTCTAAGAACTTCATTAGACTTGTCAGGTCAAGTGTGTGATATGATTATGTTGCGCTACATAATACCTATCCAGAAATATGGACCTTTTTGACCTCACTCACGTATTATATTTTTAATGAATTTTTATATTAGGCAGATGCATGCGACATTAAATTTGTACATAAAAACTGGACCCTGCCCCCTGAGCCATACAATTTGGAAGGGAGAAAAGTGAATCGTGACATCAAATATGTCATCAAATACATACCTTAGCAAATTCAAAGTGTTCCAGTAAAACCATACCAGTTCAAAATTTCATCCTAGAGATTCTTGTTACAGATGCTAGAAGCAGTGAATGGCACCGTTTTCGGGACCCAAGTAAGGAATTCAGTACAAATATTGCATTGTTGAATGTTTTACTGTTCGTTCAAGAGTGCTAAAAGCTAAAATATTTAATTTGCATACACGTTTATAATGCGCATCACAACAATAGTTTTCCTACAACGGTTTATTCTATAGATGACACGAATGTGAAAGCAAGATTATCGAATTTAAGAAAATTAACATAAGCAAAATATTTTAAATCTTGTGCCGGAGAAATTTCTGTATCATCGTGAATTTGTTCATATCCTCCCGAGTTGTATACTCGCCGTTCTCTTGTCCTATTCAAGGATTACTGATCTGCAAAATGGGGCTGATACAATCTAGCCTCCAAAACATTGCATAAAAAGGGATTGGATCTATAAAATTATCCTTTATTTATGACCCTAATTCTGAAAATAATGTCCCCTTAATTAGACTTTGTTTATACCACTTAAGCTGTCTTAAGTGTCGTCTCGGTGAAATACAGTTATGTCTCGATGAAACATTCAACTATCATTGGAGCTGAAGGGCCCAGTCTTGATTGATAAGCTGTAAAGAATAAAAATAAACATTTTTACTAAATCATTTTTAATAATGCTTTTCCATAATGACAAGTTTCTGAGTGAACTTGGGGATCAAATTTCAATTAGCGAAACATAGATTAGATTTAATGCTTTTCGGACAGGATCTGATAGTATTCTAATGACAGTCATGTTGCGTCGTCTTGGAATCAGGCGCCATATTGGAAAAATAAATTGGGATTACATGTATTAGGTTATTGTAACGTCTCCCTTTCAGTAAGAGGGGTAGTTAATTGGATTTAGCTACGTTATCTAAGGAATGACCTCCCTCGCTATTATGACCTGGTGTGAGTGAAAGATAGACTATCAACAGAGAACTGGACAAGATTATTGAGAAGAAATAATGCAGTACGAGCCCCCACCCCCTTGACAAGAAAATTAACAAATTTATTCCAACAAATTAATAGTGGCAATTTCAACTGAACTTAAATGATACCAACACTATTTAATAGTAGTGTCCAATTTGGATTTATTTCATCATTATAACGAGTGGCGAAAAGAGCACAATGTCCATAACTGATTGCATCACCTTCCTCTCGACCGTGTTCCAACATTTCCTATTTCCTCAAGTCTTCCCTTTCCGACTGTCTCGTCCTTCTTGGACTTCATATATTTTTCTCTGTACTCGTCGCTTCTCCCTTTCCGGACTTGACTCGTGACTTGTCTTTTTTCCCCCCGAATTGTCGAGTCCCCGCTCTCTCAGAAAACTGTTTCCTAAAAGATAAAATTATGCCTAATTCGCTATATTTACCACTTTTTAGATGTATATAAAATTCGTTCGTTTACATGACTCCGAACACTCTAGCCATTCAGACACTGCGTAAAGCCTACCTACGGTAGTACCTTGCCATAAATTACCACGTGACCTCTCTATCGAAAATTTGCCGTACGGTTGTTATTGCATACAGCTCACAGACCCTTACTCACTTCCAGGTTATTTAAACATTACAAAAGCAAATATAATAGGTAGTTATCGTTAACTCACGATAATCAGTATCGTCCTAACAGAGAAAGGAAATTATTTAATATTTATTCATATAACTGTATACAAGATAATCAGTACCGTCCTAACAGACAAAGGACATTATTTAATATGTATTAATATACTGTATAACTCTTGCATATGATACCATTTGAATCACATGCAATCTATTCTGCTAATGAACTAATAATTGTAAAATTAAAAGATAAATTGCATAGCAACTCTAACATCAACACATTTCCATGCAATTGAATGAGATAAATTGCATAACAACTCTAGCAGCAACACATTCCCATGAAACTGAATAAACGATACATAATATGGAACCTAGTCATATCCAATAAGTTGCATGCAACAAACCATAAAAAAATTAGAATGATACGTGAAATTAAAATTGAGTACCTTAGTGCATCCAGCGCTAAACCCTGTCTTTCTCACGTGATATACACCTGGTCCCACCCTTGTTTAATGAGGAAAGCACTATTCTTTTATTAGGCTTCCTCAGAGGCAACATTCTTCCTCCCAGACAATTTCAGCTTAAAGACTTTCGACCAAGGTTATCTTTCCGTTATTTCCAAGACGTATGCCTTAAATTCACACGACCAATCATAAGCAGTGCTTTCTAAAAACAATTCCCAGGACAATTATTTCTTTCGTCACTCAGAATCTCTGAATTACGTTATAGAATTTTCCATTTGAAGAATGATTGTTTAACACGGATTGGAAGTTCAGCTGTCTCTTTTTCGAACACGTTTTAAGATATCCCATCATTTTCATTGAATCGGATTAGTGGCCTCTTTGAAGGTTTAATACTGACAATGAAAGAAATTAATAATAAATGTCGAAATGACCCTTGCTAAAAAATCCCCTTGTCTACATATGATAAAATCTTAATCCTCGGTGCATTCAACTTTAAGGTTCACTGCTTTTTCAAAATTCGATACTTGACAGTCATTGAATGTATGGTTAGTTGTGTGGCATTTTCGTCATTACGTATCAAGATCATGCACAGTTTTGACTGTTTTTAAAATGAAATAATTAAACTTTGAGAACACATACCTGATTTCCATCAGTTCATGTTCAGTCACACAATGATATCAAGGTTGAAGGACAATCTGACTGAAATTAGATCTCCTTGGTGAAGATCTCACAACGACCGCTCATGGGGTCATGCTCTGCTGGCCTATGTTATTATTATAATCGCTAACTTTTATACAGCCACTAAGATGAAGTCTTATATGTTCGCGTTTGGGAGACTGAGCAGTGAGGCTGAGGAGAATCAATGTGTGCCGAACGATTTTATTCACTTTCAGAATTTTGAAAGCTGCTTATCTATTGGCTAATTCAAAGGTTTCCAGAACATGATCCCTAAGCGGTCACGGTTAAATCTTCACGTAGGACTGTAGAGATCTGAATTTAATCAAAGGACAAATGGAAAAGTCAATTTGCATATTTAGGTATGTGTGGATCAAAACAGTTTTTAAATTTCAGATTTATATTTTACTTCATTTATAATTACTTATCAGAATTAGTAGAGACATATTAGGCAGTTTCGAAGTTTGTATTACTAACATCTGTGGAGGGGTGGGTGCATTTCTAATGAATAGAAAGTGTGAGGTGATATTGTAGCTTCATATAATAGCCAATTTGCACCCTACAGATTCACCTCATCCCATTATCTAATCTTTTTAACATTGTTCATCGTTCATTGGTGGGAAACTACGCACGTGCTTTCAACTTAGTAATCATGAAATAATGTCATTTCTTATCTTTGTTCGTATTTCACCAAAGCTTTTTTTTTTCAAGACGATCAATGCCACATTTTTTCTGATATCGGCATTTGCATACCACAATTTTAGCACACAGGGGTAGAGACTTTTCGACTGAACGAAGTGTATTTAAAAAATTTATATTTTATTGCAATTTTCTGTATTCTATAAACTTGTGAATAAATCTAACTCCGATTGAAAAGCAAAATAAATTTCTGATAAAATGATCTGCAAAATAACGTGCAAAAACGTTGTTAAAAAAGCCAGACATCTGTAGATATATGCGTCTGACATAACGTTGGTAAATGATGGTATAATAAACAATAGTTTTATTATTATTATTATTATTATTATTATTATTATTAATTAATTAATTAATTAATTAATTAATTAATTATACCACTGAAATCTGGACGTTTTTTGATTGCTCTCAGATTGATATCAACGTTGACTTGGATGATATTTTTGGCTATTCTATGTCATATCCTTCAACAGTCAGGTTGTTTCATCGTTTTCAAGATCGCCTCGAATACATGGAAGATAACCGACCGTTGAATGCGATTGTCGAGAGGAAAGTGGCAGCTGCGAAGGGGGTAAAGTGATGAAGTTACACATTGGAAGGTATTTCTATTATTATGGGCATATCTTCAGAAGTTTTACAATAGATTAAGAAGTCATTATAAGCTTAGAATGGTTTTGGAAAATTGGGTTCGACATTTGTTTACTGGTTGTAAAAGATAGACTCGGGTTGAAATCGCCAGCAGCTACTCAACAAGTATGAAATGAATAACCAGAGGTTTGGATTGTCATATGTGATGAGACAGGAACTTTCCTTTCTGAAATAGACTGCACGAGACTCAAGAGTTTGTACTAGAGAAGACAAGCAGAGACCAAACATCGTTGGACGTAGTTGGGTTCTCAAGATCGTTTGGTACACATTATTTTTCGATGCAAATAGCCATGTAGTCCAGTACTTTTGCCGGACTGTGAAAGTGTCACTGGACACTTTTATGCATCGAAATTATTGCCAATAATTTTGAGACTTCCCGAAGGAAGAAGCGTAACGTTCATACTTTGCCACATCCGTTATAGGACTGATTCTTATAATGTTGGTAGTTGCCACTCAGTATATACATTTTACACAACATACTCTGTACATAGCATTATATGGCAACAGTAGCGCATACCTGCAGACGCGAGCATGTAAACATGAATTACAACAGAGGATAAGGAACGTAATTATGTTGAGAACTAAAAATAATATTGATTTCTTTTCGTAAAAGATATTATCACATTGACATGATATTTACTGACCAAATTATAACATACTGTAATTATTATTATTATTATTATTATTATTATTATTATTATTATTATTATTATTATTATTATTATTATTATTATCTTTTTTTGCGGAAAAGTTTAAAAATTAGATAATGCAGTTAAGAATCTTTTGAATTTACAGGCATAACGGCTTGACATTTTGCTATACTCGGCCAAGATATCGTGGTACATATGTTGGTCTTCATTCCTTTTAAAAGGTAGAACAAATAAACGATATTATTCGTGTAATATAGTTCTTATATTTCACATGTTACACAGCCACTTGTTCCTTGCTACTCCCTCATAAAGACCCATTTCTGTATTCAGGTTATGTGACATATTATACTTATTTATTACACAGCCACTCGTTCCTTGCTACTCTTTCATAAAGACCCATTTCTGTATTCAGGTTATGTGACATATTATACTTATTTATTACACAGCCACTCGTTCCTTGCTACTCTCTCATAAAGACCCATTTCTGTATTGAAGTTGTTCTTGGTATAATTTTTAAACGAGGCTCATGTATCACACGTAAGTACTGTTCAAAAAGACATATATTATTTACACAAGGACTGATATTCTAGCTTCTTTGATGACGTCAAAGATGGTTGCATATTTGCTTAGTGTACTACAAAACGTTATCTCATATTTCACTGACTTGAATTTCAACATGCGTAGGAATATCATAGGTCACAAAAAGTATATTTAACTTGAATTGTCCAAGTGTGCCCAGTACAAGAGTTACCGTTATCAGCATAATAATAATAATAATAATAATAATAATAATAATAATAATAATAATAATAATAATAATAATAATAAAAATATTAATAATAATAATAATAATAATAATAATAATAATAACAACAACAACAACAATAATAATAATAATAATAATAATAATAACAACAACAACAATAATAATAATAATAATAATAATAATAATAATAATAATAATAATAATAATAATAATAATAATAATAATAATAATAATAATAATAATAATAATGAGGACTTTGTATAGCGTCTAATCTTTAGAAGCTCTAAGCGCTTTACAACATCTATAATGATATGACTTCGAAAAACAAACAAAAACAAGCACCATGAAATTAGTAAACATAAAAAATGCTGAAAATATGTAAGGTAGGACACATTTATTAGGTGTTTAAGTTTGTTCTTGCAGTCGAACAAAATGCGTTTTAAAAACACTCTTAGAAGGGATCACCGTGTCTTTGTGTCTAATTTTACTGAGCGATTCATTCCACGTTGCTGGGCCCTGGAATGAAAAAGAATGTTGTTCATATGACTGTTTTGATAGTGGGAATAATGAGTATACGATTGTCAGAAGAGGAGCGTAAGTATATTGCTGTTGTGTACACATGGGTGAGGTCAGATAGGTATGCTGGACTGGAGTCCGTCAGTGAAACGTAGCACAGAGAACAAATTGTGTTTTTAACTTTTTGACGTTTCTGGAGTAGATATCGAGACGAATCAGACATACTTTACTTACAATAGTCCAGTCTTGAAAGTACTATAGAATACACAAGTGTTTTAGTGGTATCAGCTGATAGATATTTGCGAATGGCACTGATGCGTCTCAGCTCAAGATACACAGCCTTGCATATGTTCATAATATGTTGGTGCAATGTGATAGTACTGTCAAGAGTAACACCTAGGTTTATAACTGACTGTGTGAATTTAATTTTGGTGTTGCTGATATTTATTGTTTGGGGTAAAGGATGTGAATGAGAAAGTCTTTGTGTTGTGATCGGAATCGCGTTAGTTTTATCTTGATTCATCTGCAGCGTGTTACATGTCATTCATGATGTCACATCAGAAATGCGCCTCTCTACTCCTTGGATGGTAGCATCAACTTCGGTATATTTGGGTGTCATAAGCGAACAATTGGTGAGACACTGGGTGATGAGCTATATGACACCTGAGAGCGACTGAGAGAAAAGAATGAAGAGAACAGGTCCAATAACAGACTACTGTGCAACACCACAACATTGATCAACTGGGCTGAAGTTTATTCCATTTGCAGATACAATTTGTGTCCTATTGACTAAGTAGGACTTGAACCACTGTAAGGCTGTATTCTGAATGCCAAATACATGCCAGAGACGGTGAAATAATATATCATGGTCTATTGTGTCGCATGCTGCAGACAAATCAAGGAGGGTGAGGACTGTAATCTTTCCACTATCCAAAGTAGAGGGAATGTCACTAACTACTTTCAGAAGAGTAGTTTCAGTACAGTGGCAAGGGCGATATGTAGACTGTACATTGCTAAAAAGAATGTTTAAATTAAAATGAGATACATGTTGGGTTAGAACAACTTTTTCTAAAAACATTTATGTGAATGGGAGATTAGAAACTGGGCAGTAGTTCTTTAAATCATTATGGTCAAGTGTTGGTTTCCTCAGCAGATGCTTTACAATGGCAGTTTAGAGAGATATTAATAACATCAGTTAGTGAAGGCAATATTGGGTCTAAGCACTCAAGCAACAGCGATGTTGGAATTGGATCAAGTTCACATGACTTCGGTGCACTCTTCATCACGACTGTCCGTACTAAATCCATAGCGACAGGTAACAAATGCCCATAATGGTTGTCGCTGAAATTCTGTATCGTAACGGTATGGTGAGGACGAGACAATTACAATTGTGTTGTCAAGCGTATCTCTAATGGTGTGTACTTTGTCACGGAAGAAATTGAAAATAGGTCCGGAAGATATACTGGAGAGAATGTAGTTCGTAAAAGTGTACATTTGTTCTTTGACATTAGTTTTTTTGTATGTGAGCATCGCTTTTGAACATACATAGTTTAAGTTCTCCAAATCAAACTTTCTCTATTTACCAATATTAAAGTCCAAAATTTGTAAACACAATATTTTTTTTTAATTTACAGCAATGGGTATAATCCCAGTTCACCATAAAGAATATCCAGTTTAGTAGACTTTCTTCAGCTTTAGTAAAATTTTATGAATTTGTTCAACATCTTATCATTATATTATTGTTTCATAACGAAGGATTCGTCCAATGAGTAAATTAAAAAAAAAAACTCTTACATATTTGTCTGTACAAACCATACATAATTTGTGATAAAAGCTGGTCCAATCAGAATGATGGCGTTAAAATTTTATCGTCATATGTCCACAATTCCATTTTCACGTGTTGTATCAAAAATGCTTGTCCTTAAAGTTCCATTTTCTAGGTGGAAATTTGAATGTCATATTCGAGAGTTTAAATTTAACTCGTTCAATCACATTGATTGGGCTGAAAGTTCCATTCCGTATGTTGAGTTTTTAGAACTGTTTAATTACTCAGCGATGGTTGGACATTTTATTGTGCTTGAGAAATTATTTTTATATGGTGAAACATAACATTACACAATATCAAATTCAATTTAATTTAACAATTCAAAATAATACCGAGTATTAAGATACATCATTCGAGTATTCAATAATGAAGCGCCATTACGTTTCATGCATTTACAGTTTGAAACTTACCATTCACAGGTCGAGAATTACTATGAAGTTCTTCGGTAAAGGTCTCTCTCATGAACGGATCTCGTTATTTTGTTTTTAAAGGAGGTTGCTTCTCGTTGCTGTGCAATTCAGCAGATGAAATCTAAATACTCGCCATATGAAATGAAACTGTCTTCACAGTTACATTCAACGTGTGAATTACAGATTATCGACATGTGATATTGAAATGTCAGTCACAGCTACGTAATTAAAAATATACACTTGTAAAAAGTCGACATAGGAAATAGAACTTAAAACCACCACTATATAATTCAACATATGAAATCTAAAACTGAACATTTCTCATTGGAAAGGCTTTTGTCCGCTTCGGTGCCTCGTAGATTTTCTCCTTATTTCTCCTCACCACGTGGTTATTGATTGTCTTTTAGACTGAAATAATGTCACACTGATTCGAAACCGTTTTAAAGGACATTTACTCCTCAGACAGTTGTACAGCCATGGTAACACCGCTTACACAAACAGCGAAAGACTTGGTGGCAGCGCCGGTCACAGAAATTATGACATTCTTGACAAAGCGTGAAGACTAGACTAAATCCGGTTTCTTCTATCATCGCAATTTTGTTCAACACAAGGAATTAATTGCTTCTTCAATGCGAGGTTAACACAGATAACTCTTCAGATAAATTAATAACATACAGAACATACATACCGAACATAAATTAACAGACATCTACCTGTTTAATGTTAGATAAATAAAAACTTTAAAATAATTATGAATGCCTTCCAAGTTTGATGCATATCGCATTTTCAATGCAACAATGGAAGTCTCATTTACCTGTAAAATACCCTAGAAAAGATAACGAAGCAGACGATATATGTGCAGGTTTTGTCAACAAAACCATGCCTTCCAGACTATATCAAATATCTCAGCGTGCATTTTCAACGCCCCTGAATTGTGTCTGTCTGGGGACACTTCAAAAGCAGAAACTCTTGTGTAGACACGAACAAACTAATTTACCATTTTACAGTCGGTCATAAGGTACTGGAATCAAAGACAAAAAGAGTAGCTGTACTTTCTGGTGCACGTGGGAATCTACATATAAACGTTTGACCTATGCAAATATTTTTTAGAAGAAAATACTATTTAAAAAATACTCACGTGACAGTGGTAAAATATTTCCTGCAAAGAACATAAAAAGCATACTAGTGGACAGTAAATGTCATCTCTTAGAACATTATTTATGCATGTGGCTTAAAATTAATGTTGATGATCTTGGTAGGAAACGTGAACACACACACACACACACACACACACACACACACACGCGCGCGCGCGCGTCTTTCCCCACAACTACTAACCAATGAAATAACTGCTTATATGTGATTGTGAATCTATAGCCATTGAAAAAGCTCCCACAAAATCACCCAACTGATAATATATATATATATATATATATATATATATATATATATATATATATATATATATATATATATATATATATATATATATATATATATATATATATATATGTATGTATGTATATATGTATATGTATATATATATATATATATATATATATATATATATATATATATATATATATATATATATATATATATATATATATATATATATATATATATATATATATATATATATATATATATATATATTCATAATCAACTGATTCTACGCCACCACAGACGTTTCAAGCTGTGTTGATAAAAAAATAATTAAAAATTATGTGCTCCTTGAAAAAGTGGTGAAAATCTAATAAACACACGCTCTTTGAAGCAATAGAATTGTTTTGTTTTTTTTAAAAAAGAAATAAAAACAGAAAAAGTTAAACCTCCACTTTTACAGCACAGTTATACTTGTGACTAGAAGGAATATATGTTGGTTCAATTTGCTATTATTGATAAAATTTGGATTAAAATCGAGTGTAAAATGTTGCAACACATTTATTTATTTATTTATTTATTTATTTATTTATTTATTTATTTTATTTCATTTATTGCTGTTTAATAGAGATGATTTTTTTAAGCGTGTCTATTATCAATTATTATTTTATTGGAATCTAAAGATGCGACCAGTCTGCATATGAGGACTGGTTTAGAGATGGGTGGCTTAGAGTAATTTAGCTTTGAAAGAAAGTCTCGGGTAAAATGCGAATTTCAGGTTCAACCTGACGGTCCGTTTTACCTGAAAATGACATAAAATACAACATCTTGAGGAGGGGATATTAATTTTTTATACTTATTATTTATTGTATTGGAGTTCTTTTTATCCCGTAGGTACCCAGGTGTTCCATTTCAAAACGTTGTCTCTCTTGTTGTAGAGTCCATACTGTTTGATGCCCTTTTAGTTAAAAACCTTAGACAGATAAGCGCCCCCTGGGTTTCCTTTGCAATCGCTAAAACTTCGCGACCAGTCTGGAGACATTTGTCTTGAGAACTCTTCAGATCATGAGATAGACTAAGTCTTTATTGGTCTCGTAAACTGTCTCTCCGAATCAGACGTGTAATAAGTTCCGTCTTGCAAGCACCTGAAATCAAATACAGGATTAGAAAAGTGCTGAAAGGGGATTATTTCAAGTTTGAGCAGATTTTGCTATCAAAAGTAAACAACGATAAGACCTAAGCTTTAATAACATCGGATTTTCTCTGTAAATACTACAAGACAATAAATTACCACCGAACAGTACAATATCTGCGTACTCATCTCTGCATACCACAACACAGCCTAATATCCAGTATAATTACGCTGCCTTTAATTGACGTTCCGGTGGCCTAAGTGGTTAGAGCGTCCGCTTCTAATGCGGGTGGTCGCGGATTCGAACCTCGCTCGAGCCATACCAAAGACTTTAAAAAAAAATAGTACTTGCAGCTGCCTTGCTTGGTGATCATCATCAAGAGTTTAGTGTTAGGACTGGTCGGCCTGGTGTCAGGATAGTGTGACTGGGTGGGACAGGATGCTGTTTGTCTGCGGCATTATGCCCCGGTGTTAGACATCAAGATAAACTGCCAAACTTCATATATCGAAACGATGTACCTGATTTTTTTAAAAGCTACGTTAAAAGTCCAACTCACACACATACACACGCGCGTGCGCGCAGATACACAATACATACACACGCGCACACACACTACCTCTATTTGGCTTCTTCCTTTGTTTTACTTTGCTTTATTTCCCAACAATAAAACTACAAACTACAATGATGTTCTTATTAGCATTACTGGACTAAGAATAAAGGGATATGCCTACAAAAAAGGAACAGTGGATAAAACAATTAAAACTTGCATTTGTAATCATCGCTTCCACGTGTAATATGGAATTGCCACTCACAGAGCTAATTCTAAAGAGAGGGACAGATTTTATGGAGAAAACCGGTGGATATGGCATTGGCGTATCCGTGCGGTTATCTGACAGCTCGTTCGGTACTCATTTCCAAAATTAGCACCATTTGAGATGAAATAAGAGATGAAACTTCGAATAATTGTAGAATGTGCGTCGTGGGAACTCACGATGGTTCTATCGTCGAGTTCATTGTTACAACTTGGTATTTGGATTATTCAGCCAAATCTTTTTGAAGCCATTTGAGATTAAGGACTGAAGCTTAGAATACCTTGATGTTATCATTAAAATCTACCATGTTCCCCATTTGGGGTTTATGTTCAATTGCAATTTGACGGCTCAATTTTTTTAAAGTTCTCCTGACACACTAACTACACGATAAACTGCATACTATATTGGGTGTCTTGTTTGCATGGACAAAGTCACGGCTGAATATTTTCAGTTTTCCATCACACTTCTATTCCGATTTATAAAGTTAGAGCTGTTTAACATCATACATTTATACATCATAATTAAAAATATGTTTTCCCACCACATCAGGATTTAATTCAATGTCAAAGTCAAGCATACGTATGTTAAGTTTTTCTTCACACTTTGCGGTCTTTAACTTTAAGGCTATTAGAGACGAAGGGATAAAACTTGGTAGACATGTATATTATCATTAGACGGTGTGACACATGCTTTCTTTCTTCAAGGTTAAGTTCCAACGTCATATCAATTGCGATCTATAACAATATAAAAATGTATGAGACTAGGTATACACATATTTTGTCATTAGGAAGAGCACTGAATTAGGGGTCACATTTTCAAGGTCATGGTCATGGGTCAGTAATTTGTGTTGTTATATTTATCATACCTTTCCTTCCTCTTTTTAATTAAGGAGATTTCAAGATTAAAAAATGAAATTTGGCATACATATGCGCCAGCAGACGTCGCATATCACACTCCCAGAACTCATGTTCGGGTTTTATATTTGGTCAGTATTTTAAGTTTCCTTCACACTTTCCTCACCATCCTTTAAGAATAGAATGATCAACTTGAACTTGATGCGTTTGTTACATGCCATATTTGGGGTTGTCTCTTGAAGGGCACGGTCATGACCAATAATTTCGATTTAAGTAGCAATTTTTTCTTCCACTTCTTAACTCTGTTGAAACTAATAGAATTAAATTGGATATACGCATATATTCACTAGAATTGTGTTACATTTTACTTTTGGGATCGTATCTTCAAGGGCAAGGTCCCATACTGCTGTTTTAAGGCTGTCTTTCTTTCTACTTTCTTTAGTGATACTTTGTAATGACGCTATCCATGAGAGAAAACGAAGCAAAAACTTTTCACATAGTACGTGAAATGCCTATGTTTCGAGTACAGCTGCCCTCACAATAGTACATGCCGTCATAGCCGTCGAAAACAACCATGTTGTTTAAGAAATCCGTAATGCTGCCGTTATTAACGCATTATCAGACAGAGTTATTCTTATATTTTTCCAGGCATGACTGACGAGTTTTGAATTTTCCCCTGTCTTAAACGTCTTTACCCATGGGCAACCACGCATTAAAACTGGACAGCAATTAAGTTTGTTGTTTGAGTTCTTTTTAAATAAAAGAAAGAAACTGAATTCACTTTTACGGGTTAGCATTATGTTAAAACATTAAAAAGCTTTAAAATTTGATCTTAATATGAAATGAAATAAATGTTCTGTAAACTATCTATTGTTAGGACAAATGTATTCATTTAGTTATTGTATTATTTATTTGCTGTTTTTCTGAGATGTCTAATGTATTGATGTCTTTATTAGTATTACGACAGTGCCTTATTAGAACCAAATACGTTAACATTCTGCAGAGGGTGCACAAAGGAGATGGTTTACAGTAATTTCACTTTAGTTTAATGTGATTAAACAATGCCTCATACAAATGGCGTATTTCTGATTCCCACTCACGATCTATTGGACAAAACAATACAGCATCTTAAAGAGGAGATATCGATTCTTATTATTATTATTTCACGTATTGAAGTTCTTTTATCCCTCAGTGATTACCCAGGTACTCCATTCAAAAGCGTTGCATATCTTGTTGTAGTCTGTATTCTGTTTGATATCCTCTTCAGTTAAAGACATGATACTGATAAGTGTTCTGGGGGTATCGTTTTCAACAGGAAAATCATCGTGACCAGTCTGGAGACATTCGTCTTGAGAGCTCTTCACATTTCGAAATACACAAAGTGTTCACTGGTCTCATAAACAGTCTCTTAGAAGCAGACAATGCGCAATAAATTCTGTCTTACAAGCACCTGACATCACGAAATGAAAAACAGAATCAGTAAGGTGCAGAAAGGGGATTATTCCAGGTTAGAACAGATTTTGCTATCAAAGGTAAATAGTGATCATGCATAAGCTTTCATAACATTGTAATATGCTTGGTAAATATTATAACACAATATATTACAACCTAGCAGCACAATGTTTGAGCAATCACCTCGCCTTGTTAGAGTAGAGCGAATGATTGCTGATGTACAACGAGCCATTATTTGCCATACTGATCTAAGTAAAAGGGGTTATGAAATTTAAAAATAAGAACAGTTAACCGTAACATTAAAACATGCATTTGCACCTCGCCATATTTCAGGCAACTCCCGCCCACATGATTGATACAAAAGGTACAAGTGTTAAGGCAAAAATAAAAAACTTCGTACGTTCATACGTTAAATTGCAATGTGTGTCGCGAAATAACAGGGAGTACTTGATTCAAATTCAAGATCACAGCTCAGTATTTTGAGTTTTCCAGCGCACATTCCTTTCCATTAGAGGTTAATGAACGAAACTTAGACTGCCTTACACAATATCATTAGAAGATATATTAGAGAACCATCTTATCGTCAAGGTCAATGTCACAGTTCAATATTTTAAGATTTCACTTCCACTTTCCAACTTCGGGTATAAATACATCAATGGCGCATTAAACGGTTTCTACTAAGTAAGAATGTGGGTTCAAATAATCTAGGTCAATGTCAAGGCTCAATATGTCTAACGTTCTTTGAAATTTCCCATTCCACTCGATAGCTTTAGAGTTGTTAGAGATTTTGGAATAAAACTTAGTTTACTTATAGATCATCATTACGCGATGTACTGCGTACCATGTTGGATACGGCTCAATATTTTATGTTTACTATCATACTTCCTCAATAATGTTAGAGTTGTTCACATTAGGGGTTGAAACTTGATATATCGATTAAAGTCATAAATAGAATATGCGATTCCTTCCACATTAGGAATAAATTCTTCAATGTCAAGGTCAAGATTTAATATTTTAAGTTTTCGCGCCACACTTTCCTTTGCGGTCTTTAACTTTATGACTGTTAGAGATGAGTCAATACAACTCGGTATACATATATTCTATCACTAAAAGATGTGCTCCATTCTAAACGGTTCGTCCTTTCTTTAAGGCCAAGGTCACATATCAGTATTTCACATCTATTTTCAACACACTTTCCTTTCTGATCTGGGACTTCATGGACATTTCAGCTTTTGGGATGAAACTGTGCATACGATATACTTTATCATTAGGAAGTTTCTCCTACATCACGTTAGAAGTCACGTCTTCAAGGTTGTTTCGTAACAAAATCCTTTTCACTCGATATTTTGGAATCCTTTAACATTAAAATATAACACTAAGGTGTCCAACTTTGTTACAGCGTCCGCCTCGGATGCGGGAGGTCGCGTGTTCGAACCCCGGTTTAGACATACCAAGGGCTTACAAAAATGGTAAATGCTGCTGCCTCCCTTGGCGTTTAGCAATAAGATGTTAGGGTTAGGATTAGGACTGGTAAGCCTGGTGTCCGGATAATGTGATTATGTGGGACATCATGCTAGATGTATGCGGCATGATGCTCCAGTGCTAGACATCACTATTAACTGTCAATACTGCAGATGACCGTTGCGTCCGAAGTACACAGTTCATACGCGTGAGCAAAGAAAAATAACAACATTAAAAGCCGCATAGTAATGAGGTATTATCACATTTAATATATGGATGTTATATGAAATTAACAATAAATAGTTAAAATTTATTAGAAAGAAACTGTTTCCTTTCATCATTTCCAATTTTTAGTACCCCACACTCCCGTATAAAAGACCCTCGTCACCCTCCAAATATGCGGGCCCCAGAGAATAATGTGCTAAACTTTCAAGCTCACGGATTCTTTGAAAATTTTTATTTCTGTCTTAGAAATATGGCAAGTGATGCAGTTAAATTTGCCAATGGATTAATGTGTTGAGGGATAAATGATTCCTTCTGGCTGGTAAGTGTATTATTTTGTCAATAAATATTGCAGGTATATTCATCTGGAGCACAACGGAGATGCTTAACAAAATTATAACAGCATGTTTAACATAACACATTTCTGGCTGTTGCTAAGTTTTCCGTTGTTGTTTAGAGAGTTGGGATGCTATGAAGTGTATAGGTATATAGTCTTATGTGCATGGATCTGTGTTTTCTGACAGTTCATTTCAAACACCATTGAGAATTTTATCCTATCTGTAGCACAGTAAATTTTCAGGTCAGCTTCATTAAATGTAGCTAACAGTATATACAATGTTTCACGCGATGTGTTTACAACTAATTCAGTTGCTTTAGCTACATTCAATGATCTGAAAATGTACTGTAGTCCTGCATGTAGGATAAACTTGACCATGTTAGTTTGAACGAACTAACATAATATCAAAACCTCGAAATAGTATGCGTGTGTGTATTTGTCTCTATCAAAATGTTTTTGTTTTGGTGTGTTTTTAAGACAGATTGACCTTAAGTAACTATGTTTTGGTTAAATATTATTTGTCGTTGTTGTTGCTGTTGTTGTTGTTTTATTTGAGAACAACTATGGCACAGCAGAAGACAAGAAGGTTTCTTGGGGGGGGGGGGGTTAAAAGTAGTTCTCAGCGCGTGGACACCATGACTGAGACGATTGGTCTGAGATGACTAGACTGAGATAAGAAAAGTAAGGTTAGCAAAACAGCTAGATTTCTCTGTCGCTTGGGTGAGAAAAACTTTGTTAAAGCTACGTTAAAAATACAAATCACGCACACACACACACACACACACACACACACACATACACATACACACACACGCACTAAAATATGAGATTTGGCATATACATCATCACTAGCAGATATTTCGAATATCACTTAAGTAGTACCGTAACTAACCTTGGGGTCCTCGACAAGCTCAAGGTGTTTGGTCAGTATTTTACGTTTTCTTTCATACTTGTATTTCTACTCAATAACATTAGAGTGATCTTAGCTTAAGTGATGGAATTTGCCGTCTTTGCCATGCGCCATATGTTTTAAATGTTAAGGTCATTGGGTAATATTTTAGCATTTTCACTTCCTTTGGATAAATTATTAATAGTCAAAGAAAGATGTGTTGCAATCCATTTTTGGGGTTATAAGGTCAATGCCACATATTTTTTCTCCCTCAAGATTCCTTTGTTTCTGCATAAAATCATACACGCTTGTTGACATTCATCGATGAATTATGGTGCAGCAGTCTATATGATTGTATATCTGGTATCATAGTCTATGATTTATTTTCAATGTCAAGGTCATTTATCAACCTTTCTTCCTCTTTTATGCATTTTTACTCTTATGCTTTTTGAGATAAAGACACGAGGGTCACTGTACACTGTATTATATACAGTCACTGTACACTGTATTATATACAGTCACTGTACACTATATTATATACACTTATCATGCGATCTGTATTTTATATAGTTTTCAAACGTCGTCAACCATCAGCCTTTCGTACGTACTTTCAGCAATCATGTTCCAACAAGACTTCATCGACGGAAGACGATGTGTGCTCTTTCAGAAACGTATATTGATTCCTAACTTTCGATTATACATTATTCTGAGGTAATGACTCAATTTTCCACCAATGAATATATTTATATAAATAATAAAAGGGTCACTATATGTATAATATTTCCCATATGTAAACTCTGATGAGGTTACGGTTTTGTTTTGTTTTCTACGGTTGATGGGCGATACCTGGCGGCCAACGTTCCTTCTTGCTGCTCAGGCATCCCCGCGCAGATGAATTGTCGATTTTTGCTCAATTCAACATTAAATTTTGCTGTCTTCGTAATGCTTGCGCAGTGCAGAGAGCACTGCGCGCACACCTATCATTCGCTTAGAGGGAACGTTGCTAGCGGCCAGTATATTTGGTGGAGGAAGAACCCGGGAAGAAACACTAACCCGCAGGAAACTACTGGCAAGTTTTCTCAAGATGAGATGTGTAAGTGATTAGTAAAGACGAACCCATTAGACCATTAATCCATCCAGATTGCTGATCAGGTTGAGAATCTTAACACGTGACAATGAATGAAGTTCCAGTAAAGCGATTGTTTTCACCTCCTTATAACGGGATATATTGTATGTATATGTGCGTAAGAAAACAGGCTTTAGATTTGGAAACGTTTATCTGTAAAAACGTAAAATAGATACCGTTCGTCGTTCCCAAAGTAAACCTCCAATACAACAGGTCATCGCGATAAGCCAAGCATTCACTCATTTATCGTTGATCAATATTTGAATCCCATAAAGCGCAACCGAAATTGTTTTATACCCTTGCCATCGATAAGTCTCCACGAAGTTTGCTATCGGAGGTAAATCACCAGCCGTAGCATCCATGTGGATCAGACACTAGATCAATGAGGTGTCAGAAACTCATCCTGAAAATATCGATACGTTATCGCGGTAGCATCAACTTTATAATTCGCGTTAGTATTCGCTGGCACAGGGGCAACATGAGGTTAAGTTCGACTTGCATTTACTCGATATATATATATATATATATATATATATATATATATATATATATATATATATATATATATATATATATATATATATATATATATATATATATATATAAGGTCAGGTCAGAGTTTAAACTTATATATATATATATATATATACAGTATATGAAATATTATACATGTAGTGACCCTTTTATAATTTATATGTATATATTCATTGGTGGAAATTGCGTCATTACCTCAGAATAATGTATAATCGATATGTATATAAGGTCAGGTTTAATTGAATATAAATTGATTTACTGAAATGTTAGCTTGACCTGATTGCAGTAATAAATAACTTTCTCACAGTGGAATTTTACGATTTTGTATGAAGTCCGAAGAAGACCATAAATTATAGATAGTACTTACTCTTCCGCGAAGGTGAAGTTTATTACAGCAGTTGTGCATAAACAGTCGTGAAACTTGCGCCACTGGTGTTAGGTCTTGCCTCAAGGTTTTCGTATCCAAATTTTGCAATGACGTCGTGTCTTTTGAGGAGCCATATCACTACAAGTGAGAAACACAGCATAAAAGGAATATCCTATTATTAATTCCAACTGACATGAATACATATATTACAACATTGTAATAGCTAATTGTACAAGTATATAATAAAACTCCACTAGAAAGAAAACCATCTTTTGTTTCCTAGATTCTTTATACGTATAGTTGCGACGTATTGTTTATTGAAGCGAACTTGAGAGCTATGAAAACTAAGAATTAAACACATTTTTACGACGGTTCCATGGTTATCACTCAGTTCATTAGTTATTCACAGTAGTAAGAACGTGCTTATATAACATATACTTCAAATAGTGTATAGTTTTCCAAAGCTCTGCGCACGACTTTAAAACAATGAGTCTGGAAAAGGTTTTCACCAAAAAGGTGCAAAACTCCGGATGGCTAAATGTACGCCATCTTTAAAGTACTACTACTATAACTACTTCCGCTGATACTACTACTACTAATATTGTTGTTGCTGCTTATGTTGCTACTAATACTACTAGTATTGATGATGCTTCTGTTGCTACTACTACTACTATTGCCGTATTGTTGCTACTACTATTACTACTGTTGTTACTTCGGTTGCTACTACTACTACAACTGCGACTATTACTGCTGTTGCTACTAATACCACTACTGCTGCTACCGTATCTATCACTTCTATCGATTCCAGTTTCAGACTTTTCAGTTCAACTTTGGCTGGAAATAAAACTTTGAGTTTTCTGCAGCTTGAGAAAATTTAATAACTTTTGGTTGATTTTCAACATAAAGGACACGATATGCAGGCATTATTAACCGAAATAATATCTGACTGCTTGCAGTGCTGCCTTTCAGGACCATGGGTACTGAAAATAGAATGGTGCCCCACTCCTACGAAATGGGAAACTCAAAACAATAACAAATATTAAACTCTAATAAAAGTGGGAAATACCAGATCGAGTAGCTTCTCGTGGGTCGGTGGTTCTTTCCGGGGTTTCCCGGGTTCTTCCTCCACCAATAATACTGGCCGCCATGTATAACCTGTTCTTAAAAATGGCGTTAAGCCCTAGTACAACAACAACAACCAGATAGAAATGGTCATATATAATTCACTAAATTTTATCATCAGTAATTAATTTGATCTTTTTTTTCTTGTGCCCGAAGCACGTGCTCAATGTGCTTAATCATCCGGCACTGACTGCTTGCTCATGCACACGCATTTGTATCATATTATGACATATTCATAACATAATATATCCAATACTAGCTATTTTTTGTTTTAGATTAAATTCAGGTCAGTTTTTAAATTTTATCTGACTTGAGTCAAACTGATAATGTCTCACAAATCCCGCTGATGCGATTCTTCAAATTTGTTCTAAAACTTGATAAGATAATACTGTAATATGTAACTTTTTTTATAGTTAGCCGGAAACCAGGAAAAGCACGTGATACGTATAATGGTCGAGATGTCGATAGATCCGACAAGATGGAGGGTGGGGTGGGAGGGGGGCAACCCGGGCCTGTAAAGGAGCCTGGGCTGAACAACATTTTTTAATTTTATATTTTAAAAACAAAATTGTTTGAACAAGATCTAGGAGAGGTTCTGGTGTTCTTACCCCAGTGCCCGTCATCGCTCTCTCTCTCTCTCTCTCTCTCTCTCTCTCTCTCTCTCGATATGTTATCGGCCTCATATAGGGGCACTACCCACGGGACAGAATGTTACAGTAAGTAAAATAAGTATATGATGTTCTTGGATATTATGTGTATGTGTGTGTGGTTCGGATTTTTAACGTAGCTTTAAAAAAATTTCAGTCATATTGCAACGATGTATGCAGCGTGACAGTTTATAGCGATGTCTAGCACGGGGCATCATGCCACAGACACGTAGAATGATGTTCCACACAGTCACATTTTCCTGGCACCAGACCGACCAGTTCTAACAGTAACCTCTTAACAATGAACGTCAAGCGAGGCATCTGTCAGTACCATTTTTATAGGACTCTGGTATGACTCGGCCTGGTCATCAAACCCACGACCTTACGCATCCGAAGTGGACGCTTTAACCACTAGGTCATCGGAGCGGTCGTTAGATATTCTAAATGGAGCATAAAGTGTATCAAAATATAATAATAATAATAATAATAATAATAATAATAATAATAATAATAATAATAATAATAATAGTAATAATAATAATAATAATAATAACAATAATAATAATGTTGTTGATGGGTTTAACACCATTTTTCATACATGGCGGCCAGTATTAATGGTGTAAATAATAATAATAATAATAATAATAATAATAATAATAATAATTTGTTTGTTTGATTGATTATGATTTTCAACGTAGCTTTAACAATGTTTCAGTCATATCGCTACGATGTCTGCAGTGAGGCAGTTTATTGTGGGCCATCATACGGCAGACATGTAGCATGATGTCCCATCCAGTCACATTATCATGACACCAGGCCGACCAGTCCTAACACTAACCTCTTAATGCTGAGCGCCAAGCGAGGCAGCTGTTAGTATCATTTTTGTAAGTCTTTGGTATGACTCGGCCAGGTATCGAACCCACGACCTCCCGCTTCCACGGTGGACGCTTTAATTACTGGGCAACCGAAGCGGTTAATAATAATAATAATAGTAATAATAATAATAATAATGATAATGAAAAAGAGAAGGTCCTACTTTTCTCGTCCTTTGGCCCATCGAAGAATACAACCCTGGGACAACGATGTTATAGGGAGAAAATGACTGAGCATTATATAGCATGCTCCCCTCCCACCCAATATATATATATATATATATATATATATATATATATATATATATATATATATATATATATATATATATATATATATATATATATATGAAGTGGATTAAGCTTGGAGTTATTTAAATACTTTTTTTAAAAAAAAATAATCAAGGAGTGTCCTGTTTTATTAAAACTACTAAATATGTTTTAAAACAAAACAAAACAAAACACAGCTAATAAAAATAAGTACGATGAAATAAAAGTTGGAACCAAATGGTATCCCATGTATTGACCATGAGACTTTATGTAATTTTGTGTATTCTTATGTTAATCCTTTCATCATCATTCGGTTCTCTTCGGTTTGTTTGATGTCGCTTTTAAGACGCCCTTTTGTGAGAGTGTATTATGTAGTTTATGACCCTTGTAACTGATAATAAATAGACACACGGCTTGCTGTATGCACAAGCTTGTCCGAGCACAAGGAAATAACGCTGAACCGTCAGGAATGAACTCTCCAACGTGTTCAGGCAAACGTTTGCATTCACCTTTAATTAATCAATTAACATTAACAGTTGTGATCAAGCCGATACACCGTGACAGCTAATGAGACCATTCTCACATTATATATGAACCTTTCTGTATAGTTAGCTGTTAACAGCGTATAACTTTGTTATTATTGCATCAATTAATATATATTTTTGAAAGACTACAAACTATGACATTTAATATACGGAGCCTACTCCCCAGTTTATACACCAACCATCATCAGTCGTTAAGGTACTGTGCTGCTGAACATCTGACCAGTTCCCTCCACTACCGTATACACTTGCTTATAAGTCGAATCCAGTTACAACTGTACAGACCCATATCTTGTGGTGCAATTTCACCCGGGTCATCTCGACTCATCTGCCTTTAAATCATAAACTGTATACAGAAAGTGGGAACATTTAGAAAGGATAAGCCATTTGTATAAAGCATGGTGAATTGACAACATCTTAAAGTTTAAATTTGCAACTCAAGTCGTTTAGATTTTCAAAGTGGCTGGCGGCAAGTTCAAGCTATACAGATTATAAACAGAGGTATGTAAGTTTATAAAGTGGGACTCGTGACATCTGCAGCTTTAGTAAACCTTTGGAAATAATGGAATTTTAATTATATATAAATCCATCCATCACTCGTTTACATGAGGCATCTTCACTAATGCATACAAAATGTGACATCAGCAAACTATACTAAAATGAAACGAAAGACAGCTTCATAGTTTTTAAAAAATTGATAACAGTAGTTTCTGATATTTGTTTAGCGTATTACAATATATTTTCTATATTTTAATCGGCCGTAGAAGCATTTAATACATGTTCCCCCATTTGCTGTAACATACCAGGCCTCAGTTTTGGGAGCATTTCCCACACGTTAACCCACATTATGTAACATACCAGGCCTCAGTTTTGGGAGCATTTCCCACACGTTAACCCACATTATGTAACATACCAGGCCTCAGTTTTGGGAGCATTTCCCACACGTTAACCCACATTATGTAACATACCAGGCCTCAGTTTTGGGAGCATTTCCCACACGTTAACCCACATTATGTAACATACCAGGCCTCAGTTTCCTAATTTGAGCAGTCAGTTTTAAGTCATACTTAATTTTCAGCTGATACATCGCAGGATTCTATACTTGAACTGAAGTAACGCCTTAAATTATGCTGGTGAAATTCAGGCCTGCAAAGCTGATCCATACTTTTAACATACGGGTTACACCAAGTTTCACCGGTACTTCCGGTAAGCGAAAACCGGATTACTCTTATCTTATCCTTCCTCTTGTCTTCGCCATTAGTGGCAGGCATCGTGTAATGATGCAGTGAATAGCAAACTTCACGCCATCAAGCCAACCCTAGGAGAATGGAATCCTTCCTACAGAAGCATCCGTAGGGAGGAGGTAGTCTTTGCAAGAATTCGAATTGGTCATACGTATATAACCCACTCCTACATACTGAAAGGCGAAGACCCACCAGACTGCGTTTCTTGCAAAGAACCATTCACTGTCAAAACCTTTATGACAGAGTGTTTCAACCTGTAACCTATGCGCGATCGGTCTTAACAATTCGCATGACATGAAAGAACTTTTTGATACATTAACATCACTTGTATTTTAGAATTATTGGGAGAAGTAAACATTTATTATAAGCTATAACTTTTATGCCGTCACCTAGATAATTTTGATGTAATGTCCCTTATTTTCAACACCTTTTCATCTGTCTTTATAAACATACACCATTTACACCCCCACCCCACCCCCGTTGATCGGAAAGCTTTACTTTTTACCGTTACTATCTTACCGTTTTACTTTCAACTATTTGGTTCCGTTGGCCTAGTGGTTAGAGCGTCCACCGCGGAAGCGAAGGGTCGTCGGTTCGATCCCCGGCCGAGTCATACCAAAGACTTGCAAAAGTGGTACTAGCAGCTGCCTCGCTTGGCGCTCAGCATTAAGAGGTTAGTGTTAGGACTGGTCGGCCTGGTGTCAGGATAATGTGACTGGGTGGGACATCATGCTACATGTCTGCGGCATGATGCCCCAGTGCTCGACATCTCTATAAACTGCCTCACTGCAGACATCGTATCGATATGACTGAACTTTTTTTTTTAAAGCTACGTTAAAAATCCTAATAAAACAAAATTCAACTATTTCGTTTTAATATGAAAACTTTAAATATTTTTAAACAAATATACATATAAACCTATTATATGGCGCTAAACAACCTAACCGTGATAGTGCGCCGTTAAAATACAACCAATCAATCCCCTTGTCTTACATTTCTTAAACTTAGTCTTGAACAAAGAAAATTCCTGAAAATAAATTTCAACATGCAATTAGCTATAAATATGATAGGCAATCAGGATTTTCTGATCTATCAAAGTCAAATACCTAAACGAAAGAGAAACCAAAAAAAAAATTAGTCAATCACATCGATAATTAGTGAGATAACGGTTTTGATTGGTTATAATTCCAGTGATTACATCAGAAGTCAATTATTGATAACCTTCTAATTAATCATGTACACAAGTAACTGCTAATTAGTATTGATTTGCATGTCTTTATAAATATTTATCCTACTATAAGTTATATACATGTACGTATATTATTCCGTTTCTTGAGAAACTCGTATAACTAAAAATTCGACTTTTCCACAGCAATGGTCTTCATTGCTGCTGTTTAGTTCCTTCTCATGGAAATAAGGTCAGTAAATCTACAGAGAATATTGAAGGTAAGGAGACTGATGTGTCTTATTTAGGAAAAGTAATCGCGTGGATATTGGATTCACAAATATTCAGTTTCATCTGACGATTTTTCAATCAGAACCTGGCAATAATATGCACTGTTGACATTTTTCAAAAAAACAATAATAAAAAAAATAATTAAAGCTGTAAATTTGTCGAAGGCATAAAAGCTTGTTTGAATTTGATTTCTTATGGCATCGTGTTTTTATTAGCAATGATTGAAAACTAAACGTCATTGTTTGCATTACACCTTCAGCGAATGTAATTCCCCGCCAGACAAAGGCAAATGTATGAATGTGTTATCTTCATCGATTTTTCTCACAGCTGGTAAAAATCAATTTAACTTTCTTGGAGCAATTCAACGCTGCAACAAAGCAATTTTTTGATGGCGTGAATCTTGGTATATATTACTGTTGGAGGCATGATGCGATTGTATATATTCATACGGGAATGTGCTGCTTTTGCTTCTTTGAATTGCTCGCGTGTAAACGTCTCCTCTCTAGCATTGACGCGTGTACAGAAGCGGCCAATCTTCAAACAAAGACGTTACTACTAGAACATTTAATATAAACATTTAAAAATATTAGAATTGTTTTTGAAAAAATATTCAGAATATGTTCAAGAGGTAGGCAACGAAAAAGTCTTTCTTCGTCTGTGAACATTTGTTTTTTCTTCAGAGCAATGCTAATACATGACATTTTTGAGTTACTGAACCGACGCCCTATACGCTATTTAACTACTTTTAACGTTATTATGCACTAACGTTTGTTCTAGTGAAGCAAAACGTGCATGTGTAGATTCCAATGATTTATTGTATTGACATAAAATTTAATTACCGCGCAAATCGATTTTATTTGAAAGACAAATTTATAACGGAGCAATACAAAAACGTTTTTACAGC
Source organism: Unio pictorum (assembly GCA_030141615.1). Classification (NCBI taxonomy): domain Eukaryota; kingdom Metazoa; phylum Mollusca; class Bivalvia; order Unionida; family Unionidae; genus Unio; species Unio pictorum. The sequence continues at coordinate 25,389,147 of JARLTB010000060.1, forward strand.
ATTACGACCTAAGCAAGCTCATCATCTGGCGAAGAAACAACTTACAGCCACAACACATGCAATATATATATATATATATATATATATATATATATATATATATATATATATATATATATATATATATATATATATATATATATAGAGAGAGAGAGAGAGAGAGAGAAAGAGAGAGAGAGAGAGAGAGAGAGAATTTTTAATTTGTACTCTACGGCGATTCGATTCCATATCCGCAAGTAAGTAGCATCATGTTTCGTGATATGTGCTTTATCGTGAGGGGATATGGGCTCGTGTGTGTGGTCAAGACGATGGGTGCAGTTTACCCACCGACCTAGGTTCGAATCTCCGTAGAGTACGAATTATAAATTATCTAACCGGTATTACACACACACACACACACACAGACAGACATAAAGATAGATAGATAGATAGATAGATAGATAGATAGATAGACAGACAGACAGACAGACAGACTGTTCGAACAAGCAAAACGGACAGTCTAAGCTATTACCGTGTAACAAGAGACTTAGGATCTTTTACTTTTCTTTTGAAAGGAAGAAAGAAATTAGCTTTTATTTGGAGAGACGTGCAGTACCAGATAGAGGACGTACAAAACGGGAAAAGAATATTGTGAAGTAGAAGTTGCGAGGGGCATACATCGATACAGAGGACAAGTCTGAGTTCGAGCGGAACATCCACGAGCGAAAAGTATCTCGAGAGACAGGAACTTCTGGGTCAACATTTGAGTGAGCAGAGAACGCAATTCGACGATAACAGGTCATAAAAATCGAACAACGCGGATAAATTTGATTGAATTCTTGATTCTCTGATGAAGTTAACTATCAGTAATAGAACGGCTAGATTTGTTTAATTCTATATTCAGTCTATTTGTAATTCGGTAAAAGTTAATTCTAATATATATATATAGTCTAGTAACAAACTAATTTCTTTTGTTGCCGCTCGCGTATACGAGTATACGATGTATCTACGTAAACAGTGCATGATCGGTTAACTGTTCACTAACACCCTAACACGTGGAGCCCGATCTTGTTGAGTTTATCAACGTCCAGATTGAGAGAACTTGATTATTTTTGCCAAGTAGTTATTAACGATATTCCGCTAGAAGAAAAAAATCTTTAACTTGCTATATACTTAAAATGTTTATCCTATATTCAAGGGGCTATACTCTTAAAGCCCTTTTGTTTACTTCAAATACTTTGTAAAGAACTTTTGCATTTTCACCTTAAATGTTTGCATTTTTTAAAAACATTTAATGTTTCACAAAGTTCCTAATAACTTTTTAAAACGTTTATCTTAAAGGATTGTATATTTACCTTATTTGAAAGGTTTTATATTCTTTTTTAGGCAAGTTTTCGCGTTTTAGGGTATGAACTATAGTTTTTACTCGGAACTTTATAACCATGACTGTGCTGACGTGTCAATAAACGCTATGGACAATGCATATATATATATATATATATATATATATATATATATATATATATATATATATATATATATATATATATATATATATATATATATATATAATACATATATACTGTGTTTTGCCCTTTCAGTTATCACTTCACTGATTGAATCAATCATCTGTTTTGCGTCCTATTTTAGTCCCAAAGGATGTTATTAATATTTTTGTTCTCGGATCTGAATTTCCTGGGGATTTGTTTGCCTGTGAGAAATGTTACATGCTTTAATAGAAAGCGTTATTAAAGCCCCAAGAACGCCGTTACTCGCAAAAAGTCGTATATGCCAAATCACCAGAGTAATACTGAATATTGAAAACAATATTAGTCCTAAACATCGTTTGGTTCCATTTAAACTAGTATAGAGGTTTCATCGCATTATGAGTCAAGTAATTTATCCCTCTAACTGAAAACCTCCGCCAGTTTTCACATGCTTACGATTTCATGCGATGTTTGTTCGGCGACATTCGTGGGTCAACCGAGTCCAGTCGAAAGCTTGAATACAAGATTTGATGGCGTCACCGTTGTAAAAATAAGAAGCGCAAACTACACTATATCGGAATGTTTTCAACCCAATTACGCTCTTGAAAATGTTACAACGCAACAGCACACCACTATTTTACCCGAGTCGTAGTTTTGTCATATCCGCTTCAAAAAAACGGGCTTGCATCTTCCATCTCGAATTCATGTGTGCTCCACGTGCGAATGTTTTTGTTATTATATTCGTAAATAACGGAATTTGTCGAATGTATCACATCACAGCTTTTCGAGCACTCCCGAAAAAGAACGGAATTTGTCGAATGTATGACATCACAGCTTTTCGAGCACTCCCGAAAAAGAACGGAATTACGAGTGACTTTGTCGACTGAATTATGGGATGGCATCTCATTCTAAACTGACTTATAAAAGTCGTTTGAAAATAACATCTTGATTATTTCAAAGAAGCGTTTATGTCGGTAGCTTCTTTTAACAAATCATTTCCTTCCTTCCAAACTTAGGTCAGATTGGAAAAATAATCAAATTGCTGCTAACTGGGGCTAAAAGGTCTAAACGGAAAATAATGATAGTTTTTGAGAAAGAAGACTAAAAAGCTTGGGATTTCGGTCAGTTCTTAATAGGTCACTACCACTAAAAACTCCAGTCAAAAAATGCAACGATTTCCATGAAATTCAACATGAGCTCTGGGGATTCCTATTTTTCCCCTATGTTGTGTCCACACCTTGCAGAACATATTTAGAAATAGTCATGCTGCAGATGACCTCATTACTAGTTCACTGGATTACATTTTAAGAATAGTGAATGGAATTGAAAGGAAATATATTAGGAACCAACGTTTTGCATTGATGTCTTTGTCTAGAGCTAGACAGATGTTAATCCCTTATTGTCAAGTATTGATATAAACTCTCCAGTGGTAAAAGAAATACACAACCACATATGTTGATCTAAACTTTGTATTTGATTTGAGTCATTGGTCATTGGCTTTTGAAAATGGACAATCCCGGAATAAGCCAATATTTATAGCTTCAGCACTAATACATTTGCTAATTGACTCAACAACTATCCCCTTAATGACAAGCACGCAAGCTTCCCATTGAATTTTGATCCCTACCAAGTAACCCTAAAGGGCACAGACTATCAATGACAAGGTCTGTGATTTAGAGGAGAGCTGATTAATGATAAGATGGAAGTGTGTCATGCAACGCTATTTTAAATGTTAACTGCAACATAGAAATACCAGGACACACACTCTCTCTCTCTCTCTCTCTCTCTCTCTCTCTCTCTCTCTCTCTCTCTCTCTCTCTCTCTCTCTCTCTCTCACACACACACACACACACACACGCATATACACACACATACACACACGCGTGTTAGAAGTAGTCACAAAATTATAATCATTATAACAAATAATTTACTTACACACCTTACTCAGATACGCCCTTAATCAATTACGAAAACCAAGCATTAAACCTATAATAGTACTTTGTTATTGTTGGCATTGGGACTCCGAGTTGCGTAATCCTATTACATGATGTTTTCTAACTGAAGTGTTATGTCTTGTGTAATTTATATTTGTGCGTGATTTTCAACCCTAAAATTTATATTTGTATATGTTCATGATGAGCACTTTTAAGTGACATCTCTATTTTGTTGAATTTGTTTTATTTTATATTTTAGTTGTTGTACATATATCATGTAATTTGATAGGGATTACGTATTATATTGTGGGGCCGAGAGTGGCCGAGTGGTCTAAAGCGCTGTCCGTTACGGATCACTGCCATCTCACCTCTGTCTGCGTGGGTTCTAGTCTAAGATTTGGCTAAAGTAGTTATGTAAAAAAATTTAGCAAGTAGCTTCTCGTCGGTCGCTGGTTATTCCCGGTGGTTTTCCCGGGTTCTTCCTCCACCAATAATACTGACCGTCATTGTATAGCCTATTGTGTGCTGAAAAATGGCGTTAAACCCTACAACAACAACAACAACAACAACAACAACAACGTATTATATTTGGTCACAAATATGGCAATAGAAATTCTGGCATTTACTCCAATTCATTACCTAATATTTCTTCAAAATAATCTTATCTATTTTGTGTTAATATTTCATGGACAATTATTTTTGCCCAGATATTAAATGGAAAACTTCATCTTTCAGTGCAAAAAAGCTTGCTTTAATCTTTAAAAAGTTACAAAATACGGAAATCATATGTGTATTTTCACTTATATTATAACACTTATATTAAAACCTAACTTGGGATGTTGTTAACTGTTTGTTCATAAAGCACTGCGACTTTTGTTACACCGTATTTATCACGGTATCACCCTTCACTTACTGACGGCATGTGACCCTTAGGGTCATGACTGGATCAGCCCTCTATTTTTTTTTTAGAAGATATTAATCATTTTATCTCAGTTATTACAAAGACACTAGTGGCGTAGCGAAGTGTGTGTGTGTGTGGGGGGGGGGCAGGGGAGCATTCGCCCCGGGCGCCGGTGGCTAGGGGGGCGCAAAATGGGCGCTCAAATCGGGTACAAGGTACATAACTGCGCAACAGGGGCAGCCGGGGGCGCAAATTTAGGTGTTTTGCCCTGGGCGCCAAATATCCTCGCTACGCCAATGCCTGGAACCAAGATGGGGGAGGAACCGGAACTATTATTGGGATTATTACATTCTAACCTTCCATACAAGCGTACAAACTATTCCCGCCCAGTTGTATCAATTCTATAATAATGCTCTTTGGCTTTGAACCACCTCTCTGGACAAATTCCCGTTGATGCCCAAGACAAATGGATCTAATTGTGCCTTGAGCCCATAACTCGAATCCCACTGCACTGATTTAACAAGACTTTTCTTAATCTGGGATTAATAATTTTGTCAAGATTTGGCTTTAGCTTTCGTCATAGGAGTTTATTTAAAAGCTTAAAAAAGGTGGTGGTAAGTACTTCCTTTATCTTTGGATAATAATGCGTAGAAAAAGCAGATCTGAATTTACAATGACTTGTCTTGGGGCCCAAAACAACAAGAACAATGACTTGTCTTACTTAGAGCTTTACACCTGAAGAACAGTAATCGAAAACGGTCAGTTTTTATTGCGGCCATTTTATAGTGGTTTTATTTTTTTTTTATTAAGCACAACAGCTATCCCCATCCAAGTTTTTGCTAAAACACCTATTTTCTCACTTTTTGTTGGAAATGTGCTTTTGTGTTGGCATTGATGATATTGCAGTTTGAAAATTAAAAAAAATATTCTTTATTTTGTGTATTTTTTTACCCTGTGTGTTACGTAGTTGCAGTAGCTTAGTTGGAAGAGCATTAGATTCGTAATCCAAAAGTCGCTGGTTTAATATCTGTCCAGACCAGCTCTAATCGGCTGCTTTGGTGTATCCTGGGAAAGCCACTTAGCTCCAATTGTTACGCGTATTGTAGGCAATAAATAATCTTTTAAAAGTTCCCTTAAGTATTTGACTTTTCTTTTGTATACATTTGATATGTGTGTTTCGTTGAAATTTGCGTCAACTTGTTGTCTAGAATAAAGGAGATACGTAAAAACGGGAGGGTTTAAGTCCTCAAGTGCTTCAGATAATTTACATTATATACTAATTCTTGACGCAATGTACTTATTCCTAATTTTGTTCCCCCAAATGTTGAGAGGTTTGGTCCTGTTTGCACCGAAGTCCTAATTTACGAAATTATTTTAATAGAAAATTCTTGAATTTCACGAGGTGAGCGTCCTTGGCTGTGTGACAACTTTATATACCTCGTATATAACATCTTTAATGATTTATTATGTCATAAATGGTTTTAGTCATATTTCTTATATTGGTGTCTCTGGACTGATTCATCTGGGTGATAAATTCATAGTTAGGATTAAAACATTCCGATCATTTTATCTCGTGCGTATTACATGCTTCTAAGTTGGAGATTTCACGACTATATTTGTTTAGCTGCTCATACGTAACCCTACATGTTTGTATGTATGTATGTATGTATGTATGTATGTATGTATGTATGTATGTATGTATGTATGTATGTATGTATGTATGTATGTATGTATGTATGTATGTATGTATGTATGTATGTTATGTTATGTTATGTATGTATGTATGTATGTATGTATGTATGTATGTATGTATGTATATTTGTATGTATGTACATATGTATGTATGTATGTATGTATGTATGTATGTATGTATGTATGTATGTATGTATGTATGTATGTATGTATGTATGTATGTATGTATGTATGTATGTATGTATGTATGTACGTACATGTATGTATGTATCTATGTATGTATATATGTATCTATGTATGTATCTATGTATGTATGTAGATGCATATATTGAGTATTTGACAAACATACTTTCGTACACATATAGGAGACCGTCGTTGTACTTCCATAGTAGCACTGTTCATGTCACTTCGCTAGATCGATAAGAAAATCAAATATTTGCTTGTCATGCCTAATTTAGATTAATTCTCCTTTTATGAAAATCCCATCACCTCGAAACTTCTACACGCAAACCACTGAGGTACAAATGTGCGATAAAACCAAATTAGGATGAGTCATTATCGGTTTCGGAAGAAATGAGTATAGAAAAATTACTGCATCTATTATTTTGTATTGCTACAGACTTAGAATAAGCTGTGTTCCCAGATACGGAATACTTTTAACACTTGTAAAAGCTTAGAGATGCTTTGAAAAGTAGGGAATCATTATTGAACCATAGGCAGCGCCAACTGTTCGATGGGAACATTGCAGTTTCAAATGGTCTTACTCAAGCTCTTGTGGGCAAATTCAAATTTAGAATTGAGCGGAGATTTGTTTTCGTTTAAAATCAAGCATCCAAATTTATTGTGAAAACAATATCTTACCGAGTTAGTGAGAGAAGTTTGGAATACAGTTATTTACTTGATATTTTTTATTTATTTCAACAAGGCCGAAATTATTTTATATACAGTCTATTGTTACTTGACCCAAACCTCAATTGGTCCATAGGGTTTTTGAGGGTATCGTTTCGCTGTGTTTCATTTTTCCGTGTTCTAAAAATACACTGAATTAAATAGTTTTGCTGTGCAGTCTACGACCTTGACGCGCGTACCATCGGACCTTTTGGAAAGCAATGTACAAGTTTGTCACGCATACTGTGGGGTCAGCTGGGAACAGGATGGGTTTAGCAGTTACGTGAATGTGTTAATCATATCTTCAGAAGGGCTGATACATTCAGTAAATTTAGCAGGCCCGAGATAGTAATAGGTAACGTGTCAGATTTAAATCGTAGGACGATTTGTTACGTAATATATCGATGGTGCAGTGTATAGCTAGCTGGGGGATACCCATTTTCATTCTTCTAATCCAAGCACTTTGCCTGTCACCTCGGTGGGGCTGGGTAAACAGTGTCATATGCCATGAAATGTGTTAGCAGAAATAACCGCATGACATTAACGTATGCCAGTTTAACCTTACTAAATAGTATTTTAGTGGATACAATTCTCTCTCTCTCTCTCTCTCTCTCTCTCTCTCTCTCTCTCTCTCTCTCTCTCTCTCTCTCTCATATATATATATATATATATATATATATATATATATATATATATATATATATATATATATATATATATGTGTGTGTGTGTGTGTGTGTGTGTGTGTGTGTGTGTGTGTGTTTCATTCATGAATAAAATGCAAGGCTCGAAATTTGTCAATATTCTCGTTTTAATTTTTCACATACGAAAACAATTGTTGTTTCTTGTCTTTTAAGTGGATTATATGATATTCTTTAGATTGAACTCTGTATTATCCTAAGCATTTTATAAATTAGTTTGGAGACAGAATTTACCCTGTATCTTTTCCCACCATTACTTAGTAATTCTTGTACTATGGCTCCATATATCTTACTTTATTCTGGGAATGAAATTGTCACCATTATGTCCTGACATTTAACTATTTCCTAACTTTGTGAAAAGGTACTTATACATGGCCTACATTTGGCATAGGCATTTCATTGTAAATTTACCCACTTGTGTATGGTAAATTTGTCTTTCATTGCCTGTACATTTCAACATATAGGTCTTTAGAACAGGCAGTTGGATATACTTTTACTTGATATATCTTGCTACATTCCTTATAGGTCAAACCTAGATAACCCTGGTCAATTAATATAAACACAGTTGTCGAATTTTACGAGGCTACTGTGACACGTGTAATAATCAAGGTGTGGGAGACCCTTCTTATTGTCACCTGTAGGACAGGTTTTCAAGATATTTATGAATGAGATACCGTAAAGAAAAGGGGCCTTAATTAGTTATTTGTTTACTCTGAGAAAGTTGGAAAAAATACATTTTTTGGCCACCTGCTGTCAAAGATGTTTGCGTTTTATCCAAAACATATACATATCTTTTACTTTGATTGTACTGTATATAATCGCCTGTCACACGTGGCGTGTCTAATGACACAGGGAAGGAATCTATCCATTCCTGGGAAACATCCGTTCTGATAGTATTACTTCTAAACGTAAGTAGAAATAAATGTCAATGATGACTTTTATTGTCTTCAAACTGTTTTTAAAAAAATCGGAAAGTACGAAAGCTGTTTGCACCTTATCTCTACATTGGACGCTTGTTGTTAAAGGGTTTAGCGCCATTTTTCAGAACAATATAGGCCTGTATTAATGGCTGAGGAAGAACTCGGGGAAAACTCCAGAAAAAAAACACCGACCAACGAGAATCTACTGGCAAACTTTCTAACATATTCACATTGGCTGAGCCCTAGATTGGAACCCACTCGGACAAAGGTGAGATGGATGTGATCCGTAACGATGAGCGCTTTTGACCACTCGGCCACTTAGGGCCTCGCCATTGAACACACACACACACCCACACACACCCAACACCCCCATATATATATATATATATATATATATATATATATATATATATATATATATATATATATATATATATATATATATATATATATATATATATATATATATATATATATATATATATATATATATATATATATATATATATTTTCAACATATTACCACATCCCCCACTTCATTTAAATATAGAACAGGTGTGAATAAACAGTAAATCTCTAAATGCCAGTGTGATGACATTGCGCTAAATACCTTATTCATTGTACTTACAGGTGAAAGGTACAATAACAACGCATTATCCAGACAAATCACCAGCACAGGTAGTGGTCTATATACCTATTTTTGGAGACTCTTCAACCGATGGTCACGTATAAATCAGCTATTGCATATCAAATCGATCAGGGTCAAAACCATTTATTTCAAGAATATTGCTGACAAGGAGAGAGCTATTCATAAAATGTATTACGCGTTGTTCAGTGCTATTTGTCTGACGTATTATTTATGAACTGGTGGACGGAGATGTGCAATAAATATTGTTTATGCCAACCAGTCTGATCCCCATGCTAGGAGGAGTGGCCGGACATGAAGCTTGTGCCACAGAGGGCGCCAAATACAATGAGTTTGACCAGTAGAATATGGGATATAGAACAAATTTTACTCTGTAACACAAATAAATTCTAGTTCTTACAATTTCGATATTGTTTACCCAATTTCGGTGAAATATCACTTTAAAGGTGCCATACGTCACACATCTTGTATATACTGTATTTAGTAATTTCCGGGGTGGGTGGGTTACACTCAAGAACCAGAGGGTCTAGAACTGAATATTATCGTACTATTATTTGTGTGAATTGCTATATTGTCTCGTCGATGGTAGACAAGTGCCACTCTATCGAAATGGTAGAACATGTGTTACGCAGTCTAACTTACTGTTGTTGTTTTAGGGTTTTACGCCATTTGTCAGCACACGACAGGCTATACATGGCGGCCAATATTAATGGCGGAGGAAGACCCAGGAAAACCCCAGGAAAGAACCACTGACCCACGAGATGCTACTGGCAAGCTGTATGACATACCCACATTGGCCGAATATGAGACTCGAACCCACGACGCAGGTGAGATGGTAGTGATCCATAATTAAAAGCGCTTTGGACCACTCGGCCAATCTGGGCCCCACAATCTAACTTGTAGAAAATTGTTCAATGGTAGGAATTTGCCCTAGTATCAAAAATGCAGAAAACTGTATTTCTATGTGTGGTAATATACAGAAAGGAAGTTGTTGTGCTCAGATCAGGGCCATGTTTAGGCTTTGGAAGGCCCGGAGAACTTAAGATAGAGGACCTATGTAGATCTAGAAATATACCCACAAAGTGGTCCTTAAACTGTACTTTATAAGTGTGTGCTTAATTATAGCTATATGAAGATAAGTATATGAGGGTGTAGACCTATGTATGGTTTATTTAAACACGTCATTTTATTCAGGGTAGTCCAATGTAGTCCTCTTTTTCAATCCCTCCCCTAAGTTCGGCCCTGGGCGGTAAGCTGTTTTACTTGTGATTAGTAATGGTTCCTTTAACTAGTCTATATAACCGGTATAAGCTATAAGCAGATTACTTACTGCCTGATTACCTACATCACCTGTCGTTACATGTGTTTGTTTTTCAGGAGACTTTCTGGGGTTAAACGTTAATTTTCCAGCACACGACGTGCTGTACGTGACGTAATTTGATGGAGAAAGAACCCGAAAGACTACACACACACACACACACACACACACACACACACACACAAAACGAGCGCACTCATATAAAACATAGATGTTTGATTTTCTCATAATGCATTCGTTCTTGCTATGAATAAAATCAAAAAGATATTAATCAAGTGTGTGTGTGTGTGTGTGTGTGTGTGTGTGTGTGTGTGTGTGTGTGGATAATACAATGTGAATCCCAATATTTCTTATTCTTTTTTTTTGTCCGAAACAGTCAGCATTGTCAAAAATTAATTTTGATTTTGCAGATATGTTCATGCTTCCTTGTAATCCGAATTTTGGCACATATCCGGTATGCCAACGTAGTGGACAAATGGAGTTTTGTGAAACATATGGCCAAATCTATCATTTGGACTAATTCCGAATTATACACACATTTATCTTTTAATTATTTACTATAGCATGTTAATCTTTTAAGTACATATACTTCTTTATAAGACAGCGAATCATCAAGAATGTTGTAATTACGTTCTTTCTCAAGTCCGATAAATGTTTTATAGTTTTCTGGAGCAAGTGTATTTATGTTTACTACACATGATAAACATTTTGTCCAGGTAGTGGCATCCCACGCAAAGTTTCCCTGTCCATTATATCAAAAGGCTTCGGTGTCAATACTATTTTTATCGACAAGCTTATTCATCCCACTTTAGTTACAGTTTTATCTTATAAGGTATTTAACAATTAAGACACAAAACAAATTCATGTTCAATTGTTAAGTTTTCAGAAGGGAGATAGTTAGGGTAGCGGCTGAGATTTTGCTTTGAGCTGAGATATTTTCTTTTCTGTTATCTCAAGATATTTCTTTTATTTTCAGATAATATGACGGATATAGTTTTAGTTTCATTTAGCCACGAATCACGGCAATATATTTTCCCTTTGCTTAAAAAACATAAAATTATTTGTCCCTAATATAACTGCAGTATACCTTGGTACTATCGCCATCTATTCAGAAATACCGCGGTACACATTGTTTCGTGTACAATATTGAGAGAGAGAGAGAGAGAGAGAGAGAGAGAGAGAGAGAGAGAGAGAGAGAGAGAGAGAGATGTTTTATCGAGAACACATGACGTATTAACCATGTATTACCTTTCTTACCCTATACAGACGGCATACATATTAATCAAATACATCATAAGAAGTTATACTCTACATGTGTCCAGAGATATTTCATGCTTATTATGTTTATACAACACTGTACTTTATTATGTTTATACAACACTGTACTTTATTATGTTTATACAACACTGTACTTTATTATGTTTATACAACACTGTACTTTATAACATTGCAGTTATAAGTGGTTTGCTGATTATCAATTATGACAGAAGTGGTTTATTACAAAAGCTAAAGTGGGAGGACCTTGAATACTTCGTTACAGTTCTTCTAAGTAAGTTCTTTTCATGTTGACTGAGCGGGACACATTTTATCATCTGCAGTCATTTCATCTCCATCATCTGCAGTCATTTCATCTCCATCATCTGCAGTCATTTAATCTCCATGCACAGCTTGTATGCGCATGAACTTGTGCATAGATGAAGTAGATAAATAAATGAAATTATTGCTACAGTTTTCAGTTTTGTTGGTGTGTGTGTGTGTGTGTGTGTGTGTGTGTGTGTGTGTAATTTGAATTATTAACGTAGCTTTAACAAGTTTTCAGTCATATCGCTACGAAGTCTGCAGTGTGACGTTTTATGGTGATGTCTAGCACTAGGGCACCATGTCGCAGACATACAACATCATGTCCCACACTGTCACATTATCCTGACACCAGTACGACTATACCTAACATTAACCTGCTAATGCTGTGCGCCTAGCTCATAGTACCATTATTGGACGTCTTTGGTATGACTCCACCGATGTTCGAACCCATGACCTCCCACATCCGAGGATGACGCTCTAATCAAGGCTAACATTGAACTATACTGACCTTGATCTTTGTTGGATAACGCGCAAGCAGATCAGGGTCCACGTTGTTTGTTATACTAGTTACTCCTAACCAGTTGCATGAGTACATATCTGCAGGCGAACTATTCAACGGCCGATCTGGGTCTGTGACTTTTGCAGTTGTGCTTACCTAAGTAGTTTTTCTGAAAAATGTCTCGTGCATATAAAACTGTAGGTGCTATTAATCTGTTCCCGTGAATCTTTTCAATAGTCACCAACCCCCCCCCCCCCCCCCCGAAAATGTTGACGTTTTTGTTTACTAATCCTAACCAGGATAAGTTCATTTATCTTTTGCCTTCTAAATCTTTTTCTAATGTTAACTATTTTGAATTCAGCGGCTGTATATACGGGGTTTTTTTTCTTCATATATTTTGAAACACGCCTCACCATCTAGGAACATAATCGAGGAAAATATCTAGTGAACGCTTTGGAAGACACGAGTAAATCCGTTGTTAACCATGCTTGTTCCAACATCAGTGTGTTGATAGACACATAACCCCCACAATCTGTTAAGTCATGGTGTGTGTAGGGGGGGGGGGGGCATTGGACCCTTCTAAATTTGCAAGTGCTGTAGCCTATATGAGAAAATTAACAAGCCCGTCAATTTTTGTCCCCTCCCTCACCTCCTGAAGTATTTAAATGACGTCCCTGCCTGTAATGGTCAAGTTAATTATTAATTATTGGGTTATCAGTTGTTCGTCTCTGAGTGGTCACATCACTTCACCTTCATCGAATGTCCAATATATAATGTTAATAGTTAATGCAGGGATATTTTAATCCGCTGCCCAGTGCATAGGAAATGAGAGATAAATGGGTTTCAAATGACATGTCGAGGCAGCCAATCCCGGATGGCTTAAGCAAGTGGTCAGCAACACGGCGCATGGATTACGAGTCATATGCCCAATCAAATGGCATCATGGCGACTTCATAGTCTGCCAGTGAAGGTTTATTTTATACACGAATTTGCTCTTCAACCTGTTTTGGCCATGTTGTTATGAGCTCTTATGACTTCTTTGTATATCGTTGTTTTATTCATACGGATTAAACGTCGGACTGTATCCCCTTCGATTGCAGTGTTCAGAATATCAGAGAATAAAGCCTCATCCGTCAACCTTTGTTTACTACTCTCCAACACCCTTTATAAGTCACCTCCTTTTAGCCATACCTGTAAATCATTAAAATCGTTAAGAGTAAAACTAAAATGGAGTATATATGAATGAAGTTTAATTTAATGGGGTTTAATTTAATTCAGCCTGCATTTATTACTAGGCGAATTTATATGGTTCAATGTAATCCTGATTATTGAAAAAAGGAGGAGGTTGTGGTGAGTCGTAAATAAGTATGGAACAAATAGGGTCTACATGTTTGAGTTTCAGTGCATTGTATTGCTGCAGCTCGCTAGCCAGGCTATCAGACGTGCACAGCACGTACTTCATTATCTCAGTGGGAAGTGAAAAATACCTTAGTGACCAGCTGCTTTGAAATCGAGTGGTGCTCCTCCCAAAGTTTAAGAGCTGCTTGGAAACCGAGTGGTGCTCCTCCCAACGTTTCAAAGCCAGTGCATACATTCTGAGAGAATAAACAATCCTTGCGTTTAGATTTGAGAAATAAAATGTAGAAGCTTTAAAAACTTGCAAGTTAAAATGAAATTAGAAACACCATCGCATCCCTTAAAATCGGATATATTTTGCATCTTACAATGTCAGGACTCTGCGTGGTTGGTAAGTGAGAATTTGATACATTTTTATTCGGGACCAATCTTTTGTATACAATTCCTAATTTACAGATGTCAACATTTAAGGATGAATTAGACAATGATGTCGTTTAAGAACAACAATTGGGACTACATGTCTAGTTTGCTGCCAATGTTTGCCATCTCCAAGCATCCTCAAATAAAGATTATAACTAAATTAAGAATAAAGGTCGAAATGACCCTTCCCAGAATGGTCTGTGATAAAATCTCAATGTTCTGTGCATTCATCTTGAAGGTTCACTGCTTATGCAAAATTCGATAGTTCAATAACGCATTGTCTGTAAGATGAAGGGTAATGTCCAACATGGAGTAAGGGAAACCATGAACATAATTCTCGTTTTGCATATGTGCTAGCTCAGTAGGAAACAGGGACGGAATTGTAATTTTTTTTACAACAACAAACCCCTGAATTGGCATGTGCTGTAAAATTGCTGTAGCCCATATACAAAAATTAGCAAGCCCGTTAAGTTTTACCCAGCCCTCCCTCCTCCCCCGTTAAGTTTTGCCACCGCCCCCGTGAATTTTTTAAAAAGTGACATCCCTGGTGGGAAATTATATTCTGTACTTGAGACCCTGAAACCATTTACTCGAGGCTCTGTTACCGTATTCTGGAAACTCAGCACGTGACAGAAGCTCGAGTGTTGAAAAGGTCCAAGATAGATACCATACGTAGTGTACACATACGTCATGCAGGTTTGACAATGTGTTAAAAGGACCCAGTTTAAGAAAAATCTGAACATTCTGTGATTCTTCTAACATGAAAACAAAATATCAGAATGTTTTCGGGACTGAGAATCCGTTATTTATGTTCCCTGCTCAGAAAGGTTCAAGAAAAATCTACTGAGTAGTGTGTGTGTGTGTGTGTGTGTGTGTGTGTGTGTGTGTGTGCTATTATTCTGTCTTCTTTAGAACAGGATATATGTGTTAAATGATCCTGTTATTATTATTATTATTATTATTATTATTATTATTATTATTATTATTATTATTATTTGTTGATGGCAATGAGCAAATGTTCAAGTGCATATTCGTGCAATTAACATGTTCAATACAATTCTTGTTCTACTTGGAACCGTTTTTCATTTCACTGCTGTTGGATTCTGACATTGTCAATGCAGGATTTTCGTTCGTATTGCATGTAATAATGCATTACATTTGTCTAAAGAATACATTTACTTAGGAAGGGTGTGGACCAGCTGCATTCATAACCATTTATTTCATTTGGGAATTAAGCTACTTTTACGATATACGTAACAGTGTTCTTTGAATAATGTAAAAGCAAGGAATCGAATGACACCAAGTGCTGTTTAGATAAACCACAAGGGAATCATACTGTCCCCCCCCCCCCCGAGTCGGTATTCTGTGTAATTTAAGATAAAATGATTCAAGATGTAACCACACCTGACCCTGTAATTACATCCTATACTAAGGACTCGTCGATTATATTAATTTACGTCATGTTATTTGAATAAAAAGAATTTTACCTCGACAAAATAACTTAACGTGATTCAGACAGGCTTAAACTGAGTAACCCGTTACTAATTATGCACGAAAGGTTAAACGAGCTGCTACTTTGAATGAAATATCACACCGGTAAAGTTATATCACCGATTTAAATGGGAGACAGATAGGAAATTTGAGTCGTTATCCAGAATTATCGAATCAATTACCTCAGCGCATCATAATACCCTTATGTACGTTACATCCACACGGGATAGTTATTGAAATGACCCCATCAATGTTATATATCATAGACCCTAATGCGTCATTATTTTGACAACGTTTACCCTGCCTGAAGCAATATATTGGGATGGCTAGTGTACTGTGTATATTCAAAGCTACATACGTGCTTTGTTGAGAATCGTTTGAAAGAACGAGTTTGATATATCATTGGGATAGTCGAGATTGAGAAATGTTTATAACCAATATTAAAAAAAACACAAAGGCGGTTCAAAGCTACATACGTGCTTTGTTGAGAATCGTTTGAAAGAACGAGTTTGATATATCATTGGGATAGTCGAGATTGAGAAATGTTTATAACCAATATTAAAAAAAACACAAAGGCGGTTCAAAGCTACATACGTGCTTTGTTGAGAATCGTTTGAAAGAACGAGTTTGATATATCATTGGGATAGTCGAGATTGAGAAATGTTTATAACCAATATTAAAAAAACACAAAGGCGGTTATGTATTTATGGCATCCCCTTTTGGTTATATATTCCAAATATGTTTATTTTTGCATTGTGGGTGCAATTCAAATGCATTGCGACTCATAAAAGTTCTATTACATGATATGCACGGACGTTAAAGAAAACAGCCGTATAGCTCTGTGCTTATTTTGTTATACGGAAAAAGGGGTTGAACACCTGTATCGGACTCAAGATAAACCATAGAAATTTTTATTTAAAGAATGTGTGTAAGTGGGTCTCTTGTTTTAGTTTTACTAAGAAATATAGGAACACGAACTTTCAAGTTAGTGTTGTAAACTGTATCCCTTTTTATTTGTAATTAAGTAAATGCAATATTCAAAGTAATTTATACATGTGTAGATATTGTACAAACAGTATGTACATGTTTCATTTTCTGGTGCGGATCTTTTATGAATAAGATGATAACTTGGGTTCTAGGACTTAACCGTGTACACCTAAATTTGATAATGTTACATTATTTTAAATTTAGAAATTTTAAAATGTATGGAGGAATTTTAAGAAATAACTTGCAGTGTAATTTTAATCAGAAGTAATGACCAGCCTTGTGAAATATTAGTTTTCTAATGTATTCATGTTTAATTTCTTATCTTTGCTATATATCACAACGATGTATATTTAGTTTATATTTTGTTCTTGACCTTTGTCCTTGATTGAGGGTGGAGTAGGTTTGGCTTACCCGATTATCGTGATATTTTTAATAATAAAAAAAGATGTTTACTTAAATTTGAATTTAAGACCTAATCTTTTTTTAAATATTATACAAAACTTAGAATATTCTGGAAGAAAACTTGTTAGCTACATCAAGATCATTTTATTGTGTCTTAGGTCAAGTGAAATTATATAAGTTTGTGGTAAACCAAATTATTCTTTCCTGTTTTAATTTCACATTGTGGAATCATTAAATGTTGTGTTCCATATAATTTTGGAGGAATCATTTTTTAAAAAAAAATATTAATTGGAATTACGAAGTGATCGCTGACTTAGGACTAAAACCCAATATTGTGATTATTGCAAAATCTGTTTCGACTCTGGTCGTAAACGAAGGAACATAAAAGAGCGAAAATCAACATTTAAAACAAATTTTTAAACAATTTATTTTCATTAAATACGAACTGAAAATATAAAAAGAACTTACATTTTTTTAAAAATTAATTCACAAATAGTCCTACAAATCTTAACACAAGTTAAAACGTATTAAGTATTTTGAAATAAAAGGCCAGTAACGTTCTGAATGAATTCCAGTTTTTAATGTGCTGTCCAGTATCAAAGGTGTTAATGTGCCAACAGTCCGGATGTATCATAACGATATAACCCAAACAGTCCTTGAATGAATTGACATTAATTCCAAAACAGTGATTTAGTCAAAGAGCACACTGTAATTTCAGTGAATAATTTAAATGAATATATCCTCTCAAATTAAAAACTGAACACAACAATAAGACTGATTCCACTTTGGATGTTACGGTATGAATATGTAATTACAGGTACGTTATTGAAGTTGCAGAGATGTGAAGGTTCCAAGTCTGCGGCACAATTTCGAAATGGAAAAATGGAAGGCAATTGGACAATTGTTTGCATAAAGATTACAAAATGTTGGATACTGACCAATACAATTTGCAAAGACATTCATGAAGCTATCAATAATGAGCTTTTTGAAGATTTTTGTCAGCGTATCTCATTGCCAGATTGAGACGTTTTTGAGAGGGAATTCACTGACTTTTCTTCAGTCGGTCTCGAAGACATGTTGGATGCTATGTATTCCAATGAATGCCAAACTTAGGGTCAGTGGGAACAATTTTAAGGCTGTCCTTTTGGAAATAGCGCAATGGGAGACGATTATAATGCATAGGTATGAATAAAACTGATGGCGAGATATCCTGAAGGGAATCTGCATCAACACTGAAAATATCAATGATGTTCGCTCTACCCTGATTCCGAGTAACATAAAATTTGTACAGATGCTTCAGATTCCAGAATCTCTGAATACCCAAACTAATGAAGTTTCAATGAAAACAGAATATCTGAAGAGATACGTCAGAGAACTTGATTTGAAGATTTTGCGTCTTTAAGCTTCGCTTCTGCGCAGGGTTTGACCTGATAACAGTGCCCATAATAGCTATAGAATTGGTAAATATGACTGGCTAGTCAAAAAGGACAATAGGGCATAAATTTGACAGTGTACTAGAAAGCAACATCTGGATCATGGACATAATTTAAGTTTTTTCACCATCAGTGATCAGGATATTCCATTGGTCATGCTGACCAGTCTTATCATACTGGGTTTCATAGCCTTTGCCCCCTTCGGGTGGTGTTATGGAAGCTACTTTCTACACACGTATAATAATAGATGGACATTATTTATAAAGTTTTTGCATTCAGCTTAGCATTTTTCCATATTGTAAATGGAGTCATGTAACTTGAAGAGTGTAAGAGTGGATGCATCTTGACAAGCACTAAACCCAACATTCAAAATAATGACGCTGTGCCACACATGTAATATTTCACAAATTTTGGTCCAATGTATTGTTGGAAGCTTATTTCTAAAATTCAGCTAATGCTAGAATCATGGGACAATATGATTATATACATTTCTGACAGTACCAAACCAAAACTACTAAAGAAGGCCAATGTGTCCTTCATTTCACATATTACATGCATAGGTTAAGAATTTTTGCATTTAAAGTCAACTCGTGACCACATAGCTTTTCATCTTCGGTATTTTCATACTGTCACATCGTTAAAAATTAAACATTTTGAGATGATGCAACTTGACGAGTATTACACACTCAAACAATATGTAGGTCACTACAATCCATGTTGAATGCTTCACAGACTAGTTCATTTTTCATATTTAACTGGTTTACAATTGTTTTTGCTTCACAGACTGGTTCATTTTTCATATTTAACTGGTTTACAATTGTTTTTTGCTTCACAGACTGGTTCATTTATCATATTTAACTGGTTTACAATTGTTTTCTTCTTCTTCATGCTATGTACATACTATTCTAACCAAATTCAATACAGTTGTTGACTGGATGTATCTTGATAAATAATCAATACACCCTTGTAGCAAACAGATCTTCTGTGACAAATATCTCATGCAATAGTGATTGTTTTGAAAGTGCGTGTGTCAAGTCCATTTTGTGGTTCTAGTTCATATTGTGAAATTTTGACTTCAGATTAATTTCATGCGGGCTGTTTATGATAAGATCATGACACATTAAAAATGCTTGTTTCTCTATTAGAAATTCGCTTTTATCATCAAAGATCACTCTGACCTTTGTGTTATGCTTTAGTGATGTGTTAAATATTAATATCTCGGTTATGAATACCTGGGCTTTTTATATGCAAAATACAGCGTAGCCTGCACGGAGTGCCCTTTCTGATCATGCAATTGAAATTAGTGATCAATATGTTTTTTAATTGGTAAAAGATCCATATGCCTGATTATTATTGTTGATGGGCTAGGATTAACAGATTAACTGTGCGTTGCTTATGAATTTAACAATTAGATGATCGGACTGCGTGGATGTAGCATGATTTCTGTGTAAGGTAACAACAGCAGTGGGCCTTTCAAGGTAATTGCAGAGGCATCAATGATGTATTTTTTGCATTAACCCATTGACCCTCACTTTCACCAAGTATGGATTCTTTGAGTGGGTAGTAAACAGTAATTTAAAAAAAAGACAAACAAAAGCAAAGCGAAATTACTCTCAGGTTGTTATCTACTCAGTACAGTACCTGTATTTTCATGTACACAATTGTTATTTTCTTTCTGCTATTCTTGTGTGTCTTGTATGCCCAGTAGGTATGTAGATATATCTTTGGTTTATGGGCATATCAGCACAATCATAAACAGAAAAACAATAAAAAGTAACCAACATTTTATTGTTATGGTTGCTCTAATTTTAATTAATTTTCCACCAGAAAATATTAATGTTCATAGTGGAGATAATTAAAGCTTGGTAGAGGCAATTGACGATCGAACTCAGGTTGATCCATTGCAAATGATATCAGTACAAGTACAGATGAAAACTGAGTGATATCTTGTTGGTTAATCAGCAATGAAAATTCTTCTTTCTTTTGGATTGCTATCTGTGATTTTTCATAGTGACTTCCAACTTCACATTTAGGATGTTGTTAGGAAAGGAAAAGGATATATTTGACCAAAATTTGAAACTTAAATTGGATTAAAGGAGACACCTGGAATGGAAGGCTGGAAGGACTCTAGTTTGCCAGGGTTCCAGAGATGATCATATATATATATATATATATATATATATATATATATATATATATATATATATATATATATATATATATATATATATATACATATACATACTGACAATTTGTAATGGGTCAGTGTTACTCCAGACATGCGAGGTGACGACCTTTCAACCTGGTTGTAAATTACCTAACTTGAAACTTGACCAGTGTCAACCTTTGACTGATTGGTTTGCGATCTCCGAAATTGTTCAGTGAAGCGAAGATCTTAAATACTCGGGGATCGGTTTAAACGGGTATTATTATAGCTCGTTCGATTTGATACTCGTGTGTTCCAGATTAATTATTAAAATGTGTCTGATATGTATGTGAGCATGTTTTATTTCTGTCAGTTATATTAAAACTATTAAACAACGTATTGATCTATGTCTGCAAGCATCCAGGCCGTGAACATGTTTTTTCTTCTTCTCTGAAACATGCTTAGCTTCAATTTATCATGGCAGATATGCTATTTTGTAACATTATCCTCCACAATAATTGTTGAATTATACAGTGACTTAGTGACGTCAGCTTGCTTGCGGCTGTTTAGTATCTTGTTTGACTGGATTTCGCATGATCGCCTGCAAGAAAATCAATCGCACTTTGATCGGGAAGAATCAAACTTGCATACATCAAAAGCCACGTAGCAAATTTTGCAGTCAAATCGCCTCATTTGATATACTTCTAATGCATGAGTAATTTATCAGCTTCCGTTGAATCAATACCTCGAATATAACCCGAGTCCTCTCACAAGTCGTTGAAAAGAACGTATTATTGGTTTTAGGGAAAAGAATTTCACGTCAATTAGAGAATTGGCAAGAAAGATAGACTGGAATCAAGGTCACTTTTTTATACATTAGTTCTGTGGATAAAGGACGTGAAGGTGTATAACATGTTCTACTGCTAGTAATAAAGGAATTCATTCTGCACAATTTGCACAATTGCACAATTTGCACGCAAGCTTTTGCAGTAGCATGCACACTGCAAGTTAGCAAATTAACATAAATTATAAAACAAATGTAGAAAAGAATGCAAAATAATGAATAATAAGGTTTTATGCAAATATGAATTAGACAATGCCGATATACTACAAATATTTCCAAAAGGGTTGTGTTTTTGGCGCTCTGGCCAAAATTAAATGAGCGAGATAAATAAAGACGATGGTCATTATGCTTATGCACTTGGATTCAGTTCCTGATTATTACTTCTATGCATTTCCAGTCTATTGTGAGGGGCCCCGAGGGTATTGTGAGGGGCCCCGAGGGGCCGAGTGGTCTAAAGCGCTCTCCGTTACACGTATCACTGCCATCTCACATCTGTCTGCGTGGGTACGGGTCTCGGATTCGGCCAATGTAGGTATGTGAAAAAGCTTGCAAGTAGCTTCTCGTGGGTCGTTGGTTCTTTTCGGGGTTTTCCAGGGGTTTTCCTCCACCATTAATACTGGCCGCCATGTATAACCTATCTTGTGCTGAAAACTGGCGTTAAACCCTACTACTACTACTTCAACAACAACAACAACAACCAGTCTATTGTTAGAGCAGTTGTTCCTCTGTCGTTTTGGTGGTGTAACCTAGATTTGGATATTGATTTAAAGAAAATCGTTTATTATTTACAATTATAGTATTATGGCGTGGATGACTGAGTATTTTGTCAACAGTACACAGTAAGTGTATGTATGTATGTATGTGTGTGTGTGTGTGTGTGTGTGATTATGATTTTTAACGTAGATTAACAATTTTTCAGTCATATCGCTACGATGTCTGCAGTGAGGCAGGTTTTAGTGATGTCTAGCACTGTGCCAACATGCCGCAGACATGTAGCATGATGTCCCACCCAGTCCTAACACTAACCTCTTAAATTAATGATGGACGCCAAGCGAGGCAGCCGTTGGGTCCATTTTTATAGAACCCAAGACTTCTTGCCTTTGAGGCGGACGCTCTAACCACTAGGCCATCGGAGCGAGTTACACCGTACGTAATGAGTCAGTGACGCTGGCACAGAACGTAGAAGTAAAACCGTTGATAAATTATTGCATAGCCTCTCCCAAAAATATCGAGTAGCCAATTACAAGAACTTCACCTAGAAATCATTTTTTAAAAGACATTGAGAACTATGTAGAGTTCAATATTGACAAAATAATCTTGAAACGATGTTGGAAAACCAATTGCTATCTTAGTCCAAATAACTTCGGTTGAACGTGGCGGCACCTGCGTCCAGCTTGCTTCTGTCAGACGACCATAACATGGTCACCAAAAACGACTGTGAAATTATCAAAGTGAAACTTGTTTCCTGTTACAGTCCAGACAAAAGATAAATCGTTGAAAACAAATTTGTAATGGAAGACGCGGAAGTGGCTGTTAGCTGTAATCAAAACAGAATGAATGCTAGTTTAACTCCAAAACGATTACGTAATTCAACCATATGGAATGCTTTCATGTCAATCAATGTAATTTCTGCATGAATTATAAGAAAATTTAGTTTATCAAGGCATGTTCACGCGACCGTGCGAAGTGAGACGATGATACAGGCGTCTCCTACCTTGACGACTGAAGGGAGTAATTTCCGAATGTGTGCTATTACGTGTGCTAAATTCCACTACCTGTGTCCGATACCTGCATGACTGACACACATAAAAATGTAGTGTATTTAACAATATAACTAGAAATCACAGAAGTTGCGAATGTATTGAACTGTTTTTTTTTTCACGTGTAACTTTTCTGTCAATCCTACGATCGATCAAATAGTTCAGATAGCTGAGGTGTACCGAATAGATTTTAGTTTCCTTTTGTGCGGAGTAATTTCCGGCAACCAAATATCTGATTTTTGTGTAAATTACTCCCTTGACATACAAATACATGAGGCATATGGTTGTATTGCAGAAAATCTGAATACATTCCGATTGTTGTGAGCTGGTGGCCTGACTGGAATCAAATAACACGTACAAGCTCAAATGTGAAAAGCTAAGGCATTTTGCAACTATTGTTTTTGTAAGTTTCAGTGTGTGTTTAAAACGTTCGTACTATTTCATACTGGTATAATTGTAAAATTAAACAAATTTAATTGATATGTGTTGTGCCTGAAAAAGGGCGTGGTTATCACTACTCATGCGATGGGTCAAATGAATTCCGAATGTTTATTTTGAAAAGGCACAACTACCTGCGTTTATATTGTGATGGGGATTTCGAAATTTAATCTTAATTTTTTAAAATTATGCTTATTGTTCCTAAAACAATCAGTTCTGCTTATTACTGGGAGGTGCAAGTTAGAAGCACAGCTGATAACAGATTTTTAATACACATATATATTGTGGATTTTGACTCTATAGCTTTTCTCTAATGAACATTTGGACAACAAAAATAGTTGTGTTTTTTTTTTATTTATAAGGTTTTGATATCTTTTCTACCTGTATAAAGTGTTCAATGTTCGGACTGTTTTGCTTTTCCTTTCTTCATGCAAATTGGCAATCTATTACAGTACTGATTAGGTGTTGGAGAAGAAGACTGCATACTATTGTGCGCATGATCGATGGATTAAGTACATATACTTTTGGTTTCAGTTTTGATGTTGATGATCTACCAGGAAAACATTTTTTGCTAATTATATAAATGTTGATCACGGATTTTTAAATTCCACTTTGTCCACGGAAATGGTTGTAGTCATAAAGCACATAAGGTACGTTTTTTCAAGCAAGGACGTCATTGGGGGTGGGGGATTTGCATGTGCCGTAAACTTGATGGAGCCTATATACGAAAATTAGCAAGCCCGTCATATTTTTACATTGTTCCCCACCCCAACCCCGGAAAAACTGAAATGACGGCCCTGCTTTCAAGCTTGCCTTCCATAGATTTTTGCCGATGTCGGCATTCGTTTGTACAACATTGAAGTTATGCCGAGAGGGTGAAGGGTGACGTGTTTTTAAGGCTATTTTGTTTCAGTAAAATAATTTTGGTTGCCTTGTTTCTTTTTTATATAAACTATTGAACTTTATACATAAATGCCTCTATTGTTATATTGTTTGATATATGTTGTCCATTCCATATAAAGTATAGACTGAGATAGTTAAGTAAGTTCATCAAGTGATGTTTTAAAAAGATTGTCGCATAAAACTATGTTGAGGAGCTACAAGAAACTATTGCTTTCAATGCCCTTATATTTGCCTTTATAATATTGGATACTACAGTATGTTCCGTCAGTTTGGACGTAATACATGTTACAGATATATGACCAATTATTCCTTTTCCATTATGAAACATTTTTGTTGAATGGGGACAAAATTGACTTCCGTTCTACCTGCAGGTACGTTACAGGTATCAACAGCACACTGGAATATTGTCGAAAGGAATGAAGCAGTTTCATTGTGAATTTCCGTTGGCATACTTACGGGAAATCGTATCCGGTACTGATGATCCGTTAGTATTGGAACATTATAGAGTATATCTCTATCAATATTGGTTGAATTTGATTTCTTGGGACAAGGGATGTGTCTGATTGTTTTCTCTGGTACATTAGACTGTTCCGTATGTGTATGAATCGTAATGTTTTTGTTTTTTTTAAACAAATTAATTCTAATTACTTAATCTGAATGTTTACTTTGAGGTAGGTATTCTAATGCTCTCGATTGTCAGGGTCAATAACCCTATTTTATTTACGGTTTTCTAGTTTTCTGCATGAGTGAATTTTCTTGTTTCTCTTTTCTGTCTACCTTGTGAAAAGAAGCGATTATAGGAAAGACCAGTACGACCGTCTATTTTTGTCCACTTTCAAGTTGAGTGGCTTATATATATATATATATATATATATATATATATATATATATATATATATATATATATATATATATATATATATATATATAGAGCTTATGTATGAAATCGTGAACGGTTGCTGCTGAATTAAATTGTATTGCAAAGTTTATTGAAACTATGTATGTATGTATGTATGTATGTATGTATGTATGTATGTATGTATGTATGTATGTATGTATGTATGTATGTATGTATGTATGTATGTATGTATGTATGTATAAAGCTTCATATTTTACTGTTGCCAACATCTTACCATTTTACTTTGAACTATTTGGTTTTCAGTATCGCTGGTCGATATTAAACATATCATAGTTTTAAACATGTATAAATACAACCTATTGCATCGCGCTAAATAGCCTAAAAGTGCTTATGCGCCGTTATATATATATATATATATATATATATATATATATATATATATATATATATATATATATATATATATATATATATATATATATATATATATATATATATATATATACATACATACATACATACATACATACATACATACATACATACATACATACATACATACATACATACATACTGTTAATGATTCTCATAGCTTCAAAGCTGTAAACAATGTCCGCTAGCGATAATATAACGTGTAATAAATTAGCTTCATGGATATATGATATTTCAAGATAAACAATTTATGAGCATTTTATAGAAATAAAGTGATGACTATGCCAGCTTTATGCTTGCATTATCGATAAGTTGGATGTGTTTGGTCTGCTGTACATTTTAGGATTCGATACACTATCTGACCAGTTTAGGTCTGCTGTACATTTTAGGATTCGATACCCTATCTGACCAGTTTAGGTCTGATGTACATTTTAGGATTCGATACCATATCTGACCAGTGTAGGTCTGCTGTACGTTTTAGGATTCGATACACTATCTGACCAGTTTAGGTGTGGTGTACATTTTAGGATTCGATACCATATCTGACCAGTTTAGGTCTGCTGTACATTTTAGGATTCGATACCCTATCTGACCAGTTTAGGTGTGGTGTACATTTTAGGATTCGATACCCTATCTGACCAGTTTAGGTGTGCTGTACTCTTTAGGATTCGATACCCTATCTGACCAGTTTAGGTCTGATGTACATTTTAGGATTCGATACCCTATCTGACCAGTTTAGGTGTGCTGTACATTTTAGGATTCGATACCCTATCTGACTAGTGTAGGTCTGCTGTACGTTTTAGGATTCGATACACTATCTGACCAGTTTAGGTGTGCTGTACATTTTAGGATTCGATACCATATCTGACCAGTTTAGGTCTGCTGTACATTTTAGGATTCGATACCCTATCTGACCAGTTTAGGTCTGCTGTACTTTTTAGGATTCGATACCCTTTCTGACCAGTTTAGGTCTGCTGTACATTTTAGGATTCGATACCCTATCTGACCAGTTTATGTCTGCTGTACATTTTAGGATTCGATACCCTATCTGACCAGTTTAGGTCTGATGTACATTTTAGGATTCGATATCCTATCTGACCAGTGTAGGTCTGCTGTACGTTTTAGGATTCGATACACTATCTGACCAGTTTAGGTGTGCTGTACATTTTAGGATTCGATACACTATCTGACCAGTTTAGGTGTGGTGTACATTTTAGGATTCGATACCCTATCTGACCAGTTTAGGTCTGCTGTACATTTTAGGATTCGATATCCTATCTGACCAGTGTAGGTCTGCTGTACGTTTTAGGATTCGATACACTATCTGACCAGTTTAGGTGTGGTGTACATTTTAGGATTCGATACCATATCTGACCAGTTTAGGTCTGCTGTACATTTTAGGATTCGATACCCTATCTGACCAGTTTAGGTGTGGTGTACATTTTAGGATTCGATACCCTATCTGACCAGTTTAGGTGTGCTGTACTCTTTAGGATTCGATACCCTATCTGACCAGTTTAGGTCTGATGTACATTTTAGGATTCGATACCCTATCTGACCAGTTTAGGTGTGCTGTACATTTTAGGATTCGATACCCTATCTGACCAGTGTAGGTCTGCTGTACGTTTTAGGATTCGATACACTATCTGACCAGTTTAGGTGTGCTGTACATTTTAGGATTCGATACCATATCTGACCAGTTTAGGTCTGCTGTACATTTTAGGATTCGATACCCTGTCTGACCAGTTTAGGTCTGCTGTACTTTTTAGGATTCGATACCCTTTCTGACCAGTTTAGGTCTGCTGTACATTTTAGGATTCGATACCCTATCTGACCAGTTTATGTCTGCTGTACATTTTAGGATTCGATACCCTATCTGACCAGTTTAGGTCTGATGTACATTTTAGGATTCGATATCCTATCTGACCAGTGTAGGTCTGCTGTACGTTTTAGGATTCGATACACTATCTGACGAGTTTAGGTGTGCTGTACATTTTAGGATTCGATACACTATCTGACCAGTTTAGGTGTGGTGTACATTTTAGGATTCGATACCATATCTGACCAGTTTAGGTCTGCTGTACATTTTAGGATTCGATACCCTATCTGACCAGTTTAGGTGTGGTGTACATTTTAGGATTCGATACCCTATCTGACCAGTTTAGGTGTGCTGTACTCTTTAGGATTCGATACCCTTTCTGACCAGTTTAGGTCTGCTGTACATTTTAGGATTCGATACCCTATCTGACCAGTTTAGGTCTGCTGTACTTTTTAGGATTCGATACCCTTTCTGACCAGTGTAGGTCTGCTGTACATTTTAGGATTCGATACCCTATCTGACCAGTTTATGTCTGCTGTACATTTTAGGATTCGATACCCTATCTGACCAGTTTAGGTCTGCTGTACATTTTAGGATTCGATACCATATCTGACCAGTGTAGGTCTGATGTACGTTTTAGGATTCGATACCCTATCTGACCAGTTTAGGTGTGCTGTACTCTTTAGGATTCGATACCCTATCTGACCAGTTTAGGTGTGCTATACATTTTAGGATTCGATACCCTATCTGACCAGTTTAGGTCTGTTGTACATTTTAGGATTCGATACCCTATCTGACCAGTTTAGGTCTGTTGTACATTTTAGGATTCGATACCCTATCTGACCAGTTTAAGTCTGCTGCCATGTAGTGTTCTTCGGAAGGCACTTGATTTCCTTTGCTTGGTATTGCATAGCCAGTATCGCGTTAATCCTTCCATTAAATCCAAGAACATACACGTAAAGAAGAAGCCAATAGTGTTGTTTTTTTATATTAAAATGTAGTATTCATGTAAAACAAATTTTATACAATTTGCACACCAATTTGTAGTAATCCTACTGAAAAAAAAATCGTACGACCATTTTCACTTCGATTTCCATTAAAGACTGTCACAATGTTAATTTCTTTATCATGACCTCATGTACTTAGTAGCTGACACTTATAATTACAGTACTTACACTTCACACAAGTAATTATTGAAATTTCATTTGACGCCTGTAATTATAGCACTTCCAGTTGACGCCTGTAATTACAGTTCTTCCAAGTAAACATAACAAACTATTTAAACAAATTCTTTATTATTTGTGAGATATTCAACATGCCGAACTTAAAATAGAAGTCGATGCTTTCAATTTTGGACCATGATATTGGGTGGTCATGAAAGCCGTTAAGAAACGTGGGGCCCGATTTTGATAATTTAGGCAGGGTCCATTTGATTTACGCGTGGGATCCGCTGTGAGCATGGCATTTTTAAATAAACTTTTAGACCAGTTTTATATGATATTGAACTTACAAGTTTCTTCCCTCACTTTACAATTACTTTCTCTCTATAAATATATTTTTAAAAATTGGTAAGTGAGCGTGGGCCCGGATTGGACGATTTACGTGTTTCAAATGACAGTTGTGGCGATGACGACAGCATTGTCTGTTTACTTATTCAAGTCAGAAGCTGTAACTAATACAAAACAACGTTGGAAAACAATATTTGTATTTAAAAGCAATTTAAACTCGATATTAAAGATGTGATTAGATGTTTTACTTTAGAAAAATATTTTTTCGAACTGCGATTTTAGCCGCAATTATCACTGCAGCGAACATAAAGATATCCCGTGACACAAAGAACCATTCAGCGATTCTCTAATTCTTTTATATCATCGATACAAAGCAGTTATGGGAGTATGGCAGCACTAAAGACACAAGGCAAATAAAGTTGATTTTCAAAATTTTAAACGTAAGTAATTTCGTAAGCATCGTTTTTTTTTCTTCTTCTGGACTTGAATTACATTCTCCCTATTCATTAACATACTATGTATAAAATAATCAAGAGTGAAACTTTTCATGGACTTTCTTCAAATTGTTCTTGAACTGAACATTGAGCATTTAATGTCAAGATGCATTAAATTAAATCGATTGCTCTGAACTGATAAGATGGGACGAGAGTATTGCAATTTATTATATAACGAAAGAACAATTACACGTTCTGGACATGAAATGTTTTTTAAATTTTTTTTTAATTTGTAAAATTGAATGGTACTTTTTTTTGGTAGACTGTTGTTAGTAGCTCACGTTTACATTTTGTTTAAAGATAATTATATTTTAGCAAGAGAATATATTTTTTGACGTTTCTCGTTAAGTGATTTTTAAACTTAGAAAACAAATACTCGTCTGAAACATAAAAATGCTAATTTGACATATTCCAGTCTCGTCCATTTCGTTTGATTTCCTGACAAATAGTTGAATAAGACGTACATTCCTGCTAAAATGTGCTGGTTGCTTTTACGTGTTGTTTTCTCGTCTTTACCGATGTATCCTAGACAACTGTTTTATTTTACGACTCTAACAATAGCATGCGCCTGGCTTGATCAGGTTCTTTACTACCTTCCTGAGCATAAGTTTTATATTTTAATATGCTGATGTCGAGAATGGAAAGAGTACAGATATTTTTGGACGTAAATCTGATAGCAATGTCATTCTTACAATGAATTTATGATTCTGTTTAGAAAAGATTATCGTTAGAAACAGACGAGATCTAAGGTGCTTCATTTCATAGAGAGTTTTGTACTCGATGATTGGGAGCAAAAGGTCTATGTTCTAGCGTTCACAGCTACAATTCAATGCAAAATAATATAATACATCTATAACAGAACTCCCTTTGAAACTCATATTTTCACGACCTAGCTAACGGCGTATGGTTATTACAAAAACACGTCTCTTAATAGCAGTGGTTGTTGTTACGTATTGCTTTCTCGTCTTTACCGATGTATCTTGGACAGCTATGTTTCTTTTTACAGCGCTAACAACAACATACGCATATAGATTTTGACACCTATAGTCGCACCGAGTATTTTAGACTTATCCTCAGACATGTCTATCTAGAACAAAGAGCCTAATTTTTTTTATAGTTCACTGATGCCTTTTCTCAACAGAGCAAACATGGGAATCTAGAGAATAAATGCTTATAGATGATGTCTGTTGTAAACAATATACCTTTAATTAGATGTTTATGCTAAGAAATGTTTCGCTGTTGATATACTTGCATTCTGGGATGGAATCAGAGGTAGCTAAGTTGTAAAGTGTAGACACGTAGTCCAAGAGTCACAGGTTCGATACCCGCCCCAATCAGTTGGACTCAACCTCCTCTGCGTGTCCTCACGATATAGCCATTGATGTGTTAAACGTGACGGTACAAATCAACCAAGAAATTCAGCAAGTGTTTGGACCATGACAGTTTATTTTTCTTCTTTCCACCAAACAGAATTATGTATTTAATAATCATGGTATATTCGGAAACAAATATAAAGCCTCATGGTCAACTTTCTTGTCAAACATCCTTTAGTGAATATTCAGGAATAATTCGAACACTATATGCTTTTTTTTTTCTATTTCGGAAACTGATTTCTCCCTAGAGTGGAAATCTCTTCGGCGTCAACAATCACTTTCGGATACTATGCAATCACCAATAACGTATACGCATGCGTTTACATCAAGCCAGTTCCAAGTCTTAGGAATTACTTTTAGACACTAGCATCAACACGTATGTTATGTCTACAGGATGTTTAGTTGCTGACGCGATAATTTAAAACGTTTCTTCTAATCCAATGACTTTTGCTAATTACGTATGATAAATAGTACATGTTACCTTGGAGGATTGCTTCAGTAAGCTTTAAAGATGATGACATTATTGTAAGGAAAAATAATTTGTTATTAAAAAAAATCAGTCTTAATTTCGGCACTGAATAAAGCCATAAGATTGTCGCGTGTTTAAATGTCGGTAAGTAATTAAAAGTACAAGGATATTAAAAGCGAGATATTTCTTTAATTTAGTGATTTTATTTTCCAAGTTGTTCATCAGTACTACTCTTTGCATTCAAATGAATATTTAAAAAAAAATTGGAGAGACACTGCAGACGACATTTTACACACGACTCTCACCTAGTCTTACAAAGAAATGGCTTGCCGTATGAATCTATTCTCATTTAATACATGTCTATGTTACATTAAGATCTTGTATATTTACACAATGTTAAAACTTAAGTATGACTTTAAAATAACACCTGTATGCTTTTAGAATTTTGAATCAGAAGCTGGTCAAGATTATGAGGCACGGCACCTTGAAAGATGTCTAAAATACATTTGTCAGTGAGCAAGTGTATAAATAAGTGTTAGAATGGTTCACTAATTTCTGAATACTTGAGAAAAAAGGTTGTCTATCGCCTTTACGTTTTCCCTCTGTGCTGGTGTGTGTGTGTGTGTGTGTGTGTGTGTTGCGTGTGCGCGCGCGGTGTGTTTGTGTATGAGAGAGAGAGAGAGAGAGAGAGAGAGAGAGAGAGAGAGAGAGAGAGAGAGAGAGAGAGAGAGAGAGAGAGAGAGAGAGAGAGAGAGAGAGAGAGAGAGAGATGAACATGTCTAGACGCAATTTGTTCGAAAAAGGGAAGATACAAAAGTCTTTCTTAAAACAATGCCCACACAAATGTTGTGAGTAATTGGTGAATACGGGTCTTTCTTTAAAATAATAAAAGAACGCAAAACAGTTTATATGAGTAGTTGTAAAAAAAAATCGAGACAAGAGTTTTACTTTAACGAGTAAGCAATAATTAACATTTTCCTTAGCTTAATTTTTAACCTGAAATTGAGTTTTACTTTTTATGAAACTCGAGAATTATAGTCATGAAGAAAATGAGATAAAGCACACAAAATAAATTGGCAGTCACGCTTCATATTTGTTTAATTATCTGATTCACTACAAAAACACATGCTTTTAATTTTGGATCAAAATGACATGTTCTGAATTAGAATCTTCAATTAGTCTTTTGGAGATTACGATATGCAAAGCTTCAAATTGTTTTTGTTTTCTTTTTCTGTATATTTGTTAACTGGAACAATCTCTAAATGCCCAATTAGATTTTAAGCCAGAAACGCAACGACCAAGTACATGTTGTTTTTTTTTCTTCAGAGAACGTAATTACTTCTTACAACATAAGAGCTTTTGGTTCGATTGGCGGATCAGTTCAAGGTCCAAACCCTGTTCAAAAATGGCAAACAAGATAGTATTTTTTTTTGAGGGGGGGGGGGTGCATATCAATTTATTTTACCTCAACCATTTAACGGCAGATAGGAATTATTCCTTCGGAAAACCATGTGTGTTAATTTATTGACATCATTATCTTTGAATATTTCTTGCTTATTTTTGTAAACCTTAACAACCAGTATCATTCTTCACTACGATAGTAGTTGGGCTGGGCTTCGTGTCCTCAGGTGCGGTGTCAGGAACCACTTGATGGGGCTAACGTTCCAGTATCTGAAATGGTTGTCAATATCATGTTTTTAATTTGAATGGGGAAATTGGAGGCTAATTTCGGCCAATTTGAATAGCAGTCGTCATGTTTGAACAAACATGTTGGAATTCGGCCAACAGGGTCGGTATTATAAAGAATGCGTTTAACAATGTCTGCAGATCTAGCGTGTGAATTAATTGGGGGTATTGGCCCCCGATGTTACCTAATGGAACCTCAAAGCTAATACTCTTCATCATGGTCAACACAAATTGACCATTAGTGACCGCTCTTCAGAACACTTCAAAAGCATATCTTTGTAATGTCAATTTCATTACATGGGTTCTCTTTCCCCTGAAGCTGTACCACTAAAATCATGAAGGTGATCATTAGGTTTAATTTTCCTCGTTATCTTCTGCGCTTGGTGGATAGTTGTTGATATAATAAGTACCTCTTGAAAGAGGATCATTTTAGACATCTCTCCTCCGGCCAGTTGAAATGAAAAAAAACCAGAAATTTCAGAAATATACAAGTCATTGCTGATGGATATTATGGTTTTCTTGAAAGAAAAAAACCCCCCATATATTTGCAAATAAATTCCTTGACACTTTGGGTTTGAAAAGAAAGCTTTACTTAAACTCTGTTAATTGTAGAAATTTATTTAAACTTTTTTTCAGATGAAAGTTGTAGTAATGGAGTAGTCGACAGCGTAAGAGGTCTCTTGCGGCTATTGCCTTTCGTAGCAAAGTTGGATGGTTGCTTTTATTAATCTAACTATAGGATTTAGCTTTTATGGGGGAAAAAAGTAGCTAAATTCTAGCGCACTTTGTAAATAAAATGTAGTATAACGGACATAGAAATCTGCTTATCACAGTATGTCAGTCAGAAAATAACGCATTCCAGTACCTTGAATCACTGGCAAACACGTACTGCATCAAGTGATTTACAGGAGTCTTGCAAATAAGTCAGACATTACGGCCTAATGTTTGTCACAGACGTTACGGCCTAATATTTGTCACAGACATTACGGCCTAATGTTTGTCACAGACATCACGGTCTAATATTTGTCACAGACATCACGGTCTAATATTTGTCACAGACATTACGGTCTAATATTTGTCACAGACATTACGGCCTAATGTTTGTCACAGACATCACGGTCTAATATTTGTCACAGACATCACGGTCTAATATTTGTCACAGACATTACGGTCTAATATTTGTCACAGACATTACGGCCTAACATTTGTCACAGACATTACGGTCTAATATTTGTCACAGACATTACGGTCTAATAATTGTTACAGATTTATCATAGACATTACGGCCTAATATTTGTCACAGACATTACGGCCTAATATTTGTCACAGACATTACGGCCTAATATTTGTCACAGACATCACGGCCTAATATTTGTCACAGACATTACGGTCTAATATTTGTCACAGACATTACGGCCTAATGTTTGTCACCTAGCCGACTGGTTCTCTACCTTTCATGAAAAAACTCAATCGTCATACATTCATCTATTTTCTTGTAATGTTCGGTACACACAAATAAATTAACATTTATGTATAAGGTACAAGAGATTAAGTATGACTCTCTATACTAACAAATAGGTGATTACCACGTACATATATTAATTCCACTGTAATGGATACAGGTACTAAACATCAAATGTATTTTGTCAGCCGTGTGATTTAAAATTCTCGCGAAATTTGCAAGAACTATATTTTTGTTAATTTTTTTTAATATATTTTACAATGAGTGATTCATGTTTCACTAGATAGCAAGTGAATCAAACGCTAATCCGGATAATGTAGCTGACGATGCCGATTTACCTGTAATTGTCGCGAACTGAGTTTTACAGACATGTCAGAGGAAGCGTTAAAACGGATAGTTACGAATGTAAAACCGCCCTTAAAGTTCTCAAATACGCAAATGCACGACTGTTATAACACCTTTAACCACTTCGAAATACATTTCACAAAAATCACGGGTATTTTCGTTTATAAATTAAGGGGAAAATATCAGTGTTTCGTGGCACGAGGACTAATATAACGGCAAAGTATTTTAGAATTTATAGTTTTCTCTTTTTTGAAATAACGGCAGAATCTTGACCAAAATCCTTTTGTGATTAAAGCCTCTCCAGGACCTTTAACCACATTATTCCCTTTTACCGAAGTCCCAGAAACCAATTCATTATGTAAGTAGGCAGATTATTAGATTAGATTACTGCCTGTGAAATCGTGTTATCTTCGACACCAGGTAATTATTGTATACAAAAGGTAAATGTAATTATTTCTCCATGAAAGACAGCTAAATTATAAAATGGTTTCGACTCCACTGGTACGTACCAGAATGGCCGCCTTTCAGTCTACCTGTACTTTCCTGTAGAATAATGATGGACCAACATTGGCTTACAAAATGACATCGAGAAAATAGATCACTGAAGATCATGAACTACCGCGTATGCTCGAGTATAAGTCGAGTCTGACTGTAAACGGAACAGACCCAAATCTGCCGTTGTATAATGCGACAACACCTCTAAGTCTATGCAGTTTTATTCGAGTAATCAATGGAACGAACAATATAGACCCTGTTCTGCTGAAGCATTATGCGATGGCAAATCAGGGTTTAAGTTTTATTGTAGGTGGATTTAACTTATAAGTGAATATGGACAGTAAACTCACAAGATGTAATGACATCATTATCGTAACATCGGAAATTTTCAATGTCAATGGAGACTCTCGTTGAATACATTTCAATTCATACTCATGGTCTACTTAACACGTGAACCCGTATTGTAGCACAATGGCTCCTAAAACATATAAACACTGTAAACGGCTTCAAAAACATTATTAACAACGTAAACGACTTCTAGAACATTATTAACAACGTAAACGGCTTCCAGAACATTATTAACAACGTAAAAGGACTTCAGAGCACTATATACAATGTAAAAGGACTTCAGAGCACTATATACAATGTAAAAGGACTTCAGAGCATTATATACAATGTAACAGGTCTTCAGAGCACTATATACAATGTAAAATGACTTAAGAGCACTATATACAATGTAAAAGGATTCCAGAACAATATATTCAATGTACAATGAGTTAAGAGCACTATATGAAATGTAAATAGAGTTAGAGCACTATATACAATGGAAAAGGATTCTCCAACACAATAAACACAGTCAACGGATTCCAGAGCACTATGTACAATGATAAAGGACTCTAGAACACTATCAACAATGTAAAAAAAAAACTAAAAGGATTCCAGAGCACTATGAACAATGTAAAAGGCTTCCAGAGCACTATATACAATGTAAACGGATTCCAGAACACTATATACAATGTAAACGGATTCCAGAGCACTATATACAATGTAAAAGGCTTCCAGAGCACTATATACAATGTAAACGGATTCCAGAACACTATATACAATGTAAACGGATTCCAGAGCACTATATACAATGTAAAACGATTCCAGAGCATTAAGAACAATGTTAAAAGATTCCAAAGCACTATACACAATATAACAGGATTCCAGAGCACTATATACAATGTAAAAGGATTCCAGAGCACTATGAACGATGTAAAAGGCTTCCAGAGCACTATATACAATGTAAGAAGATTCCAGAGCACTATATACAATGTCAAAGGCTTTCAGAGCACTATTAACAATGTAAAAGGATTCCAGAACACTATAAACAAAGTAATAGGCTTACAGAGCACTACAATCAATGTAAAAGGCTTTAACAACAGGTAAATACTTCAGTATGCTTCTAGAACAGTATAAATAATGTCAACGTCTTCTAGAAGATATAAACAACGTACATGTTCAGCAAATTGACTTACTATAATGTAGAATAAAATTAATTTGTTTTCTGACATCTCACTCATATTTAACTTGATTGGTGGGGAAGGGAAGTGTCTATCTCTTTTATGGATTTTTAGAATTCCCAAAACTGGCGAGAATTAATAGTCTAATTGATTAAGTACAGTCTGTCTTGGGATACTTCTTCATTTTGGATAGTGCCAGAATTACTGCCAGCTACATGCAATATAAACGAATGATATCATTGACTGATTCTCTTCTTTTCTGTGTTGCAATTTTCACAATATAAAAGCGAGAATTTGAACAAGAAGTCTTCTAAAAGGTTCACGATACTGTTTTACATAATTAGTTATGGCAATTAGAGAGGTTCGAAGCAAAGCTGATGAACCAGTCTGGGCACGTTTTCTGGTAGACTGATTCCCAGAACGTTGGCACATATGAGTGAAGGTTAGCAATCTGGTGCCATAATGCCGACAGAGAATCAAACCAACAGTGAAAGAAGCTGCCAAATAAGGTTTCAGTCACTAATTAGCTGTGGCAACAACACCAGCTACAAATATTTACTTGCAGCTGCTGTTTCAAAAATCAGTATCTCTTTTAATTGGTCGCACTTTTGACGGGGTCAAATCGTTTGAATTCTTTTAAAAATTTCTTAAGTACTTTCTGTTTTGTCCTTAAAGTTACCATATTCATTTTTTCACAAGATGAAGGTTTCAAAATGGCTAGGTTTTGATTCACTAGAGTATTTAAGTAGTGATGTTTGTTAATTATTGTGACATAATTATCCTTCCACACTTATGACTTGTTGCATATAATGTTCCAACGAAATGAGCTTGTTTTATTGATTGGAGATCAGGAGAATACCAATAGTTGCACAATGATTATGTAGTATATTTTATATATATTACACATATATACATGATTATGTTGTATATTACATGTATTACACATATATACATGATTATGCTGTATATTGCACACACACACACACACACACACACATATATATATATATCATGTTGTATATTACATATATATATATGTATGTCATGTTGTAAATTACATATATATGTATATCATGTTGTATATTGCATATATATGTATATCATGTTGTATATTACATATATATATGTATATCATGTTGTATATTGCATATATATGTATATCATGTTGTATATTACATATATATATATGTATATCATGTTGTATATTACATATATATGCATATCATGTTGTATATTACATATATATGTATATCATGATGTATATTACATATATATGTATATCATGTTGTATATTACATATATATGTATATCATGTTGTATATTACATATATATGCATATCATGTTGTATATTACATATATATATGTATATCATGTTGTATATTACATATATATGTATATCATGTTGTATATTATATATATATATATGTATATCATGTTGTATATTACATATATATGTATATCATGTTGTATATTACATATATATGCATATCATGTTGTATATTACATATATATATATGTATATCATGTTGTATATTGCATATATATGTATAT
Organism: Unio pictorum; assembly: GCA_030141615.1. NCBI lineage: Eukaryota > Metazoa > Mollusca > Bivalvia > Unionida > Unionidae > Unio > Unio pictorum. The sequence goes on from JARLTB010000060.1 coordinate 25,427,872, forward strand.
CATGTTGTATATTACATATATATATGTATATCATGTTGTATATTACATATATATGCATATCATGTTGTATATTACATATATATGTATATCATGTTGTATATTACATATATATGCATATCATGTTGTTTATTACATATATATGTATATCATGTTGTATATTACATATATATGTATATCATGTTGTATATTACATATATATGTATATCATGTTGTATATTACACGAGTGCTTATGATCATGAAACTGAATTGTGGGTATAGTCAAAAGGGAGTTTCTGGATTTTAGACGCAACAAAATTATTCAAAATAATAAGCACGTTAACGTGTGTTATTCTATTTATTATGTACTTAATAAGAACATTAACGTGTGTTATTCTATTTATTATGTACTTAATAAGAACGTTAACGTATGTTATTCTATTTATTATGTACTTAATAAGAACATTAACGTATGTTATTCTATTTATTATGTACTTTATAAGAACGATAACGTGTGTTATTCTATTTATTATGTACTTAATAAGAACATTAACGTGTGTTATTCTATTTATTATGTACTAAATAAGAACGATAACGTGTGTTATTCTATTTATTATGTACTTAATAAGAACGTTAACGTGTGTTATTCTATTTATTATGTACTTAATAAGAACATTAACGTGTGTTATTCTATTTATTATGTACTTAATAAGAACGTTAACGTGTGTTATTCTATTTATTATGTACTTAATAAGAACATTAACGTGTGTTATTCTATTTATTATGTACTTAATAAGAACATTAACGTGTGTTATTCTATTTATTATGTACTTAATAAGAACGTTAAAGTGTGTTATTCTATTTATTATGTACTTAATAAGAACATTAACGTGTGTTATTCTATTTATTATGTACTTAATAAGAACGTTAACGTGTGTTATTTTATTTATTATGTACTTAATAAGAACGTTAACGTGTGTTATTCTATTTATTATGTACTTAATAAGAACATTAACGTGTGTTATTCTATTTATTATGTACTTAATAAGAACGTTAACGTGTGTTATTCTATTTATTATGTACTTAATAAGAACGATAACGTGTGTTATTCTATTTATTATGTACTTAATAAGAACATTAACGTGTGTTATTCTATTTATTATGTACTTAATAAGAACGATAACGTGTGTTATTCTATTTATTATGTACTTAATAAGAACGTTAACATGTGTTATTCTATTTATTATGTACTTAATAAGAACTTTAACGTGTGTTATTCTATTTATTATGTACTTAATGAGAACATTAACGTGTGTTATTCTATTTATTATGTACTTAATAAGAACGTTAACGTGTGTTATTCTATTTGTTATGTACTTTATTTAAAACATGCATACCTCTGTTTTACAGTCGGAAAAAGTGTGATGTAATGCTGATTGAATGTTTAGTAAATGGAATACTGCATGTTTAACAAAAACACTGCGACAACAAACACTAACAGTGAAAATATGAATGGATCATAACGTCATACAAAACATGTTTAAAATAGTAACCCGTCACAAGAAGTTAGTTCCAGTGTGCAAAAAGGCGCAAAGACGAAGTTTTCGAGACAAAATATTTATCGATAATTTGTTGACGTTGAACAAGTTCACCCAAAAGTTTCTGCTCATCCACAAAGCAAATAAAACTTTGTAGTCAGACCATCCGACGCACAGTTAGGTCAACTTTAGGGTGTGATGGACTGGTCCTCACCAAAATATAGTTATTATACATTTGCACGTACGTGACGCCGATGTTAGCGTAAATATATAAATAAATGCTCTATTTTTTAATGTTGTTGGATTACAAAACAGGTCATGTGTTTAGAATTTGTTAGTAGATTCGTTTTTTGTGTGCAGTTCTTAGCATTGAAGGATCCTGACGCAGGAATATTTGAAAACTGTTAGGCGAAATTCGGTGGTATTGTATTCTTTATTTATGAAGTACCGACTGCTTATGAATAAGTTCCTTGGGTGAAGCTATTATCTAATATATCAAAAGATGCAATGTTTTATGTTCCATACTAAAAGTTTGGAGTCATAGATGACTTGTATACAGAAATGTAAAGAGAAATAACTGATATGAGGTAAAAAATGACGTCATTTTGTCTTTTTAACTTTAATGCACGCAGTGAACGTTTTCTAGAGCTTTTAGATTCAAATGACGGTATATTTAATGTTTTATAAATAGATGACAGTTTTTATTTCAGTTATTTATTGAGTTAACGTGAAATAGATATTCCTCGTCCTCGACATTCATGGGATGCATAGCTGACACATATAGACATAGAATAACTGAAATGTGAATACATTAATGGAAATTGGAATAAAGTAATTGAAATGTGAATAAAGTAATTGAAATGTGAATATAATAATATAATAATTGAAATCCGTAGGTCCCCGAATATTTTCTTCCTAAACGGACGTATGGGAAATAAAAGGGACTGATGGGTTAATTTACGTGTAAAATGCATCACTTGTTATCTACTTTATGTTAAAACTCTAAATTATATCTCGGGTTGAAAAGTGGTAATTTTAAATATATTTTCTGATGTACATTTTTTAGTCATTTTCTTTATCTTTACCAATGATAATAAAGAGAAAACCGAAACTGTAATTTGACCTATTTATAAAATAGAATAATACAAAAAAGGGAAGCTTACAAAAATAATATTGACGAGAAAAAAATACGCTTCAATAAATGATTTACTTAGTGTTGATTCTCCCGATGAGTGATTGCTTGGTAAGACTTAAGGAATCTATTTACATGTATTCACCACGAATTTACTTTTTGTTCTGCATATTTTCAGAATTGTCTTAATGACTCTGTCGCTGAGTCTATCTATCTGTTCTTGCACATCCATATGCCAAATTGAAAGCAGACCAAATGAAATAGAATATTACGTTACATTAAAATTGCGTCCCTTGAGCTAATAACATTTGAACTTGTGCATCGAGCACTAAACTTTGTCTTTCACATAAAACAGACACTTTGTCCCAACCTTGTTTAACGAGGAAAGCGCTATTCTGTTCTTAGGCTTCCTCTGGAGCCAACCTTCTCTTTCTCAGAAAGTTTGGACTAAAAAATTTCGACGAAGGTTATCACTTTAATTGCCCATTATTTCCAAGATGTACTCACTCGGCCAATCATAAGCAGCTGTTCCTATAATTAAAAAAAGATCCTAAGACAATCATTTGTTTCGTCAGTCAGAATCTCTGAACTACGTTATAGAACTTTTCCCTTTGAAGAATGACTATTTGACACGTATCGGAAGTTCAGCTGTCTCTTTCTCAAACACGTTTTAAGATATGCGGTCACTTTCATTGAATCGGAACACTGGCACCTTTGAAGTTTTAACACTGATATGAAAGAAATTAAGAATAAAGGTCGAAATGACCCTTCCCAAATACTTCCCTAGTCTAAATGTGATACCATCTTTATTCTCGGTGCATTCAACTTTGAGGTTCACTGCTTATTCAAAATTCGATGCTTCGCATATTTAATGGGCACCATTTTTGTGTTTGTATCATAAACTGCAGGTTCTTCAAAGCTCAGAATTACAGAGTGCATGAGAAAGATGCTAATTTTAAAATCTTTCACAAAACACTTAGTTTTATCCAGTTCGTATTTAATATGACACTATGCTATAAATTCGAATCAGTGTGGCACATACTGTTGTTTGCAACGGTTCCTCTCGATATAAAGCTCTCGCCGCACCAGGTGTTCTTTAGTCATTTGTATGACTGATCTCCAAAAAAACTAAATGAATTCGATCTCTACTGTTTATTATGCATATATTTACAGTCCACGCATAGTAATTGATCAATATCACCACCCTAATGATTTCAGTTTTCATAGCCTTCTCTAATAGAACTTTAGCGTACAAACAAACAGTACGTTTAGGGAATAGTACACCCCCACTCACGCCCATCAGTACTGCCCCATGTAGCCATCTGTCTTGTGATATTAATGAAAAACTTTCACTTCAGTCACCATGTCCTACCAATATTCCTTGACGAATCTATTTCTATTTGCGTATCTAACCTCACCTATCTTACAATCGTGTGGCAATAATGATATTTAAAATAATTCAAACAGAGGTCTTACTGTTAAGACAGTGTTCCTAATTCAAGGATCAACAGGCTAATTTAAAGGTTACAGACACCAGTGTTGATGTAAGGCGACAGCATCGAGATATTATGCTATATTTGTATGTCCCGAGACTTAAACATACGCTTGGCGTTGATATTTGTCTCAAACCGACACAAGATTAAACAGGCGAGCTTTAAATTAATTCAGTCGGACTCTTCTAACACCTGAAAGTGTCAGATAATAAACAGAAGTTCCCATTGAGTAACAACATTTCGAGAACGCTGTCCGTAGAAGTTTTACTTAGCTGTTGTATATTTCAATCAAGGGATTAAATGCTAAAAATGTGTAAACCAAGTTTCAAAAAAATTCTTCGTTTCCTTCTTTTGATCAGAGTTAATGCCTCTTATTTATTTTAATGTTGAACTGACCAAAAGCTTATTTATAACAGCAACCCTAATTTATGGTAACATGTTTTAATTGCGGACGAAAATATTTACATATGAATTCAAGACAAAATGTAATATGTACATGTGACTTTAATAAAAACAGAAAGAGATGGAGAGGAAAACAAATGCTCTTCGTTTTCTCCCCCCCCCCCCACTTATCCAAACATATTTTGACCAACAATAACATAAATGTATACTATGAAAAAGAAAAAGATAAGCAGACCTTGAACATGCACAATTATTACCACATATGACATACATAGAGCATATAACTTAATATCCCATTAAGTTTTGATGATAATAATGTACAATTATGTAAAGATTTAGGTTATATCTTTACATCTTTATGACCATGTGATTGAAGCATGACTGGGCCACAAAGCACACACTGTTCTGATGAAAGACATTTTCGTCGCATCTTGGAATATATCTGTTATTGGCTGTACATGACAGCTCTAAATCGTGTGTGTTAAATAGAATAACAGAAACAAAATGCGGATGATCAGAGGATTAAGCCCCTACCCCCTCTCTCTCATCAAAATAGTTGCCCCTCATTTTTATCCATGAATTTTCACACGTAGCAACCGTAACACGGACATTTGAATATATATATATATATATATATATATATATATATATATATATATATATATATATATATATATATATATATATTCTGTGGTCACTAAACTTGTCTGTCTTCCATTCTTTTTAGCTTTTGTAGATAGTTATGTCCTATCTTTCAGAGCAGTCCAGCTAATTTATTGCCGTCTGTTGACTTGTATACACCAGTTTGGAAGTAATGCAATGCAGTCTTGCTAAAATAAATTTGGGGTGGGTGGGTGTAGGTGATCCCTTTCTATGTTCATTCTCTTTCTTTTTCGATGTCATTAACTTACCTGTGAATTTATGGATCTTTTAGTATACTCCTATTTTATCCTGGACGGACATTCTACTTAAATGTGGTGCTTAATTGTGACTCTGAAGAAAGGTGGACGAAACATCGGGATTTTATTTTAAAAATGAGTTCTCTTTCGATCCAATTTCTTGGCTATTGATTGATTTATTTAAAAGGTATTCCACCCATGATTACAATTGTTCTAATAATCCTTTCTTCCCTTCTCTTTAAATTGTCCGCACCTTTGTGATTTTTTACAAACACCAAGGCTTGCTACCGTTAAAGTTCTAATCAGTCTCCTTGATTTTGTTTCAGTCAAATAAATTCATGACTTGGGTCATGTTTAGAAGAAATATTCATTTTATTTAAACCATGCACGAAAAGAATACAATTTTATATTAAAATAAACGAGCGTTTGGTGCTTTCGGGCAGAAACACCGTTCCGTTATGTCTCCAATTGTTTCATTTGTAATTTTCTAATGATACAACATGTCGTCTGTTCCGTTATAACATTCTATACAGCTGAAAAGATATTGTGAGCATGGTTCTTTGTTGTTAGGATGATTCATGCAAAAACGATATTAAAATTCTGGAAGCAGTCAAAATCTATCTGCCTTCGAGCATCTTGCTTTGATCCGAAAACGGAGGGAAGAACTTTGATAATGCAGTTATTGAAGGGTTGAAAGCTTTCTTCCCAATACAGGATACTAATTGAGGTCTATGGAGTAAATTATATTACCTGATAATAATCTAGCTGAGATGGGGGAAAATTATCTTTAAATTGACATTGATTTCTGTTATATACATTGACACGAATAGTTAGTGTACTGACAGATGTTTAGTGGACGGCAAACCTCAGATATACTCAACCATTTGCAGGTGAGATGAACTAATTTTTTTCCCCAAAGTTGTGACTATATAACCTTTCGAAATGTTAAGTTATAGAGCAAATAAAAACAAAGACTAAATGTATAATTCACTAGCATGCAATTACAACTCAAAGAACCAGCTAGACACAATCTATGAAAGTTTCTAGTGATTATTCCGAGAAAGGTATATACTTGATGTTCTGTAAATCACAGCAATTCAGCAAGGGCGCATTCTCGAGTTTTGTAAGGATACAGAATTCCAGAAAATATTATACATATCTATCTAAAAGAAGTTCATGATACAATCGAAGTTTATGATACACTCGAAGTTCATGATACAGTCAAAGTTCACGATACAGAAAAGTTCATGATACAAAACAGTTCATGATACAATCGAAGATCTTGATACACTCGAAGTTCATGATACAAATGAAGTTCATGGTACAGTCGAAGTTAATGAAAAAATACTTAGGATAGAATTGTCAAAATATTTTCTCTGTTGATTATGCAGAATGTATGTCAATCCTTAAAATGTGATAACGCTATAATATGATAATTTACGTTATTTTTAATGTCACCTGTTTTGCTTTACCTTGTTATGACCTCTCTCGGATGTGGGAGATCCCGAGCTCGAACCCCGGTCGAGTCATACCAAAGACTTCTAAACATGGTACTAACAGCTAGGCGCTCAGCATTAAGAGGTTAGTGCTAGGACTAGTCTGCCTGGTGTCAGGATAATGTGACTGGGTGGGACATCATGCTACATGTCTGCGGCATGATGCCCCAGTGTTAGACATCACTAAAAACTGCCACACTGCAGACATCTTTGCGATATGACTGATTTTCTAAAATATAAAAACTACGTTAAAAATCTAAATCACACAAAAACACCATTATATGTACGTGGTTGGTAAATGTAGATAATTCTTTGCCTTAAGTATAAAAAACAAAAAATTTAACGTCGGTACAAAACGTGGTGCGTAAGGCTGTTGCATAAAGAATGTTTCCTTTGTTGTCTACATTATAAAGGCATGTGGAGAAATTAAAACACTAGAATCCTACATAATCAGTAGATAAGGAGTTACTAATGTTTTGAAGAATTATTGAGTTTTACAGGTTTTATTTCAGTAATAATGAGTTAATATCGTTTTTTGTCATACCGTGGCTATTTAAGTCACACAACCAGACGTGGCCAACTTATGTTATTTTCGTGTAAATACTGTTTAAAATGACATTACTGGCTTCATTCATCTACCTATGCCTTTTAGTTTAATAAGCTGGTTGATGTGCGAGAAAAAACCCCTGATTAATAAAGCAATATAGGCCAGACTTTAATGCATGCAAAAAATCAAACGCATTAAGACTTCTGGGTATTCAATCGTCTTCAACGCCATAAACATTAAAGCAGTTAAACTATAATTAGTGAACTGTACAACAACATTTCTCATACATCATAAAATTCTTATTAGAAAACTGTACAACATCATTTCTCATACATCATCAAATTCTTATTAGAAAACTGTACAACAACATTTCTCATACATCATCAAATTCTTATTAGAAAACTGTACAACCTTTCTCATACATCATTAAATTCTTATTAGAAAACTGTACAACAACATTTCTCATACATCATCAAATTCTTATTAGAAAACTGTACAACATTTCATAATATAACAATAGTTAGCAACATAGTTAATATAATGTTAAATATACATAATATAACAATAGTTAGCAACATAGTTAATATAATGTTAAATATACATAATATAACAATAGTTAGCAACATAGTTAATATAATGTTAAATATACATAATATAACAATAGTTAGCAACATAGTTAATATAATGTTAAATATACATAATATAACAATAGTTAGCAACATAGTTAATATAATGTTAAATATACATAATATAACAATAGTTAGCAACATAGTTAATATAATGTTAAATATACATAATATAACAATAGTTAGCAACATAGTTAATATAATGTTAAATATACATAATATAACAATAGTTAGCAACATAGTTAATATAATGTTAAATATACATAATATAACAATAGTTAGCAACATAGTTAATATAATGTTAAATATACATAATATAACAATAGTTAGCAACATAGTTAATATAATGTTAAATATACATAATATAACAACAGTTAGCAACATAGTTATTATAATGTTAAATATACATAAGATAACATTAGTTAGCAACATTGTAATTGCAGAGTACAATAATATTTGTGTTTATTTGTAAATACGTACATTGTCATTAACGTTAGAAACTTATAAACTTGATGATAAAGCTATATTTTAATGACATTAACAATGCATGATAATTCTTCGGGATGACATATTTTTAATTATAACTTTCTATTATTGCACAGTTCTTGAAAGTATTGTAATTTACAAGTTTTAAATATATATTTATTCCAGTGTACTAAAACAACCACAAACAAGTTGTTCATCTTTGAACTACGGCCACTGTTATTTGTTTAATGTGTTTACCTGACCAAAAATACCATTTCCATCTTAAACACAAATATGACATGACAAATTTATTTTGCAAGTGCTGTCCCATTTCTGCCAGTAGCAATTTAATATAGTAACACTTGACCAGACCACTCCGGTGGACTAGTGGTTAGAGCGTCCAGCTCGGATGCGGGAGGTTGTGGGTTCTATCCTCGGCTGAGTCATGCCAAAGACTTCTAAAAATGAAGCACATCATTATGAGATTAGTGTTAGGACAGGTCCGCCTGGTGACAGGATAATGTGACTGGGTTTGACATAATGCTACACGTCTGTGGCATGATGCCACAGTGGTAGACATTGTTATAAACGGCCACAGTCAGACATCATAGCGATATGGCTGATGTTTGTTTGTTTGTTTTTATGGTTTAACGCCATTTTTCAGCACAATATAGGCTATACATGGCGGCAGTATTAATGGTGGAGGAAGAAACCGGACAAATCCCGGAAAGCACCACCGACCCACGAGAAGCTACTGGCAAGCTTTCTCACATAACTACATTTGCCGAACCTTAGACTCGAACACACGCAGACAGAGGTGAGATGGCAGTGGTCCGTAACGAACAACGCTTTAGACCACTCGGCCACTCGGGGCCCCCGATATGGCTGAAATTTTTAAGCAAAAAACAAACATCCAATTTCTCTCTCTCTCTCTCTCTCTCTCTCTCTCTCTCTCTCTCTCTCTCTCTCTCTCTCTCTCTCTCACACACACACACACACACACACAAACAATTTACTAGTTTCATTTTGACAAAAATAGTTGCCATAATAATGGCTTAGTTGTTATGGCAACGGTCAACGAGTGTCATTTATGTATGGTGTGGAAAGTTGTATATATCAAGTAAATAGCGCTGAATAACGATTAGAAGTGAAGGAAAGGTCAGTAAAACTGACATAATTAGCCTTTTAAAATGCCACAGTTTTCTTCACCAAGGCAGAGCAAGTGAAAATAGGTCATGCGTTCTTGTTTGAATATCAATCAAATCTACTACCAAACTGTTGAGCTGCAATGACAAAACTATTTCACAAATATATAACAAATTACCTTTGACTCATTACCAACAAATGTCAGCGTCAGTGAACAGTGACCCTCAATGGCAGATAAAATATCCGTTGGGATTAACATGTGCACAGATTTTTTTTAGAGTAGAATATTTTTTAATTCCTCAGTAGATTTCAAACCAGATGACTGTCTGATTATGTTGTGTTGTTGGTTTTTTTTTTTTTTTTTTTTTGCAGTCTGCGTCTTACTGAAGTGTTTTTCCACATGGCTTTGAGTAACACTGGTTCTTATGGAAACTTTTGTAGAATGGTTGTATGTTTTTTTTTTTTTTTGCTTCTAACCATATTTACACATTTTCACACTACTCTCACATTTCAATGTAAATGCAAATATAAATAATAGCAATGGATATGGCATATATTTGATAGTGGTGTTGTTAACATAGTTCGTTAAGTGAGCAATGTATTCGCTGATCAAAAATGTTCAGTGATCGGACTAAAGCATCTGCTTGCAGGGACAGCGTCATTTGGTATTGCAGCAGGAAAATAATTGATATTTAGAAGGAGAAAAAAAACAACGTCTAACCTATATAATCTCTTTTGCCTTTCATTATCCTTTGATATTTATAGGATTAATTGATTCAACAGTTTTCTTATTTTAAGCAGGTGCAATTTTGTTTTTAATTGAAGCTCATTGTTGAATCCTCACGAAAGAAAGTCTGGAAGGTAAGGCTGATTTCAAGCAGTCGATTTGAGTTTGGTTAAAATTATGACATATCTGTGAATCAGTCTATGTAAACGTTGTTTCAGGTTGCATCAAGTACTAATGTAATAATGTCTTAAAGGTAAAATTGAAAGCTTTTGTGTTAAATAACCAAGTCATAGAGGGCTATGTATTCCTGAAAAGTCTGTTATATTCGTTTCATATGACTTGAAAACTCTCTCTCTCTCTCGATTCCTCCTTTCCACCCTTCCGACTGATTCCTCTGTGGCCTCGTCGCTCGTGGTGAAGGATCTTCTATACCTGTTGATCTCTCGACCCAGGTCTCTCTGTTTTAGCGGGGATCATCTGTCGCAACACCGGGGATCCCTCTTCCACGACAACCCACAAATTTCCAACCTCTTTGCTTCGCTCATCTCTCTGCTAAAACAACTATTCGGGCCGAGTTGTCATTTGGATCATTCAGGCCAGGCGAGCTTCTACATCTAAGGACTTTGTTGCCAGGTGGAGAATCTGATTGGTGCAGAAGGAAACGAGTTGATCCAAGTTTCCCCTCTATAACTTAAATGGCTGATATCCTTTTGGTTCTCTTTGAAAAATACAGACTGCTCTCTCTCTCTCTCTCTCTCTCTCTCTCTCTCTCTCTCTCTCTCTCTCTCTCTCTCTCTCTCTCAGCGACGAAAAATTATCGTCTAAAACTATATGTAGTATAAATATGTATTGCATATATGTATCATCTATTTTATGTCAATAATGCTTCAAATAATTCCATGAATGCGATGAACAATGTACATGGGTCTTTATGTTATTGTTATTGCTTGTCTCGCATATTTTACGGTAATATACGGTAACAATATCTGTCTAGGCAATGAAGATATTCCAAATTTTAATGATGTAATTACCAGATTGCCTATCCAACAGAGGTCACTGGGATAGCTCTTGCAAGATAGAGTACGGAGAGGAAATCAGATCTGTTGTTGTTTGTTTTACATTAGCAGATTGTAGGAGGAATTTTTTATCAATTGCGCAAGATTATGGTATATTTGATTAATTGCTTCGCTTCATTCTGGCGCCTTTAAACTTTCCGAATATGCTTTTTCTTTAGCAACTTCATCTTTTTTTCTCGCGATATCAATTTTCGAGGATTTCTCTTTGCCGTGGATATGTGATTTCTGAAGAAAACATCCACCAAAATTAAAGCATAGGGCTATGTAGTAATTAGCTTACAAATAAATTTTATCACGAAATTACCACTTTAAGAAAAAAACAAAAACTTATATACAAAAATGGCGGGTTTGATATCTGCCCAGTCTAGATACGTTCTTGGGGACTGTTCTTAACTTATTTTTCCTCTACGTAATACAACCACAATGTGATAAAGCGCTGTAAGAATGAACAAAAGCAAACAAAATACAGTTACTGCTCGATAAAAATAAATAAAAGTCGATTCAATATATATATATATATATATATATATATATATATATATATATATATATATATATATATATATATATATATATATATATATATATATATATATATATATATATTCAGTGCTCCATGTCTTATCAGTTGTCACCTTTAATATGTCTTATAGGGAAGTGATTGCATCATATATATTTTAAGAACACTGGTTGAATATTATTTCTGGACGACATATTTGTTTTATGAACCGATCACCTTTTCTTTTTTATGTTCATGTTAAGGGGTTGGGGTGTAAAAATAGGTCCTCATTTGCCGGAAACGTACTTTAGCTGTTTAGTAGTTGCTAATTTATGTGACATTGTACCACAGGACACAATTTTAGTACTAGTGTTTCTGTAAACAGTTTACAATATGCATGAGATGAGCAAATCACGTGAATTTATTTCCAATAAAAGTTATAGGAGTTATTACTTTTTTACCAGTGTCATCGGCAATTGAATAAAAAACGATTACAGAATTATATGAATCTCGTATTGATATTCATTCACTAAATTTACATATATCCATATTGATAACTATTATAATGCCGTAATAAAGCGAAATCAGCTGGTCAAATGTAGGGTAAAGGATAAAGGAGATTTTCCTAACTTGTTTTGGACAATACTCTGTCCATGGACAGTTCCAGGGTGGGATGGACGATAACTGGTCGAGACACACATACAGATAAAGAAAGGGACAGGCAGACAGACACGGAAAGTTAAAAAATTAGTATAATAATATTCATCAGTTTGAGATACATACCATTGGGTGACATTTTCCAGATGGCGGACAAATACAAAGTTATGTACAGTTTATATTTTAATCCGGACTGGTACGTTTGCCTTTTGATTTCTTTTCTTTGCAGTGGACCAGCAAAAAATACATCTGCAGGGGCATGGTGAGACAACGTCTGGCGTGTTATCTACCCATATCTGAGACGGATCTAAACATTTAGTCTCCAGGGATCTAATTCATCTCGAAAGTGTTTTGCCATATACATATATTATTTTTGTTAGCATCACAACAGGCAAGTAATGTTTTTAATAAAAGAAAAAATATAACGATTTTCTATTTATGCGAATTATGTCATAAAGGGCTGGAAAATAGACGTGTCCTTCGGTTTATTTGATCCGTGTATCAAAGGTAGTTCGCAATGACCAGCTTAACATGATGCAGTGAGCATATTAAATTTTTTTCTCATTGTTTTGTACTTCTGCCAATTTGCAATGAAAACCACGTGGAAACTACGAAGTGATCCAGTACAATGGAACAAGTAAAACTACTTTAACGACAAAAGGTGACTCGAAATAAAATCTGCTTCCTCTGTAGAGTTATGTATTTTAGGAGATATTTGGCTTATAAAAAAAGTTATTAAGCTTTTGTAAGGTCAATATATATTGGTATGCTAACGCTAATCGTACATTGTCCTCCATTACAGATAACACGAGATTCTCGCGATATTTGCTTTCCATTTAACGTATGCTATGCCATATCTGGATATTCTATAATAAGTTTTTCAGTACAGCTATATTAAGTACGATCTGCTTATGTTTCCAAATAAGGATGCAATGTCTTTATATGGTATACGATAAAATGAGGCTGAAAACGGAATTAGTTATTATTAATTTATTAGATGAATTTCTATGGCGGACGATCCAAAATAAACTATCAAATGTAGAGGGAAAACCTTATTTTGCAGTTATTTCTACAATGAAAATCAATTATTATGATTTTAAAAAAGAGGGCATTTTTTATACATACATACATACATACATACATACATACATACATACATACATACATACATACGCACGCACGCGCACACACACATACATACATACATACATACATACATACATACATACATACATACATACATACATACATACATACATACATACATACATACATACATACATACTCACGCACGCACGCGCACACACACAGACATACACACACACACATACATACATACATACATACATACATACATACATACATACATACATACATACATACATACATACATACATACATACATACATACATACATACATACATATGAAGACTGGTTTATTGATAATTAATGGAAATAAACACAAGTCTAAACATAATGATATGTTGTTTTCAAGACGCAGGCATGGGGTGCACTTTGTTACACTGTAGACCTTTCCCGAGAAACATCAACAAGTACCTCATTAGCCAACTAGAGTACATTTGTTTTTAAGAGGCTGAATTGTTCACGGCTTTATGAAACAGTAACGTCTTGCGGCAAATACAAAACCAGACCCAGACTGCCACTTAAAATCTCATCAGAAAAGTATTTCCAGAGTAGAATACTTTCAAATATATGCCAGACTACTTAAAAAATATATGCCAGGCTGCTTCAGAATATATGCCAAGTAAAGCAATGGGGATTACTAAAACTGTATATCACCTGTATTGAAACAACTACTTTACTGTTTATTTATATTAGTATCAGCTCTTTTTATTTCGCGTAACTTGTACCTATATAAATTCCTTCTGACAGGCTATACGGGATTATACCATACTGTACCTAGGTAGTGTGTTTGACAGCTGAAATAAATTGGAGAAAATGCATTGCACAATGTCAAAACCTTTGGGAATGAATGTCTTTTCCATAATTTTATTTTGTTATAATTTTGCTTTTATGTAGGTAATCAATATTTTTTGGAATCCCTATCAATGTCTGATTTATCCTGCTGTTTTATTTTAGTGACCCAAACCTGTGTAGCATCTAAAGTAGTTTCCATTACAGAAATACTAATTGTAAGCGGCCATTTTAGGACCCATATGGATTCTTCTATTTTCAAGATATATAGCCACCATTCGGATGATGTGTCATCACACACACACACACACACACACACACACACACACACACACACACACACACACACACACATACATACATACATACATACATACATACATACATACATACATACATACATACATACATACATACATACATACATACATACATACATACATACATTATGCTTAGAAAAGATTCCCATGGATTTAGGACAATGATAGATGACAGAATTATACACGTATTCTGCAAATGTTTACACTGGTGTTGACAAAATTTAAGTGTTGAGAATCGTCACTATATCATGGGGTGGAGTGGTGTTTAACAAACCTGACGGGGATTGTCAGCTCGTATATACAACGTAATATCAGGTCCTATGTAAACTCAAGCATTCGCAGAATGGGCCCTACTAGTGGAACACCATCGATAAATCTTGTCCATGACTGCTGATGTTTTAGACCACGATATTTTTAGTCCAGGTTAACTATTGCACCTTTAAAAAGTGTTCTTAATTTGGATGAAACAGAAGTCTACTCGTTGCCTACAAGATTTACTCGCTCATACGTCAGATCCCTCTGCCAATCGCATAGACACAGATCGGCAGTTGCATAATGAGCCGGTAGATATGGGTCTATGCATTCTGTTAGGAGTAATCGGTAGAACAAACAGTACGATTTGCTAATACATTTTGCGACGTAGGTTCGTAATGCATGTTGATTGCAGTTGGACCCTACTTACAGTACCTACAGTGCTTTTGGACAAACAACTTTCTGTTTTAAAAGACATGCTGTTACGAATCATTCCAGTTAAAGGGACAGTTTAATTTTATTTCTTATGAACACTGACAACATATTTTGGTCCTGTCAGAGACAACATATTTTGGTCCTGTCAGAGACAACATATTTTGGTCCTGTCAGAGACAACATATTTTGGTCCTGTCAGAGACAACATATTTTGGTCCTGTCAGAGACAACATATTTTGGTCCTGTCAGAGACAACATATTTTGGTCCTGTCAGAGACAACATATTTTGGTCCTGTCAGAGACAACATATTTTGGTCCTGTCAGAGACGTTCTAATGCAAATAAAAAAAACTTCGTGCCATGGCCATCTCCATAAAATATTCCAAATGTCTAGACTGTCTTTTATTTATGAAATCTGTATTCTTAAAACCCTTTCTATCAGACGCAGTTCGTACCAATACAAAATCCAATTGTAAATAATACTGTATAGTATGATTGCGTATGACGACTAAAATAACTTCTTTGAATATGGAGAAAATATAATACAACATGCATTATAGAAATAGTGAAAGACAAAATCTCAGTCGGTGTTTATCTTATTAATGTATGACCAGGTCTGTCTGTCTGTCTGTCTGTCTGTCTATCTGTCTGTCTGTCTGTCTGTCTGTCTGTCTATCTATCTATCTATCTATCTATCTATCTATCTATCTATCTATCTATCTATCTATCTATCTATCTATCTATCTATCTATCTATCTATCTATCTATCTATCGGTGTCTGTCTATCAATTTATCACGTATGTATATGTATGTATGTATGTATGTATGTATGTATGTATGTATGTATGTATGTATGTATGTATGTATGTATGTATGTATGTATGTATGTATGTATGTATGTACATGTATGTGTGAGTGTGTTTGTCTGTCTGTCTGTATGAATGTGCGTGCGCGTGTCTGTCTGTGTGTGTGTGTTTGTGTTTGAGCCGCCTCTTATACTGATCTCATAAACATTAATACTTCTTATATGATAAATCAAGGGTTAAGTCTAGGAGGAGTATTTAGTCCTATTACATCTGTATCTGTTCTGTATTATATGCAAAGGTCAATTAAGGGGTATTATCACATACACATGCATCAAATTAATAAGTGCTCTTTTGAAGTTAAACATTTCATGAAATTACAGCAAGCGGTAAACTGCTTGAACACCAGAAGAGTGTTTTAATATTGCACTGGAAAAGTGCCCGGATGTATAGGTCGGGATGTGGCAAAAGGATTCGTTAATTCTCAGCAGTGTTTATTGAAGATGAAAATAAACGTATTATATTAAATGCGTTGTAATCTTACACTCCTGGAACAATTTAATTTCCTTTGAACGACAAGTACATGGGTATAACGGCCCAGATTGAAGATGAATCCGGGATAAATCCATATTCTCTTTCATGTTTGAGCCAGTCATTTTGGTTATTACCAATGACAAAGATTTTAATATCGTACTTTTTTCGACATTGATATTGTTATAGATACTGTTTTAGTCAAACACAAACTATACTAATACAGAGCGGCGAAGAAAGAACTGTCATATTATCTGGCTTAATCACAGTAAGTAATGCATACAGTGAAACATTCTGCTTGTACATTTTTCATGGAGCGACAAGATTTATTTAAGTATTTAAAGTACGCCCATATTTTACTAGTTGGTATTTTTGAATATAAATAAGGAAGTTGTAAAATATTTACAATTAGTAAATAATAACATATAGCATATAATAATAATAATAATAACAATAATAATAATAATAATAATAATAATAATAATAATAATAATGATGATGATGATGATGATGATGATGATGATGATGATGATGATAGTAATAATAGTACTAATAATATTAATAACAGTAGTAGTAACAATAACAGTAATAATACTATAATAATAATAATAATAATAATAATAATAATAATAATGGTGATGATGATGATGATGATAGTAATAATAGTACTAATAATATTAATAACAGTAGTAGTAACAATAACAGTAATAATACTATAATAATAATAATAATAATAATAATAATAATAATAATAATAATAATAATAATAATTGAGCGACTCACTGATAAAGACGGAAAATCGAAAGGAATGGAGGTAGCTGGTTGTTCGGTCTTGTGTTGTGCCCCAACGTTCTACCAGACTATAGGACTGATGCTGATGATGACGACGATGATGAAGATGATGATGATAGGTTTCTGATATTTTTCACAACTTTCTCCCAATATAACTTCAAGGAAAAAATGTTTTCGTTTTAAATTCAAAGGAAACAATTTGAACTGACTTCGTTTGGCGAGATGTCCACCCCGGTCTTCTCTTGACTAGTAATTTACAACGATTTTAGTAAACTCTTTTTTTGTTGTAAACATTTTGTTTATTATAAATTATTATTATCTAGGTTTTAAATCTGAGATCTCATAGTAGCCAAATGGCTAATCCATCACCAGCTTCAAGTTTACAATAAACTTAGCAGGTTTTTTTTCTTTTTTTAATCCAATCAAAGTCAAATAGCAGTCTTGCATTGATTATGTTTAACACAAAGGATTTAGAACCAATCTAATTCGGTCAAAACAGATCACGGTAATAATTCTATTTCCTGACAGAAGATTGATTTTAATTAGATAACCAGTCACAATCAGACTGGGATGTAGTCGTAATATTTATGTTTCTTGCTCTCGACACCTGGTAATACTGTGGGTTTTCCAAAACTTTCAAGCCCGTAATTATGTTGTTTAACGATGATCTTCACATCAGTCCACAAGATTTGAAATTTTATGCCACTAATTTTTTTCCCACTTGAAATTTCTTTGTATTCTTTTTATGTCTTTTTTCAAATATTATCCAAACACTTTTTTTATTTCTGGGAACAGTGCGATATTGCCAATCAAAGGTGGGTCTGTCAAATGCCGTTAAAGCTTTACTTCATATTAGATGGGTAACACTAATTCCAATTAATGATAACTTTATGGTTAACACATTATTATCAGGGCCCAAGAGAGCGATCACGAGCCCTGGGGTAAGAAACAACCGGGCCTCTCATATTACTTGTTCAAACAAAGTTTTTCTTTTATAAAATTAAAAGGTCCTATATCCCCATTCCCTCCCCGATCTTGCCAGCCCTAAATAGTATACACTGTCATTTTAACATGTATGTATGTATGTATGTATGTATGTATGTATGTATGTATGTATGTATGTATGTATGTATGTATGTATGTATGTATGTATGTATGTATGTATGTATGTATGTATGTATGTATGTATGAGAGAGAGAGAGAGAGAGAGAGAGAGAGAGAGAGAGAGAGAGAGAGAGAGAGAGAGAGAGAGAGAGGATAGGGCGCTAGGCTGTGATCGGTAACTTAGTACTTTCCTTGTTGAATAAGATACATCTTGGCGGAAGTACTGTACGCTACTCTGTTTTATTCTTTATTAATAATTATTATTACTTAAACACAAATTAGTATTAATGATTAATTAATAAATTTAGATAATAATATTTATTATTATTATTATTATTATTATTATTATTATTAATTTTTATTAGTATTACCTCTCTCTCTCTCTTTCTCTCTCTCTCTCTCTCTCTCTCTCTCTCTCTCTCTCTCTCTCTCTCTCTCTCTCTCTCTCTCTCTCTCTCTCTCTCTCGTTCAGCCTCTATATTTGTGGTCAAGGACCAGATATACCGTTGACTTTACATGTTGTTTGGAAGTTAAAATAAATTCATTGAAAGACGGGTAATTTTGGTGATCGCATATAGGAGAAACTGCCAATATGCCTGACCATCGTCCAGCTAGTGACCTAATCAGGAAGCATCAATAAAAATAAGCCTGCAACATGTTCTACAGTTCTACGTAAATGCAACTTTAAAAATACATCGACAGTTTCTTCCTGTTTTTTTTTAAGGAATTATAGTCCGTTACAGTCTGCACTTCTAGAAGTCACATCCAATTTGTCAATAAGTATTTTCGGATGATACTTGAATCCTGGAAAGTCCTTAATGCTGTGTAACTAATAAATTCAGGTTTGATACTTTAAATATATGATATACAGGAATAAGCCACAACAAAGAGATCAAAGAATGAGAAACAAACCATCGACAAAGAGTAGCTGCGGAAAGGTCACTTTGTCGATACTTTGTTTTTATTCCCTGAGTTTGACTTAAAAAACCACTTTGTTGCAAAGCAGATCTGTTGGCATCTGTAGAGAGTAAATACAATTAGAAATCGAGACGTTCATGTCACCAGGGGATGCTAGTTTTGATCTTATCGTGTTCTTCCACAACAGATTGAATTAGACACTAGCCAGTCCTTGGAGTAGTGAGAAAATGTTTCTGCCATGTATAGAACTATTAATACAGCAACATCAGAATGTAGATGTTTAAATTATATAAGGAGTTCAAAAGCTGCATATCAGAGAATATCCGAACAATATACGGTGCAACGTCGCCACGGAAAATTCACTTAAAGAGCTGCTCTTTTGTTCAAGGTCTATCACACATGGAAAAACACGTGCATTAGGAAACCTGCCACATATTGTACTCGTTTTTAAATCTCTATTTGAGACGGCAAATCATGTTGATTGCAGTTCGATTCTACTTAATAGCGAGTACCACGGTACAAACAGGTCGACCTTATAACATGCCAAGATGCTATTGCGGTCGCTGCTGCTTTTATGGGTTTTAACGCCATTTCTCAGCACATGATAGGCTATAGATTGCAGCCAGTATATTTGGTGGAGGAAGAATCCGAGAAAAGACAGGGATGAACCACCGTCTCACAGGAAAATGTTGGCAAATTTCTCACATACCCATGTTAGCCCAGCCCAAAACTCGAATCCACGCGGGCATATGTGATACATAGATGTAAAAACGTTTATTTTTTTTTATTTTACCTCGAAAAATGCGGGTTTTTTTTACGTTATTTAATTTTTGTGTTTGCGAAAAGCTAGACAATATAAATTGTATGGAGGAAACCAAAGTGTGGTCAGACCAGCAGATGGTAACAACGACACTGAGTGAAAATAATTTCAATGTTATCTGGACTACGGTTTAAAACTTTTAATATTTTTTCATATTTGTATCACTGAAACTGTAGCGTGTAAGTAAGTAAAATATTGATTTTTGTATTGCCTAAAAACGATTGGAACGTTTTCTCTTGTTTTTTTTTCGTTTTTTATTTATTGAAACAAATACGTTTTTTTATACGTTTTCTTATTTTAATTTTAACGTTTTTAACATCTATGATGTAATATGTCTATGCTCAGTAAAGGAGATCGCCCTACACTAATCAGCTATCCATTTCATTACCCCTTCCAACGTGCTAGCGCAGGCTGCTTAATAAAATGGATGGGGAGAGGTCAGTGATTAGGTGGTCAGAATAGTCAAAACTTCCGTGATGACCAACTGCATAAATCATAAAGAATCTTTATACGAGGTCCAGTAAAAATCACCTATGTGTAAATCAATACATTGTAATCTATATACAGTCTAGATGTCCACTATGTCCACTTTTAGTTGTTATCTTTGGAGTTGCTTTTCAAACGGAGTTCACTGTCCTTTCAAACCTTTAAGACATAGCCATGAACTCAATTCAATTCTACTTTGAATGGACAAAATGTCCGTTTAACTGAATAATACCTTATTTTGCCACAATTCAAGCAGGTTTATGTTGCATGTTTTTTGTCGAGCGACAAATAGCCCATACCCTGATAGGAGTGACGGACAGTGAATGTGAATGAACAAATAGCTATTTACCACAGAGAATAAAACTTACCCAAGATGTTTCTCTTTCTCTCACCAAGACTAAAGTTTAACTGTAGTTGCTTCATCTATATAAAAAATAATGAAAGAAAATATTGCAAGTCCATGTAATGTGCTTAGAAGTACAAGGGTGCACAACCTTTTTCGGTCAAGGGCAAGACTGGGTTTTTTAAGTCCACGCGAGGGTCGCAAACACTAATTTTTTTTAAATACAATTCATTACTGTTCTCGGACCAGATTTATGTGTTGTTTTACATTGCCCTAAAGGCTGGATAGAACACGTTCGCGGGCAGGAGGTTGTGCACCCCTTCAATATGTATATATGAATAACTAGTATGATAGAAAGACAAATGGGTACGCCCGAGGTTGATGGCCTTGAACACGCCAGCTACTAATGACACTTTCAAAATTATAAACTAAAATCTTCATTGTGATCCGTTTTAATTTTGGACCATAGCCAGATAAGTAATTCCTAATTGGTTCTTCTTACCGGTTAAAGCAAAATCTCAAGTCATTACAAGCTACATTGGTTTTATTTTAAATTAAAGCAAAATTATTAATATTTAAATAAAATGAAATATAGTGTACTATACTTTTGTTTTGTTAGTCAATGTCTAGATTAAACGTCTGGCAAGAGACTCATTATTTAATCTGATGTGTGATACAGAATCAATTTTATTGATTAAAATCCAAAGGTTAATATCTAAACGGTTGTAGAAATTTTGATTCCAGCAAATAGCTTAATGGTGTTGAATTTTAAATTTAGCACACTACTTCAACAATATCATTTTTCAGTGGCCTAGTGATTAGAGCATCAGTTCGGATGCGGGAGGTCGCGGGTCCGAACCCGGTCGAGTTATACCAAAGACTTCTAAAAATGGTACTAATCACTGCCTTGCTTGGCTCTCAACAATAAGAGGTTAGTATTAGGACTGGTCAGTTTGGTGTCAGGATAATGTGACTGGGTGGAACATTATGCTACATGTCTGCGGCATGATGCCCCAGTGCTAGACATTACTATAAACTGACCCACTACACAGACATCGTTTCGATATTACTAAAAAATTGTTAAAGCTACGTTAAAAATCCAAATAGCACACACACACACACACACACACACACACACACACGTAGATGCACGCACACACACAGACACATACATATACACGGACACACACTTATGGTGAATTAATAGTTGACTATTACTATAACCATGTATACAGCAGAGTTATTTATGCCTGTAATACTGCGCGTAGTTTTGCGTACTTAACACTTCATTTAATTTTGATTGGAACATTTTAGAAACGATCGAAAATCAAGGAAAGTATTGACTTACAAACTGCAATGTTGATATCTCGCATGAAAGTGTCAGTTACTTAGCACCACTACCTGCCATATAAATTCGTTAGTAATACGGCTATATATGCAGTCCTCAATGTTGTTTTGTTGAAAATTTGGCAGAAAATTTAAAACTATCTTAAATTACATTTATCTGAATAGACGTACTAAGACCGATAGTGATTTATAAAGCTATGGGAAGGGATTAGTTGAGTACTGAAATAAACTTGACAACAAAGATGTCTGTCTGATTTATGTATGTTTAAGTTGTATCTGGCATGCGTCGCTGTAAGAATTCCAAGTAATTAAACGCCATATCACCAATTTAACACGTATTTTATGTTCTCTTGTAGCTGAAAAATAGTTTATGACCCATAGCTACAAAGCCAGTTTGATATATGCAATTTAAAGTTAAATATGACGTGCTTTACTTGATAGAATTTTAAAACAAGTCTAGATCTTATCGTCAGTTTAACACTTTATTTATGAAATCCACCATTACAACGCTCCCAATATCTGAAGTGTTCTTGTTGTAATTCCGATTAGTTTATTGACTTAGGCATGTGGGAAGCACCGAGATTAGAAAGTGTATACACATTTTGAACGTGGTTCCATGGAAAAAATTAAATAAATCAACAGTCTTATCAGAAAGGTATCCAATTTCTTGCAGGAATGATTGCCTTTCATTGATGGTAATTAACTCGCTGATACTAGTACTGGATCTCTATTCCACGTGGAACTTCATCTCATTGGGACTTGCAAGCGTCTGTATTTGTGCCAACCTTTAAAAAAGAACTTTGAAATGGATTTTCAAGTCATTTTGGACGCACTAAACCCTATGTTTTTTGTGTGTGCGCCTTTTATCATACAGACTTGGTCATATTCTTCTATACCGCTGATTACGGGGGTGTTTTGTTTTAAATAGATTTTTTATAACACTTTCCTGGTATTATACGCACAGTTGAGTAGATGTAATAGGAAGGGATTCTCAGAATGTGGTTTATGAGAACCGCGTTCTAACTGAGCTCAGCTTGTAATGTTACACCGTCTATGTTTGCTTATAAGTCGAGTCCAACTACAAAGAATATAGAATATGCTATGCTATAAAACAATGCGTCTTCAGATCAGTTTCTCTCGTTTTTTTTCTTATACTGATTAATTCTTTCAAACTTGACAGACCCAGATCTGAAGCGCGTTATTCCACGGCAGATATGAGTCTGTGCAGTTTGCAGTTACTCGTCTTATAAGCAATGTACTAACGGTAATTTCAAGACAAGGTCCTGTATGGGGTGAGTTATATAAAAAAAAATGGGCATTTGACGATGTGAAACCACATTGTGACTATTTGCTATTAGCATAGAACAAACGTAAAAAAGAAATAAATTTAGTAAGCAGACGCAACAGGGCTAATTTTAGCCCAAAAGTTCTTCTTCCAGGGCCATATCGCGTTATATTAAGACCCTACAATACTGAAGGCTTTCTATTAGAATTAAGTTTACGTAGGAAATATTAGAATCAATGTGATTTTTGTGTACCCTGGTATTATCCATGGAATCTGACCTGGACTTTGTATACACAACAAGGTGGATACTAGATTTGATCAACTCTTTTATCCCGTAACCAAGTTAACTAGTACGCGTACGTCTTCTCTATAACACCGCTTTGCTTTACTAATGAGTAAGTTTGCAAATAGTACTTACAATTTTATGAACATTTGATGAAGGGTGGTGAAAATAACTGAAGACGTAAATTCGTATGTGTCATAAAGCGGAAATGTGTTTTCCAATCATTAGTGAACCATATTGAGGCGGATTTTCCCTGAAATTATTTTTTCCATTAACTGTGAAAAATTCTGTTGATATTTAGTTAGTGGGGTAATACAGTTTTTATACATGCCTTTTTATGAAGCTACCAATTTTACAGTTTTTAAAATAACATCTCGTTTTCTTTTTTGGGGGGTTATTTAATCACAGTTTCCTAGTCTCTAATGCATCCACCAGTCATAAAAGTGATAGAATGGTAATTTATTATTTACTGTATGTTACAGGGGCCTAGTGTGGCCGAGTGGTCTAAAGCGCTCACCGTTACGGATCCCTGCCATCTCACCTGTCTGCTTGGGTTCGAGTCTCGGATTCGGCTAATGTGGGTATGTGAGAAAGTTTGACAGTAGTTTCTTGTGGGTCGGTGGTTTTTTCCAGGTTCCTACTCCACCATTAATACTGGCCGCCATGTATAACCTATTTTGTGCTGAAAAAAGCGTTAAACCCTACAACAACAACAACATATCAAAAATAAAGAAATCCTGATTGCTTTTGACGTTGTGTAAATAGATCAGCATTATGTTGGGGGTTACTTTGTTGTTGGATTACTATACCAATTGATACACTGCAATTAGTTGATTAATTAATTAATTAATTAAACAAAAAATTACAGCTATACATATTTAGAAAAAATTATTGCATAGTCAACTTTTTATATAATGACTTTAAATTTGTATTTCAGAGACCAATAACTTTGGTTTTCCTGCTTAAATATAAATTATTTTAAAATGTAATAAGCACACAGTAATTTAAATAATTTTATATTAGAATGATTAATTTAGACCGGACTTACAATACTATAAATAATGTAAACTTTGTACTTATCTTTTCACTTATTAATTTTGTAATTTTTATATTGTTACATTTTATAGAGGTTTAAAAATAGTTTGGTTAGTACAATCAGAATAGTATGATCTTTATTATTAAGATTGAGTCTTCGTATTTAAAATATTAATTTGAAAAAAATCAACATATGCGTGCTTTTACGAATTTGTATTTCATTTGGTTTAACGGCCCTTTATTTAGTACATTCCTACTGAAAACTAGGATGTTAATAATCTCCAGTCCTGATAATAATTTCTTTCTCCACACTTGAGATGCAATCTACCCTCCTTAAATATGGAACCTATTACAAAAAGATATCTGGCCTTGTCATTGTTACAATAAACATCATTGCAAAATGTGGAAATGACAAAATCTACATAAATAAATCATGTATTTATAGCAGCTGGGACAGTACTACTGTCTTCATGGTTTTCGGCGTACATTTTACACATGCAGTGGAACCTCTCGTACATACAGCCTTTGTTCTCACATTATAACATATTCTTGCTCATTTAATTAATTAATGCAAAAAATATGTGGCCACGTCATCACTTTAAGTGACATCACTAGTGCCACTTTTAAGTTCCATTTCTGATAGAACCGATGACATGAAGAAAAAAAAATATATCAGCACGCCATCGCCAAGCGTCGGACAGAACTGAGTGCAGTGGCATACTTACCTCTTGGAATACAGAGTTTCTTAATTGTTGGTGAAAACAACCTAGACACAAGGTTGCACTTGATGATATACATCTAGAGTCGTACTTTATTGTAAAATCTCTGTGTTGTTTCGAGCATTATCCAACAAGCAAAATGCTTTATCGCTTTGTGCAGCTTCTGTTACAGAAGGCTTCCAATGTTTATGGGAGTACTTAATTTGATTATACCGTTTCCACAACATCTGCATTTGGTCAAGCCATCGATGATTTGGTTAGGTGCTTTACGGAACAGCAACACAAGTAGGTTATTTAGTGCCGGGACCAGTACAGTGCCTAACCCAATGACATACTACGATTGATAACACAGGTTGATCGGATGGTAGGATTCGAATCCGCAACCCTTTCGATCGCGCGTCCTTCCTGCTAACTACTGAACCACCGCAGCTCCCATAATTCATTTTTTAAAAAAAAACCACCACATATATTCTCTGCATCAATCAGCAACCCCAACTATCCCGACTGAAACTCACTATACAGACTATTGATCTATTTCTTATTGTTTCTTAATTTTTATTCGCGTATTCAGCAACAAACGTTTCAGTAATGTCAAATATTTAATATCTCTTTCTCCCGTTTCTTCCTGTAATACTCTAATCCTCTCTTTGTATATCTATGCCACTGTGGACAGATTGTGATTGTATCATTGTGTTTCAAAATTTAACACCTGTTTTCTTAATTAAGACATAACCAACGTTCCCTCTAAGCTGCGCGCGTATCCTCCGTTCCAAAGCTTATAACTGTCTCATCAGTCAGATGCCAGAAGTAGATTCATGTTTAGCCCTCCTTCTAGAGGTGGGATAGAGGATGAAAAAGCAGCAACCGTACTTGCCGAAAGTGACTTTAATGTATCTATTGATTGTGTCGTTGTTGTTGTTGTTGTTTCGGATTTAACACCATTTTTCAGCATACGGTATCATATACATGGCGGTCTGTTTATTTGAAATAGGAAAAACAGTGGAGAATCCCGGGAAGAACCGCGGACCCACGGGAAACTACTGGCATGTTTCTCACATAATCACTTTGGACATGCGTGGCCCCATCATCTGTGCTTCTGCTTGAGAACTATATTGCAAGCCTTTTCTGATTCAGATGGAATCTTTGACAGTTGGCAAATATCCATGATTTTTGTCCTCATCCAGATTTAGACTGTACAATGGGCTGGAGCTTATTTCTTACCAGGCACACACAAGGGTGCTGCGGTTTGCCTTTCGTTTTCAAAGATGATATCATACCAGCAGAAGGAAGTAGACATGGCTGTCCTCTTCAATACAATGCTAATATACTTCTTTTACATTCCAACTGACAACATATCAAAGCAAAATACCTCAAAACGATGTGCATCCAGCATCGGTATCAGAGAAATACCAAGGTTTACCTGTGGACTGGGTAAAACGTATAAAATGGTATCTAAATGAATACACAGAGGCTAGGTTTCATATGCAAGAACAACACGCTGAATGGAATACTACCTTCTCATTGACCAACTGGAAATAAGTTATAAATAAATCAGGACGTCATTTTCCTTTAAGTTATAAGAGAACAGTATTGCATTCAGCTGGTAATTATTTGCATATTAAACGGATTCGACCACCGCCATGTCGAGCAGTAGCGTGGGAAAATGGTCTGACATTCCTTAAAGATATCAGTGAAAGTCAAACTTTGGATACGCATACATAATCAAATGCATGAGCTAAACATCGGTACCACATTTATTACGCTACGCAAAACGGAGCTTGAAATAACAGCGTTCGTTCTTAAATGGGTCGCGCGAGAAAGGAGAAAAGTGTCCTCCCTTGTTGTTATTATATCGTACATGTACATGTGTGTAAGGAACGATACGAACCCCTGTGAATGAATCTGCCTGCTGTGAATCTTTAAAATAGGTGATATCCAGGACTATCCGAATACAAACGGTACTTCTTTCCCGATATTTGTACAGGAGTCAACATCGTCGAACAATTTGTTGATTTCTGTTTTCCCCAATATGTCACGAATTAAACGACGCTTGTCGAACTGTTTTAAAAATCGAACTATTCTTGATTACGGTTGGATAAAACTAGGAATTAGCAATCGAAAATTAAGAGATACTAGCAGGGCTAGAACTATAGAGCGCTGTGGACTCGTGAATTTCCTTGTTTTATATTGTTAATGGTTAGCAGGTTCAAGTCCCCCTCCCCATCCCTCGATTTATTGACGGATACTACTATTTTTCTTTGTAACGAGCCCCTGTGGTCAATTGCAAGGGACTGTTATCCATCCTTACTTGAGTTTAATCTTTAATGTCATTTTTAACTTTTTGTATATATCGGGCACTTAATACATAATTCTATAAGTAATCCATAGGCATAACCTGAGAGTTGTCTCCTTCCTGCGCTACCATAATGTTTCTGACGTCCAGAGCTCTGCGCACGCTTAATTATGACGTCATACGGGTATCTCTGATGCTTGATACAGAATGGCCTCTCAGACAAATGATTTGGACAAATATGTGACTTCCCTTCCATAATGAAAAATGCAGATAAGGAAATGACATTAATATCATTCAGTTTTTATATATACAAGTACAAGGTCTGCGCTAAAACTTTACAGAAGGAGTAAAAAAAATGAGTAAGATATATTGTATTTAGTAACTTAAAAAATAAGTTACATAGCGAGTTTGGTGTCTTCTAGTGCTAACATTTTATATCTTTTGATTCACCCAAAAATAAAACAGAAGTCACTCATTCTTTTTGTATATATACATACATACATATATATATATATATATATATATATATATATATATATATATATATATATATATATATATATATATATATATATATATATATATGTACTATGAATAATGCATTCTTATATATAATACAAAATCTAATATTTGTTCTGCTCAACGAGAAAGTCCGAGGCAGAACCAAATATCGGGACCGGGTTTATCTCCACCATTTCGGACGGTCACTCACTGCCTGATGGCTAGTTTTTCATAGGCGCCGGTGCAAAACCTGTATATACAGGAACTCTTGTTTTTCCAGATCTTGACATTTTGTTAGGAACTATCGTCCTGTCGTTTGCCAAATTCATGTAGAATCATGTGAATATGTACATTGCAGCACATATATAATCGTGTTGACCTCCTATCGCCAAGTCCGTACGAACCAAGAATTGTAAATATTTATTGTTCGACAAGGGAGATGGTCTGCCCTATTAGCTTTGTCATTACGCTTCTATTTTCTGGCCCCAAACTGACAAAAATATTAGGGGCTTTGTGGAGTCATCCTTTGCAGGAGTTTTCAGGGCATACCTTAGGACCATGCAAGAGATCTCAGACTCAAGGTCTTTGGTTTGCATGTATTGTCAACCAATGACAGCAGAGAACCAATATTATTAACTCAGCAATTATGAAATTCACTTTGGACCGCTCCGGTGGCCTAGTGGTAAGAGCGTTCTACTTGGATGCTGGAAGACACGGGTTCAAAACAACGAGCAAGTCATACTAAAGACGTATACAAATGGTACAAACAACTGCCTCGTTAGGCGCTCAGCATCAAGAGACGTTGGTGTTAAGAATGGTCAGCCTGGTGTCAGGATAATGTGACCTACATTCGGGTTCAAAGGACACACAAAACTTTATGTTATATCACGATTAAATCTTTCACAAACTCTAGAAACAAACATCCAGTGTTCTTTAAGGTAACAAGCCCATAACTTAACTGACTGTTCACCACTCTGCTCTTGTTTTAGAGAGCGTCACAGATAATGTATCATAATTAATTTAACATTTGTGACTTATCATAAGGTAGGAAGAAGGTCCAAGCTCAGTTAGTCCTGGAAAGATGAACAACAGAACCCGGACCTGTTGACAGTCTCTGGTATTAAAGATTCAGAATGCTGGGATCGATGTTCTGGCCAAATGTTTCTGCTAACAGTCTGGAATCTGATACAGCACTTAGGGTGAAATAATACTTATAACAGTAACTGGGTGGGACATTATGATACATGTCTGCGGCATGATGCCCCAGTGCTAGAAATCACTATAAGCTGCCACACTGCAGACATTGTAACGATATAACTAAAACAAAAAAAAAACTACCTTACAAATCCAAATCGTGCGCGCGCAAACACACACACACACACACACACACACACACACACACACACACACACACACACATTCAATTCAATACCGGATAAAACAAGCATACAAATGGCTCAGTAGCAATCCATCCGATTGTTTAAATTTTAGTGACATCCAAATGAGCAGGACAATAAAAAATATGTTAAACAGAGAAATTCGCCTTTATATTATTCTACTGGAATGATACACACCCGAGTCGCAATATGTTACATCAAGTCTGCCTGCGGTCAGTGACATACATTGTAACTGCTAATAATGCCAAACCGAATTTACTGAATAAAAACACGAGAATATAATTTGCACATCGTTATGAAAGGCATAAGGTTGTAAACTAATAATTATTAGTAACGTCTTCTTACCAACGCTTAGTCAAGAGACCTCTTCGTCTTGGAATATTTTGATAGAAATTTGTTGCTTCTTACAGGGAGACAATATGTCGCCCTTATTACTGGGCTCGACCTCGCTGGAGCCAGAGTGACGAACTATCAACCATAAAGGTGAAACCTTTGGGATGCTCTTGTCAAGTCCTTGTCAAAATGGCATTTAATCAAGTCCCAGCAATGGATTATTGTTGATTCAATTAAATTATAAACGAAATTTGATGTAAAGTGTATGGTAATCTTGCTATTTGATGGTATACTTAGCATTTTGATGGTATACTTGGTATTTGATGGCATACTTGGTATTTGATGGTATACTTAGTATTTTATGGTATACATGGTATTTGATAGTATAATTGGTATTTGATACTATTCATGGTATTGTATGGTATACTTTGTCTTTGATGGTATGCATGGTATTTGATAGTATACTTGGTATTTTATGGTATACTTGGTATTTTATGGTATACTTGGTATTTGATGGTATACTTGGTATTTGTTGGTATACTTGGTATATGATAGTAAAATTGGTATTTGATACTATTCTTGGTATTTGATAGTATAATTGGTATTTGATACTATTCTTGGTATTTTATAGTATACTTGGTATTTTATGGTATATTTGGTATGTGATGATATACTTGCCATTTGATGGTATACTTGGTATTTTATGGTATATTTGGTATGTGATGATATACTTGCCATTTGATAGTATACTTAGTATTTGATAGTATACTTGGTATTTTATGGTATATTTGGTATGTGATGATATAATTGGTATTTGATGGCATACTTGGTATTTTATGGTATATTTGGTATGTATGTGATGGTATACTTGGTATTTGATGGCATTCTTGGTATGTGATGGTATACTTGGTATTTGATGGTGTACTTGGTATGTGAGGATATAATTGGTATTTGATGGTATACTTGGTATGTATGTGATGGTATAGTTGGTATTTGATGGCATACTTGGTATTTGATGGTAAACTTGTTATTTGATGGTAAACTTGGTATTTGATGGTATACTTGGTACGTATGTAATGGTATACTTGGTATTTGATGGTATAATTGGTATTTGTTGGTATACTTAGTATGTGATGATATAATTGGTATGTGATGGTATACTTGGCATTTGATTGCATACTTGGTATTTGATGGTATACTTGGTATTTGATTATATACTTGGTATTTAATGGTATACTTGGTATTTGATTATATACTTGGTATGTATGTGATGGTATACTTGGTATTTGATGGTATACTTGGTATTTGATGGTATACTTGGTATTTGATGGTATACTTGGTATTTGATGGCATACTTGGTATTTGATGGTATACTTGGTATTTGATGGCATACTTGGTAATGATGACTTGGTATTTGATGGCATACTTGGTATTTGATGGTATACTTGGTATTTGTGACTCTTGTGTACTCTTTTTGTGGATAATACATCTAGATGAATTATGGCCACCAAAAGTGAGTTCTTTACTAATACATTAGGGTAACAAAGAGAAGCCGCCAACATGAATTGGCTGATTTCTTATCTTAACATCTACAGATGGGTGACGGGTAAATATACCAACAGTTTCAAGTGAAATTATTGTTACAAATTGTCGTGTTGACTTTCAGACACCATGATTAGGGTAGAAAGTGCATGAATAGTGACAAGATCCAAAATATCGCAAGTCATTCAAACTGTAGTTTATATATCGTTATCAGCACATCGCGGATATAATGCGGTACCACTATAATAGTAGCACGCTAATGTGCTCACACTATAATGGCGTGAAAGCAACTGTCAGTCAAACCTAAAAGAAGTGACTAATTATTTTCTTGCCAAATACATATGTAATTAAGACTTTCTGTCTTCTTAATTTTCGCTGCTTAAGAAACGTAAGGCTGCCAAAAACTAGTTTACTAGATCGTCTCAAATTTCCAAGTTATACAACGTTTCATTTCCTCTAACTGATCGTTGCAACAATTTGGCAGACATATCAAAGATTTTAAATTATAGCACAGATTCTTAATCCAAATTCGTTGAATGGTATGGGATTCCTGATCTTGCTTATGACACGGAAAGTACAATTAACAGTGGATAATGAAGGATATGAAACCAGGTGTTGGCCGTTTTCTTGATTATTTTACGTAATATTATAATCGACCAATATAAATAGATAGAATAATCTTTTGGTAGAAAAACACTTTGGTCCAAAATAAATAGTTGATCAAAGCTGAAGATACTATTAGTAAATTAAAGTTGAAACTTATTTTGGCCGTGTTGATATTGCAAAGGGCGTGTAAATATGGAAGTGGATGAATTAGCTATCCCTTTCACTAAATCAAATAACATATTCATCTGTAGTCACGTGTATACGGCTAATTTTCACGCTCACTACACTCATCTCTGGCCATATATATACAGCTAATTGTCACGCTCACTACACTCATCTCTGGCCATATATATACAGCTAATTTTCACGCTCACTACACTGATTATGCACTTGTTCCCAGGAATTTATGGTTCTGGCACATCTGAGCTTCACAATAATCGTTCCATGTATCTCAGACAACTACTAGCTTTTATATTGTCCTTATGAAAATTAAATAATCAGAAGTCACGTGACTGCTGATAATGATATTTCAACGGGCCATTACGTATAACTTTTCGCTTTTGTTTAGAATTGTGTCTTCTATTCACTACCAAACATGTGAAAAATGGTTTCTGTGTGTCAGTATCGTTGTATACGAACCATTTGCCATAAGGTTTATGAATCAATGCCGTTATATACCAACGATCTGATATATGGCTTCTAAGTCAATGTCGTTGTATGGCAAACCATCTGACATGGCTTCGGTGAGTCAGTACCGTTGTATACAAAGCATCCGACACGTGGCTTCTGAGTCAATGCCGTTGTATAGCAAACCATCTGACATGGCTTCCGTAAGTCCTTATCATTGTATACGAACCATCTGACACATGTCTTCAGTGACTCAATACTGTTGTATACCAAACCATATGAAGCATGGCTTCTTTGAGCCATTTGTGCATTGGTGTGCATTATATTATGCAAAAAGGATGTATCGTTTTCTCCACTATTTGCATCAGGAAATATGTATTCCACTCCTGAACACCTGGTTCAGATTGTAACAAGCCGTTGAACTGGTTTGCAGTTTCTTAAAACAACATGCACAAGGTCATGGCATTAAAACATAAAACCAGTCAATAATGAACATTCGACTCCATTTCCATCTGTCCATGTCACTTCTCATAGTTGAGCTTCACTCATGATGTCAGCTGTTTTCCAAGAAAATTCCTTCCCGTTTCATGGATATGCAGTCTGTTCAATCTGTAAGCATTGTCATAATATAGCTATCCAGTATTATAGCTTTTTAAGCTGGTTTTAATTCAAATGGAATTTATTTACAGTTTTGAACATTGGTATACACGTGTACATTGAACTGACACTTCTATGCTTTTGAACTTGTCTACAAGTTGTATTTACAATTAAGATTTGTTATTTCCTTGTTTTGGTAATGTTCACAACCTTTAGGGTTCCTATAGTTTAATTCTGATAAAGTTTATAAATGGCGGATATAAATAAACAATACACTGTGGACTGGGGGATAACAGAAGGCACGTGAAATTCAACCAGTATCATAAAACGTCATTTAGTTGTTGGGGATGGGGGTTGGAAGGGAAGAGAATAAATGAGCTTGCAGACCTGAAAATCGATATAGTGCAAGCAAGGCTGTCATAAGTTTTCTTTGTATTCCTGGCATGTTAAAGACTATTCAGTCATTATTATTATTATTATTATTATTATTATTATTATTATTATTATTATTATTATTATATTATTATTATTATTATTATTATTATTATTATTATTATTATTATTATTAATAGTAGTAGTATTAGTAGTAGTAGTATTGTCGTTGTTGTTGTTACATAATGTAATTTAATCGGTACGATTAAACACTCTTTTGCGTGTTATGGCTCAGATATTTCAAAGGGAAGTTTTAAGGTATATAAACATACAATGGTATTTATGTTAATGAATAGCATGTTCTCGTTCATAAGCCGATTTCAACTGCAACCACATAAATCCTGGTCTACTGTTACATATTATGCAAGCAGATAAGGCTCGATTCTGTTTTTAATCCTACTGATTGCTCCTAACAAACTGCATAGACCCAGATCTGCCGGTTTGCAAGCGAGTACATATAGTACTTGTTTTCCTCATTTTTCAAATTGGTTGCGATATAAGTTAAACAGTATTTTGAGTTATTTCGTAAAATTGATTTTCGATTACAAAGAGATACGTATCTAGAACTTGAGGAATGTATTACAACTATAATTGTTGGGGGAAATGATTCCCCCCCCCACTCAGTTATATTGATACAACTAACTGAAATGTATTTGGTATTAGAGGGCAACATACGTCTTTATTTAGCCACCTTACATAAAAGTTGACAAAACGTTGGAGCGGAAAATACCTTCGTGTTTTCACAATCATCATGGCTCACCCTTTTTATGCATACCCTTGTCACAACACTGGAGTATTATAGTGACTTGCAAGAAAACCCTAAACGAGGAGCCAACCACTGATTCAAAAGCAGTTGCGTACCTAGCGTGGTTTTTTTTTTTTTTTTTTTTTTTTTTTAGTTTTTTTTTTGTTGTTGTTGTTGGGATGTGGTCTACTTTCTGTAAGAGTGGAACCGTAGTTCCATATAGAAAGAAATTTCATATATTAAATCTAAGTATAAGGTAAGTATCCTTTGAAAAACTCTATTTGTGTGTGTGTGTGTGGGGAGGAATATTATATTACCTTCAGTAGATAATTTATTTTAAGTCATTCCATTACATAAAATCAACAGTTTGTTGAAATTGTTCTCTAAAATTATAGCATAAACATCAGACGGTAACAATTAAATGTGCACACGAGTTTTATTGTGGTGTGTTTTTTTTTTTGTAATTGCATCTCTAAATTGCATCAGTAGTTTAGGACTGTTTATCTAAAATCAAGATATTCTGTTATTTCTATATCTGCAGACATTGTTCACGAACAAGTGCTTGTAATTATTTTGTGAAAGAATTAGTCGGTGAACGGCACTCATTATATGTATGCTGATTACAGGAGATCAAATAAACTTAAAAAATATTTTAAAACCGATATCATACAGAAATTACGGGTGGCTAACTGAAAATCGCGATCTGTATAATCATCTGAGAAATGCAAGGTATAAAACCTAACAATAAAAATCGTGGTAACAGAATAGAAGTTTTTTCTGTTACTTGCTGAGCCATGCATGTGGACTGTCGTCTCATTTTGTAATGAATACAATAATAGCATTTAAGCTTACTCAAATGAATAGACAATTACAACCCATATTTTGGAAGTGTCTAGCAACGAAATCCTTATGGTCGAGTCCTTGCAATGTTACAAAACAATTTACTTGTAATCTGAACGAAGTATAGATTTTGAATTGGCTTTCTAAATCATTTCAATATCATTTAGTTATTTGTGTGGAAGGTGAGCATGCAATCTCCGTAGTCTGTTACGCAGATACTGGATTTTTGACATGGGTGCTTGAATATATACGGACCTTTTGATATAATGCGCTTAGAAGAACTTGATCAGAGTTTGACAAATACAGACGCCATTTATTGCGTTTACTAGACAATAAAAAAACGACGTTTGAAAGAAAGAAAAAGATATATTACGATCGTGAATTATTCGAAAATGTAAATTCATTTGAGTACATTGGTTTGCATTTGTTAAAAAATGGGCCATATATACGAAGGCTACGTGCTGAGCGGATGTTAACTCGTTTTTAACTTGCACAAAAATACTTGAATAAACTGTTCTACCTATACGGGACTAATGTGCTCAATTATCGATCAGAGAGATGCGATTTCCACCCCCACCCCGAAAATGAACTTTGAACAAGTTAATAAAAAATATTTTGCAGACGATTATTAGAGGTAACAAAAGCTTATGCATGTTATCTATGGTGAACTGGGGAGATCTCGTTGTGGGAAATAGAAAAATGCGACAATTGACATTTTGTATTCGAAATATAAATAGTGTTATCTATATCTATTTTGTAATATGTGCTTGACCTTTGTTCGTAATTGAGAGTAGATTTTTAGTCTACCTTACTATTTTCATGTTTTAGTTTTGTTTGTAAGTTATAAATATGTTGTTTACTCTGAGATTTGAGTTGAAGGTTTCGCCTTATTTACAGATTTAGAATTCTCTGGATGCGAACTTGTGACCCACATTCTGGGCATTTTTTAAATTGTATCTTTAAGTTTTGAAACGAGTTGATAAACAAATTATTAATTCCTATCTTACGATCAGTCTGTGGAGTACGTTTTATTCAATAGAAATAAAAATTCTCATAGACGTTTTGTACATTACACTGCTTTGAGATTATTGTGAATTCATTCAAAGATATGCTAGATTATCCCATTATAGATCATTAAGACCGCTTGTACATCAGCCCCATTCAATTATATTGGTACACCAATACATTTAGTATTGAAATTAGTTCGGAACACTCTTTTGGACTTGTGATAAAACGATTATTTGGGATTGAATTCACAATATTGCAAGTGGGTCTAGGAAATTACCCTGCCCCGTCAATTACCCCCTGCAACTACCCCCTGCCATTACCCCCCTGAATGTTATGTGCGATCCCTCGCAAGTATTCAAAGTGGTCTCAATTTGCAAAGTCATGAACAATAGTATAGATTGAGAACAGATTATCAGATTGTGTTTCGTCGCTGCTCGTCGTCATCACTGTATTTGCTTTAGTTTGATGTTGTATTTGTATTTCTAAATGATGATACTGGCAGGGGTCGGGGTAATACACTGAGGGGGTAAATGATAGGGGGTAATGGCAGGGGGGGGGGAGTAGTTGCAGGGGGGGGTAATTGACAGGGGGTAATGTCCTGCTTCCAATACAAGTACCTCTTAAATGTTTACTTTGTCACCTAGAGAAATATATGTATTCATTGATTTAAAAATGCTTCTGTTACTTAATTTAAGACCAATGAGTCGTAGATAGCTTGATTTGTAGAGCTTATACAATATACAAAAGGGACGCTGACAACGGTAATCCTCATAATGGGAACACTTAGGCATTGCAAGTTAAATCTCTTCTAGATGATGTATGGAATAATCAATTAAATATACTTATTTCAGTCAGTGAAATAAGAGAGCTTTTAGACTGGTATTAGCAAACGTGGAGACTCAATCTTTACAAAGATAGCATGCTTATTCGGTTCTAAGACTTGTAGAACTTGCTTACTAAGACCTGCATGAACTTGCTTCCTAATACCATCAAAACTTGCTAAAATGTTTTGGATTAGCTGGTTGGGCGCATCACGGTATGTTTGTATTAGTGAGCTGGATTTATCATTGCATGTTTGGATTAGCGGGTTGGGCTTATCATTCCATGGTTGGACTAGCGAGCTGGGCGTATCATTGTATGTTTGGATTAGCGGGTTGGGATTATTTTAGATTTTTAGGCTGGGTGTGCCTGGATTAGCCGACTGGGCTTATTATAATGTATGTTCGGATTATCGGTCTGGGCTTATAATTGCATGTTTGGATTAGCTCTCTGGGCTTATCATTACATGTTTGGATTTTCAGGCTAGGCGTATCATGGTACGTTTGGATTAGCGGTCTGGGTTTATCATTGCATTTGTGGATTAACGGTATGGGCTTATCATTGCATGTGTGGATTTGATGTCTGGGCTTATAATTACATGTTTGGATTAGCGGGCTGGGATTATCATTGCATGTTTGGATTAGATGGCTGGGCTATCATTGCATGGCTAGTTGACTTCATCAGGCTAATCTCATGTGAATTATCGGAAATAGGAAACTTAACATGCATTTCTCCACATGTTAGTGTTATAGTTGTCTTTGCAATAATAGAAATGGATTCATTATTTTCATGTGCATTTGTTAATGCTGCTAGGCTTTCAGAGCTTTATTTAGTCTTAAGAATAGATGCAATATTCTCCAACGTACTGACGTTGAACAGTTATTAGGACACTACAGTGTAATAATTTACAGAAATACCAATCATAAATATGATGGCCATTACGATAGTAATTTTGTATCATTTAGGGAGTCTAACATCAAAGACAAGCAAAAATTAGTCATTACAATTATCGGCTTTTATCAGTCGATTCACCTGAGTTGATCAGTGTTCGGAAGATTCGCTCACCTGAGCTGCTGTGTTGGGCTGATTGCAGAAGCAGGTGCTCCCAACATCTTATCTGCAAATTATCTGTTAATTTTGTATGAAGTGGTTTTTTATATGGCAAATGTATCCTATGAATAATTAGTTAAAGATAGTACCATGGGAAATATTGAACACAGAATGACAATGGATTATAAATGTCCACGGGGGCTTCATTGATATAAATTACTTTAATAAGCAAAAAGTGCAACTTCGGATTTACCGCGTGTCGTGTGATATCTGACCTGTATCTGTCTCCTTTATAACCGATCCGCTGGCCTAAGTTGTTAGAGCGTCCGCCTTGGATACGGGAGATCGCGGGTTGGAAACCACGGCCGAGCCATACCAAGAATTTATAAAAATGGTACTAACAGCTGCCTCGCGTAATGACCATCTTTAAGAGGTTAGTGTTATGGCTGGTTGGCCCGGTGTCCTGATATTGTGACTGTGTAGAACATCATGCTACATGTATGTGGCATGATGTCTCAGTGCTAGAAATCACTATAAACTGCAGACATGGAAGACATATGATTGACAAATTGCAATAGCTACGTTACAAATGCGAATAACACACACAACACACATCATTTGTGATTCCTCTGACCCTTGCCACCCCATTTTCATATTTTGGACATTTATATTGGGGTGTAGGGTCAGAATCAATTGTGGTGTCACCAGAACACACACACACACACACACACACACACACACACACACACACACACTTCAAAATTCTGTTTTCATAAAGAAATTGAACCTGAAAATGGAATAAAGTTAAATATGGCTAAACATCGGTCGTCGATGGCTTTAAGTCGTTTTCGTAATTTCAACAAATATAAGTTTTGGCTCTATTATGTTATCATTATGCTGAATCACGCTATCGAATTATTTTCCGTTGCCATGGAAACAACTATATGTACTATTATGAAAACAAAATTAAACTTAGTGATTGTTTTAATAAAAGTATGCGTACCACGAGCGCAATTTGTGCAACTGTTAGTGCTTCTAAACGACGCTTGGCCTGTGATTTTATATTTCCTCCGATATTCTAAATTTGAAAAGAAATATTCCATCGGAATAACTATAAATTAAAGTCATGGTAATGCACAAATGTATTAATTTCAAAGAACAGCACTATTAAATTGCGTTACAATCCTTTGCTAATATGATTTAGACGGGGTATTTCGTTATGATACAAGGATCTAATAAGTTTATTGAGAACAGATGGCAAAATTCTCCACAACACATAAATATCTATGTGTTGATACATAAATATCTTTATGTTGATAAGACGGTTAGGGATATCATGTAAAATATTTAATTTAGACCAACCGTTAAACAGCTATCTGAGTTCTCAAGTGAATGACATAAACCCGCCTTTGTAATTTAGTTATCCAGTACCTGAATATTTTAATAGAGATGCGACAGGTTGATAAGGGTATTACCGTTTCTGTCACTTTCAGCATAACGGTTAAATCCTTGAAGAATTTTGTTTTGATGTGGACACTGATTGGACATGATTTGAGATACAAAACCAGTATGTTTAATAACATCTTTTTTCAAACAAAACCACGCTGGTTGTGTGAAATACTAAGTTTGTTGGCATCTTTACTAAATATGGAATGTGTTCACAAATGGGACTGTTTTGTGTTGGTCTTTTTGTCAAGACACTTGAGTAGTCATGGAGTATTTCCTCCACCTCTTCAGGTTGTTCTGACTTTAACGTTACGTCAAGAGCGGCGTCGACGTAGATCTCATTCTTTGTCAAAGGACAAATAGGTAGTACTTCTGCCACTCCTCTGTTGTCGTCGTGTTCTTTTAAGATGAACGTGGTACAACTTCTCTTTAACTCCTACCTGGATACGGTAGTTCTGTCCATCCTTCTTTTCCGTTACAACGAACGGTCCCCTCCATGATACTTGGAGTTTCTTGTGCTCCAACGATAACAACAAAAACAACATCTTGTCACCCACTTCAAACTTCCGTTTATTCGCCCTCTTGTCGTAGTAGTATTGGCTTGACGTCCCCATGCGTCACCGAGATTCTACTGGGCCAAGTTGCAAACGTCCCCAAGCTTGTTACAGAGATCAATAACATACGGATACGTTGTTCGTACTTCCTCGGATGCCTTTTCATCCGTACATGACTGTTTCAATACAACCATGTGTCCTCTCACTGTACTCCCATAAAATAGTTCGAAAGGTGACAATCCTAGACTAGCTTAGGGTACTTCGCGGTATGCGAAACGTATTGCTGGAAAGTATCCATCCCAGTCCTTGGGTCAACCTTTGCACAACTTCTTCAGACCCTGTTTCAGAGTCCCATTGAAACGCTTTAGTAGACCATTGCACTGCGGGTGACACATGGTAGTAGTCAGGTACCTTATGGAAATTAACTGGTTCACTTCTTTCATCACCTGGCTGACAAAGTGCGTCAGTTAGTATCTCTTCACGAACACCAACTCTGGACCAAACTCCTAACAAAGCCTCAGCCACCGTAACTGAATTAATATTTTGCAACGGAACGGCCTCCGGGTATCGGGTAGCGTACTCAACAATCGTTAACACACAATGATTACTACTTTTTGACGCAGTCTTGATCGGACCTATCAAGTCCATTGTCACCCTCGAGAAAGGTTCATTGATCAGAGGGGTGAATCCCAGTGGCATTGGGCGATATGAGGTCTTAAGTGCCACCCGCAGACACTTGTCACACGACAGACAAAACCTCCTTACATCCCAATACACACCTGGCCAGTAAAATTCCCTCACTAACCAATCTCTTGTCTTTGTCACGCCCATGTGACTATTGAAAAACATATTAACTGTGTTACTAGATACATATTAGCTATGTTTTGCTAAAAACGGCAGACTAGCTATGTGTTTCTAACAAACGACAAATTAGCTATGTGATGCCTAAAGCGACAGATTAGCTCCGTGTTACTAAAAACGACAGATTACATGTGTTACTAAAACGATAGATTAGCTATATGTTACTAAAAACTATAGATTAACTACGTGTATGTGTTACTAAAACGACAGATTAGCTATGTGTTACTAAAAACTATAGATTAACTACATATATGAGTTACTAAAACGACGGATTAGCTATTTAGCTATGTGTTTCTAAAAACGACATATTAGCTATTTATTACTAAAATGACAGATTAGCTATGTATTACTAAAATGACAGATTTGCTATGCATTACTAAAACGACATATTAGCTATGTGTTACTAAAATGACAGATTAGCTATGTGTTACTAAAATAACAGATTAGCTATGTGTTACTAAAGTGACAGATTAGCTATGTATTACTAAAACGACAGATTAGCTATGTGTTACTAAAAACTATAGATTAACTACATGTATGTGTTACTAAAACGACAGATTAGCTATTTAGCTATGTGTTTCTAAAAACAAAATATTAGCTATGTATTACTAAAATGACAGATTAGCTATGTATTACTAAAATGACAGATTAGTTATGTATTACTAAATGACAGATTAGCTATGTATTACTAAAATGACAGATTAGCTATGTATTACTAAAATGACAGATTAGCTATGTATTACTAAAATGACAGATTAGCTATGTGTTACTAAAATGACAGATTAGCTATGTGTTACTAAAATGACAGATTACCTATGTATTACTAAAATGACAGATTAGCTATGTGTTACTAAAACTATTGATTAGCTTTGTGATATTCCTCTACACAAGAAAATGCATTTGGTCTTAATTGCATTATAAAAGCTTCAAAAGCTAAAGACGTTTTCAAAAATGTGTCAAATGAAATTGAATATACGATTAACTTCAAACAGTTCTTTGAAGGCTTTTCAAATTTAAGTAACAATTGATAATTGTTTGAATTCATTATTGATGTGAAATTTAATAATAATAATAATAATAATAATAATAATGATAATAATAATAATGATAATAATAATAATAATAATAATAATCGCAATAATATTACTACTATTAATAGTAATAATAATAATCACAACAATAATAAAATTATTAATAATAATAATAATAATAATATTTTTCTATAATAAAAAAGGAAGATTCATATAAACGACAACTCACCTATCAAAATATTAAGGCGTTTTGAAGCCGTTTAATTTTTAGATAACAGTGGAAAATATGTAAGATGAATTAAGGCTAAAAATTCAATAGAGAATTGAATTTTTTTAGAAATTAGCATGATTAAAAAAATGATTTATTACCTTGCAGTCAAGGTTAACTCATACATTTCCCATTAATTCAGCTTACCACTGCCGCGAATTCCTGTTTATTGCTTTATCTAGGATAGCGTCCATTAATCTATTTAACCCAACCATTGACAAATTGATGTACCTGATTTCTTTCAGTGTAGCTACGAGCACCTAACACTCACTGGATCAACAGGGTGATGGATCGATTTTACTGTAACCTCAACATCTATCTCCCCATCAAAGTCATTTATCACAGACGCACTCGTGTCCAA
This sequence comes from Unio pictorum, assembly GCA_030141615.1. Lineage (NCBI taxonomy): Eukaryota > Metazoa > Mollusca > Bivalvia > Unionida > Unionidae > Unio > Unio pictorum. The sequence goes on from JARLTB010000060.1 coordinate 25,471,271, forward strand.
AGAGGAGAACAATTTTTAATTTAACGGGGAATGTTAAGGAGTACAAATTTCAGTAACGAAGTGTGATTAACTAAGCTATGGAAGCGTCAGATTGATTTGTAGTTACACTATGGATTTGAGATCTGTACCATCATTGATTATTAACCAAACACCAAAATCAGGATTAACCTTTCTTGCATTGGAACCAATTAACGTTTAAGGATTAAACAAATTGACGCTCAGGAATTATGTTTAGATCATCAAAAACTTCGACCAAAACGACATTGAAGTACTACAGATGTGGTCACTACTTTGCCAAGTTTTAGTTATAAAATGAAGATGCTAAATATGTCACCAGTTGATTTACTGCGTACATGTCTATTCTTTTTTAACGTTATAACCATGACGTATTCACTTTCTGCCATTCAAAACCTGATCTGTAAAACATGGCCATTGCAGCTTTTGCCTGGTTGAACATTGACAAAGCTTCAGCAATCAGGAGACAGAAAGACAGAAGTAGTAAGATAATTCGTTCAAATAATAGATACGAGTAAGACAGTCAAACAAAGGAAACAGTTTGTGAGTCAATTTACAATATTCTTGTAATCGTTGCAAAGCAAAACTCATATGGAACTGTCCGCACCGTGTACAAATTTGGCTGGTGACAAAGCTGCACCATTCATACAATCGATTAGACTCCTGGAGATGAATCGTACTAGCTCAACCATTTTATTCTTGGTACACATGCGTACATATTCCAAATATTCATTATTTAATTTTAACTTTAAACCAAGACAAAAACAAAAACAAAAATCAGGGATACAAACAGCCGAATTGACTGCGCTGACGTTTCAAGCAAGGCAATTAGCCCAGCTCAAGGTCAGGCGCAATTCAGTCATGTCAGTGATTGATGGGTAATAGATGAGACAAAAGCCACGTGGTTTTCTGGACCGGTACCCTGCTGCCTGCTGAACCTTAACCCAAAATGATCACGATAATCATGGGCACCTGGACAACTTAAACGTTCTTTGTAAAATTACCACAAGCAAATATCAGGAACTCCCCCAACCTTTCCCCACCCCCTCGATGCAGCCAAGGTAAAATGATAATACAAGGGCAGATTTTCCTATCTTGCTACGGTGTTGTAAAAATAGCGCATGATTTCATTTTGCCTACACTAAATTATAACTCTTTGTAATTTAGCTCTTCCTTTGATACGTAGAGTTGCCCTGAACGCACAGACTTGTCTTCACCTACACCGTAGTTTAGACTATAACATAACTAAAACTATGCATATTAAACTTGTACAATTAACTTTTCCGTAAATGTATGATTTTCACTACTGGAATGAAATAGATACTTGAAAATTGGATGCATTTAGGTCAATGTATCCGTTGTTTTCACGTGACGTCACAAAACGTGTGTACTTCCATATGATCAATTTTGATTCACTAGTCCCAAAAACCGATACCTAATAACATTGTTGTTTCCACATAATTACGAAGGCATGTTTCATTTTGTACGTAAGAATACAGTAATGCATCACATTCTGACGTGCATGTCAACCGCACGAGATCGAATGCGTGACTTTTGTACTTTTTTATTTTCAAGTAAAATACTTAAATTTCAAATAATCTTGTTATGTGGTGTCTAAACTCATTCAGCTAAATCTGAGCAAGGTTTATGAATGAAAACAGAGAAGGGATTAAGGGTATTAAGTAAATTTCGTCATGGGGACTAGAGGTGTATGCTATCATCGGTATACCGCGGTAGCTTTTCAATGTATACCGGTTTACCGCGGTATTTTTGGCATGTTATGTACCACGCTATTTTTCTATGTACCTGTACAACGGTTGTTTCCATGAGCAAAGAATGTATGAAAAGTCACGAGCAATCTTATTTAATAATTTAATTATATAAACGTCGTGAACAAATCGGATTTTATGATAGATATTTTGGCCAATTCTAACTTTTGGTGGAGTGGTGGGTGAGATTTTTTAATGTATTTTTTATTTACTTTATCTCACGGTATTTTTTTTTGTTCTGATAATATTATAAATATAACATAGTTTTAGTTTGCTATAAATCAGATCAAATTATTTGTTCTGCAATTGATAGACGGAACTTTAAAAAAATAATGTCAGACCCTCGCCCCATAATATTAATTTGGTTTTCCATAATATAACTGTAGTATATACCACTGTACCTATCGCGGTATGGTCAGCACTACCGCGGTGCAAATGTTTAAGTGGCACCCAGTGATACCAGTGATGGATGGGTGTTTGATGAGGCTCAAAAACCCTGGATCCCTGGAATGGTACCCTGCTGTCTACCATACCTCAATCATAAACAATAATGTAGTCGGGGTTCACCTGCCCCGTATCCTGCCTGTATACCTTGTAATTATCACAGAAAAACATACACACAGAGGTATATACAATCTTGTAATAAAAGTAGCCACACCGTTCAACAAGATTTACCAGAACAGAAGCAAATCGATTCAGTGCAAAGTTAGTAAGTCTTGACCTTCAAGTACACCATGACTAAAATTGCGGGGTATTAGCGTCTTATAGGTTTACTGAGGTATTTTATTTCCCAGTAGTACGTACCCACGGTAGCTTTTCACTGTACGTGTACTCTGGTTTATATGAGTAAAGAGTGCAGGAAAATTCATGCGTAATTGTGTTGTGAATTTAATTATATCTACAGCATATTTTCATTTTTCATGACAAAATAATTCAAGTTTTTTTTTGCACAGTTATATTTGTCACAAATTAATTTTGAATATTACATATATATCTCTGTTTGTCACATATATTATTATTTTACTTTAATCACTTTCTTGCCAGGTGCCACGCATACTAGACTGTTTGCCAAATGGGATTTTTTTTTTTAAAGATATAAGGGCCAAGTCTATCTTAAGGACAATTTTCGGAATGAAAAGAAGCCAAGGTAGTGTTAAGTACATGTGTCTGTTTGTAACACTGTGTGTGAATCTGCCAAAGATTTTCGTGAGAGTATTTGTTACATAATTTCTCAAGTCCACTAAATATTTTCTTATTTGATAAGTAAACTAGTTTGTATTTACAGTCTCTCTCCCTCCCTGACACAACTTGCCCGGGTACTGACATCCCAATCAAAGTTTCCTGGTCTATTATATCAACAGAGCAGCGCCGGTGCAAGACATTTTGGCGCCCTAGGCGAGATCAGATATCTGGCGCCCCTTCCACTCACGCCCTCCTCCACCCGCCCATCATTAAATAAACCCTTAGCCCAGCGCCCTAGGCGATTGCCTAGTTCGCCTAGCGGCAGCGCCGGCCCTGCAATAGAGTAGTTAGTAAGTGCTAGATACCAGCGCCAACATTTTTCTATTTTTCTCAAAAAGCTGTTTTAGTGTCGGCACAATGTCTTTCCCAGGGTGTCAGCTGCAAGGTACCGACCATTCAATTTTCGTGGGGGTGTCAGCTGCAAGGTACCGACCATTCAATTTTCGTGGGGGTGGCGGCTGCGATTTTTTTTAGAAATGAAATATTTTATTTGATCTCAAGATAATTATTATAGTTCTTCTTCTTTCAGATAATATAATAGATAAATAGATTATATATATATATATATATATATATATATATATATATATATATATATATATATATATATATATATATATATATATATAACAAACACAACCTCATTTTGCTATAACTGGGATCAATATATTTGTGTCAGCTATCATTAGACGGAAATTAAAAAAACAGTCAATTATTGCTCCCTAACATATATTCGGTATACCATGGTGCGCATCGCGGTATGTTCCGAATTACCTCGATACAAATTTTGTTGTGGTACCCGGTTCAGTGGCGTAGCGACAGGGGGGGGGGGCAGGTAAGGCATTCGCCCCGGGCGCCGGTGGCTAGGGGCGCCAAATGGGCCCAAAGAATCAACATAACTGCGCAACAGGGGCAGCCGGGGGCGCAGATTTGGGTGTTTTGCCCTAGGCGCCAAGTATTCTCGCAACGCCACTGACCCGGCTCTGCTGGGCACACGATACTCAATAATGCCAGATGGGTTTTTAATGAAGCTTAAGAACCCTAGATCAATGAAATGGTATCCTGTTGTAATTCATACCTCAGTCACAAACAGTTAATGTCATCAGCCGTCCCCTACCCCAAAATGCTGTTTATATGATTTTTAACAATCACGGCAGGGGCCCCGAGTGGCCGAGTGGTCTAAAGCGTTCTCCGTTGATCACTGCCATCTACGTCTGCGTGAGTTCGAGTCAGATTCGGCCAATTTGGGTATGTGGGAAAGCTTGCCAGTAGCTTCTCGTGGGTCGGTGGTTCTTTCTGACGTTTTTCCCTAGTTCTTCCTCCACCATTAATACTTATGGCCTATATTGTGCTAAAAAATGGCGTTGACCCTACAACAACAACAATCACAGCAAACCATTCACAATCTTGTAATAAAAGCTCACAAACCTTCCAACATGATCTGCCAGTATAGAAGCATATAATTCGGTAACAAGTACGTAAACCTCCTTTATGTGCAATATTTCTAGAGGTGTGAGGTATTTCACGTAAGCCGGTTGGCCGCGGCATTTTATCTCCGATGGTACGTACCACGGTAATTTTTTCACCATACATGTACTACGGTAGTTTCCTTGAATATAGAATGTAAGGAAATGAGCGAGTAGTCGAGTTAACATTCTAATGGTTAAATTCAGCTAATAAAATATTAACCATTCAATTTTGGTTAGTGGGGGTGGCGACAACGACTTGTTTAGAGTAAAGATGTTTAATTATCTTTTATCTCAAAATAATTTTTATTTTGTTTCATTTAATACAATGGATATCACAGTTTTATTTTGTTACAAATCAGAGCAAGCTATTTTTTTTCAGCTATGAAAAGTGTCAGGCCCCTTCTCGATATAAATGGTTTGTCCTTAATATAAGTGCATTGCACTATGGTACTTATCGGGAAATACAGGGTTTTACTGAGCGATCTCATTTGATTGGGTGTGTTGAGTATTTACTGGAGTGAGCTCTTTTGCTGGAACATGTATGGTATTTTACTGACGAGAGCGCTTGTAAGTGATTATGTGGGGTATTTTACTGGTTGGAGTTCTGTTCGTTTGGGTAAGTTGGGGACTTTATTGGCGGGTGAACTTTTCATTGGTTTTATTGCGCACTTTACTGGCAGGAGCTCTTTTCGTTGGGTGTATTTGATATTTTACTGGCGGGAGCGATTTTAATAGGGTATGTTGGGTACTTTACTGGCGGGGGGCACTTTTAATTGGCTATGTTAGTGATTTTACTGTTTAAGAGATACGTACTTATGAGTTATTTTGTTCATGAATGAAATGAAAATAGATAAGCCTAAATTAATTACATATACCTTCTTAGCAATTAAAATAGGCACGGATAAGTGGGTGTAATACGGTTCAGTTCAACGTCTGCAAAGTGGTAGGAATACAATTAGTATGGTGACATGTATTCTGATCTGCTTGCTTCAAAAAGATGTAATATAGTCATTAGATTTTTTAAACTGCTGTACCAAGTGGTAAAGTCTTCAGAAATGCGCGCGCGCGTGCGTGCGTGTGTATGTGTGTGTGTGTGTGTGTGTGATATTGATTTTTAACTTAGCTTTAAAAGAAATCAGTCATATAGCTATGATATCTGCAACGTGGCAGTTTATAGTGATGTCTAACAATGGGCCATCATCGTGCGGACATGTAGCATGATGTCCCATTATCCTAATACCACTAACCTTTTAATGCTGAGCGCCTAGCGAGGCAGCTGTTGGTACCATTTTTATATGTCTTTGGTATGATTCAGCCAGGATTCGAACCCGTGACCTCCCGCATTCCAGGCGGACGCTCAAATCACTAAGCCACCGTAGCGGTCTTTTCAGAAATAACGCGTGCCCTTTAATACAAATCAGGATATAATCAGGTAATCAATGTTATGAAAAATGTCTAAATGGAAACAACGTAACCATGACAATAACCCTTTGCTGTCAAGGCCGATATTTATAAGTAACGGGCGGTGCTACATTGATATTTGTATCTTAATGTAATACATGTAGTTGCACACCTGACTTTTCTCATGTTCGTGGTTGATGGTTATGAGTGGAGTTAATGCCTACCTGACTTTTGTCATGCTTTTAAGAAGTGCACATGATGTTTATTAGAATCTGAGTTTAAGAGTTGGTGGAATGTTCCATGAGAAATTTCAGTTTTTCAGAACATTATGTTGTGTCATATGTCAGGTGACTGTCTGTATAAATATGGAATTTGGTAGACAATTAATTATTCATGTTTTATGAGAAGTCTCTGGAATCTGTTAAGTTATGTTTACATATAATTTGAGAGGAATTTTTTAAAAATTATTCATTGGAACTACAAAGTGTTTTTTTGGTTTTTGGGACTATGCACTACTTTGGAATTATTGAGAATTCATTTAAAGACATCCTGGATTGCAATCTTATGGCAAATCAGGATATTCAAGAGTACTGGAATTTATTCGGAACATTATATACCTTTAAACTTGTGATTGGACTTTAAGGACTTTTTGGGGGACTTGATTCGCATTACTGTAAGTATCTTTTGAATTTTAACTTTGTATTCAAGGGAAATTAGATGTTTGTTGAACGTTATTTAGATTGATAGTTTCCCTTATTTTCTGTTACATATTTTAAGAACTTGAGTCGTAACCGCACGTATCACTATGCCATTACATTATTCTGTTACGACTGTTTCCTACTATGGGTAAGGCTTCAACTTGTCGCAGATAGAGAGTTGCTTCTTCAGTGCTGGTTTTGCAATCTCTAGCACTGGTCATCGAAATGAAGATAGTGCTACTTCGATTCAATCTGAGACACATCTACTCCGTCCAACTAAACCTTGACTTTCAACCACATGTTCATGTTCTAACGATCCATTATGTCCAATCTGCGTCTTGCTAGACTTTATTTTGTCCTGTCGTTAAATTGTTTAATGTAGCATGTATCATCACCATCAATCATGTTTATATCGTTTAAACTTGCATGTCATGTGCAGCTTCCACATTTTAGAAGCAGCGATATGTGTAAGTGTATGAAACGTACACCGATGTGTGCTGACAAAACTGACTGCATATTTTTGCAGGTTTTAATGAATAGGCGACCTCAACCCCTAAGCCAGCAGTCAATATCTTTACGGGCATGTGGCTGGTTTATCCGCCTATGCAAGTAGTGGTCTGGTGAATAAAAAAAATATTTTTATCTGTGGAATTTTCCAGAAGTCTACACTGCAATCAACTCTATTGAATTATACGATAAGTTGTATCTGAAAAAAGACTTAACAACAGTAGATATTTGAACTTTATTCCCCTATTTTTTAAACATTAATCATCAACAACTGAAAAAGACTAGATAAAACAACCATAACAAAAACAATTTTCGATGTATCCACTTTGACAACTTTGTAGCTTGCACGGTATACAATAGTATCATAAATATAAAAACCTCCAAACCCTCCGTTGGCCTAGTGGTTAGAGCGTTCGCCGCGGAAGCGGGAAGTTGTGGGTTCGATCCCCTGCCGAGTCATACCAAAGACTTAAAACAAATGGTACAAACATCTGCCTCGCTTGACGTTCAGAAATAAGAGGTTATTGTTAGGACTGATCGGCCTGGCGTCAGTATAATGTGACGGAGTGAGACATCATGCTACATGTCTAAGGCATGATGCCCCAGTGTTAGACATCACTGCCTCACTGCAGACATTGTAGAGATATGACTGAAAATTTGTTAAAGCTACGTTAAAAATCCTAATCAAACAAACAAAAATAAAAACCTCCGATATAAAACTGTAAGAATTGCAAATACGGTTGATTTCACCAGGAGAAAAGACAATAAAGATAAAATGTGCGGAATGATTAATAACACCTTTGATGATATTGGTCCATAGAGGAGAAGGAAATTTGATGCGAACACTTTTACTTGGTGACTTTTAACCACTTACCTTTGGAATGTGTGTATATAATCTGAAACCACAAATTACAAAATGCGACATACTGTCTGTATTTTTTCAACAAAGAAGACATTGAAGGAATCTGGTAAAGTAAAGTTACATATCGTCCTTTCAACTTAAAGAAGTTTGATAGACTAACATAGGAACCCCCCCTCGTTATCCGATATTTAAAAAACCACAATAGTTTCCCTCTTGTAATAAGGAAAGACCCTTTGAACTTTAGTGAAAGTTTCCCTTTTTTGACTTCCGATAGTGTAGCTTTATCATTGTAGTTACTTTAATATTAAACTACGATCTACATTTCTCGTGTTTAACCTTTTTTAGATATCATAGGCGTAGCCTTGTTCTAGCACGCTTGCATGTTTTTATATATATATATATATATATATATATATATATATATATATATATATATATATATATATATATATATATATATATATACATACATATATCTTTGATACATTTTTAAAAGAAAGTCTGATATTTGGTACATGAAAACAAACATCTGATTTTAGTTCCAACCAAGACAAATACCCCATTTTGTCCAAGTCAAGACAAACACTTTAATTTGTATTATGATATTAAAAATATTAAAGATTCTTCTGATTTAGTTTTTCGTTATCATACGTACGAAAACCCACCCATAAAAATCAATATTTGATTGACAAAGAAAGTTTTTGCTATTGTTTTTTTTTTCTTCTTCAGTCTTGTGCTTTAAGCAGGTGGCTACGGTAATTAGAATACCAATTAAAATGGTACAGTTTTGACACCTAAAAGTGGCCATAAAGTGCTCAATATGTTGCCGTGTAGTATAGATCTTTGGATGTTCCAACAGTATCCTTAGGGATGCTGTGTGAAATCCTTATAAATAAATGCAATGTCAGCAGATTATCATTGCATAGGTGTTGAAAGCTGGGGGAGAGGGGTGTAATGCGGATATAGTTAGTTTTCCAATCAAACAGTGACAGTATACCTGATTTGGTTGGTCACTTTTCGAAATAATTCGATAGATTTGTAGATCTTTTCGTGAAACGTTTGAGACGGGACACAACAAGAAAAATGATAAATGTTTAGGCACGGTTAAGTCATGATGATGTTTAAAAAGTTCTAGGGGCTATATATATATATATATATATATATATATATATATATATATATATATATATATATATATATATATATAGTTATATATATAGTTATATATATATAGTTTTTTATATATATATATATATATATATATATATATATATATATATATATATATATATATATATATATATATATATATATATATATATATATATATATATATATATATATATATATATATATATATATATATATATATATATATAGTTATGTGAGAAATCTTGCCAGTAGCTTCTCGTGGGTCGGTGGTTCTTTCCGGGGGTTTTCCTGTATTCTTCCTCCACCAATAATACTGGCCGCCATGTATAGCCTATCGTGTGGTAAAATATGGCATTAAACCCTGAAACAGCAACAACAATAAAAAGTTGTAAATATTTTGTCATACAATTACTGTATTGTTTAATCTGACAATACATTTAAAAACAATAGATATACAAAATAACGTTCTTTCAATTGATCTGAAGCTGCACGTGCAGCTAGCTCTTCGGTCACCAGATATATGCCTGTGACACAACATGCATACATGACATTGACACAATTGATGCTGACACAATTGACATTGGCACAATTGACATTGACACAATTGATGCTGAAGATGAGAAACAATTATGCTGCTTTCTAAAGACCGTACTGTAAACTCCAGAGCGGTCTCTGAGTGCTATCAAGGTCGACTTTATAAAGTTTACGGATGTCATTTTCTGGCAAATCTTACAATACTGTGATGGCTTCGTCGTATTAAATATTGTCTTGAATTTTCATGAAGGATGGCATACCGTTGTCTGCGATTGGCGAGCCGCCACTATGAATGCGGCAACTGATAATGATGCTCTATTCACGATTAATATATTCCAATTATCATATTAATTAATTAATTAGTCGGTTATTTTATATATTGTGGAATGATTTAAGACTCATAAAGGTTCTGTGCTAGTCGAATCCCTCAAATGTTGACGGCGGGTTAAAAACAAAAACTCGTGTTGAAATAGCAAAGCAGCTACTCGCCAAATATGAAAAATTGCCAGGATACCTTTTTAAGTGAGATTTCACAGTTTATGAAAAATACATTTACTTTCTCAGAACCCGATTGAAGAGAAAATAATGAAGCTTTGATCGAAGAAAATGAACAGAGACCACAAAAATCGGACTGTCGAGAGTTTTGTAAGCATTAGTTTCCGATACAAAATGGCCCGGTACTCCATATATCTGTTCTTGACTCGGCTAGTGTCACGGGACATTTGTACGCCACCGGTGTTGCCAAAAATGGTGGACAACTACCACACCACCTGTGAATCTACCCTTACCGATATATATCCATCTTCTCCATGACAACGCACATGCACATAAATCTGCCGTCCTTAAAAACTTACTGAGGAAGCATAACACCCAAACTTAGACAATTCTCCATACAACCCTTACCACATTCCATGTGATTTTTGGCTGAGTCTAGATATCAGTGGATTTTGATTACATCCATAGGTTTGCTGATCCTGAATGATACTTTTGGAAATATAAAATTATTTTCAAGATTGTAGTTTTTGAAGGCGAAACGAATATCCTCTTGAAATTTCAACCTCCGGTTCCAAATTGGTACGTATGGACTGATGTTGGCAAGCGGCACGCCTTTTTCTCATCTCACCTCTTTATTGTTTCCAATTTAGTGTAAAGAAAATAACACTTTTAATGTAGAATTTCTTTGCCAGTCCATTGTTTTAGTGTTTTGGCATTATTAGGAGCTTTTTAATAACAATATGAATTTTTAAGTGCAATAATCAAGAGAAAATGTCGATTTAGTTAACGAAAAACGTGTCAAAAGTTGTTGATGGTTACTGCCTTTATCATTATAGACATACGCTTATATGTTTTTACCCCTTTGAGATTTGAAATATCCTATAGTTTATCCTATAGTTTGGTGAGATTAAGCTGCCTGGCAAATTGCTTTACCCTTGTTTGTTCTCCCAAAGGTTTTTTTGTTGTTGTTGTATTGCTTTAAGTGCTCACACAGTCTTCAAACGTGCCAGTCTGGTTTGTGATGATACGCGAACTCTATAATAACCTTTTATGTAGAATAAACTACCCGTCTGTCTTCATTTTGGTTTATGGCCTCACCGTGTGGTCTCTAAGGAGCCTGTCTTCTTTTGTAGGGTCAAAATACCAACATAGAAGTATGTAATCGACTTTTATCGCTGTGTGCCTAGATAGCACAACCTGTTTACTTTTTGATGCCAGTTTATAGCATGCCCATATGTAAAACCATTTTGAAAGGAGCAAAAGCACCAGTTCTAAACGCTATCAACGAAATTTGCAAAAACATCATTTATGTTATGAAGTTAACTTTAGGTCAGATAAAACATGAGCTAGACACAAACGATATCATTTTGTTGCGTGTGTGTGGGGGAGGGGGGATGGGGGGGGGGGTTGGAAGGAAGGTGTGTAGAATGCGCGGGATATTACTCATATGTTGTAAGCAGACAATTATTAGTTGTTTTTTGTTTGGTTAATATTAAGGAGTGTCTTATCGAAATTTCTCTGATTGCAATTAAAGTTTCATTGTTTATATCATCCTTCATTGGCCAGAATATCTGTCTTGCTTTATTTGCATCATTTAAATTTATTTTCGATTTAAATAAATCGAGTAAAATTGCAAACTGCAAAGAACCCGTTATCCCACTGCATTATGCGCCGACGGATTTGAGCAGTTGCTAGTAGTGATCAAAATAACAAGACCTGTGATGGCAGATCAGGGTCTAGTCGCGGGGTCCATGTCCTTTGCATCTGGACTGATATTACAATATGCAATATTAATACTTTGATAGCAGACAATGTTAATAGTTTGATGAATGCTACGAGACATCACGGTAAATAATATTAGTACTGTGATAAGTGTGCGGGGTCCCGATTTCCGTATGATGCGTGCCTTTTATATGCCCATTCACACATCTCACCTTTGCTTTCACGAGTTCAGGTTAAATCGTCTACCTCGGATGCAGGAGGTCACACATAACTCCACATTAAGTTAGAAAGAGAACAAGAAATTGTTTGATGTCATACAACTTACAAGTATCTCATTTCTTTGGTTAATTTTAAACCGCGTTCACTGATCATTGGTCAGTGAGCCATTTGTTCAGACTCAAAAACGTTTGAGACGGTCTGGGTCGGAATTGAACTCCAGATAAAAGGGAAAAGACATTTGTGTGATCAATGGAGCATCTGCAAGTTGGAAACAAAATATTTATTTTTTTTAAAAAAACTTCCAATCACGTTTATAATGTCTAAATGCCATTCCCCAGGAAATCCTAGCTTCAGCTTTCGTGTGTTAGACGTAATCGTCACACCCAAAATGGGGTTTAGGATTCATACAAGCGTAATATGAGCTCGTAAAATCACGCGTGAATTTCATTTGCGCGTAGTACTAGCTTCAACTTTCTTCCGTGAATATAAATTACGATCACACGAAACACATTCATTAAACTATAAGCACTTCCGAATTAAGAATTTCCATTAAAAACAAATCTTGTACTCAGAGTACATGCAAATTAGACTGGCCGTTCATAATGCTCCACAGCTGAAATGACTGATTCCGACAAAAAACTTTTGTAACATTGAGTCGGTGATCCCTTATCATAGGGCATATGTGAAGGAAAACTATTGTTATCTAATTAAGATCGAGATAATTAAATGAATATTAATGTCATAACTTTTCTGGATGGTGGATTCAGACCTGCTGACACATAGAGCAATACCCATCTTGCTGACCCCAAGGTTTAGACATATGTTAACAGTTTTCTTTGTCGTTTCAGTACGACGTGTGTGTGTGTGTGTGTGTGTGTGAGAGAGAGAGAGAGAGAGAGAGAGAGAGAGAGAGAGAGAGAGAGAGAGAGAGAGAGGGAGTTTGAGAGAGAGAGAGAGAGAGAGAGAGAGAGAGAGAGAGAGATTTATTTTGATTTTTAACGTGGCTTTAACAATTTTTAAGTCTTATCGCTACGATGTCTGCAAGCTGGCAGTTTATATTGATACCTAGCACTGCGGAATCATGCAGCAGACACGTAGCATGATGTCCCACCCAGTCACATTATCATGACACCAGGCCGACCAGACGTAACACTAGTTAGTCTCTGACTGCTAAGCGGTAAGCGAGATAACCGCTAGTACCATTGTTATAAGTGTTTGGTATGACTCGGCCCAAGATCGAACCCGCGACCTCCCTCATCCGATGCATTGCTTTAACAACTGCACGATTTGTCAGGATGGCAGCATTTGTGATAGGACAGTTTTAGTGTAATGGCTGATGGAGAGAACGGGAGATACAATTACAGCAAGCCCCCCCCCCCAGCACCCCACCCCCGTTGAATGCAAAGTCAATGTACAGTCTAAGATTGCTGGAGGATACTGGTCGAAACAGTCTAAGATTGCCGGAGGAGACGGGTCGAAACAGTTTACGAATGCCGGAAGAGACTTGTTGAAGCTGTTCATCACAAATGAAATGAAGTGTTTTATAAAATTAGGCTATAGTCATTTTCTGGGTTGCACTTATTTACCCCATTTTATATTTGAATTGCCCCTATCCTGACAACACGTGCTGTAATGAATGGAGCTGGAAGAATCAGTATCAATCTATTTAATCAATGTGCTAATATACATTAACATCCTGCTGGTGCAGATGTTTGACGGCCAGGTTTCCAGTAACAAATATAACTGGATCGTCACGCCGTGCAAGTTTGAAGACCTCTAAGTCAATACTAGTAGGAAGCAGGATGGCGCAGGATGCATCGAATTCATGCAAGACGTTATTGATATCATACAGGAATCGTTGATATCAGGCAGGAGGTATTGATATCATACAGGAAGCGTTGATATCAGGCAGGAGGTATTGATATCATATAGAAAACTTTGATATCAGGAAGGAGGTATTGATATCGTACATGAAGCGTTGTAATCAGGCAGGAGGTATTGATATCATACAGGAATCGTTGATATCAGGCAGGAGGTATTGCAATCATACAGGAAGCGTTGATATCAGGCAGGAGGTATTGATATATATAAAACGTTGATATCAGGCAGGAGGTACTGATATCATATAGAAAACGTTGATATCAGGAAGGAGGTATTGCTATCGTACATGAAGCGTTGTAATCAGGCAGGAGGTATTGATATCAAACAGGAAGCGTTGATATCAGGGAGAAGGTATTGATATCATATAGAAAACGTTGATATCAGGCAGGAGGTATTGATATCATATAGGAAACGTTTTTATCAGTCAGGAGGTATTGATATCGTACAGGAAGCGTTGATATCAGGCAGGAGATATTGATATCGTACAGGAAGCGTTGTAATCAGGCAGGAGGTATTGATATCATGCAGGAAGCGTTGATATCAGGCAGGAGGTATTGATATCATAAAGAAAGCGTTGATATCAGGCAGGATGTATTGATATCGTATAGAAAATATTGATATCAGGCAGGAGTTATTGATATCATATAATAAACGTTGATATCATGCAGGAGGTATTGATATCGTACAGGAAGCGTTGATATCAGGTAGGAGATATTTATATCATGCAGGAAGCGTTGATATAAGGCTGGAGGCTTCGCCGTTTATGAGTGTCTCGATAGGAAATAAAAAATATGCCTTTTCTTCTTGCGGAAACACTTCTGAGTCAGCAACATGTGAGTGTACGGCGACGTGAATTATTACGTCAATTGGCATGGTACGTATGAAAACAGTCAATGCCTACATTTGCGTAAGACTTTAAATTGTATTCAATGAAAGTCTGTGATTTTCAAAGCGCGTTGTTCAAGTCATATAAAGTGCGCTGTCTGTCAATGATGGTAATAGCTGTCTTCCTTGAAAGATGGTAAAAGACCTCTGTCTGTCAATGATGGTAATAGCTGTCTTCCTTGAAAGATGGTAAAAGACCTCTGTCTGTCAATGATGGTAATAGCTGTCTTCCTTGAAAGATGGTAAAAGACCTCTGTCTGTCAATGATGGTAATAGCTGTCTTCCTTGAAAGATGGTAAAAGACCTCTGTCTGTCAATGATGGTAATAGCTGTCTTCCTTGAAAGATGGTAAAAGACCTCTGTCCGTCAATGATGGTAATAGCTGTCTTCCTTGAAAGATGGTAAAAGACCTCTGTCTGTCAATGATGGTAATAGCTGTCTTCCTTGAAAGATGGTAAAAGACCTCTGTCTGTCAATGATGGTAATAGCTGTCTTCCTTGAAAGATGGTAAAAGACCTCTGGAAAAGGGAGCTGGTTATGAGTCTAGTCTTACAAATTTGACTCATCCTAAGTATCGTATCTTTTTTCGATACAGGTCTACTATAAGCTTTCGTGCATAGCAGGATGTGGGATAAATGACAATGACTGACATGTCCATATACTTCTTCAGCTTTGCATAACTTGCCACATCTTGTCCCATGCCAAGACAGAACAAGTGATTTATACACGATTTGACAACTGCCAGGACGGAAAAAATGATAAATGGTCTTTTCAACGATAGTTAAGAGCAATGTAGGCCTCTGAATATTTCCTTCTTAAACCACCAATTCTTTTTCCAGAGACTGGATCTACAAATTTTATTTTAATGGTTGACTGGACTCAACCAAGGATCAATTTGTGTTTATCTGTGTAAATAAATTTTAAAAATAAAATGATAATAATGAAAGTGTATGTTACATTCAGTATTGTATGTTGTCTGTAAATTATAAGATCGTTAACCCTATAGTTTCATTGTGACTTGTTTATATGGCGGAGTTACACACAGAAAGAAACATATTGTAATAAGAGAACACAAAGACAGTGTTTTCGTTTCCTTAAAGCTATTTTTATGATTTAAATGTTAGCTGGTCTTGTAGTTCCATCTAGCGTTTTAGATTCTGGTCACATGATTCTTTGAATACGCCGAGCTTTAAGATTTTATCACATTTAGACCAGAGGAGAAATAAGGAAGGGTCATTTTGACCTTTATTCTTAATTTCTTCGATGTCAGTATTAAAACTTCAAAGGAGTCAATGTTCCGATTCAATGACATTATCGGGATATTCTAAAACGGTTTGAGAAAGAGACAGTTGAATTTCCAGTCTATGTCAAATAGTCATTCTTCAAAGGGAAAAGTTCATCTATCGTAGATTCGTAGTTCTGACTGAAGAAACATGTTTTTCTTCGTAAAAAAAATTGAGAAACCACTGCTTATTATTGGCCGAGTGAAAATAAGGCGTACATTTTGGAAATAATAGGCATTTAAAGTGTCAACAGTGGTCGAAATTCTTTAGTCAGAAATTTCTTGAGAGAGGGAAGTCGTGCCTCGAGGGAAGCCTAAGAAAGAATAGTGCTTCCCTCGTTTAAGGGACCATGTATCTGTCTTGTGAGAAAAACATGGTTTAGTGACGGATGCAGAAACTGCCAGAAGACATCGTTCACATCGAGCTCTTTTCAACCCATAATTCTTGGACATAAGAAGAAACCTAACTCTAGTTGGGTGTTGCCCTAAGAGGTCAACAAAGCAATTTGCTGGTAGTACCTGCGAATGAATCTTACGCCGAAATAGTTGAGACTCTGAAACGAGATTCGCACTACCGAACCAGACCGAGGTATACCGAGTTCAGCTAACGAGTAGACCTCGCAAAAATGGAGAAAGGTTATCAGAGGTTGCGCAAGTAATACAGCGGCTTGCGACTTTAACCGACCCAGATGCG
Organism: Unio pictorum; assembly: GCA_030141615.1. Classification (NCBI taxonomy): domain Eukaryota; kingdom Metazoa; phylum Mollusca; class Bivalvia; order Unionida; family Unionidae; genus Unio; species Unio pictorum. The sequence goes on from JARLTB010000060.1 coordinate 25,488,098, forward strand.
AGTTATTTTTTTGGTCCACGCTCTCGCAAAGAATTCCTTGGATGATTCTGACATGCGTTTAAAGGCACAGCAGACGATACCTTCTACGATAAACGATGCTAATATATACCGGTCGGGTTAGAGGCGTTTTCCAAAACTGAGCTAAACGACAAGGAGAGAAATGTCATGTCCGTGGTGTGCGGGCACAGGAAGAAGGGAAAATGTAGGCGATCAGAGAATTGAGAGAGCAAATGATAGAGCTGAGGAGATTCGTCGTTGAACATTAGAGTCAAGCAAGCAGTACCAGGCAATCGAGACCAGTCCCACAACTACTAATAAACACAAAACTTGATGAACTTGCTTGTTTCGGGTGCGGCCAACTGGGACATTTAAAAAAAGATTGCCTTGCTAAGAATTCATGTAACGATAGACAGCAACTGATCCTACAGTCAAAGGGTCGCATGAGATGCGATAGGAACAAACGGCAAAGATGTATGAAGGACTAAGCTGCTCGTCAACTTGGAAATCAATCACTGAATGCGGAACGTCGGATTGTTTGTAGCAAGCACCATTGAAGGTAATGTTGTAAAACTTCTGATTGATAAGCGTACTACCTACCGTAGGTATCCTTTCTAGATCAGTCTAACGGAGGATCAAACCAGAGAAAAGGCCGAATCTGATTCCTATGAGAGGCAGTGTCTGCCTCGATTATGGTGGACCTGTGTAAGTCAATGAGAAGGAACCGTTTGAAATAAGCCTACATGAGGTTCGTCGACGACACAAAATGCTTGTTGCTGACATCCCAGTAGAGGCAGTTCTTGAATTGGATTTTCTCAACATTAATTCGTGTCGACTCAATATTAAAAATGTTAATAACCGAACTGTAGCTCATGGCTAGAACAGGAAAGAATTGGCTTTCAGCGGTCCAGCAGTTGAACACGATAAGAACGGAAGAATTGAACAGCCACAGAAAACGGACAGAAACCATTAAAGGGATACAGTCAGCGTAGATGACGAAATACGGCAAGAAAAGGAATGGAAGGATGCTAAGCAAAATAAAGATTCAACAGAAAATAACTGTACTCCCATGAAACATTACAGTAAAAAGAATTTTAAAAAAAACCTTCGCTAGAGGAAGCAGCGAGAGAAGAGAACAAGAAAGAACAACCACTGGTGTCATCACGGAATAGTACAAAGTGGACACTGAAAACCCAAAAAGGATGGATTGTCGTGAAATAATAATTTAATTCATGGAATCAAAATACAAATAAACGTAAATATATTAGAAAGTAGGCAAGTACAGGAGAGAGAGAGAGAGAGAGAGAGAGAGAGAGAGAGAGAGAGAGAGAGAGAGAGAGAGAGAGAGAGAGAGAGAGAGAGAGAGAATAATTACGCACCAAAAAAATGTGCAAATAGATTAAATAAATGTAAATCTTGTAAGAATGTGATCTTTAAAGCCCGCTAAATCGAAAATAATTAAAATAATTAAAATAAAACAATAAAATAAATATTCAAAGGATCTCTAAAAGATTCACGAATCTAAAAAGACATGGGGCGGAGGTCACGCAACTCGTGAAACTGGTAAGTGGTAAGTGGAAGAAAGGAAAGGAAAGCCGACCAACAGTAAATACATGAAAGGAGTTAAGTCTCCTAATTCTATATAACTTGGTTGCTTAATAAACCAAAAAACCCGATGATCTTCAATAATAAAACATTATAATTTAAATTAAAAGGCTAAAACATTCGTTTATTTTAATTAAAAAAAACTATCAAAGGGACATTTCTAAAATTCTAACCAGCAATACATGCTGGGAAGGAAGTCCACAAGTAACACATATTTTCTTTCTCTTTTCTGTTGTTTTCACTCTTCCAGTTGGCTAGGGTTAAGAAACAAACAACAACAAGAACATAATTCAAGTATGTGTATTCATATATGTTTACGTTTACTTTTGTCGAAGGAAGCGGAATGAAAAACATTTCATGCACAAATGAACAACGACAAGGTACAAAGCATAAATGTTTATTATCTTACTATAAGCTTGACCCTCGTTGTGAATTAGAACAACCATATATCAGTCGCGCTGATTTGACGAGACATGTTATTAATAAATAGTAAGCGGGCTATAACGTAATGCGTAACGATGTTAGTTTATAATACTGCCAATTTATTCTCGTTGAGTGACAAAATTGCACATTTGTCACCAACCTAGTTGACAGCATTATTGGATGTACGGTATATAATGTCCAGTGGCACGGTTGATTTAATGTGATTATCCATTAGCCGTGGTCACGTATATGGCAATGTAAGGGTTAACAGATCGAGTGTGAGAACCATCAGAGGGACTTTACAGTGGACGGTCGTTATGTAAATACGAATATAGTAGAATAGTCTTATACGCGCACATACATACATACATTCATACATACATAAATGCATGCATGCATGCATGCATGCATGCATGCATGCATACATACATACATACATACATACATACATACATACATACATACATACATACATACATACATACATACATACATACATACATACATACATACATACATACATACATACATACATACATACATACATACATACATACATACATACATACACACACACAATGATGTTAGTAAATGGGGCGAGAACACGACCTAAACAAGGTCTTCCCAAAGGTAAAATGAAAGGCAAGTAAAAAGACATAAATGAATATAGCAGCATATAGCAATTAACATTTAGAGCAAAACAGCAATTTTGTCACTCAACGAGAATAAATTCGCAGTATTATAAACTAACATTTTTGTAAGTCTTTGGTATGACTCGGCCGGTGATCGAACCGACGAATCTACGCTTCCGCAGCGGACTGTCTAACCACTAGGCCACCGGAGCGGTCATGTTGTTGCTGTTGTTGTTGTTGTTGTTGTTGTAGGGTTTAACGCCATTTTTCAGCACACGATAGGCTATACATGGCGGCCAGTATTAATGGTGGAGAAAGAACCCGGGAAATACTCGGTAAAGGACCACCGACCCACGAGAAGCTACTGTCAAGCTTTCTCACATATCCACCTTGGCCGAATGTGAGACTCGAACCTACGCTGATAGAGGTGAGACGGCCGTGATCCGTAACAAAGAGCGCTTTAGACCACTCGGCCACTCTGGCCTCCTCTTGAATTTTTTATATGATATATATTTTCAGAAGGTGATAAATGTGTAACAAGTGTTAAACTTCAAAGACCGTAGCCTTTCAACGTTGAGTCTTACAAATTAAAAATTTTTGCAAAGTTTTTCATATGTTATATGTGAAAGTATATGACAAACTAAGGTGGAAACAATCATCTAGTTTGTTAGATGTTGGACGGTAGGTTCAATCAATAACAATATTTTCAGTCCATAACACTGTGTTCAATCTATAACACTGTTCAGTTCATAATAATGTGTTCAATCTATAACACTGTGTTCAATTCAAAATACGGTGTTCAATCTATAACACTGTGTTCAATCTATAACACTGTGTTCAGTTCATAATACTGTGTTCAATCTATAACACTGTGTTCAATCAATAATACAGTGTTCAGTTCATAATACCGTGTTCAATCAATAACACTGTCTTCAGTTCATAATACGGTGTTCAATCTATAACACTGTGTTCAATCAATAACACTGCGTTCACTGTATAATACTGTGCTCAGTCTGTATGTAACACTGTACAATCTATAACACTGTGTTCAATCTATAACAATGTGTTCAGTCCATAGCACTGTACAATCTATAACACTGTGTTCAATCTATAGCAATGTGTTCAGTCCATAACACTGTACAATCTATAACAATGTGTTCAATCTATAACACTGTGCTCAATCTATAACACTGTATCCAGTCGACAACATTGTTCAGTCTATAATAATGTGCTCAGTCCATAACAACGTGTTCAATCTATAATAATGTGTTCAGTCTGTAACAATGTTTAGTCCATAACAATACGTTCAGTCTATAACACTGTGTTCACTCTATAATAATGTGTTCAGTCCATAACAATGTGTTCAATCTATAACACTGTGTTCACTCTATAACAATGTGTTCAGTCCACAACACTGTGTTCAGTCTGTAAGTAACACTGTTACGTCCATAATACTGTGTTCAGCCTATAATACTGTGTTCAACCTATAATACTGTGTTCATTTTATAACACTGTTGAGCATATAACACTGGTAAATCTGTAACACCGTTTTCAATCTGAAATAAAAAATATTGTTCATCTTAAGAACAATAGTTCAGTTAAAGTTTATTTTAAATTGAACAATGTTAATGTTTCTTAACTGAGTTAATGCATGGTGTTTACTGTGTTAATGACTGCATTAACTGTGCTAATGGTCTTAATAAGACCTTATCAGTAATATTTGAATTAAGCTTATCAGTAATATTTGAATTTAGCTTATCAGTAATATTTGAATTTAGCTTATCAGTAATATTTGAATTTAGCTTATCAGTAATATTTGAATTTAGCTTATCAGTAATATTTGAATTTAGCTTATCAGTAATATTTGAATTTAGCTTATCAGTAGTATTTGAATTTAGCTTATCAGTAATATTTGAATTTAGCTGAAGCAGAATCTAAACAGAACAGACAAGACTGTCTCTATTACAATACTGTGTCTGCAATTCTGGTTAGAAACGTATACGTTATACTATAAAAGAAAGAAAGAAAGAAAGAAAGAAAGAAAGAAAGAAAGAAAGAAAGAAAGAAAGAAAGAAAGAAAGAAAGAAAGAAAGATAATTTCCAACAAGATTTTTAAAACGTTTCTTGAATCATATATTGTATAATGCACGACAAATATTTAGGAAATTTAACAAACATTTGGAGCATTCTTTTTCAGATTGTTATCAATTAGATTATCTTCACTGAATTTCAGTTTTTTTGCGTTGAAGCCTGATCCAGGATAATATTTCTATCCGGGTTCTTTCAACATTCATTTCTTCTGTCTTGTTTCTGCCCTTTAAACAGCCATAAATTCTAGGGCGAAATAATCGCAAATCATACATAAAATTGGCTGTTATGACGTTCCCAAAAATGTTACAAAAATCGGCTGTGTTTAAAATGGTCATCATCAATTTGTAAAATGTGGGGTAAAATAATCATGCTCAACTGTGGTAGGTCTTCGAAAAATAATAGTACGGATTATTTTACAGATTCAAATATGATGGTCAGGAATAAAGGAAACATCAAACAGGGCTGCATGACATAACGCAATCGGTACCTATGGTGAAAGAGATTGAGAATACGTCCGAGTCCAAACGAATGAAGTGAAGCTCATTTTCTTTCTCCACTGGATAGTTAATGTTATAAATATGAAAAGAGGTCTTTCTTGTTATACACGTGTCTTATCTTCTGCACCTCTTTGTTAAGCAGTTAATGGCTGCTGATGATGATAATGATGATGATGGACTGACGGGAAAGGAAATCACATGAAACTTTAGATTTTCCCAGACGGATGTGCTCGTAGCAGTTTATCTATGAACAGCTGTGGTAAGGGAGATTGTTTTCTCTCATTTCTGATAAACAATGCAATTAGAATTAGCATTCATGTAAAGAGTCAAATTGATCACTGCGGAATGATGCTTGGGATAATTATCCCCACGTGATTTTCGTGCGTCTATAATACTCTGAGTATGTCACGTTCAATTGTAGTTCTGTCGTTTCATATAACAGAACGTATATGTAAAGCATATTTACCATTAGAAGCGGTTTCTCAAAAATATAACCAAATTAACTTACTCCCCTTCTTCTGCGTAAGAGGAAATTTCAAAATTCACATAATGTTACGCTAAGCCATATTTAAATATTCATATGTATGTATGTATGTATGTATGTATGTATGTATGTATGTATGTATGTATGTATGTATGTATGTATGTATGTATGTATGTATGTATGTATGTATGTATGTAGGTACGTACGTATGTACGTACGTACGTGTGTGCGCGCGCGTGTGTATGTGTGTGTATGTATGTTTAGGAATACACGCTCTATGTTGAACATTACTCATTATGTAAAGAAGAAAAAAAGAATTTAAAAAACAATTCAAAATATTACTCTTCCATATAAAGGTATAAATGTAGTACTAGAAGGTTAATTTATACAAGCTAAAGACGTTAAACACGTTAAACTGTATATAAATAAAATGTACAGGTACATATAAAAATTTAGGGAGTTGTACATATAAGGATTGTGGACTCTTGCCTCATTATTATGTTACGTTTGCATTTAGACAAGCACTTCAATTTCAGAGGTAAGTAAATCTTGCATGTAGTTCGCAATCCCAAAATGCCTAATTAGAAGTGATCGGTTGGGCATGGGCAATAAATTGCGTCTTTTACAAGGCATAAAGCGTTGACCAAGCTGGCATGTTTGGCTATTTATTATAATAAATTATTCCGATAATATGCAGTAGCGAACATGCCTTATGGGAGGAATGACGTAATATTTGAATGAAAAGACCAGCGTTTAGGATTTGAAGCAAATTTACTTTGGAGCAGTTGTAACACAAAGTTAATGTCAGATACAACGAAACTGTTTTGTTCCTTTAGAATTTTGAAATAACGGACAAAACATGCGCCTCGTTCAATCATAATTATTTTATAAATATACACCTGTATAAACAGTATTAATTTTATTTTGATCATGCAGCGTATATAAAAGCTCTAATGGAGACGAATGCTATCCAAGAGTCGAAACATTTTGAAGCATTAAAAGTTACTGGAGACAAAATATATTCTTGGCCTGATGAAAGCATTAGGGATTTACAAGTGTATATAAAGGCTTCAATGGAAACAAATAATTTTCTTGGCCAGATGAAAGCATTAGAGATTTACAAGTCTATATAAAGGCCTCAATGGAGACAAATATTTTTCTTGGCATGATGAAAGCATTAGGATTTACAAGTGTAAATAAAGGTTTCAATGGAAACATATATTTTTCTTGGCATGATGAAAGCATTAGGGATTCACAAGTGTAGATGCAGGCTTCAATGGAAATAAAAAAAAATTCTTGGCCTGATTTTACAAGTTAAAAGGTCTTACAAGTGTACAGAAAGGCCTTAGTGGCGAAAAAATTAAATCCTTGGCCTGACCAAACCATCAGGGATTTACATATGTATAGACAGGCCGTAATGGATACGAACTTTATATTGATCAAAGCATTTACAGGTGTATAGAAAGGCCTTAATAGAGACAAATTATATCCTTGGCCTGATCAAAGCTTTTACAGGTGTATAAAAAGGCCTTAATAGAGACAAATTATATCCTTGGCCTGATCAAAGCTTTTACAGGTGTATAGAAAAGGCCTTAATAGAGGCAAATTATATCCTTGGCCTGATCAAAGCTTTAGGGTTTAACAGGTAGACTAGTTAAATGCCTTGACATAAAAAGATGAAGTAATTTCACGGAGAACAAGGTTTAAATGTTTTCTAGTTCATACTTAATCTATAAAATTAACAATTCCAAATCAAACTTTCTTAAGTATTGACCCTCCGCAATTTGTGTTTGCTTCTATTGTTTTCACTTCTGCTAAGTCGTGGAGGGTAGGGATTATGTGTTATCAAATCGTCCAAGATTGTCTATGGCGGCACATCATGAATTGAGTTCACAACAATACACTCATATATCACAGGATGGAAATCGATACAGTCCACAATAATATTTTGAAATTTCCAAATTTTCGGTCGATCTATTAATAAACCATTAGTTGTGGCCAGATAGACATTAGTTAGATTTATGAGACATCGTGCAAGAAGGGTGCCTGTAAAGTCTAGGTGACCGCTGGACTAATTGAAACGTTGTTTACACAGAGCCAGGACTGACCGACGGCGACCTTGTAAAGTTTCATTTTATCACGAAAATGTCAGAATTGAGAAAATCAAGAGATTCTGTTACTTAAAAACCAAAGCATGTCATATTGACCATGACGTAAGCGACTTTTAGAGGGAAGCGGAGGGAAAATATATTTGATTCTGATTGGTCGCGGTTAAATAAGGGGTGTGTTTTACACGAGAAATCTTTAGAACATAATATCGCCCTAGCTAAATTAGAATTTAGTCTTTAAAAAATTCTCTGCAAGAAAGGAAGAAGTGGTAGAATTATTTTGTAAAGGCTCCGAATGATATTTGAGAGAAATACATTCGTACGTTAAGCAGTAGACCAGGGGGAAAAAAACCGCCAAAAACAACTGTTGAGTGACACACCAAACCACAGAGGTATTGTCGCAATTCACTGAATATTGTTAGTTACAGGTCTGCATGATTTCGTTTTGATCGTTTGTATAATTGATTTAATTTGATACATTTGCATAATAATGTGCTTTGTATTATGAATCCGAAGTACTTGCATTATTCCATTTGATACATGCATTTAATAATGTGCTTTAGAATTATGAATTGGAATTCTTACCTTAATTCTTAGTTAAGAATGGCATGGTGTTAATTTATGTCGTAAAACACTATGCTGAGTATGAATAGGAAGTGTTACGTTAATTCTTGAACTTATCATATTGTTTGAATAATGATTGTGCTCTAAGAATTTAATGTATTACATTAGTTAAGGTTTACAACAATACATGTGAATTCACCGAATTTTGATTTCATAGATGATTTAGCGACAGTGTATAATTCAACGTCTCGCTTTCTAAGACGTTAATGTATTAGGTCAAGGCAAAACGAATTAACAATTGGTTTAACTACATTCATTTGAGGACATGTGTAGTTAATTACTAGCCGTAAAATTGTTATCACTGATAGAAATATCTGATTGTTCGAACCAGGAATAATCGGCAGTTTCAACTGTAACCATTGTAACGAGAGACTTAGGTTGTTTTAATTTTCTTTTGGAAGGAAGAAAATAGCTTTTTGGGAAGAGGTGAAGACGGAAAAAGAGACGTACACGTTGGAAAAAAGATTTGAGAGGTGTATTTATGATACAGTGGACGAGCCTGGATTCAAGCGAAACATCGACGAGGCCAGATAATCTAGAGAGGAACGGACTTCTAGAACAACATTGGATTGAACAGTGAACGTGGTTCGAGGATAACAGGTTATGAAAATCGAACAAAGCATTGACTTCGATTGTGCAACTCGATCCTATGATGATTTGTAACTATCAGTAATAGAACGGCTAATTTGTTTAATTCTATTTCAAATCTATTTGTAATTCGATGAAAGCTTATTATCTAAACCGCGTGCATTCCTAATGAAAGGAAATTTCATAATTGTGTATGTATTTGATTAAATTGTTTATTTATATTTACGGGGGCTCGGAGTTGTTTTGTTCAATATATCCGCTCAGGTTACCAAATGCATTCTCTTACTCGAACCGGGCAATTATACTGATGGCGGTCATCTCTTAGATAACGAGTATTAAAGGGGAGTGGGTTGTAGCATTATTATTCTATGTTGTACAATACCCCATGACAAAGTGGGAAGTAACACTTACCCTTTGACAAGTGGGGCTTGTACAGTAGTATACGAATAACGCTCGTAGCCCACGAGAACCTGACAAATATATTCTACTAAATTTGGCGATATTCAAAGTATTCATTTTGATCGAGATATACCAATCAGGAGATATTTACGAGTCAGGTATGAATGTGATGTACGTAATCGACTTAGTACCACCTTATCTGAGCATTTTCTTCAATATATGGGATAAAGCTCTCCAATGATGGGTTTAATGTTCCAATGATTATGGAGCTTTCATTCAAATATTTTGTTAAACATATAACACATGCCGATTTAAATAATACCCGTAACATATGGAATCTTCCATTTCGAAGGGGTGACTGCAAACAGCTTTGAGACCGCTCCGGTGGCGTAGTGGTTAGAGCGTCTTACCCAGATGCGCGAGTTCGCGAGTTGAACCCTGGCCGAGTCATACCAAGGACTTTTAAAAAATGGTACTTACAGCTGACTCGTTAGGTACTCAGCATTAAGAGGTTACTGTTATGACTAGTCGGCTTGGTGTCAGGATAAAGTGACTGGGTGGAATTTCATGCTACATGTCTTTGGCATCATGCCTCGATGCTAGACATCTGTAAATATTTGTCACACTGCAAATATCGTAACGATATGACTGACAAAATTGTTAAAGCTACGTTAAAAATCTAAATCACACACGCGCGCAAGCAGCTTTGCCTGCATTATCTACCTGTCATTGCTTAATTCCAAGGTGACTCTGCAGCAAACAGTACACAGTTTGTTTTCAAATCCTAATATCGTCTATAGCCGCTATTGTTTGTTTTTCTTCTTATGTATGTTTTTCATAAGCAATAATTTGCACAACACACTTTGAAATACTGACGTGCCTTACGATTTAGGAGAGCAAAGAGCAAGTCGTCAAGAGAGAGAGAGAGTAGGTTCTCAAAATAGCAAAGAGCAAGTCCTCGAAAGAGAAACGAGTGAGTCATCGAACGAGAAAAGTGCAGGCCCTCAAAAGGGCATAGAGAGAGTATTGGAGAGAGAAACGTTCAGGTCCTCAAAATAGCGAAGAGCAAGTCCTCGAAAGAGAAAAGAAAAGGTCATCAAAAGAGTAAAGAACATGTCCTCTAGAGAGCATATGGTAAATCACCAAGAATGCAAAGAAAAAGCAACCTTATTAATAATGAGTAATTAACAAATCAGAGATAACCACACCTTCTAAATAACATAATTTTCTTTAAAATCAATATTTCCTTCTTAACAGTTTTCCATTTTGTTTAAAGGAATGTTTTAGTTCACAGGTAAATGTCAAACACTAATTGGCCGAAATAGGGTGAGGATGCAACAGTTTAAATTTGTAAATGTTAAATACTAAACTTGTAGTAGGCGTCAGACCATTAATTACTCACGCCTCGTTATAGTTTGACAAGCTTGGCCCTCCCGAAGTTATTATGCAATAAATCAAACAGAGACTGACATTAGAGTGGGCTGCTGTCGGTTGGAATTTTGAATAGTCAAAAACGGATGTAAGTTGTTTGTTACAAGATTTTTCAACTGTTTGTCATTAGGGCGTTCGATGGCCTTGTTATTCATCAACTCTTTATAATTATGGTTGGTAGACGGTTGCTGTGTTATGCCAGATGATCACCAGTGTCAGTCAGACAATGACAGTAATCTTGAGATGCATTATGGGTAATATAAATGATCAGATATATTTGTATATGAGTGTTTTTAAAAAACTCTTTATCAATGCGAGCAATGTGAAAATTGCCAAGATGGTTTAGATTCGACTAAATACTACTATTGTCTAAATATAGATATGATATGATATGATATGATATGATATGATATGATATGATATGATATGATATGATATGATATGATGTGATGTGATGTGATGTGATGTGATGTGATGTGATGTGATGTGATGTGATGTGATATGATTTGATATGATATGATATGATATGATATATGATTTGATATGATATGATATGATATGATATGATATGATATGATATGATATGATATGATATGATATGATATGATATGATATGATTTGGTATGGTGTGGTGTGGTGTGATGTGATGTGATGTGATGTGATGTGATGTGATGTGATGTGATGTGATGTGATGTGATGTGATGTGATGTGATGTGATGTGATGTGATGTGATATGATTTGATATGATATGATATGATATGATATATGATTTGATATGATATGATATGATATGATATGATATGATATGATATGATATGATATGATATGATATGATATGATATGATATGATTTGGTATGGTATGGTATGGTATGATATGATATGATATGATATGATATGATATGATATGATATGATATGATATGATATGATATGATATGATATGATATGATATGATATGATATGATATGATTTGATATGATATGATATGATTTGATATGATATGATATGATATGATATGATATGATATGATATGATATGATATGATATGATATGATATGATATGATATGATATGATATGATATGATATGATATGATATGATATGATATGATATGATATGATATGATATGATATCATGTGATATCATGTGATGTGATGTGATGTGATGTGATGTGATATGATATGATATGATATATGATGTGATGTGATGTGATGTGATGTGATGTGACGTGACGTGACGTGACGTGACGTGACGTGACGTGACGTGATACGATACGATACGATACGATACGATACGATACGATACGATACGATACGATACGATACGATACGATATGATATGATATGATATGATATGATATGATATGATATGATATGATATGATATGATATGATGTGATATGATATGATATGATATGATATATGATATGATATGACATGATATAATAGTGTGTGTTCTATCACATCAATTAAAAAAGGAATGAAACAATTTGAGAATGTAAATAAATTTTATGGGCATGTAACTGGTACCTGAAAGTAGAAAAATGCCGTGAAATGATAATTAAATATGGTTGTATGGGTGCCGCAGAAACCTTGAATAGCTTTTTGCTTATTGGTTTTAAATCACACCATAAAACATAAGAAGAAAGAGTGTACAACATACGACAGAGAATGAGCGTTCACTAACTCGAAAATGGTGCCATAGTATGAAAACTCAGTACGCTTTGGTGAAAGACGATTTGGTATAACGGGGACAATCGTTTTATGTCTTTTATTACTTGGTGATTGTGAACCACATCACAAAATCTTGTGAGAAAATAGTATTTAAGATGAATTTATTGCAAAAAAAAGTTTCAAAAATCCTTAAAACTTTTTTTGCCTTTAAAATGTTTTTGTATGCATGAATTATTATCACTGGTCCTTTATGTATATTTTTGGCAGAGTAGGAGGAGGAAGGGGAGTGACAGCATGTTGAGACATGTTTGTACGTTTTGCCTAAAACAATTAGTTACAGTTGAGTCAATGCGTATGTTTTAAATGGGATTCCAAAATAGTGAATTTAGAAAACGATAGTCATTGAAACTTTTCATTCACTTAAGAACCAGTGTTAGCCCATAAAGAGAATAGTTCAAGTGTGTCGCAGAAACTGTGGTGGCCATGTTCATACATACGGACGACTGTTAGTCTTAGTTTAATAACTTCCTATTCGATACGTCATCTTTTTAGAGCAAAACCCAGTCTTACTTTGCCCAATGTTTTGGATCCAGTCTTCCTACCGAATCTAAGATCACATAAAGTTTCAGAATATTTGTTATCTCAAGTTTATAAGTTACTGAAAATGCCCACGGAAGAAGATTTGTATTCTTGCAACCTTTTAACTCATTATTTATTTATACATCGTTTGATGATTCGCCAATTAGTATCCGCCATAATTGCTTTTAAAGTACATTAATTAATCTCCTGGGAAATTTATTTTCTTTCATTTACTGTGATAATCATCTCACGGACACATGCAATGTCACTGTAAAAACCATACTGACAATTATTCGGAAATGTTATAAATAGTAGAGTTCCACTCCCCAACCCCAAGACAGTAATCTTGGGACGCGGAAATTCTGTAATCAAGGCAGTGTCTGAACTTGTAAATGCACAGTGTTGTTTGTTTTGCTGATGCGGTCAAACTGTCAAAAAAATTCTGTTGGAGAGCGTTGTATTTGCTATCACTCGTTTTTGGTGTCGCTCCACGCCATCTCATGCCTCCTTGTTCCAAAGTCAACACACACACACACACACACACACACACACACACACACACACACACACACACACATCAAGTCATCAACCGTCTTGGTTCTAGGCTACTCTCTTTTCCACAGTTCAGTACAGGTATGGAGTTAATTTTCCTTCAAGATAAAATATAATACCCAACTTGAATACGTGCAACGTTTTTTTTTCCCCTTCGGAGATCGAACAATATTCTCACTATTTATATTACGTCAGATCGTCTTATCGTAATTTAATAAAATTAAGCTAATGGTCAGTTCCAGCGCCGGATTAAGCACCGTGGAGGCCCATAGGCAGTCAAACTTTTGGGGCCCCAGACCCACGGTCACGGTCTCATGGGGGCCCCTGATGGGGCCCATAAAAGTCGCGGGGCCCATAGGCAGTTGCCTACTCTGCCTAATGGGTAATCCGGGACTGGTCAGTTCGTAGCCTAATACACACTTACAACCATATTACCATCAAATAATGTCTTTTTCTAGCTGCTTCTCACATTACTCCGGGTACCATGAGACCTTCGAAACCCGGCTAAGTCGTACCAAAAACTTCTTTTAATAAAATAGTACTAGCAGCTGCCTGAATGGCGCTCAGCATTAAGCGGTTAGTTCTAGGACTGGTCAGCCTGGGGTCAGGATAATGGGACTGGGTGGGATATAATGCTATATGTCTACGGCATGATGCCCCAGAGCCAGACATTACGATAAAATTGTCAAACTGCAGAAATCGTATCGATATGACTGATTTTTTTGTGGTAAAAGCTACGTTAAAACCCAAATCAACACACACACACGCACACACACACACACACACACACACACACACACACACACACATCTTAGATAAATAATTATACACGCTACGCACCACTAGCTGAACTATATCAGTCTACACATGTTCCCATTGCTAACACCATCGATAATCGGATGAAAGAATTCACAACTTAATTATAAAAAGGAATTAATGGACTCCACTCCTTATATTACCTACGTTCATTGCTAATTTGCGATTCATTGACATACATTTCAGTCATTGAAAAATAAATTCTCGGCATTCATGATACAAATCATTTAGGAAAAGTTATTTACTTTTCACAATTCGTATCAGAAAAAGCATGAAATCGTTCGGATACATTATTTCTCTAACATTCAAGACATATACATTAATGTTCACAGTGTGTATCAGTGTAATGCATGAAAAGCCAACGCTACATGATTTCTATTACATTCAAGACAGATTGAACGTACGATTAATATCTGAACTCAAGGGTAATTGAAGTATGAATTTATAACGAATAAATTCAACAACAAAACAATAAACGCTTACATCAATGAACATATTCTATGTAGTTGTGCCAAACTTTGTACTTTGTTGAGGCTCACTTTTACGATGCAGCTGAATTTCACATACGCTGCTACGACAATCTAACGGGAAATAATTATTATTTCTCCGAGCTAATTTCTGGTTACCCTCAGAAACTGACTGACAAATTTCGCGAAGTAGATTACTTAAAACGTTGAATTTCACACACACACGCACACACACGCTCGCACGCACTTATTTAGCTTACACAATCAGGATTACTTACTTTAAACCGCAATCATTTTTAACACGTCCATCGAAGTCAGAATAGTTCTCTCTGGACCGCCTTTATTAATAACCCTTCTTAAAAATATAATATTATGACAACTACATGTATTTCAAATGAACCAAGATTTCCCGAAACATTGGCTCTGGTTTTTCTTAGCTTTGTCATTTCCCGCAACATTACCTAGCGTCAACATCTGTGACACATATTTAACAAATGAAATCTAATTAAAATTCAAGTATGCCTCTTCCGTCCACAAGAGAGGTTAACTATTGCAAGCTGCTAATTCATTGCTTGCATAGCTCATACGTCAATCTTAATGGTTACGTGTCACACTGATGACGACAGACTGTAGTGCGACGTTTTCGTGAAGATATCGTGAAACCATTCATGACACATCACCCACTCCATGCTTCCTTTGGTCTACCAAATGAAGAGAATAGGTTTTGCTATATCAAGGACATCATGCTTTCTTTTTAATGGAGATCTGCTTTCTTATGTGGAGCATGGCTTAATCTAACAACGGTATTTTAATTTAAATTATTGTGTTCTTTTCGGAGGCAAGAAAACTGAATGTGAGATACTTTTTAATTATTTCTTCGTTAGGTGCAGGCCCGGCCCTAGTGCAAAGCGAACGAGGAAACCGCCTTGGGCCCCGCACTTTCAGGAAATCAACTCCACAATGGATATTGTGTTTGCTTAGTCGTTTTTTTTCTTCTTCTTTTTTCTTCTGCCTTTTGACCAAAGGTGAACACTTTTTCCATAATCAGACAGGTGCGAAACATGAACAGCAGCAGATTTTCTGATTCTTGAGTCGGAGAGGACAGAAAAGTAACTTCTTATACGTCAGTCAAAATGGAAAATTACAGCTTATTTTTTTAAAGACCAAAGCAAGTTTATACTTTCAAGCGTAATTAAAAGCATATTAACTCATGGGCATAGAAGGTTTTGCTGTTTGTTTATAACGCTAAAGGATAACGCCGTTAAATAGAAATATGTGTTAGTCAAACACGTAGTTCCAAGTTTAGACCTTAACACCGAGGCTTGCTCTTCTTGGGTAGGTTGATATGGGTAAAAACTGCGTCAAGGTAACTTTCATTTAATTACGTGTATTTGTCACTTAGTTATGTGTATTAGTCATTTTGTACCGAGCAAATTATGTATTATGTTGATTGTTATGTTGTTTTTCAAATAATGATCCAGGACCAATGTCAGATGCTTGTACAATTTTCTTTTCACCCCCAGGAAAGGACATGTATAAATGTAAAGGTTTAGGAACCCATGCGTTTTATGTAATGGCATAAGGGTTCAATTTTAGGGGAATGGAAAAATACCTAGCCATTACACAAGCTTCCTACATTTACATTTGTTGACACCTGGGCCATTTATCATTCGTGCCAGTTCTAGGTCATGTGAGACATAGAGCTAGGAAGTTTTTAAAACTTTATTAAATAACAACACTTCTAGACCTCCCCCAAAGGGGTATCATCAAATTTCAAAATGTGTCGGTGAAAGCCACATACATCAATAGCATGTGTTTTACGTTTACCAGTATAGGATGACCTCGTGTGCATTAACACCAATACAACAATACGAACAAATTGTATCAAAAATATACCTGCACGTTTATAAGATAAGTATCGTTTATATCGATTTTTTTCCTTGCGCATCGATATTTGTATCGATAAAACAAATACCAAAAGTATCGATGTATCGGTGTTTAACTCCTAACACCGATATAACCAAACGAACAAACTATTAAATTATTCCTGTGTGCGAGTCATGATGACAACGACATAATATTAAATGACACTTATAATCTTAACCATAAAAAGACAAAATAATTACATGTAAACAAAGCCAAATACAATCTGATTAAAATCAGATCGCTGCTATCCTACGTGAAGATCTGACGACGACCGCTTAAGGGTCATGTTCTGGCGACCTTTAAATTAAGTCAATGGAAATGCAGCTTTCAAACATCTGAAAGTGAATCAAACCGTTCGGGACACCATTTATGCTCTTCATCCACACTGCTCAGTCTCCAGACGCAAATATATAAGACTTCTTCTTGATTGGTTGATACAACTAGTGATTATAGTAATAAAATGTCACCAGAGCATGACCCGCAAGCGGTCGCTGTCAGATCTTAATGTAGGACAGCGAAAAACTGATTTCTAATGGGACTGAGCCAAGTGTAACTGTTAAATTTGACATTATTTTTTGTTTTGTTCATTGCAATTGCAACAGAAATATGAAATAATGCTTACAAGTGGAAATTAGTGCACCGTGTAGATTCAGATTAGATAGTGATCACATTAACAGGACTCACAGTACAAATTAAGTTGCAATCGTATACCCATGCAAATCACAGGGGGTCATTTTTTTTGCTTACAATTTACCCGTCATACATGTACTCTATAATAACTACAAGGGAAGACACTTCTTTTTCGCTCGACCTATTTAAGAGTACACGATGTTATTTCAGGCCACATTTCGCGTAGCGTAATACCGACGCTCAGCTCAGGCATTCGACTGTGTATGCGTATCCAACGTTTGGCTTACTATCATACCTTTAAAGAATGACAGGCCATTTCCCCACGCTACTGCTCGACATAACCGTGATCGCGCCCTCTTAATTTGCAAGAACTCAAGTCTGTAAAGGGACTCAAATTCTATCAATTCATTTACAACTAGGATAAGCTATCAAAAGATTCTTTCCACTAAAACTTACTTTCATTATCAACCAATCCTGGCAAGCTAAGCCCTTATATACTCTTCACGATTTCTAGACTGGTTCCCATTCTTCAAAATCACTAGTACAGTGACTCCTTCATAGTTGAACACACTCAAGTCAGTTACTAGCGCATGCAACGGATAGTGCAGATAATCCCTGTCATATCACATTAACATATTTGATTTTGCTTTGCGGTAGGACATGTCCAGTGAAATTAGTGAGATTACCTTAAGTCCCGATAAATCGCATGGCTTCTAACGGCCTTGCAAAATGAAGTATTGATCTAAGCTGCCTCGCTTTGTCCAAGATCGAAATCATGGCGCCATTTCTGGTCACATACCATAATGGAGAAGAAAGGATCACGGCGCGGTTATTCAGTTAACGCATACATAAAGTGAAGCTTTATTGACCACAAGCTGAACTCTTTGACCCTTGTTAATATACTATTCAGTAAACGAAAGGGTTCAATCATAACAGTGTACAAGTTTACAACAAAATCAACCTATTGGTATTTTGTATTCTTTGTACAAATCCTCAGTGGAACTGTAGACTAGGTCTATTTTATCAAAACCAATCAAAATGATTATCTGATATTCAGGATGCAGACAATTTTTCAATAGATGACAAGCTTCCGGCATCATTCTAGACTTTTGTATACGGTATCACGGTACCAATTGTTTTTCCATAGACCTCAATGCTAATATTTGAAGAGATAAATATATTTTCTATCCTAATTTAGCATGCATCTCACACACTGTTATAGAGAACAATGTTAGATTGTCAATTTGATGATGACAAAACCAGGTACTCCATTGCATTTAAGAGAGATAACTCTGCTGGAACTAGACAGGGGTATGAGTTATCTAGTCACAACATACTTATTTTCAGTCATGTCTATGACATTTTAAAAAATTCATAAAAATACAAAATATGATCTATATAGGAATTAACATAAATTCACATGTTGCCAAGAGGCTAAACTATTTTTTAAGCCTAACGGAAAGTACAACTCTTACATAATCCACCAATCATAGCTCGTGTTGTCCTTTAGTACTGCCTGCAATGGACCCTACACCTTAAGCACCGCCCACCTGGTCATGCGCAATTGGTACCGTTATACCATACTTTAGTATGTGTCTAATGGCAAAAATATCATTGAAACAAACAGGGAGTAATTAGCAGCGCCACCGATTCTATTTCTCACATTTCGCACCAGTACACACAGTCTGGAACTTAAGTGGGCATATACAACGCCGGCCACAGAGTTTTTCTTGTCAATGTAAGTTGGTGCCCCTTAAGGACCTGGTGCCCTAGGAGATTGCCTAATTCGCCTGTATGGTCGGGTCGGTCCTGGGCACCTTTCCAGACAGTATAAATATTTTATGTCAAAATGAGTAAAATGCAATATGTAGAATTGGATAAAGAGAAGGAATTTGGGCAAAGAGCATTGACAGATAAAAACAAACTCAGTTGGACGTGAACGTTGTCGATAGATTTCACGATTCAAATTCTTAATTGCTGTATTAGGCAAAACGGATATGCCCAAGAAATCCGATTTTAAAGCAAAGAATGAGAAAGAAGAAACAATGTTTCTGTAATAATTGCTAAAGTAAAAATTAAATAATTTTATGATACGATAAGTTTTGCTAAATCAAATATGTAGATTTGTATGGCTATTATTGGCAGTACAAACAGAAAGTAAAATTTCAATTTCAATTTGGACGGTAATCAAAGGAAAGAATTGAACCCCTACACAAAGATCATGTGTAAACAAAATGAAATTACGTTTGTTTTCACCCAGTCTGGTGACATTTTGAACTTTTTAGTTTTTAGCAAGTTTTAAAAATGACGCACGTTATTTATTTTTTCTACAAAAGAGGAAATTATGTATAATTTTGTTTATACCACATACATTATAGATAACATGGCTTTAAAAGTGTTAGTATAATGTAAATTGATCTACCAATACTATTGGTAGATCAAACTGTGATCCACCCACGGCGCAAAAATACGAATATCTCAATATTTTTCAACTACAGGCCTATAGATCAATGATGACTTTTCACGCATTAATGAAAACAAGGATACAAAGTATTAATAGTCCCCGTTTTCTAAATGAATGTATCATGTGTATCATGGTACACAATGTCCTAGCAATCCTTTCTCTTTTCCGTTCCTTTTTCCCATATCATGCATTAGGGGCAACCTATGCAGAAATACGAAGAGAGCAGCATTGAAACAATCTGGGTTGGATGAATACATTAAAACAAGACATGCACCAAGTAACCTTCAAGAATATGGTTCGTCGTAATGCTATGTTTACACTTTGCTTGAGATCGTTCTACATTATTCATAATATCAATGAGACATAGGAGCATAAACATGTCAACATCAGAAGTTGAATTGCTGGTAACGAGGCATAAATACTGTAATGTATTTAATGCTTAATTGTTGGCGTTGTTCCTTAAACTTATTATTAAATGTTCTATAAATCGATTAAATTAAATAAGAAAATGTCCAAATGGCTGATCCCCCTACCCCCCTCTGTCTCTCTCGCTCTCTTTCTGGCGAAAATCGATTAAAATACGAAAGTTGGGGATTTTCGATTTGTGTCATACAGCGATACCTCCAAATGTGTGTGTGTGTGAGAGAGAGAGAGAGAGAGAGAGAGAGAGAGAGAGAGAGAGAGAGAGAGAGAGAGAGAGAGAGAGAGAGATTGTGGTCAGTAGTAATGTTAATTAAGGGACAGATCAACTGTAAATATATTAAAATATTTTAATTACCTCTTGTTGGTTCGTTCATTCGCTTAGTTTCTATTCCACGCTAATGTCCGATATCCAGTGCAGATTGCCTGAGCATTCAGTGTGCAAGCAGCTAACGTGTTTGTAGTGCTCTACTTTCTTTATAAATATAATCTTTCATGTTTAAATTATACGTTTATCTTATATTGATTTAATCAATGTCAATAAAAATAGAAACTAAAAAAGAAACCAATCAACATATAAATTTGCAAATGTGATTGTGAACAACAAGAAAAGGCATAGAACTGTATTTTCTAGTTCATTCAGTCGGTCAATACACAGTTGCCCGGAGCATATCTTAACTCCATTCGAAGGGCAAAAATGTGTATTTGTATATGATATAAAAATTAAGTATAGCATGTACGCTGTATCAATGATATACCACTCATTGTATAAATTTTTCATGAAAATGAAATTCGAGACTGGAAATGTATGCATCTTGTGGTGTATCTTTCAAAATTAAATTGCGTAACGAGACACTTCAAAAGGTAAAAGATTATGCGGACAACAAGTCATGAAAATGTATTTCACGATCTTCAGAAACTTGGCAAATATTGCCATTTATTCACTAGCTCGTAGACGATTTTTAGTAGTGAAAATATAGTTCTGTACCTAGCAGAAGTTTGTTAATATTCAAAATACAGTTCTGTATCTCACATCCGTTGTTGTTTATAGTACAAAAACATAGTCCAGAGACAACCCTGACTTATTAATATACGTAAGAATTATTGATCAGTTCCTTCCTAAGTATGTATTAGGCTGAGTTGAGGGGCCCTGAGTAGCCGAGTGGCCTAATGCGCTCTCCGTTACGGATTACTGCCATCTCACCTCTGTCTGCGTGGGTTTCTTGTCTCGGATTCAGCGAATGTGGGTATGTGAAAAAGCTTGCCAATAGCTTCTCGTGGGTAGGTGATTCTTTCCGGCGTTTTCCCGGGTTCTTCCTTCGCCATTAATACTGGCCGTCATGTATAGCATATCGTGTGCTGAAAAATGGCATTAAACCCTACTATAAACAAAAAAAAAAAAAACAAAAAAAAAATCAATCAGTTGATGTAATCGATGGCTGTTAATAATACGATGTGTAGTTTCATTAACCGGTCGGTGTTCTTAAGGAAATGGAATATAAAAATTGAATCAATGTAAGTAGTAACATATGTGTGGATTTGTATATTCGCCTATGCATAAGAAAAACGGCTGCGATATTTCTTGATCTCATTGGTCAATTTTCAGGTCATATTTCAATCCGTCTTACTGGTCAACAAAGACGAGGTAACCGCGTACATCTATTAGCATAGCTTGCCCTAACAAATACGTGCTTCGCTTCAGAACCCTTTGCTAGAACTTTTTTAATTGTTGATGAAACCTTCAGGAACATTTATTGAAAAATGTTGACGTTCTAGCATTCAAAATATGTGCAAAATATGTGCATGTTGCATGTATATAGTGAAAACTATCACTGAACTCCCTACATAACCAACTTTGCAATCAACGTAAAATTAATTACGCAATGATTCCCACAAAACTTGACGTTTGATTGGTCAAACCCCTATTGGAATTTTGAATGAACAGAAATTTATTTAAGCTCATACTTTCGGGACATTTTAATGACATTGTGAAGTTATTGCAATCAGAATTTCTCCATGTTATAAAGTGAAAACTATCCCTGATACAACTCGTCCTATTAAACAAGTATCGTATTCCAGTTGTCAATGTTATAGAGTGAAAACTATCCCTGATACAACTCGTCCTATTAAACAAGTATCGTATTCCAGTTGTCAATGTTATAGAGTGAAAACTATCCCTGATACAACTCGTCCTATTAAACAAGTATCGTATTCCAGTTGTCAATGTTATAGAGTGAAAACTATCCCTGATACCACTCGTCCTATTAAACAAGTATCGTATTCTAGTTGTTAATGTTATAGAGTGAAAACTATCCTTGATACAACTCGTCCTATTAAACAAGTATCGTATTCCAGTTGTCAATGTTATAGAGTGAAAACTATCCCTGATACAACTCGTCCTATTAAACAAGTATCGTATTCCAGTTGTCAATGTTATAGAGTGAAAACTATCCCTGATACAACTCGTCCTATTAAACAAGTATCGTATTCCAGTTGTCAATGTTATAGAGTGAAAACTATCCCTGATACAACTCGTCCTATTAAACAAGTATCGTATTCCAGTTGTCAATGTTATAGAGTGAAAACTATCCTTGATACAACTCGTCCTATTAAACAAGTATCGTATTCCAGTTGTCAATGTTATAGAGTGAAAACTATCCCTGATACAACTCGTCCTATTAAACAAGTATCGTATTCTAGTTGTCAATGTTATAGAGTGAAAACTATCCCTGATACAACTCGTCCTATTAAACAAGTATCGTATTCCAGTTGTCAATGTTACAGAGTGAAAACTATCCCTGATACAACTCGTCCTATTAAACAAGTATCGTATTCCAGTTGTCAATGTTATAGAGTGAAAACTATCCCTGATACCACTCGTCCTATTAAACAAGTATCGTATTCCAGTTGTCAATGTTATAGAGTGAAAACTATCCTTGATACAACTCGTCCTATTAAACAAGTATCGTCTTCCAGTTGTCAATGTTGTAGAGTGAAAACTATCCCTGATACAACTCGTCCTATTAAACAAGTATCGTCTTCCAGTTGTCAATGTTATAGAGTGAAAACTATCCCTGATACAACTCGTCCTATTAAACAAGTATCGTATTTAAGTTGTCAATGTTATAGAGTGAAAACTATCCCTGATACAACTCGTCCTATTAAACAAGTATCGTATTCCAGTTTTCCATGTTATAGAGTGAAAGCTATCCCGGAACAACTCATCCTATAAAATATGTCTCGTATTCCAGAAGTATTATGTAATGATTCCTGCAAAACTTAACTTCTTTTATGTCAATACATATTGGAATTTAGAATGTATATAAATTGACTGTAAGCTGGTGGTAGGTATGTCGGTGGAGATCGGTCATTTGTCAGTTGAACAACTAATCAATACAGCCAACCATCAGCACGTTCCTGTTTTCCTTCCTTGTATAGTTTCTTATTAGAAACAGATGATTGGATAATTCATTTCTTGGTACATTGAAGTGACCAGGCGCCACCCAAGGTATCAACTGAGAAATGCATTTGAAAGAATCAACGGTGTCATTTGTGTGGACACAGGAACATTTGTTGTGAGAATCCGCAACAAATTTTGCATTTATTATCTTTATGGCTAACTTAGTGGCAAATTGACGTTGGCATATTAACCTTTGACATTGATGATCAAGCAGTGATATATGCCCCAGATGATGCTACATGTACTTCAAAGGCATTCTCAAAAATACAACATCCGGTATTGTATTTTAGCAGTCTGGTCTACGGATGGTATTATTTATGGTTCTGATGAAGAGTCAAGTAAACACCCCATTCTTTATAATGAGCTCACGGGGCAATAATAATCGCATAAAATAGGGTCTGATCCCCTTCCCAATGACACTGTTACAAGTGGAAGGGCGTTAAGGTTGCGGTGGATGGCACAGTCTTTGATTGATCCTGAGGAGAGTTTGGTTCTTTGCCGTCATGCTGGAGCCACATTCAGTAACCAGTGATTTACTACGCTTTACTTGAATCAGTTAAGACATTTTGGAAAGTTATCAATATATTACTTACTTTAAAGAATGTGTCACGACTCTATGTCTTAAAATAAGTAATCAAAAGAAAGTGAAATCGAAAATTTTAATAAATACAACAAATAATTCATTTTCCCTTTAGAATATAACAAGTGAAAATTAATAAGGAATTTACAGTGTTGTGAATTAAATCCAGAATATTTGTAAACGTCACATCACAAGTTCAAAGGTATAGAATGTTCCAAATTATTCCAATAGTCTTGAAATGAATCCTGAAAGTAGTAATTAAGTCCAAAATCTTATTAATTAATTAATATTTTAAATAACTAATTCCTCTCAAAATATAGATGAAAACAACTATTCCATTGATCATAAATGAGGAATGAATACTTATTTAAAAATTAATCCATCCATCCATCCATCCATCCATCCATCCATCCATCCATCCATTAAGCTGCAGTGTTGGATATATTTTGGGATAAATATGTGCCTTATATTTGGTCACTATGATTGGCTTTCCTTTGTTTATTTCTTTATTGCGAAAATGTTAGTTATTAATCCATGAAAAAAAAAAATTATCTTGTGTCCTTGTTGATAGTTTGATGTACTGGATTCCATTAATACAATATTAAATTCAGGATATATTTTTAAATACTTTTTGTTCAGAATTATTATGTCAAAATCAGTTTAATCCCAGTGTTCAACAAATCTGCTATTGGATGTTCTGTCGTACTGAAGAATGTACATGATTTGGGTGTGGGGGTATAATCATTGCATCCAATTTCGTTTCTCATTTTTATTGTTACACACACACACACACACACACACACACACACACACACACACACACGTATGTATGTATGTATGTATGTATGTATGTATGTATGTATGTATGTATGTATGTATGTATGTATGTATGTATGTATGTATGTATGTATGTATGCATGCATGTATGTATGTATGTATGCGTGTGTGTGTGTGTGAAATATATCAAAAACATTGCATACTGAAAATAGTGTCACTAACAAGGGAAAATTAAAGAAACCAATGATTCCGATAATTTTTGAAGAAAACTGTATTTGCTGTTTTTAATACGAGCATTTAGAATGAAAATCTTAAAATCCGCAATATATATATATATATATATATATATATATATATATATATATATATATATATATATATATATATATATATATATATATATTATTTCGAACGAGTATGTAGTTCTGTTCTAACTTTCTACCTGTGACCAAGGAAGAAATATTGATGTCTTTATATGCGCGTAATCTATTATTCTCTAGTTTTACACTTTTTATCTCATGCCATATACTTATATCGCATGTTTTTCTCCTGATAGCTCATGAAAACATGCTATCCGTGGCATACCGTTGATGTTGCCCATTTGTTATCTCACGTTTTACAGTTAAGCACATGCTATCTGTCATATATTTCTTGTTACACACCTGTAAATCAAGCATGCACTGACAGCAAACATTTACACTAAGGAATTTATTTTACTAATTAAACATTCACTGAAGGTATAATTCACAAATGATTACTTTGAAGGAATATTTTGCAAAATAAAATATTCCATACCACATGTTCTAATTGGTCCTTCTATCTGATGCTTTACAGCTGGTTTAGTATCTAAAGTAACCGAAGAAGGAAAGAAAATTTCCATTCTCGAAACGTTACAGTTAATATACTTAAATCTTAAAAGTTATTTTCTTTAAACAATTTTTGAAATATGTCAAAGGACAGCATGCAGCACTGAGATTGCCATCTTCTCTAGGAAAGGTTAGGGGAACCACTTTGCTCTGCATTGACCACTGACCTATTTAGCTAGCTTAAACAATATGTTGAACTATTACCCTCATACAGATGAATTAGTTGATGTCCGTAGCAAGCGACGTGAAATGACCAGTCACATACCGTGACCAATGATTCGCAATATGTGTGTATGTGTATCATTGTAATCTCCGCTATTAGGGGAGTTAAGTTTACATACCCATGTCAATTCATAGACCGAATGTATTTTTAAAAAAATCATTGTTTCGATGTTCCGATTTTCAGTAATATTTTTATCTTCCACGAACAATAATTACGTATAATACTAATAATAGATAATTGCATCAATGTGTTTTCAATACTGTCTCATTGGTATTTTATTTTCATTTTCACTTTACTAGATGTTTACGTGTTGATGCCCTAAACAATGCTCACACTTTTGGCAATTTTTGTTTTCTCGTATGTCATTCAGAAAGATCGCTTATAACAAGGGAAATCGACATATCAACATTTTCCCAATTATAATTATAAATGTTTAATTAAATAAAAGTATTCAAGAGTACCTTCCCTTTAAATAAATAAAAAGTTTCATAGTATTACAAAGAATGAAAAATGTATCTGAGAAATGAAGACATTATTCGCTATTTTCAATCTCAATGCTCTGAAGTCAAAGAGGATTTTAATTAGTGAATGGTATCCTAGCTCTGAAGTTAGGCGCACTTTGAGATAAATGGAAACGTTCCAAAGATACTCATTGTAAAAAAAAAATACAGTTACTTCCTTGTCAATTTGAAAAAAAAAATAGATGTTGTTCACTAGTCAACTGAACTCCTGTTTTATTCTTATGTACATTCTTCTTTGTGTTGGTATTTATAAATACAGAGTGAATCGATATTATATTAGGCAACATTGGAATCCCCCAAGATAATCCCTCCAAGTGATTTTACTGCATTGATTATTTCTGGCTTTTAGCCAGATACAGAGAAACATGTCAATTTCTCCTGGGAACTACCGTGCTAGCAAATTTATGATTTGTTGACTGTTGACAAAGCAACCTGGGGATTTCAAGAATGACGTTCTACATTTGGTTAATTTTGGTTTGCAGGATGCGGCGATTTGATTTTTGAACGGGCCGTGTTTGGTTGTGATAATTATTGGGGAATCTACTAATTTATTCTTGTCACTTAGACTGTTAGTATATCCGAAATTAATTGTACGTGAAATTGTTCCAAAGTGAAACAGCACAAAAAACATGTCCCTTCTCGCTGTACTCTTAGTCCTTCACGAGTACAAGTCGCTTGTTGTCCTAATCTACCAGTAATCACAAATAATCTCTTTTCTGTCTCATTATTTTTCTTCTGGGTTTCTTTAATATTTTTTTTATACAGAACTCACAGCTTTCGGACATTGGAAAATGAAATAAATACGACAATTTTTCAGCCCCTTGGAAATCTTCAATGGTAGTTAAGTTATATTAAATACAGGTCCTCTCGGCGATTATAATCCTTAGAATTTGATTTCGAAACTGGCGTACATATGAATGGTTCAGATTGTACCTGAAGTTCAGATGCAAAAAGGTATAATTTGAGGGATAGCATGCGTCACCTAGTCTCTACCCTTTTTGTTTGTGTGGCAATGCTAACTGCCATGCACGTAGGATGGAATGGAGGTAAACGTGTGCCCTTATTTGCTCAGACTTGTATCGATAGATTTATAAGCTATGTCCTGGACAAGTGAAAACTCGCCTGAGGGATTTTATTTATAGAATGGAACATGATATCGGTCTAGTGAATATAATATGACATGGTTTGTGCAATGGTTAGTAGAAAATGTTCATGGTTTGGGCCTGGTTAATCGAATGGTACATGGTTTATGTTTGGTTAATATCATGGTTGGGGCCTACTAAATATGATGTTACTTGGTTTATGTTTGGTTAGTAGAATGGAACATGATTTAGATCTGGTTAATATAATGGGACATGGTTTAGTTGTTTTTACATAATGGGTCGTGATGTAGGCCTGGCAGATAGAATGAGACATTACTTAGGCCTGAGTGTAATGTGCAACCTATTTAAAATTGAACTTGGATTAAATTGCTGTTTTTTTTTGTCAGCAACGACTTTTACATAGTTATCATAATGTTTCAAAAAGTTAAATGTCAATACCTTCTCTTTTCTTCCTTGAAGTGGTGTCATATTTTTTCCATCATCACTGTCTCAAGGTGAAATAACAGTATATGTTGAAGGTCAACGAAGCGAAAGATCAAAGCTAATACGAATTTTAATAGTTGATGATCCAGTTGTTTGGATCCGTGTTGTTCTGAAGAAAGTGTTCCCCAAAAACAAACTTCTCCAAACTTGTTCCACAATCCTAACAAGTTTCTCTCCTAGACTTTGGAATGTTTCTTCCTTCTACCATATACAATTTGTGTTTCGGGCATCTCGTTTACCTTAAAATTCTAACAGTTGTTAATTTATTTGTTTAAATCTATTTTATTCATTGATTTCGTTCTGGTTTTTGTATCTGGGTCTTCAAAAAACAACAAAAAGCCCACACTTTGATATCTTTCTTTGAAGTATCCACTCAGCATAACCTCGAAACTTGGTAAATGTACAGCGTTGTTGAAATAACATGTTTCGGCTACTCGTTGTGACGTGTGGTGCCAGATTGTACGTTAATGTCTAGAGTAAATGATCGGGTGCCAGATTTGATAATGTCAAGGCGACTTCGATGGCGGACTACATAGACCTCCATTTCTGTCAGTTCATGAAACAACATCGGAAGTAGTTGTAGGAATACACATGAATTTGATGTGTTTGGCGAGTCGCCTTCGGCAGTGTGCTACATATGTTATGACAGCAAAAGCTGAGGTCATTCCGAGTGTGACTTGGTCTCCTTCTTCCGCCATCATTCTGCGCCATAGCCGCTAAATAAGCGACTCTGCTACATACTATCCATGTTTGGATATTATCCCTACCCCAGCTGAATGTTTGGATATTATCCCTACCCCAGCTGAATGTTTGGATATTATCCCTACCCCAGCTGAATGTTTGGATATTATCCCTACCCCAGCTGAATGTTTGGATATTATCCCTACCCCAGCTGAATCTGAGGTCTTATCTATACGTTAAGAGCATTAAGTTAGTTTCAAACAAGTGGCCCCATTACTTTCACGACTCTAATATATCTCTTGGAAGTCAATTTATACTAATCGCAATTCTGTAAGACAGGTGTGCTAAAACGTGTTTGTGCGAAGCGTAAAATAGCCGATGCTTATTGGAACACTTCCGTTGCCAGATCTTGATTTTCAGAGGTGCGTAGTTTTGTGTATTGCAAAGCTCTTCAAGTTCAGAGGTAAGTAAATTTTGCTCGTAGCGTAATCCCATATTGTCTAAACAGAAGTGATCAGTTTTGAAAACACTAAATTTGTAAAGTTTAAGTATTCCATGTAAACGGATATAGTTAAAATACAGTTCTCAGTTGCTACAAATAACATTCGAGGTTTCGTTCTCGAAATGACAATTGCTTAAAAGGTTATATGACGACAATTAGCTGTCTGAAAGACAAAATAGATATTCAGAATTCTAGGGATTTTACTTTTGGAGGTAAGCCCTCAAAACGCATTCCATTAAAAACTGAATTTTTTTTATTGTTATTATTTTCCACCGAATCAGTGCAGGATTAAGTTCGAGCAGCAAAGGGCAGTTGTCCCGGCCCCATCCCATTAGTCGTGGGGTCTTTCTGGTTACCTTGGATAAAATTGCATGTGTTTAAATACACCTTATACCTAGCCTGTAATAGCTACAATAAATATTCTAATGACAGTTTTCAGCGCGTATTTATCTATTTATATATTAGGCGTCCCGGGCCTTCCAAGACTGAAGTGTCCCAGGCCCCAACATTCTTAAGCCTGCGCCCATTGCTTTTCTTGATAAAGTACAATCACAACCTACTACTACTACTACTACTACTACTACTACTACTACTACTACTACTACTACTAATAATAATAATAATAACAATAGTAATAATAATAATAATAAACTAAGAAAGAGGAATCTCGGTCTAATTGCTACAATTCCAGACTGTTATTCAATTATAAAATGGTTATAATACGGTCTATATTTTTTCATAAACTTTTCACAATTACAATTATTAAGTAGTTAGTGCTACGTAGTCTAAGAATATAATAAAAAAATACAACAAAAAATCTAATAATAATTAACCATTTATGATCATTCACGCATTTGTTTGCCTAATTAATTCGATTATTAAACATGAATCAGAACATCAGCGTTGAAAATCAAGAAAACAGTTGTCACGTCATTTAACCCCTAGCTGTGAAATTAACTGTTTTTGTTCTTATTCAAAAGCAAATTAATTAGGCCATGAAGGCAGATGTTGTTAGTGTATGTTGTTAGTGTATGTTGTTATGAAACTGGTGTACGTTATCACGATATCCATTTTCAAATCACATAAAGGCACTGCCAGTATTTAAAAAAGTGCCAACTTTAGCTAACCTAAATGTCAGGAAAGGGTTTATGAAATTCGAGAGTGAATTTTATGTTAAAACGTATCCGCATCTCGTAAACTATTAAAACTCCAAGAATCAATGGACTTTTCAATGTTTGCTGGTGGGAGAGATAATGTAATCTCACATTTCGGTGCATGTACTCAAAACATAATACGAGACTGCATCAAAGGATTTTTTTTTTCTTAGTGTAGTGGGACACCATGGTGCCCTAAGTTCATATAAAATACTTCAGTGACTTGTATGCTAGGTGTTACGATGTATGCTTTCAGATCATATCGCATAGAGGACTTATACAGAAATGATCTACACATGATATCACACGTGAAAATCCATACCAGTAGTGCACTGGAAAGGCCAATAAGTGTCAATTTAACTCTTTTATGATCGTTTCATGAACCTCCAATGTTTCTTTATGAATTTTGTTCGCTCATAATTTGTACATAAAAGACGGGTTTTATTGGTCTCAGGTGTTTAATGGGTAGCCGAAAGCAGATAATTTTAGACTCATAAAATGAAAGACATAGATTAGAATAGAGATTTTAACAATAAAAACAAGCCCCTGCCCGATACAACACCCCATGTAATATTTACTTTATTTCATTTTTTATAATCATACTAAAAGATGGAAAAATTGTTGCCTTGAGCTGTATGTAAAATAATCGAGGAGAGTTTTGACTATTATGTATATAAATGCGCTATACGACAAAGTCCCTTATTAGTAATTATCCAAGTAATTATTTAATGCCGTTTTGTACTATTTGATTAGTGTGTTGTTCATATGCCACCCTTTCAGGGGCACGTTGGCTTTCAAATCCTCTGGCATTCATGGAATCGTTGATAACGGTATTCATCAAACAGCGCTTATAAGTAAAACTAGGGCTGTGTGAATGAAGTAGCAAACATCAAGACGGCGATTTATGTGCCAGTCTGCTGTAATGGAAGAGATTCCCTCGGTTACTGGTAAGCGGATGGACGGTTTGATAGTTTTCCAAAACCTTTTTAACACTTTGAAGGCATACAGATATGCAGATCATTAGCAGTCAGAACAGAACCTGGCCAGTAGTTCCTTTAACGTTTAAAACTTAATAAAAAGCTTGCAAAACTCCCTTGACAGTCCGATTACGACAATCGATTTTTGGCATCTGCACATGTTCTTAAAAACTAATTTTCACAGGAGAGCAAATTCACGTTTCATCACCTGTGATAAAAATCGCATTCAAACGTCTCTAATCACTGTTGTATCTGGCACGTAGCTGTTTGGCCATTTCAAACAAGTGTTTTTCGTTACCACCCTTCGCATCATCATGATGGACCCATTAACCAAATATGTCGTTGGTGCACCACACGACCAATTCGCACCATCTTTCCCTGTTCTGTAATGCCCTTTTGGAATCTCCAAAACACATGCCTGTCCACTCCTTATTTTTGTCTTACCACCTCTTTTTCTGTCTGCCTCTTCTTTGAACCTCGCACTGTGCCTTGTGATAGTGTTTCTACCAGTCCAGTTGATCTTTAGACATGACCGTGCCATTTCAGCTTGCGTTTTTGTTTTACAGTGGTTAAGATATCTTCATAAGGTCTGATGGCTTGTTTGATCCTGTTATGGACCTCTTCGTTGGTTGCATGGTCAATGTATGAGATTCCCAGGATCTTGCGGTAGCACCTCATTTCGACTGCTTGAATCCTTCTTTGCAGATTTGATGTGAGTGTCATTGTTTCACAAGCATACAGAACAATGGATATGACAATCGAGCCCATCAACCTTATTTTGGAACCAATAGCAATGGTGGTGTCTTTTCATATTTGTCTCAACCTTGTTATTGCTCATGTTGTCTTGGCAATCCTGCAAAGTAGTTCTTGTTTGGAGCCCTCATCTGTGATAATTGATCCGATGTACTAGAATCGTGTGACTCTTTCCAACCTCGTCCAATGACCTTCATTTCTGCATTGATACCATTGGTGCTGTTTGTCATCAACATGTTTTGTCGGTGCTAATCCCCATACCGTATGCTGTAAAAGTTTTATCGAGGCGCTCAACCATGTCGACCAGTACGTTTTCATCTCCTGCTAAGCTATCAATATCATCTAAAAGACAAATGTTGGTGATTGCTATTCCTCCGATGCTGGCAGTACCTTTGTGGTCATGCAAGACATCCTTCCTGATCTTTTCCAGGAAAATGTTGAAGAGTGTATGTGACAGTATACATCCCTGTCTTACTCAAAATATTGTTCGGAACCAATCTCCTCTGCTGCTATTGACGAGGAAAGTGCTGATCCATCCTCTTGATTTATTTTGCATGGTGGTAGTTCCGTTGTTTTTGTGTTGTGCGATCTTTCATCAGTTGATATGGCATTGTGCTGTCATTTCTACTCAGACTGTCTTCAATTTCTCAGCAATGTTTTTCTATCCAGGATTCCTTTGCCTTTTAGATGCTTTCCTGATCATGTTGTTTTGCTCTGTATTTTCTAGTTCCTTCATGATCTCTTTTTCCCTTTTTCATTACTCTTCTTTATCACATAGTTCAAGGACATATGTTGTGACTCAAGGTTTCCTTATTTGACGATATTTGTCAATTATCTCACTAGCTGTGCGATGCACAGCTGTGTTGAATGTGATTGTTAAGGACTCTAGGAGGTCGGTGTCTTGGCTTTCTATGGTTATCAAAGATTTAAATTTACCACCTATCATTGCTTTGAAGGCTTCTGCGACGTTTGATGATTCAATTTGTCAAGATCAAATCTGATTCTTGGTTGGTTAGGCTTTTAGATCATTTTCAGGTGGAGGCGAAGCGTTGTTATTAATAAATCGTACTCACTCCTGGAAAAATTTCGTGTTCTGACGATATTCAGTCCTGTGCTGAATTATCGTGTCACCATGACTAGTCAATCTGGTTGTAATGATGTCCATCTGGACTGTGTCAGGTCCATCTTCTGGATGCTTTTTGACGGCCGAACATGTTGGCTAGCACAAGATTGTTGTAGGCGTCAAACTCAAAATGCCTGAGTCTTCTTTCACTAGGTAAATATTATGGCTCCATCCGTTGTTATTTGGCCAAAGTGTTTCCAGCGCACTTTGAAGAGACCAATATGTTTCCAGTTGTACCTCTACAACACCGGTAAGTTCTTTCACCTTTCCCTTAGCCCTCATTGTTATAACGTTTCATGTTCAGATAATGTTCTCTGTGAAGTGCCAAATTTTCGGTCAAATCCATTAAATAACACTTAGTTCTAGCCAGCAGCCATTTGTTAGATTTTTGGGACATTCTGCAAGGAGAGATTTTTCAAATCGGTTCACCCAGTTAACTGTGTTTGTTTAAATTATACTGACCGAAAGCGACCTCCTGGAAGGAGCATTCTCTCACGAATCATGTCAGAATTGATTTGAGACAGACAGCGTGGCATCTTGACACGCTGACGAAAAACTTCCAAGGGAAAGTGCGATAAATTATATTGGTTCTGATTGGTCAATGTAGAATAAGGGGTGTGTTCTATACAAGGAAATCTTAGAATATATATATATATATATATATATATATATATATATATATATATATATATATATATATATATATATATATATATATATATATACACGAGTTAAAAGGTTGCCTCAGTCTTGGAAGTACCTCTGCAAGAGAGAGCAAGGTTGAAAAACTAGCGTGGAACTAAAATAAAGACTCTGGAGGTTACTTTTTTTTTAGAGTAGTACCTTCGAAAACAATAGGCAGAAAGACCGACACACTTATCATGATGTAATTGATATAATGTTTCTTTGTTACAGATCTGCATGATTTGTTGATACGTTTGTAGGAATAGTTTCATTTGTTTCATTAATTTAGTAATGTGCTTTTTAATTATGAATTAGAATTCGTACCTTAATTCATAGTAAGAATGATGTAGTGTTAATTGATGTGTAAAAACACTATGTAGAGTTATAATTGGAAAGTGTTATGTTCATTCTTGAATGTATCATATGGTTTGAATATTGATTGTGTTCTAAAATTTAATGTCTTACTTTAATTAATGAATTACGGGAATACATGTGAATTCACCTAATTTTGGTATCGTAGATAATTTAGCGATAGTGTATAATGCAGTAGGCAAACCGAATTAATAGGTGGTTTAGCTGTATTGATCTGAAGACATGTGTAATTGATTACTAGCCGTAAAATTGGTACCACTGATAGTAATATCTGATTGTTCGAACCAGCAAAACGGACAGTCTCAGCTATTAACGTGTAACAAGAGACTTAGGGCGTATACATTCTATACTCCAACCGGGCGATTACACCGTGGGCGGTCATCTCCTAGATAGCGAGTATTAAGGCAAGTGGTTTAGATTGTTGTTCTTCCAAGTTGTGCAATACCTCTGACAAGTGGGCTTGTGCAATATTGTACGAATAACGCTCAGGACCCGAGACCCCTGTCCCATTCTCTTTTACGGATCTTGGTAGTGGGGGCAGCAGCATCATATTTGTCACATCCATCCTGGTGTGCAACGGAAGACGCGGTTGGTGTTGAGACGGACTGCGACCGTTCCGGTATGGAAGAATTATTAGTTGTCTTTATTTGGTGTGTCAAGAACAAGATACAGTCTGACGGAGCCCATCCCTCTCCAAACTGGATGACCACATCACATCGTATCATTGGAGGTTTAATTTCGTTAGAAAGGAAACCAGAAGCAATAATTATTGAGGCTTGCGTGTAATTGGCAACATAAAAGCATGTAATTGGTTTAATTATTATGAAATGACTTTAATTGCATACATACGTAAATATTAATGCCAAAACTCGTGGGAGCTGGAGCGTCTTATTCCATCCAGTACGGATCCAATGGACAAGAACCATTGCCCAACCAGCTACCAAACCTGCACAAACTTTTATGAATTTCAAATGATTTTCGATGTATAACAATAATTGAGGAATTAATTCCCGTGATAATAAAAATATATTCGATTGTGTTTTGAGCATCTTTTGCCCCCTTCATAGTAGCTACTAAGTTCATGCAGCTTGGTTATTTGACTGATTCTTATATCACTTCTGCTGCAGATTGGTTCTATGACTGATTCTTAGATCGCTGCTCTCTTCCTTGTTTAACGAGGAAAGCACTGTTCTTTCTTAGGGTTTCCACGGAACCTAACTTCTCTCTCAGGAAATTTATGGTTTAAGAGTTTCTACTAAGATTGTTATTTTAAAATACCCATTAGTTCCAAGATGTACGCCTTAATTTCACTCGGCCAATCATAAGCAGTGGTTTATCAAAAATGTTCCTAAGACTAACATTTGTTTCGTCAGTCAGAAACTCTGAACTACGTTATATAACTGTTCCCTTTGAAAAATGACTATTTGACAAGGATCGGAAGAACAGCTGTCTCTGTCTCAAACCCGGTTTAGAATATCCCGTCAATTTCATTGAATCGGAACGCTGGCCCTTTTGAAGTTTTAACATTGATATAGAAGACATTAAGAACAAATGATGAAATTACCCTTTCCAAATACTCCCCTGGTATATATGTGACAAAATCTTTAAACGCGACACATTCAACGTTAAGTTTCACTACTTTATCCAAAATTCGATACTTCACAGTCGGTAATATAGTTAAAAAATAAATTCTTAAATTATTAACATTTACAAGAAAAGGGGCGTGACATACTGGTATAATATTCAAACCTGTTTTCTAAAATGACTCACAAGACAGATTCTTAACATTCCTTTCCCCATGCCCCCACATCCCAATGGTCAATGGACATGTGCATCTCAGATAACCACTGAACTCTTATCTTACAACACATCTTTTCCATTCATAATGTAACACTTTCTAATCAATAGTACACACAAGCATTACTTGTTAATATCGTTATGTACAGTGACAAATATCCCATGTAATTATGATGGTAACATGATGACTTAGGAGAATAACCTTCCCCCAGGACTTAATAGATTTAGATTGTTACTTTTATGTAAATACGTAAATAAATACCTATTGTATTAAGACTTGAGGATTTACTGGTCTGTTGTAACTCAATTATTTCAGACTTAGGTACGCGATAGAGACTCTAAGAGTGAAGTTACAAATATAAAGTTTCTCTAATTTCACGCTGAGCTGTCGTCTTCAATTCTGCTACGGAAACCATGACCCAGATTTACAGCAGCTGTGAGACGACAATGAAACAAAAACATATCACGCAGTTGGACATAAATATTCACGTGGACATTTTCTGTCAGTGGTTTGAATGAATCCCTATTAGTTTAGAATTACATGTAAATTACAACTTATGTTTACTCTTTATGAAAAGAAATGCCTATGCGGTTGGCAGGAAAATATGCAATTGAAATGCGCCAACACATGGGTAGTTTACCTTCCGTTTTCTCGCGAAACCCAACAAACAATTGGAATAAAATTCCAACTTTTCCTTGCATGCATAGATCAGTGATTTAAATGAATATATCAAGAAATCTTAATTTTCTGCAAATTCTTTTTTTCATGAAATAAGTGCCATACTTTGGAATCAAAGACCTTGACAACTGAACATGGTTAAGATATGCTTTATTCTCGCTCATTTAGAACAGTTATGTTTTTTTTGTTCTCGAAGGACGTTCCTTTCAATCTGTGTAGCATCTGTCCCTTTTCAACATTTTGGGGTTGTTTACTTTTGATTGGATTTGTGTATTTTATTTTATTTTATTTTAACTCTATTTTATGTCTACCATGATGAGCGTTCATATTATCAGATGACATTGAAGACCTTTCTGTTAAAATAAATGTTATCGTTGCGGATCCATTCACTTTTTCAGTGCCTTGGTGAGTGATAGAGCCACCCGTCAGAGTCAAATCAAGAGAACGACATATTAAAGAACATGACCGTATCTCGTCGTGATAAGTCAGTAGTGTATGATAAGGCGATTTATTTATTTATTTATTTATTTATTTATTTATTTATTTATGAAATCTTTTTCACGATAAGTTCACTCCTGATCGTTTAAATTGTATGCAAGGTTTGTCCCACTTATTATAATAGGAAAGCTACTGTATAAAAACGTTTGCTGCATCCTCGGTTGCGCGTCTTTGAAAATAGTTCTTTATTCTTACGTAAAGGGCGAACTGTGGTGAACTATTTCTTATCGTTTTTATCTTTTGCGTGCAGCAATTTATATTAGATTATCGCTAAGTTAGTGTAGAGCTATCCATCACAAATGTTCACAAGATGTTAATTTTCTTAGGAAGGTCAAGCTTTTTTCATTCAAGACGAGTTGGCTCTGTGTGTGTGTGTGTGGGGGGGGGGGGGGGCACATTTTGGCCTCAGAGAAGTCTACGTATATAACTTGATTGCATCGTATTTTTGGACG
This sequence comes from Unio pictorum, assembly GCA_030141615.1. Lineage (NCBI taxonomy): Eukaryota > Metazoa > Mollusca > Bivalvia > Unionida > Unionidae > Unio > Unio pictorum. The sequence goes on from JARLTB010000060.1 coordinate 25,526,187, forward strand.
TTTATTTTCGTTAGAAAAGAAAACAGAAGCAATAATTAAAGAGGCTTGCGTTTATTGGTAACAGAAAAGCATGTACATGTATATGTTATAATTATTATGAAATGGCTTTAATCACATACATACATACATACATACATACATACATACATACATACATACATACATACATACATACATACATACATACATACATACATACATATCAAAACCGAAACCTCGATGTACAGGAAACCTCTCAAGACCGAATGCTTTTTTTTCCCTTTTTTTTTTCTTCTTTAATATCATTTCTTTCAGTTAATGTAGAAGCCTTTACAGTTCATTATTATGACATTCGGTATCTTTAGATATTTAATTACATGCATGATACAAGTATTGTGCGCGTCATAATATAGCATACCAGATCTCATTGGGTTGTATTGTGGAGGGAGGAGGTATGCTTATTGCTTGGTATTTCCTCGTTGCAGATAAAATACACAGGATGAAAATTCCAGGATGTTGTTGATACAGTGGAGGTGAAACATAAACCTAACTTCCATATGTTACAACTGGTTCTGGTTTGTAACTGGCACACTATCACACGAAATGTTTCATACACTTGGGAATTATCGGAAAGGATTTTCGAGTGAATTATTATCAAAGATTACTCTGGAAGCACTTTTCGGATGAACGTAAGAGATTTGTTTACCTTTCCAGATAGTTCGTTTTGGTTTTGTTCATTTTAAGGTTACTTGTAACACATTATTGGTTTTCATCATACCATTTTTCGGCCTTGTCCAATATCATATTTTGTCAGCTGACCCCTACTCGCCTGGGTAGGTATCGAAATATTGACCATTGGATTGTGAGTCCGCCACTATCAATTGATGCACCGTGGCTCTTTCCAAGATGGTTCAACTACTAATTCCGCCTTCTAGCTGCTATGCTGTCGTGGTATGTCAAATGTATGCCCAGTTGTCTATTTGCGTGAGCGTGCCTTATCTTGACGTTGAAAAATGCAGTAGTTACATTCCCAGATCATACAGTCCCGAGTTTTGAACTTTCCAGCTAGTTACTTTTTTCCCATTTCTGTAATGAGCAAACTTTTTTTTCCGAAGTACCAATAAAGTTGGCTCATGGTAGTGGCATGACTTTTGCAGGGGTGCCCGCATAATTATTTTCCGGGGTTTGGGGGTGGGTAAGGGAGCAAATATACATTGATCAGCTATTAAAAGTTAGCCATGTTTAGAAGTGAAATAGGGTATAAAGGGGTTAAATTGCCACCCCTTTCCTCTATGTGCGAGACCCCATGAAGTTTCTGGCGATAATTTGGATTTCGGGTCGCCACCAGTTCATGACAAAGGATTGTGCATGTGGGGGCAATACTGTACGTAAGCTATATATGTGTATGTTCTTTTCTGGGTGACATGTATGCTGTACTGTGTGTGAGCTATAACTGAATATGTTGATATTTGGCTCTGGGGTGGGGGAATTCTAGTAAAACCGACGGAGCATACTTTATTGAAGTTTTACAGTTCCGTTTGTTTTGTCTTGCTGGTCAAGTGAACCAATCGAAAAGTCACCGAGTCTTGACTGGCTACAGGATTTGCTATTACGTACGCCAATAAAAAGTAAGGAGCAGGACCGGGTCAAGTTAAGTGTTCGAGGGGACGGGGGTTCACAATTTTAAAAGGGCTCCGACTTTCTTCGAAAGGGCACTAAAGCAAAAGTGTTTGTGTCCGTTTACTCGAAGTGTGCATAATACCCTATGAACATTCTCAAGAATAAAACGATGGTCAGATTTCAAGGGGAAAGTGTATGTATATGTTTACCTTGTTTATTAGCCGGGGAGTGGGTACGAAAATCCCGGCCACCCCGATCAGGTTCAAGCAAGTGAATACGTGAGATCCAACTTAAGTCTCCAACCTGCTTTCATCCGACCACCCAACTCCTCAAACTCAGATGCTGATGTGGCGAATGGGTTGTTGAAACAGTAGCATTCCATTGATTAGATGGCAACTCTTAAATTATTGTTAAGTAAATCTTCCAATGTTGATTTTGTTGAGAAGAGCTAGACAGGAAGAAATTAAATTAAGTGAATGGTATGTACCGCTAGCAGATAGGACTGGCTGTGATATCTGATGTTTCAAGTTTGAAGAATTAATACTCTGTTTACCTGAATGTTTGCCAACAACGGAATTAGAACGAAAATGACAATTTGGACCATAAAGTTCATTTATTGAAATCGGAGAAACGGTTTGGATGTGAAAGTATATTTTGAAAGTGTATATATTGAAAATATAGCCAAAATTGAGAAAAATATTTGGATACACTTCTAAATTTATTACTAGAAGATAGATAACATATTTGCGCATACAATTTATTTGCAGATTAAATTGTTGGACGAGGAAGGAGTTACTATTTTTCAAACCTCAATGCACAAGACTCCAGACCTAAACTGTCTGTCTGTCTGTCTGTCTGTCTGAAAGAAAGAAAGAAAGAAAGAAAGAAAGAAAGAAAGAAAGAAAGAAAGACCAGTTGAAGTACGGTCGTCTGCTTTCCCATTTTGCATTTTGAGTAGGGAGATTTTCAGCTTGCGTAAAGATGACGAGTTTCTTCGGAGCGGGAGGTTGCCTAGTACATGTTGATGTATCTTATCAAACTGAGTAACGTCCCTTTATAGTTAGACGTGGCCCCCGGCCTGCAAGCTTCAAGACCGGTAAATCTTATCAACAGTCATGCCTCTGTGTGCATAGGATACGGATAGGTGGTAATAAAAGTAGAAATGGATACGACGAGGCGTTATTAAAAGTAGTAAAAGAATTTTAGTAATGGACGGAGTGGGGTAGGTCTTAGATAAAGAAAGATAGAACTCTTTACACCTAATTCTATTAGCGTTGGAGCATATTAAAGGTCAAAAGAAGAACGACTTACTTACAGTGTAATAATCGACTGTTTTCTTCACATTCTGTGCGTCAACTCCGATTGCAGTAACTTTTATGTAGCAAAACCAGATTTTGCTGAAAGTCGCCATCAGCAGTACCGCTATCAACATCACAACCCCCACTACCACGATCATCATTGTCATCGTCATTATTACATAACTGTAATAGTTTTAGTCACTATCGGCATAGTTTTCCAGAAGTTGTATATATTGTTTTGGAGGGAGGGTGTGTGGAATAGCCGGGTGGCCGAGTGTCCAAAGTGTTCGATTTAACCGATGACTCCCATCATACGTCTGTTCGAGTCTCGTGGTCCGTCAGTGTGGATACATGCGACAGCTTCTAATAGCTTCACGCCTGCCGGTAGCTCTTGCTGCTGTTTTCACGGGTTCTTTCTTCACCAATTATAGCCTATCTTACGACGCTGACAAATGACGTTAAATTCGAAAATAACAATTATTTATTTATTTACTTATATATATATATATATATATATATATATATATATATATATATATATATATATATATATATATATATATATATAACAATTGTTAAAGCTACGCTAAAAATCCTAATCAAACAAACAAATAATGTCATGCAAGACCTCTGATATATATAATTGATGATGAGCATTTTAAACACAGACGATTTTTGTAACATTTTTGGGAACGGCATAACAGCCAATTTTATGTATGATTTGCGATTGTTTCGCCCTAGAATTTATGGCTGTTCAAAATATTATCCACAGACATGATAAAGGTTAAATAAAATAATATATATATATATATATATATATATATATATATATATATATATATATATATATATATATATATATATATATATATATATATATATATATATATATATATATATTGATTTTTCTTCATTAACAGAATGTAAATTATACATGGCAAGACCTTTCCTCAGGGTGAGCCGTGGTTACTCGGTGGTTAACGTGCCAGATTCAAGACCTCTGAATGCGGGTTCGAATCCTATCGTCGTGTCTACTTCGGAAATGCCCTTTACTTCATACCAGACCGCTCTGGTGGTTAGAGCGTCTGCCGCGGAAGAAAAAGGTCGTGGGTTCGATATCGGCCGAGTCATACCAAAAGTCTTACAAAAATGGTACTAGCAGCTGCCTCGCCTGCCGCTCAGCATTAAGAGATTAATGTTAGGACTGGTCTGCCTGGTGTCAGGATAATGTGACTGGGTGGGACATGATGCTACATAATCAGCGGCATGATGCCATAGTGCTAGACATCCCTATAAACTGCCTCACTGCAGACAATTGTTAAAGCTACGCTAAAAATCCTAATCAAACAAACAAACAAACAAAAAATGTCATGCAAGATACATCATCGTTGAGACCCATTTTATATTGACTTGGTGTAAAAAAAATATGTAATGCTATGCTAAGGCTGTAGTAGCATCTCGTCTAAAACAAATTCCGAACGAAAATTTCGCAATGTGAAAAAAAAACCTGTTGTTTAATTGGCTTTTATTATCAACCTGCACCCATTCAGTTTTACAGTTAAATTTGACATGACGGTCAATTACAGGTCTTTTCACACCTAACTAGGCGTGAGTTTTGCCTATCAGTGGAATGCTTTGATCAGCCGAAGGGTAGTTTTATAGATGATGTTTGCTGATTTTATGCCGTTACACCGACTCTCTGTCTTTCATCACTCCAATGCTGATAGGGCACATTGGGCTCTAAAACATCCTTATCAGAAGGGCTGATATCTTTTGGGCCAATATATCACCTCTGCCATTGCACTAAATCAGCCCCAAGTACTTCACACATTACTCACAGTTCTCCACGGAGCTTACAAAGACGTATTCTTGTTATTTACCAATTTATTAGCATATACATCGTACTCACTATTAAGTCGAATCAAACTGCCAACAACAAATAGCACTTAGCTGCCGTAGAATAATGCGATTGCAGATTAAGGTCTGCCATTTTTATTCTACTGAATATTCCAAAACAATGCACAGAACCATATATGCCGGCGCATTATGCCACGGGAGATCTGGATCTTTGCTCTATCCAGTTTGACTCGACTTATAAGCGAATATGACGGTAATACGTAGTTAGGGCTAAATATATCCATCGTTCTGATGTCTATTTTGTTCTCTTCATTTTTCTTAATTGTCTTTAATTTTTTAAAAGTTGCATCCATTCGATGAAACAGAGTGTCAGTGAGCGAATAGGCTTTATCGAATGTAGAAATTTATTACTCTTCCTGAGAAAATAGACATATTTTAGCTTTAAGAGACGAACATGACATGACATGCCACGTACAGTACGACATTTATCTTCTGAAAGAACGAATTTTTTAAGTAATAAACTAGGATAGGACTGGGTCATTGAATTAGGATTTGCACTCATCCGTCTCAAATTGGAGATCAAAGTTCTAGCGGACTTAGCGAGATGCGAGAGGTGTGGCAAGCGAGGTTGGGGAGCAACAATTTTGGTGTTTGTTTAAAATAGACCATAATTAAAGCAAATTATTTAAAAATTTAATTTGTTTTAATTTTGAAAACAAGCATGTATTTTATTTTTTCTATCAATAATTCACAGAATTTATTCAGTGATATATAAAAATGAGATATTCGGGCTCATTGTCCTCAAAATTTATTTTTAACCCAAAATTTGGTTTGGACAAAAGCAAAGCTGATATTAGCGTCGCAGGCAAATGAAATCAACTTCAAGGATTTTAAATTATCAAAAACGATTTTAATGTAGAGGATGCTTTAACAATTTTTGAAATTTTTTTTTTTTAAAACCAATTGCATGATAAGGGTCAAGAAGTTGGTGATATGAATTTAGCATATATATTGAAATTGTGCAATATTACTTTTGGAAACAATATTTAGTAGTTCCTAAAACTACCAATAATACGGTTGTATTAGAGGAGTGCGGAAGATACCCACTTTGTACCTCGTATTTTTTAACGATGTGTTAAGCACTTGCTGACACTTGTAATAATGTTTTCAACTCGCTACATACATTAAAGTTATTTAATGTTGAAAAGATTACATGAAACCAATCGCGTCGCATGAGCTACCAGAATTAAATTCATGCTATTTCGCTTTGGTTTTGGGGATGACTGACAAAGTCAAGATGTTAGAGAGAAAAAACTATTTTTCTCAATATTTTAGCAAAGAACTGAGGTCTTGGCTTTTCGAAGCGATATTAATTAAAAATTTACATCACTGTGTGACTTATAACATGTATAAAACTGAATTAGAAAAAGGAAAAATACCTACTATGTTGATTATCATACCTTTTTTAGGATGTTACTTGCTAAATTCAGGTTCTCAACGCATATGCTGAAAATAGAGACAGGTAGGCGCAGCTTGATTGAGAGAAGGTAGAAGATGAATTCCATTTTGTTTGCGTTTGTAAAGGCCATGAAATTTAAGAAACACTTTTAATGATGTTTTTATTGTCTGTTAAAAAATGTGTCTCTACTATGTCATAGTAATATATTATTTATAAGAAATCTGCCTTACTTTGTTAATTTCGTTTTTCGTCTCAGACAATCTTTGATAACTCTTGAGAATGGTGTATGATCCAATTAGTGGGATAATACCTTAATCATATCATACGTTGATTCTTTATATGAAATTCTGTATGCATAACCATATCAAACACCACATTGAGTTCCTGTACACAATTGTACACACAGGATGTACTTCTATTGGATTTTGTAATATGGGTCGGTGGCCTAAATTACGGAGTAAATTATTCTTACCTGTTCTAATATTAAATGAGCTCATTTAAGTTTCGCAATTTCCATTGGTATTACTCCCTTGAATGGTATAGACGGATTTTAGACTATATAAGACAACTAACTGGCGGACGGACGAACGTGACTACTATCAATAAATCTGCAAAATACAACACTTTCAAGACACAAAAATTAATTATAACAGCCAAACATAAAATAGAAATGACTGGCATAAAATAAATTCTATGTCTCAGTCAAGCATTATACACATCTATCGTCGCAATGCTTATTTTTAAATGATTATCTCTGCCCCTGATAAACATTTTTTGAAAAACTGCATTTGAATCTCTCCAGACTGGGTTCAGTAGATTATAGAGTTGATTGTAATATTAATTATTTTTCTGTCTTGGAAATATATTGGGGGATGACTTACACGTTTCCGTTGGTAATGAATCGCGTATCTATATTATTCAGCTCAGCATATTTTGTTAAATTTAGGAGATTGACTGGGTGTGGGTATTGACATGCATTGGTTTAAAAAAGGAGATAAGTGGTACTTATGACTGGTTTTATGCTACTTCTGTCTAGTTAATAATGGGTTTACTCTGTAAACATCTTGGCAGTGACACTGGTTACATAGCACGATGCGTTGTATCTTTTTTTTCTCTTACGATGAATGAATTATTTGATCTGTTGATTAGAGGCATTACTTAATACCTTGTCCTCAATGATCAAAGATGTCTCACCTTTTGTCATGAAACAGACAACAATAGGAACTAATGTGTCACCGCATGTTTACAATAATGTGTTGTACCTGTTATTGTGAAATTTGCATGTTACAGATAAAGATCATGCTATATGTTATATTTATTAACCACACTATAACAGATCTGCTGAAATGGATTTAAAAATATATATTTTTTTATTTTTAAATATGAAAAGAAATCAATTGTAAGTACCGCATTATCACTCACTATCGACCATTACCGGAGACTGTCCTTAGCGTCACAAGGTCGGTTTATTGACAAATTATATTTTCTATTCAGTGTAGCTGAAACTCGAACTTAACACTGTTTCCATCTCAAACATAATAAAATATTTATTTATAGTCAGACATTCCTGGTGCTGAAGCTATAGGAGGAATCACTGTTTTTAATTTTCGGGACATATATAGCACGATCAATCTGTTTTCGTGTGATGATAGTTCAGCGATCAACAATGACTTTTAATTTACAAACGGGTTTAAAATCGTTACAATCTGAAGTTCTCGTGGATGAAACAAAAATGAATTAAAAACAAACATAACTCGAATTTTGGTGTTCATAAAAAATTTTCTAATGATTTTTTAAAATTGTGTTTGAACAGCGTTCGCAGCTGTAGTGTACATGACACTGCACTGAACACAAAGCAATCACAATGCACCATTTGGAGATCTTCTGATGCTTTCGTATGTATGATTCATGCAATTTAGCAAAGTCAAAATCATGGCAGATGCAGTTCAAACGTTTGTGCTACAGTAATGTTAGACAGCCACATATGCTTTGTCAGCATTCATCTCTTTATTCTTTGAGTGTTAAGACACTACAATAGCGGAAGAATTATAATTTAATATATTTTCAATTGCCATGCTTTTATTGCAATGAACAAATGACAGTACCCGCCGACATCCTTGAAAAAGGTTCTGTATTGGTGCACATTGCAACTGACTTCATTGCTTTACTTGTCAAAGTTTACTGAGGGAATAAAATATTGGTTTTAAATTGGCACTAATATACTTCATACAATAAAAGAGGCAGACATTTTATTCGTTGCCAATGACAGACGTATAACGATATAACTTAAAAGGTATCATATCGGGTTACGATTGTGAAATGTATGACTTGTACACTTCCCCAAATGGCGTTGTGCTAAGGGACAAGGAAAATAGAAGGTCCAATCAGTTTACCCTCAAAATAGTTTGTATTCAAGTAAGAATAATATAAATTTGTCAAAAGAGTTAAACTGTAACCTGTATCGATTTCTAAGTTGTCGGGAAAAGGAGTTGACATTGTAACAGCTTTCTTTATTTAGAAACTATGGGGAAAATTAATTTTATTTCATTGTTTAAATCTTTTGACAGTATTCACAAAGTTACTTATCTGGCTAGTTTAAACCTCTTTTGACATCATTGGTGAAGCACGTGTTATTAAGAGTTCATTCATTTCGAGGTTTGGGAAGAAAAGAAACATATTTTAACGTTTTATACAGTTTAAGTTGTTAGAAAAAGGAAAATTTTCATTATAAAGCAACCGAAATATTTTCTACATTGATATTTTCTTCAATAAGATCTTCTTCAACGAGATTTTCTTCAATAAGATTTTTCTTCAATGAGATTGGTTAATCTTTTTCCAATTTGTATGCCTATGTAGGAGTATATATTGTTTCCCATCTCAGTACGTTACGTCCTTCACAAGGGGGGCGCTCACCAGTTATAATGTACTTTTCAGAGACTGACGTATGTGAGGTGCAGTTGTTTGCATTTGTAACATGCACAACAGCGATAATGTTGGCATATCTCTGTGCTGCTTTGATGTAAAGCGGCTGACATTTCTTTGGATACTGTACTTGTTGAAACTGTACATGATCTAAGCACATGGTATAACAAAATGGATCTTCCCAAGTGCTTGACAAACTATACCGAATTAATCAAACGTACACTAACTGAATAAGTAAAAAGCGTTATCGTTTATTTTCTTTCAACAATTTACCTCTAAAGTCATTGATGCTATAACTTCTACTTCATAACAGTAGACAAATACATTTTTTTGTGTGTAAATAATTACTGTTTTCTTCGGTACTAGTAACCTCATTTAAATCTGTACTAATGCTTGTATGCCGAAGAATTGAAATTAAAAGTCAAGGGGAATTAACTCCTGGTAGGACCATTCCATGGACAAGGAATGTGGTTGGTGATTACATAAATAATTGATTACACTGAAAATGAAATAAGTTGACTGCATTATATGGTCAAATAAATAACCTCCAAACATGCAGACTTTTATACAGATTTCCTAACAATTTCAAGCCCCAGTCTGACTATGATGTCAAATCCTGTCTAAGGTCCATCACAACCAGGAACAATTGAAAACCATGACGTCACTAATACCACATCAACCTACATTAGCCACTTCCATGGCTGCAAGAAGACCTAAGAAAATAGCTGAAGAATTATTATCTTCATGTGGCCCACATCAATTGCCATCCAAGCGTCGCCCTAAAAAGGAGAAGAAGAAAAAATGAAGAAAACTTCATCTTTGGGTCACATGAGGCAACGTGTTGACATCATCGGATATGTAAATATCAATATACCAAAAATAAATATGATATTGGAAACATTGCGCATAATGCATGACAGAGTTGTAAATTGCAAACGATATAATCCATAGATGTATTGAAGCAAAACTCAAGGACTGTGTGCCTTGTTAAGGTAAAATGTAAAAAATGCAATCTGCAGGAAGCAGGACAGACTGCCTTTCCAGAAAAGCGCATAAAGTACCGAGAAAGAGAGGCCCGGCCACAGGAAATTTAAATGAGATGTTGGCACGTTCTTGCTACAAGACCAAAGTTGGCGTGACTGACCTAAAATGTATTAAACCCGGTCTCAATATTCAACCTCCTTCTTCTGGTTATTTATATATAGATAAACGTTAATGAAATATATCTAGTACAATAATATCTGTCAATGAATCTGCTTAGTGGAAAATCAAAACTTTGTTAATAGGTTTAATCAGCTAGCATACAATGGCATTAATGTACAGACAGACACTGCGTACAACCACATACCACAGTGAAGGGTGGGTCTGCCACGCAGTCTGTGGCTACAGTCATGGAACATTCCACAAGCAGAGAACTTCCACTCTGTGTGTCATTGCAACAAACTGTGTGGAGAGAAAAAATGCATACACCTAAACTGCAACAAAAACAAATCATCGCACAGAATACTCGATGCCTTCATGTTACGTAAATTTGATATGTCATTTATATTTATTTTTATTTTTGTTTGTTTGTTAGATTTAAATTTGCCATTTTAAGTTTTAAGATTCGTTCATTGAAGGGGTGGGTGGGTGACCTGTACTTTACAGAGTAGACACCAGGTGTTGACCTCATTTCTGACCTGGTTTCAGAGTTGTAAACAAGCTTTTTAAATGATTGGTTGGTTCCAAGGACAATATGGAGCTTTGTATAAACATCTTTCTATTTTAGTTGGGTCATACGCTGGGTACGTGAGTTTTTGAACGTAAACTTGTTCTGATAGTTTCTAGAAGATCACGTGACCCCTTGTTTACGTAAAAACAGATATATAAACTATGTTTTGGGAGTGAGCTATTCAGTAGAAGTTGGGATTTTAGAATATTAAGTTGTGTCTTTTGAGTTATTATAAATTACCTTGTACTGGAAATTATGTCAATTCGTTTGGATCAAGAGGAATTATTTTGTTATTTATCTGGAAAAGAATTGTGCTCATAGAAATTTTATTAACAAGAACTGACTTCATCAAGTGACATCGTCTTCCATATTGGATACTTCGCTGGAATTCGAACCTAGAATTATTTGGACATTTTATCAACAGGACTTTTGCAATTTCTCTAGTGGATAATACTTTGAATTTTTTTCGGATTAATTTTGGAATTGATTCTTAAATCCGTAAGTTTATTTTTCTTTTCTGGAAAATATTTGTACTCAATAAATTGTTTATTAAGTTTTTACAAGCTTGTTATTTTCACTCTTTCTATGTTACTGTTTATTCGAGCCTAAGGACGTAACATATAAATCGGGAGCTCGTTCGAAATTGGAATTTGGCTAGAATTTTTTTCCAGAAAACTTTTGTTTTAAATTTGAATGCCCCTAGTTTTTGAAATTTTTAAAAATCTTTAGTGAGATTGACAGGCTTGTATTAAAATGACATCTAAAGTAGAAATATTCTTTCTCATCCTACTTAGGAGCAATTAGATTTTTTCAAAAAAGATGAGTTGATTCAACTTTTGCCAGAAAATATGATCTTTCTGAAGTCAAGGCTTCTTTAACGAAACAAGATATCAAAAAGATTTTGGTCCAATATTTTGTAGAAAAGAATGTTTTTGAAAAAAGTGCATTGATTTCGGTCAGTAAGTCTGCATCAGACTCTGACATAAAAATGAAGAAATTAGAATTAAAATTCAAGATGGAATTAGAGTTGAAGAAGCTGGAGAGAGAGAGAGAGAGAGAGAGAGAGAGAGAGAGAGAGAGAGAGAGAGAGAGAGAGAGAGAAAGACAATTTCAATATGACAAAGAGAGGGAAGAACGGGAATATTAATATAGAATGAAAGAATTAGAGCTGGCAAGTGAAAAACACCTTCATACTTCAAATTCAATTAAGTTTTGATTTAGCAAGGAATATTAGATTAGTGCCCCCTTTCATAGAAAAAGAATTAGACAAATACTTCATTCATTTTGAAAAAGTTTTAAAAAAATTTAAAGTGGCCAAGGGAGCATTGGACTCAGTTATTGCAATGTGTACTCACTGGTAAGGCTAGTGAAATTTACACTTCACTGTCTGTTCACCAAAGCGGTGACTATGATGTGGTTAAAGAATGCATTCTAAGGGGTTATGGGTTAGTCCCTGAAGCTTATCGGCAAACATTCAGAAATTATAGAAAAGAAGCTGGACAAACTCATGTCGAATTTGCTAGAGAAAAAGAGCAGTTGTTTGATAGATGGTACTTAGCCAAGAAAGTCGAACAAGATTATCAAAATCTCAAGCAAATTATATTAATTGAAGAGTTCAAAAATTGTGTCCATAGTGACGTTAAAACTTCTCTCGATGAGCATAGGATTGAAACCTTGGAGAATGCTGCTCGAGCTGCTTACGAAAATTCTTTGACACATAAAGTTAATTTTGCTAACAAGACTTCTACTCAACAGTCTTCTGGCAGAAAAGTATTGCAGCCTAATACCAGTCCTTTCAAAACTCAAACTAGCACAACTTTCAAAAATCAAACTTCAGAGAAGCTTGATTCTAGATCCTTGTCTCTTCCGACATGTACCTATTGCAAGAAAAAATGACACGTTATTTCTGATTGCTACAAATTGAAAAATAGGCATCAGAATCAAGACAGACCTGCTCCAAATGCTCTTATTTCTAAGAGGTAAAGGTCACGGTCATGTATTGAAAGCAATACATATGTTGGGTCCAATAAATCTCAGTCTGAGTTTATTATGGAGAATTATGAACCATTCATATCGAAGTGTTCTATATCACTCTTGGGTGATTCAGCCAATTCCACCCCTATTAAAATTTTAAGGGACACAGGAGCTTCTCAGAGTCTTTTATTGTCAGGTACTTTGCATTTTTCTGAGAAGTCTTCTTTTAATGAAAGTGTTCTTATTCAGGGAGTAGTGTGCGGCTTTGTTAATGTTCCTCTCCAATGTGTAAATTTGTCATCAGACTTAGTATCATGACCTGTGACAATCGGAACAGTCTCGGTTTTACTCGTTGAGGGCATTCGTTTATTGCTAGGCAACGATTTAGCTGGAGACAAGGTTGTGGTTAATCCACTTGTAACTGACAAGCCTGATTTGGATCAGTAAGTTGATCCAATTGAAAAAAGAATTCCGTGATATATTTCAAACTTGTGCAGAATGATTTTGATGAAGGCAGTATTCCTTTGGGTTGACACGTGTAAAGGTCAGGTTTTTGATGAGGTCACTTTTACTCCTTGTTTGGATTCATCAGAAGGTATTGATCATAGTGATCCTCTTTTGACAACTCATTCCCTTGATTCTAATCAGGGTGATAAAAAAAGTCACTTGTCGTCGAACAGGTAAAAGATCCTGGGATCTCCTATTTGTGTCAAAGGGCCATACGTGAGACTGAAGCCACTGAAGTTCCTGTCTGTTATTTCATTAAAAATGGAATTCTTATGAGAAAATGGAGACCTCTCGAGGTACCTGCTGGTGATGAGTGGTCGGAGAACTATCAAATAGTAGTTCCAAAACCTTACAGACAGGAAATACTTAATCTGGCCTATGAAACTCCTTTGGCTGGTCACTAAGGGATTAATAAAACTTATGACAAGATCTTGACTCACTTCTATTGGCCAAAAATCAAAAGTGATGTTGCCAATTACTGTAGATCTTGTCATACTTGTCAAATGGAAGGAAAACCCAATCAGAAGATACCTAAGGCTCATCTACAACCTATTCCTGCCTTTGACGAACCATTTAGTAGAATTATGGTAGATTGTGTAGGTCCCTTACCCAAGACCAAGTCAGGTAACCAATACCTGTTGACCATTATGTGTGCGTCAACAAGGTTTCCAGAGGCAATTCCGTAGAGGAATCTAAAATCTAAAACAATAGTAAAAGCTTTAATAAAGTTTTTTTTATACTCAGCATGTCCTTCCCAAATCTGTTCAGTCTGATCAAGGTTAAAACTTCATGACTGGAATTTTCCAACAAGTTATGTATGAATTGGGCATTCAGCAATTCACATCTTCTGCTTATCACCCTGAGAGCCAAGGGGCATTAGAAAGATTCCATCAGACTTTGAAAAATATGATCCGATCATATTGTTTTGATACGAATAAAGATTGGGATGAAGGCATTCATTTACTATTGTTTGCTGTTAGAGAATCAGTTCAAGAATCTTTAGGCTTCAGTCCATTTGAACTGGTTTTTGGACACACTGTGCGTGGACTGTTGAAGTTATTGAAAGAGAAACTTGTCTCTAATGAAGATACTGAGATCAATCTTCTTGATTATGTTTCCGATTTTAGATACAAGTTGTCAAAGGCTTGTGAGGTCGCAAGAGCAAATCTGCACTTGTGAGGTCGCAAGAGCAAATCTGCACTCTGCTCAATCTAAAATGAAATCAAGATATGATAAAAAATCGAAGGAAAGGAGTTTTCAGCCTTGTGATAGAGTTCTGGCTTTCTTACCAATGCCACAAAATCCTCTTCAGGCCAAATAGTATGGTCCCTACACAGTTGACAGGAAAATTAATGACTTAAATTAAATTATAAATAAAATTACATCATAAATACTCCTGGGAGGCGCAAGCAAAAACAACTCTGCCATTCAAACATGCTAAAAGAGTATTTTGAAAGAGATAGCCATGTTAAACCTGTAATTAATTTAGTTGTACCTGTCCCATTCAGTGAAGAAATATTATCAGATTCTATTGATATTGGAATGACGAATCTTTGTAATTCAGAAATTATGAAAGCTCTAGACCAGAAACTTTCACATTTACAAGTGCAAATAAGAAATGAACTGAAACAGTTATTATTTATTTGAATATTAGCACTTATTTCCAGATGTCCCTACAAGGACAAGCAAAATTTTTCATGACGTTGAAATTGTAAATTCCAAACCTGTTAAACAACATCCATACAGGATGAATCCACTCAAACAGGAATACTTAAAAAAGGAAATGCAATATTTGCTGGAGAATGATTTTATCGAGCCCAGTAAAAGTGATTGGAGTTCACCATGCATACTTGTTCCAAAACCAGATAAAACTTTCCATATGTGCAATGATTATAGGAAGGTGAACAGTGTGAAACAAACAGATTCATTCCCATTACCAAGAATTGAAGATTGTATTGATAAAGTCGGGAATGCCAAGTATGTCGCCAAATTTGACCTTCTGAAAGGATTTAGCAGATTCCACTAACGGAAAGAGCAAAGGAAATCTCAGCATTTTTGACTCCAGATGGACTTTACCAATATAAAGTAATGCCATTCAGGATGAAAGGGTCAACAAGTACATTTCAACGTCTCATAAAAATGATCACTTCTGATCTAGAAAATTGAGATGCCTATATAGATGACGTCATCATCTACAACGACACCTGGATAGAACATCTAGCAACAATTCGAAAATTCTTTGACAGACTCACTGATGCATGTTTGACAGTTAATTTATCTAAAAGTGAGTTCTGCCGTGCTAGTGTGACTTTCTTAGGACATATTGTGGGACATGGACAAGTTAAACCAATAGATGCTCTTTCCCGTGTATAACAATATATTATATCATATACACTGTGTAATTTATACGAGTTCTTTTCACCTCAGATGTAAATTGGTTTGTGGTAATGACTATGTTTTGGGAGAGAGCTATTCAGTAGAAGTTGGTATTAAATGTACCCGACTATCACAGTCTACACCTCCCATAGCTATTATGGCCTTGACATTTACCATTGGCTTTACATGATTTTCTAGCCCTATTTACTCTTTTTGGTTCAAGTCATAAATGCTCAGGATTTATGCATGTTTTTGTATGGCATCGATGTGATACCTCACACTGAGATGGTAGTGAGTTTTACCATAGTTTCGACATAGAAATTTAGTTGGTGAGCATAAACAGCCTTTCTTTTCCCACGAAAGGTTACATAAATTATTCCAAAACCATGTCGGTCATGTGAGCCTGTCCAAATGTGACACTTGCTTGTGACTTGTGTATGTGGAGCTAAAGCTGTTGTCAATGTTATTAATTCTTGAGCTGTTAATTTAGTTTGAAATATTTCTGACATACAACAGATTTGTTTTATATCTGAAAATAAAAAAAAATAATATAAACTATGACAATGAATGCTCTTTTTTTCTTCTTCTTCATCTTTGTCCATATAGTTTTTGTTTGACAATGAAAAAAGAAAAAAATCCAAATTATTACCAGTTTAAAGAAAGACTGATAGCATCTTCCTTGACAAAGGTGAAATTAATGCATCATTATTTTTAAATAATTACACATAGGTTTCTAATTGCCACTAGTCTATTCCGCAATGCGTACAATGATAAGGGATTCAACTCTTCACAAGCATACCTGCAGCATCTTAATTAAAACATAATTTGGAATAAAAAGACATTTAAATTCTAAGATGCAGTGAATATAAACTAAATGAGGCAATATTAATACAAACAGCGTTAAATATATTTCCATGGGTACATACCCTAATGCTCTTTATTTTGAAAAGAGTCTAAATAGACAGTTATTATGTACTTTTCAGAGAGTGACGTATGTACGGTGATGTTGTGTGCATTTGTAACATGCAAAATAGCGATACTGTTGGCATATCTAAATGTTGCTTTAATGTTATGTGGCTGACATTTCTTTGGAATTTGTACATGATCTAAGCATATGGTATGACAAAATGGATGCTCCCATGTGCTGGACAAATGAACCAGAATTAATCAAAAGTACACTAACTTTAGCAGTTAGTAAAATAGAGAAAACGAATTTTGGTGAAGTAGGCAATAGCAGCTTCTGAAAGTGCGATGAACGAATTACAAAATATCTGAAAAGTAAGAAACGTTATCAGCTCTTTTTTCTACAATTAACTCTGAAGTCCAGGAAGAGAAAATGACCATTCGGATTTATCAGTTTTTTAAATGATTACATCTTAAGTTAGCCAAAGCTGTATACTCTAGAACCTAAAGTACACCCATCAATCATACATAAAAATAAAGGGAATTAAAAGTTCTTCTAACAGAACCTAAGATATACAAAGTCTTATTATATAGCCAGTATAACCCTATGCAAAATACGAAACTGTAGAGAACCATCCTTTTCTACAATGAGATTATCTACAAAGAGATTGGTTAATAGGTTTCCAATTTATCTATCTATCTATCTATCTATCTATCTATCTATCTATCTATCTATCTATCTATCTATCTATCTATCTATCTATCTATCTATCTATCTATATATATATATATATATATATATATATATATATATATATATATATATATATATATAAATATAAAAGTTTGTTTTTTTAAATTAGAAAGCAATATTCTGATATGAAAAGAAAAACTTTTAATATTAGAAAGGGAGTATGTAAAGAATCGTTTTCTAATCGTTGTACAAATGTATAAATAACAAAATTTCTTTTTCAATGTTGAAAAATCAGAAACTACTTCCATGATCAAAAAAAAATGTTAACTATTTCCTTTCGGAAATTTAATTTTTGCCATTTAGAACTGCTCATTTTGTTAAAGCTGCCTACATTAAATTAGTACACATGAGAAATAACTGCTTTAGATATACAGTACTTATATTTACTTATATATTAAATGAATCACAGTCGTTAAGAAAATGTTTTACCGACTAACATCGCTCTTTAGATTGAGAGGCTACCGTATTCATAACGGCAATCTGGATTTCGTCTATATCAATGCAATCTTTGTTAGTAGATATCATACTAAATGCATTGCATCAGTTAATTAAGGGTTCCCGATTAAAATAATAAGGGGTGTTATCTAATGCGTAGACCTGAATCGGTCCCGAGGCTGATATATCAGATACAGGGTAATTAGGCCGGTAGTAGAATGCTCAGTGTTTCTGGCTCCCACACCAGATAATGGGATTAATGAGTAGCTGTAAAACCCGATTGAAAAATGCATGCGATAACAGTAAGGGAGCGGAGTAGTCTTGAATTTGGATATACGTCTGTTATTTAGTAAAATTACAGAAGTCCACGATATTTAATTGACAGAATGATGCCTACCGTGCTTTACATTTGAGAGAGAGAGAGAGAGAGAGAGAGAGAGAGAGAGAGAGAGAGAGAGAGAGAGAGAGAGAGAGAGAGAGAGAGAGAGAGAGAGAGGATTGGGTGGTGGTGAGGTGTTCCAGATCAACTTTTTAACGGCCACCAACGTGGTCACCTGTCAATTAAAATTTGACATTAGTTTATTTTTGCGCGCCTTATGCACACTATAAGTAAACATAAAAATACTTTTTGCGAAGGCGCCCTTTTCAGGAACGTCAAGGGCCCATTTGAAATATTCGGACAATCCCCACAAAAACGAGTAAATATTATCAGTTAGGGAGGTTCGTGACATTTAGATGCTTTAGTTAGAGAATCATGGATTTCCTTTGCACGGAGGAGATAAACCAGTAGTTTCCAGTTGCATAAAAAAAGAGATGTAGGATATGGTTTCCACATGATTTGGTGAGAGATAACCATTGTTTCCGTTGGTAGAACCAGGAGGCATCACCATTTCCAGATGTTGTAAGGAACACGGATTCTTATATAGTTGGTATAATAAGGAAGGTTTCCAAACGGGAAATTGAGGAAGGAACCACGGTTTTCACTTTACAGTTTACTACTTGAGCAGGTTTGAATATTTGTAAGAATATGTTGGATTATGTATGTGGAGTGATGGATAGTAATCACAAAGCATATGTGTTGGATAGTATATCAAAATGTATGTGTTGCATAGTAATCAAAACTGGGTGTCGGATAGTATCATTAAATTGTAACATCACATTTCCTGCAGATCCCTGCAAGATTTTTGAATATCGAAAACTAGCATAACTCTCTCAAAGTTAACATTACATTTCCCATACATTGTTCCTTCAAGTGTCCCCCACAATTAAACGTTCTACGTAATGCTAATCCTCCGAAAGCACCTTAAGTGCCCCGTATCTCTAATGCCATTATGCATTCTTTACTTCTTCTGATAGATTATGGAGTATGTTCAGTATTTATTAATGTACACGTTAAAGTCTTCAAAACTATTTCCATTTTGTTTCTACACAAATTATATGGGAACTTTAAATGATCTTTATCAGTAGCATAAAGTTTGTTATGACTGCATTCACACACACACACACACACACACACACACACACACACACACACACACACACACACACATATATATATATATATATATATATATATATATATATATATATATATATATATATATATATATATATATATATATATATATATATATATATATCAAAGTTTTTGAAAAGTGTCAAAAACCTAAATTGTAGCTCTTACACAGCGACCGATAAAAATAAGGTTGTATTTGAATCTGGAAGGTAAAATGTTCCTCTAAACCAGTGGTTCCCAAACTATTGGGGACACCTTGGCTATCCTCTGCCCCCTCATCCCTTACCCCATAAAAGCATTATTAAGCATTAGTGTCCTCCTCGGTAATGCCCCCCCCCCCATGGGGTTGTACCACCCACTTTGTTAACCCATGCTATAAAGGAACGGTAATGTTCAAGACATTTGCACTTAAAGTGTCTCATCTGATCATTTCACTCGTCATCAAACCCGGTTTAAAAGCAACTGCAGGTTCACTTGTTGCAAATCTAGACTTTTAAAAAAAAATGGTATTGCACGATAAAAACACATTTCCTTAAATATGCAAATTATGTGCAAATTTAAGCAAGGTATTTTCTACCTGGGTTTCTCTAGTAAATGCGTTTGTCCAGTCATCTTGTTTTAGAGTCCTCTGGTGTGTCCAGTCATCTTGTCTTGTCTTCCTCTGGCTTGTTCAGTCATTACATCTTAGAGTCATCCAGTTTGTTTAGTCCTCATGTCATAGAATCATCCAGTTTGCCCAGTCATTATGTAATAGAGTCATTCAGTTTGTTTAATAATCATGTCATAGAATCATCCAGTTTACTCAGTCATTATGTAATAGAGTCATCCAGTTTGTTTAGTCCTCATGTCATAGAATCATCCAGTTTACTCAGTCATTATGTAATAGAGTCATCTAGTTTGGTTAGTCATCATGTCAAAGAATCATCCAGTTTACTCAGTCATTATGTAATAGAGTCATCTAGTTTGGTTAGTCATCATGTCCTACAATCATCCAGTTTACTCAGTTATTATGTAATAGAGTCATCTAGTTTGGTTAGTCATCATGTCATAGAATCATCCAGTTTACTCAGTCATTATGTAATAGAGTCATCTAGTTTGGTTAGTCATCATGTCATAGAATCATCCAGTTTACTCAGTCATTATGTAATAGAGTCATCCAGTTTGTTTAGTCATCATGTCCTACAATCATCCAGTTTGCCCAGTCACCACGTCATAGAGTTATATAGTTTATCCATTTATCTTGTCTTCGAGCCATCCATTTTGGACTGTATGCATGTTGCAATCCAGGGTCTGAAAATTGTTGAAAACTAAATCTATTTCAGCACTCATCACATGCTGCCGTACAAAGTATACTGAATTAGTCCACGCACCTCAAACTTAAACTCCATAAGTCGATAAGTGTAATAATCATCACTGGAAGTCAACTCCAAACAAAGCTAAGTAGGTCAAGCCAGGTTACCTAATTCTCCCTGATTTATGCGTAAATATCTTCTATGCAAACGAATTTATCAGGCGTATCAGATTATTTTTTTGATGACAAATTCGCTTCATGTCGCAAGCCTTACCTGGATAAAGAATCTAAAGATTTAATTGCAATCTAAAAATGAACACATTAATTTGAGAAAATAAAGCAAAATCATCAGGTTAAATTGAACATTATAGACAACCTTTGGTTGCCATTTTTGGGGCATAACATATCATGATCAGGAGGTCATTAATGGTATTAATTTATTACATTAATAATTACATTATTACAATAAGTTACATAAGTAAACAATTCTTAAACGGTAAATTTACTTTAGAGAAAGCTCAATTGGAAAAATATTAAATATATTTATATTGTCAGGTCAGAAAATATTTTCAAACATGTAACCAGACCTGAATTGTTTTCCTTTTATGATATGTGTACATTTATATTTTGGTTGTAGTGGTGATGGTAACGGACCTGCGCCAAGTTGTAATTGAGTTGTACTTTTACGTAAATATATTATGGATCGTGTTGCTGGCCTCGTAAATTTGGAGTACAGCATTACCTAGAGTGTACGCTTTGTTTCTCTCTTTACTGGCACGGTTGATTTACTAATTATGGCAGGTGCAAATTGTCTGCATCATGATTTCACTTACCTCACTGCGTGACATCTTTTCGTTCTTATTTTGCACTGGGTACGTGACTATAAGTCTACATACACAGCCTGATAACTTGACATGATGGCGTCTCTTTCAGAACAGTGTGTATCTTGTAGCTGTAGAGACATTTAACGATTGTATGTATATATTGGTATTCCGTTATATCATCTATGATTGACAGAATATTCTGGTTTCATATGTGACTATCCATGTTTACCAGATTTTCATTATCAGTCATATTTCACAAAGCACAATACCGTTAGATTATATAGTTTGTATTCTGTGTGCGCTTTTATTTTTGTTCAGATTTGATATTGACAAGTTTTTCCATATTCCATATTTTGTATATAGTAAACGGTGGAAAGGGTTTCAGCTGCTCGTAATCTCTCGGAAATTTAGTTTGTATCTAGTCCTGAACAGTCGTTGCGAAAAGTTTAAATGTCTAAATTGCGCATATTCTTGTGCATGCATACATGGTATAATAATTCTGCTTGCACCCCAATGCGTTAAACTATTTGATTTCATGTATAACTCGTTTATGTTCTATTATTTCCGCAGATTCCATGGGCGCAGCAATAATGGCGGTGTAACCATTAGTGTCGTGTTGACTGTGGAAGCCATGTTCGACCCATGTGGTTTGATGAGCCAACACTTTGACGACAATCTTCAGCCTTCGTCTGCATGGAAGTGAGACTCGATACGGCATCTTCACTGCTGGCAGCATACATTGACTCTAAAAAATAACTTGTGTGTGAAAGGAGAAATGTCCATGCGATAAGTGTCATTGTTTACGGAAGTAGTGTTATCGAAGGACCGATTTGCCCACCTACAGAAAACTTTAGTAACAAGCAGAGAGGGCGAACAGACTACTTATGTATAACGTCACCTTGCTTGAAACATAACCTGTCTACAAATTATAAAAAAACAATTAATCACCCCCACCCTCCGATTAATGATATTTTTTTTGAAATTATGTAAATGTTTCCTCATCTTCGTCTTCGCTGTGGTCACGCTCTCTCTGCTGCTCCTCTTCATGTTTTAATTTTAAGCAATATTCCATTTTGGTTGGAGGGTTTTCTTCTTCACAGTTTTTAACTATTCTACCACATTCATTGCAAATCCGATATTGTCCTCGTACACCAACATTGCATCCAACACAATGTCGAAGACCAGCACGTGGATTTTTTGATAAAATATATTTGTGTTTCTTGCAGTATT
The DNA here is from genome assembly GCA_030141615.1 of Unio pictorum. Taxonomy (NCBI): domain Eukaryota; kingdom Metazoa; phylum Mollusca; class Bivalvia; order Unionida; family Unionidae; genus Unio; species Unio pictorum. The sequence continues at coordinate 25,548,843 of JARLTB010000060.1, forward strand.
CTCCACGACATTTTTTTTTATCACATTTATCTATGCTTCCCTGACGCAGCCAGGTGCAATTTTTCATTATTTAGGTAGTATCTATTTAATTTATTTGGCCAATCAGTGATTCAACAGTTTGATCAGAATGTTTGATGATACAACATCTTAATGAATCAATGAGATCTTCATGAATGTTTGTGACAAGTGCAAATAAATTTATATTTATTAGGAAAATACGCACTTGTCACATCAACAAAAAACACGCGATAGAATAACATTTATCTGATCGATCTGAGATCTTCATGAATGTTTGTGACAAGTGCACATAAATATATATTTATTAGGAAAATACGCACTTGTCACATCAACGAAAAACACGCGATAGAATAACATTTATCTGATCGATTTGAGACACATAAATATATATTTATTAGGAATATGTATACTTTCCTCATCAACGAAAAACACGCGATAGAATGATCATTTTGTCAATCTGAGACCTCCAATCACGACTGGCGAAAGTGCACATAAATATATATTTATCAGGAAAACGTGCACTTTCGCCATCAACGAAAAACACGCGAGAGAGCAGCAGAGGGTAAACAAACTTGGCTCAATCGTCATTTGCTTTAAGCATAACCTTCCTACGAAATATAAAATAATCTTAAACAAAACCCCTAATTTACCGAGATTTTTACCTAAATTGTATGCAACCGGTTTATCCCGCTGACGACCAAACTGAAGTCACGCCATCTTTGCTGCTACAAATTAGCCAAATATTTTATCGACACATGTAACTATATCATTAATATATATCAATAAAAATATCTCAAATATCCGAGAAGCATATACTACTAGATTAGCACGAGAACGCCAGGAAGCAATAAAAAAAATATATTCCTTTGAGAGATTCACTTCGAAGAAAACTTCAAGAACTCCAGGAGTCACAACTTGATTATGTAGAAGGTACAGAAAGATTAATTAAACCTATTACTGCAACAACTGAGAAAGTTGTATGGGGAGATATCACTGATCCAGAAGAAAAAAAAACCTCCTCTTGGGACAATAAAAGAAACCGCTAGGGCAACGCAAGAGATTTTACAAGATCTTCCAACTAGTATAGCTGCCGCACAACCTCCTCAAGATATTGATAAAATGTACACTGAAATAGCTGATTAAAAGAAAAACCTGCATCTCAACCTAAAGCAAAAAGAGATGTTGAATTTATTAGTAAATTTAAGGAAGGTGTTATTGAAGATATAAAAAAATGTTAAGGAAGAAGATTTTCCTCGTTTTTCATATAATAGTCTTTCTCGAAAATCTGAAATTTTAAAACCTAAATACGCTAAAATAAATGATGATAATTTTCTAAGACGATTATTTCGTGTGTTTTATAATAGACCTAGCGCTAATATTACTGATCCATTATATAAAGAGTTTATGGATAAAGTAAATTATTATCGTCGTGAAGATCAACAACAACCTTTCCAGCATCAACGTTCTACACTGGAACACCCTACCCCCCCCCCCCCCCTCAGTATCAGCTACCCCAACCTCTGCAACAAATAGAACAACAAAGGATGATGTTGGAGGCTGACAAATTTAGAAGTGATCGAATAAAAGAAAGGGTGAAACAAAAAACGACGAACTTAAACAAAGAGAGACTGAACGGCAGGAGAAATTACGCTCTTTACCAGGTAAAAAGAAAAAAGATCCTGGTGATGACTCTTCTGGCGCTACTACAGGAAGTGGTTTGGGAAATGATCCTATCACTTGCCCTGCCAGAGACATCGCCAACGTGGATAAACTAGAAATCCTCATAGGAGGAAAACGCGCTGGAAATACTTCTCATGAAATTATCAACGAAATATTTGATATCTGTCGACGATTATTTACCGGTTGTATCATGGACATCAATACATATCAGGAATTTATCGACAAAATTGTAGATGACTAAATCCCTTGACACATAATTTAGATCATGGTGAATGATTAAATAGAATGATCGTACACAGTACGTATCGTAGACCAAGAATGCTCAGAGTAGTAAATTCACGATTACCAGTTTATAAAATAACTTACGGAGATGGACTTGGTGATGTTGTTCGGGGCTTATTTACCAGGATAGCGCCAAAAGCAATGCCAATTGCAACACAATTATCAATGAAAGCTATCAATGTTATTCGCGACAAAACTCCTAGCGCAATCGGTGATCTTGCCGGTAAAGCGTTTTCGGCGGTCAAGGACAGAATATTACAGTTATTACGACGAAAAAAACAACAACTGAAATTACCATCTACTGAAGTTATGCCTACAAATGAAAGTAAAATAATAAATCAGGCCGCAACCCAAATATTAATGGATCTGGCTGATGCATCGTTAAAAGAGAAAGAAAAAAAACATAACCGCTAGTCTGATAGCAGGAAGTGGTCTTCGTAGATAATTACAATTTAGATCATAGTAATTACAATAAAATGTTTAAGCGTGAAATTGATACAGCATTGGATATGGGTGAACCAGTTCATAAAAATAAATCCCTTCGGTATTTCTTACGCGCTGAAGCATTTATCGAAGTCGAAGGTCGAATTGTAAAAGCAGATGATACAAATTATGGAATCGGTGACAGAGTCGGTTTCGTTAATAATGGCATCATGGCGTTATTCAGCAGTGTTACTTATATGATTGATGGAAAACACATCGAATCATGAATGGAAAATGTTGATATTGCTACGACGATACTTGGTCTAGCAAGATACTCCGATGACTATTCAAGATCAGCCGGTCCATCAATGATGTTTACAAAGGATACAAATGATCATCCAGAAAACAGAAATGTAACGATGAATGCAGCTGGAACTGAAGTTGCGTCAATAAATGAAAATTTCAATTTTGGATTCGCAGCACGTAGATCAATTTTAAACGCAAACGATGTGTTTTCATGTGCGATTCCATTATCTCATATTAAAGAAAGCAACAGGAAAAGGGTATAAAAGAAGGGACGCGGTCTCAGACTTCCGTGAACTTAACTAGAAAAAATGACTGAGACTTCCAGGAATATAATAAGACCGATGTCAAATTTTGATCTGATAAATGTTGCCTAAAAATTAAAAATAAAAAATTTTAGAGGAGTTTTCATGCGTGATCAATTACCGGAACAACCACATCACGTTGAAACCGGTATAATCAATCTCGATTCGAATTCCGGTCCAGGAACTCACTTGGTTGCATATACGATTGATCCACGAGGAATTGCTTATTTTGATTCGTACGGACTATCAACACCAGTTGAGTTTTAAAATTATATTAATCAATTGCCTGCCAAGATTTGGTATTCAATATTACCGACACAGACAATGACAGGTCGTGAATCCATCGCTGTACTTGATGCGATATCAAAATCAACTAAACCACCTCATCAAGTTGTACACGAATACACAAGTAATCGTTGGACAGGTATTTAAAATTGTACATATATATATAATGGTTGATATTTGAGTGACAGAAAAAAAACCGATAAAGATTTCGATGCATCAAAATATGCAACTAATAGATGACCTTGCTGATATTATGAACCTAGCTGGGGTTGACCGAGATGAAGTTGTTACAAAACACGGTGTTTTGAAAACAAGTAATATTAAGTGGAATGATATAGTTCGTAGGGTTCTTGGCGCTGCTATGGATAATATTCCGGTATTTACCGACAGCGGAGATTCAGGTATATCGATAGATTATATCAGAAGCGAAATTATAAAAAATGTTCAGAAACGATTATCAACGTCAGGTGGTGTATTAACAGGAGAACTTTCCATGAACGGAAATAAAATAACCATCCTAAGAGATCCAACATCAGATGAAGATGCGGCAACAAAAAGATACGTTGACACTGTTGATGGTAAATTATCCACGTTGCAAACCGAATACGAACTTCACATAAACGATCACAACACCGTAGACGAAAAATTTTATACGTTGAGAGCCGAGTATGACGTTCACGTAGGTGCGTTAAAAAATCTCCGTATAAATTTCAGAAAGATCGATGAAATTGCAGATGAATTCTTCGGAAAACCGTTAATCGTTGATACGAAACTTTCTGATATTAAAACATCAATCGATACGATTAATAAAACACAAGGATATATTGTAAGAGATGTTCATAATATTATTAATAAAATTGATCCCCTTGAAAAATATCAGGGTAAAATTCTCCACAGCGGATTAACAACGTCGTATACACAATATCATCAGGATCAACAACATGGTCTCAACAAAACAATACTATTAAACATACCGCGGAAGTTACTGGCGTGTACAGATTGTCTGTGTTTAGTAGTGCAAAATTCGAGATATTTGCCACGTATCCATGGCGTCACTCAACAGACACGTTTTCTGGAACCGTATCTGTTATATTAAACCGTGGAGACGAAGAAACATTTATCCTGGTTGCATCCAACAAAAAATTAACTGCAGCAACGATCTGGTGGTGTCTGGAATTTATTGCAGAAACGACTCAATTGATTATAGCGTAAATAATATGGACTACAGATACAATCAAGCGCGTGAGTGGCAAGATAAATTAAAATCTATCGTTGATACTTACACCATAAAAGTAAAAAAAATATCACAGACGTGTAATTGTCATTGACATGATTTTTGTATACTCAGTCTCCGCGGTTGTTGCTGAAGCCGGTCTTTTATTGTCCGCTGTAACAATGACATCACCTGCGGTCATAACGATCTGTGTTTCAGCGTCAACTGCGATCGATGCAGTTTTTAATATAATCGCAAAAAATATCGACATGCACGAATGAAAAATTATCCGATTATGCGGTGAAGTTACACGCGGCAACGGCGGCGTATTCTAAACTATCTCAGTTAATATCTGAAAGCCTCAACGATGCTTCAATGTCGGATTCTGAGTTCGCATTAATGACTAAAATATTCTCTGAAGTAATGACTGTGATAGAATCTACACCCATTAAAGTTACAGATAAATAGATAAATGTCAGCACAAGAACTATTGCAACAGATTTCCACGAACACAATACCGGTGAAAACAACTATGATATCAGTGAGCACAACCAATCCTGAATTTAGTATTAATTTTCCAACTGCAATTTCAGCAAGGAAGATTGCACTTGCACAACTGCGAGTATATCATAGTTGGCCAAATATCAGATCTGAACCATTTGGTGGATTACCTCCAAATAATTCGCTTGTACTTGCAAACAAAAATAAACCAGATGGAACCCCAGATTTCTTTGTTGTTTCTATCCCCACAGGTAGTTATCAGATTGAACAAATCAACGATGAATTCCAGCGGAGAATAAAATCAACAGCAAAAAAAGAATCAAAAATAACTCTTACTGTTCACGAACCAACATTATCATCTGTGATTGAAGTAAAATCTCCCGATTACGTCGTAGATATTTATCGATCATCATTCTAGGATGGCCGGAAACTCCACCACATCCTGATGATGTTCTCAGATTTAACAATGATCCAGATGCTGAAGGTAGGAATATCTCACCAGAGACTGTAAATATAACATCAACGATTGCAGTCAATCTTGTATGCGATGTAATTGATGGTAGTTATCAAACTGATCTTGGCATATCAAATCAAACTCAACAAGGATACGTTCTTTACATATTTACTCCAATGGTTCCTCTTGGATCCTTGATCGTGCAAGAACTAATCAATTCGTTTATCTACGCACGCATAATCAATACTTGTCAAGAATTAATTTTAAACTCACCGACCAGAGTGGACACTTTATTGATTTACGTGGCGAGGTTTAACTGATAAATCTCAATGTAAAATCTTAAGATTTTTATCGTAAACGATTTTTTGATCTTGATTCACGAATTAATCAGATAAATATTATATATGTACCAGCATGTAAAGTTTTTTTTTTAATACACGATAAGGAAGCACTTGGAAATGCAATCAAATTAATATTTACACAGTCTTCATTCAACATCGTTGATATTGTCATTGATGAGTTCAGTGACGAAGATATTTTACTGACGCAAGAACAGGTAGATAGATTGCGGTGAGAACATATTTCTATGATGACGTGTGACAGAGATCAGATTATAAACTACGCGCATTCCTGCATTAAACTTGATGAACTTAAGAAAATATTATATAGTTCTGAACAAAAATCTGATTTCAGTAAAACAGAATATTTCTTTACATATTTGATGAAATTTCATTTTTTAAAAATCCATTTTAGTCAATTTTATCGTAGAAAATCTGTTAGATTTCTGATTTTTGTAGGGTAAAAACCAAACCAATTCTCTAAATGATTTATCGATAAATCGTTAATTTCATCCTTTTTTGTCTGTTTTTTGTATATTTTTTCGTACAAATATATCCGATTTTAGTTGATTTATGAGCAAAACATAGCAAATTTATTGATAAACCGTTAATTTAATCATTTTTTGCCCGTTTTTGTATATTTTCGTAAAATATATCCGAGTTTAGTTGATGTATGAGCAAAACTAGGCAAATTTATCGATAAATCGTTAATTTCATCTTTTTTGGTCTGACTTTTGTATATTTTCGTAAAAATATAATCGATTTTAGTTAATTTATGAGCAAAACATGGCAAATTAAGCGATTTATCGATAAACCATTTACTTAATCGCTCGGGGTTTCACCCAACAAATATTAGAATTTTGATAGATTTTTCTATGATTTCGACTTCAATTGGTAAATAAAAGAATGAAAATTCATCAAAATTTACAAATCTGAATAAAAAATATTATAACAGAATTTAAAAAATATTATAACAGAATGAAACAACATAAGGATGAAATTTCATCAAAATTTACAAATCTGAATAAAAAATATTATAACAGAATAAAACAACGGAACTGTAGAGGAATTAATCCATGCTGCCATCGGTAACAGCGTTTTCATTTATAATCTTTCTTAGTTGTCTCACGCGTGTGTTGATAATTTTGTTCGTTTCATATTCGTAAGACAGTTTTGATTATATATTTTCTACTGCGACAGAAAGTGGTACGAACTTATCTACGTCTGTATCTTTTAGCATTGATAAGGACAGGAACATTATAGACTGTATGCTATTTATCAGCTTATATTCCATTGAGAGTGTATAACCACCTTCAAGTTTTCACAAAATATTTTTTCTGGATCGAGTTGTATATTTATATTTTCATTTTTTAATATTTTTACTGCAGATATTATAGAATTAATATTTTCGAAGTTCATATATATATATATATATATATATATATATATATATATATATATATATATATATATATATATATATATATATATATATATATATATATATATATATATATAAATATAAATATATATATTTATATATATATAACATATATATTTAAATTTTAAAAAAATAATTTTTTGGACAGCAAAACCTTTAACCTCTAGTTTGAGTGTTCTAGAAGGTTCAAGGCACATTGTCAGGGTCTCCGCGGGTTATGAGCGTTATTCGTATAATATTATATAAGCCCCACTTGTCAAAGGGTAAGTGTTACGTCCCACTTTGTCAAGGGGTATTGTACAACATATAAATAATAATAATATAACCCAATCCCCTTTGATACTCGTTATTTAAGAGATGACCGCCCTCGGTATAATTGCCCGGTTCGAGTAGGAGAATGTATATGGTAACCTGAGCGGGTATGTTGAACAAAACAACTCCGAGCCCCCGTAAAGATAAATAAACAATTTAAAATACATACACAATCATGAAACTTCCTTTCATTAGGAATACACGCGGTTTAAAAACAAACTTTCACCGAATTACAATAAGATTTGAAATAGAATTAAACAAATTAGCCGCTCTATTACTGAGTAAAAATTATTATAGGATCGAGTGGTACAATCGAAGTCAGTACTTTGTTCGATTTTCATAACCTGCTAGATCTTGGTCCACGTTTACTGTTCAATCCAATGTTGTTCTAGAAGTCCCTTTTTCTCTAGATAATCTGCCCTCATGGATGTTCCGCTTGAATCCGGACTTGTCCACTGTATTATGCATACACTGCAATTTCCACCTATCAATTCTTTTTCCAACGTGTACGTCGCTATTCCCGTACTTCACGTTCTTCGCCAAAAAAGCTATTTTCTTCCTTCCAAAAAGAAAATTAAAACAACCTAAGTCTCTCGTTACAATTGTTACAGTTGAGACTGTCCATTATTCCTGGTTCGAACAACCAGATATTTCTATCAGTGATAACAATTTTACGGCTAGTAATTAACTACACATGTCCTCAAATGAATGTAGTTAAATCAATTGTTAATTCGTTTGCCTTGACATAATACAATAACGTATTACAAAGCGAGGCGTTGAATCGTATACACTGTCGCTAAAGTATCTATGACATCAAAATTCGGTGAATTCACATGTATTCTTGTAAATCCCTTACTAACGTAATACATTAAATTCTTAGAACACAATCTTTATTCAAACAATATGATAAATTGAAGAATTAACGTAACACTCCCTATCCATAACTCAACATAGTGTTTTACGACATAAATTAACACCACGTCATTCTTAACTAAGAATTAAGGTAAGAATTCCAATTCCTAATTCAAAAGGACATTATTATACAAATGTATCAAATGAATTCATGCAAGAACTTCCGATTCATAATACAAAACACATTATTATAAAAATGTATCAAATTAAATCAATTATACAAATGTATCAAACGAAATCATGCAGACCTGTAACTAAGCAAACATGCAATATGCAAGGAAATCCTACAATACCTTTGTGTGTTTGGTGTGTCACTCAACCGTTGGTTTCGCGTTTTTTTCCCCCCTGGTCTATCATTTAACGGATGTACTTCTCTAAAATACCACCCGGAGCCTTTAAATAATTCTAACACTGTCTTCTCTCTTGCAGAGAAATTTTAAAGAATGGTTTCTAATTTAGCTAATGCGATATTATGTTCTATGATAAAATGAAACTTTAAAGGTCGCCAGCAGTCAGCCCTGGCTCCTGTGTAAACAGCGTTTAATTAGTACAATGTCGCCTAGACTCTACAGGCACCTCTCTCTTGCACGACGTGTCTCGTAAATCTAACTAATGGCTATCTGGCCACAACTAATGGTTTATTAATAGATCGACCGAAAATGTGGTATTTCACTCACATTAAGGACAATACAACCTTTAATCCCTTGGTTACCACCGTATCCTAGCAGGCTCAAGGCAAATTAAGGACAGCACAACCTTTTAACCCTAGGTTACTACCGTATCCTAGCAAGTTTAAAGGCACATGAAACATATAACCTTCATTAAGGACAGCACAATCTTTTACCTCTAGATTCGACTGTTCTAGCAGGTTCAAGGAAATTAAGGACAGCACAACCTTTGAACCCCAAGGTTACCACCGTATCCTAGCAGGTTCAAAGGCACATGAAACACATTAAGGTATATACGAAGACACGAAACACAGATCCCCCGTTGTGAGTCTCTAATCTGTCAAATAACAGTCTAGAGCCTCAGGGAAACGTGGTTGGTGAATTACGTATTACGATCACCTCTCTACGTTCAACAGATTATGTACACACACACACACACACACACACACACCGATATCAAACCCGGGTGAGTAAAACGATCACCCACCATGATTCGAATCATAGTGAGATGTGTGTACATAATTCTGTTGAATTTCGAATTTAGGTCCTTTATTTTCTGCGACATATTGTACCGAACGTGTGTGAATATCATAAAATGTACCAGCTGAATATATTGATGGGAATATTATTTCTTCGTCAGTCTCTGTGTTGATAGATTTTATCGCCCTCCATACAACTGTTCTTTCATACTTTCCAGTATTAACACATACATAATTTTGACTCTGCGTGATAGCTCTCAGATTATCCAAGGAGTTATTTGTCGGATTTGAATTTATATGGTCTACTACAAGATCGTCTTCGATCACCCCATGGAAACACTCGTAGACAAACCTATGACAGAAATATGCTTTTATTTTATAATCTTTCCAAAAACCGAACATGAGATAACCAGTATTAATAACAAAACCAACTGGTTTCTTAAGTCGACAATTCCTCATAACACCATCACGATTTGCTTCGTAGTTCGTTATGATAGGGTGTCTCATAAATTCCTTTTCCTCCATTATACATAAATATCTTTTGTTCAATTAATTATTTGCCTTGATCTTTACTTTGAAATCTAATCAGATAATCTTCCGGGGTTTTTATAATCCTGTCGACTTCATTATTTTTTTAATCATAATACCGTTTTAGTTCTCTGTATCTTTTACCACAACATTGCACGCGTATTTCTCCTCGTACTCCAACATCACATCGTAAGCAAGGTTTCGGTCCTAGTCTTTCATCTCGGACACGATGCGAGGGGATTCTGCATAATTCGTTTACGCAACATCTGTTACAAGAAGTAACTGATCCGATCATAAACAACTTGCAGAGATTCCTTGTTTTAATCATTATATATATGAAAATTTTACTTTAAATACTTGTTTTAATTATAATGATGGGAGAATTCGAGAGATTATCCAAGATCGAGCTTTCTAAAATTAAAAAATTAATCTTGACAGAATATTCCCTGTGCCGATGCGAGATCTGGTTGATCCGACAGACAACACATTGATCAATAAAATACATGACGTCAAAAAAGAATTTCAGAAATATGAAGCATCTCATGTGTGGTCGACGTTCAAGATTATAAGTGACACTAAAAATATAGATGCTACGATGAACGACAAAAGAGCAGCGATGATCATTAATTACTTTGACGATATAAAATATATTTTAAAAATTAAATTGATCGTACTATCAGATACGGACAATTAGATTTTTCGTGGTAAACGTGATCATGTCCTTCATAACGAAAAACCTGCCATACTGGGTAAAGGTTCCAAACCAAGGATGTTGACCGGTATTGATAAACTATATTACGAAAGGACTTATCCTGTAACAGCAGTTATTTATGGGATATATCCGCTTGAGAAACCCAACATTGATAATCTAAATCCGATGAAATTCTCGAAGATAAATTGTGTGGCCGAACGAATAACAGAACAATTCACCGTCTCGACGCGTGGGAAGGGTTTAACGGATAACCGAGTAATATAATAAATTCGTGGCAGAAATAGTCAAAGATATCGGAGCATCTATCAAAGATGTTGCTGAACTAGGAAAGAAATTAAAATCTCATATAACAGTAAAAACGATAACAGGAGAGATCTTATACGAATTGAAATATAAATCAAAGGGAGCTTCAATATAAATTGTTGATCATAATGCGCATGCGTGGACTAATGCAGTAACAGTATTTTCACGCACGAGGACGGTTAAATTCTATAACGGTTACATGTTTGACTTTATTACCGAGATAAGTAAAAACGATCCTGTATCCGTGTTTTTTTTTTTAGTTCTGAAAGTTAATCAGATCGGTTCGTAAGACCAAATGGTGAAATTTATCGAACAGAATCCCTCCACGAGAAAATGCACGAAAAATCATTCGGTGAATGTGTTACTGTTCCATCAGTTGCAGCTCATTTTGCTAGAGAGAGAAATTCCTGGAAACCAACTCGGTTTGATTTTCTTGATATAATATTAAGTTGTGTTGAATATGGTCACGGTGGACTGTGGAGACGTGATTTCGGTTGATATGGTTGCATGTTATCCTGGAAGTTTTCTAGGATACTGAGTGTTTTGGGTATTTTAAAAGATTCGGTCACCCGACACACCAGATGACGCGAGTATCAATAAATGGACCATTACCTGATTTTGATATTACCGGATTCGCTTGTATAGAATCATTCGAGTTTACAGACAATCTTCATCCGATTTGTTATGTTTGGTTCGGTAGACATTTTTCACGAAAGAACTAGGCTCCAATAGTACTGTTACGACATATACTTGATTGTTTAATGAAGCGATTATATCATACCGAATGCAGACCGAAGTTTGGTTACCACAACAAATGAAACATTCTGATGAAGAAAATCCTGATAAAACCGACTTTGAAAATAAAATTGCAAAAGATCTTGACAAAAAAAATAATAGGTAAATTTACCCAAGGAGGATCATAGATCATAAACTACATTGTACAAGATTGATCATGGACGATGCTGAATTAAATTTTATAATCGCTGATACAACGAAAAGTAATACATTCAGAAGTCAGGATACAGCTTTCTTATCAAATGGAACTAAGTTAGGTACAGTTGTAAGTTATATTGATGGTGAATCACCGCAGTATACTCATCTAAGATCTTCGATGCTCGCGTACGTTTCGATTAATCTGTAATCGATGATAAATAAAATTCCAGAGTTTGCTGTCAGAGTAGCTACCGATTCGTTTTATATCAGTAAAAAATATTCAAGATAGCTAGACAAACTAAATATCATCAATCATGCGCCATGGGGTTCTTGGAGAATAAGAAAAGAAAATATACTCAGTTATTCTGAATCAGCAGATGTTCCAGTCAAAGATATTTACCGTATAAAAAATCAGATATTAAAACCATCGTCTGCACCATCAATATATTATCCCGTAGCTAGACACATAACGATTTATCTCAATGGACCTGGAAAATCAGGAAAGACGACACGTGCGATTGAACTATTTCAAAATGCTGATATGATCGTTTTGACACCTACACACAGACTTGCGCGAGAAATGACCCAACGAGTAACACTGTCATGTACTTAACACAGCTTTCTCCGATGGAGCGGAGACGCATGGACTCCTGATCGAATGGGAGATAAATACATTCCGAAGATCATAGTTTGGGATGAAATATGTATTGTATCGCTGGAAAATCTAAAAAATATTTCTTTATTGGTTGTTGACGTAAAACACTGATTTAATAATGTGTGTCGATCATGGTCACCACCACCCTTTGTTGGACTGTCTCCACACGAATGGCTAAAGAGATCAGTTGACTATTATGAAGAAATAACTGACGATCATAGAGCACTTGATTCAACATTGAGAGAGTTTAAAAATTAATCAGATTACAACCGAATAAAATTCAATGTGAAGTAATGCGTAATATAATTTCAGAAACCTCTTTGAACGACTTTTGGGATACGTGGAGACCAAATGATCTGATGGTTGCAAGTAGAAATATAGTTTGTGACACACTTCAACAAAAATTATTTCTGTTACATAAAGAAAAATTCGCAGAGTTGCCGGTGCCATTATGTTATCGCCCAGCAGATACGCGACGACAGCATATTCTCGTTGACATACTAGAACAGACGGAGAAAAAAAATCTCGTGTTGAATGATATTGTTTTAGTTGATGTCAATGTTGTTGATAGCGCGTTATCGGATTGGACGCTAGGATACTCGATCACAATACATTCATCTCAAGGATCAACTATTTCTGATAGAGTTGTCTGGATTTTGGATGATCATATCGAGTGGTTGAATTTAATTTATCTTGCAGTGTCTCGCGTCAGAAAAATATCTCAGCTACGTAGGATTGTCGTGGATGCGTTAGAAACCACTGGCAATGTTGACAATGATATAGTAAGAAAAAATATTAGATTGCTATAAACAATGTGATAAAAAAACGCGACTTTGATTTTGACGTGCAATTTATCATAACATTGAAACAACTGGATAATCACTGTGCAAGCTGTAATTGTATAATGTTGTGGCAATACTTGAGTAAAAATCCTAGACAAATTTACCGTAGATAGAAAAGATAACAGTCTTGGTCATATACGTGATAATGTGATGTTAACTTGTCTTGAATGTAATAGGAGTAGAAGTGCTAGTTAAGTGAATGTGGTGGTAATAGTGTATCTTCCGGAATTACCTGTAATTGTTCACGTGTAAATCCACGTTGAGGAGCAGCTGAATTAAATCTGCAGATTGCAGGTCTACCTGTAGATCGTACCACGCTGGATATCTTTTGTGATGTAATACTCCAAATAGGATCTGTCGCTCTCTTTTTTTTCCTCCTTCGAGTTCACCGGGTTCATACAAATACCTGACGATAACATTACCTAATATTGGCTGCGGTGAAGCATTATGCTGTATTTGTATATATTTCCTTGTTATCGCATTAATAGGTTTCGTGGCAGTTGTTCGAGTAACCTCATTGTTTAATGCAGCTATCACACTTGGTAATCTTGCAACCCATTCACGAGATCCTGTATCCTGAATGAATTCCTTCGCGTATTGATATCCAAATAATCGTTCAGCAAGTGTTCTATTAAATCGTTCTACGGATCGCTTGATCGCGATGAATTTCAGTATGTCCTTGTTGTATTTTAACATCATGTCGCTTCATTAATGATGATACTGCACGAAGAAATTCTTTGCCAGGATCGACTTGTAATAGTTGTGGCCATCGCACGCGTCCTCGTCGATAAATCCGTCTTAGGCAGATGCAACTTCGGTAGCTTTTTTAGTTGATAATGGTTCTGCTTTTTTATATCTTCTTGCAACATCAGCATCGGTTAATGTGTATTTAAATGTTACTCTACGTATACGATCATGAGGTAAAAACAGAATATCAGCCTGATGATCTTCATTAGGAACGTTAACATCAAAATGTGCGTACTCGATTCGTTTAGGCGGTGGTAAGTAAATTTGCCATATTGCTTGTCGTGCTAACCAAGCTGCGGCGGTAGAACGTGTTACATTTGCTGCATTAGCAAGTTTATCGATTGCAGCTCTACCTTTCCAGTATCTTCTTGGGCTGTAAACTGATTCCATTATAATTAATTACCAAGCACCTATTGCTACTTTGGTTTTCATAGCAGATTTTACTAACCAATTGGCTAATCTTTCCTTGAATTTTTATTTTTTATGGAATTCAATGCATGAATCAATTTCACATCTGCCGTTGTTCTAGATCTTTCCTTTTATAAGCTACATAATGAACGTGACACGCTTTATATATTGTATTTACCCGATATTCACCGGATTTTGGTTGATCTTTTTCATCAAGTCTGTAACGTGGGGTGCACTGGCGGGTGATCAAAGTGTTATTAAGACAATATTGCACAAGGCCTGGTCAGAGGTATTGCGCAACTTGGAAACAACACTTGAAGACCGCCTCCCACTAATCGGCGTTATCTAGAAGATGATCGCTACGGTGTAATCTGCCCGGTCAGTGAATATAGTAATCTGAGATGGTACTTTGAACAAGACAATACACGAGCCCCCGTAAAGATAAAATATGAATTTAATTAAAAATACAATTACGAAAAGAATGACACTGTGAATTACACTTTCTCTCTTTCTGAATACACTTAGTTCAGAAAAAAAAATACAAATGCCGAAGCTTTAAAATACTGGATACATTCATAAGAATTCAAACATTAATGAAAATAAATGAAGTTAGCCATTAATACTGAGAGTAAATTTCATCAAGGAATCGAATGTTCATTTAACATTGGACTGTTGAGTGATTCAACATGACCTTTTCCGTCGACTGGTTTTTCTTTCTCTTCCCTGCGTGCGTCCGTCTCCAGCTTGCCCTTTAATTGAACGGGAATTCCACACTGACTTCTTATTTCTTTCCTTTTGACTTCTCGCTGATTCTCACTCTTGCCCACAATAAACGATTGCTTTTGACTTCTCGCTGATTCCCACTCTTGCCAAAGTAAACTATTTTTCCTTGTAAAAGAAAAGGGTAAAACGCCCTAAGTATCTCGCTACTTTCAGAGTTGCGATTGTTCGTCCGTCTTCATGTTCGAACAATCAGATCTTACTATCAGTGTTATCATTCATATGGCTAACAAATTCTATACATGTTTTCAGATCAATAAAGCTATACTGCTAATTATCAACATCAGAATTCGGGAAAGTCATATTCCCGTAAATCATTACGTAAAGTGAGGCAATATAACATAACATACAATCCATATTTACTAATATGATAAATTCAAATTAATGTAACCTTTCCAATCATAAATGTACACCGCGGGTTTTCTACACCACCAATTTACCTACGTAAGTATATAAGGTAAAATGCTAATTCAGAATTCAAAATACATTATTAAATCACTGTAAAACCGACTATCCATACAAAATATGAACACATCATGCATCTGTAACAAAGAAACATATCCAAGTACGTTATTAAATCAATGTAATACTGAACTAGTTATATCGTAGTATCGATACATTATTCATCTAAGACAAAGATAAACAGCATATACATTACATCATAATAAAGGTGAATTTGAGCTAAATACCTTTTGTGTTTTTGGCGTCTTACAAACGTTCCACATTCAGTTCCCTGGAACCACAATTAATTTACGAACGTCTTTCTTTCAAAGACGTACGGAGTCTTCTCCGGGATTGGAATCAATTATTCTGACCGTCTCTTGCAGACGTCTTCCTAGACTGTCTAACATCGTTTGATACGAACTATATATTTCCCGATTCTGGGTTTCGGCCCAACCCTCTGTCCTGTACATTTGACCAATCGGCATAAACGCTATTCTTACTGACCTTATGGAAACCGTCTCTCACGATGTCAAAAATGCCACTTAGGATCGAGATGTCACATTATCGTTTGTCTTAATCATTTTTGAAAGCTCCACGTGAGTAATCCCATAATTTTACGTGTCAAACACTCAGTCCGTTTTCACTTTAATTATTGTACCAAGCCTGACCAGGTTTAAGAAAACATTCTTTCCGTTCCACTCTAGTCCAAGACAGTTGATTGTCGGCTAGCCTACGAATTAATTACTGGATGTCACTGACGAAAAATTTGGCACTTGACAAAGTCTGATATCAAGTCGAGTGCCAGGACCGCGGTAATTATATCCTGGAAGATGTTTTTCTCCGGGATATTTAGCCCACGGAGTTCCTGGAAATTTTGACATTAATGTTGCAAATGTCACCACCGGTTGTTTTTTTTTTTTTGGTAAAAAGGAAAATTTCTTTCTGTCACATAATATTTTCCACCGTATGCTATTTTTATTTTTTGTTGTAACCGTAGATAAATCAGTAGTTGGAGTTTTAACTTTACAGTGTAAACAATATAAATCCATGATATAATTATACCATGGATGTAATTGATTTTTCAGTGACACGAAAACGAGAACAGGTAAAACTGGACAGAAGTATATAAACAAATATTGCTGTGTCCATGAATCACATACCGTTAAAAGGCTTGTGTAAAATCCCTTTTTAAAGCCGGTGCATACTGTATTTGCCTCAAGCCCTCAACCATACAACGCAACGCAACTGAAACGGATTTAAGCAAAGGCGTGGAAAGAATTTGCTATGGTTGTTTGTGGATTGCTACGGGGAATTAAAAGGGTTTATTTCACCCATGACAAGCACCGGTCTCACCCATGACAAGCAACTATGGTTTGAAATACAATGCTTTCTGTTGAGTGAAGAAATGGTCTGCATCGGAAAGTGCAGATAACCGAAAGCGAGCACATTGATATGCTGGAAACATAAACAGTTGCTGGATTTCGATTCGACATTTCACAGTAGTCCTTGTTGAATGGATGGGGAAACATACTGATTCCAAGTCTGTTATCCATGTGAAAATCGCTAACAATAAACATTTCAAAAAGGCTTGTCTGTCAGGCCTACATTCAGCAGACGGTAGACACCTTTACCGAACAGGCAAGTACCGTCAGCACCTGGGAGAACTCATGTTCGATGTAATCGACTTTCCAGTTAAATTGAACAACATCGACAAGTTCGAGCACCTCAATCCAGGAATCACTTTCAGCATCTTTGGCTGGGAAGAGGGTCTCTAACCACAATGGATTAGCGACGAAGTAAGGGATAATGCCGTGGACCGGCTACTATTGTCCATAGTGACAGGCAAAGACGTTAAAGCTATTACGTCTGGATCCAAGGACCTGTGCTAAATGGTGCAAAACCACACCAAGCTCAAGCATACAATACATGCCTACCGCCGATACCTGCACGTCTTCAGTCGTGCCACGCAATATACTGAATGCCATTGGCGGACCGTTTTGCCGGAGCCAGTTGTAAACACGCGATGGTTTAGGTACCATTTATATTACAATACGTTATCATTGCAGACTTTAAGACGGTCAACATATTGGTAATAGGCTCAACCAGTGAGCCAAGAAAATACAGCACACACAAAAATTGCCGATTAGGTCCTGTGCGGTTGTAGCTATAGATTCGTTATATGTGGCAGGGAAGCCAAAGTGCCGGATTGTAACGTAGCAAAAAAAAGAGGTCGCCGCCTTATATGGAACCTCAAGCGCGAGATGAAGGAGATCCTGGCAGTGCTCACAAAGCCAACCAAGCTTTTTAAGAGCCCACTCAACACCAAGTGTTTGCAGAAAGTAAACGGCTGCCACATCTACACCAAGCTCACATGAAAAAACTGAGCGCGTGCCCACAATACGCGCAACATCTAACTGCGCATCAAAACAGAGAAAACCATGTTACTGGTCGTTATCCACAACCAACAATCTGCACAGCTTAGATCAATATCTTTATGGAGACCATTGATACACATCATCCTTCGTCACTAACAGCAACATCGAGACGCGCAGAGCAATTTCGCTAGAACAGCTGCAGTTTGTGGATAGACTCCACTTCTTCAACAACGACCTGGAGAAGTTGTCCACCATCCTATCCAACGAGGTTCCACATAAAAAATGGTTACACAGAGCTCTACATTAGCTGGTCTTCTTCAAAAGCGTATACCGATATGTGTACCTCAACAGCTGTGAGCGTTTCTCAGAGACTGCCTCACAAAGACGAACCTCTCCCCATTGGATACGAAGAGGTGGATTGCACCAGACGGTATTATGATACAAGGCTATGTCAACTTCCGGATAATCCAAAAGCTGCACAGGCGGCTGAACGAGCACTCTTAACTGGATGAGGACACCCCCAGGTGGCAGCTGTGTATCCGGCGGTACAACTTGCAACTTATTGGGACGAAAAAGCCTTCTAGCTGAGAACAGCGTCCAGAAAGACGGTACACAGAGGGTTTGCCGCGGATGTTGAACCGGTCGGCCAATTCGTATATTGCGAGGAATCACACTGTTTCGGTGGCAGAATGATTCAGCAAGAACAGCACCAGATGTGGTCCTAGCAACTTTCGAGAGCGCACAGCTACCCCATTCTCGGAAAGCAACAGCTCCTTCGCGTATTAGTTCCCAAAACGCTCAAACAGGGTGCGATTTTAACCATGTAGCGAAAACTTATTATTGGAAACAATCACATTGTTTCCACTCATTTAGAGCTTATAAAGATTATGCGCTATATAATGTCATTATTATTATTATTATTATTATTATTATTATTATTATTATTATTATTATTATTAGTAGTAGTAGTAGTAGTAGTAGTAGTAGTATTTCGTTACTTTCTAAGAGACTGACCGTTTAATTTTCTAGGTGAAGGGAGTTTGAATTTTTAAACAAAAACAAAATGACAAAAAAGCAACAAAAAAGACATAATTGTCTCCCAAAAAAATTAAAAAGTATTATTGCGCTCATTTGTAGAAATAAAGACTAATTAAATCCATTTTTATATCAGTTGAAAAAATAAATTATCTTATTACCTTTTCTTCCATGCTGATTTTTTTTTCTTCATTCGGTATCTTATGCCTCGTCTAGTTTGAATTACTCCATGGAGCAAAAAGAATGCCATCTCCTTACAAATCTAGATGTGCAGATAACCGTTTTGACATGATCTAAAATATTACATTTTGGATTCGCAGTAAGCAACCCAGTGTCTAATTCTGAGATATTGTTATGTAGTCTTAATTAATCTCCATGGTAACATTATGAAATTTATATAATTAGTTGAAGTGTGTCTTACACTTCATTTTACCACCCACCCACGAGAAGCTACTGGCAAGCTTTCTGGTATCACGGTACCAATTGTTTTTCCATAGACCTCAATGCTAATATTTGGAGAGATAACTATATTTTCTATCGTAATTTAGCATGCATCTCACACACTGTTATAGAGAACAATGTTAGATTGTCAATTTGACAATGACAAAACCAGGTACTCCATTGCATTTAAGAGAGATAACTCTGCTGAAACTAGACAAGGGTATGAGTTATCTAGTCACAACATACCTATTTTCAGTCATGTGTATTATTACATTTTCAAAAAATCATAAAAAATACAAAATTTGATCTATTTAGGAATTAGCATAAATTCACATGTTGCCAAGAGGCTAACCTTTTTTTAAGCCTAACAGAAAGTACAACTCTTACATAATCCACCAATCAAAGCTTGTCTTGTTCTTAAGGTCTGAATGGTATGGACCCTACACCATAAGCTCCACCCACATGGACTTGCGCAATTGGTACCGTTATACCTTCTCACATACTCACATTGGCCGAATCCGCGACTCGAACCCACGCAGATGGTGCTGAGATGGCAGTGATCCGTAACGGAGAGCTCTTTAGACCACTCGGCCACTCGAGGCCGCTTGAATGGGAATGAAAACAATAGTGTATATTATATATGAGAAGATGCAGAAGATTGGTCTAAAAGTTATAATAT
Organism: Unio pictorum; assembly: GCA_030141615.1. NCBI lineage: Eukaryota > Metazoa > Mollusca > Bivalvia > Unionida > Unionidae > Unio > Unio pictorum. The sequence continues at coordinate 25,569,339 of JARLTB010000060.1, forward strand.
TTTAATCTTTTCTTGGAAATTTTATCAATATTGCGCTTTTAGTGATTAATTCGTGGATAAGGGTGGAGGTCTTATACAACGAGTATGAGATAAAGCCGTAGTCTATATTATAAAAGATATCGTGCAGGTACTGATGATTGGACTAAAGATTTAACAACTAAAAAGCATTGTAGAAATTATCGGATCAGTTATGAAGTCAAATTTCAAAGGAAAACAAATGTCGTCTGCCTCCGTGTTCTACAAGCATCTACACGAGAAAAAGAATTGCGAAAGTCAAGCTGGCGATATTTGTATCTTGTTCAACCAGGCTATGACCTTCAAGGGGAGACAAAAGTTTTTCCCTTCTATCTATCTATCTCACTATCTATCTATCTATCTCACTATCTATCTATCTATCTATCTATCTATCTATCTATCTATCTATCTATCTATCTATCTATCTATCTATCTATCTATCTATCTATCTATCTATCTATCTATATACATACATAAAGATAGATATGTTTAAACGTTTTGTTTGTTTGTTTGTTTTAAGGTTTAACGCCATTTTTCAGCACACGACTATACATGGCGGCCAGTATTATTGGTGGAGGAAGAACCCGGGGAAAAAAAACCGGAAAGAACCACCGACCCACGAGAAGCTACTGGCAAGCTCCCTCACATAACTACATTAGCCGAATCTTAGACTAGAACCCACGCAGACAGAGGTGAGACGGCAGTAATCCGTAACGGAAAGCGTTTTAGACCACTCGGCCACTCGGCCACTCGGGGCCCCTTGTTTAAAAGTACGTACGTGCGTGCGTGCGTACGTACGTTTATTGTCTTAGAGTTTAACGCCATTTTCCAGCACACGATAGGCTATACATGGCGGCCAGTATTATTGGTGGAGGAAGAACCCGGGAAAACTCCCGGAAAGAACCACCGACCTACGAGAAGCTACTGGCAAGCTTTCTCATATAACTACATTAGCCGAATCTTAGACTCGAACCCACGCAGACAGAGGTGAGATGGCAGTGTTCCGTAACGGAAAGCGCTTTAGACAACTCGGCCACTCGTGTCCCCACGTACGTACATACATACATACATACATACATGCATGCATGCATGCATGCATGCATGCATGCATGCATGCATGCATGCATACATACATACATACATACATACATACATACATACATACATACATACATACATACATACATACATACATACATACATACATACATACATACATACATACATACATAGAGAGAGAGAGAGAGAGAGAGAGAGAGAGAGAGAGAGAGAGAGAGAGAGAGAGAGAGAGAGAGAGAGAGAGAGAGAGAGTATAAATATTTTTCAGCATTCGGGACAAGTCAAAGTCATGTAAAGGTTTACAAAAACAACGCTTTCTCTGTTTTCTTGATTTAGTTTGCATTTGCCTTTGAAAAATACTAATGAAAATCTCTCTCTCTCTCTCTCTGTGTGTGTATATGTATATATATATATATATATATATATATATATATATATATATATATATATATATATATATATATATATATATATATATATATATATATATATATATATATATATGTGTGTGTGTGTGTGTGTGTGTGTGTGTGTGTGTGTGTGTGTGTTTGACCTTTAGAAATGTTCCCAAATGTGCCTTAGTGTATTCTTGCAGTGTGGCTAGATATATGTCTTTTCTTCTAGGTGCCTTATTCTCTCCGAAAAAAATCTGGAGCCAAAAACTACATTTTTCTCTTCGTGTCTATCAAAAAGACCCTATGGCATGATAAAAATAAGGTATTTCAAGTAAACAACTAAGATTAAAATAAGCGTTTCGTCTTTAACTTGATAGATATATTTTTTCAAAAGACTTGGAGTCTTCAGCTTGTCTCAGTTTCTTTTCCACTAAAGTATGTCACCGTGGCTTATCTCAACAAATCTTTCAGCGCTTTTTTGTATCTACATTAGATAATTACGAAGAATCAGGCAAATTGTATCCTCTAAGTTTGCCACAAATAGACTCGTACAGTGTGTGTGTGTGTGTGTGTGTGTGTGTGTGTGTGTGTGTGAGTGTGTGGTCAGTATATTATTGGTGTTTTCTTTATTTAACCAAAGAAAGGCAACGTGAGGTAATTTACTTCTGTCGGTATCATATATTTGTTGTCATGAGGAAAATTAAATTGTTTTCAGTACCTAAAGTTCAAGGAGATTGCATTAAGGGAGGAGGGGTTTCTATCTTTCCCATTGGCTGATCCTTTTCTCGTTCGGTCGTTAAGTTGGTAAATTATAGCAATCACGAAATAAACAAAATTAGTAACCAGTCGATTCAAGTCAAATCTAGTATTGTGAACATAAAAATGTAACATTACACCAAAAGTTTCACATTTACCTTTAGGAGCTGTTAAAATATTCACCGGTTTGAAAATATCCGAAAACCTACATGTCATTTAAAGAATGGTATTACGGAAACAATGTATAAAGCAATTCATACTTTTTCTTTATCACAAAACTCATTTCTTTCTAACATCCTGTAAGTCACTTAAAACTGAAGAAATGCAACTGAAATTTCAGCAAGTATTGAAAGACGTGAATTCCTTGCATGGAATTAACGTTTCTCCGTATGTCACAAAAACCCTAGCACTTGCCGATACCTATGGACCAATACCGTCGCTGGCAAAGGTTATAATTATCACGTCATTTAGAGTCGAAATGGCAATATGTCAGGTATCCGTGCCACATGTCCCTCAGCTTCCGACTAACATGGGGAAAAAAATCATGTAATAATTAAAATAACATGTTCCGACCATTTTTCATGAACGTTATCGCCTTATGCTAAAAGAATGACATAAATGGTCATGACCTGAAGAAGGTGGCGCTAGGTATTTTGACACAATTGATCACAGGAAACTTCATGCCACCCAAAAAGTGTTTTGTTGATGGAATTGACTGTTTTGCACTACAATAGAAAAGAGGACATTTTGGTAAGATAAGGACTAAATAATAATGGCTGTATATTTATCAATGTGTAAAATTTACCCAATCACTCAGAAAATATTAAGTCCAAATAAAAATCAGTAACATATCAGGTTCTTTTTATCGATGTCGTAATACAGTCGCTAACAGAATTAGCACACAACGGAAAAGGCCATATAAGTTAACCGCTTTTGCCTCTATAAAATATATAACAAAACATATTATTCTATTCTTAGAGACCACAGAACCATATCAAGAAATTAGGAGCTCGTCCGGGATTCGAATTTCTTTTAAAGCGTGACGACTGTTTTAGACTAATATTTAGACTCAGTTTCAGGACCCGTGACAATCGGATTAGTGATTTGTTTTTCGGTTTCGGTTATTAATTTATTATAATCAGTGACTTACCTGGAGATAAGCTTGTGGTTAATTCGCTTGTAATTTAGAGGCCTTGCTTGGATCAAAACGCCGATCCTAATAAAAAACTAAATTCCTGATTTATACCTTACTTGTGGAGTTAATAGAGCTGAAACAAAAATAGAATGAGGTTGATTATGGAGGTTTTCCTTTAGCTGATACATATTAACAAGTTTTTATGAGTTCACATATGCTCCTCGTATTGATCAATCAAGAGGTATTGATCACAGAAGCCTTTTGTATTCTAATCACGGTAACAGAAGACAATCAATCACTCATGGACAAGATCCTGATATATCCTGTTTGTATCAAAGGGCTATTAACGCAACTGAAGCCACACGAGTCCCAGTTTGTCATTTTGTTAAAATAGTGTCCCTTGTGAGGAAATGTCGATCTACCTAGGTATCCGAACGTGACGAATGGTCAGGGAGCGATCAAACTGGTGTTCCGAATCCAAGTCATGTCAACAGGAACATTTTAGTCTAGCCCATTAAACTCCCTTGGTTGGTATTCTAGGTGTCAATTGACAAATGTGAAAATAATGTTACTTACTTTTCTGCTTAAGCGTACCGCTGCATACCTAAAACTTCCTGTTCGTACATCGAACGAGCAATTGACAGCTTTTGTCATTGCTTGCACATACATATAAGTGCATGTGTACACATGCCTGTGTGATGAAATAGTGTTATTGATTATCCTAGATACACGTGTTTAACGCAGAATTGTATTTTTCATTATTGGATTGCAGGTGTTTGTTGTATACAAATGGAGAAGTAGCCCTCTAGTCTGACACTGAATGTTTTAATGATAAGTTGAACTTGTTATAGATGGGAAAATTTTATTTGATGAAAGAAGCGAGAAACTTCAGCAACTCACTCATTGATAACATTACACATCAGATAAATGATCGTAACTGTACATATATCACACAGTGTAATTTCTTTTCATTTCTTATGTCGTTCAAGGATGTGAAACGTTTATTATATCATTGACAAGCAGAACAGTAGCAGAAACAGCTACGTCAAGTTTTTTAGGTAACAACAGCGTTACTTGGAAATGTTTATTCACTCTATTAGTGAAATAAATATGTTAGGTATATGTTTAATGTTACAAATTTTGGTTTAAAAGTTTAACAAAATCATGTAATGCTAAATATATTCTCATCATATATATATGAATAGAAATATACATTCTGCATATCGTTAGTTTGTCACATATCTTTGTAAAAGGAGTGTGGTGTTGACCGCTGGTACCAGTCATCAATCTGCTATTCAAGAATACACCCACAAGAATAGGTCAGTGTATATACAACATGCATTACCTACACTAATGTGTCTAACCTTGACACATTCCTAAGAGAGAAAGATATAGGCACCATACAATGCATCAGTCTAAGATATGTTATCTTCTCGCGCTTTCAGGATGCATCAGTAGATTAGCAATATTTTAGTATATTGTACAACTGAATAGTTTCTTATCAGTTTTAAAGGATAGAATGACGAGATCAATGCTTTTCAGGGTGGTTAGGTCTTATTTTTTTTTAAAAATGCCTTTATCTACTATAATAGGTACAAAATGCCACACAAGGTAGTAATTTGCTTGTCTCACTATTTTTCACCACTTCTTTCAAAATTGTCGTATTTCCAGGACCGATGTAAACCTGTGAAAGGTCACGTTAAAAGTCAGTCTATCCACTTACTACTGTGATTGGAACAAATACAACAATATATTTCTTTTGTTGGCGTTTAAGCAGTCAAACAGATCAACTCGTGCGCGTTGTGTCATGAAATCAATATTTGCCGGATGTTGGTATAACAGGCTTCTCCGATGCTGTCATAAGAGCAGATAAATCACATTTTTACATTCGTCTATTAGACTTATCGCATGCTCTTGGGTCGTTTTTATTGGCCAGAATAGACAGAAAAAAATGATTCTAAATACTGTAGATATTGCTACACTTGTCAAATGTTAGAAAAACCTAATAAGACGATACATATCGCTCATCTACAACATAGTCATCTATTTGGCGAAACATTTAGCAAAAGATTGTCAGATTATATCGGTCCTTTACCTAAGACCATGTCAGACAACCAGTACTTATTGACCATAAAATGTACGCCGAAACGTTTTTCAGAAGGAATATTTTTTAAGGAACATTAGAACCAAAACCCAATTCAACGCTTTAGTCAAGTTTTTTAAAAACACATTTTGACCTTCCCAAATCTGTCCGGTCAGATCAATGGTCATATGTTATTTCTGGAATTTTCCAACAAGTTATGAATGAATTCGTCATCCAACAGTTTAAATATTACGCCTATCACTCCCGGAGTGAAGCGGTGTGCGTTGATTTCATCAAAAAAAGAGGATTCGATCATATTACTTTGATACAGACAAAATGGGATGTTTATTTTCTGTTGTTTGTTGTTAGTGAATCAGTTTAAGAATCATTAAGTTTTCGTCATTTTGATTTTGGACATACTGTCCGTGGAAAATTGAAATTAATCAACAGAAGAATCAGATATTAATTTTCTTGATCATGTCTCTGGTTTCAAATATAAGTTGATAAAGGTTTGTTAAGTTCCAACAACTAATCTTCAATCTACTCAGTCAAACCGAAATTAAGGTATGAACAAAATAAAAAGGAAACAAATTTTCGGTCTGGTGATAGAGTTCGGAATTTCTAGCCCATACCTAAAAATCCTCTTCAGGTTCAGTACTATATGGTTCTTATACAGTTGAAAAGTATGGAGGTGATTAAATTATATCACTAACACTCGTGGCCGGATTAAACATAAACATCTCCGCCATTGTAAATAAAAACGAATATGTTTTTAGAGATAGATATGTTAGTCACTCAAACAATTTAGTGTCCCACACAGTGAGGATTTAAACGATGCCATGAAATCGGACTGTAGCAATTTGGGTTAAAACAATCTTTCGAATTCATAAATATTAAAAAACCTGGGACAGAAACTTTCGCATCAACAGATGCAAGCAAACCATAGTTCATTAAAACAGATGTTTTATGAATATCAGCACATGTTTTCAGGTATTCAAGCAGGCACAAATAAAATATACTTCGATGTTGAAATTGTAGATACCACGTCGACATTTGACACATTAATAAAAATGATAATCTGACTGCAGCTGTATTATCACGTATATAGAAGTACTATGTTGATTTATATTGTAATGTTTACAGGATATCTTCCTATGTAATTGTGATTATCATACTACCATTTATATACATTTAATTTATGGTTTCCAGTCACATTTCGCCAGTACACTAAGTCACGTTTGCCACCATGGTAACATAAACGGTATCTTCTAAGTCCCATCTTATTCATTCCTTTGTTTAATTTACCGGTTTCCTACCGTAAATACTGCAACTGCAGTCACACCACCAATGTACAACACTAGATTTTAATAGGGAATATGGTATTCCGGGGACATTCATTAGGTTTTGACCTGATTCACTACTAGTAAACCATGGTATAATGGAAACTCACTAACACTTCACTCCGTGACGTTTGCGTCTAGTAAATGGCTATTTATTTCGGGCTCAGGAATATTTCCATTACACTCAATTCCAATAATCAGACAAGTATTCACAAAAATCTAAGAATTTCTTAACATGGGTCACTATAACCAAATGAACCGACACCAAATGTATTACAATATTTTGTCATACCATGGCAGACAGTGTTAACATGCAAGTTATAAATATAAAAAGAAAATCAATTCGAACTTGATCAGTTGTTGCATACAATGGTACAGATATGAGTTTACCGATCTTCACTACCTACAGCATACTTCATAGAGTGGAATGCACTCATGCTAGGAAACGACACAATTGACATAAAGCTATAGTGGATGGTAAATGCCACCTGGAGTAAACTGTAACCCGTTGTTTAACAACTCAGCTATATTTAGATTTAATTTTCTACTTTCTTCTTTCTCTTCTTTCTTGAAGCGGTTTAGCTGCAAAGTGTACTGTAGATATATGGTATAAATGTTAGGAGGACAACTCTTTACTCCGAGTGATGGAACACGAACATCCCACTCTACCAATACCATAATCTGGGTCCTTTTGCCTTCTTCGTGATGTTGATGCTGTGTGCGGTAAATGAACGCAAATAGGATGCCGTCATGTTTCTCGTCCGTGGGGCGATAAACTAAAGTTTTGACTACCAATTAGGTCGAAGAGCGTTCCAACAGCTATATATTCTGAAACAGTATGAAATGTAAGGAGCGAGTGCATGCAGTTAGGCGAGTGTTATATACTCGTAAAATCAGGAAAATATAGTCTACTGTTGAAATATTGCAGGAGATAAAAATGAAAATTGTTTGCTTTTATCCAGATTTGTAATTTGAAGCTTTTTCCTGCAACTGAGAAGGCCAGTTAAACTGATCAATCTTTTTTAATCTTTATCTTTTAATCCCTCTCTACCAGTCTGTTCAAACAGCGGACAGATTTTGTATTAGCTATGACGTCTCGAGTTAATTCCTTTTCTAAATAAGACTTGTTGTGTTATGATTTAATATTCTGCGATACGTTATTCAATGCATACCATGTTAACTACTACCGGTTTACGTTTACAAACAAGGATGTAATGTCCTTCTACGGCACATGAAAAACGAAGCTGAAAACGGAAGATGTTTTATCAGTAGAATAAATATGGCGGACGATCCAAAAAGAAATATAAAAAAAAAGCTGAACAATATCTTACAAAATTTCTACAATAATATGCAGCAGTTTTGGTATAAAAAGAGGAATATTTAATTCCTTCCTGTATATCTAGGGAACATGTTAAAAATTGTTTACAGTGGCTGTGAATCAGACACGGTTGTTCTATTGATATATATAAATATAGGCTCATTATTGTACCTCGTCTACGAAGTAGGGGTACTAATATTACTGCGAAAGAAAATTTTAAAAATTTAAAATGCAATACATTTCTTTAGAATTTACAATTTTGTGTGTGTTATATATATATATATATATATATATATATATATATATATATATATATATATATATATATATATATATATATATATATATATATATATATATATATATATATATATATATATATATATATATATATATATATTAGTAGTCAATAAGATAACGTTTACCCAGATATGCGGTACCAGTGGTTCTAAAACTACTTTTTCGCGTACCACTTGAACTGTTGATTTACCGTTCACTAACTGTTTAATGTTCTGCAGACAGACATAAATGGAGCTGGTGGACCACCAGTAGCAGTCCGCAGATCACAGTTTGAGAACTTTTGCCGTGTTTTGGTTTCACGAATCTGCGCTTAAAAATAACACATTGTATTATCATTTATCTCAATTGTGTAAATTTAAAGAAAATATTCGAAGTCATTTTTCGTCGAATCATTATCTAAACTATTTTTGTGAATATTAGTTTTGGTGTGCAATGTAGATATATTTGTCCAATTGATTAGCTGGAAAACAATTATTGATTGGCCAGTAGTTTAATTGGGATGGCCTGTTTGCTCACTGCCCGGATGTTAATGATTGTGCTCGTAATTTCGGCACTACTCTCTTAACATTCTTTTCAAAATTGCACTCCAAATAGATTGATAAGAGCAGACGACAATGAATATTCTTTTCCGACTGCTTCTTTATGACTCTTTATTGTCTTATTCATTTCCTTTCAATGCTGAAAACGATTATTCCTTATATGGAAAGATGACATGATTGGTTAAAATTGGAATTTATGACGGTGAATGTTACGCAAAAGGACGTAATAGCTTTCTCAAAAAGGTCAAATATACAAGCACCTGAGTTTTTCACATGCTAAAACCGTATGCATTATTAATTCTCATTGCTACCTTGATTTAACGATTTAGAAAGATTTAATTGGAATGAACATGTTTGTTATAAGTATGATGTGACCCTTGGTGCTGTATCAGATTTCAGCCTGTTAGTAGAGACATTTGGCCAGAATATTAATCACAGCATTCTGGATAGTTGATACCAGAGACTGTCAACACCTTCAGCCTCTGTTGTGTATCTTCCCAGGGCTATCTGAGCTTGGACTTCTTGACTTCTGATAAGGCACACATGTTAAATTAATTATAATCCATTATCTGTAGCCCTTTCTAAAACAAGAGTAGAATGCATGAACAGGCAGTTAAGTTATGGGCTTGGTACTGTAAGGAACACTGGAATTGTTTGTATCTAGTTTTTGTGAAAGATTTTAGCTTCATTTTACATAAAGTTTAAGGACCCTTACTTGGTGTTTGTGTGCACGTTGGAACCCGAATGTAACATTTTGGTGGCAGCGGTACGGATTCCAATACTTCTGTGTGAATTATTTGGAATTATTCAATACGTTGGAATTAGCAGTGTCTGGTGGTACTGTGTGTATAACCTACGGTTGTTAATTGCTAAATGCAAAGTGTGTATTACTGTAACGAGTGTACACGTATAAGCCCAGAAATTCTTAGAAAAGAAAAAGTAGTCCAGTGGCTGTGAATACAGTGATAGAACTTACAGTACGTATAGTTTGTCATTATGTCGGTTGCTGATAATGTAGAAGTTGAGGGAGCAATGATTGCTTCAGGACGACCAAGAAGAAAAGCGGCAACACATAATTTGATGGAGTTTACAGATAGTGAGATTCCGGAGTATGAAGAGGAAATTAACCTTGAGCACATGCAACCACCCAAGGAAACAAAGCGCAAACCTAGTGCAAAGAAGAATGAAAGAGAATTGGAGTTAAGGAGTTTGAATGGGAAATGGAAAGAGAAAAATTAAGATTAGAAATGAAGCGTTTGGAAATTGAGTTAGAAAGAGTAAAACGTCAAGAAAACGTGACGGAAAAAGTATCTTCAATGCCATTTAAAGTAAAGTTACAGGCATATGACCATGAACGAGGAGAAGATATTGTCACTTTCCTAGCAGAATTTGAAACAGTTGCAAAACATGCTAAGTGGTCTGACGAGCTGAAAGTACTACAGCTAAGAACTCTTTTGACAGGTGAGGCTAGATATGTTGCAACTCAAGCTTGTGGTGATTATCTGGAACTCAGGAAAGGACTGATTGATCGTTTTGGAAGGAGACCGCATGAACATTTCACTGCGTTGGTGAGCATGAAGAAGGGGAGTACAGAGACGTATCGTGGTGTGATGGCCAGAATTGATCAGCACATAAAGCGTTTTTTGGATGATCGTGACCCAGTTATTTGTCTCCGTGAGGAATTTTTCCTGAAAGCCTTGCCACAAGATCAAGCACAGTGGATTAGGAGGAACAAGGGCTCTAGTCCAGTTGTTGAGGCTGCGGAAGATTATATTCCCACCAATATACAACAACAATGGCAGAAAAATATGTTTCGTCCGAACATAAATGGGAATAGTAACAGGGGTATTCAGAACTTACAGCAGCAAGCGAAAGTAACATCAACGAATTACCTGTCCACACGTAAGAATATGCAGTGCTATCGATGCAGGCAGTGGGGACATATTGCAAGTAAGTGTCCAACAGATGACATGAAACATCGTGGTAACCCAGCAACTTGTTTCGTTAGGCCAACAATTGGTGAAAGGCTTATTTCGGAAACAGGATGTGTAAATGGGCGTGAGATCATGTTTGTGAAGGACACTGGCTCCGATATGACCTTAATAAGAGAAGATCTCGTTGACGAGAGTTGCAAGCTGGAGGGGCACCAAGTTACGTTATATACAGCAGTGGGTCAGCCATTTACCGCACAGTTGGCAGTGGTAAATATCAACACAACGTATTATAAGGGACCAGCACAAGTGGGTCTTGTTCCAAATTTAGCCGCTGAAGCCCTATTAGGGATGGATATACTTAGTAAGAAAGGGTCATTTGTTGTTACGAGGTCTATGGCAAAAGGACTTGATGACGAGAGGACGGTAGAAAATACTCACCAATGTGAGGATGAGAGTAAAACTGAAGTTGTCAACGACAGCATCGAGCAAGCAGATACTGATCAGCATGATGACATTGAATTTGACACACTTTCAACAATGAATGCGGACATGTTGTCAAATCTACAGATTGCAGATATTTCACTGCAAATTATTAGAGATAAGTCCTTTGCTACGCGGGAAGAGGCTGAGGAGGAGCCAATGGCATTCTTCTGGGAGAATGCTATTTTGCGGCGGAAATGGCAATCTGGTGATGGTTCGCGTGGAGGGGAGCAGATTGTTGTACCAGCAGGATTAAGAAAAATGGTAATGGAGCTGGCACACGATCGACCCCTTGCAGGTCACTTGGGTTTGGAGAAAACAAAAGAGAGGATTCTCCAATCATTCTTTTGGCCGGGAGTGTTTTCTGATGTAAAAAGATATTGTACATCGTGTCATGAATGTCAGATAACAGCAAAACGTACTGCAGGTGAGAAAGCCCCAATGGTTTGTCCACCGGTAATAACAGAACCGTTTTTGAAAATTGCAATGGATATTGTTGGACCGTTATCTAGAACGAAGTCTGGACACAAATATATTCTGACAGTGATTGATGATGCAACCTGATATCCTGAAGCTTTTCCTCTAAAGGATATGGAGGCAACGAGTGTAGCTAGAGCACTAATTGAACTGTTTAGCCGTGTTGGTTTTCCAAGGGTCATATTAACAGACAAAGGGACCAACTTCACTAGCACCTTATTGAAACAGTTGTATGAACTAGTGGGTATCCGTGGAGTTACAACCACACCTTATCACCCACAAGCGAATGGAAAGGTAGAACGTTTTAACGGGACATTGAAGTCAATGTTGCGGAAGTTCTGTACAGACAACAAGAATGAATGGGATGAGATGTTACCATATTTGTTGTTTGCATATCGTGAGGTCCCACATGAGGAAACTGGATTTGCACCTTTTGAGATGTTGTATGGTTGGCCAGTTAGGGGGCCAATGCAGATTTTACAAGGTTTGTTTACGGGAGAGGAGGATGTAAGGAAGTCAACTGTGGAGCATGTTGTGAAAATGCGTGAGAAGTTGGCTGACATCGGGGCTCATGTCAAAGATAACCTGTTGGGTCGCCAAAAGAAAATCAAGGCACTTTATGATCGTCACACGAAAACACGAGAATTTAGTCCAGGAGATGAAGTACTTATTCTCTTGCCATCAAGTTCATCCAAGATGAAGGCACAATGGCAGGGACCTTATCGTGTGGTCCGGAAGGTAAACGATGTTAACTACCAGATATCGGTACCCGGTAGGCGAGGTATGGTAACCTATCATATAAATTTACTGCGTAGATACAAACGTGCTGTGCTGCTGGCAATGCAGACAGATGAGAACGATGGTGTGGATATTGATTTTCCTCCAAGAGCAGGTGAAGGTGATGCTGGTGTTAAGCTGGGAGTCAACTTGTCGAAGGAGCAACGAGAGGATATTAGAACTCTGTGCAAAGAATTTCAGGATGTTCTAACAACAAGGCCTGGTCGAACAAACATCTTAACTCACAGCATCAAGACAACGTCGGAGACACCAATTAAACAACGGCCATATAGAATACCTTTCGCGCAACAGAAAGAGGTGAAAGCAATATAGGATGAAATGCTGGAGCAAGGCCTCATTCGGCCCTCAATCAGTCCATGGAGTTCGCCTTGTGTATTAGTTGACAAGAAAGATGGAACTCTTCGGCTGTGTGTAGATTACCGCAAGCTTAATAATATCACGTTATTCGACGCCTATCCAGTCCCACGAATGGACGATCTATTTGAGAAGATTGGGTATGGAAGTTACTTGAGTCAGATAGATCTAACTAAGGGTTACTGGCAAGTCCCTCTAGCTGAAGAATCTAGGCAAAAGTCTGCATTTGTGACTCCGTTTGGGCTCTATGAGTTTAATGTTATGCCCTTCGGTATGAAAACGGCACCTGCCAGTTTTGCCCGACTCATCGACTTACTAGTGTCCGGACTACATAATGTCGCAGCATATTTTGACAACATCATTGTGTCAAGCAAGACTTGGTCAGAACACATAGAAAATTTGCGTGCATTGCTGCAACGTATACGGGAAGATGGACTTACAATAAAGCCGTCAAAGTGCGAGTTTGGAGCAGCTGAGATTGAATGCCTTGGGCATATCATTGGAGGAGGAAAAATTAAGACAGACAAAAATAAAATTAAAGCAATGCGTGAGTTTCCATTACCCACAACGAAAAAGGGAATACGCTCATTTCTTGGAATGGTTGGATACTACAGAAAATTCATTAAGAACTTTGCTGAAGTAGCAGTACCATTAACCTCCATGACACAGAAAGGAAGACCAAATATACTTGTATGGACTGAAGATGCTGTCCAATCCTTTAAAATGTTGAAGGATGCTCTTACTAAGACCCCAGTCCTTATTGCACCGGATTTCGGTAGGAAATTCATCGTGCAGACCGATGCTAGTGACACGGCAATTGGTGCTGTGCTAAGCCAGGCAATGGACGGTAACGAACATGCGGTGGCCTATCTAAGCCGGAAACTTCTTCCGCGAGAGCAGAAATATGCAACTATTGAGAAGGAATGTCTTGCGATTGTGTGGGCGATTGATTCGTTACGGTATTACCTGTCAGGGACGACATTTGAAATTGTGACTGACCACAACCCATTGACATGGTTGAATCAAATGCAAAGCAAGAATCAGCGTCTACTTAGATGGTGTTTGGCACTCCAACCTTACAACTTCATTATAAAGCACAGGAGCGGCAAACAACATGGGAATGCAGATGGATTATCACGCATGTAACTGAAGTGTGTAGGAATTAAACGACAAAAGATACTGGTGTGCATAGTACACTTCAAAAGTGCTTAGAAACCTACTGGGATAGTTCAGGACTCTAGGATTTTTCAAACTTAAGTGTTCTGTTTTTATTTTATAATCAGAACGAATTTATGCAGATATAGACGGTAACCAATTTGTTGGATTTCCCCTATTCTGGATGGTTACTGATGGAATTCAAAACTCTTTTACAGAAGTTAATTGTAGTGACTCTAAGCTTTATGCTTGTTAGTAATAATGTAAGCATTATGCAAGTTTTATCATTTTTCTGATGTATAAAATTGTATTGTATCGAAAACATAAAGTTTCCTCTTAAGAAGGGAGGTGTTATAAGTATGATGTGACCCTTGGTGCTGTATCAGATTTCAGCCTGTTAGTAGAGACATTTGGCCAGAATATTAATCACAGCATTCTGGATAGTTGATACCAGAGACTGTCAACACCTTCAGCCTCTGTTGTGTATCTTCCCAGGGCTATCTGAGCTTGGACTTCTTGACTTCTGATAAGGCACACATGTTAAATTAATTATAATCCATTATCTGTAGCCCTTTCTAAAACAAGAGTAGAATGCATGAACAGGCAGTTAAGTTATGGGCTTGGTACTGTAAGGAACACTGGAATTGTTTGTATCTAGTTTTTGTGAAAGATTTTAGCTTCATTTTACATAAAGTTTAAGGACCCTTACTTGGTGTTTGTGTGCCCTTTGGAACCCGAATGTAACAATGTTGAAGATATAGAATAAATAAGAAAAAAACTTTAGCGTTGACGACATTTATGTTTTAAGCTTTTCAAAATCCCTCTTTCAAAATTCCACCTGGCGTATCTTATACCAGCAGAATAGTTGGGGAGGTTGTAGTGAGGACAACTATATCACAATAGCTTGAGTGCTGTACATCTCTCACTTTGTTTACTTAGTTATAATAATTAATTAGTAAAATGTTTATATTTGGTAATATAATTTATTAATTTAGCAAACGTAGCACCAATGATAAAAACATAGCAACTTTCTACAGAATTATCAAGGGCGCTGATCAAATGTTTTTTAATGAATTTACTTTCCTTTGTAGAAGCTGATATACATTACGTAACAAATCCGACATTGTTTCAGCTTGATATGTTCCTAAAGAAAACTATTTATATCATCCAGTATCAGTTCGTGTAGTAATCGTTTTTACGATATACCTCGCTAACGAAGTTGAAAAGATACCTACTTCCAAATCTCACCCACTCATCCCTCGCGGCACTTTAGGTGGAACAAAATGCTCCGACAAGAGAGCCCCTCTGCTGACGGGCCGAGTGATTGTATTCCGCGCCAGGCCACGTTTCTTCGATTCTTTTTGCGAACGTTCGATCTTTTCCTATATGTAAGACATGAGAACTAGATTCCTCTCATTAATATTATTTTTAATGAAATTCATTTTGTACATATGCTTGTAACCTTAAATGTTATGTTCCGAAAGTGTTGCTTGTATAGAGTAGCGTACTAAACAAGAGATGGATGGGGCGGTTGTCGCGGGCGCCTGAAGGCTTGGACGTCAAAACCCATTTGGGCTATCATCCTCGCCCCGTGTTCCATTTACACTTAGTACGCCACACGCCACAGTTTGTATAGAAAGGCAATAATAATTTGA
The DNA here is from genome assembly GCA_030141615.1 of Unio pictorum. Classification (NCBI taxonomy): domain Eukaryota; kingdom Metazoa; phylum Mollusca; class Bivalvia; order Unionida; family Unionidae; genus Unio; species Unio pictorum. Next base: position 25,585,132 of record JARLTB010000060.1, read on the forward strand.
TAGAGTTATTTAGATGATACTAATTACATTGCTTCAGTAAAAATGTTTAAACGAAACATTCCTTATGCCACTTACATTTTGAAGAATGAATTTTACTATTGTCCATCAAATTCTTGCAAATAATATTGCACCGATTTTGTCCTCTAAATGTAGTTTTGGTACAAATGATAAGATGCAAGATTTTTTGTGGTTATCTAATGTCCATCTTTTGTCAAGTATTCAATATTTCTCTAATTAAGGCTTGATACCGTAGACTATTTTTTTTAATTAAAAAAAAGACTGATTTCAATTAAAAACCATCGTCCACTAGTATACATTAAGTTGTTAATTCTCCAAATTTCATGTTTAATACATATCTTTGAAAAACAATTTTCAAACACACACACACACACACACACACACACACACATCGATTTATCTCTCACCCTAATATTATGGGACTACATAATTAAATCAAGTATCAAGTATCAACTGGAAGGGGGGGGGTATTCATCCATCCTTGAAAACATATCTCTAAAAACTATGAATTTTCTTCTTTTCAGATAGTCTTCCTCAACAAGTGAAAAACGATGCCATTTGACATAATGTCTCGAACAATCCTTTAACTATTTTTTGTCTTTGCACAAATGATAAACACACATAGAGATAACTGGTCTCCTCGCCTACAGCTACTTTGTAACTGTACACCGTAAAATCAGATTTAATATTATTAGAAAAAGTTTATATTTAGTGTATAACATATTCTCTAAAACAGAAATTTGATCAAACATTCTTATAACTTAAAGGTTTTCCCAACGTCAATTACAAATAATGAATCCATAATTTTGTGTTTACACTGTACAACGCTAAATCATGCAAGTTTCCAATTGTTTCCAATTGTTTCGCCAATATACTGGCCATTCGTAAAACTGGACAACGTTGAGTAAATATTACTTTTCTCCAATCCGGAAGATTTGACCCATTTTCGTATGCAGGTCTTTATTTTCTTGTTTGTATTGATGAAAGTTTCCTTATACGATCGCCATAATTCATGGATCTGACAAGAAAGCTAATTAATATTTCGAAAAGAAATTCTTAAAAGCTCTGTAGTAAAACAACATAAACATAGACTATTACTGTTTTCTTTATTTAATGCGTAACATCGCTGGACTTAAATTAAAACATCATACTTTTGACATAAACTTTAAAGGGTATTTGGGATTTAATTCACCATGCGTGCGTGCGTGTGTGTGTATGTGTGTGGGTGTGTTGATAAACGGTGTGTTAAAAAGCATAATTTGTACTAATCAAAGTATTGACTCAGATACAATGCAAGCATGACCGAAATTTAAGATCAGGACATTTACTTCCGCAAATAGAAGAAATTACACCTTTAAATAAATTTCAGCTTAGTTTTGCTTCGTATTTTATTGGTATTGTTTCTTTTCTTTCCATCTACGTGCTCGATAATCACATCCAAGAAAATGTCATAGGAATGAAATTTTGGGGATCTCCTAGCATGTTGCATGGAGACCTGGTCGCAAGAAACTGAGATTTCGTCACAATTTATATGAAATACAGCGAGGCCTGTAAAGATTACTTGCACATTGTCTATATTGCAATGATTTTGTTTTAACAGACAGCAGAAATATTCTTTTACATACTTAGGGTTGACGCTTATTATTTTATTTTTGTTAGATCCTGACATTTTTGGCCGTGGCTGCGAACGACCATATAGCGGCAAATGAATCGTGGACCGTCTGCACAGGTAAGTTTGCAGTTCTCATCAAATGTTAGGTTGTCTGTTCTGACAAGGATTGATAGAAAACAAGAAACTATGAATGTTGGAAAACAGTTTTGATGCAATCACAAGTCTTTGAAATTGTTTTATTTGTTTGTTTGTTTTTTCTTCCAATATTCTAATATATTTTATACTTTACTGATAACATTTGAAAGGCTGTTTATGCAATGGATCGATAAAAGAGGAATTCGACTTGCTTTGTTGATAACAAGGTCTGTCTGCGATACTTAAATTCATTCCTTTTGTGTCCAATTGTATTCCAATGAATCTACTGCTGCATGTTTTCTGTCAGGGCAATTAATGTCAAAAATTTACTGACGGTTTATATCACGATAAAGACAAGAAGAAATACAATTAAACTCTTATCATAGGAACAGTGAGCTCATTTACTAGAATTTAATTTTCCTGGTTTTTTTTTTTTTTTTTTTTTTTTTTGTTTCTTCATTGTTTTTCCTTTTCTAACATCCAAAACCTTGTAACGTGAAATATTCTCCAAAATAGTCTAATCAAGTTTGTTTTGGCGTTGAAGAATTTCACATAGCCCTTGTATCAGTCCTAGTCAACGCGACAGTCTTCAAATGCGCAAAGTTCAATAAAGAAAATTAAATAAATATTTTACATAAGAGAAGAAATGTTTAATTTTTATTATATGAAGACAAATTTGCTTAGATAGAAGAATTTAATTTTTAATTCATACCAACGCGGGTGCTATGCGATGAAAGGGGAGCAGTGAAAAGGGGCTCGGCCTCGACGAACCTGGTGACTCATTGGTGCGATAAAACCTGTGTTAATCTGCAACAATTGACACATTATGATTACGACGTGTTTCTCCATCAACATATCTCGTAACCATCTTACATGTTAAGGTTAACAAAAGTGGTGTGTGTGTGTGTGTGTGTGTGTGTGTGTGTGTGTGATCTATAGATTTATAATCACTTTCTACTGCTTAGTATTTCCTTCGTGTGAGATCCAGAGATTAATTAGCCAATCAGCTTTTAAACTTATCAGTGCAGTGTTTTCAACAATATTGCTGTCGATTCGAGAGCGAAAAAAAAAAATCAAAGCCAGTCATTATTATTTAACTTCATTGAATATTAACTAAATGACGGGTGTAGAACAAGTATCTGGAAGCAGTTTTTTTTAATAAAATGGACAGTTGTAGTTTGTCTTTGGTATTTAAATATTTTATTATTTCTACACCAAAGTCAACAATTCGCCAAAATGTACATATCTTTTGCTCATTATCCAGTTTTACAAAATATTTTTGCGTTTTGTAAATTGTTACAGAATATTTATCAAGAGCTTTAATTTTTCGAACTCAACTGGTAATTTTGTTCTGAATATTCAGAAAACAGAATGATATATTTAAAATAATCATCATCTAATACAAATGTACTAATAACAAGAGCATTGCATACATTTTTATCTTACTCTTTGCAAAGTCATCATCCATTATCAAAGAGAAAGGAATTGTTTAAATTTTCAGCATGTACAAAATCTTAGGATAAAAAAAGCACGAGCTGATATAGTCAGGTGTTGTAATATTTACTCCTCTCTTGCAACCAAGTATGTGTATAAAACAAATGTTACAATCACTAAGTGTGTGTGTGTGTGTGTGTGTGTGTGATTTTGACTTTTTAACGTAGCTTTAACAGTTTGTCAGTCATAATCGCTACGAATACTGCAGTGTGTCAGTTTATAGTGATATCCAGCCAGCACTGGGGCATCGTGCCGCAGACATATAGCATGATCTCCCACCCAGTCACATTATCCAGACACCAGTCGCTAGGTTAGTGCTAGACTAACCTCATAATACTGAGCGCCAAGCGAACTAGCTGATCTTTGGTACAACTCGGCCGAGGTTTGAACCAGGGGACCACCCACCCGCATCTGAGGCGGACATTCTAATCTCTTTGGTCACCGTAACGGTACAACCAAATACCTTTAAACAATCGATGTGAATAAGTTATATTAAAGATTTTTTTCCTCCGTGTCATATGACTTTGCAGCTTTGGGTACCATACCTGTCGTTTAATTTATATATTTATTATTTTGGGTGCAGATCAGATTTATATACCAACGCACGAACGGACGATCGGGTAGCACTCTTATCATCTTGGACTGAAACCTTGACGAAACAAAGTCCGGAACATATATTAAAGATTGCCTTAAAAAGCATTTTTCTTTTTTTCAGGTATACGATTTACATTTTTCGCTTCTCTTATCATCACTGTGTAAAATGTTCACAATACGTTTTACATCAAGGGTACAATCCAAGATTATCCGAACGCTACCTCAAATTCCGTCCATAGGTGACTGTGATTCAGTCTAGTGTGAATTTAGAAGGAATCATTTTGATGCATCTACCTAACAAATTGCGTGACACTGCATGAAATGGTCTGTGAAAACCTGCGCTCAACGCATATTCTAAGCCAATTAATTATACCAGACTTCAGTAATCTATGAATCGGCGTTTTAATCTATTCAAAAGCTAGATCATTGTTGTTCACGGTGAAGTCTTAGAGTGTGGAATCGACGGAATGGTACAGTACATCTAAATGGATAAAATAGAACAGAATGGCACTGTAACTACATCCATACCTACATCAGACCACTCAGTTACTTGCGTCAACATTGCTGTAACTTTTATGGCGGTATGATCAAAGGAGAATTGCCAAACACAATATCCGGCAATAACAAACACAAGGGAACATGCATGAATTTCAAATGGATTGAGAAAAAAAAAAAAAACGGTAGCTCCTTTAATAGTTTCATTAAATTTGAAAGAAAATGGAGTCTGTCATCTGCCGGCTTATTTTAGTATATTCAGACACCCGTTCTTTAATCTTAGGGGTGAGAGGCAGGATTATTTTAGCCGAATTCATGTCGTCTCCTCGACTTAACATCTATACGCGTTCTTCACATCTGTGCTGATATCAATAATCATTTATTATGCAACAATATATTCAATATAACGATTGTCCTGTTATTCAGAGTTTAAAGTTGTTTCGTAATATTTTTAATTCAATTTGTTATCAATAAATAGAATGTGTGTGTGTGTGTGTGTGTGTGTGTGTGTCGCAAGACTTGCAAAATTAATTTATTTCGAAGGAAAACAGGTTTACACTCATACTTTGAGCGTGAGCTTGACATGCAAGCCACGGCCTTCTTGTTAAACAGACAGTAAAGGCGTCGTTCCTAATCCCGTCTCTCCTGAAATGTTCATTTTCAATCTCTCGTGACATACGACTTTAATGATTCGTCTAGACTAAAGACACGAAATTCGTCAGTATCACACGATTCACGACTATTTATGGCCAGCTGCAATAATAAACTTCACTTCAGTGGAAGAGAGTAATTGCTTAAAATATATTACCTTACACAAATATAAGCAATTCCTTGGCAAGATAATTTGTTCCTACCACCGCCAGGTAAAGAAAGCATGCACCGGTACAAACGTTTACATGCATTAATAGATGACTTGTGAGTGTGGTCTACAGTATTTATTCATCTTTTTATGAAGAACAAAGGCAAATCTTTGATAAAAACACCAATTTGTCCGCCAGAACGGAGGTCATTGCCTGTAACATTTAAATACTGTGTAACGCTTTTGTGAAATTTCGCATGGGTAGTTATCCCCACCTCAATATTTTCGAGCCAAAGATGAAGAAAATATTATAGAGAGGAGGACGATAACAAGTAGAGGAAAGGACGGCGATGATGTCGATGACAATGAAGAGGAGGGAGTGATGACGGATGCTCGCGAACATTTCATTTTGGAAACATATTTTCCAGAAGGAGTAAGAGAAAATTTAGAGGTAGTGAAATAGGAGAATGAGGATAGTCCTCGAAATGATGACGAAGGAGAAGAGGAAGAAGTTGAAAGAAGAGATGTGGATGACTTATAAGAAGACGATGACAATACGGAGATAAAAATAACCATCTGTATATCTGATTACAATTTCGCAATCAGTTATTGTGAGTGTCTGTGATTTTGGATTTTTAAAGTAACTTTAACAATTTTTCAGTCATATCGCTGTCTGTCTGCACTGTGCCAGTTTATAGCGATGTCTAACACTGGGATACCATGACGCAGACATGAAGCATCATGTCCCTGTTACATTCGGGTTCAAAGGAAATACAAACACCAAGTAAGGGTCCTATCACTTTATATAGAATAAAGCAAAAATCTTTACAAAAGCTAGAAAGAAATAACCAGTGTTCTTTACAGTACAAAGCCCTGAGTTTAACTACTTGTTCATGCACTCTACTCTTGTTTTAGAAAGGGCTACAGATAATGGATTATAATTAATTTAACATGTGTGCCTTATCAGAAGTCAAGAAGTCCAAGCTCAGATAGCCCTGGGAAGATAAACAACAGACGCTGAAGGTGTTGACAGTCTCTGGTATCAACTATCCAGAATGCTGCCATTAATATTCTGGCCAAATGTCTCTACTAACAGGCTGAAATCTGATACAGCACCAAGGGTCACATCATACTTATAACACCTCCCTTCTTAAGAGGAAACTTTATGTTTTCGATACAATACAATGTTATACATCAGAAAAATGATAAAACTTGCATAATGCTTACATTATTACTAACAAGCATAAAGCTTAGAGTCACTACAATTAACTTCTGTAAAAGAGTTTTGAATTCCATCAGTAACCATCCAGAATAGGGGAAATCCAACAAATTGGTTACCGTCTATATCTGCATAAATTCATTCTGATTATAAAATAAAAACAGAACACTTAAGTTTGAAAAATCCTAGAGTCCTGAACTATCCCAGTAGGTTTCTAAGCACTTTTGAAGTGTACTATGCACACCAGTATCTTTTGTCGTTTAATTCCTACACACTTCAGTTACATGCGTGATAATCCATCTGCATTCCCATGTTGTTTGCCGCTCCTGTGCTTTATAATGAAGTTGTAAGGTTGGAGTGCCAAACACCATCTAAGTAGACGCTGATTCTTGCTTTGCATTTGATTCAACCATGTCAATGGGTTGTGGTCAGTCACAATTTCAAATGTCGTCCCTGACAGTTAATACCGTAACGAATCAATCGCCCACACAATCGCAAGACATTCCTTTTCAATAGTTGCATATTTCTGCTCTCGCGGAAGAAGTTTCCGGCTTAGATAGGCCACCGCATGTTCGTCACCGTCCATTGTCTGGCTTAGCACAGCACCAATTGCCGTGTCACTAGCATCGGTCTGCACGATGAATTTCCTACCGAAATCCGGTGCAATAAGGACTGGGGTCTTAGTAAGAGCATCCTTCAACATTTTAAAGGATTGGACAGCATCTTCAGTCCATACAAGTATATTTGGTCTTCCTTTCTGTGTCATGGAGGTTAATGGTACTGCTACTTCAGCAAAGTTCTTAATGAATTTTCTGTAGTATCCAACCATTCCAAGAAATGAGCGTATTCCCTTTTTCGTTGTGGGTAATGGAAACTCACGCATTGCTTTAATTTTATTTTTGTCTGTCTTAATTTTCCTCCTCCAATGATATGCCCAAGGCATTCAATCTCAGCTGCTCCAAACTCGCACTTTGACGGCTTTATTGTAAGTCCATCTTCCCGTATACGTTGCAGCAATGCACGCAAATTTTCTATGTGTTCTGACCAAGTCTTGCTTGACACAATGATGTTGTCAAAATATGCTGCGACATTATGTAGTCCGGACACTAGTAAGTCGATGAGTCGGGCAAAACTGGCAGGTGCCGTTTTCATACCGAAGGGCATAACATTAAACTCATAGAGCCCAAACGGAGTCACAAATGCAGACTTTTGCCTAGATTCTTCAGCTAGAGGGACTTGCCAGTAACCCTTAGTTAGATCTATCTGACTCAAGTAACTTCCATACCCAATCTTCTCAAATAGATCGTCCATTCGTGGGACTGGATAGGCGTCGAATAACGTGATATTATTAAGCTTGCGGTAATCTACACACAGCCGAAGAGTTCCATCTTTCTTGTCAACTAATACACAAGGCGAACTCCATGGACTGATTGAGGGCCGAATGAGGCCTTGCTCCAGCATTTCATCCAATATTGCTTTCACTTCTTTCTGTTGCGCGAAAGGTATTCTATATGGCCGTTGTTTAATTGGTGTCTCCGACGTTGTCTTGATGCTGTGAGTTAAGATGTTTGTTCGACCAGGCCTTGTTGTTAGAACATCCTGAAATTCTTTGCACAAAGTTCTAATATCCTCTCGTTGCTCCTTCGACAAGTTGACTCCCAGCTTAACACCAGCATCACCTTCACCTGCTCTTGGAGGAAAATCAATATCCACACCATCGTTCTCATCTGTCTGCATTGCCAGCAGCACAGCACGTTTGTATCTACGCAGTAAATTTATATGATAGGTTACCATACCTCGCCTACCGGGTACCGATATCTGGTAGTTAACATCGTTTACCTTCCGGACCACACGATAAGGTCCCTGCCATTGTGCCTTCATCTTGGATGAACTTGATGGCAAGAGAATAAGTACTTCATCTCCTGGACTAAATTCTCGTGTTTTCGTGTGACGATCATAAAGTGCCTTGATTTTCTTTTGGCGACCCAACAGGTTATCTTTGACATGAGCCCCGATGTCAGCCAACTTCTCACGCATTTTCACAACATGCTCCACAGTTGACTTCCTTACATCCTCCTCTCCCGTAAACAAACCTTGTAAAATCTGCATTGGCCCCCTAACTGGCCAACCATACAGCATCTCAAAAGGTGCAAATCCAGTTTCCTCATGTGGGACCTCACGATATGCAAACAACAAATATGGTAACATCTCATCCCATTCATTCTTGTTGTCTGTACAGAACTTCCGCAACATTGACTTCAATGTCCCATTAAAACGTTCTACCTTTCCATTCGCTTGTGGGTGATAAGGTGTGGTTGTAACTCCACGGATACCCACTAGTTCATACAACTGTTTCAATAAGGTGCTAGTGAAGTTGGTCCCTTTGTCTGTTAATATGACCCTTGGAAAACCAACACGGCTAAACAGTTCAATTAGTGCTCTAGCTACACTCGTTGCCTCCATATCCTTTAGAGGAAAAGCTTCAGGATATCTGGTTGCATCATCAATCACTGTCAGAATATATTTGTGTCCAGACTTCGTTCTAGATAACGGTCCTACAATATCCATTGCAATTTTCAAAAACGGTTCTGTTATTACCGGTGGACAAACCATTGGGGCTTTCTCACCTGCAGTACGTTTTGCTGTTATCTGACATTCATGACACGATGTACAATATCTTTTTACATCAGAAAACACTCCCGGCCAAAAGAATGATTGGAGAATCCTCTCTTTTGTTTTCTCCAAACCCAAGTGACCTGCAAGGGGTCGATCGTGTGCCAGCTCCATTACCATTTTTCTTAATCCTGCTGGTACAACAATCTGCTCCCCTCCACGCGAACCATCACCAGATTGCCATTTCCGCCGCAAAATAGCATTCTCCCAGAAGAATGCCATTGGCTCCTCCTCAGCCTCTTCCCGCGTAGCAAAGGACTTATCTCTAATAATTTTCAGTGAAATATCTGCAATCTGTAGATTTGACAACATGTCCGCATTCATTGTTGAAAGTGTGTCAAATTCAATGTCATCATGCTGATCAGTATCTGCTTGCTCGATGCTGTCGTTGACAACTTCATTTTTACTCTCATCCTCACATTGGTGAGTATTTTCTACCGTCCTCTCATCATCGAGTCCTTTTGCCATAGACCTCGTAACAACAAATGACCCTTTCTTACTAAGTATATCCATCCCTAATAGGGCTTCAGCGGCTAAATTTGGAACAAGACCCACTTGTGCTGGTCCCTTATAATACGTTGTGTTGATATTTACCACTGCCAACTGTGCGGTAAATGGCTGACCCACTGCTGTATATAACGTAACTTGGTGCCCCTCCAGCTTGCAACTCTCGTCAACGAGATCTTCTCTTATTAAGGTCATATCGGAGCCAGTGTCCTTCACAAACATGATCTCACGCCCATTTACACATCCTGTTTCCGAAATAAGCCTTTCACCAATTGTTGGCCTAACGAAACAAGTTGCTGGGTTACCACGATGTTTCATGTCATCTGTTGGACACTTACTTGCAATATGTCCCCACTGCCTGCATCGATAGCACTGCATATTCTTACGTGTGGACAGGTAATTCGTTGATGTTACTTTCGCTTGCTGCTGTAAGTTCTGAATACCCCTGTTACTATTCCCATTTATGTTCGGACGAAACATATTTTTCTGCCATTGTTGTTGTATATTGGTGGGAATATAATCTTCCGCAGCCTCAACAACTGGACTAGAGCCCTTGTTCCTCCTAATCCACTGTGCTTGATCTTGTGGCAAGGCTTTCAGGAAAAATTCCTCACGGAGACAAATAACTGGGTCACGATCATCCAAAAAACGCTTTATGTGCTGATCAATTCTGGCCATCACACCACGATACGTCTCTGTACTCCCCTTCTTCATGCTCACCAACGCAGTGAAATGTTCATGCGGTCTCCTTCCAAAACGATCAATCAGTCCTTTCCTGAGTTCCAGATAATCACCACAAGCTTGAGTTGCAACATATCTAGCCTCACCTGTCAAAAGAGTTCTTAGCTGTAGTACTTTCAGCTCGTCAGACCACTTAGCATGTTTTGCAACTGTTTCAAATTCTGCTAGGAAAGTGACAATATCTTCTCCTCGTTCATGGTCATATGCCTGTAACTTTACTTTAAATGGCATTGAAGATACTTTTCCCGTTTCGTTTTCTTGACGTTTTACTCTTTCTAACTCAATTTCCAAACGCTTCATTTCTAATCTTAATTTTTCTCTTTCCATTTCCCATTCAGACTCCTTCTGTCTTAACTCCAATTCTCTTTCATTCTTCTTTGCACTAGGTTTGCGCTTTGTTTCCTTGGGTGGTTGCATGTGCTCAAGGTTAATTTCCTCTTCATACTCCGGAATCTCACTATCTGTAAACTCCATCAAATTATGTGTTGCCGCTTTTCTTCTTGGTCGTCCTGAAGCAATCATTGCTCCCTCAACTTCTACATTATCAGCAACCGACATAATGACAAACTATACGTACTGTAAGTTCTATCACTGTATTCACAGCCACTGGACTACTTTTTCTTTTCTAAGAATTTCTGGGCTTATACGTGTACACTCGTTACAGTGATACACACTTTGCATTTAGCAATTAACAACCGTAGGTTATACACACAGTACCACCAGACACTGCTAATTCCAACGTATTGAATAATTCCAAATAATTCACACAGAAGTATTGGAATCCGTACCGCTGCCACCAAAATGTTACATTCGGGTTCAAAGGACACACAAACACCAAGTAAGGGTCCTATCACTTTATATAGAATAAAGCAAAAATCTTTACAAAAGCTAGAAAGAAATAACCAGTGTTCTTTACAGTACAAAGCCCTGAGTTTAACTGCCTGTTCATGCACTCTACTCTTGTTTTAGAAAGGGCTACAGATAATGGATTATAATTAATTTAACATGTGTGCCTTATCAGAAGTCAAGAAGTCCAAGCTCAGATAGCCCTGGGAAGATAAACAACAGACGCTGAAGGTGTTGACAGTCTCTGGTATCAACTATCCAGAATGCTGCCATTAATATTCTGGCCAAATGTCTCTACTAACAGGCTGAAATCTGATACAGCACCAAGGGTCACATCATACTTATAACAGTCCCACCCAGTCATATAATCCTGACCAGTCCTAACACTAGCCTCTTAATGCTGAGCGCATAGTGAAACAGTTTCTATTATATGGACCATTTTTGTATGTCGTTGGTATGACTCGGTCGGGGTTCAAACCCGTGACCTCGCCTTTGAGACGGACGCTCCAACAACTTAGGCCACTTGAGAGGTCAGTGATTTTGAAATATGATCACTATTTTCAAAATGTCCAAAGATTTATGATTTTGCCCTAATTGCTAAGACTCAATTAACTAACATGTTGAAGAACATCGATCCATCTCTAAATATAGAGTGACGTAATACCAAAAGAGGAATATAATAAATGAGTTTTGTCAAGTGCCAAATTTTTTGCCAGTGAAATTCATTAATTAATTCTTAGTCTAGCCGACAATTAACTGTCTTGGAGTAGAGTTTGGACGAAGGAATGTTTACCTAACTGGGTCATGCTGTATGACAGGCCTGAGAGAGGAAAATTCTCACGTATAGCTGTCAAAGTGATTTGAAACAAATGGTAGGGTGATATTTCGACCCCAGGTGGCATTTTTTTGCATCTTGATAGACGGTTTTCCAAATGTCTGTAGGAATAACATTTATTTCGATTGGTCAAACATGGAATCAGAGGGTTGGGTCGATCCCAATATTGAAGGGAATATATACTCCAAACCACATGAATTCTAGCAGTCTGAAAATTTCTCTGCAAGAGAGAATCGAAGGTAGAAGTAATTACCAGGACTCCGAGCGTTCTTTGCAAGAAAGACGTTCTTAAAAAATTGTGGTTCCAGGTTAAACTGAATGTGGAACGATTGTAAGACGCCAAAAACACAAGGTATTTAACTCAAATTCACATTTATCATGATGTAATTTATGTGATGTTTTCTTTGTTACATATACATGATGTATTGATACTATGATACAAATAGTTCGGTATTACATTGATTTAATAATGTACTTCTGAATCATGAGTTAGAATTTTCAATTTATATACTTAGGTAGGTTAATGGGTGGTGTAGAAAAACCGCTGTGTACATTCATGATTGGAAAGTGCTACATTAATTTTGAATTTATCATATTAGTGAATATGGATTGTGTGTTATGATATATTACCTCACTTTACGTAATGATTTACGGGAATATATGTGACTTTCCCAAATTCTGATAATTAGCAGTATAGCTCTATTGATCTGAAGACTTGTGTAGTATTTGCTAGCCGTATAAAAGGTAACACTGATAGTAAGATAACCAGAAAGACGGACGGACAATCTCAACTCTTAAAGCATAACAAGATAATTAGGGCGTTTTACCCTTTTCTTTTCAAGGAAAATAGTTTGTTTGAAGAAAGAGTGAGAAATAGCGAGGAAGTCGAAGATTCAAGGAGGGAAAAGAAGTCAGAAATCAGAGTTGTGGAATCCCACGTTCAATCAAAAAGGGCAAGCTAAAGTCGTGACGCACGCAGAAGGAAAAAACCAGTCGACGAACAAGGTCATTGTGAATCACCCAACAGTCCAATGTTAATGAACACTCGATTTCATGATGAAATTTACTATCAGCTATTAACGGCTAAATTCATCTATTTTATTAGTGTTTGAATTTTAATTAACGTATCCATTATTTTAAAGCTTCGGTTTTTGAAGTGCTTTTGAACGAAGAATATTCAGAAGGAAAGAAAATTGTAATTTACTGTGCCATTCTTCTCTTGATTGTATTTAATTAAATTCTTATTTTATCTTTACGGGGGCTCGTGTGTTGTCTTTGTTCAAGATACCGTCTCAGATTACCATATCCATTCTAACCGGGCAAATTACACCGTAGAGGTCATCCTTTAGATAACGAGAATTAGCGGGAGGCGGTTTCGAGTGTTGTTTTTCCAAGTTGCGCAATACCTCTGACCAGGGCTTGTGCGATATTGTACTAATAGCGCTTGATGACCGAGTACGCCCGTTACAAGTTTGTTAATGAAGATAACGATAAGACCGTTTTTACTAAGATCCTCGTAAATATACATTCATCACGAAAACGAGGTTAAGCTAGGCATTTCGGCAAGCAAGCCGTAACGCAATTAACAATATCGTTCACAAAAATTTGATTCAAATCAGGCTGTCCATCCAGTAATTTAATTAGAGCTGAAGTAACTTATTAAAAGCCAATTAAAAGCGTTCCTCATCAAATATTTATCAAATTGAAAATGTTCTCGTATTTGTTCTCTATTACTCAAATCATTTATCATATATAATCTGTATTTGTGAGCGAGTTTTATGTGCAGTAACTGTCTTTAGAGACTTGGTATTATTTATATTTCGTTAATTTTTAACTGCATGTTTCTAAAGCTTTGCTGTGAGTTGATATAAACATGTGTTAAATATAATGTATTCAGTACTCTGCTAGCTATCCTATGGTGACAGATATGATTGATGTTAATGTCGAGTTCCGGTGGTTATCGATGCTTAGGGATAATCGACCTAAAAGTTATATCCCAGATCGAATGAATATTAAAATGAAATGAATGGATGGAATAAATGGAGATCTGAGCAAAGATATCGAACAGAAATCAACGCTAGTCCCAAAACATTTGCAATTAGGTAGTATGATCCTAAAACATGCCACGGATCTAATTCAGTCCAAAAATCACATGTATCAGTTTGAAATGGCTATATGTTTCAACGACATCTGTAAAAAAAAACCTGCTATTATTATTATTATTATTATTATTATTATTATTATTGACATTACTTTCATTTTCACTCCTCGCCTTAATCTTGGATGTTTTCTAGGTGGGATGAGGTGTGAATTATTTCACTATCATAGAAGTATAAACGAGTTAGGAATTAGTATTAACATAATTAATTGGTACATGAAAAATAGCACAAATGAAGTTTGATATTGAAAGTTTTAAAGGAAATGACTGTTTGATCATGTATCGAAAAGGTCATTCATTATTTTCAAGAGCGGCTCATTTTCATGATATACATCACCAATCCATTGATTTTTCAGCTGCTCCTTATTCTAAGATGGAAAGTGTTCGATGATTTGGTCTTTACTGATTCTAGTATGTGTATGATATCTTTATGGATTCTCGCGTTTCCATTACACCTTTATGGGTTCTGGCATTTCAATTACACCTTTATGGATTCTAGCATTTCTATTACATCTTTATGGATTCTAACATTCCCATGTCGCTCTTTGCATGACACCTTTATGGATTCAAACATTTTCATACAACTTTATGGATTGAAACATTTACATTACACTTTATGGATTCTATCTTTTCGTTAACACCTTTATGGATTTTAGCATTTGCATGACACCTTTATGGTTCTAGCATTCCCATGTCGCCCTTTCCATGACACCTTTAAGGATTCTAGCATTTCCATGACATCTTTATTGATTCTCGCGTTTCCATTACACCTTTATGGATTCTAGCATTCCCATGTCGCCCTTTCCATGACACCTTTATGGATTCTAGCATTTTCATACACCTTTATGGATTTAAACATTTCCATTACACTTTATGGATTCTTGCGTTTCCATCACATCGTTATTATGGATTCTAGCATGTTTATTAAACCGTTATGGATTCTAGCATTTCCATGGCACCTTATGAATTCTAGCATTTCCGTTACATCTTTATTGATTCTAAAATTTTCATTATACTTTTATCGATTCTGGCACGTCCATACACCTTTATAGATTATATCATTTCCATTACACCTTCGTGAATTCTTGCAATGTCATTAGACTTGTATGGATTCTAGCATTTCCGTATACCTTAATGGATTCTAGCATTTCGTATACCTTAATGGATTCTAGCATTTCCATCACACAACGGACCATCACTGTGTTGATGCGGGTCATACAAAGAATTCGGCAATTCATTTATCTTACTTTGACATTTCACCTATACACTCTTCGAGTATCGAAAGAGGGAATGAGGGCAGAATGAGTGTATGGAAGGAACACACCGCTGTGCGGGTCAATATATACATCTTTGAAAATGGGTAAATACTAAATGTACTTTTTCTTTTAAAAGTAGATGATCTTGAAGCCAGATAGAGACTGGATCAATCCAGTTAGGAATTTTGTCATTCGACAACGCCGACAACACCTATTTCGCAATGAACTGAACCTATACAGGCTATATCGAATTCGACTGAGGACGTCTTTCGTTGAAGACCGTCTCAGTATGATACGATAGTACAGATATTTACCCTCACGGGCGAAGGTGATGGCGAACATCGGGGTTTTGCATTTGCATTCTATTTGATTCCACGTCAATGTTTGTTTTTTTTTTACGTCAAGAGCGGTAAAGCATATATTTCATGAGAGAGACAAGATTAAGTTTCATTTTTTCCATTTCCAAAGAAAAACAACAAAACTTTTATGCTTTTAATCTTTGACGCACGCACGCACGCACGCACGCACGCACACACACACACACACACACACACACACACACACACACACATACATACATACATACATACATACATACATACATACATACATACATACATACATACATACATACCCTAACCTCTGGGATTTTAATTTAATTCATCCCCTTTGATCTCCTCCTCATTTCTTCACTCACCCCTTGTCTCGTTTTACCTTAACTAACATAATGTACTGTTTTATTTTTGCGTAGAAGTCGAGAACAACCGTGAAGATGTAGACCTTGATGTGGCATTCTATTTCAGCAATTGCAATCAGGGTCAGTGTATTTATTGTTGACTTTATTTCTTGGTCTTAAAAACAGTGTTTGCGCCGTTTCTCCTTGATTTTAACAATCATTGGAAGTTGAAGACCAAGACTAGTTTATTATGTAGATCATTCCTCGATAACGTCACGGAAACTACGGTTGCGAGAAATGTTCGTCATCTCAACGATCAAGCCTTTCGTCCACATGGGTGCACAGACTGGCGATTTTCTTGTGATACGAGCCAGGGTATAAAACAATTAAAGCTGTCCTTTATATGGGCTTAAGTTGATGTACGATAAGGATGGCGTATCGAGATGACTTGTTTGCGATTAACACAGGGCCGGCATAAATGGTTTTGATTCTGAGATTGATGATAGACTTTTGGCATTGTTATTAGGAGCTAAAATATTTTCGTTGGTTTATTTATTTAGACACAGTATTTTCTCCTGTTCATACACATGCCTTAATCCCGGTAGATGTAAAGTAGTTTACGGGGAAGAAAAGTTTAAACTTTAACAACACATACATACATACATACATACATACGTGTGTGTGTGTATGTGTGTGTGTGTGTGTGTTAATACAAATAATACAATATTTCCGGTTAGAGAAATATAAGTTCGTAGTTCGTACCTTACGGAGATTCGAACCCAGGTCCGCGTGTAAACGGCACCCATAGCCATAACTCCACACACGAGTCCATAATCGGTCACTTCACCAAAAAATGTTTCTCAATCGGTGCTATATGCATTCGTGCATAGCAGACACTAGCGTGACGACATCGTCATTCATTCTTAGCTATCTACAGTCATTCCGGATTTCTATGAAAGATATCAAGAATTTAACAAAATACGCACGAGTGCATATAACACCGATCGAGTAACATCATGTTCAATATATTTGATACAAAGGAGAAAAATGGATCAGATAAATTGCTTATCACATTATCTTAACGAGAACTATGCGTTAACATTTTGTTGCTTGGACACTTCGTCGGTTTTAATGATCTACCCAAGATCTACGGATAAAGACCTGTGAGGGGCGAAAGTTACATGTTACTTTTACATGTTTTAATTAGCTCCCCAAGACAGAGGCGTAGCGATGATATTTTGCGCCCGGGGACAAACTATAAAATTGGCGCCCCAGCGATCTTGTGACAGATTTATTACCCTTGTTTTCTCATTATAATGTAACGTTGCAAGCCTCATTTTGGCGCCCCTGTACCTTGGCGCCCGGGGACATATGTACCCCCCCCGCCCCACCCCCCTCGCTACGCCTCTGCCCCAAGATGACCGGATGGAAATGTACATGTTACTTGTGTCTCGTTAGTATTCATTATCTACCAATAACGACCAGATAGAAACGCCTGAGATATGACCAGATAGAAACACCTGAGATATGACCAGATAGAAACACCTGAGATGGGGCGACATTTTAAACACGTTAAGTGTGTCTCATTGGTTTTAATATTATAAGATGACCAGACAGGAGACCTCAGACGGGGCGCAGTTTCCATAGTTACAAAAAAGATAGCGATGACAAGCCATATGGATGTGCCAGAAAAAAGAACACGGCTGAATAATAATGTTTCATTTATACACTTGACAGCTGTACGTGGTGGTCGACATAGGAAAATAGAAGGAATGAGGTACGGACGATCGCATGGCAAGGAGTATCCTTTCTTGCACGTGTTCCTTGTTACAAATTAAACGACCGTGTAAGTATTCATAAATATTACCGCGCACGTGGCAATAATGGTTGAATGTGCAAATTGCAAACGCAGCTGACGAACCAATGGCAGAAGTAGTAGTTGTGGGTTTCACGCCATTTTTCAGCACAAGCTAGGCATAGCGACCAGTACAACTGCCGGAGGAAGAACCAGGCAAGACACTGATAAGAACCACCGACCCATCGAGCTCTTCTGGCAGTCTCACGTGAATGTGGTAATAGTAGTTGTCGCTGTGGTAAGGGTGGTGATTGCCATCAGTGGCGTTACGATGATTCGAGGCGCGCGAGTGCAACGTTCTTCAGTGGCGCCCCTAATTTGCTACAAATAACAGTTTTTATGTCAGTTGCCGAATCCCCCCCCCGCACACACACACCTTATACATATAAGCTTATTGAATAATTGCGCCCGTCGCAATGAAATGAAGATAAAATACTACGAAATTTTCAGTAGCAAAAGAAAAGCTTCCGACGGTACCTCATTCGCCTTGAGCCCAGTAGCAAAAATTGTCCCTTCTCAACCCCGTCACTGGTGATGGTGTTGGCATGGAGGTGGTTATGTTACTAGTAACATTTGTACTACTATTAATAGTGGTAGTGGCTGTGGTTGTACAGTTAGTTGTAGTTTGGTAGTAGTACATAAGCAGTAATGTTAGCAAATGACTGGTGGTATCTAAATGAGCAGATACTTTCTAAACAAATAAAAACTATATATATTTTTTTTAATAAACATCGTCGAATCTTCCTTGAATTTGCCCGATGGTTTTTATTACGGTACATGTATATGCTTCAATACTGGAATAAAATTTGACAGACCGATATCTAATTGCCATAATTTCTGCGAACAAATTTTCATTAAGATTTATCGATAGATCACATAAAGAAATCAATTTTTTTTTATTATGCATGAATTGCTTCCTGATGGAAATGAATTGAAATCGCGAATTGAATGGCCTGTTAATTTCGTGCTTTACTCCTAGACAGCAGAGGGTGGCCATTGATGATTGCAAGATAACGAAGAACTGTCTATCAAAAATTCTTTATAGTCCAACATTCACACAGAAAGATAAATTAAACTGATATTCCTGTTTAGCTAGGATGGTTATCTTTAATAGGTTTTAATAAAATGTAGTTATGCCAGATAAAATGTTTCAGGTATTCAGAGCGTTATCTTTTGATTACAGCGCGTTGAAAAGGCAGGCTGTCCAAATATATTTGTACAACTTTTTGGCGATAGTTTCTATATTTGTAATCTGCTAAAAGTTAACGTTGAAGTTGCACACTGTAAAATATTTATAATGGGGCAAAACAGTTTGAAAATTATACAAATAGTATATGATTAGTAGAAAGTGTCCTATGCAAATGTAGTTGGGTTGAGTTTAGGGCACAATAGTGTAATGTATAAGGTCAATAAAAAAAAAAAAAAGAGTCCCCAACAACAAACAGTTCTCTCAAATCGCAGCTATTTTTATGATTTTGTTAGTAATATTGGGAACATGCACGCATGTATTTGGTAAGTTATAGACGTTCGCAAGATCGTAGCTACTGTATTTTGTGTCACCAGAAATTGCTACCGCTAATAAACGCTCGTTTTGGTCCGTGACTTTGACTTTTGACCTTTCGACTCCAAAATCATTAAGATAATATCTATACGCAAATGAAGTTCACATATGAACATCGATGAAAAGCGGCTGCAAGACGTTTTAAGTGAAATAATTTTTTCAGCTTCAGTGGCCCTGTCCTTTGAATTTCTATCGAACGATGGAGATGCCTGTTGCCATGCTGTACATCTGGTCATAAAATCTACTGAAATTCGGATGGAGGAAACTGGAATTGCCATGGCTGAAACCAAAATCGCTGTCCTGTCACTAGTGACTTTGATCTTAAACATACTCTCGCCAGACTCGAGAAACTGAGTGGTGTCTAGTCCAGAGGCGTAGCTGGGGGGTGGGGGTGGCAGGGGGGTACATATGTTCCCGGGCGCCAAGATACAGGGGCGCCAAAATGAGGCTTACAACGTTACATTATAATAAGTAAACAAGGGTAATAAATCGGTCTCAAGATCGCTGTCATCTGATATGTCTGCCATCCACAGTGATGATGCTGCCTGCCAACCACTGCAGCCAATGTTTTATTAAAATTTAAATTGTTTCCCTTATTCAATGTAAAAGAAAATGTGATTAAACGGGGAGGGGGCTGGGGCGCCAATTTTATAGTTCGTCCCCGGGCGCAAAATATCATAGCTACGCCTCTGGTCTAGTCATCTGTGCGGATAAAAACAAAACCAAGCTATTGTGTAGAAATTACATCATTTAAATACAGATCGATAGATATCGCAATAATCACTACTACGATACTTCCATCCCCGACCCTGGACTTTCGGGGTTGGAAGTGGGAAGTAGGAACTTTTTTAAAAAAAAGCATTGAGTGTAGAAATTATTATCATACATTTAAAGCATGGGAATCAGTGGAAGTCAACAAAGTCAAAGAAGAGGGAGATTTGTTTTATCGAAAAGAAGGATGGACACGATTATTGTTGAAAAATTTATTTTCTTTATATACAATACATTGTTATCTACATCTGAAAACAACAGTTATACAAGAATGGCACATGACTTCACGTTCTTTGGTCAACAAGTCTAAGGCTAGTCCAGAAATATTTCTTCTTAACCCCAAAAAAAACAAACAAATTTAAAAAATTTTGATACTTATTTCAAACAGTAATCGTTGTCAGTTACTACTGACAAAAAGAAAATGCGTATAGCAAAAACGAAAACTAACAGGTTTTTGACTATTATTTATTAACATTTCACATACGATCAGACAAAGCCCTCCTCTCCCAGTACGGTACAGAAACACGAAATCAACAAAGGCAAACGATTATGCCAAAGGAACCCTCTAACTTTGTGAAAATTTTAAAATAAAAACGTGCAAATCAGATTTCACTTAGACTGATATTTAAGTCACTACCAAATTTGGTCGCATTTCATGCCGTCCTTAAAAGGTTAAAAAGAAACAAAAATTGTAAAGGTCAAGGGCATACTTTGACCGTCTATACTCGCTTATAAATCGCGTCCAGCTGCCAACAACACAGATTCTGACTTTTCATCGCATAATGACCCTGCAGATCAGGTCTTTTATATTTGTTCTATATATTACTCTTTTCAAACTGCACAAACCTAGGTCTGCCGGCACATAGTGCGACGGTAGATCTGGGTCTGTGCAGTTTGCAATTGGACTTTTCTTTTAAACGAATATATATGGCTCTTAAAACAAGGGCCACATCTGGAATTTTGATGGGAAAGTAATGACCCTAAACCATATGTCTCTTGTTTTTGGGACCCATAGTAATTCGGACTTCACCCCTTAATATCCTTCGGAAAGTAATAAGGAGAAATGAAATGAATGATTTATGCGTAAGAAAAATGAGTTAGTAATACTATCTCCTTCCCTGTACCCCAATTGTTTGTCCAAACACAATTACTACCTAAGAAAAAGAGCTTCAGCATCTTATTTAATCTTTGTTTAAATATAAAATGAACAATTATGTTAGGACGAGTCCGGAGGACCTTGGCCTACCAAACAGAACCAATATTCCCTCAAATTAGCAGCACGCACATGTCTTACAAATCACATGGATTAAAGTCGTCGAAAAGTAGACAAATCTTAACAAAGGTTTAAGAAAACAAAACATAACAAGGAACCAACATATGAACACTTGGCATCAGTTTAGCGACCATTTACCCATTCCTATAAGCTTAAAAATTCAAAACAACAACAAAACACACTGAAGAAACATGTTGTGCCCAGAACACTTCCAAGTTTCGGCTACATTTGATTGAACGTTTAGGATACAATGAGGAATAAGGCAATTTCCATTCATGCCAAATAGGTAGCATGAGATAGACAGATGAACTTATAATATATTGGAAAGAAAATGTCGTGTCTTTGACTATTAAAGACAGAAACGCCTTACTATAAATATGCTGTGAAACTTAAGATGCATCAGATTATCAGAGAATTCAGTTAATTGACGAAGTAGCACATTTGTTCCACAGTAATCAGTTCCTGTAGGATTTAAATACCTTGAACACAATTGGAAGAAAATGTTCATTTTTTTTAAAATATAAAAAAAATAAAAACTCAATCTTTTGATTCTCAATTATCAAAATCGCGAGTCATTGAAGCAATATTTGTAGAGCGACCATCTCATAATCTAAGGTTGTTTCCAGGCCAAAAATTGTCGGCTGCATCAGTGTCATTTGGAATGGCAAGTATCTCTGTCTTCTTCCACATTATATGCATAATAATGTGTTGATACGTGTTCAGATTCAGCAATCCAACAATTTCTGAATGCCAATGATAAAGACACAAAACTCCAGAGCTTTGCTCTGCATATTTGCATTATTCCACAAATTTTAAATTATACCAACAGGTAAAATTTGTTTAAAACTCTTGAGCACAAAAATGTAAACTTACAATTAAAACTTTCTTTTCTCTTTTAATAAAAATTGTGCCTATTAATGTTTGAAAAATTAGAACTACAAGCTTATCTAGTTACTGGTCTATCAGAGCACTGGGTCATGGGTCAAGTGGTAAATTCTTTTGTACTAAGAAACACATTTGCTAAAAATAGTCTGAGCCCAACAATTATATGTTAACTTTTATAAAAACAATTAAATATTTTTTCTACTTACTTCATGAACGTCTTAAGAAGCAAATTGAAAATTCCATATTATCTTTATCTTGTGCTCTAAGAATTTTTGAGTACGGGGCCTGGATGGAGTAGTCTCAAAATTGAGTTCAGTTTCTGTACTTAGACAACATCATGCCAAAGGAACTTGTTTCCGGTGACATTTACAAAGAAAAGTCTTAAACCAGTATGAAAGTGTGCTTTATAACCATAAGCTACTCCTATTTTTAAAAAAATAAATAAAAAGATTACAAGTAATACTGGCTTAATACATAAATGCAGTACTTAACATTTAACCTCTTTCACCTTCGGCTTTCCAACTTTCTGCCAGCAAATGCAAAGCAAGTTATACCTGGCTTGCATAAGGCCTTCAAAAATCATCTTGCACAAACATTTCATCGATGAGTAGCCTCCACCACTGCCAACATCTGAATCATTACGTGTCGTATTTATCTAAAAATGTGAAGCAAAAAAGATTCTTTGGATAGATATGTTTTACCTGCCACCCTGCTACGTCTTCCATCTACACGATTTTCACATCTTTTTCACAAAGCTTGAACATAAAATGTTAGAAAGACATCAATCTGCTATACCACTCCCCGCCCGATACCGTCTATACTTGCTTTTAAGACGCGTCCAACTGCAAACAACATAGACCCTGATCTGCTATAGTATAATGCGCCTGTAGATCAGGGTCTGTGTTGTTTGTTCTACTGATTAACTTTTCACAAACTGCAAACTCAAGATTTTTGGATTTTAATTATTTTACGAGACTGTCTGTGTTACTAGAGAACTATCAATCCTTTGACTCTTTTATGCATATTTCAACAAATTTGCATTTGATAACTAACTTTCAATTTATTGGGTTGATTCTCTTTATTATTGGTGCAATGGAAACAATTGTAGGATATGATAATGATAATACATGGGTCCGGTATACATTAGATGTGCATGGAAATGGTCGGACACTGACACCAAATACGGCAAAATGGATGTCCACCATTGTACAACTTCACCGAATGTAGTTTAAAAACAGTGCCGTCTTAATGCACAAGTTGCAAATCGTCACTCACTAAGAATTATATTTTGGCGGTTGATCTGGAAATGAAGTGTTTACAAGATTAGATGAGCATTTTAATATAATAGTGAATCTTACACGTTGCGTTGCACCCAAAGAAACTGAAACTGTGCTATTTTCGGATGCTCAATCCATTCAATGAAATTTAGCATGGAATTCGCACAATGACGCATCCTGATGAAGGTCAACAAAAACCTTTAAAAATCCACGTCTTGAATACATCATCTTTGGAACAATAGCTTCAAATTATTATTTTTTAAATACATAACGAAATTTGAAAATCATTTGTGTTTCATTCTTCGTAATTAAAATTACAATTGTTGGCAGTCAAACACTTCAACAAAATAAAATGCGCAGGGGTGGGGGGTGGGGACATGGCATAATACTTATATTGCATGGTCAAGCAGAGCCTTTACACTGTGTAGCCTCTATATTACAAGGAAGGGAATGTTTTGGATTTATTGGTTAAAATATGTGAAATAAGTCAACACTCCCAATGCATCCAGTTAATAAAACCTTCAAAGCTTGGCACTACTGATATAGGGTACTAGTCAGAAAGCAAAATGCAATTGTAATATTTCAGCAACCTAAACCAGAATAGAAAAAAAAAAAACAACAACATCCACTCATCATAAACATAAACAGAAAAATTTCCCCTTAAAATGAAATGGCTGTCCCGAAAACATAATTTGGTACTTCTTGGATCAGATTTTTGCATCGTTCTTTAACCCATGGTAAGAAGTTGGTTGAAATGCTTCCATAATGAGAAAATGGGTTCCCAAACTAGAAAAGCATTTTCTAAAAGTTTTTTTAAAAAAACAATCTGATAGCTAATTCCTTCACATTGGCATATGAGGTGCTAATTATGTCTATATGGGCCAAATATATGATTTTCCAAGGTGCTTATTTCTTGCATGCAAAGGATTTCATTTGAAATTATTAGAAATTATTATCATTTCTTAAAATTTGGTGGTAGTTTTTATTTGAAACAGTTCCTAGCCTTTAAAAAATTGTTTGAGTTTTTATGCTTTATATTGCATTTAATGGGTTTGAATATGAATTCATGCCCATTAAAAATTAGACTTCAATGTTAAGAAAAAACAATTCATCTGTTCAGTAAGCTCTCAATTTACACTGAATTCCTAAACAAAACTTATACTTATGTCAAATTTGCAAATCTGGGATCCATCCATCAATGGGAAGCTGAATAGTCATCCTGATCAACGACATTCAAAAATGGTGGTTCCTGCTTAGAAATCCATGATGCATGTTCACATTTGTATGCAAATAATGTGTGTCTTGGGGTGAATTATTTTGCTTGGGTGTTAATATTAATTCACGTAGACGTGAGACATGAGTAATTTGGAATATGAGGAGTACTGTACATGTTATATTTATTTGAAATGAAATTAAAAAATACAACTGAAACAGAGAGAAGAGTATCCTAGTTCATTCTTACTCCCAAACCCCTAGCTTACAGCATAGATAAATAAAAGTAACTAGTTTTTAAATAAAATGCCAGTAGAAAAAGAATTTTGCTAGTTGATATTTTCTCCACCTATAAAAAAAAATGCCTGCACTAAGAAACGTTGAATTTAAACTCGGGTAAAATTCCTTTCCAAGCCAGAATAATGGTTTTCGATAAAAATTGACACATTAACTGATTATATAAGCTCATATTAACCGAGTATATAAGCTCATATTAACCGAGTATATAAGCTCATATTAACCGAGTATATACTCATATTAACCTTACGTTTCCGGTGCTTTGATACATTAACATACCTAAGTCTATGCTATTTATAGTTAGTCTGGGTCTTATACAAGGTACTTTACCATCTGCTGATTTTTTTACATAACCTTGCACTGATAAAACCTGACAAATGAAACAAAACATTTAACAACATTTACATGTATATTACAAGTATATAATACTTTGACCTTTATACATTATGACTTGGTTTATACAGATTTAGTTACCATAGCAACAATAAAATGGCAGCCATGTCATCATTATTAGCACTTCCCCATATAGCTGAAATATAATTAGCACACTTGAAATCAACAAATTTCAATACAATGAATAAATTTCAATGTTAAGAAGAAAAAAAATTATGAATATTTATGAGCTTTTTCTCTGAAAAGCTCATGTTCTACACATTAATCGAGCATCGTCGATTTATGATTAATATTTGTCCATTCGATCAGATAATGTCAAGTATATTCATCATATTTTTTAGCAGAAACTCATGTTATGATCCTATTATTAAAATCAGTATATGCTTGGCATAAAAATCATGGGAAGAGAACATTATTTATTAATGTCCTTTAACAAGATCATTCCTTGCTTAGCACAATATCATGAGCTTAGAGCCATGCCTATTCTGATCATTTGTCTGCTCCATGCCTGAGCATTGTGAACATAGGCCCATGCCAATTATGATCAATTTCAACTCAATGCCTGAGCATTATGGACAAAGACTAATACCCATTATATTGTCAACTCAATGCCTGAGAATTGTGGGTATAGACCCATGCCCATTATGATTAATTTCAACTGAATGCCTTAGCATTATGGGTATGCACCTATGCCCATTATGATCATTTTGTCAACTCAATGCCTGAGCATTATAGGTATAGACCCATGCTCATTATGATCACTGTCAACTCAATGCCTGAGCATTGTGGACATAGACCCATGCCCATTATGATTATTGTCAATTCAGTTCCTGAGCATTGTGGGCACAGAGACATGTTATTTGATTATCTGTCTGCTCAATGCCTGAGCATTATGGGCATAGACCCTTGCCACAATGAAGACCTTGTCACAGCAATTTACATGGGCATAGAATGATACATTGTTCATGCATTAACTCAGTGCTGTCCAATCTGTGGCCCACAGGCCAATTTTAAATGGCCTGCCAGAGCTCGAGCAGTTTTTTGTGCATTTATGTAACAGATGTCCATGGCCTACTTTCATAGTATATCTTCATAACCAGTAAACAATTGTAAATAATTTTTACAGCTGTTGCTTTTAAGTTTTCTGCTGTGGCCCTTGGCTTCAAGAAGAAAAAAATCAGTGGCCCATGATGTCAAAAAGGTTGGACAGCACTGCATTAACTGAAAATACCATATCAATATAGTAGAACCTGTCTTGAAAGACCACCATTATGTGAGACCACATGTCTTGAGAGAACACATGTTTTTGGAACACGGGGTGGTCTTTCAAGACAGGTTCTGTTGAAAATGCTTGGAGTAACATGATCAGAATAACATTGTATTCTTTAATAAAATATTCCTCTACTTATCATGAAAGCATAGGTGTTAAGCACTGCCATAATTCTCACCTTGGCATAACATTCTGGCCATCTTCCACAATGGCATATGCCATACACAATGGTACACATTTTAATCCATACACAGTATTTCATAATCTCATGTATAGGCTGGAATTTATCCAATAACATAAGAAGTAAATCTCATGGTCTGATATATTTCCACATAATCAGCACAAAATCCAGATAGTCAGCACAAAATTTAGATATTCAGCACAATATCTAGATAGCACAAAATCCAGAAAAATCAGCACAAAATCCTGAAAAATCAGTACAAAATCTGGGCCATTTTTAGCTAAATAGGATTAGATCTAAATTACTGATGTTCATTTCTCACATCTTAAAATGAAACATTCCTGAAAGCAATTCCCACCATATGTTCTAAAGTAAATTTCATCTTTCTGGAAAAATATCACAAGATATTGCACAAGCAAATTTATAAGAAACATAAACACTCCTTTGTTATATGGTTCTTCATTATAACGCCATTCATGTTATGTTCATGGATCTCATTTCATTATGTGGTAGTAACATTATATGTCCCATGTACCTCATTATAAGACATCATGCTATATGACTCCCATGGACAGCATATTAATGAGGGAATACTGTGTTCCACTTTAATGTACACAAACCATATGAGAACAAATAGACAGAAAATAAGCTTGTTCATACCTTGTAACTTGAGTAAAAATTCAATCTTTGTAATGGTACACATTTTTACCATACTAATTAATACATCACTTGCTCCATCATCCAAATCCCTCATTATAACACTGTCCATGGCTCCATCACCCACAGAATTCTGGCATACTGCTCAGCAATATACTATATTACCTATTATAACAATGTCCATGAGAACTAGATCATACCACATTGTAGTGAGATTATTACAACAAGATATATGATACAGTATTCCCTCATTATAATACCATCCATGAGAGACAAGAGCCACAATAGTATGCCTTATAGTGAGACTACCTCATAACAAGGTATACTATACAATATTCCCTCATTATAACACCATCCATGAGAGACAAGAGTAGCAGTATTGTGCCTTATAATGAGGTACATTACACAGCATTCCCTCATAACACTGTCCATGAGAGATAAGAGCCACTGTATCATGCCTTATCTACAGATTGGCTTATAATATGGTGTATTATACAGTATTCCCTCATAATGACAATGTCCATGAGAGACAAGAGCCACAATATCATGCCTTACAGACATACTGGCTTATAATGAGGTACATGATACAGTATTCCCTCATTATAACACCATCAATGAGAGACAAGAGTAGCAGTAATATGCCTTATAATGAGGTACATTATACAGCATTCCCTCATAACACTGTCCATGAGAGATAAGAGCCACAGTATCATGCCTTATCTACAGATTGGCTTATAATATGGTGTATTATACAGTATTCCCTCATAATAACAATGTCCATGAGAGACAAGAGCCACAATATCATGCCTTACAGACATACTGGCTTATAATGAGGTACATGATACAGTATTCCCTCATTATAATATTGTCCATGAGCCACAATATAATGCTCTATAGACAGACTACCTTATAATGAGGTATATAATAAATAATCTATGACAGATTTTTTAAATGGGCTCCATAACCATACATGCCTTATAACAGCAATCGTTATAATGAAGGGTATTCTAGTTTGGTGGGTGCTGTGTATGGTATATCTGCAATTCTCTTTTGTTGACAATTTCATGAAACCAGTAATCCATTCAACATGTTAATACCTACAAATATATCCCTTTTCAGCTACCAAAATATATGTACATCTTTGTCATCTACAAGTCTGCATTTTCATTCCTCAAAATGCAGAGAAACTTCACAATATGCACATAAAATTTATTAATCCACCATTGGAAGCTAATCAAAATAATGAAATGTCTGTCCATTTCATGATCTAATTTGAGACTAGGTTTCAAAACTCAAATCAGCGGTACTACCATCATCAAATGTTTTTGGTTTAGCAAATTGCCAACTTAATTTGCATAAGATTTTCTTCTTTGGGGTTATAGCCCATATTTTTCCGTTGTAAGAACATGTGGATTTCCTTAAATGTTGGGCGAACACTTTCTTGTCTATTCCAACACTCCAGCATTAGGTCAAAAATTTCCTTAGGAATATCTGGTGGCTGTGGCAAATACACTTGTTGATTATCATTTCTGTAGTAATGTCCGGCATTTTCGATCACCTGGTCATCAGTAAGATTTATGAATGGTTGCTGGCGAGCAAATGTTAAAATTTCCCAAAGTGTCACAGCAAATGACCAGACATCACTCTTTGTTGTGAACTTGCCCTGAAAATATATTTTAAAAATTTTTAAGAACAAACTTTCAGTGAAACATGTGATAGTGAACAGTTCTATATAAAAGGCACATTTATCATAATGGAAAATAATAAATGGTTCCCTTTTACTTAATATTTTTTAATATGCAATCCCTTTCAGAGAAGATATATCTCCAAAAATGACAAACCCTTTCCAAACAGGACAAGTGTCCTTATTAACAAGATATCCTCTATCTAAAAACTTTTTATCAAATGATGACACACAGATACTAAAATCAAAATTATCAAGCCCACCTTGTTGGAAGCAACAGAAAATCACCATGGCATAAATGTTCATGTAAACCTTTGTATCCAATGAAGACAAAGTCATTTTTAATCCTTTGGAAGGAAATAAACAACATGGCCACTTACAACATCAATTATAAACAACATGGCCACTTACAACATCAATGCAAACCATCTCCTTATAACTAATGTATCTACATAATAACTGTAACACTGATTCTAAACTCAAAGAATTTTAGTCAATTGTTAGCAATTATTAACTCTTAAAAGTATTTTTGTTTAAACAATACCCTTTTTCAATGCTTTCAGTCATTTTGGTAAATATTTTTTTTTCTCCCAATTATTGTTTGCATTTGTATAGTGACATAGCACTACAGCCTTAAATATACAAATCATATGCTGCTGGAACACCCCCATCCATTCAAGATAAGCAGCTGCATACTTTGGACTTACTGCAGTTGCATCCATTCCTGGAATTCAATGAACAAAGCATAATTTACATGCTTTAACTTTTGAATTTTATACCATGTCCAAGGACAGAAAAGTTCAAACAAAACATGTACTTGCAAATTCCATGCCAACCTGAACCTTTTCCAATACTACTCAGTGAGGGGCTGCGAGTGTCTGAGTGGTCTAAGCATAATCAGTGCCATCTGTCTGCATGGGTTTGAGTCTCGGATTCAGCCAATGTGGGAATGTGAGAAAGCTTGTCAGTAGCTACTTTTGGGTCGGTGGTTCTTTCCGGTTTTTTCCCCCAGGTTCTTCCTCCACCATTAATACTGGTCACCATGTATAGCCTATCGTTTGCTGAAAAGGGCAATAAACCCTACAATAACAACAAATACTACTCAATGCATGTGCATGTGGCGAAACTGCATCATCACACATGTTTCGTTTCCAGACCCTGAGAGGTCATTTTTTTGGGTGGTAAGTGAAGCTCCTAGTCCCTGTTTAGTGTTGACCTCCGCTTTTTATTTTGATCGCCTTTTTAACCTTCCTTTTCCATGTGTTGTCTTCTGATGTGATTGATTACAGTGGTTTAATTGGAGATGATGGAATGTACCATATTGTTATTGTATGACTGAAAGCTTTCTAATGATGAGTTACTTAATCTTGGTTTCTGCCTGTATCTCAAATGTAATCTTTCTTACAATCGTTACATTTGATTTAACAAATCACATTTTTGTCAAATTTTCAGTTTTGATGGCTGTTTTATTATGGTATGACATACAGTTTGTAGCACATGATGTGTGAGTACAGTTTTAATTGTATTTCTGGTTTTATTTTCAATTTTTACATTTTATTGTATTTGATGTAGAGTATCTTTTAATGTACTAACTAAAAGATTATAAAAGAATAACAATCAAATCAACTCGCCAACAATTTTCAGCTGGCTTCTCATGTGATTCTGTAAATATTAATTACACACTTACAAACCCTTTGAATGCCTTGAGAAGCACATGCAGCTATTGTTTGCTCAAAACTTGCATAAGAATAAAGAATATCCGCATGTAAATGTCCCGATTCCAGCATGCCTCAAGGCAGAAAGGTGGCTGATAAAATACATCTATAACATAAAAACATTCTCAGAACCTACCACCATGGGCAACCAAATATCTTCATGCAGCCCAATCTTTCAAAATGTGCAGACTGCAACCATTTTAATTAATATTAATTAATATTCATAATTAAGGAACTGTTCTTGCTCATGCATTTTACGTTTTGGCACCCAGCCAAAAAGAGGTTGGACACCCCTGGTCTTCACGATAGATTTTACTTGTGCAGCCATATTTAGAGATACTCCCAGGATTTTATCATATGTGGTGAATCCCCTCCACCCCTTGTGAAAAAATGTGTGCGTGTTTTAGAATAAGGATGAGGGGGAGTAGGAAATGGCCGTAATTCAAAATTTACCCAATAATTCAATATCCATCTCGCTATCTTCCTGCTTCATTCTATAAGACCCCTATTGAAATCCAACTTTACAAGATGTTGCCTCTAGTTGTATAAGTATTACTCTATTTAATTGTTTCTGAGATTAATCTGTTCCTTATCTGTCAATGAATATTGTTATCTGCTTGAGAATTCCCTTTTACAGTCTGCTGTCTGAATGAGCACTCACACAGCTAGCTCAGCCAGATTGAACGAGTTTGAAAACTGTTCTGTATAGTTGTTATGTACTATTTTCCACAGCTCACAGCTATTGTCTTTTTGGATACTTCTGCTCCCAAAAAAGTTATTTCACTAGCATAAGCTAATGTAAGCTCTGCCAAAGTTTAAATTTCTTGGATAAGCACTCTATTGGCTATTATGCTAGATTTACTGTTTCAGAATGCTGTCTTAGGATTTTAAGTCCATTAATGCTGCTTGTTCAAAACAGTGTTATTTTGATAAAATAAATAAATTTAGACCTTTATTTCATTTTTGGATTCTAATTTATCTGATTTATCGTAACCTTTTTACTAGGGATATATAGTTTCTTAGAACACAATCCCGCAGGGCTGAATTGTGATGAGAAAAGAAATGAAAATTGCATTATACTTTTAAATTGTCTGTCTTTTAATTTGGCTTGATTGTCTGCCTTTTTCTACATTTAATTATTTCTAAATGAAGGGTTACTGCCATGCCGTCTGCTTTTGTCTGTCCACCATGTACAATGATTGGACTCATATTTAACACCCTTTTAAAGTTCAAAATCACTCACTAGTATTTCTATTAATACTTTCCCAGCTCCAATGATCTGATATAATTCCTAATTTTAAAAATCACTCACTGATATCTCCATAAACACTTTCCCAGCTCCAATAATCTGATTTACTTCCTAACTTCAAGATAGCCCATATTATAAACATGCATTTGTAAAACTTATTGGATGCAAGGTTCAAACCATGATGGAATGCTTGTTACAGGGCCCAATATGCAAATCAAATTTAGTTTCAAAACCATCCATTTTAAGCCAAACAAAGCAGATTTGAAAACAGTTTACAAAAAAGTCATGTTGCGACAAGCAATTTCAGGGTGAACTGTCAAATTAAACTGAATACATTTTCACATGCATGACATGAAAGTAATTTGTGGAATTTCTGCACATCACTGCTTTCTATGTGTGTGAAGTTTTACAAATTTTGTGAACTTATGAACTTGAACTTATGAACTTTGTGAACTTATGAACTTTGTGAACTTATGAACTTATGCATCCTGGGAGCATCTGTGTATATTAGGTAATGAAATAAATTGTCCCCAACTAACAGCTGAAGTGTTTATTGTTAAACACAATTAATGTATATGTCTTTCCAGTTCATTTTTAAAAATACTTTGCCAAAATTAAGATAATAACTAATGACAAACCTTGACAACATAAGGGCTCAGTTATTTTGATTTTGTTTGTTTGATTAGGATTTTTAATGTAGCTTTAACAATTATTAGGTCATATCGTTACGATGTCTGCAGTGATGCAGTTTATAGTGATGTCTAGCACTGGGGCTTCATGCCGCAGATATGTGACATCATGTCCCACCCAGTCACATTATCCTGACACCAGGTCGACCAGTCCTAACACTAACCTCTTAATGCTGAGCGCCAAGTGAGGTAGCTGTTAGTACCATTTTTGTAAGTCTTTGGTATGACTCGGCCTGGGTCAATTATTTTGAGCTGCAAATGAATGTCAATTTCAGTTCAAAGCCATGGACAGCCATCAAAATGGAAATATCTACAAATCAGCTGCAATTTTTACAAGTCATCGTGGAGCAGTGTTCTGCCAGGCATTATGGGAATTACTGGCACTAGTTCTTATGAACAATGCCTAAGTTTTTACTAATATAAATAATGGAGTGAATTAGTGAAAGCATAATACTGTACCAGTTGTATCTACAATCCCTTGCAGAAATTTCCCATTAAATTATTTACCAAAATGGCTAATTTTGTACAAGAACTTCTGTGTGTTGCTGTCTATTATAAATCATGCTTCTGACATTCATTTATAAAAACTCACTCAACCATGCTGAAATAGACCTGAATGTTGGCAAAACAGACAGACAAACTTACCAACAAAATACTCTCCCAAGCCATCCAACGAATAGGAAGTACAGCTCTTCCCTCAATCCTGTAATAATCTGCACTATACAGACTCCGACTCATTCCAAAATCAGAGATTTTTATCGTGAAATTTGTGCCGACTAGACAATTTCTTGTGGCAAGATCTCGATGCACCATGTTCAGGGATTCCAGATACTTCATTCCTGAGGCAATCTGCGTGGCCATGTAAATCAAGCAGCCATAACTGAAATGGAAATATTTTCCAATAGCATCGTATTTCACATTGTATGACTGGGGCCAACTATAGTATATCAATAAAATTAAGTAATTTTAAGGACACTTATTTTTAAAAAAAAAACAAATCATTCAAATTGGGGTCAGCATTATCTGATGTACAAAGGTTAATCAATAAAAGGATATGTTATGTCATGTGATATGATTAGGATTTTTAACGTAGCTTTAACAATTTTTCAGTCATATCGCTACAATGTCTGCAGTGAGGCAGTTTAAAGTGATGTCTAGCACTGGGGCATCATGCCACAGACATGCAGCATGATGTCCCACCCAGTCACATTATCCTGAGACCAGGCCGACTAGTCCCAACACTAACCACTTAATGCTGAGCGCCAAGTGAGGCAGCTGTTAGTACCATTTTTGTAAGTCTTTGGATTGAACTTATGACCTCCCGCTTCCGCAGCAGACACTCTAACACATAGGCCACCGGAGTGGTTAAACGTATATGAATAGCATGAACAAAAAGAATGACAAAACAGAAAAGTAACTGATTACAAATCTGAGAATTAGAGAATTACACAAGCAGCAAAAATAGAATAGTAATGGATTACAAATCAGATAATTAAAGAATTACACAAACAACTAATATATGGTTGACTAATAATTCACATGAAATGAACATGAAGATTAATGTCATCAGAAAAATGGAACTGTATGATGGAATTTATATATTTTTCAATGTGGCATAAAAACAATTTAATGAAAAGAGTTTTATTCATATCCCACATACAACTATTTTGCAATGTAAATGTCTGCGAATCTTCACAGTTATCCATAATGACAAAAAAAAACAATAATGAAGGAAATAAAATACAACCTACACACAAGATAAAACTCCATGGTAAGTTGTATTTTATACTCGCCATTGCTGTCCAATTTTAATTTAATGACGTTAAGGTTATTAATGACTGCCGCAGATCACCCTCTCGAACTGACATTTCAAACTCACTTCAATGCCAGATGTGTTCTAACACCTTTAAAAAAAAATGAAGAAAATAAAGCCATCACTATCTGACATGTAGAAAATTTTGTTTCATGTATATATCCATACCTGAGTACTTTTCATGTATAAATCCATACCTGAGTACTTTTAATGTATATATCCATACCTGAGTACTTTTCATGTATATATCCATACCCGAGTACTTTTCATGTATATATCCATACCTGAGTACTTTTCATGTATATATCCATACCTGAGTACTTTTCATGTATATATCCATACCTGAGTACTTTTCCCATACTGTTGGGATCCTCTATACCCTCAGGATCGTGATCGAGGAGGAACTGGTTAAGATCCCCATACTTCATGTATTCCACAATCATGCAGAATGGCTCTTCCTCAGTACAAACTCCAAGAACTCTCACAATGTTTGGATCCTTAAGCTGTGACATGATCTTGATCTCTTTCTGGAAGTCTCTTCTACAAGAAGACAGAATGATAAATACGATACATAATCATGTATAAATGTGATTCAACTGCATAGACCCAGATCTGACATTGCATTATGCATCAGTAAATCTGGTTCTATGATGTTTGTTAGGAGTAATTAATAGAACAAAGAACAACGATCTTGATTTGTCAGTACATAATGTGACCGCAGATCAGAGTCTATGTTATTTTCAGAGAAATCCTAGTTGTAAGCTAATGCATAGGGTACTTTCTATTTATAGAATTTTCACAAAATATTCATGCACCTTGTTGAAATATAAGCAGAGTGGACATGAAATGTATGCAGGGTGGACATGAAATGTAAGCAGGGTGGATGTGAAATGTAAGCAGTATTGATGTGAAATGTATATATGAAATGTAAACAGAATGGACATGACATGTAATAAGAGTGGATATGAAATATAAGCAGAGTGGACATGAAATGTAATCAGACTGAATATAAAATATAAGCAGAGTGAATATGAAATGTAAGCAGAGTGGATATGAAATGTATGAAGAGTGGACATGAAATGTAAGCAGGATGGATGTCAAATGTAAACAAGGTGGACATGAAAATGTAATCAGAGTGGACATGAAATGTAATCAGAGTGACATGAAATGTAAACAAAGTGGACATGAAATATAAGCAGGGTGGATGTGAAATATGTATATGAAATGCAAACAGAGTGGAAATGAAATGTAAGCAGAGTGGATATGAAAACTTAAGCTGACCATTACAATATCAGGATTCCAGCTGATGCTGGTTGGTTGATATTTAATGGCACTTTTTGATATATGTTCAACTGTTTCATACTGAGGGAATGGTAGCTTAATGCCTAAGACACAAACATGGACATAACCTGGACTGGTCTGCAGTAAAATTAAAATGGGCCATGTAGGCATTCAACATACTCTTTGTAGGAGTGTAATGTACAGAAATGTGTCTGATTGTTGTGATTTTGTTCAGTATAATGAGTTTAAGAATGTGTATATATATATATATATATATATATATATATATATATATATATATATATATATATATATATATATATATATATATTTATATATATATATATATACTGACATGATGCAATTTATTGACATCTGATTGATATATAGCTGATAATGTGCTTTTATTATGTTACAAGAACGTCTGGGTATTTCAATAGTCTTTATCTGATGATTGATGTTTAGTGTGAGACGAGAGGGCTAAGGAAATATGCTAACGTCCATGTGTTTTCAGAGGAAGCTTTTAGGGAACAGCCTTCCGGTATAGTTCAGTCCTGAGACTCAAGGAGAGAGATGGAATAAAGACTAGTGGAGAAGTCAATTATGAAGCTAAGGCTCATAAGAAAGGGAGATGAGGATCAGAAATTGGAGAAGGAGCAGTCAAGGAGAAGAAGGAATTAGGAGAAAAGTCGGAAGAAGAGAATTGTCAGCATGGAAGAGATACAGATGAGTACAAAAGAAGGACAGGTGGAAAAGCTCATACAATAAATTAAATGATGCAATAGGCTATCATTTGGTCATGTGGAAGAAGAGTTGATTGGGGAATTATCATCATTTGACTATTGAAATGTATTAAATTGTTATTCATTGGAATTTCACCTTCTGTGTACTACTCAAAAAGTTAACTGTTGGCATTGCTGATTGGGGGTTTGGAGTTTTACCTCTCTTTCTCTCTCTATCACTAATTTCACTTTTTACAAAAACAAACCTGGGTTGGATTTCTGTAATAATTGAAATAAAATATTGGGAGCACCCCACCCCAATCATAACACACCTACCACAGTGGGGGCATAACAAACCCCACCACATGTCACAATGAGCTATTACTATGGTTTTAGTTAAATGACTGATTGGTCAGAAAGATTCTGGTGTGATAGAGTTTGTTTTTTCCTGGCTGAACAATGAAAGACTATTTAGGGGCAAGCTATATGATTAAAATTTCTTTCCAAGAGACATACTGACACACATCAGCCAACTGGATTGGCATTCTTGCCACTGTACCATATGTGAGAGAGAGAGAGAGAGAGAGAGAGAGAGAGAGAGAGAGAGAGAGAGAGAGAGAGAGAGAGAGAGAGAGAGAGAGAGAGAGAGAGAGAGAGAGAGAGAGAGAGAGAGAGAGAGAGAGAGAGAGAGAGAGAGAGAGAGAGAGAGAGAGAGAGAGAGAGAGAGAGAGAGAGAGAGAGAGAGCATCATTCAGAAAAATGTAATGTATTGTATTATATTTTACTTGGCTTTGTCATCTGCTCCTTTCCTAAGGATCTTGACAGCAACCAGCATGGGACGTGACACAGTTCTGTTGGGAAATAGGTCCTCTTCTAGATAGTTTGATATATGGAGAGCTTCAGACAGATGGACCTGGAATATAATCAAACAAGTGATGAATGAAAGGTTTGTTTGCTTGTTTCTTTGATTAGGTTTTAAAGGTAGCTTTAAGAATTTTCAAAATGGCATAGCTGCAGCAGCTGCCTTGATCAAACTTGAAATGAGAGAGTATATACATGTACTGTATAAATCAGTGTTTTACTTGACCCTCATTCAAGTTTGATATGAACGTTTGTTTTTTACTCAGTCTGACCCCCAGTTTTGACACCAAGGAGACTTTTGTATAGAAGAGAATTGCCTGAACATATAGACATACAGTGTATGAGGGAATTACCTAGCAACATAATGCATAAAGGAGCTGCCTGGCAACATACTTTGTATAAGGGAATTGCCTCGCAATATACAATGTCTTAGGGAATTGTCTCACAACATACAGCGTATGAGGGAAATGCCTGGCAACATAAGTGTATAAAGGAAATGCCTGGCAACATACCTTGTAGAAGGGAATTGATTTGCAACATCCAGTGTAGAAGAGAATTGCCTGGTAACATAGAGTCTATAAGGAAAGTACCTGGTATCATACAGCGTATAAGAGAATTGCCTGGCAATATACCTTGTACTTTATATGGACTGTTCTAACCAACAGTGGAGAGTCTCAGTGAAATTGATTAAATTGAATTTATTGTTACCTGTTGCTACTGTCTGTAGATAATGTTTTCTAATGATGCGGACACGACAGGATGCAGTACAGATTTTTATTTTACTGTTTATTCTTTATGAATGAGCAAAGAAAAATATACATATGTACAACAAAATGATATTTAGAAACTGAAGAAATGTAAATAGACAAACTGTTTAGGTAACAAAAGCAAAATAATTGTCAGAAAAGTTAATTTTACTTTTTGCATTTTCAGTCATATTACATCTATTTATGATTACCTTTAAAAAAATAGTGAAGGACCCACTTTATACATGCATATTTTCATGTGCATGTATTGGTTAAAATTTTAACCTCTCTGTATCCATTTTTTAAAATTCTTTCTTTGTCTGTGTATATACACTTTCCATTATAGCCAAACAGGAATCTGGTTTAATATTTTTAATTTTACAAAAACGGACATTCATATTAATAAAATGAAATTTACCGTACCTCCCCAAACTGTCCCTCTCCAAGCATTTCAATGAAGCGAAGATTTTCACGAGGGAACTGCACAACTGGAACATCCAGACTGAGTAACAGGTCTGCATTGGGCATGGAGTACACGCTATTACCGCTAACTCCTTGAAGACTTGGAATATTTGGCACTTGTGAGTTAATGACATCAGCTGCTGCATACAGTGCATCGTATGTGGGTGGGTGGTCCAAAGCGATGAGTCCATTTTGTTGTCCTCGCATCAGAGTTTGTGGAGGAATTTCAACATGCAGTGCCGATTTTGTGACATCAGGTATGGCATAATCTTGGGACTCTATATGAATGTAATGAAAACAATAGAAATACTACTTACCATATATACCCGATCATACTACTTACTGTATATACCTGATTATAAGTCCGGTCCAAAATGCAAACTGCACAGACCCAGAGATCTGCCACTGCATTATGTAATTGCAGATCTGAGTCGATGCAATTTGTTTGGTTTAACTAAGAGAAGAAACAATACAGACCCTGATCTGGCAGTCCATTAAACAACAGCAGGTCAGGTTTTTATGTTGTTTGTAATTAAACATACATATACATGAGTATATATGGTATGTACTGGCAAGATAAATAAAAAATCATCAGTTTTTTATCCATGCATGCACTCTATGTCATTTGCCTGACTGCATATCACCAAAGTACACATAACACTAATATTATGCCAAGATTCCATAATGTACTGATGATAACTATATATTTTAGTTTATAAATCAGATCCAACTTTAACTGCACAAACCCAGATCTTCCAATGCACAAGTATTTTGCAGAATATACAACGTAGACTCGTATGATAGCTCATTAGTCAATGGAAGATCAAGCTCTAAGCTGTTTGCAATTGGATTGGACTTGTAAGAGAATGTATATGGTACATACTTATTTGCACTTAAGTTAAATCAATTAATTTTTATTTTGTTTTACGCAGCATGTAGATTATTTCTTAGAGTCAACTAACAAAGATTTAAAAAGAAAACAATAAATCTCTTGAAGTGTCTGACATTCTACTGGAAGAAAGGAATTTCCATGAACACAAGACAATGCCATTTCTTCCTTTTAACTGTGGAGTGTTTAAACCATCTCTCAAATTCTTTACCCATAAGCCAGTTCTCAAATTCTTTACCCATAAGCCAGTTCTCAAATTAGCTGCTGTGTGCACATATTGGCACCACTGATATTGATGTCAGTTCTGCACCATTTTCATTTTGGACAAAGCAGACATTATTAAAAGTGTTGTGGTGAAATCCACATTTCATAATGGTCATCTATTGATGAGGAATAGTGACAACAAGATTTTATATCAGTTGTCATAGCAACATATAGGATGTTTAACTGGCACCATTTTCATGTAGGACCAACCACTGGTAGGTATGATAAGAAGTTTATGGGTGAAAACTCCATGCTGACATAGCCTTAGATATGTATATCTGATTTAACTTATACTTGTTTTAGTTTAATTTTTTGTTTGCCAGTCTTAAACATTTTTTTATTCTATTGCATGCTATTATAATATAATATAATATAATAATCTTGTTTACAAGATTTGGACATTTTTCCAGAAAATCTGTTTGATCTGACTCTTAATTCAAAATTAGTAATATCCATGTAAACAATTTCTTTCTTTTCTTTTTATTGTGGGAATAATAAACATGAAATTGAGGCTGTATTGGATACGTGACCCATGACATGTAGATAATTTAAGTGAAGTAAACACCTTTTTAAAAATTTTATTTGTAGAGTAAAATGATTGGTTTTTGTCAGGGTCATGTTGGGAGTACATGAGGTAAACATGATCATGTGACCCTCATTTGGGTACTTATTTTGCATTTCAAATTGCTGTATAGCCTTTGCTTTAGAAAAATAATCTAAATGGGCTTAAAATACTTGATGTCAAATAATTTTCTTCTGTTGTAGCCAGTTTTTGAGTTATATGTTAATTTTTTCCCGATTATTTGGATTGTAAAAGATTAATTCATTTCTCTGGAAATATTTGAGTGCTCATACAAAATTCTTGGACAAAAACATTTCTTAAAAAGTTTATTTTGGATTTCCAACACCGGATTTTTATTTCTTGTGTTTCTACAGGATACAGCATATGTCATCGCCTTCCATCTTGGATTTTCATCAGGACTCAACTTGAATTCATTAGAAAATTTCTGATACATTTTTTAAGATGGCAGCCAGATTGTGTGTCAGGTCAACAAAAGTATCATATAGGAACAAACATCATAAAAAGTGAAAATCCATTTTCGTATGACATTCACTTCAATCAGAGATAGAAAGATTTTCAAAATGGCTGCCATAATGAATGTCAGATCAGCCCTATTTCACTAAGCAGCAACTAGAGTCATAGGAAACTTTTAAGAGAAAATGTCATGTTGATAAATTCATCCATGTAGGAAGAGTAGTGATAAAAAGATTTACAAGATGGAACCTGTCACAATCACATTGGTTTTCAAATCAGCACCATTTTCATTAAAAACAAATCAGGCATCATATGTCTGTCTGGTGAATCCCCACATCATTATGACTTTCTGTTTCAGATAGTGTTGTGATAGTGAAAATACCATGCTAAAGTGACCATTCATTGAAGAGTGGTAGCATTTACAAGATTTTCAAGATGTCTGCCATGTTGGCCATATTAGATGTTGGACAAACATATTTTTATTATTTTTATTTTTATTTATATTTTAATTTTTATTTTTAAGCCTGTTGACATGACCATCCTTTCAGGTGGAGTACTCTTAACAAGATTTTGAAGATACTGTCATGTCAGCCATATTAGCTGTCAAATCATTTTTATCTAGGACCAACAAGATATCTTGAAAGGCATTTTAATGAGAAATAAACCCAGCTGTTGATATGACCATCCATTCAGGACAAGTAGAGATAAAAAAGACATTCAAGATGACTGATGTAGTGGCCATATTGGAATAAGACTGTTGACCATTTTTATTAGAACCAATCAGACATCATAAGAAGTCTTTTATGGACAACCCCATGTTGATATGACCAGGAGGAGTTGCAATAACAGAATTTTCAAGATGGCTGCTATGGTAGCCATATTGGATGTCCAAGCTATACAATTTTTATAAAGAACCAACTAGACCATTTGATAAATGTGTGTAAAGTTTCATGGAAATCCTTCAAGAAGTTTAGGAATAACAATAACATACATCTGCTATAGTGTGTAAATAAAACATCAATTTTGTTTCTGCATATGTCTTTGATTAAAAGCTTTAAAAAAAGATATTATTGCTAAGCATATCAAATTTTATCCATTGATTCAAATATCAAACAATATCATTATTTATTAAGACTTAAATAAATCAACCAAAAATATACTTAAGTCTAACGGTTAAGTAATTTTCACTTCCATGTACATGAGATAGTGTGTAGTAATAATATAAATGAACACTCTAAAACAAAATGTGATATCAAAAAGGTATTAAATAAAACCATGGACTCCATTCAAAATTTCTTTTCACACAGACATGCTTAATACATAACTCCAATCATAAAATTAGTTATTTAGCTTGAGGTGTCAGAAAATTAGTTATTTAGTTTGAGGTGTCAGAAAATTAGTTATTTAGTTTGAGGTGTC
Organism: Unio pictorum; assembly: GCA_030141615.1. Lineage (NCBI taxonomy): Eukaryota > Metazoa > Mollusca > Bivalvia > Unionida > Unionidae > Unio > Unio pictorum. The sequence goes on from JARLTB010000060.1 coordinate 25,627,652, forward strand.
AGAAAATTAGTTATTTAGCTTGAGGTGTCAGAAAATTAGTTATTTAGTTTGAGGTGTCAAAAAATTCTTTATGTATGCTTCAGTTCTTCAATTACCAAAAGATATGATCGGTCTTTTTGCCATGATGTCAGGGATTTGTCGGAACTTTGGAGAAAAATGCCATATGTATTATTTTATAAGTAAAACACAGACCTTGATCTCTCATCGCATAATGTGCTGGCAAATATGGGTGTATGCTATTTGTTCTACTGATTAATCCTAACAAACGTCATTGACCAGTGCATCATGTGCTGGCAGATCTGGGTCTGTACAGTTTGCATTTGGATTCTTCTTATATGTGAGTATATAAGGTATTGAAAACAAATATCAGGACATGCTTTCTTCTTTCTTGCATGCATTTGGGCTCATACTTAAAATAAATTTAACACAGAAATAATGTAGACTTTATCAGCCATATGGGGACACAAAATAAAACTGGAATAATTAAAAATGGTCTACTTGCATGCTTCACTTACAGATTCGGCTTTTTTTGTAATACACTAAAATTTTATTTTATGTAACCCTATCAGGAATACAAGTTTAATTTTGTTTCCAAGAACAATATAAATATTTCAATATCAGCTATGTGATAACAAGTAATGAAATTATACATGTGTATATGGAAGCTTTCATTATTGTATATAGCCTAATCTTTAACAAATTAAAAATAATATTTTTTTTTCCTACTGAATATTACCTATTGAAAAAGATATATACATGTGTGTGTATATATATATATATATATATATATATATATATATATATATATATATATATATATATATAGTTCTAATTATTGCATAACAACTTATAGCAAACTGCACAGATCCAGATCGACTGGTACATTATTCAATGTCAAATCTGGGTTTGTGCACTTTTAGCTGGATTTGAAATATAAGTGAGTCAATTTGGTAACTTTTTTATGATTTCATCAGTTAAAACTGAATTTACATACAACAAAATTTAGATGCAATGCAAAGAAAGAGATATATTTTTGTATAGAAAACAACAGAATTAATTAGCTTTGGAAAAATTACCTTTAAGAATTCAGGAAAAATTTCATAAAATTTGATTAGGAATTCTAAAATGGGCTCATTTTATTACCAACAAACATGAAATAATTTTAGCAATTATTTGAAATAATTTATCAGGAATATTACAATTTTCCCTTAAAAAGATTGTAATACTCAATTCTGCTAAAAACTTTAAAACAAACTGCAAATTTCAATAAAACTGCTTTAAAAGAAACTGACAAATAATTCTCTTAGTTGTGCATTCCAAAATGAAACTGGATTGAATTCTGTGAGGGGGAAAAACAAAGAAGCAAGCAAATAGCATGCTTCAATTTTGCAGATGGCATTCCCATTTATAAAACTTTTCAGCAATACCTGACAACCCTATATCAGACATTAGGGGACATTCTGGGAGCCCTAAAAGGGAATCCTTGGGTTCCAAATATGATTCAGTATCACTAGAATTCCCACCATTTAATAGCTCCTTATCCATGTCGGGTTCTTCCGTGGCGATCCCATTGTATAAATTGCCGTTCACAATTTTCTCGCCGGTGTGCCCATTTAGATGATTAAGGTGGATATTGACATGGTTCTCCGCACTGGGTTTAAGATTCTGGCGCTGAAGTTTTTGTCTTCGATGTCGAGCACAGATAAAAATTCCCACAACTAAGAGGATGACAGTCAGGGCTGCAAGGCAGCCGATGATAATAGCAATGTGATCATCATTGCTTGATTTCTTTATCTGTTGATTAGGAGTATCGTGCTTGGCATCTTCTTCATCTGTCACAAAAATAAAATTATTTGGTAACAAGTTGTTTCAATTATATTGATAAAGTACAAATTACTGCAGTCATCTATTAATATTTCTTATTTTTAATTTTTTTTTTATAACAAATTTAAACTGCATAATACAACTGGATCTGACTAATATAAAACAAGAAATAATTTTATTTTTTTAATTTTAATTTATTTTAATTTTATTCAACAATGATTATCAGTTATTACTGACAGATGATAAATTCTGATAGTACAGAGTTAAAAAGTATTCTGACAAAATTTCAAACCTGTACATTTATTGACAGTGTAAAAATGTTTTTTCTCCCAAATGTAATGCAAATGAAAACAAGAGGCTTAAGTGTGCATGAAATCATTCACCTGGTTGACATTTGCCTAGAAACCATATTCAAGAGTAGTTGGCCAAAAATGTAGGTCAGAAGAATGATCTGTTAAAAAAATTACTTCCTGTGATGAGATGTTGATTATCTATATTGTAAATAAAATTATTTTTCCACCAGGTTTATCTGTTTTGCTACCAATATCATTATTTCATTAATATCTGCATCATTTTGTTTGGCCTTTATGCACCAATTCTTATTGTCAAAGTCAATCAAAGCCTGGTGAGGAGCTTTGTGAGATAAAGTGATGCAAGTGTTTTTCTAGTTTTAGAAATGTGGCCATTTTAATTTTGGATCAGCAAGCAGCACATGTACAATTATAGCTCTTTATGCCAAGATGGTTTGGTCAAATTTAGTAAAATTCTGATGAGCACATTCTGAAAAATAATTATTTAAGGTTTTCTGCTATTTTTTATTGTGGCAACCATTATTGAAGGCAGATCAGCATTGTTTGTAAAATTTATTCTAAAAGTACTTTTATGCAAGGGTAATTTTTACAATAAGCAGTTTCTCTTAAGTTTCTTGGAAGTTGTTTAAAGATTTGTCTATTTATTTGTAATGGCTACCATACTGAATGACTATTCAGTATCAAATGAATGAACCTGAATAGCTTTGATGCTGGAACATTCCCTGCCAATAATATGCAGATAGTTCAATTGGTCTTTAAGAAGCTCTAAATAACTGTAAATTGACAATGGATGATGCTGGATGTATCCTGGAGAAAATCATTAACTCTCTCAGCCGTAATGCCAGGTGATCTAGTTATGCCATATTAAATTTATAAATTTTCCTATATCTGAAACTGAAAATATGGTTGACATAAAACGTGTTCATGGAATGTGAATGCCCTGCCACTGTGTGTAAAAGCAACCTCAGTGCAAAATTTAACTTGATGGACAGAGGACACTACAAATGCTGTTCGCCATACACATATTTGGACTTATGACTTGCTAGAAAAAATGTTGATTACCTCCTCCTGGATCGACATTAATCTTGTGGAAATCTTGAGCGTTTTCTCCACTTACTATCTTGGGTGTAACAACAGGAGGTGACTCTGTTGGGGGTGGTGTTTCCTCAGTGAAATTTCCATAGGCAGGTTCTGAGAAAAAGAATGATTAAAACAAAAAATGTCACTCAGCAGTGATATTCTATGGTACATGTATTGTGAAAATAATGCTACATACTGAATATTTGATGCTGTGATATGATTACAAAGTTGCATATTACAAAATTTTAAAAAATTAGAGAAAGAAATATAAAATATATTTTGTATTGGAGATCACCAGGGCATATTCTAGAAGTGAAAATTTAGGGTACGAATTGCCATGGCCATTTGTTAAAAAGGATGCATTTTTCCAAGTGTAGAAGGAATTTAGTGATATTTACATAAATATAATGATAGGACATGAAACTGTCATGCATTCCATTGATATTTTGGCATATTTATTTAGAAACTGACAAATCCTGCAATCGCATATTCTAAAATATATATCCTAGATCTCCAGACATTTTCAACACAAATTAAATGGGAATGGTGCGTGTTCTAAGCTTTACAGCTCTCCTTTACCATAAACTCCCCAAAATACCATGACCCCTAATAAAAAGGAATATGCTTTATTGCTCTCTATTACCATAAGTCCCCAAAATACCATGACCCCTAATAAAAAGGAATATGCTTTATTGCTCTCTATTACCATAAGTCCCCAAAATACCATGACCTCTAATAAAAAGGAATATGCTTTATTGCTCTCTATTACCATAAGTCCCCAAAATACCATGACCCCTAATAAAAAGGAATATGCTTTATTGCTCTCTATTACCATAAAGTCCCCAAAATACCATGACCCCTAATAAAAAGGAATATGCTTTATTGCTCTTTTAACATAATGTCCCCCAAATATCATGACCCCTAATAAAAAGGAATATGCTTTATTGCTCTCTATTACCATAAAGTCCCCAAAATACCATGACCCCTAATAAAACGGAATATGCTTTATTGCTCTTTTAACATAATGTCCCCCAAATACCATGACCCCTACTAAAAAAGGAATATGCTTTAATTATCTTTTACCAATAAGTCTCCAAAATACCATGACCCCTAATGAACATGGATCTCATATACTTGCTGATTCTTACAATGAATCTTTAATCATTGTATTAAAAAAGAAAAAGCATACTTTGTCATATAAAATGTATCAAATCCTTCAATAGGTTTTTTCCATATAAACCGAGGACCAGAGCAAGGTCCTCAATACATGAACATATGTATATCGCAAACTCTTACCTGATTTAAAATTCACTTCACTTATTAGAATCCATCTGGAATCAAAGTACAAGTGCACTTTCACAAAGCGTCCAATTTGATTCTGAAGATTTATTTTTATGGGTCTTGAAAATTCTACAACAGTGTCCCGAACATAATTAAATATCACCGGCTGTGATGTGTAATATATTCCTCCTATACTCACATGAATTATGGCTTTACGAAATACACTGACATCTTTGGAAAAATAATTATTGCTGTTGAAAATCACAGAAGAAAAATTTCTGACTGTATCAAATTTAAATACAATTTGCAAAGGCTCTTTCGATGAATCATTTCGCCACCCAACCCATTCATATCCTCGAATTCCAAGCTGCTGTTGATCAATTCTAAAATTTGTCTCGCCTATTTCACCATCTGTTAACTGTCCGAGTCCATTTCTGAGGAATCCATCCTGGATTATTCCATCATATGTAAAATCAAAGAAATCCACCTCAGTTCCCCTCTTGTCACCCTGTCGCATCGAGTAGGACACCAAGCCATCTGAAATATCAGGTGGAAACCTTTCACTGACAACTATGTTATGTAGATTTTATACCTTTAGGTAAATAGACAGCAATCTGACAGTCTTGTATTTAAGGAATGAGTGTACAAATGATATTATTATCACACTTTTGATGCGGAGTCAGTGAAGGGATCAGACCACTAATTCATTTTCTGAAGTCATTAATGTTAGCTTTTTTTTGTTAGCTTGTTCTTCACAATAAAAAGCACAAATGTTATGAACAATTAAAAATTATTTGCGGAATAAGTATTTAATGGTAGATCATTGATATAGAAAAGGAAGAGAAGAGGTCCAAAAACTGAACCTTGATGTACCCCTTAATGAATAGTGCAAGTGTGAGAGCTAATATTGCCAATGCTTACATGTTGAGACCTTTTTGTTTTGGTATGATCTAAACCAGTTTAAAGAAGGATCGTCAAACCTGTAACACTTTTGCAACAAAAGTTCATGATCAACAAGATCAAAGGCTTTCATGGATTAAAAAAAAACAATCCCAGTCATATGTCCATTATCCATTTCATTCAGCCAAAGATCAATTAATTTGGAAAGTTTTCTTTGGCACCAGTAATATACATAAGCAGTGTAGAATATCAATGGGGAGAGGGGATGGTAATATTACTGTATGCTAAGACATATTGCTGTGACAGGCGTGGTGTATTGATGCAAATTTCATGATGAAAAAATATGAATTAAATTATTCAACAGCTCCAATTAAGAATGTTGAGATCTAAATTAAATGAGCACAATAGACATCTGACAATACCTTCCCACACACAACCATAGAGTTCGACTCGTAGGCACACAGTTCTGGGATGCTGACTATAGGGTATGAAACGAACTCTGCGTGCAATGATGGGAGGTCGGACTTCCCTCAGTTCTGCCAAATAGGTGTTTTCATTGCCTTTAAATATCTGTAAATAGAGAAGAAAATCCATTTACATGTGTAAAGAAAACTGGTTTTATAAAGGTTTCTTCTGTGAAGCATTTTCTTTCCTACATCACCTTCTTGTCATCCATTGTCAGTTTATTTCATCGTTTCTGCTAAAATATCAAAAGGGTAAAATATTTTTAAACATCAGTTTTGTGAGGTCACAGATATGCCATCAAATATGGCCATCATTGATAAACATAGAAAAACACACTTTTGGCCATTTCCAATGATGTCGATTGAATTATAGTCAGCGTGTGTTCATACAGAGAAAGTGCTTACTGTGTTACATCAACTCCCTGCCACTCGATACTAACCTTGAATTTTATGCTTGATAAAAAATCAAGTTCCTTACATCTAGACCTGTTTTGGATGCCAAATATATGATGGCTGTGCCGACTCAAAAAGTAATTATTCATGAAAGAAAAGTATATAACACCATTAAAAGTCAGATGGTCATATTTTGAAAACAAAACATGCAACAGGATTGAATACTTGTATTTCCTGTTATATTGAATCAAAAATGAAAAGTAGGTCACATTTTCCCTGAAGCAATATTGAACACAACAATAAATGTGAATCATCTCTCCACATGTGACTGCCATTGATAATACAGTCTTGGATTTTGTATTTCATACTGGATTCTGGTCCATGCAATAATGTTATGCAAACAAAAGTATAAAAAAGTACAATGATGGTGATTATTCTAATATTGTGAGGCTTATATTTCTCATTTACTTCATTTCTCTGTTAAAGAAAGGAAACTGGTACATATCTTCATGGAACAGGATCAAATAAATATGTCTTCAATTTTGTTCTCCCTACCAAGTGAACAAGTACATTCAGGAAAGTTTCCAAAATTCTTCATCAGCATCCTGCTGAGGCTAATTTAATGAAGCCTGTAGTTTTTCATCCTCTTCTGCAAAAGATCCTGATAGGGGAGATAATTATAATGAATATTTTGGCTGGTGGAAAAGTGTAACATCTCTGCTGCCTAATTAGACATGCTGACACTTCCTGATTGTTTTCAGCTTCGAGCAAAGTCCATGTATCAATCTTACAAACACCTCTTCCTTTCCAATATATATACATTCCATAGTAAAAGTCTATCTGGGCCCAAAAAGAATATACTGCCCCAACCCCTCTCAAATTTATTGTAGCTTTGATTCCCTGAGAAAATCCCAGCATTTCATGTGCCATGGAAATCATCTATATGTTAGCTGTTTTTGTACATTTTTCATTCGAATTTGTACCACTTATATTTGAGATGAAAATGAAAAACATCAAAACTTTTCCATATTACAGTCCAAAAGGCAAAAAGGGTATCGAGCATGAAAAACGTCCTTCTGTTCAGTTCAAAACATTAATGAAAACAAGAGTCCCAACAAGGTCTGAGATCATTCACCTGACTTCTAACTAAAATTTAGAACCAAAAGCAAAAGCAGTTGGCTAAGAAATCTGTGTCAGAAGAATGCTTTTAATATTATGTGTTATTCTGCATCATCATCAATATCTGACATCATCTAAATGTTGTTTTTCTATTTAAAATAATGAATGGTGGCCATATTTGATGGTGGATCAAGTGTATGTGTATAAATTTAAAAACGTTTTATGCAAAAGTTTATTCAACATTTTCTGTGAAAAAAAGTCAATATCTAATGGCAGATCAGCATTTATCTGTGTAAACATGAAAACCCTTTATACCTGGATGCTTTCTATCAAATTTAGTCAAAGTTTGTTGAGTGGGCTTTGAGAATGGTTTCTATAATTTAAGGAATAGCAGTCCTAATTAATGATGGATCAGTCTCATTTGTATTATTCTAAAGCCCTTCATGCCAGGATGCTTTGTCAAATTTGGTCAAATTCTATTCAGTGCTGTTTGATAAGTCAATTAAAGATTTTTATTTTCATTTTTGGTTATGGCAGCCATATTTGATGACTGACCTGCATCATTTGTACAAAATTGAAGGCCCTTTATGCCTGAATATTTTCTATCACATTTGCTCAAATCTTGTTCACCAGTTGTGTCGAGTCATTTAAAGGGTTTTATAAGGTTACTAATGAAGCCATAGATGAAGGATAATCAGGTTAATTGGATGCTTTGTCAGATTTGGTCAAATTCAGGTTAATTGGATTCTTTGTCAGATTTGGTCAAATTCTGTTAAGCAGGTTTCAAGAAGTTGGTTAACGATTTTTCTATTTTTACACAGATTGGCATCATTTATACACATCTGAAATCCTATCATGGCCTCTGACAATTTTGATCTAAATTGGAAAACTTGTTTTTGAAAAGACATTAAAGTAACAACTGTAGATAACATAAACTCATCTGTGATCAGGTGAGTTAGAAATAATATTTGAAATATTTTATTTAATAATAATTTATTAGTTAATTAATTAATAGTTCTCTATGCCGATAGCTGAACAGTTTTTGCTTGAACAATCTTTCTTGATTTCAGTCACAATGACCTTGAACATATGACACAATATTTGATTGATTATTTCTGACAATGTTTAGCCTTACAATGTGATGCACGGTTAATATCATTGTGCGGAAATAATTTTCAACTCAATTGCTAAGTCATCATGACCTTGAGCTTTGACCTTTTGACCTCAAAATCAGGATAACTTCTTTTCCATATCCCATGGGCATGTAATCCATTAAGTGTAGTAACTGTAGATGGTGGATAATTATGTGGAAACCATTTTTTTCTTAGTCATTGACATTCTGGTCTTTTGTCTCAAAATAAATTGAGTTTTCCATACCCTCAGTACAAATGGTCTGGTAACTGAAGATGGCAAAGAACTTGAGTTACAGTGCAGAAACCATTTTTCTTTTATCAGTCAGTGACCTTGACCTTTGAGTATTTTACATCATAATGTGTAAGGTTATAATTCATCCTATGTGACAGCCATCCACAATGTTTTTCTAACTGTAGATGGTGGGAAACTTCCAGTTATTGTACAGAAATGAAATTGATAAGCAAAATACTGAATAATGTGTGAAGTTGTCAACACTAAGAATTGTTTTATCTACCATCTATTCTTTTTATTTCTCCTTAAGGCTAGTCTTTGGAAGCACATATGGCTTTTAGTAGAAAATGAGAACCAAATCAAGGAATTTACTTTCTCCAAAGAAGTTTTATTGGCATACAAGAAAAGTAGGTCAACCAAACATGACACTGAAATCAAGGAATTTCATGTTTTCAGGAAAGTGTATTTATACAGGAGTAAGTTATGCCAGATAAAATGAATGCCAAGTCAAACTGTCAGAGATAATTAAACTCTTCAGTTAGGAAGGACATATTGCACTGACTGAACTGTTATGAAACTCTGCAAGACAGTTCCTATCCTATATATAAGATCTGTTTACGCATTTTTCATGCATTTTCACCTAAAATTGAAATAAAACCTTTTAAGGACAGCTATTAACAAATGTTAAAAGCAACAATGGTCATAAACGACTCATGTAAAATTATTCTTATATTGATGGACCTCAACCAAAGTTTTTATTTTAAGATTTTTGACGGAGGCAAAATCAAAGCATAAATTACTAACACAGGCTGTTTGAAAGCTTGCTTATGTTCTTTTTGTACCTTTTTTCCCCGATACAATCCAAAATAAAAGCATTTGCTCTTTATGAGTCAATACCAGCTTTAAATTACGCAGACCCAAATCTGCCATTACATACTGTACTGGTAGATCTTGATCAATACCGTTTGCAAGGAGTAATCAGTAGATCAAATAACATATACATTTATCTTCTGGCCAATTATGTGATGGTAGGTCAAGGTCTACGTCGTGTAGGCTTATAAATGACTATACTCGGTATTGTGATTCAAATAGGTCTGCCTATTTTATTTTAAGATAAAATGGATCAATATATAGTATATATTACTACTGCTACTATTATTACTACTAATTGTAATAATAATGACAACAATAACAACAACAATAATAACATTATTAATAATAATATATTGATATTATTATTATTATTATTTTTATTATTTATTATTATATTGATATTATTATTATTTATATTATTATTATTATTATTATTATTATTATTATTATTATTATTATTATTATTATTATTATTATTATCTGGTTCATTTAAAACATAGTATTTTATCCTGATTAATTTAAGCCCTTGTTTACTTGTCAAAATAGTTGGGGCCCCAAGTGGCTAAGTAGTCTAAAGCGCTTTCCGTTACGGATCACTGCCATCTCACCTCTGTCTGCGTAGGTTCGAGTCTAAGATTCGGCTAATGTAGTTATGTTAGAAAGCTTGCCAGTAGCTTCTCGTGGGTCGGTGGTTCTTTCCGGGAGTTTTCCTGGGTTCTTCCTCCACCAAAAATAATGGCCGCCATGTATAGCCTATCATGTGCTAAAAAATGGCGTTAAACCCTAAAAAAAAAACTTGTCAAAATATATTAGCTAGCATTATACTGAATGCAAAAAGTAATGGTTGCATTGATTAGGTCCCAAGTCACTACAGTTTGCACTACTCTTTTAAATGAAAACATGGAATGCTGGGATGAAAAAAAAACTCGGGGTCTCATCAATGTAAGACTGGAGTATGGGCAATCAGGGGCCATAACTCCTACAACTGATGTGGAATGCTAGCAATCAAACTCAAATGATCTTACCAATATAAAACCCATTACTAAATTGCTTAAAACTCCATCAAAGTTATACTGTAAAAGCCATGAACAAGTAGATAGACAATCAAGGGACATAATCCTATACATGATTTTGATACCTCAGGAAATATAACTCTTTTCAATTATTATCAGTATCAAAGTCCATGCTAAATATTTTTGAAATCCAGCAAACAGGGGGTATAACTCATGCACATTTTTGTTCAAAGTTGGTAACAGAGTCCATTTACGGTCCCATCACTATTAATCTACATATCAAATTTTGCTGAAATCCAAGAAATCATGATATCATGGTACAGTTATGCTGCAGAAACTATGGTAAGGTGGTGGGCAATCTGGGGCTATAACTCCGTGCAGCTGAGTGGTCAAGATGATAGCCTTTGCAGATCACTAACATTTCACCACTGACCATGTGGGTTCAAGACTTGGCTCAGCAAACGTTGACCATGTGAGAAAGCTTGCCAGTAGCTTCCCATGGCCCATGGGTCAGTAGTTCTCTGGGCTTTTCCAGGTTCTTTTCTTATATATATATATATATATATATATATATATATATATATATATATATATATATATATATATATATATATATATATACACATATATAAATATATATATATAAATATATATATATAGACTAGACTTTAGACTAGCATACATATATATATAAACATATATATACATATATATATATATGCATATATATATATATATATATATATATATATATATATATATATATATATATATATATATATATATATATATATATATATATATATATATATATAACTGCATATTCCGCTTTATTGCATAGCTTTGTACCGGTCCTGATTTGTTACCATTGTTTTCAATGGATATCAATTTTGGACAATTGCATATCGTTTATATGCTTATTTCGCATAATTGCATACATTTTTCTGGTCCAAACATGCATTATTATGTGTTAAGTTGCTTCGGATAACAGCATTGTTCAAAATTGTTTCTTTCAAAATGAAAAGAAACCGATTTTGAACATTGGCTGTCAATGTTGATTAATGAGGTTTGTTAATATCAACATCACAGCTATTATAACTCTGTTGATCACCAGGAGACATCATAGCAGACAACCATAATAATTAACCAAGCATGGTCGATGGCTTTAACACTCTTTAGCTTTAACACAAACTCACATCTTCCTCATTAAGAATCCGATCTATTAACAAAACTGACCTCCATACGATACCAGAGCCAATGGCATCACATTTAAATGAACTAGGCGAAGTGGGGGTTTGTTTCGGAGAAATAATGGGTATCAGTATGCATGCTGCACCAGATACATGTCATAACATGAATGCCAGTTTAGTGCATACGCCGCCTAACTGCATATCATAGCATCAGTCCTGAGGCCATGCATATAAGCAGAGCCGACTGTATATATATGTGCTGATAATCAATTTAATTCATGGCTTCATCAATGATGTTGATTTCCAAACTTTGGACAGAAATCAAATAAAAGTCAGTAAAGAGCTGCAACAGAAACAAAGGTCAGAAGAACAGTCAGGGACTATAACTCATGTAAATGATGTCATATACTGCTGGGAACAAACTCTTTCAAGGCCTCATGAATACATAGATACAAGCCATGTTTGGTTGAAGCACAACAATCTGGGAATTAAAATTACAATGCTGAAATGAGAAAAAAAGGGAAATAAGGAAATAGGAGCCATAACTCCTATAAAGGGAGACAACAATGCCTGAAAATTAAACTATTCCATGGTCTCATAATGATAAAGTTCTATAAAAAATAGGTTTGCCTAAAATCAAACAATCCTTGGTGTAAATTATCTTGTGGAAAAAATTAGATGCACAGCAGGATAACTGGAAAAATAACCGGATTACTAATAACTTTGTTAATTATCTCCCAAATCAAAAGCTATCTATTTTGTCTAAATATAAATGATTATATGGAGATGACAAAAACATTATTCATTGCATGCACACATCATTTTTCATTTGATATGTATCAGAGAATGAATGAATGATCCAGTATAGTTTAGCACAGGAGAACTTGCAAAAGAATCATAAATAAATGCCTGTAGCTTACAATAGACTGGAGACAAAGGGTTTTAAGAAATATCAGATTTAATATTTCAATTTACACATGGAACATTTTGTTTCAGGAAACATACAATCTGGATTTCCTTGTCATTACGAAGAAAAACAAATTTCAAACATTTTCTCTTCATTTGCATGCCTGCATTTTAATGGAGATGATTGTATCTTTATGGACCTAAACAATCATGCTGCAGCAAAAATTTGAATTTCAAATGTGTAATACTTTGTTTCAGCTCGAACAGATCACATATCAGACAATTTCCGTTATGTGGTTGCCGAAGATTGATTGCTGAAGAATACCTTATGCTTGACGCAAAATCAACTCCGAGATATGTAACTATTTAACTATTTAACTGAGATATGTAACTATTTAACTGAGATATGTAACTATTTAACTATTTAACTGAGATATGTAACTATTTAACTGAGATATGTAACTACCGGTATTTAACTATTTAACTATTTAACTGAGATATGTAACTATTTAACTGAGATATATAACTATTTAACTGAGATATGTAACTATTTAACTATTTAACTATTTAACTGAGATATGTAACTTTTTAACTATTTAACTGAGATATGTAACTATTTAACTATTTAACTGAGATATGTAACTATTTAACTGAGATATGTAACTATTTAACTTTTTAACTAAGATATGTAACTATTTAACTATTTAACTGAGATATGTAACTATTTAACTGAGATATGTAACTATTTAACTATTTAACTATTTAACTGAGATATGTAACTATTTAACTGAGATATGTAACTATTTAACTATTTAACTGAGATATGTAACTATTTAACTATTTAACTGAGATATGTAACTATTTAACTGAGATATGTAACTATTTAACCGAGATATGTAACTATTTAACTATTTAACTGAGATATGTAACTATTTAACTATTTAACTGAGATATGTAACTATTTAACTATTTAACTGAGATATGTAACTATTTAACTATTTAACTGAGATATGTAACTATTTAACATGTTGTAAACAGACTACTAAGTGAGTAGTATTTGGACCTAATGAATAAATGAGGTAGGTATATATTCGAATAAAACAGCATAATACTTTATCACAATAAAGCCCTTCATTATAACAATATTCCTGGTATTATGCACTTCATTAAAATACTATTTCTGATATAATGCCTTTCATTATAACACTATTCCTGATATTATGCCCTTCATAATAACACTATTCCTGATTTAATGCCCTTCATTACAACACTATTCCTGGTAGGGCATAACCGACTTTTGATCCGGAAATCGGATTCCACCGGATAGTATGAACTTCCAATTAATCGGAGTCAGACAAGGTAGGAACGACCGATTCGGATAATAAAAATAATAAAGTTGAATTTCTATAGCACCGTGTCTAACACTGCGTGTCATTCGATAGTGCGTTAATAAAGTTAAATAAGAAATCAGAAAAGTCCAGTATGGTCAACACAAACACGCTGTGAGACAATCTATTTGAACTGGTGGGTGAAAACTGGAAATGAAGCCGGATATGGTAAAGTACTAAGTAACATGCTAGACATGGCAAAACCAGATACCAGAAACTCGGAAACGGAAGATGAAATTTTTTAGAAAAAAAAAATATGGATTTAGCATTTCCAATTAATTGAATCATATCCGGAATCGGAAAAATTTCATGCCCAAAAATCCGGAATCGGAAATCGGTAGAAAAATGCTAATCGGTTATGCCCTAATTCCTGGTATAAAGCCCTTCATTATAATACTATTTCTGATATAATGCCTTTCATTATAACAATATTCCTGGTATGAAGTCCTTCATTATAACACTATTCCTGATATAATGCCCTTCATTATAATACTATTTCTGATATAATGCCTTTCATTATAACAATATTCCTGGTATGAAGTCCTTCATAATAACACTATTCCTGATATAAAGCCCTTCATTATAACACTATTCCTGATAGGGCATAACCGACTTTTGATCCGGAAATCGGATTCCACCGGATAGTATGAACTTCTGATTAATCGGAGTCAGACAAGGTAGGAATGACCGATTCGGATAATAAAAATAATAAAGTTGAATTTCTATAGCACCGTGTCTAACACTTCGTGTCATTTGTGTGCGTTAATAAAGTTAAATAAGAAGTCAGAAAAGTCCAGTATGGTCAACACAACCACACTGAGACAATCTATTTGAACTGGCGGGTGAAAACCGGAAATGAAGCCGGATATGGTAAAGTACTAAGTAACATGCTAGACATGGCAAAACCAGATACCAGAAACCCGGAAACGGAAGATGAAATTTTTTAGAAAAAAAAATACGGATTTAGCATTTCTGATTAATTGAATCGTATCCGGAATCGGAAAAATTTCATGCCCAAAATCCGGAATCGGAAATCGGTAGAAAAATGCTAATCGGTTATGCCCTAAATCCTGATATTATGCCCTTCATTATAACACTATTCCTCATAGTATGCCTTTCATCAATACACTATTCCAGATATTATGCCCTTCATTATAACACTATTCCTGATATTATGCCCTTCATTATAACACTATTCCTGATATTATGCCCTTCATTATAACACTATTCCTGATAGTATGCCCTTCATTATAACACTATTCCTGGTATAAAGCCCTTCATTATAACACTATTCCTGATATTATGACCTTCATTAAAATACTATTTCTGATATAATGCCTTTCATTATAACAATATTCCTGGTATGTAGTCCTTCCTTATAACACTATTCCTGATTTAATGCCCTTCATTATAACACTATTCCTGATATAAAGCCCTTCATTATAACACTATTCCTGATATAAAGCCCTTCATTATAACACTATTCCTGATAGTATGCCCTTCATTATAACACTATTCCTGATATAATGCCCTTCATTATAACACTATTCCTGATATAAAGCCCTTCATTATAACACTATTCCTGATAGTATGCCCTTCATTATAACACTATTCCTGATAGTATGCCCTTCATTATAACACTATTCCTGGTAGTATGCCCTTCATTATAACACTATTCCTGGTATAAAGCCCTTCATTATAACACTATTCCTGATATAAAGCCCTTCATTATAACACTATTCCTGATAGTATGCCCTTCATTATAACACTATTCCTGATAGTATGCCCTTCATTATAACACTATTCCTGATAGTATGCCCTTCATTATAACACTATTCCTGATAGTATGCCCTTCATTATAACACTATTCCTGATTTAATGCCCTTCATTATAACACTATTCCTGATTTAATGCCCTTCATTATAACACTATTCCTGATATAAAGCCCTTCATTATAACACTATTCCTGATATAAAGCCCTTCATTATAACACTATTCCTGATAGTATGCCCTTCATTATAACACTATTCCTGATAGTATGCCCTTCATTATAACACTATTCCTGATTTAATGCCCTTCATTATAACACTATTCCTGATTTAATGCCCTTCATTATAACACTATTCCTGATATAAAGCCCTTCATTATAACACTATTCCTGATATAATGCCCTTCATTATAACACTATTCCTGATTTAATGCCCTTCATTATAACACTATTCCTGATTTAATGCCCTTCATTATAACACTATTCCTGATATAAAGCCCTTCATTATAACACTATTCCTGATATAAAGCCCTTCATTATAACACTATTCCTGATAGTATGCCCTTCATTATAACACTATTCCTGGTAGTATGCCCTTCATTATAACACTATTCCTGATATAAAGCCCTTCATTATAACACTATTCCTGATAGTATGCCCTTCATTATAACACTATTCCTGATAGTATGCCCTTCATTATAACACTATTCCTGATAGTATGCCCTTCATTATAACACTATTCCTGATAGTATGCCCTTCATTATAACACTATTCCTGATAGTATGCCCTTCATTATAACACTATTCCTGATAGTATGCCCTTCATTATAACACTATTCCTGATTTAATGCCCTTCATTATAACACTATTCCTGATTTAATGCCCTTCATTATAACACTATTCCTGATATAAAGCCCTTCATTATAACACTATTCCTGATATAATGCCCTTCATTATAACACTATTCCTGATTTAATGCCCTTCATTATAACACTATTCCTGATTTAATGCCCTTCATTATAACACTATTCCTGATATAAAGCCCTTCATTATAACACTATTCCTGATATAAAGCCCTTCATTATAACACTATTCCTGATAGTATGCCCTTCATTATAACACTATTCCTGATAGTATGCCCTTCATTATAACACTATTCCTGGTAGTATGCCCTTCATTATAACACTATTCCTGGTATAAAGCCCTTCATTATAACACTATTCCTGATATAAAGCCCTTCATTATAACACTATTCCTGATATAATGCCCTTCATTATAACACTATTCCTGATATAAAGCCCTTCATTATAACATAGTTCCTATGACCATGGTTACAATTTCATTCAGTGGTAGTGAAATTACATGCATAATGTACTTCATTATAAGATCGCCTCTCCATAAGGTGGTAAACTCCTATGGCACCCTTGAAAGTGTTAATACAATTGAGAATATCCCTGGAAAGTGTTATTACAATTGAGAATATCCCTGGAAAGTGTTATTATGATTGAGAATAAAAACAACCATGACACTTGTCTGGTTCATTTGAAAAACAAAAGATTAAACTCTAATTCAGGCAAACAATTTCAAACTCTTTTACAAGAATTTTCTACAATAGCTGAATGACATATGACAACCAGTATATAGCAATACTCAATATAACACTGTCTGTGTTCAATTCAATGCTGATCATGTTTTATAACAAACTGCAGTACAGAGAGTACAGTGTTATAAACATAACCATGGTATAGCAGGAACTGCATATATTTCCTTAACTGCTGAATAAGTGGAATTATTGAATTTTGTCAAAAAGAAATAGATTTTTAAAATTAAGCTTCATACTGTTTTTCCATATAGCTTTTCCATACTTTTTCCATACTGTCAGATAATGAATAGACCATTTCAAATTCAGTGATTTAATTTTGGTCATGGTGTTCATTGTGAGGTTGTGTGATATCGAGAACTGTGTTACAATGATGGGTATTACACTGAGGTAAAACTGTAGTATGTGATAATGATGAATAATGTGTACAGCTTTTGATAAGCTGGTTGCAACAAGCAAATTATTTTTGTTGTTCTTAGATTTCTGAGATTCAATATTACTATTTTGAAAGAAGAATGATTTACTTTTTTTCTGTAAAACATGCAAATTTGTTCTTTGCAATTTCAAAACAAACACAATCTTATAAATACAGTGAATCCAAAAGTAATGGTTAACAAAAACTAAAATAGCTAAAATTTGAAATTCAAGTATTAGATACTTGATCTTGGCTTGAATAGATTGCTCAATATGAGACAATTTCCATGCGGTGGTTGTTGCCAATTATTTGGCTGAAAAGAAACCAGAGGCTTGATTTAAAATGAAATCCGATAAAAAACTATTTATTTTGCTGTTAACAGTCAATTTTGGTATTCTGTCTTCTCTTTCATAACCAGCTACAAGTTGCACGTAACAGAATACAAATAATACCAGGCTCATGCCAAAAATAAGAGGAAGTATTATTTCCTGTGTAAAGAATGCACTAATGTTCCCATCAAAGCCATACAGTCTGTCACAATAAACTAGAATCAGCTTGATGTGGTAAGATTTTAGAATGAATCATCAGTCAATTTGTACACATTCTTTTCTTCTCAAATCTAAATAATTATTTTGGTGATTTAAGAAAAAACAGATTGCAATAAACAATTCTTTTAAATGTGTGTGTGTGTGTGTGTGTGTGTGTGTAACTATGTAAATATGTATGGATGGATGGATGTGTAAATATGTATGTATGTGTGCATGTACATGTATGCATGTGTGTATGTACATGTATGTATGTGTGTATGTACATGTATGTATGTACATATGTACATGGTTTAATAGCACATCAGCACAATCTGACTATATAGCAATTTTCAGGATTGTCTGCAACAGATATAAAACAAAAATAAAGGCAAAAAAAGGTACAATCCCAAAAATACAAAGAAAAATATTGTTTAAAAAACATAACTCTTTAAAAAGTCGAAGATGTTCTTTGCATGAGCATATGTCTCTTTTCAAATAAGTTGACACCATTGCTACCTTGGATGACAAGCAGAAGGGCACTTTTGGCCCCTTCACCATTTCCAAGCCCACAGGAACCTAAACCAGTAAAAATTACAACAAAATATAGCCCCTGAAAACAACGAGTACTACACAACAAAGATAATCTAAGGCAGGGTGGTCAAACATTGTTGATCACATGGACCAAAAACATAAATGTTCATAGGCCATACATACATACATATACAAACGATTGACATATAGGCCAGTCATTGGACCATTCTATGGCCTAAAGTAAACTACAACTTGTTAGTCATTTTTTTTCCTTGACACATTCTGAGATTTTAATATTTCTAACTGAACAAAAGATTATTTTGATTTTTGTTTCAAGAAATATACAATTTTGTTGCAAACTGGACCTTGCCATCTCAAGCATTATGATATTACTCAGCTTAAAAATGACACAGTCAATCCCAAACTGTACGCAACCAAAACAAAAAATTGCTATTGGAAACAAAATTTAAATTGTTAATTGTCTGATACCAGATTGCTCAATATCAGACAATTTCCTTGAGATGGTTTGCCAAGATTGGCACAAGAGAAAACACTGGCTTGATGCAATCGACAAGAAATCTATTTCCTGGAAAAAGAGCCAGCCAATATTTTTTGGCGCTTACTCCTGGTTTTGGCACTCTGGCTTTTGGTAATGGCAAGTTGCAAAAAAGAGACAGGATATAAATTATGTCTGGTTCATCAGAAGTCAGTCAAGATAATTTTTTAATGAATAAACGCTTAATTTTAGGGCATAATTACTAGTCAGATCTCTTTCATCAACGACTTTTACAGTGTACCAAGATTGGTACCCATTTGCTGATATTTTTAAAAGTGATGAAATTTTAGCTACATAGTGGTCAAAAATCAGATTCTGAAAATAAACTGCATAAACATTTTATTTGAAAATAAAGCTACCCAGGACTTAAAACCCAACATTTAGGAAAGAAATTGCAAAATGTTACCATATATACTCACTTTTAGGTAGAGTCTGACTGCATACAGTGTAGACCCTGATATGTTGTCCCATAATATGCCTGAAGGTCCTCTATGCTGTTTGTTTTAGCAATTACTTCTAACAAACTGCACAGACCCAGATTTGTCAGTGCATTGTGATACCGATCTTGGCTTTACAAATTTACAGTTTGACTATACTTATAAAAGAGTTAATACAGCATTTCTGCAAAACCTCATAATATATGGTATCTGTGATAGGTGAAAGTCATTTTTTTTCACAATGCTACTGATTAATTCAAGATTAAACTGAAAAATTATCACTATTATTATCTTGGTATTCTGTTCCAAGCTTAAACAAGGGTATCATTATTACCTTAACATGAGATATAATAGTTTCATATCACATACCTCAAGCTGTTATAATTATCTCCCTTGAAATCATTCCCCACCATCATTTGGAACCACACAGTATTACAGTCTAAGCTTTAATTGAAGTTTTCTACTAGACGAATCTTTATTTAAAAACAACAATTTTAGACACAATATCTCTATACTTGCCTCTTCTCCCGTCTTATTGTGAAATCTCATCCACTCTCCTGTGTCCTCGCGCTGGTATTCAAGCAAAAATTCCTCAGTGTATTCTTGACCCTGGAAGATATGGTAAATCAACTAGTAAGAATTTTTTAATTTACCAGCATTACCCATCAACTCCATCACAAGCATGAGTTTTGCAAAATCAAAGTTAGCACTGCAACAAATTTGAATTTTTCATGCTGACAGAATTGGAGTTGTAAAAATAGATATTATTATTGCTGTACAATGCAAATTTGTTCTGGGGCATGTACACAGGTTCATGCATCATGAAGCAGTACTGGTACCCTACTTCTGAACTCATTAATGTCAACATCATTTGTGACACACCGAAGTGGGCAGCATTACATAAAAGGGAAAAGATGTAGATGTACAATCACGTGAAATAGTGTAAAATTTCCACTCACATTAAAAAATTTCTGATTTTTGTTTGGCCAAAACGTACTGGTTTTGGAACCCAAGTTTGTGCCCAGATTTTAGACTTAATTGCCCTGATTTAAATAAGACTGGTCTGCCATGCATACAGAGAGGTGAACCTTGGAAAAAGTGGGTTAAGTTTTCAGATTCATGCAGTCCCGGATTACCCATTAGGCGGAGTAGGCAACTGCCTATGGGCCCCGCGACTTTTATGGGCCCCATCAGGGGCCCCCATGAGACCGTGACCGTGGGTCTGGGGCCCCAAAAGTTTGACTGCCTATGGGCTTCCACGGTGCTTAATCCGGCATTGGATTCATGTAAAATGGGACCAGGACATGAAAATCGTGTAGTTACAGGTAAAAGGTTAAAAGTAAAATGTACCCATCACTTTCAATATTAATTTGTGTTGTGAACTGGAAAATTGGCATGTGAAATAAAGCTGAAATCAGCACAAAAGATAAGGTGAAGACAAATCAAAATAACATTGTATCATCAAATGGCATTAGAACAGTAACACAAATGACATCTAACTGAAAAACCTAACCAAAACAAATGAAACCATGCAGACAGGTCCAGAAATCCATTGGCAAAATAGAGAATTCTGAATTCTGAATGCAAATCAGGATGTGTTTAACAAGATTAATAAATATATTTCAATTTCAATGGGCTTCAAGCCCATGTGGAAGATATACAGAATTTACAACCATATGGCAGTGAAATACTTAAAAGAGTGGTGTAAACTTACAAATACATGTACACAATTCCATGAAATTGAAAGTTACTTTTTCTTTATTTTAACCATTCGTAATTACTGGTTTGCTAATAAAGTTGTCCTAGTATTTTGAGGGAATTCACGGAACCATTGGTACATCTCTATAATTGAAGTTCCTGATTTTACTGATTCATTATGCTACAAAAATCAGAATCTGTCCATCACCGACGATTCATTTCTCATGCTAATTTTCCTGTTTTCTACACAAATTATTATACATGTACATTGGGAATGAAACTGATTACTTTTTTTTGCTAACTACAAACAATTATCTAAATTGTTGTTTGCATTAAATTTTAGGTAGAATAGTCTTAAAAAGTAGGAGTAACCTAGAAATGTATGCTATATGATTCTTTTGCCATGAAAAAATGACACGAAAAAGTATTTTTTTTTATGTATCTAATACACTAGGACCTGTTTTAAAACACCACCCCTTTGCCCAAAGACAGGTGGCCTCTCATTAAATGTCAATAAGTATATGCATTGCGAATATAGTGCTTCAAGACTGGTGGTCTCACAAAACAGTTGTCTTTCAAGACATGTTTAACCATATTTTTATATTTTGAAATTAGATTTAATGAAGAGAGGCATTACAGTAATAATTTATGTATGCATCATTTACATGTCATATAAAATGTCTTTAAAATCATTATGTAATGTGATGAAAGGTCATAATATCTTATTTCTTTCCAAAATACATGTAATAATAACTGAAAGCATTATTTGTTCTATTATTTCATGTTGCAAACTAGTACTTACTTCACAGACATGGTTCCATTTTGTATGCCAAAATTCCATTTTGCATTACAAATTTATATTTTAAGCAATTAAGAAAAATAATTTTTTTTTTTTAATAACTTAACCTTAAGTAATGTTAATTTTTTTTTTATATAGATTATGCTTTCAGTAATTGAGAAAACGGAACATTATTATAATTTCATTTCACATTTTTAAAAAAAAATCCATTGTGCATTTAACACATACCACCAAAAATGAATTTCCTATCACTTTTACGGCCGAAAATGAAAAGAATCTACAGGAGGCAATGAGTTCAAAGAGAATTTATAAAGAAAAATTTAGTTTGAGGATAATACATTGATGGTCACACCATCTACCTGTACTTTTATCAAAATGACATTGCCTCTCATTAGAGCTACCAAACTGGAAGTACAGTTACCATGCACCTTTCACATTTAACATGCTCCTGAAATAAAACAACAAAGTTATATTTCAGGTTTATATTATATTACAATCTTCAAAGAAAATAAGAAACTGAAGGTCTTGTTTATCATTTTGTGTGAGAGTGCTTACTTGTCTACATACATCAACTAAAATCAACTCAAGATGGTGTATTTTCTTCTCCATGAGGAGGAAGTTAAAGTTATGGTGATGTAGGTGGACTAATACATCACATGTTCTTTCTGTCTGTCTGGAATCAGTTACTGTTTAAAGGCTGTAACACATAAATCATGATAAATAAGGGGGGTGGGGGGCGGGCGGCAAGAGAGTACTGTACTCTACACTGTAAATAATTAGGGAAAACATAAAAAAATATTATTGAAACCATGATAGAAGAATACTATGCTGTTTCCTGCCTGTCCCGAATGGAATATAGGTTACTGTGACCTAATTTTGCCAAAGGTGAGTAGTACATTGTACCTTCCATGATGACTAGAGAAACTGACCTAATTAAATGCTGATACCGATGACAATGATGATAACAACAATGTGACATGCCTCACTTATTTTCTTTAGGCCAATAAAAAATAATTTATGAGTATTTTCTCCATGATAAACAAAGTTGGTATGTCTTGTAAATTTGTTGAAAAGTTGGAGATTATTGGAAAAGAAGTTTGGAAAATTCCCCAGATTTGTGTTAATGATCATAACACAAAGTATGGGAATTAATTACACTGGACAAATATAAAACAGATATAGCATATTGGCTTATTATCATGAAACAGGGATATTTTTGGGGTGAATTATGGTAAGGTACATCATATTCCCCTTTTACACTGCTATCCAGCCTGCAGCCAGTGGGCCGATATTAAATGACCCAGCAGAGTTTAAGCAATTTTTTTTCATTTATGTATAAAAAAATGTCCACGGCCTACTTTCATATTACATGTATATCTTCTTAACCAGGTAAATGATTGTGAATAATTTTTTTATAGTCATAGCTTTTAGGTTTTCTGCTGTTGCTCTTGGCTTCGAGAAAACAAATTCAATGGCCTATGATGTCAGAAAGGTTGGAAAGCACAACAGGGATATTACTTTGGTGAATTATGGTAAGTTACAGTATATTCCTTTATTATCAAACAGGTTATTCCATTGGAAAATGATGGTACAATATACTCCACTATTCTCATACAACATAGGCATTACTTTGGAGAAATATGAAATAGGTATGGTATTTTCCTATTATCATAAAGCATGGGCATTTTGTTGGAGAATTATGGTATGGGTACAATATTTTCCATTAATATCATTTAAAAAAATGGCTTATTTTTTAAGAATCATATTACAAATTCAGCACACACACACACACACACTAATTATTATAAAACTTAACCTTATAATTGAATATTTATGGTAGAGGTACAGTATTTATCATAAAACATGGGCTTCTTATTAGAGGATTACTAGCTTTAATCCCCTATTATCATAAGTATGGGTATTTGATTAGAGAATTATCCTATAGGTACATTTTTCCCTTATTATTCTAAAACATGGGCTTATAGTGGCCCAGGGTGGCCAAGTTCTGTAAGGCACTTGCCTTCACATATCACTGACATCTCACCTTTGTTCATGTGGGATCAAGTCCAGGCTTGGCCATTATGGGTATGTGAGAAAGCTTGGCCATTATAGGTATGTGAGAAAGTGTGCCAGTGGCTTCCCATCAGTTGGTGTTGTCCTGGTGCTTTTCCAGGTTCTTCCTCAGTCAAAGAAACTGACTGTCATGTATAATGTGCTAAAATATGGTATTAACCCAAAAACCAAACCAAAGCAAAACATGGGCTTGTCATAGGAGAATTATGGTACAGGTACAGTATTGATCCATATTATCAAATTACCATGTGTTTTATTACTCTCCACTCCAACCCAAGTCTGGGGAATATGGATTTGACACTATTGTCTTTGAAGATATTTAAATTAGTTAAATCAGAA